>HG992290.1:17244730-18599105 GCA_905220595.1 Spilosoma lubricipeda | reverse complement strand
AGCTTGGAACTATATAGCGTTGTATGTTAGATGTCCGAAATATTTATCATTTATTTATTTATCACCTGTAGAAAAATAAAAATATGACTATTAAAAAGACCCAATTAAGATGAAATATCTATTTAATAAAGTTATATAATTCTATACATGTAAGTTTTCCTACTTTTTATATAAAAGTCGCATACTTAAATATTCCAATCGAGATCCAATCTTACTTCTACAGAAATAGAATTTAAATTTACTTGTTGACAGCTATAGATCAAACACTACCGAATAGGACTTAGGACTTACTTTTTTACGTGTCGGTATAGTTTCATTAAGGCCGGGCAGGCTCCTTATAAGCGTATAACGGATAACTTGAATGACAGAACTTCATTTAATTACACATACGATATTTTTTGTTACGTCATCTTTGTCGCTTAGTGTACCAAAAAGTTCCATAGTCAGGTTTATTTTTTTTAAGGACAACTCTAGCTTTAAGAATATCAGGCATCGCGGATAACTTTACAAACATACATGAAACTGACACAAAAAACACCTAGACTCGAAATAACAATATGGGGATAAACAAAAAAAAATGGAAGTGTTATTTAATGTGGGAATTGAATCCACAACACTTGGCGCAGTAGAAATTTGCATGGCGACCACCATATACTACATATACCACTAGGAAAACCGAATTAGAAACCGAAAAATATAGAATATATTATCAGGGTATATAATTGTGTAATTAGACAGACATTACCAGAATCTTTTCTAGTCTAGCTTTTAGCCCTTAAATTCATTCATTCATGATGTTTTCGAAAGACTTATACGGCTGTAGTGTTGCTGGGGACTTTACAAACATACATACAATATTTTTTAGAACACATAAAATGTCGTTTCACGAGTAGAATCACAAGGCACATAGAATTAAAAATGTGACAGACATACCAATATCAGTAATAATATTGGTTGATAGACACAAAACTGCTGTATGCCTATTCTAAGATATTTAGCGTTATATGATCTATTTATAGGTTCAAGTCTAATTTTGGAAACAATTTCAAGATCATTTATTATAATTCATTGTTGGCCAAACTGACCTGAGCTATTTCATCTCTTTGACTCACTGACCCGAAGCATTGTACAGTAACATCTCAAATACTAATACGTTTTTAAATGCTCAATTGCCCAACCGAGACAAACAGTCAGACTGAGGACAGTTGCGACAACTAAATTCTGGCAACCAATGGTGGTTGCACAACCACAAATTCGACGACAACCAATTAGTACGTGAAAGGAAGAACCGTTAAACCGAAACATTTTTGAAATATTTTAGTTCATTTTGCACTAAATTTGAGTTATATTGTTAGTTGTATAATTAATGGAAGATGAATGAGTGTATTGATGTGAAAGTTCGCCTCTCGTGGTTGTATAATGCGCGTGCGCGAGTTGTAGTTTGTCGAGCATTAGCGTATTATGTTCATTAGGTAAAGTAATTAAAATTATACGAAGTAATTTAAAACGGCGTAAAGACCATTGCAAGTATAAGTTTTTATTACTGATTTGGCGATGACGGTTTGTAAGTTATGTGCAAATAACTGGTGATTTTATAAACATATATCTATCTGCACCCTGTGATGCTTTTGTTGTGGTGATGAGAAACAAGAAATAAGACTGGCGCTATATGAGCTCAATCAAAGCAGAACTTATTGAATTTTTAAAGCGTATATGAACTAAATTAACACTTACACATAATATTTAGAGAAATTTAAATTAAATGTCCTTTTAAAATACTGATACGTTTGTATATAATGTTAAAAATAAAATTATGATTCAAATTAATTTAAAAATATGTTCAATAATTCATATATTAAAAACATGTGTAGAATTGATGAAATAATGCTGATAACAAGTGAATTTTATTTAAATGAAACAATAGACAAAAGAGTTCATTTGAAATGATATTTCTAAAATTTGAAAGGTATTGATCTACAGGTTCATTTCACCGGTGAATGATACTTACACGTGGAGACTTGTAGAGAATTGAAAATTAACTGTTCCATTATTCAAACGCCAAATTTTTAATTTACAACTTAGATTTACGTAAACAGATCTTCTTCTCTCCAAAAATCTAACAATACCATAGATTTTCATTAATTTAACACAAACAATCGAACCTGTTGATGAATATTTGTGTTAATGGCGTTGAGAGGCGATCTACGATCGATTAGTACACGCGATCCGTCGGCACCATGTTGTTCCGACTTTATGAGGTCTTTCAACTTTCCACCCATCTATAGGCCTTTAAAATATATTCGCTACAACTTTTTTTTGATCCAAAATGGGATAACTTTTTTTGTGATTACGGTAATTAACGTTGATCGTTTGAATGGTAAGCTTAGCGATGCCTACATTTACTTGCAAAGAGATTTTATTTGTGGTTTATTAATTAAAATACGGTGGGATATGGCTGTTTGTTTCCTTAGAGGTAAAAATATGGTATATCTGTTCATTTTAAAATGAAAATTGCTTACTCACTACGTAGCCACAATGGTATATGTGTGAATATTTACTATTTGATGGAATAGCTAACTTATCGAAGCCAAATCATAAATCAATTTAAAAATTTAACCGTTCACCATTTTTTTTTTTATGAAATAGGGACCTAACAAGTAGACGTATCGCCTGATGGTATGCGATTACCGCCACCAATGGACACTCGCAACACGAGGACGTCACAAGTGCGTTGTCGGCCTTTGGGGAAGGGGGTTGGGGGGGGGGGGCTTCCGTTATCCTCACTCACTGGTGAAACAAAGCACAAGCGTTTATTATGTAAATATGTTTATTTTCTGAAAGGAGACGCGAGGGACTTTATAGACATAATTACATGAAATGGACAAAAAGAACACCTAGCCTTAAAATCTAAATTTGTAGATCACATAAATTGTTATCACACACAGCACAGTAAAAAGTAGCGAGGTGAACGTATAAACCACTGCGCCATCTATGAAGTTATCAATAACAATACCTTATGCCTAACTTATGTTAGACTTACACATGTCCTCGTAAGTTGCCAACCTCATAATCATAATACATGTAACATAATAGAATAGCCACATAATCAATGACCTAATTTAAGTCAAATTGATTCAAGTTTTAAACAATTGTTATTGTGTTGTGCACTATGTGTTACGTGTCGGCTATGATAGCGAACTTCTTATAGCATACCGTGGGACTCTTTCCCACGGGTGGACGCTATTGTTTCACTCATTAGTCGTTATTTTTTTAATAACACTTTATTATGAGCATAATGGTCAATTGTTTGATAGAATTTTGATTTGAGGTCACTACGATAGATGTCGATGTTCACATGATTGTTTCGATTGGGTTATTGGTGAATCGATTGGTAAACGAGATTGTTTTTATTTGTTTCATTGTGTTTTTTATGTCTTTTTATTTATTTGGGTTAATTAATCGTATAGTTTTATCTCTTTTTTGTATTGATTTAATCCTAAAGATTAAAAATGATAATTGTGAGCTGTAAAGCTGTTCATGGTTTTTTTTTATTTAATGCGTGTGAAGAGAATCAGTTTTATATAATTGTCGATAGATGGCGTTAGTAGTAGTTATCTATTAAAATTGTTTTAAGAAATTCGATGCTTCGTTTTTATATCTAAGGTCTTTTTTCAATCATTTGAAATATGTACAACATTTTTTTTGTACCATATTTTTTTTATTTGATGTAGGCGATTCATTTGCGATATCAATGACAACTAATTAATAAAGTCAAATTAAGAAAAAGATAGAAATCAACAATAATTTTAATCGTCATCTCAATAAGTAATTAAATTAAATAACGAAGCGGAGAATCAAACCCGCTCTCATTTGCACTTCCGTCGCGACACGAACCATTTGCAATAAATGTCTACTTTATCTGTCATCTTACATGTTTATAATGGATTTTGTATTACCAACACTCTTCTATATCCGGTTTGTCAATGTTATAATTTTGATTCTAAATATATTTACTAAAAGCAGTGCTTCACACGCTTTGCTGTGTCAACCAATCAAAATTCAACGCTTTTATTTATTTTTTTGTATCACAGTTCCGTGTGGAATAAAACCTGATATATAATTTATAAAATAAATATACAACTAAATAAAATTGGAGTGTCTGTTTGTAATATTAAAATAACCGCTTTTTACTAAATGCATATGTATGTATACACGGTACATATACCAAAATTGTGGTTAAAAAAATTTTTGTCTGTCTGTCTGTTTGTTCCGGGTAATCTCTGGAGCGGCTGGACAGATTTTGACGGGACTTTCACTGGCAGGTAGCTGATGATCCAGGGAGTAACTTAGGCTACTTTTTTTTAGACTAACTTTGCCCCGCGGCGTTACTCGCGGTACAACAATAACCGCGGGTAACACCGCGGGGTTCAGCTAGTATAAAATAAATATTCTTTTAATGTAGCATTATTGTTGAAGGTTCTGGATATATTTACTGCGAGGTATATAATTGTGTCGAGTTTTCGGATCAGTTTTTAGTAAAATCTTAGGTATTGAAGTTATAGCTACAGATTGCCACTTACCAACACGGCTGTTGTATTGTCTTACATGTATAACCACTCTGATGATGTTGTATTAGTTTCAATTAGTTCGACTATTGAACTATAACGTCAGAATACATACACTAACTACGCATTATTTACTAATACATATTAGTACAAGTAATATTATAGAATTAATTTTGTTGTCTACATTTTTACAGCTTAGCTATTAAATTAGTCATTAGGTGTACCTAAGACTTGGTTTACATATGCGGCGAAGTACAGAAAAGGGTTATGTATACCTTTATGATGTTTTCTATATCCACGCAAATATACTGTAATACTATTGGCAGAAGGTGTCGGGCAGAAGGCTCTATCCTTATTTACGTATGAAGAGACGGACTAAAGTGTTTTTAAAACAAATCCATACACTAACTACGCATTTAAGATGCTGTAATATAATAATAAATATTAATAATTAGCTGAACCCCGCGGTGTTACCCGCGGTTAATGTTGTACCGCGAGTAACGCCGCGGGACAAAGTTAGTCTAAAAAAGTAGCCTATGTTACTCCCCGGATCATCAGCTACCTGCCAGTGAAAGTCTCGTCAAAATCCATCAAGCCGTTCCAGAGATTACCCGGAACAAACAGACAGACAGACAGACAAAATTTTTTTAAACTACATTTTTGTTAAATGTATCGTGTATGCATACATATGCATTGATTAAAAAGCTATTATTTTAATGTTACAAACAGACACTCCAATTTTATTTATTTGTATAGATAAATGTCCTGTATCGCGGGGCACGTTACAAACATACATGAATGGAACACAAATAACCCACATACTTAGAGAAATCATTTGTGGAGTACAAGAAGAGTTGTCTCTTGTGGGATTTGACCCCACAACACTTAGCCCAGTAAAAACGGCTTAGTTACTGCTTAAACAGTTAAGCTATACTATGGCATAGGACGTATGTGTGCAGACATATTTTTAGGACCTTTTCAAAAATTTGTTTTAATGATTTTTCTGTTCAATAACAGAGCTAAAACATTCATACCGTGATCAAATACCTAATCAAGTACACGTTAATTGCTTTAAAACAAAAACTAGTCTTATTTCATCACCTATTAAATTCATTGAAATGAAACCCATTATTTTAAACAATCGTTTTGAATGTCGTGACCGATTTCGATGTTATTCTTTTTAGGAAATTATGTGTTAATTGTTTATTAAAATGGAACTAGTTTCGCGATTTGTGTTATCTGTCCATCTCGTGACCTTTCCTGTTACGTTCACAGTTTGATGAATTAAAAACTATTTTTATCTTAACTTAATTTTTATGTAGATTCGCAAGGAAGGTTACAGTTTTATTATTCTTTTGTTTCAGAAGTTTGAACGAATAAAATATTCATTTCAGTTTTTAAGGATTGTTTTCCTGAACCGCCACCTCGTCGAGACCCTCAACGAAGAGGTGGTGTGAGTTGATTTATTTATTAGTCTAAATTGACTGTCTCTGTTGTGTAGCGATAGCGTATGCGACTACTGTGCTTGAAGTCTCGGGTTTGATTCCCGTGTCGGAACAAAGGTTTGTATGATCTAAAAGTATATTTTTTTCGAAGTTTGGGTGTTTTCAAAGTATAATATATAAGTATTTAGTTAAAAAGGTAGGTATATACGTTTTCATATTCATATCAGTTGTCTAGTACCGATAGTGCAAGCTCTGTTTAGTTTGGGACTAGATGGCGTTGCGAGTCAGATGTCCGCAATATTTATTATTCTATTACAACTACGTACGTTCACCGAAAAGCGCAATTTTTGAAAAATTTGCTTTTGCCCGCGTGTTCATTACGTCCGAAATATTTGAGTGATGTAATGTATTTTTTTGTACGAATTTTAGCAAATTTCTACCTATCAACCGTCAATTGCTGTAGCTAAAAGTGGTTTTTAGGTAAACTAGCTGAACCCGCGGTGTTACCCGCGGTTATTGTTGTACCGCGAGTAACGCCGCGGGACAAAGTTACTCTTAAAAAAAGTAGGTTAAGTTACTCCCTGTATCATCAGCAACCTGCTAGTGAAAGTCCTGTCAAAATCGGTGTAGCCGTTCCAGAGATTACCCGGAACAAACAGACAGACAGACAAAAAGTTTTTTAACTACATTTTTGGTATATGTGCCGTGTACGTGTATACATACATATGCATTTAGTAAAAAGCGGTTCTTTTAATATTGCATACAGACACTCCAATTTTATTTATTTGTATAGATGAAAATTTAAATCTATTGCATTCCGTGCCTACACATACATAGATAACAAATGGTAAGTAAGTTAATTAATTCGATAAAGTTGAGTTTCGAAACTAAAATAAATCAAAAGAGTTTTTGTTTTTATTTTTCTTGAACTTTTTAATTTATTATGACCATAACTTTATTAAAAAAAAAAGTATGACTGTACATATAGCCTAGCAGTTTAAGTTAAGTTTAGTAATTCATAAATTGTTGTTTTGAGTCTGGCCATGGAAATCCGCAACACCAGAGGCGTCACAAGTGCGTTGCTGCCCTTTAGGGAATAGGGAGAGGGATGGGGATATAGGCCTCCGGTATCCTCACTCACTCGGTGAAATCCAGCGCAAGCGCTAGTTCACACCGGTTTTCTGTAAAGCCGTGGTATCACTCCGGTCGAGCTGGCCCATGCATACCGAAGCGTGGCTCTGCTACTTATTTTGGCCGTTAAAACATAACGGATGGCTTGTATATATTTATGTGAATGGATTTATATCTACTTATCACGGGTTTCATTGTTGTTTTCGTGTGTTTAATTTAATATTGACATTTAATGTGCTACAACTTTGCAAGTATAAAATATTAATTTAATTGCATTTGCAACATGTTTTATATTATTTTTCATTTTATTTACATATAGTACTTGTTTAATTACTATAAGTCTGAGACATTAGATATATTTAGCAACTACAAAGTATTTCGAATGTTATCAACATACTTCAAATTAACAATTTTACGATACGATACGATAACGAACGATTAACAATTAATGATTTAACAACTAAAAGTTACAATGTGATGGTTAAGCTTAACGTTTATGCATATGTCCATGTGTCATTAAAAGCTCTTAAACGCATAGATCGATTATAATTTAAAGTAATATGTTTGAAAGGACGCAAATTTTTTTTTTTCTAAATTAATTCAGTTATTCAAAAATCACCAGTTTTATATTTTTCAAACTGAATCGGTGGCGAAGTGTTAGCGTAAGTGACTGCTATGCTTCAGGTCTCGGGTTCAATTTCCAGATCGGATCAAAAGTTTATATATTCTGTAAATTTTGGTTCGGAGTTTGGGTGTTTTTTATGTATAATAAAAAATAAAGTATTTATGTCAGTTGTATAGTACCCATGACACAAGCTGTGCTTAGCTTGTGACTAGATGTCGTTGTGTGTTCAGAATATTTATTTCTATATTACAGCTAATGTATTTTCACCGAAAAGCGCATTTATAGAAAAACTAGCTTATGTCTACGTAAATATTGATAACCGCGATAAGAGTAGCCTAATAATTCGTCAAGAGTTAAATTATCTTCTTGACAATTTTCATTGAAATTTGTGCAGTCGTTTAGTCTTAAAAGCGTAACATACATTGTTATTTTTTTAATTTATATAATATCAGTATAGATTATTGCCAATGGTATATTAACCAAAATGCGTATTTATAGAAAAATATAGCCTTAATCTAGGTTCATTCCAGATCGTTATTTTAAATTTACCTACGCGTATCGAGAGTAAAATTATCAGTAATCTTTGGGTATGCGTATGATTTAGATACTAAGTTTTACAGGGATTTAAAGGGAACTGATTACCTCCATATTTATTGAAGATTTATTTGATACGTTAGTAATTTAATATGTGTATTTATGTATCACATGACATATAGGAAGAGACAGAACGTTTTCGTTTTAAAGATTCGTGTGTTAATATTTTTGGATGCTGGAGGCGTGGCTACAGCATCCTATATCTCATTCACGCTTACGCCTCTTTTCATTAAGATTCAACCTATTTCATAGTTTGTCTGTTTGTTTGTTCAATGTTAACTTTGATTTTTATTAATTATACGTAATGATTTGAGAGATATTAATGTATATATATTAATTATAAATTAAGATTTATTGTTTTATATATTAGCTAGATATTTTGTAATGTTTAAAAAAAAATGAAATTATATTTAATTAGAAATATACTGAAAAAATACATTTGACACAATAAAAAAAATGTATGAAGTTACCACGGGTATAATATTTTTGGTGTTTTTACAAAGAACTCGTTGATGTCTTTTGTAGGGAGAAAGTATCTAATCATAGCCGATCCAGATATTATCCTAATGATAATAATCGATTAAGAACAGAAATAAAAAAGTAAACGTTAGTTTAAATTGAGCAAATATTTTTCAATATAATATGCATATTTACTGTGTAACAATACTCAATGTGTTTATTTGTAAAATTTGTATTGGAACTGTTAAAATAACTTATTTAGATACTCAACGATTGGGGATACCACTACAATATATTGAGTAAATAATACATACCTTTGATATCTTTGGTGATTGCGCACAATAACAATTAACGTCAGCAAATTTCCAAAATCCCACTGTCACTTCACTTTTGTACTTATAATTTTAAGTCTGCAATTTCACTAAGACGAGTTGCATACGTGATACATCAATTATCAGAACTATCGGTTTCAAATGTCCAGTCACTTTCATTACAAACAAACAAACGATATGTCGCGTTCAATTTACACGTGACGTATAACTGAAAACGCAAACTGAAAACGCGACTATCCGACTATCGCACTTAAATGTCTCAGCCTATTGACACATCATCTTAACAGTTCTCATTGAACAGTCTCTAGAATATAATTCGAACAAAACACTGACATCTTCTATTGGCGGGGTTGAAATCGCGCGGACGATTCCATTTTCAAAAATTCAAATATCTTCGAGCACGGCTCGCGTGTAGCTGGAGCGGCGCGCGCGCACGAATGCTCACGGAGGTGGACTCAGAGCTTCGAACGCTGAGGGGGTGTGGCTAACTTCTAACGCAACATCTATCTCTCGTGCTGTCTTTGTCTCACTCGTGTCATCATGCGTACGTCTGTTCCTTTCTCTAAGAACGGTGCGTTACCGGTCCATAGGTAGTGTTTGGTGGGATCGCGTGAACTTTGCCACTGCGACCGCGCTCGTATCGCGATTAATAAAACGATAGGCGACGTTATAGATCGCGGCGCGATAATCGTAACTCCACAGTTTAATGCGTCGCGTCGCCTTTTAAATACAACATATGCGTTTTTGTTTTCAATACATGCATGTAATTATTTAATGCCCTGATCCTGACACTAACATAGCCACAGGATTTTATTTTGAAATACTTGTTTCATTTTTTTTTGTTGTCTCCATCGTTCATCAAAGTTTATCGTTCATCTTGTGTATTTCATAGTTGAGAGATTATAATTATTAATTTGAACATAACAGCTAGGTATGTATTGCACTATGCATGATGTGTACCAGGGAATGCTAAGTTTAGTTATAATATTTATTTTGTAACTACTCTAAATAAAATATTAGCTGTTACTTACGCATAATATTTAATAATAATAATTTTACACGTATTTGTAAAATTATAGCTATTAAATATACATAATTGATGACATTTTGAGGATTAAATTATTTGAAGGAAACTAAATTTCATCAAAATCTTTTATTTGCGTCAAAATTATTTTCATATTTAATTTATAGAAATAAAACATTAAAAAAAACTCTTCCCATTTCATTTCATTCACGTAGCCGTTCAATCTAAATATACCTATGTAACAAACAGGCTATGTATCACCTCTTTGTTTTATCCCATTTACATTTCTTTTTGATATTAGTATAAATCATTATTCCCTATTATGAATTCAGAAAAAAACATTGTAGACTTGTAAATTACATACAGAACCAATTTCTCTTAACGGTTATTTCAAATAAATATATTGCAAATTTAAAAATGTACAGTTTTACGACAACTCAGATCTTTAGCATTGTTCAAATAAAACTGTTCCCCATAGAAAACAATGTTGAACATTTAACAACATTCTAAATACATATAATTGAAGCCAAACCATTCAAAAACAAGTTCACCGTAATAAAAATGTCTTTCGTAAACAATGAAGCGTTTAAAAAATAAAGACATTTGTTGCAAATGTTTTTTAATTGTCAAAAACGTGCGAAAGCAACAACGGGGTTATAAAATACATAAAAACATTACTTTTCCTCTCATATTCCCGTTGTGTTATTGAGTGTAAGTTAAATTAGTACCAAGTCCCGATATTTATTGAAGATATACCGTTATGTGGATGCTGGACGAACTTAGGACCCGATGCTGCCCTTATTCAAGAAGTAAGGCAGCCCATCTGTGGCGTACCGAAGCGATTGGAATAATCTATGTGGAATAAACTGTTGCTGTATATTTATTTCGTAATTTAACATTAAAAAATATTGATAAAATTATTTTTTTTAAATCTGAATCCATAGTCCATATTGTGTAAACCATTTGATAGTAACTAGTTAAATTACTTTGTTTAATAACCGTGGGTTGCTACAATTTGACCGGCTCGACGTAGTGATTCCAAAGCCTCAAAGAAAAGTAAATGTTTCTGATCTTTAATTAAATTACAAATGTGGTATAGAATTGCTTTGTAATTTATTTACGGAAAATCCACGAATATATTGTAATACCACTGAAAGCCAAGACTGTTAACCAGTGCCTCCTGCCGTAATGACATATGGAGCCGAGACGTGTATACTCACCGTTGGACTGGTCCACAAGTTCAAAGTCACTTAGCGTGCGATGACGCGTATGATGCTAGGTATTTTGATGCAATAGAATTCATACCAAGAAAATTCAACAGAGAAATGGAGTAACCCATACCGCAAGGAGGATCAGCACGTAAGAAAGTACGAAAGTATTAGAGAAAAACCACGGTATTAGGCCCACGTAGTGTAGGACGCCCTGCGCCACGATGGACTGACGACGTAAAGAAAATAGCTGGCAATGGATGAATGCCCAAGACCAAGATGGTTGGCGCTCTTTGGGGGAGGCCTTCGTTCAGCAGTTGGCAGCAGTAGACTGAAGAGACCCATAAAAGACTTATAGGACCCAAAAAAAGAAGAAATATAGGAATGACAATTCGAGATTTAACATAGGATCTCAAAGGTTCGTTACCATTACGAAATCAAAAATGCGATCTATTCAAAATTAACAGTAATTTATTAGCTACTTACCACCCGTTAACTTATTTGCCCCTTATACCATAAAAATAAGTAGTATTTGTAACTGGCTGTTGTTTGTAAAATATCTGTTTTAGAAATTTGCGTACTTTTTTTAGTTAATTTCTATGTCACTTCCATTTTTTATCCCACAACACAAAGCTAGAACAAAATTAAAACGCCGTTCGAAACATCAAAAAGAATATAACTGTAAAATATTGCAAACTTTCGCAAGTAATTAGATGATCCTATTCTAAATTGCAACCCTAAAACAGCAATGCTAAAAAACGCAAAAGGTGTAAGTGTATAAAATGCAAGCGCCGACAAAGATTCGCAGAAAAGAAATTTTGTGCAATACAATAAAGTAGACATTTTTGTATTAATTGTTTTATTGGTCTGCTTCACAATGACCAAACGGTGAATGTAGTTTTTTTGGTAAGGGTAGTCCGTTCGGACCGTTACATGTCATCAGGGACGTCACAACATTGTTTTTTTTTTATGGCGCATCGTGACGTATTGGTGTTTGAAATAGAAAAAGTTTGTTTACGTATATATTACACTTACTCTAAACTAAATTTAAAGTAAGACAATATTATGTATATATTACTAGTATATATATGTTATCATGTGTGGAATGAATTGTGTGTGTTTATTTATTTTATTAAGTGCATTAAAAATTGTATATTACTCGTAGGTAATAAAGGGTACATTTACATAATTATAAGCTAGCTGAACCCCGCTTTGTTACCCGCGGTTATTATTTAAAGAAAGTAACCTAAGTTACTACCTGGGTCATCGGCTACCAGTCAGTGAAAGTCCTGTCAAAATCCGTCCAGCCGTTCCAGAGATTATCCGGAACAAACAGATAGACAGACAGACAAAAGAATTTTAACTATATTTTTTGGTAAATGTACCGTGTATACATACATAAGCATTTAGTAAAAAGTGGTTATTTTAATATTACAAACAGACACTATAATTTTATTTATTTTAATAGATGTAAGCTATATTTAAAAGTTTGAAATGTACAGACTTGGAGTTCAACTACGCCATAAAATCTCAATGTCTACAAAGTCACGTCGACTTTAAAAGATTAAAATATACCTAAATAATAGGAGTAAATGCCAATATTCCGATATCTCATTGAAGCTTCACAAAGGAGTTCGCAGTCACTCAAAGACCTACAGAAAGCGTACCTGTTACTTTATAGCTCATTTGTTTCGGTACTCCCCACAATAAAAAAGTTAGTAAAGCAATAGCCTTCGACAAACCTTTGGAAGATTGAGTTACAATAAGCTTATAATGCGGTTACGATTGAAAAGTAGTAATAAATACATTTTGAAGACTGTAGTGAATATACAAATCACAGTGCAATACGAAGTAGGGTGCTGATAGGGCCATAAAACCCTTGAGTTGGGACTACTTATTTGAAGTTACTACTTACTGAGACGGGCAAGACAACGTTATGGCTACGTAATCTTACCGTTAGATGTTTTCAGCCACCCAAAGGAATCCAACAGAGCTTCACGACTGTTATCCTACACTAACAACCGGGACCAACTGCAGAACGTGACCTCCGAACCACGGAGACGCTCATGGTATAATGCCACCAATGCGGTCCCTCCTCCAGGTACTGACCGCGCTATCATTGCTTACCCTCAGTGATTGTTTCTAATCACAGAGAACAACTCGGCTAGTTACTTACCATCAAGAAACAATTCTGCTCATTTTACACCTCATACAATAAAAAAGTGCAAATAAACATTGAAATTATACATGAGAACGCCATTTGTGGTAAATAAATGCTCTATTATATGGAAATGATGACACATTTAAATAATATCATCATTTCATATTCACACTTAGAAGTGACGCTGTCTCGTGGCAAGAGGAATTACAATGTCAATAATAAAACATTTATGTTCCTGTAGGTATTTTGTACAGATACTTTTATTATCTATACTTAATATATAAAGTTGAAGAGTTTGTTTGTTTGTTTGTTTGTTTGTTTGAACACGCTAATCTCAGGAACCGCTGATCCGATTTGAAAAATTCTTTCGGTCTTGGATAGTCCATTTATCGAGGAAGGCTATAGAGTATATATCATCACGCTACTACTAATAGGAGCGGAGCAACAATGAAGAATGTTTCAAAAACGGGGGAAATTTTCACGCTACGGGCAATATAAGGCGCAAACGAGTTTGCGTGGGTCAGCTAGTTACATTTACAACCTTGGAAATTTTCGTCCCTTGTTTATTTTTTTTATGTATGAATCTGCTAAAATAATTCAACTTCATCTGATTCAAAGCAGTAGTCGAATCCAAGAGTAGTTGTCATCATACTCATTGCGAATGCAGACAATGCAACAATGTGGTACGGTGACCTACACTCAGCGGCCTCTTGAGATGCTTCTGCATCATTTGACCTCTGCAGCTTCGTTTTCGCACTAACAAACGAAACACGACAGCATGAATGCTGCCATTTTTGATTGATCCTCTGTGAGAGGGTAGTACCGACCCGACCGAGTCGGCCCTTTCGTGCTTAAATCAGCGTGGCTCGACTACCTTGTTAAAATTAAATGGCGAACAAACAATTCTAGTAAACAACAGTATGGGGTACAAAAAACTAATGAAAAGTACTATAAAGTACATACAAGTACTAATTTTTAATAAAAAAATAATTCAAACGAGAAGTTGTAAAATCAGATTCTCTATATCTAAAGGATACTTGCCGCCATCGCTTAATCACGGGCTGTAAATCATAACTACATTCTCACCGCAAAATAACTTCCCTATAAATAATTGTATTGTCTTTTACTTTATAACCTATTATAATCAACCATATAAGGTGAATCTCGTCTCCACAGATGAACACATCAGAAACCCCATCGAGTTCGCGGATGTCTTAAAGTATTGGCTCAATGCCCGATTCGCATCCTTTATACATTAAACATTATCGAGAAGGATATAAAATAGATAATAAGTCGCATCGAGATATCAAATACTTTATTACATCGTCAATAACTTACTAATTTTATTAACAACAGAGGCCTAATTCGATAGCATTCGAACAGACACGGATTTCTGGTACTGACTGTACCTTTATTGTTACAAGTTACAACAAATGTTACACTCAGTATTTTTTGAAGAGATTTATTCTTTTATTATCGTTACTATTCACTATTACAAACTAACAACTATTAACCTAACTAAGTTTGAAACTTCTTCAACAGAGTATCGTGGTTTATCGTATTGACAGCACGGTTAGCCTACTGGCTTAAGCGGTCCACGCGCCGCTTTCAACTGCACCAAGTGTTATGAGTTCAAATCCCACATGGGACAACTCTGAGTTTGGGTATTCTTTGTGTCCATTTTATGTATATTTGTAAAGTCATCAGTCACAAGATGTATATTCCTAATGCGGGAGTTGACTCTTATAAAAAGAGAATCAAAATGTGGCAAGTGACTTATCTGAATCTCCTTTTGGGAATCATTTTTATATTGATAAATTCCGTATTATTTAAAATATGTTTGCGAATATATAGAGCTCACCTAAGGCATGCGTAAAATGTTATTCTTATATTTAATTTACAAGAAAAAACAAAGTGTAATATATTTATTAATCAGGTTAGTAATGGGTCTACTGTTTGTACGTGAAGCAAGTGTCAATTTGCAATTAGTTTATTAGGTATTGTGTCTTTATACTTCTATTAGAATTACAGAGTAGTATCAATAGGTGGCAGAGTCACACTGATTTCAGCATGAACGGGCCGGCTCGACCGGTACCGGCCGGGCCGTACTACCCTCGCCCAAAAAAATAAACGTAAAATGACAGCGCTTATGTCGTCGTGTTTCGTTGGTGAGTGCGAGACCGGAGGCCTAACGATGCAAAAGCATCACAAGGGCGCCAATGTGTGGGTTACCATGCTGCATTGTTGCATTGTCTGCATTCGCAATGAGTATGGTGACCACCAGCCTTGAATTCTGCTTTTGCTTTTCAACAGGCAGAGTAAAGTCATTTTGGCAGGCCTAAACATAAAAAAATATAGTATAAAGTCTCCTTTAGAGTTTAATACTTATAAGTCAAAAAAATAAGAAAAATAAGACTGTGGAAATTATGTTATCAAAACGCTTGGCCACTGGTAATAAGATAAAATATTACAAACACACATTCTTAAAACACAAATGTAAAAAGATAGTCCAATTCCATTCCACTCGCGCCAGTAACTCATCCGGCAACTTAACTAAATCCTTACATACGACATTTTTTTGTAAATAAATCTATTTCGTACATAAATCTTTTCTCGAGATTAGATCTTTATACATCTCAATTTTATACAATAAATTTATTGGTGCCGGTGTAGAGGATATTTATTATGCCGACTGTACCTAATATGTCGTTATTGAGATAATGGTTTATACGCATGTTTTGTAACGGTATCGCTTACATTTCTTCGTTTATTTTTAAACTTTACTTTCCAAAAACTTAATATAAAAATCTATTATGGTTTCATTAACAAGTGACGTTAGAATCTAATTTTATCTTAAGCAAATTAAACCTAGGACTTCTTTTTAAACAAATGAACTTATACATTGATTAGATGTGACTTATTAACTGGGACTTAATAGTGGTAATACTAATGAGGTCTCATACTATCTGCCTCTTAGCCAAGATAGTTTTACATCGGTTCTCTTTGGACAACTGTGAACACTTATATTCTTTTGTATTTTAGGTTAATATTTTGTTTTGACCACGGGACTTAGCGTTAAGACCCATTCCCACACCTTTGATAGTTTTCTATTATCGTTTACGTTTGTAGGTTGTCCACTTGGCTAGGGAGCTATTTATGCGACGTTTCGATTGAATAGTTCATGTTCAAGGGTAGATACAACCTTTTAATTTAGTACTGACTGTACTTTTTAACCGACTTCAAAAAAGGAGGAGGTTCTCAATTCGACCTTATTTATTTTTTATGGTTTTTTCTGTGTGTTCGCGGATAACTTCGTCGTTTAACCGATTTTGATGATTCTTTTTTTAATGGAAAGAAGATATCCCAACGGTGGTACCATAATAAGGACACTAAGATCTGATGATGGCATCCAAGAGAAATCGATCGATTTGGTCGTTCTAGAAGTCGATTATTTATTTTGTTAAAATTTTACTTGTACGTTTTTGAATGTTATTCTTCGATTGTAGTCGCATCTAATTGACTATTTAATAAGGTATAGTTCCTGATACGAAAATTTTATGTTATTTTTTTACCCGACTATGGCTAACAGTTTTGGCAGTCTATGTTTGTTTGTAAGTCACACACACACAAAATACCACACCAATTTCACTAATGTGGTATCTATCAATAGATTCATAACATAGCCCAGATAGATACACTTTATACATTTTATGAAAAGTTTTTACGTAGTCGGGATGACCCGTTTTTTCAATTTGTTCTATTTACTTTAGACATAATCCTTACATTTTTAAGAACAAACTGGCATTCGTGTATCATATGTGTATAAATAGTTTCCTGGAAGAAAATTGGTTATTTTGTGTCCATATTGCCTCGCTGGCGCAGTGGTAGCTTATGCGACTGCTATGCTGCGGACTCGGGTTTGACTCCCGGGTCGAACAAAACGTCTGTATGGTTTGTAAATATTTATTTCAGAGTTTGAATGTTTTTTACATATAATATATATGTATTTACAAAAAGGTATACTATTTATTCTATCGGTCAATCCAGATTTCATATAACAAGTTCTTCCTAGTTTGAGGCTAGATGGCGTTGTGTATCACATGTCTGAAATATAAAAAAGATACATATATTTATATAGTTGTTCCTAAATACAATTTTTAGTAGCAACAACTTATTTATTTTTTCTATATATGGTAGCTACGAAATAAATTATAAAATTATAATAATTTAAAATATAATTTTGTATAATAACGTTATATATTTTAAAATGACAAATTTATATAATAGTTACAATAAGGTGTGTTAATTTTTAAAAGTGTGAAATATCATATTATAATATATTTAAAATTCATAGTAAGTTATTTTTATACCTTATATTTCCTCTGTTGGTCAAGTAGTTTAAGGGGTTGCCTAGCTGCTGTTTACTGCGCTGAGTATTGGGGGTTCAAATTGCACATGGGACAACACTATGTAATCGACAAATTGTTGTTCTAAGTCTGGGTGTTTTTTGTATCTGTTATATGTTTGCTTTCCCCCGCGACACCCGATGTATGTACAAAATACTTGAAATATAAACTTTGGAATCGTTAAATTTAGTGTGATAGGAAATAGGGAAGATGACATTGTAACAAGAAATAACAGAACATTCAGTGCACTAAAAATTAAAATACTTGCTTCCTGAAAAATTTTAATTGGAGGAGATAACAAGAATATTTAGAGCGACCAATCAATAAACCAGCTATTTTATTTTACCTGACTGCGGCGAATTCAAAAGAAAAGCTTATATTTTTGGCAGTCTATGCATGTTTGTATATTTCCCTGTATAACTTCAGATTTCAAGATTCAAAATATTGGACATGGTAACTTAAGCATTACGAAAATTATTTTTTAGAAATTTTGTAACATTTGATTGAATTAATTTTACTGCTACTTTACTCAGAATATTAACACATTTCGTTTAGGTAGTAGGTACGACATTTACATATTGAAAATCCGATATGGGACATTACAACTGACATATGAATGTGTGTGCGTGATTCACGACCAAACAGAACACGTTTACTATTTGTAGTACAAGCAGCGTTGAGGGATAGAGTTATAGCATGTCTCATTTGTAAGAGAAGTGAAGTTAAACAGGGAAAAAGGTCGGTGGCTTTTTGAATATATAAGTTTTGAATAAATAAATAATTGCAATTATTAATATTAAAATCAATCCCTGTGATGTGTACTTTGTGAGTAACTAATACCCTACTAATCCTACTAACGTATTAAATGCGAAAGTTTGTGAGGATGGATGTATGAATGTTACTTACTCTTTCAAGTAGTCTTCAGAACTTTTATATGGAGAGACCATCTACAAGATAAATCGGTAACCTTAGACAATTCCACTATTCACGTATACTCATAGAGTCTAGGCTAGTAATATAAGTTCATATTTAGTATCTTTCTGATGGTTTTGAGTGTTTCTCCGACCTACCAAATGTCAAAGTGGCAGTAGTGTCGCGCTTCGGGTCGTAACACGATGGCAAGGGCTTGTATGCCGTATGTGTGGACAGGCCGACTCAAAACTATGGTCTTTTCTTCAAAAGGCTAACCCAGATTCTATACTGTACTTTTTTGTAATCAATGTTCTCGGACTTAAAAAGAAGGAAATCTCTGTGGTTTGTTTCGGCATTTCTTCCCAAAGTGAGTCGAGGCAAATGCCGGCCTCTTTAAGCTGTAAAGTCTGATGTGTAAAAATATCTTAAAAGATTTACTTAACCTTTAAATACTATCAACAATAATAATACAACGTGATCGTAGTTTAAAATGAAGTTCTTCTTCTATCTTCTATTCTTCTTTTAATGATAACTTCTTCTTCTGTTATGCCTTCTCCCTTTTTGTTTGGGGCCCTTCTATGTTCAAAGCACCTAAACAGCCGGTCTCGAGTTATCTGAGATCCTGAGATCGTCATTTGGTGCGGTACGATTTTGGTGGGTCTTTAGTAAGATAATCCCTGATGCACCCTAACTTTGCTTTATGAAGCCAGCGTTCTCACTTGCCTTCTATTGCGGACAGATCATTTAATATTAACTGCTACTAATAGTAATGTTCTCTGTCTTGGAATTGAACCCGCAAAACTTAGTGCAGAAGAAAACAGCAAGGTAACTGCTGAAACTATTATGCCATTCGTGCGGTCGGAGGCCTATCTCCACACGATCTAGAGATAGGAAAACATAAAATCTGGCAAAGTACCTATATGTGAAAAATACTTAAATTTCTTGAAGCAGCAGAAGCTTGAAGGGGCAGAAAGGTTCTTGAGTGGAGACCACGTGACGGCAAACGCAGCATAGGAAGGCCTCCCGTAAGGTGGACGTACGACCTAGTTAAGATCGCAGGGACTCGTTGGATGCAGGCTGCTACCGACCGGTCGCAATAATAATAATAATAAATATTTCGGACATTTAACACTCAACGCCATCTAGTCCCAAGCTAAGCAGATCTTGTCTTATGGGTACTAGACAACGGATACAAATACATGTATTTATTTTTTATTTTTTTGTAAATACATACATAGAAAACATCCAAACTCCGAAACAAATGTTTGTAGATCATACAAACATTTGAATCGAACCCAAGACCTCATGATCAGCAGTCGCACACGCCAACCGCTAAACGAGGCAATGGAAGTCAATGGGGAGGCCTACGTTCAGCAGTGGACTTCTTACGGCTGATATGATGATGACTTAAATTTAGTTACTACTAAAGTTACTACTTAGATATGCCATTAAAAATAAAGCAATTATTTCTTATTGATCAGTATTCTGAAAAAACTACTTCGTAGATAATCCTTTATGAATTGGCGTACATTTATCTGGTATCATAAAACTTTGAATATAAGATGTAGTTTTAAAGAATAATTGTCGAAATAGACTGAGGATCTTTTTGTTTTCACATAATACAATCAGTAGTCAGGGAGATCCTTTCACAGCACGCGTCCCTCCCATGACGGATGAACAATAAAAAGTCTTACTTAAAATGATACCTTAAATCAGGATTGCTTGACGGACAAAGGATTGTGCTGACAATTATTGTTTACTTTAATCCCTTAAAGGGTGGCAGTAAAACTGGTTTTGAACGAAATAAATGGTCTGTGAATGTTTTCAACTATAGAAGCTAATTTGGCGCCGTGTATTTTGTGTGCCAAAGTACCGTTGTTTCTTCACTATTATATTTTGCATGAATTACTTGTAGTACAGAAAATAACATCGTTTATTGAGGTTGAACTTAATTCTGTGAACAAGTAATACCTTATAATAGAGCTAAAGTAATATTCCACACTGGCTTACTTAGAAATACAATAAATACGTTTTCATAATAATCAAAAAGTATAAAAGATCATGAAAGCTATGCTGATAAATGAAACTTATTGTAAAATTAATAATTCCGTAGAAGATAAAAGAGCGCAGACTTAGTAGTATCTTCTCCGCACATGTGGCCTTCATGGAGGTCTGCTAGATTGCTTGAATGTAACTAGGTACTACTATTAGCTTTCACATAGTACATATTCCTATGTGGGAAATAATTTTCCCCGGGACAGATCCTGGTAAGGTACGACGACGATTCAAGGAGGACCTGAAATAACATGGTCCGGGTGTAAATAGTGCTTGCGCTGTGTTTCTCCGAGTGAGTGAGGATACCAGAGGCAAATAACCCAAACCCCCTCCCACTATCTCCCCTCCCTATCCCCCAAAGGCCGGCAAAGCACTTGTGACGCCTCTGGTGCTTGCAGGTGTCCATGGGCGGCGGCAATTGCTTACCATCAGGCGATACATCTGCTCGTTTGCCCGCCTATTCCATAAAAAACCCACATTCTTCCCTTGGTCTTCGTTTTGCGACTAAGGGAGTAAATACTCAGGACAAAATCATTATAAAGAAAAGGAAATCTTGAAACAAACCCTAAACCAACTCCTCTTGACCAACTTCGTATATTAGGCCAAAAGTTATTTTCTAAAAAGTGGACTAAAGGCTTAAAGGCTAAAGTTGTTAAAGGCTATTGATGATGATGACAGAACAAACAATAGACTTCATCATATTTATCCTCTTCTTAGCGTTTCGACGGCAAACGTTTCGTGTCAGTGTAGTTAGATCGTAGCAGACCAGAACGCGACCACTTTGACAGCATTGTCGGCGGCAGCCATCATATCCTCTCTCGTGCAGGTGTCCGGGCAGGCAGGGCATGATGCAAGGTGGGACATCGTTTGGGTTTCACCGCACAGACTGCCCAGGTTGTCGCCACCTGCAAATCCCCACCTGGACATGTTTTCCTGGACATGTGGGTGGGGGTGGGGGGGTGTTTGGGTGTGGGTCTCCGGTATCCTCACTCATTCGGTCAAACATAACGCAAACGCTATTTCACACCGGTTTTCTGTGAGGCCGTGGTATCATTGCGGTTGAGCCGTTGGTATTCATGCCAAAGCGTGGCTCTCCCACGGTAAATATATGTGTATTTGTGTATATATATTCCCTTACAATCTTGTTATTTATTTATTTCTTTACTAAATTACTACAATTCGTTCAGAATGTACTGGAGAATAAATATTTAGCTTATACAGGGTAGAATATAAAATTGTCTTACACAAAATTTACGGTTACAGCCTCCCTATTTAACGGAATCCTCTTTAATCGGTATTTGAACCCGTGACCTTCCACTCGAAGTAAATATTCACAATCCAAAGTTATTGGTTAGTTATGAAAATGCGCAGATCTTGAGTGCAAATTATTCATTTAGATAATGCGAACAGTTAGTTTTATTGAATGTCTTATCCCTTATAATGTGGCCTGTAGTTTATGGTGAGATATCTGTCTGGTTTATCAAGTATAGTGGGATTTTATAGTTTTAATAAGCGTGGAGATATAATAAGTAATTAATTTATTAAACAATTATTATTGGTTATGCTGGCGTGAAATTTGTAACCTAAAAAGCTCAGATTTATTGAGATTTAAAAGAAATCTCCCTGGATAACACCTGCTTGTGGCTGTCAATTAAAAACCGCACGCTGTTTCGGCTACTTGCATCCAGGGATCCAGGTACATCCTAGATAGGAAAACCCTGGAACTATGACGGAAGTAAGAAAATAAACCTAAAATTCTTGTATATACGTGTCTTTCTCCTCTTGCTATACACACTACGTTCACAAGAGACGTAAAAGGTATACGAGTCCAATGGCACAATATGGACTATCGAATCTATCATTAAATACCTATTCCCTTTAACGGTACTTTTCAATATACCTCGGGAACCATATTCGCTTTATTATCGGAAGATCTATCATCACCTTTACTTTATACTAAACTAGTTGTTGCCCGCGGCTGCGCCCGCGCGTGTTTCGATTATCGCAGCAAATTGTACCCTATGTATTATTCTGATGTATGAGTCTTAGTAAAAATTTTTCTGAGAATTAACTCTCAAATTAATCCGTTACTTGTGGTAATGTCTTTTGTCATCCTGAATGACTACAATAGGGTGCCATAAATTTTCCGTACTACTTTCTTTTATATAGGTATAGGAGAGAAATGGGTAGATGGGACACCTGATAAGGTAAAATTGTCTACCTTTATCGAGCTTCATAATGAGGTGCAAACATTTTGTTAGTCTGTAAATCTTTGATTTCTTAGAATAATATTTAAAACAAAAAAGATTAATATCTGCTATTTTATACTGTTTCCATTGTATAAAATAATTATTGCTAATACCAACCCTTTTCGCCATTATGGTATAATAGGGTGTATTCTCCTATCTAAAGAGGCTTAAGTTCAACTGTGATCTATCATGGGCTGTCGATGTGATGATTATGATGATAATGATGGTTTATATACAGTATTATTTGATCAACATAACTATGAGTATTCTATCATTAAAATCAATCACGACAAGTAACAAATCCTACTAATATTATAAACGCGAAAGTTTGTAAGTATGGGTGGATGTTTGTTACTCTTTCACGCAAAAACTACTGAACGGATTTGGATGAAACTTTACTAAAGTGTCAAATTAAAATATATCAGTACACGAATAAAAAATAACAATTGGTGAGAACATGTATTTTCTTTCGAAATAGTATTACTCACATCATCACAGTTACCGTAAGTCAGAGGGTTTTGTGATTAGTAAAGACTTGCCATTACATTATTTTCTTTTCAATATTTTCTATTCAAAGTTGATTACTTTTACTCGAAGTGTTGAATTACGATAACTAAGCGTAAACTAGTCACCAGTCACCCAAGAAGTGAGACAACCTCACCATCAGCCGCAATGGGTGGATGAACTCTTTGAAGTAGGATTGCAATACACACGAGAGTAGACAGAAAAAACGATAGGATTTCACATAATCGAACACATAACAATCCATTATTAAAGTGCGAATCATGTGGAAGCTATTGCCTCATCCATATTGAACTCCTAAGAATTGCCACAGAGGCATTTCCCTTCCTCCAAGATCCCGAGTCCTTTAAACGGGGCATAAAAAAGCATCTCACTAGGCGGCCATAGTGTGGGTCTCCATGCTGCAATGTCCCTATTCGCATTGAGGATGGTGACCACCACCCTTGGAATCTTCTCATGCTTTCCATCAGGCTGAGCAGAGTCATTTTGGGGCAGCTAAAATATATAAAAAAAGGCGCTGTCTAAATCATGTGAAAATATCAAAAGGCCCATTATCAGGCGTAAAGTAAAAATATACATTGTTAAACTTGTTTATTTCTCAAAGTATTTCTTTACCGTATGATACCGATGAATAGACATTATTGTATCTAACGATATAAAAATATGTGCAGAAATTAAAGCAATAAACTTAATCAGTCTGGGACCATAACTAGAGCTACTCGTTCAAAAAGTCAGACGATTCAAATTATACCTGCTACGTGATGGTAAACGTAAACTCTAGTACATATAACTACTAACTAATAATATCTGTTTTGTTATTGATATGATCTAAATCCATAAATACCCAAGAATAAATAAGGAAGAGGGTACATTTGTATTTTAGGACACCAAATCTACCAACAGTAATTTATGTGCGTAGTTAAAATCAGCAAGTATTACTTACGATAATCATATATATATTACACATTCATAGCAGTAGTAATATTAAATATAATAAAATGCTACCAGCTTCTGTAACCTTCTTCTATCGTCTACTAAATACTGGTATCTTGAAATTTTTTTCTTTTTGTTTTTCCCCAATGTTACTTCTATGTGTGTGTGTTTATCCAAATAATAACATAAAACATTTCATTCATAACTTAAATAAAATTCACTACGTCACTATTACCAAAGAACGGCTGCAACACAGTTCAAATGAAACTTCTAAATCCTCAATTACCGCCTGACACTTATCCGGCCGATCTCCTCAAATATTTTGATACAATCGCGCGCAGACAAATGTCCTCGATTTATCAGTACCCAACTTCAATGGACCCTAAGACTACCGTGATTGTTGCCCGTTATCTATTTATTAAGATTATCATTGACATCTTCATATGGTATATTTTTAGCTGTTTAATTCGTTCGGATCTAATGCGTGGTAATTAATCAGTGTTGGTCCGATACTATCTTCGTTCTTTCGTCTCGACCGGTTATTGAATTCGGAGCCATCGGGTGTTCTCACATTTATATCCTTTATGTACTTTAAAATCAAATTAGATTAAAGATAAATATTGATTATAGTATTGGTGGACGCCTGGTTTTGCTTAAGATTTGAAGTTTGATATTCAATAAAATTTACTCTTTTTGAACAGAAAGTGATATCGTTATTAATCTGTCCAATATATATTACATCTATTTTAGATGCGTAATCCTTCTTTTTGAATCTTCAATGATATTATGTGTGTTATCAATATTACTTTGCGTACAAATAAAGATTGCAAAACATTTCTTATATATCTTTTAAAAAAAGAAACGAAAATCATTTAAAATGTTGCAAAAAAATATGAAATAATAATTATTATTTTCAATTATATATTTAGATATACCGTCAGGGGACAATTATTATATAACAGTTTTATTTTAATGAGGGCAAACGACCAGAAGGGTCATCGAACTTCTAACTCAAGAGAAACAAGTCAGGTATACATAATATAAATTTGTACATTATGGGTTTAATATACTAAATAATTATATAAATTCTCTGTAAATAGTATATCTTTTATTTATATATATATACATGTATATGTAGTTGTTTATTTACATAAGTTATACACTTAGATTAAGACTTGTTCTGTGTTCTATTTTCTACGAATGTTTTAGTGTAATAACTGGTAAAGCAAAAAATTCTTAGGTACAAACATAGACTGAGAAATTATGACAAACAAACAGCCGGAACATGTGACTTTATTTATAAATACAATTCATAGACTGTACGTATAACAAATGTAGTCAATTGAAATTATGTTTCCGTAATGAACTATTATATCGATGTTTAATTACTACGATTGCAGATAAGAACCAGCCCGGCGTGGAAAAATGGGCCTTATAAAGTAATTTAGTTTGAAAGAATTCTTGTATTTTGATATTTATTTTAGGAAGTAATACATTACGAATTATGTTGGCGCCAGTCATTTGATAAAAACAGACATAGTTCCTCTAGTTTTTATGATTAAATTAAAATAGTTCAATTTACGCAGTTTATTTGGAGTATCGTGTATTTAAATAAATACAATTCTTGCATACAACTTTTATTTTACAAAACGTTAAACTTTAATATATATATATATATTTTATGGTAGAGGTGGTAAACAAGCAGACGTATCACCTGATGGTAAGCAATTACCGCCGCCCATGGACACCCGCAACACCAGAGGCGTCACTATTTCACACCGGTTTTCTGTGAGGTCGTGGTATCACTCCGTAGAGACGGCCCATTCATGCCGAAGCGTGGCTCTCCCACGGCTAAATTTGTTTTGCAGTTTTACTAATCTCTTTGTAGGTCAAAACCTTCATTCTAAGAAGCTTATGTCCACCAGTAGACTGGAAAAGTTATTGATGATGAAAGTTTTACTAACTTTTAAACTGTCATGTTCCATTAAATAGTTATGGGGATTAACACGTTCACGTTTGGTATTAGGCCCATACGATTGAATAACCTATTCGACTTAGATGTTTAAAGTTTAAGATCTTTATTTTCAACTAAGAGTCACAAACATAACGCACAAAATAATTATATATTACTAGCTGACCCCGGCAAACGTCGTTTTGCCATAAAAACATTTTGAGGATGGGCCACCCTTACCATTTAGGGGGATGAAAAACAGATGTTGGCCGATTCTCAGACCTACTCAATATGCTCACAAAATTTCATCAAAATCGGTCAAGCCGTTTCGGAGGAGTATGGCAACGAAAACTGTAACACGAGAATTTTATATATTAGATTTTTAATATTACATATTTCCCAAACATACTGATGTGTGTATCTGCGAAGAGGTATACAGAAGCTTATTACGGGCATAATTCTTCACTTTAGTCCCACATATCTATACTAATATATAAAGCTGAAGAGTTTGTTTGTTTGTTTGTTTGAACACGCTAATCTCAGGAACCGCTAGTCCGATTTGAAAAATTCTTTCGGTGTTGGATAGACCATTTATCGAGGAAGGCTATAGGGTATATATCATCACGCTACTACTAATAGGAGCGGAGCAGCAATATAAGGCGCAAACGAGGTTGCGTGGGTCGGCTAGTTATACATATGACTAAAATGAAGGTGAACTGACATAATAGGAAGCAAAGCGCAGTTAATAAGGCGTGGGAATCGAACCAAAACCTCTAGGTAAGCAATCAGAGTATCTAAACGCTAGAAAAACAAACCATTACTAATTAACTCAAGTAAAGGTAACCAAATTGCCAACTTATATAGTTTTACTAGCTGACCCACGCAACCTCGTTTGCGCCTTATATTGCCCGTAGCGTGAAAATTTCCCCCGTTTTTGAAACATTCTTCATTGTTGGTCCGCTCCTATTAGTAGTAGCGTGATGATATATACCCTATAGCCTTCCTCGATAAATGGACTATCTAACACCGACAGAATTTTTCAAATCGGACCAGCGGTTCCTGAGATTAGCGTGTTCAAACAAACAAACAAACAAACTCTTCAGCTTTATATATTAGTATAGATTAAGAACTAGCCGACCCACGCAACCTCGTTTGCGTTCCCTATTGCCCGTTTCGTTATTTTCCCCCATTTCTATAACATGCTCCGCTCTTGTAGGTCTTAGCGTGATGATATACAGCCTATAGCCTTCCTCGATAAATGGACTATCTAACATTGAAATAATTTTGCAAATCGGACCAGCGGTTCCTGAGATTAGCGTGTTCAAACAAACAAACAACCAAACTCTTCAGCTTTATATATTAGTATAGATATAGATAACGAAGTGGTTAATACTAATTAACGATTCACATTCGTTCAATGTGTTTGCAGATATTTTATATATTGAATATTATTTAACAGACGCCAGGGTCTGAGTACCGCTTAAAGAAACCGGTAGCACCTAAGAGCCCCCGCAGACTCGACTGAATCGGCCGATAGTTTAATCGGCCTGTTAATCAGTACGAACGTGTATGACAGTGCGCACACTACACCGGTTTGGTATTGGCCGACTAATAAGGCAAAAGCCAAACCGATCAAACTACCGGCCCACTAAAACCTTTGCAGTTTGCGGGGCATTATTTTTGCTGACTATATATTTTCAAATGCGTTTATGTTGGTGCACTTATTTTCAAGATGGATATCTGTAATTAGGATGATAAAAATATTAAAGCGTGGCTCTCCCATGGGATATAATTATATATATAATATATTAATTTACATTATACATATAATTTTCCCCCGTTTTTGTAACATTATTCATTGTTGCTCCGCTCCTGTAGGTCTTAGCGTGATGATATACAGCCTATAGCCTTCCTCGATAAACGGGGTTTCTAACAGTGAAATAATTGCACATCAAATCGGACCAGCGGTTGCTGAGATTAGCGTGTTCAAACAAACAAACTCTTCAGCTTTATATATAAGTATAGATGTATTGTCCAGAATCTATACATATAAATAAAATTGAAGTGTCTGTTTGTAATATTAAAATAACCGCTTTTTACTAAATGCATATATATGTATACACGGTACATACACCAAAAATGTAGTTAAAAATTTTTTTGTCTGTCTGTCTGTCTGTCTATCGGTCTGTCTGTCTGTCTGTCTGTCTGTCTGTCTGTCTGTTTGTCTGTCTGTCTGTCTGTCTGTTTGTTCCGGGTAATCTCTGGAACGGCTTGACCGATTCTGACGGGACTTTCACTGGCAGGTAGCTGATGATCCAGGGAGTAACTTAGGCTTCTTTTTTTAGACTAACTTTGTCCCGCGGCGTTACTCGCGGTAAAACAATAGCCGCGGGTAACACCGCGGGGTTCAGCTAGTTAGCAATAAAACCAACAGATGTAATCCCAATTTCAAAAGATTATTAAGTCAACTTTCAACTTAATAACTAACAAGAAATACTTAATTATATTAATTACACCATTTAATATTGAATAAAACTAAACTAAACACAGTTTATGAAGGAACCAGTTAAGAAACTATAACTTTGATCCACCGCCTATTACTATTTAATAATTGAATTAATAATAATCTTGCATCGCTTATATTAAATGTAGTTGAATAGTATTTTATGAGTTTTAGTCAGTTTTATGATATGTAATAAGGGTCTACGCCTATATTAGTGTTATAGTTTTAATGGATAATATTATCTAAGTAATAAAGTAAATACTCTATGAACTATGTTTATTTCAGTTAAATTTTATATTTAAAATTAGCTGACCCGGCAAACATTATTTTGCTATGAAAATTACATCACACTAATATAAAAAGGCGAAAGTTTGTTAGTGTGTATGTTTGTTACGTGCAAAAACTACTGAATGGATTTGGATGATGAACTTTACAGTAATATAGCTTATACATTGGAATAATACACAGGCTACTATTTGCCGCGATAGCCGACATGCACACGGGTGGAGCCGTGGGCAGCAGCTAGTAAAAAAATAAATAATTAAAGGGGTGGGTCAATCTCATCATTTAGGGGTATGAAAAGTAGATGTTGGACGACTCTCAGACCTACCTAACCTAACTAAACTACCATAAAATTTCATAAAAATCGGTCCAGCCGTTTCAGAGGAGTTTGGTAACTAACACCGCGACGCGAGATTTTCATATATCACATATATACACTGCTGAGGTTTACCTATTACTTACTTTTGTCCACGACACCGTAAACGGTATATCGGTTCTCAAGGTAATAAGTATCCTATGTTCTTTCCTAAGAAAGTATCTGCATTCCATATCACAATAAAATCAGTTCAACGGTTTAGCCATAAAAGCGTAAAAATCAAACTCATTTTTGCATTTATAATTTTAGTTAGGATTTTAGTAACGAACACTATTAATATGCATTATCCAAGGCTCATACAAAAGTGGTTTCAACAAGCTGCATAATAGTTTGTAGTCCTAATGTCCCAAGTGCTTTTAAGTATTAGTTTCTTATTATAATCAGATAGGAACTAGCTTAAATAACCTATACACTAGTTTAAATGAGTGCAAACGAAAGCAGATTTTCCAAAGAAATTTCTAAAGACCTTGGCTCCATTGTCATTCCAGTTGTAGATGTCCTATGTTTGAAATTGTGATGATAATGATTGAAATTCTCTATATAGAAGTCACTGCACCAGCCTTCACAGTCCATAAAAAAATATTCCAATTGTCTTCCCTCCCTACTTACTTCCAACGATCATACATTTTCCCATAGTTCATTCCCAAAACACCCGATTCTAATTATTATGCTTGTTTGTTGCTTCCACAAGACTGTGAAAGATTTCAGTGGAATCAGTTTCCAAAAGAAAATATTAAAATTAAATTTTCTGAATATCTATTTACCTATTCCGTAGATTGGGTAACAATCATACGGATTTCCTAGTGTTTGTGCGAATGCGCCATTGTGTGCGGTCAAGGTGTGGCCCCGTTCACACACACAACAATCAGTGACTGCACCGGCGCAGATTTACGCACAGTTTTTGCTACAACAATTTTTATGTATTGTATAATGAATTTAATATGACTGTTTGAGAAGCTTTGTTTATTTTTAAATCAAGAAATGTTTTAAAAGAAGTATCTTTCTCGTTTGATTACAGTATTCACAACATCTTCACAATAAATTAAATCATGACCAAATGATGCATCACTAGGTCACCATAGTGTGGGTCATAATGCTGCATTGTCTACATTCACAATGACTATGGTGACCACCCCTTTTGGATTCTGCTTATGCTTTCCATCAGGCAGATTACAGTCACTTTAGCAGGTTTATACCAAAAAAAAGCAAAATAATCAAATAATTTTTTAAAATGATTTGTACTACACAGTCAGTTCTTGATTAAGAATCCCTTTCAGTCCCAAAACTAGTATTTCACGTTTGAAATGCAGAAGTAATCGTGCATCACAATGCAAAGTCCTTAAGGAGGAGTACTTCTTAATTAACAGTTTTCTTAACATAGAAGGGACCAACAAGCAGACTGATTAGGTGATGGTAAGCGTCTACCTTCGCCTATAGATACTAAAATCGAAGAGTCACAAGTAAGTTGTCTTCTTTTGAGTCCTTCTCTAGATATAGGGTGAAAACAGGGAAAGCTTTGCTGAATATTAGTTTTCTCTGATGCCGTAATAGCATTTCGGTTGAGCCTGCTTATTTGTGCAGGAATATGATTCTTTTGTTTTTTTTTTGTTAAATCAGAATACTAACTTCTCAATGTAAATTAAGTATAACTTATAACTAGACCTAAGTAAGTAAAATGTCAAGTTTTAAGTTATTCTGAAGCAAGTACTCGTCAGTTAGCGGGTTGAACATAGTCTTTATCATACGATCAGACAAACAAACCTATATGTTACAATATTTATGTGCGTACTCTTCGGCGGCAGTAACGTACCGCCGTTTATGTTAGATCTAAAGACAACTAGGGATGTGGAAAACAAATAATTTTGCGTCTAATTACGAAATAAGGAGTTAGTCTAGAAATAACTTTTTTTGAATGATGACACTGCCCTTATTTTGATGAACTTGGAAGTTCCGAGAAACGCCATTGCAGTGTGTAGTATTTGCGCTTGAAACTTCCTGACGTATGGCTTTAGATAGAACTTCTGTGCGTAACATCTGGACCATGTGATCCCATGGTCCGTCCTGAATTGATGACGTTCTTATACAAGCTCTAATCCTGGAGAAACCTAAAACTGCTCCTCGTTAAACGGTCCAAAGACTACATTTACATACGTTGTTAATCTTTTTGATTTGAGGAATAATCTTCCCGAATTCTAAGGTCTTCAAAGGAGAGCAGAGTATCTCCATTTAAGGATGCAGTTATTTATCATCAGGACTCATCCACAGATATTAAAAGTCCACTGCTACACAATAAGTCTCTCTTTAGAGAGAAAGTTTTTTCCTACCTAGTCAGACATATATAGGACGTGGAATAGGTATTTTTTTAAGTTTTATTTTCTCTTTACAGTGATGTTGTCTTGCTCAGTTTTCTTCTTTAATTCTACCTCTCCTCTACTCCTCCTCTTCCGCCTCTACGACAACCATGGGATGAATAAGGTTCATGATACTCCATATTTTTAATTTGTCACCACATTGACAAATGAACTCATATGTTCGCCTATCCTTTCTTATGAAAATATAAATTCATTTATCAACATTAAAACCATTAATGGTCGAAGACAATAAATAATTATTTTCGATTGAAATTTTGTCCATCCCTAGTTTAATTAGCGCGCGATACTGCTCGGTGATGCGCCTGCGCAGACGCGCACGACACTAGACAAGTGTAATTATTAACCGCGCTCGTTTCCTCGTCTACTTTGTAATAAATGCTTACCGAGTACAATCAGAAACACAATTAATTTTGTTATTCGCATAATATTTTTACGTTTTACTATTTTAATCTCTATTATCAAATGTCCTAAGTAGTATCCTACTTAGGACATTAATAGAAAGTCTTGAAAGAAATAATGCTATGATCTCACAAAAATCCAGAGTTGAGTGATAGTTTCGTTGTTTTTCACCGAGTGTGTGTATTCACTTCTCTACGGGGAGTCGCCATGATGTGGGTTACCATGCTGCACTGTTACATTGTCTGCATTTGCAATGAGCATGGTGACCACCAATCTTGGATTCTGCTTTATGTACTTGTGAATTGTGTTGTCGAGGAACTGTGCAGTGACGCGAGTTCCAAGCTTTTAGTTTGCCCAAAAAATACACATAAATATGAGGAAAATCAACAAAACTATACTGCTGTGTTAATTTTGTAATAATAAGTTGTTTTTGTATTAAACAATATATTTTTAATTTTATAAATTCGAGTAATTTATTCCAGCTCTTTAATGCAAACTAGAAGCAAAACTGACTAACTGACTGTGCGTCTGTCTATAATCAAAAACACTTACATGATAATACTTTCTACTTACATGATAGGTAAATTATGTATGATATTTAAGTATTCTAGATCGATATCACAATTATTTTAATAACGTAAAACTTGTGTCTATACCTATACCTGCCTATCATTTTTACATGTCCTCATAATGCCAACAAGTTCAGTCAACATTCTAACCCAGTATTGGGTTACATACTTGATGTGTATATGACGATTTTAAATCGATAATTTATACCAGATACTTCGCGCAATCGATGCTGGTAACCACATTACGCCCACTAGTTTCTATATTGAACGATCGCATCACAACCCTTTCTGATTTCTACATTCCATTCATAATTTAAATGGTATTTTGTTAAATAATCGTCAAATATTCCATTATTTAAGGTGAAGCGATTATTCGGCGTCATAATCGGGTCTTATTACACTGCTTGTATAATTTGATGCTTTTATAAACAAATTTAATTATATTCAATGAATTCAAATAGTATGGTAATGTTTATTACATTAGGCACTTAAAGTTATGAAATACTTTAAGAATTTTATTTAATGAACAGTTTGATATAATATGTGTCGTAGCCAGCATCGTCTATCAATGTACAATTTACTAATCCATTCAAGATATTTAAATCTGAGATTTATTCATTTAACAGATATAAAAAAAAATGATTTCAAAGACATGTAAAAGACAATACAAAACATATACTTAGTTGACATAGAGTCAACCGTATTCAACATAAACTATATTATTGTCATTCACAGTAAATTCAACTTTACATCGTTGTGATAGAGTTATGTATTTTAATCAAACGGCAGAATAATGTTGTTGGAGATTTATCAAAAGCCTTTGACAGCGTCGACCTTGCAGTGCCATAGTTCACACCGTCCCTTCACCGCTGGAAATGTGGAAAAAACTTGACAATAGTACGACCACGCACGGTTCAGGATAAGACAATCGATTACATACGTCTATATGCATTTTATTGATTATTGTTAACTATATTATTGAATTGGAAAACTAAGCTCTTTCAAGGTTGTGTGATAGGACCACTGCAAGTTTTATTGAATATTGGATGTTAAAGTTTTTTCGATTAGCGAATTATTTTGATTGGTTTTCAGCTTAAAAAAAAGTTCGCATTGTATAGTTTATACTAATGCAATAACAAAAAACTTTATTGAAAGTATATATTGAAATATAATATATTGATTAACGCAAGAGAATGATTCAAAATTATAGAAAGAAAGAAATCTTAAAACAAGGAAGTCCATAATTGGTGTTAAATCAAACATGGGCTAAAATTCTGCGTGAATGGAATCTGCAAATCAGAGATGACCACGGGTTCCGTCGGAGATGCTATCGCTGAGCACCTAGCCCTTATACACAATGGAGTGAGCGTTTATGGAGGTGGCAAATACTATTAGTGAAACAGAGCAGATGATTTAATAAATGTTTAAAAAAGAAAAAAAATGGTGTCGATGAAGAAGAAGAGCAGTGGCTAATTTAATAATGAACGGAACAGCAGCTGGTAGTAATAAATTATAAAACGTTTAAAAACATTTAAGAAAAAATAAAAACTTAAAAATATCATGATTTAGTGACGGTTTTATTAGTCGTAAATACTAATGTAACATGGCTAATCTTTATATATATAATTCTTCTGTGAGTGTGTATGTCACTGAACTTCTCTCAAACGACTGGACCGATTTTGATGAAATTTTTTGTGTGTGTTCAAGGGGATCTGGGAATGGCTTAGATTCACAATTTTGTCCGCTGGACAATGTTTTTTTCATTAATTTTTAATTTATTAGTAGTTTTGGCAAAACGACGTTTGCCGGGACAGCTAGTCATTTTATATAATATTTTTTATTTAAATTAATTAATGTACGCTCACAATTCGCTTAGCATTTCTTTATAGGATGTTTTTAAATTTTGTCGAAATTGAACCCATAATTTTAACCTGCAAAATAGGGTACATGTTGTTGTTGGTTGTGTAGTGTAATTAATTTACCTCGAGCGTAATATACAAGAATATAATTATCAGCATATGTCTATTATAATAAGGTAGACTACAAAACATGAGCCTAGTTCTATTGTGACGTTTATTATAATTTTACCACCCATACACAAAATTTGTAAGTTTAAAAAAATATAATTTATGTAAATGCCATCTCCACATCTCTATGATGAATGGCGCGTGCGCAAGGAATTTAACGCCAAATCGCCGTTGCCCGGGCGCAGCGTAATTGCGGCTTATCTGCGCATTGTTCGGCTAAGGAGCACAAGGCTGAGCGCTGACGTGTGAGCGTTAGATTGTCCGTCTGTATGTGCGATTGTTTTACTTTAACCTGATATTTATGTCTTTTTTACGGTTTATGGTAGGCAGATTTAACTGTTTGTTCAAGAACGTTACTTTTAGTTTTAATTACTAAAAATCGTTACGTATAAAGGACAGTTTGCTTTTGTAATACTTGTTTGTTATGTATTATATATTTTTAAGATTTCTTCTTTTTTTATTACTTCCAAACAGCACAAAAGTTCTCGAGAACTTGAGTAAAGCGACATATTTTAATGACTTGATGTTAAATGTCCAGTCTAAAGAAAATTAAACTCTCATCAATTTGATTGATAACACCATCAAAAACTCCAGATCAATGCTATTCAAGTTGAATACGGTCGTAAAATTCTGATTCAAATATTAGTATTAGTAATAAACATTTAACGTTTTAAACTTTGACTTTTTGTATCTTGATTTTATGATTTTAATTAAAAATAGCTTGAATGGATTTGTAGCCTAAGCAATTTATTCCACCGTAAAAAATAATTTGCCAAAGTTAAATTTATAGTATTTATGGAATTTATAAAATGATTTCATATTTGCTATTAAAATAAAAATTACTGTCAGAGAAAACGTTTTATATATTCTGGTTGTTGTCTGTTATTTTAGACAGTTTTATTAGAATAAAAAAAATACTTTTTTTTTATAGTTAGTTTTCCCTCGGTAATAAGGTTTATGTGTTCAGGATTTGAGATCTTTGGCATAAAGTGTTGTAGATTTTTGTAATTAGATTGACTATACGCCTATTAAAATTTAACAACTAATTTCTATTATAACCAAGTTGTCCATATTAACTGCTGTTCATCTTCATCAAATATAACTTTTGTTTAGCAGTTGACATATTATGACTAAAATCAAAATACCATAGGTTGGAAAACTCAAAATGAATTGTCTCATTGTTTTCAAATACGGGTATTAATTGGTATTACTACCCAAACGTAACAAGCCAGCAAATCGTTCATTTTCACTAGTAAAAAAGTGGTTTAGTGGTGACATACATTGTTTAAATGTTCTGGTAAAATCTGTTACGTAAAAATAAACTAAATATGAGGTGAATCCCGCAAGCACAGATTTTCGAAGTTTTTTGCTAATAAACAACTGAAATAGCTACAAAGGTAAAAAGCGATTTATTCACTGAGACACAACATGTGGTCTTTCAATTAAGAGTTGGTTGCTGCAAAAAATGTGTGTGACCTTTTAAATAAATCGGGCAGCCAGAGGTCAAATTTAAATTGTACCGATACGTTGTGATGGTTCCGCATACACCAAGGTAAATGTCTCACATACTGGTGGTTACGCCAAATTGTTAGTTATATGAATTATTTAATGGAACGTTTTGACATGAATTATTTAACACCTACCTATCTTTAAACACACATACGGCAGCGCCCCTAGCGGATAATAAGGGAGAGAGAAAGATTTTCTAGTACAAAGTTGACTCCACTGCGCGAGCAAAAAACACGTGTTGTTCATGTAAATTATTGAAATTCACCTGATTCTTACAACTGTACTAGTACAAAATCGATCCCGCCGCGCTGAAGACTTGCATCTTCACGTCGTCTATGTAAATTACTGTAATCACTAATTTCCGCGTTGTAATAAACTAATAATCCGCTTAACGTCACTAATTTACAGCATTGCGCCTTTGTAACTTTCTTATGAGTTCACGCCTCACGGCGAATTACTGCAATTGAAACAGCAAATTACACCTGGAGATACCCTGAAATGAGTCAGTGGTGGGCCTGCTACTAGAGAAACATTGAGGAACCGCTGCGCAGCTGATGGCTCCTTATTCCAATAGCGTTCCTTTGTTTTAATGAAACATATACAGTCTACTAAAATATCGAAGCTTTTATAATATATATTTGGCGTGACCAACTGGTTTCTTCTTCTTTTTCTCATCAATTATTGGCTACGGCGTGAAGGTGAACACTGCAAAGGATTTCAGCTGGCTTTTCTTTCTTTCTGTTTCTATTACAAGTGTATTTGGATTTATTTTTAGCCTGTCGAAGTGATTCTACTCTGTCTAATGGAAAACATGATGAGAAACCAAAAGAAGTGGTCACCATACTCATTACGAATGCAGATAATGTAACATTGTAGCATGGTGACCCTGATTATGATAGTCTATTAAATTGATATCATTAGGCCTCTAATCTCTCACTCACCTACGAAACACGACATGGCTCGAATGCTTTCATTTAAGGTTGGAATGGTCTTCTTGAAAAGGTAGACGTACGTACGTAAGGTAGTAAGGTCGTACTTAATCCATTAATGCTGAAATCAGCGTGGTTCTCTTCGACAACCCATAACGTCCCACTGTTGCGCTCGGGTTTCCTCTCAGGAGAGGGTTAAGGCCATACGTCCCCACGCTGACCGAATGGGGGTTGGGGACTGGCAAGACAACGTTGTGGCAACGTCAGCGTGGCTTTACTACCTATTAAATGTAATAGGTTTTGTTTTTTCTTCAACCCGCTGCTTCATTCTGGAAAATTTTATGTACCGTTAAATGAGCAGTGTTTTACGATCACGACAAATATGTTTTGTTTCGAAAGGCTGTAGTTGTTAAGTTTTGTTTATTGTGTTATCTACGTAAGCGTAATATTTTTTTGACTTGTATTGGCTATTTGTCTTCCTTTGAAACTGAGTGATACAAGTTACTATAAACAACGGAATTGAACTATTAAATACAAAATATTCATAACTAATTGCTGATTAACTTAAAAGATATTAGATGTAAATAATAGCAATGTATTTGGACTTAACCTATTATAACAATAAGGTACCATTAGTATAATTGCTTTATTTGTTGAGTTTCTTTGTTAGTGGTAAGATAGTGACGTTGTATGGTCTGCATCACGATTGTGCACTTATGTATAATGGTTATGGTCGGATTAAGGCCTTATATGGCTTTATATGTATGTTTATAACTTTATTATCGTAATACTATTCTCTAGTGATGATTTTACTTAAGTAAAATAGACGATGATTTCTACTTCATCAATTCTTTAAATATCATATCCACGAATTTCATTTTGTAATCTTTATTATGTAATTTTATTATTTTAAGTTATTGCACTGAGGATCTCTAAATAGGTTATCTTTAATGTGTGCCGATTCACTTGCAGAATTCATCAAAACACATTTGCATCAATTAAATGGTATAATAATAGTTTTTTTGCGCCGTCTCGACCCGACACAGGCGTTTCCAGTGTTTTCCTTCTACCAAACTGTGCTATTGTGTCAGCATTATGGTAATTAACGTAACCACGGCTCGGATGAGTTCTTTTGTGTTCAAATATTTCATCACTTTTAATTTGTCATTGTTGACATTGGGAAGTTTTTTTAAAGATTACCACGTGTGTTCTGCTTTTGAATTTTGCTCTAATATTGCATAGATATATATACTCAGGTATTTATCAACAAAGGGGTAAGCAGAGCAAAGTGTACGTACATACCAACAGTTTGTCGACTGTAATTATTATATACGTATTCAGTTTAGATGTGCTGTCAACGTTTAAAAAATATTAAATATATTTTAAGAACAGTGCTGCAGAGCAGTGAACAAATTGACTAAAGTTGCCAGGAGCAGTGTAAACTAATTGAGACAACAGGTAGTTCAAGATACATACGTAAAATATCGCTTTTTTTCGTAAATATGAATAATCGTAGATCATGAAAGATTGGGGGAAAACTTCCTCCGGGATGCTACCTAATCAAATGCGACGTTAATTCCGACAGGACTTGAAAACACAAGATCCAGGTACTCCTCCAAGCATGGTCTTATGAAGTAGGACGTCGAGGATAGTTTTAGGAGACTTACTTCAGGCTCCTGCGTGGAGAAAGAGTAGGAGATTTGAAGGTATGTATTATTCTGCCAACGTAAAACCGCAAAAGTTTAAAGTTTTTTTTTCGCGCTCTCTGTAGAATTGGATTTCATTCCATAAGCACAATTCTTATAAAATAGTACAGTTTGTACTTTTACTTAAGTAACGTCGTGTCCGGTGATGCACTTGAACTCGAAGATACGATCTGACTGAGCAGTGAGCCTTTGTCTTAGCAAATATTTGTTATTTTAATACAGCCGTCGCGCTGGATTCATTATTATTTACAACGAACCCTTACTCACGCATATTATTTGAACTTGGACAGTTATTTATGACAGTATTTTTAGTATAAAATCAATTATAAAAATCTTTCAAATTGCTGCTGTTATTTTTACAAACTAATTGGCTTAGTGATACACGCCCTTGTCGTCGAATCATGGGTTATAATGTTCGCGTTAATGCTCCCTGAGATTTGGTCTGTGTATTCAGAGGTGTCGGCGTCGATGTGAAATATCACTCATCGAAAATATACCTATGTACCACGACAAAAAAGTTTAAAATATATTTTTATGTTTTTTTTATGTTTGATCCAGTCAAAATGACTCTACTTTGCCTGATGGAACACATAAGTAGAATCCAATAGTGGTGCTCACCATACTGCGAAAGCAGACAATGCAACAATGCAGCATGGTGTCCCACACCATGACAGGCTATTGATGCTTCTGAATCATTGGGCCTCCGGCCTCGCACTCACCAACGAAACACGACAGCACGAACGCTGTCATTTTACATTGATTTTCTGTGCGAGGGTAGTATCGCCCCGGTCGAGCCGGCCCATTCGTGCTGAAATGAAAGTGGCTACTACCTAGAAAATTATTGTGCTGTTGTAACCAGACTGCTGATAAATTTACTTTTATGTTTTCTTAAATACATACGCTCTGAATTAAAATATATAGAGCAGAAATATTTACATAGTTCATTATATAACCAACATATATATTTACCCCAGTGGATCCAATAACCACTACTGGATCAACAGGCCAAAAATTTACAAGTGTGTTAAACATGAACGTTTTTACTGTTCTAATATTCACACCTGAACGAGTTTCTACACCACAGGGTTAAACACAATAATTATAAACATTTGAATATTTAATTTATATTGCACAAGTTCAAAGGGTATGCTGTATTCCTTCACATATTCAACTACAAGACACTTCCCTTTGCTAAACGCTATTGTTCTTAACGCGAATAAACATCTTTTTATATGGCTTAAATGGGCTATTTTGACTTATAAATCCATTCCTATAAGATACATAAATTTGAATCTTAATAATGTCAAATAGAGTTCACTTTAGACCGTTTTGAAATCAACCCTTTTAACGTCTCAATTTTTAAATTAAACAGTTTACATTTGTACATGTTATTCTTATTAAAAGGGGATAAAAGCTATTTTTAAATGACAAAAGTGTCTATTCTCAAAGCAAAGAATGAAAGGATTAAATGTTGTTAAAAAAGGATTTTTCTGTTAGTGATAATATCTTAATATGATTATAATGGTAGGGGTTGCGCATAATCTATAACTGTCTATCTGTCTGTTTTTTGGTGATGTTTCACACCTTGATAGGGGTCTATTTTGTGAATTAGAGTTTTTTCATATCATAACCATGTGTCTTTTGATTCCAAACGGGATTATGAGTGTGACTTTTAGCGGATAAATTAATTTACGATGGTTGCTTATTTTTATCTGTAACTTTTTATAGATATTTGACTTTAGCTGATTGAATTGTGACCATGTAATTACAACATAAGCGTGAAAATATATAATATTTTGTTGTAATTAAGAAATATATTATTGTGTTTTATGTAGTGTCAAAATCTGTCTATTTCTCTATTAGACACAGAAGTAAGAAGATAGAGATATGTTCTTACTTTTACTTACTTTTTATACATACACAAACTTTAGCATGGATATTAATAGTTTGTATATAACAACACATTAAAAATCATTAAAATGACAGTGATATGATGAGACGAAATTATATTCAAATCGGACTGCGTTTAATATTGCTTAAAAATAGGGAACATCATTTATATTCATAGTAATTAACTTAATTTTAAATCATAATTAAGAATTTCACTAAAGGTTTCACTTATTAAACGTTTTCAAGAGTGAAAAAAAATACTTATCGATTTACGAACCACCTAAAATTTAACGTGCATTGTCAATCCAAAATATGTATTTAATGTTTATTATGAAATCGCATTCGACATTTGTCTCTGTCCATTTCGAATGACACCGAGATAGCGCAATACAGAGCATATGGCGCTTTTTGTATTCAGTGTAGAATTTATGCGTCATCACGAACGAGATACACATCGGATGCGGGTTCGATCTTAGACGGTGCATATTACTAACAGTCACGAGTGTAACGGTTTATTTTAGGAAATGATTTAATGAGTGATAAACGGTTTAATATTTGTTAAAGGTGTTTTTGTTCTTATCTTATTTATGGGAAGTTTTTGTTTCGTTAAAAATTGTATGTATGTTTTATTTAGTGGCGTGTGTTGTGTAGATACACGTCATCAGAAAAAAGACAGATTACGATATTGATTATGATAATAAACGGTTAGAAAGAAATTTAAGGAACGCAGCAGTCTCCTATTAAAAACTTATTGAAGTCTTGAAAAAAGTGTAAAGTTTGTAACTAAATAATTACTTAAAGCAGTTTATTTATACCAATATTTTATCATGGCTGTCCATTCTGTTTTAACAGCTATTGATAACCAGTTCATGGAGTGAATAAGGCTTTGAGTTCGTCAGTTACTCAACGGCGATGCTCTCTAGTAATTATAGTGATACGTACACTAACAAATTAGCCGAGACGCCACGTCGGCTACTGAATTGATGTATGTACAGAATAGAAAGACCTCGTAGTATTTGTTAGTAACCAATCATTTCAATTCTCACATAAATTATTTTTGCCTGACAAGGAGGTCGATATACCCTTTGACCTAAGGTCCCAATTGGACTCTTGGTCCTGTTATAACTAAGATAACTTTCTGAAATATTTTAATAAAGAATGTTTCACTATTAAAGAAAGATTTAACAATAAGAAGGAGGAACATGACATACCCTAGAGAATGAAAGATAATTGTAAGAACTAGGTATTATAACGATAGCATTCATTTAAATATTTGTATGACTGTTTGCATGTATAATCAAGTTTAGATAAACGGTAGATACGGCACTAATAGGTCTATTTGGCGGTGTAAATCTACTCATTTACCCGATCTATCTGGCGTTTGTCACCTACTATATAAGGAAACATGAAACATAATTCCTATTGTATGTCTTTCGACTGAATCATTGAACTTAAACTCATTACTTAATTTCCGTACCAACCAATACAATTTTTTAGAACAAATTTAAAATTTTATCAAACATAGAATCGGCATCTAAAATCCTATCACATGCGTACGCGCATCGAAACATAACGAACGAGATTATAAGCTTTCAACACGCCGCCATTCAACGCGTATTTATTCTACCGCTCAATATTCCTCTATGACGTTTCAATTTTGACGGAACCCGGCTACAAGACACAATACTTCCACAAAAAAATAAAACCGATTTGTATAAGGAACTATCCCACCAATGTAAGATGACCGTTGAATTATTTCGAGCTCAGAAATTTGTAGCATAATTTGAAGTTTCTTCTTATTTTGGTGATGAGCGATCTATCTTACCAGTATAAATTGGATCTTAATTTTTTTGTAGCACACAAGACTTTATTTAATTTTCGTTGATGTGTGCGGTTCACGTTAGATTGGTGATTAGTGTGATGTGTTGTGAGATAATTCATATTTGATTTGGACCAATTACTCATGCTTACTCGCGAACATTCGGTGCATTTGGTCTTTTATGGCAATTGTGGAAACATAAAAAGTGAAATATACAGATCGTTATAATGGACGTGCTCGTTGGCCAATAATCAAATCAATATTTATTGCGGTTTTTTGGTTTGAGTGCCATATATAATTTTTTAATACAATAATTTGGGTATGGGCCTTCGGTATCCTCACTTACTCAGTGAAACACAGCGCAAGCGCTGTTGCATACCGGTTTTCTATGAGGCCGTGGTTTCACTCCGGTTGAGCCGACCCATTCATGCCATTAGTCTAATACTGTATACAGTCTATCCGTAGTTCTTCATTACCTCTTAAATCAATCTGTCGAAGAGATTGTAAGTTATTTTTAGACCGATTCCGCGACCGATTGTGGAGAAACTTGGGGAAGGCATATGCCCAGCAGTGGACTTCTTTTGGCTGAAACGATGATGATGAAAAAGAGTGTAATGCTGTAGTGTAATGCACTCATTAGTTGCCAGTGTTCTTAAGTAACGGGGTCATTTTCCGTCTAGTAGCATGTGCGCTGATCTCCTCTCTGTAACGTAAAAAAGTGTCAATTATAAACCCGTATATTTCAAGAGATTTGAAATTTTAAGATACCACTTATTTATACTACGGTTATCGATCATACATTTTTTATTTGAACAGGTTATAATAGAACTGTTGAAAATTGAGGCAATCAATCAATTAAGGCTTGAGAACTAACTAGTAACAAACATACTTGCTGTATCTTCTGTTATTAGTGTGAATATAATAGGCAATTAGTAAAGTTTCCTTTGATTTCAAGTAAAGCATGATTAAGTTGTTTTTAAATCGAAATACCAATCTAATATAATAAATTAAGGAAGGGCTATATGTCTTTATTTTACTTGGAATATATAAAAAAATGTTATTGTTTATATATACCTATATATATATATATATATATATATATATATATATATATATATATATATATATATATATATATATATATATATATATATATATATATATATATATATATATATATATTACCTATTATGTGAATTATATAAGTATTAAAATTTAAGTGGTTTCTTGAATAAATAATAGAAGTAAAAAAATTAGGTTATTCTGCCTTTTTGTAAATTTGGAAAAAAAAAACATTTTAATTATAACAGGTGGTTTACACGTCAGTTCCCTTACTTGCAGCAATCCTGCGGTGTGGCACCTGTTCTTGTCTTGACAAGTCTGTAGAGCTGAGCATGGATCAAGACGTATCGTAAACTTGGTCGTCCCACAGTTGTTTCTTCTCCTAGCAATAAAAAGAAACCGGTTTTACTTCCAATAAATACATCGTCATCTTTCTCATCTTCCTAGCCTTTATTATTCCCTACTAGTTCAACTGATTTTACCTGAATATCAGTTTTTACACGAAGCGACTGATATCGGACCTCCGCAACCCTGAGGGTGAACTGAATTCGAAGGTTGAACTAGTTGTCAGTATATTTGAGGGCACTGACTTCTTAATAGCGATTGCCATAGATGTTCATGACAACCGAGACCAACGGCAAAACGTGCTCTCCGAGGCATGGGCGGAAAACACTGCCATCTTCTATACTCCGGGCTGCTATTAAGAATTTCTTGTAAGAAAAAATCCAACAGCAGTCCGACCCGGGAATCGAACCCGAGACCTCTTGTTCCGCCGTCACTTACGCTAACCACTAGACCAACGGGGCAGTGAGGCAGTAAACACATACGAGTATACAATATTATTTTTTTCAGTCCCACAGATTTACCGGTTAAATTGTATTACATACTTCACAACTAGTACAAAACAACGCGTTATCGAGAAAAGTGTCGACTATAATATACAATTTTTATATAAAACATTTTTGTTATATAAACTAACACAAAATCCTGTAAGCGAAAAACTTCTTAAATACTCGCACTTCTCTTGTATGATCGCAAGGACTGCCAAATGTCATACAGAAAAAAAATACATTTAAATATAATACAATAATAATAAATGGAAGTTGGTTGCAGATTATGACATATCAATTTCGTAAGTAAACATCCGACATGTATTGTTGTTAACGGCGGACAAAAAATATTATAAATCCGTTTAGTTTCGCGCGCTGTGCGTCTGCGCATCGATCATGTCGATCTTGTAAAGTGTGAAAGGATTACGTTATGTTCATTGTGGAGGCAGAACAGAAGGTAAAGTCTGAGTGATAAAACATTGTTTTATTGTTTTTTTAATGTTTAAAAGATTAATAGAATGTATTACTTTATAGATTTAAGCCTCATTTATACGGAGAGAGTCATAGCTCTCCCCGTATGAAGGAGGCTCATATAGACAATAAATGAGATTATAAATAAGGCTGGACATATCCAGCAGTAGAATTTTAAATGCTGGTGAGGAAAAAAAAATGTAATACGAAAGTAGTATGCAGTAGAAGTATCACGAACAAAAAAGTGCAGAAGTCGTTAGTCGCCCACGCCAACCGCGAGACCAAGTCATTAAATCTATACTAATATAACAAACTCGTAAACATTTGGATGAATTTCAATATAAAGATAGATTGGACCTTGGAGAGGGATATAGACTGCTTTTTGTCACGATAACTCACAGTGGGGCTACGGACAAAAGCTATCAAAAATAAATAATTTGAAAAGTTAAACACTTATTACTTACTTACATAAGATTTTAAGGGTTACTTTTTTATTGTAGGCGTAAGATATATTAAATATAAATAAGAAAACAATACTTTAAACAAAAAAGACCGATTACAAATACTGAGTCTCTACTATGTGACTACATTTTAATCTATTTTACAATAACATTACAAATACAACCACTATAGCATGTTTGCGTGTTCCCAACTAAGACTTCTGTATATGCCCGTTGATTATTTACGGTATGAATGTTTGTTTATCAATTGGCCATAGCTCCAGTATTGCGAATTATATGTTTGATTAACGTGAGAACTGTATATATGGGAAACATTATGTGAGGGATCCAGTTGTTCGTGAGTTCGGTTGATGAACTATTCGGGAGGCGTAGCGAGGGAATCAAACTGATTTTAGCGATCCGCTGAGAGTGGGAACCTAACTTAGATAAGTAACTAATCAACACGAAACTAACTAATTTACTATATGCTTTGAGGTTAAAGAATATAGTAAATTTCATAGTTTCGTGTTGGTATATGACACTTGGGTAGAAAAAAAAAAGAAAGTCCTTGCAACAGATGGGAGAATGAAATTAAACATACAGTGAGTTCAATCTGGATGCAAATAGCTCCATTTGGAGAAAACTGGCTCCATTTGGAGAAGGTGTTTTTATCTGTAGAAGGGTTCCTATACAATAATTACACTACAATATAGCATTTCAAAAATAATTTTATAATACTGCCACTTACCACTAAATATAATAAACTTTGTAAACTAATGTTTTTTTCTGTTGAAAATAAAAGGCTATTTTATTTATTTGTATGACATTTAGAGTTGCATGTAGAGTTTTATTTTTTCCACGCTTATACATTTGTATTACAATTTTAGGTGAATTACTTTACAGTAAGCTTATTGCCGTGCTTAAAAATATGTCTGAATACATACTTGTTATAGATAAATTATACCCAGATATAGAATAAATCATATCAATTAATTCTCCTGGGTGGGAATCGAATTGTTGATCTCTATCTTTACAATTAGGATCGCTAACCAACAGGCTAAAATTAAACAATAAACAATTAAAACAATTTGATTTCAAATAAGAATGCCCAAACGGATTCAAAACAGGTTTTATATTTGTTTAATATTTATACCAAACTAGCTTTTGTCTGCGGATCCGCCCGCGGTTATATTGAGTTCGCGGTAAAAAGTAGTCTATGTCCTTTCTTAAAAATCCAAGAATCTCCGTGACGAATTTCATTGAAATCGGTGCAGAGGTTTAGGAGTGATAGCGTAAGAGACAGACACAGTTACCTTTAAAACTTACTCCTCTTGCCTTCGATACCATTAAAAGGACTCCTTCTTACATCAAATATCCCCACTTCTAGGTACTTAGCAGTTACTCAATTGCAAGATCTTAGAACATCGTTATACCTTAGAGTTTTGAGTGTAAACACCTCGAGGCTATGGAACCAAAAAGGCCAATTATTAAAAACATCATATCTGATATCTAGCGTAACCGCCTTGCCACTTGATTTGTGATTAATGAACGATTTGATTTGCGAATTGAACAATAGTTCACGCAACTATTTATAGAATTTCTTGGCGATACTCAGATTTTGAAGATTTTGATTCAAGAAAAATTATATTTTTACGTGTAGAATATGACATAATTTAGAAAACATAAACAACTTAAATGGGCCTGCGTCATGACGACCTATAAGAAAGATCTATCTTTATTGATTAATTTAAATGTTCAAGGGTTTTATATTTTCCTATAATTTGAATGATATACAAATAGTATACCATACTATATTAGATTAGCATCAACTATAATATCTCTGTATATACTACTATATAATTACTACTTTAAACTATATAAATAATACAATCTCAAAGAAAACAAGAAAAAGCTTAAAAATCATTAATCGGACTACGTAAAACTTTTGTCAAAATATGTATAGCCTGTATCACCCGGCCATTGTTACGAATATATTGACACCGCATTTATTAAAATCGATTCAGTAGTTTTGGCGATTCGGTAGAACATACAAACATACACTAGACTGCCAAACACAGAACAAAAGAATAATAGTCCTCTTCTGTGCTGCCAAAGCTATTTATATATAACCTTTAATTTTGACTTCGCCTAGAAAATATTTTACAAATTGTCTCATACGTAACAGAGATTTGAGACAAATATAAAAAGTATACCAGAACTAAGATACTCTTCATTTATAGTCGGTTACAAAACTAAGGTTGAATAAATGTGTACGATTTCAGTAACGTCAATTAATGGGAAGCAAGGGTATGTACTCGCACATACCTGTAAAGTACCTTACGTTTCAACCACGTGGCATGGGTCATGGACACAGGTTAGCCTCAAGTCAGGCAGTTTCAATGTACATATCAAAGTACCGTTATTGTAATTGTATACTTGGAAATGGAAAAGGCTTAGGTTTAGGTTATGGAAAACAAAGTTCTTAGTTATTGCATTTTTAGCAAACAATTTTTTTTAAATTTTAGATGTATTTAAATATGACAATGAATAAAATTAGATATGTCGGTATTTGAATTGTATATAGAATACTTTAATGAGATAAAAGAAAAATAGTTTATAAAGGATAACAAGCGTTATTTCGCACACAAAATCACTGAAAGGACTTAACATAGCTTACTCTTAAAAACTAAGAAATTTACTAACTTTTAAACTTGCGCGTGCCATGATATATTAACAATTATTTTTACGGGAATTAACGCGACCAGGTTGCACTGGCCGTGGTCACAGGCTGACTCTTTTATGTAATACTTTTTTATAAGTGATCGCGTTAATTCCCGTAAAAATAATTGTTAATAAACTAAGAAATTTTACGTAAATACAAAGAAATTCATCACAACAAATCAGAAACTACATCTACCCATGTCTATCTTTAAAAGTGCGTATCCGCGCACTGGCAAAGGCTTATGAAAAGAAAGCAAGCACACAAACTTCACACAAATATCTTTCTAATCTTCTAAAATCAACAGGAATCCTCCAAAGACTAGATAGCTTTTATATTTACATTTACCCTCCTCCATTTGAAAATTTTACCAATTACTAAAATAACCGCCATCATATTCAGTGTAATAATTTAAAAGCGGCTTCGTACACACAAACATTGTAAATTCATAACCCTTTTAGCGATGTGAAATAACAGTAAATAATCCATAACGCACGTTCACATAGTTGTACAGTTTAGCAGGAAAAACTATAAACCGACCCCGGGCCAGACTGAATAGGTTCATTGTGCACCTTCCCGGATGACCTGCTGTGTGAGCCTGACTTTATTGCATCAACTGCACTGGTTTATAGATTTTAAGGTAGGGAAATAACATTGTTACACATTATATTTGGTTTTGGTTGTATTGAAATTAGGTATTGACTTTATAGAATACTAGCCGACCCACGCAACCTCGTTTGCGTCTCCTTTTGCCCGTAGCATGATAATTTTCCCCCATTTCTGTAACATTCTTCATTGGTGCTCCGCTCTTGTAGGTATTAGCGTGATGATATATATTCTATAGTCTTTCTTGATAAATGGGCTATGTTACACTGAAATAATTTTTCAAATCGGACCAGTTGTTCCTGAGATTAGCGCGTTCAAACAAACAAACAAACTCTTCAGCTTTATATATTAAGTATAGATTCGGTTAGAAATTTTGTTCACATTATTATTTCATTTTATTATGTATTTCAGGTTACATTTACCACATTAACAATGTGAATACAATCTAATAATGTATAGATGTTGAAAATTATTTGCAAAGAAATTATTTAATTAAGTTTATCTTTAGATTTATTCGTCATCGCGATTTCTCAGTCAGTTCATCATGGAATGGTTCATAATAAATCGAATGAATTTATTTTCACGGATCTGATCTCGTTGTATGTGGATATTATCTAGGTCTAAATTACTCGTCAAGAAATACCGTGTAAAAGCAACGTTTCAGCATGAAAGGGCCGGTTCGACCGGACTGATACCACGGTCTCACAGAAAACCGGTGTGAAACATAGCTTACACTGTGTTTCACTGAGTGAGTGAGGATACCAGCAGGCCGTAACCCAACCCCTCCCCACAGCCCCATCCCCATCTCTCAAAGACTGGCAACGCATATGTGCCGCCATTGGTGTTGCAGGTGGCCAATGGCGACGGTACTCAATTATCATCAGTGATACGTCGAACACTCGAATGCCCCCTATTTCCAGAAAAAAAAGCAAACAATTCAATAAACTCAAATTAATAATGTTTTCTTCTATTTCCAGCTCCATCATCAGATCAGATTCATGTTATCACTATATTACATTGTCATGTAACATATGTGTGCGATATTTCAGCTCAATCGGCTGAAGATATCTGCTTCAGAATTTAGTTGCAAATTTCCACCCGAACAAACATAGTAACATAGTTTCTAACATTGCAAGTTAAAAACAAAAACTTCTATTTTCAATAATATTTATAAACATTTACGTGCCATGTTTTCTTTTTGCGTGAATGATGATGGATTAAGATTTAAGGATATTAGTACCCCTATTCTTTGTAGGAGGTCAGTAAGGGATCAAACTACACAGGATGATAACACTGCACTATATCAACTCGTCTGCCCAGTGTAAGATGGTAGGAAAAAACATCCTTTTCTATAATAGGCCACAATTACAATAGCTTATTATTGCGTATATCGCGGCAGTGTAGAACAGTCTTAATCCAAAATATACTCTACTTTGTTAATTACCTACAAATTATAGTATATTGTTACTAATTGTGGTACCTGTGCAATTTATATTTTTTGTCAATGTTTGTTTCGAAATGACTCATGATAACATAGTTACTTATATTATGTATTACGATTGTTCTTGTTTTTCTTCAAGTGTACAAGACAACTAGTTCTTACACGTGCGACTTTTTAGGACAGATTTTTCAAAATTAAATGAAGAAAATTAGAATTAACGAACTTTTATGGATTTTACGAGATGTTTCTGGCATTAGGCTACAAGTAACAGAAATATTTTATACTTTTTTTTTTTTTTTTTTTTTATCGTGTGGAAACCCCCTCGGGCCGTCACCCCGCCGGGGTTTGCGGCGGGGCGGTGTGTCGGAATCGAACCGACTAAAACCACACGGTGTGCCACTCTGCGCCTGAGACGGGAGGGATCCGGGAACTGCTGTTATTAACACATCCGGACCCTTCCCAGCGCCTGCCCGCACTGAAGCGGGCACCGTCTGCTGTTAAAACTCTCAATTTAGGCGACGTACGGCACACGCGTAACGTCGCCCCCTCGCGGGTGACCACTAAAGCGGATGGTGGGGAAAACCCATCCCGACCATCCGCGGAAATATTTTATACTAGCTGAACCCCGTGGTGTTACCCGCGGCTATTGTTGTACCGCGAGTAACGCCGCGGGACAAAGTTAGTCTAAAAAAAAGTAGCCTAAGTTACTTCCCGGATCATCAGCTACCTGCCAGTGAAAGTCCCGTCAAAATCCGTCCAGCTGTTCCAGAGATTACCCGGAACAAACAGACAGACAGACAGACAGACAGACAACATTTTTTGAACTACATTTTTGTTATATGTATCGTGTATACATATACACATATGCATTGAATTAAAAGCTGTTATTTTAATGTTACAAACAGACACTCCAATTTTATTTATTTGTATAGATAAAACCAATTTTGTTTTAGGCTTGCTATGAAATATATATATCCAAAATATATATCTAACTAGCTGAATCCCGCGGTGTTACCCGCGGTTATTGTTGTACCGCGAGTAACGCCGCGGGACAAAGTTAGTCTAAAAAAAGTAGCCTAAGTTACTCCCCGGATCATCAGCTACCTGCCAGTGAAAGTCCCGTCAAAATCGGTCCAGTCGTTCCAGAGATTACCCGGAACAAACAGACAGACAGACAGACAGACAGACCGACAGACAGACTGACAGACAAAAATTTTTTTACTACGTTTTTGGCATATGTACCGTGTATACATACGTATGCATTTAGTAAAAAGTGGTTATTTTAATATTACAAACAGACACTCCAATTTTATTTATTTGTATAGATATTTCATATCATGTTTCAATATATACACTTTAAACACGATATTGAACTAAGCCTAAAGCGGGAGTTTTCTTATAAATTATTAAAGATTAAAAATAAAAAAAGACTCAACATATTTTTACATGGGATAGATAAGAATGAAAATTTACATAAGTTAATCAGAATATATCTCATGTTATTTCAATAAGGTCAAACTAGTCTATATTTATGTACAACAGATACGAATCCGCTGATAATAGCATTGGTTGCTAACATAGCTGTTGACGCTCCTGACAGAAGCGGGTAGCGGGGGTGGGGTGAACCGAGATTTAACTCGACAGCCGCAGCCATCGACACTCACCGATAAACACGGCTGAGAGCGTTTGTGTTATAAATCATTATTTAAATAAATCATTTTTTCTGGAACTGGTGTTCGGACAGAGCGTTCTCATTTTCATCCCCTACACTAGTAACCAACATTGGACCTTCTTCGTCGGATTATAAGTACATTTCCTGGATTAACAATTACCGTTTCAAACTACATTCGAATTGCAACGGCGAAATCTCATGAAGAAATATTTACGAGGACGAGGACTCCTGGGACAAAGAGGTATAGCGAGTGGATTTTGGATAGGTTTCGAGGTGTATTAATACCGTGTTTTTGCATTACAGTGACCGTGAGTACGTGAGCTTTCTTCATTCTCGGTGATACTTGTAAGTACCTACGTATTTCTGTTTTCTACATGACCACTAAAATGGGTTTAGAACTAGATGTACGTGATTTAATCAAAAAAAGAGGCAGTCTACGTGGTAGAATCACTCTTTTTGTGAAATACATTAATTCGTTAGAAAAAACCTCATTACTCGATGAACAAATTGTTGAGTTACAGCTGCGTATTACAAATAGTGAACAGGTTTTTAAAGATTTTTTGGATATTCAATCTAGCATCGAGGATATTACTGACGAGGCAGAGTTGTTACCACAGTTAGAGATCAGAGAATCCATTGAAACTCAATACTACACAATAATGGCAGTGGCTAAATGTATTTCTAACAAACGTGAAATTATATCCAATAAATGTTCCCACAATGCAAACAGCATAATTAAATTGCCTACAATTGCGTTACCTTCCTTTGATGGTTCATTGGAAAACTGGCTGGAGTTCCGTGATACATTTATTTCTTTGATTCATAATGCAACCGAAATAAATCCAATTCAAAAATTTCATTATTTACGTTCTTCATTGAGGGGTAGTGCTTTGCTTGTTGTGAAATCGTTAGAATTTAGTTCAGATAATTATCAGGTGGCATGGGACTTGTTGACTAATAGATACGATAATAATAGATTAATAATTAACAATCATGTTAAATCTATTTTTTCTTTACAAACGATAACAAAAGAATCACCTATTCAAATTAGAAAACTTATTGATTCCGTATTGAAAAACTTGAGATCATTAAAAATAATGGGTGAGCCCACAGAACATTGGGACACACTAGTTATTTATTTGATAGTAACTAAATTAGATACAAATACATGTAAAGAATGGGAGAATAAAAAAAGTTCAATTTGTAAAGATTCTAAAGTTACATTAAACGACTTATTACAGTTTTTGAAGGATCGTTCAGATGTTCTGGATATGGTGCAAGCCCAAGGTCACAAAAATATTAATGAACCATTTAAAAAATCTACAATTAGCACATCACAATCTTCCCAACAATTACGTTCCTTTATTTCTCATAAACACACGTCTCGTGTGGGTACACATACAGGGCAACCGTCGTCGCGCGCGCTTAAGTGTATTATGTGTAATGCTAATCACGCCCTGTATTCATGCATTAAATTTCTGAATCTATCTGTACAAGATCGACACAGTTTTGTGTCTAACAAGGCAGATATCATATGTATCAATTGTTTACGTACGGGACATACATATGAAGAATGTAGGTACGGTTCCTGTAAGCAATGTTCAGAAAAACATAATAGTCTCATTCATTTAGATAATAACACAAGTTGTTCACTTCGTTTTAATCCTGCGCACACGCACACTGACTCAACCGGCGACGATGCTAGGGTAAGTGTGCGTACGAACGCGTCTTCATTATTAACACATTCAAATCATTCTAAGCAAGCCGTGCAGTCTATTACATTAGAACAGGTTTTGCTTTCAACTGCGCTCGTTGAAGTTTATCATAACAACACACATATCACTGCGCGCGCCCTTCTCGATAGTGGTAGCCAGAGATGTTTCGTTACAGATTCGCTTTGCAAAAAGTTACGTTTATCAACCATACAGTCCACTCTCTCCATAACGGGCATAGGTAATAATAGTGTTCTGCGTTCAGAACAATCCTGTGACTTGTTTATACGTTCAAGAATTAGTAATTTTAGTACACAGTTGCACTGTTCCGTTTTACCTCAAATTACCTCTCGTTTACCGAATACTTACGTTGATGTACGGTTACTACAAGTTCCGCACAACATTACACTCGCGGATCCAGATTATCACATACCAGCAGACATCGATATGCTGATTGGAGCTGACGTATTCTGGAGTTTATTGCAGGAAGGTCTATTACGTTTACCGAGTGGGCCTTACTTGCAAAATACGCGTTTAGGATGGATTATTTCGGGCGCGTTGTCCCCAATTATTCATTCTAAAAATAAGCACTCAAATAATATAATATGTAGTGCATTTTCTAATTTACATGATGACCAAATTAAACGTTTTTGGGAGTTAGAAGAAGTTGATATCGCCAAGACGACAAATAATATTCTTACAACGGACGAAAGGTTGTGCGAGGAAATCTTTACTTCCACGACCACGCGTGACAATCACGGTAGGTTCGCGGTTCGAATACCGTTGCGTGAATCAGCTGAATCACTAGGTGATTCATATGAATTAGCGAAAAATAGATTTTTTGCTTTAGAAAGAAAATTAGACCGTTCGCCAGAGTTAAAACAGGTGTATTCGGATTTTTTAAAAGAATATTTAGTATTAGGACACATGACACGTATTAATACGATTACATCACCGTGTTATTTTTTACCCCATCATTGCGTACAAAGAGAAAGTACCACCACACAACTCCGAGTGGTATTTGACGCGGGTGCGCGAACATCTTCCGGCAAGTCATTAAATGATTTACAGTACATTGGTCCTCCCTTACTGAATGATTTGTTAGGTATCCTACTGCGGTTTAGACAATTTACATACGTGGCTTGCGCTGATATCGAGAAGATGTTTCGTCAGGTTCTCATCCAGCCTGATCAGCGCAATTTACAACTGATTATATGGCGAGAGAATAATCAAGACCCGATTAGGATATATAAATTATGCACTGTGACGTACGGCACATCTTCCGCTCCTTACCTTGCCATGAGATGTTTGCGACAGTTGGCTGTTGAATGTAGTGATGAAGAGGTTTCTTCATTAATTTTAAATTCATTTTATTGTGATGATTTAATATTTTCACACAATAACAAACAAAGATTAATGTCGTTGTGCCAAATTATTAGTAATGTTCTAAAATCAGGTTGCTTTCCATTGCGAAAATGGACATTTAATTTCGATATTGAATCGGCAGATAGTTTTACAAAGTCGTTATCACTCGATAAAAATATACAATGTAAAACACTCGGGCTAGGTTGGTGCAATAGCAGCGACGAGTTACATTTTAAGTCGAATTTAAACACTAACATTGATGTTATGCAAATAACAAAACGAAAAATACTTTCCATAATTTCACAAGTCTACGACCCATTGGGGCTACTAGCACCTAGTATTATTATTGCAAAGATATTGATGCAAAAACTTTGGCTTTGTAAAATCGGTTGGGATGACTCAGTTCCCACTGATTTAGTATGTATCTTTAGTAAAATTTTACGTTCTTTAGAACATTTACATAATATACGCGTTCCGCGACATGTAACCACGCAATACGCGCAAAATTTACAACTACATATATTTACGGATTCTTCACAAGAAGCTTACGGTGCATGCGCATATATACGTAGCGTTTGTGAGCAATCGAACCAAGTTGTTATTAAATTATTATGTGCGAAAAGTAAGGTTGCGCCTCTAAAGCCGGTAAGCATACCGCGGCTTGAACTGTGCGGCGCACTAATAGGTGCGCGTCTTTATAAAAAGATATACGACTCAATCAATTTAACGTTTGATAAAGTATTATTATGGTGTGATTCCACAATTGTTTTGGGGTGGTTGCGTACACATCCAACTTTGTTGAAAACATTTGTGCAAAACAGAGTGGTTGAAATCAATGATTTGACCTCTGGTTGCACTTGGTCACACGTTCAAGGTGTACAGAACCCAGCTGATTTGTTAACGCGCGGAGTGAGCGTAACGGAGCTCATTAATAACGACTTGTGGTGGAACGGTCCAGGGTTCATTCACGGCGCTCATTATGAATGCAGTTCGGATGTATCCCTAAATAATTTACCAGAACTTAAATCACAGAAATTAGTAACTTTAACTTCTTCATGCAATATATTTCCCTTTGATAAATTTTCGTCATTTCTAAGAATGTTACGTTCAGCTGCGTTTATGTTGCGGTTTATTCACAACACTAAGTGTAAAAATGAACGTAAGCACGGCGCGTTGTCTGTCGATGAACTTCGTAAGGCTACTATTTTACTTGCACGGTTATCTCAAATTGATTCTTTTTCTCACGAGTACTATGCATTATTAAACAAAACTTCGAATATTAAATTTTCGCGTAATATGGTTGGACTTAATTTATTTCGTGATAATGATTCATTGATAAGAGTAGGAGGTAGATTAAATAATTCTAACGTTTTCACATACGATAAGAAGCACCCCATTCTTCTTTGTAGTAAACATAAATTTACAATACTTTTATTTCAACATAAACATAAATATTTGGGTCACGCTGGTCCACAATTGTTACTAGCAAATATTAGAGAAGAATGGTGGCCACTTGGTGGCAGAAACTTAGCTCGTTCAGTCGTTCACAAGTGTGTTCGCTGCGTTCGACTAAATGGTAGGACATTTAGTCCAATAATGGGCAACCTGCCCTCTGAACGATTGACACCTGGATTTCCTTTCTTATACACTGGCACTGATTATTGCGGTCCGGTATATATTTTAAACCGTCAAGGGAAAGGTTCACGTTTAATTAAGGCTTACATATGTGTTTTTATTTGTTTTGTTACGCGAGCAATACATCTTGAGCTGGTTACAACTTTGTCCACTGATGGATATCTGCTTTGCCTTAAAAGATTTATCTCACGTAGAGGTAAGCCAGCCGAAATATTTTCGGATAATGGAAGAAATTATGTTGGGGCAGCTAACGACTTAGGCGAATTTTTATTAAAACAATCAGATAAATTAATTGATAAAATGGCGTTAGACGGCATTTCGTTTAAATTTATTCCTCCGTATTCTCCTCATTTTGGTGGTCTGTGGGAGGCAGGCGTGAGATCCTGCAAGTATCATCTGAGGCGCGTTGTAGGGAACTCTAACCTCACATTTGAAGAGTTTTACACGGTATTGGCACAAGTCGAGGCCATCCTTAACTCCCGCCCGCTCACTCCTCTTTCCGCAGATGCAAACGACCTACAGGCGCTGACACCAGGTCATTTTTTGATTGGTCGTCCACTCACGGCACCAGCTTGTGATGACATCACTGATTCAGTCACCAGTCGTCTACCTCGTTACGACCGAATCGAACAAATGCGTCAACATTTCTGGCGGCGATGGTCGAAAGAATATGTCAGCGAGCTACAGACACGAACCAAATGGAAGGTGAACAAAGACGAGGTAACTGTTGATAGACTTGTTCTCATCAAAGAAGACAACACGACTCCGTTAAAGTGGCGTCTTGGTCGAATAGAACAAGTATACACTGGAAAGGATGGAGTCTCGCGTGTCGCAAGGATCCGGACAGCCACTGGGGAGGTGCAGCGTTCCTTCGCAAAAATTTGCCCGCTGCCTGTCGAGATGTCTACTTCACCAATTGCTGATGGTACTCTGGAACCTGAAAGCTTCCAGGGCGGGGAGTATGTTGACGCTCCTGACAGAAGCGGGTAGCGGGGGTGGGGTGAACCGAGATTTAACTCGACAGCCGCAGCCATCGACACTCACCGATAAACACGGCTGAGAGCGTTTGTGTTATAAATCATTATTTAAATAAATCATTTTTTCTGGAACTGGTGTTCGGACAGAGCGTTCTCATTTTCATCCCCTACACTAGTAACCAACAATAGCCAAGGTTATGCCCAACCAACAATTAAAACTGGTAATTTACCTAAAAAACCTTAAAGACGCTTAAAATTGGCATGTTTGTAAGAAATATTAATTAATGGGTTTGTTTATGTATCTATATTGTGTCTAAACAAATATATTTAACCAGATATGCTTGTTATATAATAATTAAATCTCTACTATTTATGATGAAAGTAGATTATGATAATTCTTTCAAACATAGGATTGCCGAACCAATTTTAATATTATTATTATTTGCCATGAATAATTTTCTGTCATTCTCATGCATCTTGCACCTCATCATCTTATATTTATTTTGATGTGACGATAATTTATACTCTGAAATAAATTCATTTTAAACTATTGTTATAGTTGTCATTTTTTTTTAATTATTATCTTTACTGATTATTATAATTGTAACTCAAATTGTAACTCAAAAAAAAAGCGATAATTACATATCGCTTTTTTTTATTGAAATAATGTCTTTTGCATTTATGAAAATTGTCTGGATTTTAAAAGAGACGTTGATCCCTGAGTTTGTTTTGTCCTTTCTTCCAGGGCTAGTCCAGTTAGGAAAGGCCGAACTCATCTGCTCAAAAAAAGTTTAATTTGCAAAAGTGTTTATATAACCTAATTGCAGAATAAATTAATTCATTTCATTTAATTTCTTGGGCATTCTTTTGGTATTGTAGTCATTATAACTGAGGAGATATATCCATAAAATCGAATTTAGTTAAAAAAGGGCATCCTTAGTAAGTAGGTAGCAAAGCATGGGTCTGCAGTCTAATAATTGCCTGGGTGGTGCAGTGGTAAAAAAAAGTAGCCTAAGTTACTTCCCGGATCATCAGCTACCTGCCAGTGAAAGTCCCGTCAAAATCCGTCCAGCTGTTCCAGAGATTACCCGGAACAAACAGACAGACAGACAGACAGACAGACAACATTTTTTGAACTACATTTTTGTTATATGTATCGTGTATACATATACACATATGCATTGAATTAAAAGCTGTTATTTTAATGTTACAAACAGACACTCCAATTTTATTTATTTGTATAGATAAAACCAATTTTGTTTTAGGCTTGCTATGAAATATATATATCCAAAATATATATCTAACTAGCTGAATCCCGCGGTGTTACCCGCGGTTATTGTTGTACCGCGAGTAACGCCGCGGGACAAAGTTAGTCTAAAAAAAGTAGCCTAAGTTACTCCCCGGATCATCAGCTACCTGCCAGTGAAAGTCCCGTCAAAATCGGTCCAGTCGTTCCAGAGATTACCCGGAACAAACAGACAGACAGACAGACAGACAGACCGACAGACAGACTGACAGACAAAAATTTTTTTACTACGTTTTTGGCATATGTACCGTGTATACATACGTATGCATTTAGTAAAAAGTGGTTATTTTAATATTACAAACAGACACTCCAATTTTATTTATTTGTATAGATATTTCATATCATGTTTCAATATATACACTTTAAACACGATATTGAACTAAGCCTAAAGCGGGAGTTTTCTTATAAATTATTAAAGATTAAAAATAAAAAAAGACTCAACATATTTTTACATGGGATAGATAAGAATGAAAATTTACATAAGTTAATCAGAATATATCTCATGTTATTTCAATAAGGTCAAACTAGTCTATATTTATGTACAACAGATACGAATCCGCTGATAATAGCATTGGTTGCTAACATAGCCAAGGTTATGCCCAACCAACAATTAAAACTGGTAATTTACCTAAAAAACCTTAAAGACGCTTAAAATTGGCATGTTTGTAAGAAATATTAATTAATGGGTTTGTTTATGTATCTATATTGTGTCTAAACAAATATATTTAACCAGATATGCTTGTTATATAATAATTAAATCTCTACTATTTATGATGAAAGTAGATTATGATAATTCTTTCAAACATAGGATTGCCGAACCAATTTTAATATTATTATTATTTGCCATGAATAATTTTCTGTCATTCTCATGCATCTTGCACCTCATCATCTTATATTTATTTTGATGTGACGATAATTTATACTCTGAAATAAATTCATTTTAAACTATTGTTATAGTTGTCATTTTTTTTTAATTATTATCTTTACTGATTATTATAATTGTAACTCAAATTGTAACTCAAAAAAAAAGCGATAATTACATATCGCTTTTTTTTATTGAAATAATGTCTTTTGCATTTATGAAAATTGTCTGGATTTTAAAAGAGACGTTGATCCCTGAGTTTGTTTTGTCCTTTCTTCCAGGGCTAGTCCAGTTAGGAAAGGCCGAACTCATCTGCTCAAAAAAAGTTTAATTTGCAAAAGTGTTTATATAACCTAATTGCAGAATAAATTAATTCATTTCATTTAATTTCTTGGGCATTCTTTTGGTATTGTAGTCATTATAACTGAGGAGATATATCCATAAAATCGAATTTAGTTAAAAAAGGGCATCCTTAGTAAGTAGGTAGCAAAGCATGGGTCTGCAGTCTAATAATTGCCTGGGTGGTGCAGTGGTAAAAAAAAGTAGCCTAAGTTACTTCCCGGATCATCAGCTACCTGCCAGTGAAAGTCCCGTCAAAATCCGTCCAGCTGTTCCAGAGATTACCCGGAACAAACAGACAGACAGACAGACAGACAGACAACATTTTTTGAACTACATTTTTGTTATATGTATCGTGTATACATATACACATATGCATTGAATTAAAAGCTGTTATTTTAATGTTACAAACAGACACTCCAATTTTATTTATTTGTATAGATAAAACCAATTTTGTTTTAGGCTTGCTATGAAATATATATATCCAAAATATATATCTAACTAGCTGAATCCCGCGGTGTTACCCGCGGTTATTGTTGTACCGCGAGTAACGCCGCGGGACAAAGTTAGTCTAAAAAAAGTAGCCTAAGTTACTCCCCGGATCATCAGCTACCTGCCAGTGAAAGTCCCGTCAAAATCGGTCCAGTCGTTCCAGAGATTACCCGGAACAAACAGACAGACAGACAGACAGACAGACCGACAGACAGACTGACAGACAAAAATTTTTTTACTACGTTTTTGGCATATGTACCGTGTATACATACGTATGCATTTAGTAAAAAGTGGTTATTTTAATATTACAAACAGACACTCCAATTTTATTTATTTGTATAGATATTTCATATCATGTTTCAATATATACACTTTAAACACGATATTGAACTAAGCCTAAAGCGGGAGTTTTCTTATAAATTATTAAAGATTAAAAATAAAAAAAGACTCAACATATTTTTACATGGGATAGATAAGAATGAAAATTTACATAAGTTAATCAGAATATATCTCATGTTATTTCAATAAGGTCAAACTAGTCTATATTTATGTACAACAGATACGAATCCGCTGATAATAGCATTGGTTGCTAACATAGCCAAGGTTATGCCCAACCAACAATTAAAACTGGTAATTTACCTAAAAAACCTTAAAGACGCTTAAAATTGGCATGTTTGTAAGAAATATTAATTAATGGGTTTGTTTATGTATCTATATTGTGTCTAAACAAATATATTTAACCAGATATGCTTGTTATATAATAATTAAATCTCTACTATTTATGATGAAAGTAGATTATGATAATTCTTTCAAACATAGGATTGCCGAACCAATTTTAATATTATTATTATTTGCCATGAATAATTTTCTGTCATTCTCATGCATCTTGCACCTCATCATCTTATATTTATTTTGATGTGACGATAATTTATACTCTGAAATAAATTCATTTTAAACTATTGTTATAGTTGTCATTTTTTTTTAATTATTATCTTTACTGATTATTATAATTGTAACTCAAATTGTAACTCAAAAAAAAAGCGATAATTACATATCGCTTTTTTTTATTGAAATTATGTCTTTTGCATTTATGAAAATTGTCTGGATTTTAAAAGAGACGTTGATCCCTGAGTTTGTTTTGTCCTTTCTTCCAGGGCTAGTCCAGTTAGGAAAGGCCGAACTCATCTGCTCAAAAAAAGTTTAATTTGCAAAAGTGTTTATATAACCTAATTGCAGAATAAATTAATTCATTTCATTTAATTTCTTGGGCATTCTTTTGGTATTGTAGTCATTATAACTGAGGAGATATATCCATAAAATCGAATTTAGTTAAAAAAGGGCATCCTTAGTAAGTAGGTAGCAAAGCATGGGTCTGCAGTCTAATAATTGCCTGGGTGGTGCAGTGGTAGCGTCTGTACATGAGATCTCGGGTTCGATTCCCGGGTCGAATCAAATATTTACATGATCTGCAAATATTTGTTTCGGAGTTTTTGTGTTTTATATGTAAAATACGTAAAATAGTAAATATGTATTAATATCAATTGTTTAGTACCCATAACACAAGCTCTGCTTAGTTTGGGAATAAATGGCGTTGTGTGTTAGATGTCAGGAATATTATTATTAATGTAATACTAATACTCACATAGGGTTTTTTATACATATTTACACCTTATTCAACCCTTTATACATATGTGAGTAATATATAAAGAAATATAAATAGCGTATTCAGAGGTAATTAATCTTCAGATTATAAAACACTAGTATAATTTCAAGGCTATCAAAGTAATGTAGGTCATAAAGATATCTTTTGATCACTGTTTTTGTTCGTTTCATTATTTTAATAGCAACGTGGGAGACGACGCGGGCTGTTAACTTCGGTGAAGCATGTTTACCTAGAGACTCAACTTAATACACGAACTGGGTTTTCTTGGCAGGCGTATGCAAATTTTTTATTACTCATTTTAGTAATTAGCTGATGCTATTGTTACTAGTGTTAATAATAACTTTTAAATTTATACTATTAATGAAAGCTTCAGAGTTCATATGTTAGTTCGTTTAGTTGACTGAAAGAGGTTTTTAATTCGAAAAAGTAGATGCTGACATTACCGCAATCTTAGAAACTACAGTAGCAAACCACTAAATAGCTCTTGCACTGTTTCACTGAGTAAGTGAGGATACCAATGGCGTCACTATCTGTCTCGCTCACTCTTGGCAAAGTCCACTATCCATCTCTCTTATAATTTTTCCGTAAAATTAAGAACCTACCAAGAGCTTGTGCGAATATAAAACATTTCAACTGAGTAAAATGGGTTAGCAAAAATCGGGTTACTTGAGGTTTTATTTTTTATTCGTTTTTTATAGTATAAAACTAACAAATATTGTACCATTTTACAATCCTGATTAAATACGCCAACTTTTATTGGTACTTGCCAAGGCACTCTAGTACATTTTTTTTTAAAGGAGGGCCTTTCAAAGTCGACAAATCTTAAAAATTTTAAATTCATAGTTTAACAAATAGTCTTAATTCTAGGAAACTTGGGGTATTTGTGTAATTATTCTTGACTGTCATTCTAGAAATGTTATTTAGGGTTACAATTCCAAAGTTAAAATGAACAAAAATAATAAAATCAACCACAATAACCGAAAAATGGTTACAGTTTGACCAAATTTTAGGTTTTTTTAAATGCCCATAATTTTCAAACTGCATGGGATAGATTTTTTTTTTTATTTGTCTCATGATGGTTACAATCAATCCTGTCACCCCGTTTCGGCTTGACATTGAGTTCTGGGACACCTGTATATACTTTGAAATTCTTGATTGATTGTTACTTGAGCGAATCTGAATGTTAAAGCTAAGATCAATAATAAATTATTCACCTTATATGTTTAAGTGCACATTTATTAGTCAGAATAAATATTATTCATTATTTTTTAAGTTTTATGATGACACATTGTTTTATTTGTGAACTAAATGAATTATGGTTAGTTTTTTCATGATATAGCAATTGACGCAATCTAAGAACTCTTGCATTCTCTCTTGTACTCTCTGTTTAGATAAAACTGGGAAAAGCGTGCAATTAAGAAACATTTTTATAAGTTGTAAATATATATTATGATGAAGATTTGAGATAAAATGATAATACAACAAAATTGAGAACGTCCCTTTTCTTAAGTTACTTAAAACTCAATCTTTCTTAAGTCCAAACAGAGTACTAACGCATACATACCTACTCATACGAGTACCAACCATATGTGAAGTGATAAATATGATTAAATGTCACCACCTGCAATCCGACCATCTTATCAACCGTATTGTTTTCTATTACACAAAACTATCTCCAAGGTCTCCATCACAAAGGTTGTACTCACAATCGTGAGAAGACCATTGTATGTGACATAACGTTCAGTAATGTAATTATATGTGATTATTATTTAGTGCAAGGTTGTACTGAGGTCATGTGCGAATGTCATGTTAGGCAACCCTATTGTTTGTGTAATGTCACTGTAATGAATTTTGATTTTAATATTTGATGAGATGCGATTGTGGGTTAGATGTTAAGGCCATTTTGTATCTATTGTTTGGTTGCTTATTTTTTCAAAGATAATGTTTCTTGAAGACGATGCTTGTTTCAATTAGTGTGTTTGTCTGCACATTTGCTATACCGGTGGCCATTAATTGCGCTTTATGATTAATTTAATATGGATAAATAGATATAAATAAGGTAGTAGAGCCACGAGGATTTCAGCGCACTGCATTATCTGCATTTGTAGTAAGTATGGTGACCACCACTTGGATTCTGGCAGGCTGTAGCATCTGTAGCATCTGGCACATGATAACAGTTGAAAAATAACTCTTATTTGTACGCTGTATTAGAGATTCACAAGAGAGTAATAAGATGATAAATTTATGTACACAGGACGGCCTTAGTTCATCTAGTTTTCATTATTTTCACAGTTTAACTGTTACGTTTGTGCAGCACTTCTCAACAGACCACTCAGGTTGTATCTATTAGCATGATAAGTTTTTGGCATATTTGATTTCTGGTCACTGTATTTTATGGGTGGTGTATTAATGAAATGATAATATTTTCCGATGCTTCTAATTTTAGCCGTCTCCTGCATCTTTGGTGAAATGAGAGATGACCAGCACATCCGAACCGTGTGTAAAAACGTGCTGCAGTTTGACTACAGAAAATTGTACAAATAATAGTGTATGTAAGTGATTATGTGTGAATCATTCTCTGACTACTCATATGCAATTAAGTAGAGTCATTCCTCGTCCACGAATCTTGTTCAAAAATCTTTTTAACTGACATTTGAAATCTTCTGAAACTGATCTCACCATTATAACATTGCATAAACACTATAAATATAAGAAATTAAATATTACTTATGAACAACACATTCCACACACGACACTCATTACTTCTTAGTGATCATCAAATTTAAATAATAAACACCAAACAGACGAGTTAGGAAGATAAACAAGCCAATGGATATCCTAATGAATAAAATATTTCATATCAACAGCATAAGAATGCTCACATGTCGAACTATTAATGAAAGCTGTAACGCGAGACCACAATTATAAGATATTAATACAAAAAACCAACGAGTAGGCGTGATTGTTCTAGTGCGTGTCCATTGTACTCTCTTGATGACGTAGCAATACAATTTCAAATAGGTAATATTAAAAAGGCTAAACGTGGGAAAAGCCCCTACGAGGTTTTCCGACGACCTGGGAAGATAGCGGGAAGTCGTTAGTTGATGAAGACCTACCTTCCCTTTTACCTTGGAGAAGGCCATAATATTGCTTTGTGTCTTACATTGCTTCGTTGAATTTAATTTATACTTCCTCTATGAAATTAAACGAATTCACACTATTTAATCTACTTTAGCTTAACTTGGTAATGATAAATAAAATTATGAATTTAGATTTAAATTGATCTGTTTTCTTATATCATGGATTTATGTGATAAATCACTGAAACTTTTGTCATGAATCTTGATTTATATTTACACATTTTTGTCAGTTAAGTAACATGACAGATTATAACCATTTCACAAGAGAAGTAATTACAGTCTCTACTAACACATATGAAATACTCTTAATTCTACTGAAAGTTTTTATTTAAATTTGTTTGACGTTATGTGCAAAGATAATCTCGTGTCGTCTGTTAACGCACACATACAGTTTACGTACGACGTGTAATCTCGCCCTTAGCTTAATGCGCTCAATTGAGTGGTACAATTAGCGCCGGCGTCGCTACGAGATCGTCCAGGCCCCCCGTCGTCTCCTACATAAGTTATACTTAATTATTGTTTGTTTGTGTCGACTGTTTCGAGGTGATAGTCTCTAGTTCTTGAGGTAACGTTAGAAAAATGTCATTAGATGATAACTGGTAAAGATAGAGGCAGTTCAATTTTGTATTTAGTTTCTCTTTATAGAAACGTTGAAAGTTTAAATAAACAAAATGTATATGGGTTCCAAAGGACACCATTGAAAGAAAAGTGGTAACTCGAATGTTGAAATTTGATATTGTAGTAGCCTAACTTCAAAAAAAGACTTTTTTTCTTGAACGTGTAAGAAATACTAAGTTTTCATTGGACACAATATTCTAGAATAATCAAAATAAGATAAGAGTCAGGAGTATTTCTTAATATTTTTAAAAAAAATCCGATATTTATCTGGATGTCCGAAGTATTATTCTGCCGAGAATTTGTCTGTCTCCATGTCTCTATTGACAATATCCAACGTTCATATATTCAAATCTTTAATTTTTGTTCTACTTATGTGACAGAAGTAAATATATTGCTGGCTTATTTCTCAAAAACATACTTAGATTTAAAAAAATACATACATATAGAGAAATTGCTCCCAGTCACAAAATAATAAAATTGATCATCCTTATTACATAATATTTGCTCTGTCTGGGAATCGTAATCAATCAGGATCGTTTACCATTACTGTAGTAAGCAGCGACAAGAATAATTTAGACAAATATTAAATGCATGGTTGTATTACCAAACAGCAAACATGATAAAACACAAGTACAAAAATAGAAAAGAAGACGTATTTATAAAAGTCTCACCTCTGAAAAACATAATAATAATGACTATATATGGCCTTAACCCTCTCCTAACAGGAGACCTGAGCCCAGCAGTGGGACGTTATCGGTTGTTGATGATGATGATGATGATGATGATGATATACGCGCAATCAAACAAAGTGAAAAAGATCTTCAGTTCTTGTACGTTAAATTTATTAAATTTCTACACATGATATCTTATTTTCAAGGCATGAGGTTGTTCAAGTTTATTGAAGGCATAAGTTTGCCAAAACAGCAGGGATGTGATAGACCGGCTACCCTGAAAGGAACATGTTGTTAGCACTGTTAAAATTTTATAAACACTATTAAATACGGTTATTGCCGTCTTTATATCTTTCTCTTTTTAAAAGACAAGACAGACACTATGTGAGACTTGAACCCATAACACTTGGCGCAGTAGGAGTGGAGCATAATGACTGCTATAATCATTAGGCGAACCGTGCAGCCAAATCTATCTGTCCATATTTTTTCGTTCTTTTGTATCTTATTTAAATACTAGCTGAACCTCGCGGTGTTACCCGCGGTTATTGTTGTACCGCGAGTAATGGCGGGGAGCAAAGTTAGTCTAAAAAAAGTAGCCTAAGTTACCCCCTGGTTCATCAGCTACCTGTCAGTGAAAGTCCTGTCAAAATTCGTCTAGCAGTTCCAGAGATTACCCGGAACAATCAGACACACAGACAAAAAAAAATTACTACATTTTTGGTATATGTGCCATGTATACATACACATGCCTTTAGTAAAAAGCGGTTATTTCAATATTACAAACAGACATTCCAATTTTATTTATTTCTATAGATAAAATTGCTCAAAATAACATTGTTTGCGTCTGTACGTGTAGATTCAATCCATATCTCGAGAATTTTCACACAGCACCCACTTCCATTATACGAAAAAGTCAAATGTTATCAACACAATTCGAGCCCGACGTGTCAAGTGTGAACGTCGAATTGATTACAACCATTAGCACTCGTGTCGAAACATGGAGGTTATAAAACCGAAATATATACGTACATTTAAAAAATACTCTGTTGACAACACCCATGCTCATCTACCAGATGAAGATATTATAGAAAAATATAAAAATAGACCTTATTTTAAGAGCGTTAGATGTCACAGTGATGTAGAAATAGCGTGGTTTAATTTTACGAAATCAGTCCGGATTAATCGCCGGACAACGGGCAAGGAAAGCTGACAAATTAGATACAAAATATTGAATAAGAATCATGTGATTGTTTTTTCAAATTCTGGCTTTAAGTAATTTGATTTGTGATAACGATTTGGGTGATCAATATGCATTATTTTTGTATGCGGTGGGGTAATATCTAGTAGGTTTGATGTCAGGTACTTTGAAATAATATTTGGTTAAATTTATTTCGTAAATAGTCTTGATGATTATCAATAATAATCCACAGCCTCTCGCTGAAATATCCATTTGTGAGTCAATAACGTTTTAAAATTTAATCTTACTCAAGGTTCGTGTCATTTTAAGTTTAGAAAACTGTGCCACTTTTAAAGTTGATCATTAAAGTATTCAGTCTAAACTTATTTGTTAGAGTGCACCTACTCCAGTAGGTGGTTGATTCAGTGGTGCTTCTCTTAGACCCCAGCATGTGGTTTTGGGGTAACTTCTCCAGGTCTATGGCCTGTCCAAATGGACTTCCACACCGCATCAACGCGCTTAGTAGAAATCTGTGTGGCGACCGTTAATTAAGGAGAAAATAGTAATGAATTTAATCTGAAGATATTAAAGTTCGCTCTATTCGAACTGTTAGGTATTTTAGAAATATTGGAACATTTTCATTAATTACATATCATTTGACGTCTATGACCTTTATGTACTATGATAAACCACTGTATCTTACATAATTTATAACGCAATAAAAATAACACAAATCTTATAAAAATGCACAAAAATATATACATAAAAAGCGCTGTTAATCACCGCTTACTTTAAAAATAATGATAAACAATTAAATTTTAATCAATTGCTACTACAAAACACTACAGGCACCAAGATTCTCATAAACCATTAAATTGAATCAAAAAGACATAATAACAGTAATTTATATGATATACTGGGCTATTAACTAACTACAATTTTACATAACACGACAGGCACCGCTGACTACACTTCTCATACGACAGAAATGTCATATACAACCATCAAATGTCTCACAGGCATTAAAGTCGTATAAATTGTAGTAATATATGACAATGATGTCAAAAACAAAGAAGTAACAGTCGTGAAAGACCACACAAGTGCCTGTGGTGGTGGTTCGAACGATATAAAGTATTTTATTAAAACTGTCTTATTAACATATGGTAAAATTATTTTTTCTTTTAACATCGATAAACTTTATCGATTTTAAGATCGATTACACATAAATCGATTAAATTTTGTTTGTCGGTTATTGTTCGCGTTCTTTGAGGCTTCGCTTAGCAATAGGCAATAGGCTATTGAGTGTTTTCTATGTGTAATATGTACGTATTTCATAAAAAATAATTAAATAAATTTATATCAGTAGAACCCATAATACAAGCTATACTTAGTTTGGGACTAGATGGCGTTAGTGTTAGATATCCGAAGAATTTAACTTACTGCTCTTTGCTGTAAAATATTGTCCAATAGAGCGCAAAAGTTTTAACGTTAGTAAATTCGAATATTAACTTGTGTTAGTTTTCGGGTTAGAAGGTCCGTTATAAACTTGATGGTTATAAGTACTATTAATTGAATCTTGACGTATTATGGGGCAGCCATCTTGCGGCACATATGAATTGGTTCCACTGATTTGATACCACCACCACGTAAGACCACCACTTTACACACGTGCGAGAGTCTGCTTGAAACCCAATCCTGCTAATCCCTAATTTAAGAAAAGAGAGGGGAGGAAGTGCATAGAAGTACAACGAACTTTTCTTGAGTTGCAAGCGTCCATAAACGTTGGGAGTTACCATCACCTTAGTATACTGTTGCTCAGAATAACTTGTGCAGACGGCGTCAAAAAAATATTACATAATTTAAAAAAAAAATACTTGAAGGAGCCTCCTCCTCCAAATATTACACACAGGAAGCGGGACTTGATTCCGAGAAGTTGAGGATCAAACCAAGTGGCGTGCAATTGGAGATGCCTATGTCCAGCAGTGGACTGAGATAGGCTGATGATGATGATGATGAAAAGCATTTCACTATATCGCCATAATGTAAGTTACCAAGCTGCATAATTTGCATTTGCAATGAGCATGGTGGTATGGTGGTCCCTACTTCTCTTTTGTTTTTTTTTCAATTACGTTTTCCATCATCAGGCTGAGTAGTGTCATTTTGGAAGCTATATATTCTTATTATATTATTATCGCTTACACCTGTTCAAGTACCAATAATATTGTGACCCGAAGGCGTGCTACATCAATGAAGAAAGATTTACTGTATAAATTTGTAGAAAGAAAATCTGTCAATCAATGTGATTTCAACCTTTTTTTTTACATGAAAATGTCATATTATTATTAACGGCTTTTAAGGACACGATGACTTTTAAAAAAAATATTGCTAGTGGTTGATAGACGATTGAACAAGGTCAAGATAGTTGGCTCCCCTTAGAGTAGTCATTCGTTCAGAAGTAGAAGACGAGAGACCGAGGAATGATTTATCGATTGACGTCATATTTATTTACTACTAGCTGAACCCCGCGGTGTTACCCGCGGTTATTGTTGTACCGCGAGTAACGCCGCGGGACTAAGTTAGTCTAAAAAAAGTAGCCTAAGTTACTCCCCGGGTCATCAGCTACCTGCCGGTGAAAGTCCCGTCAAAATCCGTCCAGCCGTTCCAGAGATTACCCGGAACAAACGGACAGACAGACAGACAGACAGACAGACATACAGACAGACAGACAGACAAAAAAAAAATTAACTACATTTTTGGTATATGTATCCTGTATACATACATATGCATTAAGTAAAAAGCGGTTATTTTAATATTACAAACAGACACTCCAATTATATTTATTTGTATAGAAGAGTAATGTAGGTGAGCCTTTTTTCCTAAAGTAGACTAGGATTGCCTTTAAATGTACTACGATACTCTTGACTGCTCTTGACGAAGTTTCGTCGTATGAATTGTATAAGCGGTTTCATTTCAGAACAACTTGCATTAGACTGCTGCAATATCGAACTACTATAGAAAAAGGCTTTTGTCGGAACAAGAATACCCGTAATATCGTAAATGTTATCAGCTTAACATAGTATAACTCATAAAAAACGTATTCTTTAATATACGCTCAATATTATAAAATCCAATCAACCAAACACTCTAATTCTCTTTGGCTATCTTTGACAGGTACTAACAAGACGTGCCCTCACTAGAATAGTCAGGTGTTATACAGGTTAACAAAAATTAACACCAAAACAAAAGAGAAAGCTGTCACATTTGGTACTGTACCCTTTTGACTTAATGGTTGTTTTGTGAGCATAAAGAGATGTACCATATGCTTTCTATATTCGCACCAATATTTTATTTAATATTTGATGAACCTGACACAGTTACACCCACTACTGTTTCCACACCTTTAATGCTTTGTAAATAAAGTCGAAATTAGATCTTTTTTATTATTTGTCACATGAATGAAGGTTATATATTGATTTGTTAATAAATTTATGACATGCCTCTGTGAATAGATGTTTTATTGGTACTGTGAAATCAAATATCAACTAACGTTGTATATATTGTTCTTGTGATTAGATAAAGAATATGATATTGTGTGAATTAAATTTATTGTGGAAAGTTCGTTCGACATATGCCGATGTGTAGAGTGTTTTAAAAATCGACTGTCTCTTTTATTAATGTGTTGCCGTTACATTGAAATCTCGAAGAAGATTTTCTGGGAGATCTTAGAAAAGATATATTTTCAAGACATGTAGTGACTGTTCATGTATTCAACTTTATAACATTGTGTTCAGATTCGATTATATTATGGTTGTGGATAGATCTTACCTATATATTAAAAAACTAAGTAAAGTAGAAATATTTTATCCGTATCTTCAGATGCAAAACACAAGATACACTTACTATCATTTGTTTATTTCTCAATATTATAAATATATTTATATATTTTATATATTTATACTACAGTATACTTAAATAAATATTTTATTGCGAATGATTGTCACATGTTACATATATCATTTCGTATAGCCGTTATATTATGTACGTTACGTTACGTTATATTATATTATGTATAGTATAATATATGTTTAAGGTCCTTATTTGGAAATACTACATACAAAAATGAAGTAATTAATAAATAAATAAATAATAAATATTTCAGACATCTAACACACAACGCGATCTAGTCCCAAGCTAAGCAGAGCTTGTGTTATGGGTACTAGACAACTGATATGAATACATATATACATTCTTTTTGTAAATACATACATATTATACATAGAAAACACCCAAGTATAATGTAGTTGTTGAAAATAAATTTAAGATAAAAATAATATCATTGATTAATTGATGATAAATTAATAAAACATGAAAGTATTCTTCAGGCTCGTTGGAACAACAATGTAAAAAAACTCATTCCTTGATATACTAAAGTTATTCTACGTTTTAAGAAAATAGTTTCAGTAAGAAATACAGAGAATTTACTCTATACTATAAATTCGTCTACAATTAGAGCTGTGCTCATGTAGGGACACAGATGGATATCGTGATTTACGGGCATGCGCTCGCGCACCGTCGCCCGATGTTATCTGCAACGAGTAGCGCCTTTTGGTAATGAGCATTGTGATCTATTTGCTGCAGCTACCGAGTTCAATTCCCACTTCGCAGAGCTGTTTTAACAGTTCAAGTAAACTGTATTCATTTTGCTCTCAAAATAAAGTCAGTATTTTTTTTATGTTATTGATTTGAATAATATTATATAAAGATGTTTTGTTAATATGAAGTCTAATTGTGATACGTTCCATGATTTGAATGATCACTAGGACAATAAAATATGCAAAAGTGAAAACAATGATGAGTTCAAACATCTTAATACATAAGATAACATCAGTAATGACTAATCCAGCGTACACACTATAGTGAGTACAAATTGTAGGTGTTAAAATTCAACTCATATGCTTTCGATTTCATCGTGAAGTCCTTTGTTGTGGAAGGTGATTGTACTTTGTCGTGTCACACAAAAGACAGAGGTGTTCTAATGTATCACAAGTTTGGCTGCATATAGTGTGAACTTGGCTTTATGTGGTTTTCAGGTGGTAACGAGAATTAGATTTCATTATGACTGAATAATCAATGAAATTGTACTACATTACCTCGTTGGCACAGTGGTAGCATACGCAACTGCCGTGCATGAGGTCTTGAGATCGATTCCCGGATCGAACCAAATGTTTGTATGATCTGCAAATATTTGTTTCGAAGTTTGGGTGTTTTCTATGAATAATATGTATTTATTCACAAAAAAAGTATGTATGTATTTATATCAGTTGTCTAGTGTCCATAATACAAGTTCTACTTTGTTTGGAATTAGATGGCATTGTGTGTTAAATGTCCAAAAATTTTAATAATTTATTTAGTTTAATTTTTGAAGTAAGCTAACTTTGATTTAGAAATATTGGTTTTAATTTTAAATAATTACATAAAAAAACTTAAATCATGACCAAATTACTAACCAAACTTAAAGTGCAAACATGTTATTAAAATGATATTAATTTTATTGAATAATATCAATTTAAAAATAACTACTATTCCCAAATACCGCAGAATCAAAATTCTAAGTTAAACTGTATTAAATCGATTTAAATGAAATTACAGAGATAGATTAAACAACAATCACGTCGATCTTCCAGCAAAAGCTAATCGTTTGCAAAATATATCATAACGTGGACATAACGGAAAAAACACGAAGAACGAAGCAAAAGACAATATTTATCTTCAACAAAAATATAAAGAAGATATTTCTACACAATCAGTGGTCGTACCAAAAACCACTAGATCACGTACGCACCAGACAACCTAAACATAATTTACTACTAACAACCAAACATGGTTGTAAACAACCACGAGTAACCTTGACAGCAGCCCATGGTTTGTCATCGAGCCTTTCTTTGTCGAGGCCGGGAAAACAATAGCCACCAATCTACCCATCCTGACCTTTTAATGCTTGATATTAATTGGCATTATTCGATGCACTTAATACACACACCCATCGAAGAAACTTCAGCTTTGGGGCAAAACTCCAGAGTTGATTTTTCATTGATCAGGTCGGAGGTAGTTACGCCCTATGAAAGGTGTTCGAAATATTCAAATGAGGTATTTGGAGGTCGCGAATGTCTTAACAGTAGACAGCCAACAATATTGGATTTGTTCCAAAGACCGTTGCACTCACAATGCATCTTTGTTAGCGCAAGGCCTATGCTGCCTTTGCCTTGAAACGACGGTGTTTCCGATAAAAAATAGAATAGGCTTCTGTGTATTGTTTTTGGTTTAATTGATTGTGATTGTATAGGTGATGATACGGTTGTTCGTTCAAGGATACTGTTCTAATCGGCACACCTACTTGTGCTGATCGGGTGATTCAATTTGTCACAGTTTTTCTCCTTCCTTTTCATCATTCTTGTTACAAAAAAATAAATATTTCAATTATGTACAATGGTTTCTAATGCAATTAAACATAGCGTAGGGACATGGTGACCTGTAATATAGGTATCTTATACCTATGACATCCACCAGTCTCTCACAAAATGTTTGATGTTTGAACTGAATGTACTGGATTCAAATAAAGAGCCATTTTATGTGAAAATAAAATAAAATTTGTATTATTATTATTCTTTTCTTATTTTATTCACTTTTTAAAGTAATGACATGCCATGACATTTGACGATTTCAAATTATAATTGATAATATTATTTTTTCTTCAGGTGGGCAACATTAAAGACGTTAATGTCAAATGGAAAAAAAATGTCAAGCAAGAGAGCCGCATTAAGAAAAATTCCTTAGAAATTTAAGTGTTTATAGAAATATACAAGTTGGATCGATACATACGACATAATCCTTTTTTCTGTCTTTTAGTGTGTTACATAGAAGAAAAACTGAAGTAGTTAGACATTTCATTCTCTTTCAGTAAAATGATAATTTAACTTGTAATTTAATAAACGTCTATTAATTTTTTACTAGATACGGATAACAAATAAGACTTTTAAATTGAAAATCTAATTTAGAACACATATTTTCTTATTTATTTATTTCTATTGTTCCAATCTAAGACTGTTACGGGTTCAAAAAGTCTATAACTAAAAGGTGTTGAATTTTTACCCTTTGTCCATTAATGGCAATTTGTCCTAGGCTGGGAATGCAACAATGGCCTATTCACATGGCGCTACTAGAAGCTCAGCGAAACAAGACACACAGAAAGTATTTTTGTAGAATTTACAACCATTTAAAATGGAGGAAGCCTACGCAAGATCATTCCGTTATTTTATGTCTAATAAGTTTGTCTGTTGGTGCAATTTCGCGATTGTTCATCTCGATTGATAAAAGTAGAGGTTACATAATATAGAGTACCTGGATAATTTTCTAAAAATGAATCTTAGTTAGATCAATTTATCCCCGCGTACTAAATTTCATAAAAATTGTTGTGGCCGTTTCCGAGATTATGATTACATATATAAATACATTTTTTGATGAAATAGGCGGAGCTAATTAGCAAACCTATCGCCAGATGGTAAGCGATTACCGCTGCCTATGGACACACGCAACACCAGAGGCGTCACAAGTACGTTGCCGGCCTATAAGGGAATGGGAGAGATAGAGAATTGATGGTTTGAAGGCAATAGATAGTGCCTACTCTGTGATGAGCGCGGTCATTGGTTTTGAATTGGGTTGTTTTTATTTTTTACAACCATATATGAAACGGACATAAAACACTCAAACCCAGAACAAGAATTCGTAGATCATATAAAGTGTTGTTCCACGCGATTTGAATTCACAACATTTAGGTTACTTGGAAGCAGATTTTCAGGATCTTGAACTGTATCTAGTCAAAACATCACCATTAGATGCACTAACTCATTGAAATTAGTAATTGATTGTTATATCTCTCATCCTGTCACTCAAAGAAACAGGTGCGCATAAAAAAGGAGCATTTAATCGCAATAAAAGTGGGTGACAGCACATAAATACGGTTTGCGCGCATATCTGCGCATGAGTCGTTAGCCGATCAATGCGCTGTAACAATAAGTAAAACGCTATCGCACATCGCGCGCACTGCTTGTAAATCAAGGGTTTCGCATACGATTATAAACTGTTCGATTGGTTAAGGTGCAATACTTAAAGCATATTTTTAACATGAAGCTATTTAGAAGACCATTCTCCGTGAAGGATAGAATTTAATAATCTTATTCTTGACATGGCTTGGGAACTAATTGCTTTAAAAAATAATAAAAACCACATGAGAGCAACAACTTCTTTGATATAAAAATCAGAGAGAAGGATAATTGAGATAAGAAGTTTAAGATATAATCACAAAGAAAGTGATGAAATTTGATTTCTATTTAAAAATGTACTCTTTACTGGATTTTCACGCTTCTGTTTATTAGCCTTTTAATTTTCCAAATCTGTAGAATGCATTAAGTTTACCTAATTACAAGTGAACAAGATAACTTTTAGGTAAAACTTTTCATTTAATCGCTTCGAAATCATATTTGAACGTACTAGTAGAGAGTTATAATAAACATCATAAAAATAAATTATTCAACAGTTCAACGATATTTAGAGTTTGAATTCTAGAAAATATTGGTAAAACGAATAATATCGAGTAGATATATCTGTAGCAAATCGAGAAATTTGGAACGGCCCAATTGTTCTTGCACGAATTAATAAAATTTAATTTGTATCGACAGACTCCAGTTAAAATGGTTTTTAAATTTTCTATAGTGGATTGCGAAGCATTTTATTGAATACACGATTCTCTTAGAAAACACTCAGAAATGTGACTATTTACGCACTAGGTCTTTTACTCGTAGCTCTCAATTGACGTGTATTTTTACTGCGTTTAATATATTTGTGCATACGTATTGAAAATAAGTAAAAAAAAAGAAGTCAAAATATTTGCCATTTCAAATTCTGCGTCAGTTAGTACAGTAAATGTTTAAACAGTTATGAATACATTAACAGTTTTTTTTGTTTTCAAAAATCTTGAAGCTACTTCTATTCCTGGTCTATCTAGGACTTGTTAGAGTTTCACTCAAGTTGTAGTTACTCAGTACTTCATTAGCCTTTTTTACTGTAACTTGATATAAGTGGAATAGTATTAGTGTTCAACTACTATATTCGAAAATGAATGCTAAAATCTTGTTGCACAAGAAGGTTGACGGCGGCGTCAATCCGCAGCCATAGAAGAGGTGAGTGCGTCGCATATCAATATAGTTTTATTTCTTTATCGTGTGTAACGAAATAATTGTTTTCAAAGAGATTTTATACAGGTACGTCTATATTCAGCGATACAATATATAAGTCATAGTCGTTTCACTAATTGTTATTATAGGAAGTCTGCGGTTTCCTACATCATTTATTATTATGTGGGCAGCCGATTTTATTGTTTTATTGGTTCGTCTGTTTTGTGGTTAAAATGGTTACTTGAATTTCTTTTAAATTTAATTTTAATATGCGAAATTTCTTAGAAAGCAACAAACCAAGCGGTATATGCTTACGGTTATCTCTCGTTCAGAATCCATTCTGTATTCTAAGGTCTCTTTATTGTATCGAATAGTCCGACATGAAATTTCAAATGTTCAGTAAATAATTAGAGTAGAAGCTGCTAAAATGACTGTACTCTTCCTAATGGAAAGTATGAGCAGAATCCAGTCACCATCCTAATTGCGAATGTGTCAATACAGCATGGAACCCATAATATTCTACTCTACTCTAAAACGATGATTCAAAGGCCAGAACGTGGAAGGGAGAAAGAAGGTGGGACCAGTTGGAAGGTCAGAATATTGTTTATTTTTTCTAGGAATACAAACAGCATGTGGTATAGTTTCTTATCAAATTGTAATTGTTTTATTGTCTTACTTTATTACCTGTTATATGCTCGTTTTCTACCGAACTCATCTCCCAAATTAGGTTGAGGAAGGTTTTAAATCTATTTCGACATTGCAGAACTTCGATTTCAGTGTGGGAATCCTACTTTGCCCTTTTGTTTACTGCATGTTTATTATTATATTGGTATAGACTGCCTCGGCAGTGCTGTGGTAGAGTATGCGACTGCTGTGCTTGAGGTCTCGGGTTCGATTCCTGGGTCGGATCAAATGTTTATATGTTCTGCAAATATTTGTTTCGGAGTTTGGGTGTTTTATATGTATAATATGTATATATTTTCAAAAAAGTACATATGTATTTATGTTGTCTAGTACCTATAACACAAGTCCAGCTTAGCTTGGGACTATATGGCGATGTGTGTTAGATGTCCGAAATATTTATTTATTTATTTATAGTAACACTTAGGTCGAGATCATCCAAATGGCTATTTAGATTGCCTTAAAGAGAAGCTGAAATGAGAATTAACTATAAAATGCTCACTGTATTCTAGCGTTGGTGCATGCTCGATCTCGAAGCGATAACGTGACGACATCGCACGAGACGTGTCTTGGAGATCGCGCCGAACAAATCACCAATGCGTTTAATTGATCTTATCAACATACAGCCTAGGAGAAAAAAGTTTTAATACATTGCTACTCCTGTGTTCCATGTTTACCGTTAGTTGTAATTATGACAGGAGTTGGCAATTATTCAGAATGAATATCAATTTTTCCTTATGGCGAATGATTTGTTTCTTATTTTATTTGTGAGGCCTATATTCAGAAGTAATCTGTTAGAGTTTAAAGATGTGAGATATGATGTGATGATTTCTAGATATAGTAGAAGAGCATAAAGTTTTACTCTTCTGGTATTGGAGCCTCTGCAATTTAAATATTAAGTATAGGTTTATAAGACCGAAGGCCCAATGATGCAAAAGCATCACTAGGCCGCCAAGTGTGGGTCACCATGCTGCATTGTTGCATTGTCTGCATTGGTAATGACTATAATGACCACCACTGTGTTTATTTATGCTTTCCATTAGGCAGAGTAGAGTCATTTTGGCAGAGCCACACCAAAAAAAAATCCGTAGCATTATTAAGTGGGACTTGATTTTGACTGCAGCTGCACCCGTCTATGCCTATGTCCTTTGTTGAGAATCAGAGCATCTCTATTGTAAATTTCATCTAAATTGGCTCAGCGGTTTAGCCATGAAAGCGTAACAGATTGACACAGTTACTTTTGGGTTTATAATATTAGAAAAATACTTTTTTTTACTAAAACCGTCGGAGAGCCCTGCTCAGGGATAATTTTTATCAAATGGAATGAGAATATGTACAGTTCTTTAGAAAGCTGCTTTTATTACGATTCAGAAGATATTAATAATTTTATTTAATAAATGTAGATTTAATTCATAATATTAAGTTTCTCAACAACAAACAACATTACTCAAAAATATTTTGCTTTTGTAAACATTCTCTACCGAGTAAGAACGAAACTTAGAAGCGTCTCAAATATCGATTAATATCGAGAGAATCAAATGTATAAATTAACTCGAGACAACATATCGAGACATCTATTTGAAAGAATATCCGAGTTGCATTGTCCGGAGTTCGGTAGGAGTTTTATAATTTGCGATGTTTACGGTTCGATTAAAAAAAATCGATTTAGAAGTTGATAAAATTATCCTCACGAAAAGAGCTTTATATAGAAAGCTCTCAAGAAAGATGCTCAAAAAAGGAAGCAATTTCCAATTTCTTTTTAAAAATTTTAATATTGATATAAGGTAAATTTAACAAATTATATTGAAAGAGGTACATATAAATAAATAGCTAATACTGAAATTTCAAAGAACAACAGAATATATATTATTCCCAAATTCTTACTGTGCCTATGTAAATGTTGAAAAAAAAGCGAATAACTTCTATCCGATATGATATGTGTAGTAACTATCATTCCGATGTTCCATATCGGATTGTTATGCTGAAATCGTTCTCATATCGTTAGGTATAAAGTGGACAAGCCCATATACCTCGGAGTCCGGCGTCTGGACAAATGCCAGCGCGCGCGGATATCATAAATCTTAAACATTTTTGCGGTATAAAACAAGAATTACTTATAAAATGTGGCGTTCCGCGATGATTTAGATTGTACGTGTATCTTAAGGTATGTTATAGTTTAAATTTATGTTGGTTTAGGAGTTGAAATTTTATTAGGATAATTTCAAGTTGATACTTCATAGGTATTTAGATTCTTTTATTTGACATTTTTCTGTATATATGTGGGAAACGGAACGTGAGATGTGTGAAAGAGAGAGAAGGTGTACGAGTGAGAGGAAAGGAGAATGGCGGCGGACGAAAGGCGAGTGAACGTGTGCGAAATTCAACATAAAGTAAAATTATTAAACGAAGTGATTTCAAACCCTAAAGATTTTAATTACGCCATCCCACATATATATTATTTTGTGTATTTGACATATATTATTTATGTGAAACGATGCAACATAGTGACCCACAATACAGAGCAAAAAAGCACTATAAAATTACCAATTTTATAAACTACTACACTATATACCACACTATATAAGACAAACAAACCCATATAGGAATTCTCTTACCAAACAGTAAAATTACCAATTAATCCGAGCAAATTCGTTCAGCAGAAACTCCTTTGTAAGAACATAAATAATCCAACTTATCCGCTACTATTCTACTATAAGCATCATTAACCCTCCGGTCTCGCCCTCACTAACGAAATACGACAGCATAAATACTGTCATTTTAGGTTAGTCTTCACACACTGAAATCAGCATGGCTCTACTCTACTACTCTCTCTCTCTCTCTCTCTCTCTATCTCTCTCTCTCTCTCTACTACCTTGAGAAGTCTTGTATAGTTGTTATTGTTACTTTGAACTGAAAATCTGAAATGCTTTTATACTGAGTATATAACATAGTGTATATGTAGTATTTTCCTTAAATATTTAATGAAATTTGAACATTAACCATAATTCATTCATTACTTTATAAAACATGAATTATTTTGATCGAATCTGCTTCCAATTTTTAATATTTATGCGACACTGTTTTTTTCTTGCATAAGAGCTAGAAGCCTACCTCGCATATCTTTATCTCTTGCCTTCAGCGAAATAAAAAAGAAATACAGATTTTACGAGCAAATAATAAACTACAAATAAAACACCAACTTCGCAGTTGGCGCTCCTTGGGGAAGTCCTTTATTCAGCAGAAGACCCCCGTCTTCTGCTGAATATTGGTTAAAAAGAAACCCACCCATTGTAACCCATATAGGAAGACTATCATCAAATAATAAAATTACATTTCTCCGTCCAACAGTAAGCTCTTAAAGGCTGTTGGTGAGGATTTATAGTATACGAGCTACACGCTCAACTTCGTTTGCGTCTCTCCATAAGAAATATTTTTTCCCATTTGCCCAACATTTTCGGTCGATACCCGGCTCCTATCAGTAGTAGAATGATGTGACATAGCCTAACACCTTCCTCGCTAAATGGGCTTTCCAACAAAAAAAGAATTAGCAAAATCGGTTCAGCCGTTCACGCGTGATGTCGTGACCAAGACAAATAGGGATTAATTTTTATATACGTAGATAGGCATTTTTTTTTTACTGGCGTTGCTAAGTGTCCATATCTGATTTTAAGTTTCACAAACGATATTGTAGCCTCCGTGGCGCAATTGGTTAGCGCGTTCGGCTGTTAACCGAAAGGTTGGTGGTTCAAGCCCACCCGGGGGCGGTTTCTTTTTTTGTAGAAATATTAAAGGTACGTTAAAGATGCAATAATATAGTGTAATCAATAAATTAATAATAAATGTAGTAATATCCAGTAGCACAGTGAGAAAAAACTTACAATGTTATTGAATACACAATACTTACGTACAAAAAAATTGTGAAAGTATAGGCAAACCTCAAATTAGCAAAGAGCACACCATAATCTATAAAATTACCATTTTTAAAAACTATAATACTATATACCACACAAACAAACCCATATAGGAATTCCAATACCAAACAGTAAAATTACCAATTAATACGAGCAAAATTCGTTCAGTAGAAATTCCTTTGTAACAACATAAATAAGCCAACTTATCCGCTACCGTTCCCTTTTTACAACAAACATTAACGGGTTAACATAAACGATATCGGTGCATCGGCGAGAAATAGTGCGGGACACCTTACGTTGTTAACCCTAGGTCGGGCGCGACACTAAATTTATATTTAGTGATGTCAGCGTTCGATACGCAATCCCTCGCTACCGTGGCCCAGCGAGATCCCGCGATCCCGCGATAACCATCGTTGGATCCCGATAATTTGTTGACGATCGAGACTTAATTTTATGTGTTTATTTTTTAATGAGTAGTGATGTCCACCCGCTGGTATTGATTTAAGAAATGTGGTCCTCGTTTTATTTATTGGAAACTTCTGCAGTAATCGCTGTGTGAGTGATGTTATTTAGACGAGTTGATGTTTTTATGTGGATATTAATGTTATTCTCTGCGATCATGTTCATATTTTAAAGTATTTTTAACTTTTATTTTGAGGTAGATTAATCCCATGTGTGGTTATACGAATATGTTATTCTATCTGTAAGTAATGCGTGGTAACAAAGCACAACTTTATAGTTAAATACCTTTAGTATGAAAGAGTGAAGATATTATTTTCAGGCTACAAGTAACAAAATTGGTATAGAGTATAAAAGAAGAATGCTTCTTCTAAAAACACTTATTCCAATTTTATTCACATAGCTTGAGAAGTAAAGATACTTTGAAATGAGCATTATACGGTAATTTTCGCGGAGTAAAAAATGCTATAAGTAAATAGTTCGTTCCCTCTAGTTCAACTTAGCAAAATAATTTATTTATAACATAATGAATAGATGGAAATCACCATGCGATTCCTGAAACTTATAGAAAATCTTTAGTCTAGACTCTCCACCGAGGTTAACGCGATGTGATACTTGTAGATCCGAACTGAATAACCACAAGCTATACAGTCAAGAACGTGTAGTCTAGTCACTAGTAATATTTAATTCAAAACTCATGTGATGCGCAGAGATGAGCAAAATATAGTTAAGAAAGTTTTAAGTATGGAAGTCCACGGATATAAGAGTAGAGGACGACCAAAGAAAAATGGATGGACTGCGTAAAAGAGGATATGGCCAGGAAGGGAGGAAGCAGCGAACTAACGAGTTATACAGGAGAATGGAGGAGGAAAACTCATTGCCCCGACCCCAAATAAATTTGGGAAAAGGGAAGGGAGATGATGATTTAATTAACTCTTGTACTTAGAAACGAGACATATCTAATAGTGGACTATTAAAGGGGGCAAACTAGTAGAGGCGTGGCCTGATAGTAAGCGATTACCGCCGTCCATGGACAGTCGCAACAGCAGAGGCGTCACAAGCGTTACTGGCCTTTTAAGATGGAGTACGCTCATTTCTTGAAGGTTTTTGACAGGAATTTATTGTTATTATCTGACTATATATTACATCAAAACATCATTTCTCAGGCGGCCGATGATGATGATGAGGATGACATGAATTCTGGTATATCATCTTCAAATCTATGTGGCCATCGCAGTATTAAGTTAAATCCTGTTATTAAAATATAGTACGAATATTATAATATATGCAAAAAGTGTGCGCTTGTCCGTGCACCTGTGTTTATTAACGGTATGACACTGCGCAGGCGACGCTCAGGTATTAAACAATGAGCTATCGCAAAATATAGTGCAAGAGTTTGCGAGGACGTGTCAAAATAATGGTTGTATGTGGGAATGTACTTTAAAAACTTAACTGTTTTAAAACTAATGACTTCAAAAAATAATTTTATTTGTGGGAGAGATATCCTTTGGCACAATACCTTTGCTTTTCAGAGAACGCGTGCTAAGTAAGCAATTCATGTGTTGTTTTTCATAAACTCAGTAAAGTTACCGGCATCCTGACCCTGCATTTGTAACTTTCGAGATCAGTGCCCACGGGTGGTGGTAGTTATGTATTATCAGTATACTCGTTTGTTCGTTTGCCTTCCAGGCATAAAACAAAAGCAGTATTTTAGAATCTTTTCCGTCTATTCTGCTCCCCTAGCCAAGTTGCAAGCGTTTTTCTTTCTGCAAACGTTAACTACTACATTCTTATGTGTCATTGACTAATCTTAGACAAAGTATTAGCCAATGACACACGATAATTTAGGCGTTAACGATTGCAGAACGAAGAACGCTTGCAACTTGGCTAGGGAGGCTGATCTCTCTAAATCTACATTGTCTGCATTCGCAATGAATATGATCACTACTCTTGGATTCTGCTCGCTTTGCATTGGGCAGATTAGAGTCACTTTGGCAGACTCATATAGTCATATTGTTATTATAAAATTATCTTGCCTTTTTAAAATTATAAGTAATAATGTTCCCAGTCGTTACACTGTCTAGTAATTCATTTACTATTGATTTTTTTCTAGAATTCTACCTATATTGAAGGTAAAGAAATTTTTGATGATGTTTTTTTTCTATAGTTTTAGTTAGTCTATAGTTTTTCTATTGTCTATACTGTTTACTGAAGAGGTTTGTAGTCAACGTAATATGATGATATGACGAATATCTTATCTAATCTTAAATTATATGGTTTATGAGATAACTCTAAAGGAATTTGAGTTTTTAATATTGATACTCCTAAATATTAGTATGAATCTCTCGATCTCTAGTTTTCCGTACAAAGTAGTAATTTACTCGAAGTACTGTCCAACCGACGTTATCGACTGTGATACAGGTTTTGACCTCAGCAAAAGCCCTATTTATTTTTGTCTATATAGATATTTTATAAATATCTGATATTTACACCACAACTTTTATAAAATTCACGCTTGACGTAAAACGAATCATTTCTGGTCTCGTCTGCAACAAACGCTTCATAGAAAATCTTCATACTTTTCTACTAACATCAAAAGTCATGTAACACTCATGTGAAAAGAATTTCGTCTTTAGTTGACACCGCAATCCAACAAAAAGTATTCCATCTCCTTGTCGCAGTGCGGTTGTATCATCACGCTAAATAAAACGGAGCGGGTTGGAGCGGACCACCCGGGTCGCTACACGCGGCGTATTTACGAGCGCATCGCCCCGCGCCACTCGCACGCGCTACACCTAGATAACCTGCGCGGACGCATAAATGTGCGCGCTGTGGGAACTTTAGGTTTACGGTTATAGGACTTTTTACCCGATTGCGAAAGAAGGAGGGACTGTTTTTAGAGTGTATGTGTGTATGTATATTTCTCTGGCATGCCCTACAGCCATAACGGCTTGTCGTATTTTTATGTGAGTGGTGTCAATATATTCGTTAGTCGAGAGAGTGACACTGGGTGTATCAAAATAAAAAAAAACTAAATTAAAAAAAATAAAAATCCGTAATTTAATAAAGATATCAATGTAGATATTGACACAGTCGGGTTTTATCTATACTAATATTACAAACGCAAAAGTTTGTAAGTAGAGATGGATGGGTGGATGTTTGTTACTCTTTCAGACCAAAATTACTGCATGCAACTTAACAGTAATATAGCTTGTACATCAGAATAACGCAAAGGCTAATTTTTTTTTTCTTTTTTTCTAATACATATACATTTACAGATACAGTGATAAAAACTGCACCACGAAGACCTCGCAGGGTCTATCTGGGTAGCAGCGAGTCGCTTTAAACTATTTAATATACATAAATTAACTCACTCACACACACATTATGTTACTAACCATTTTTTGTTTCTTTATTTTTTTTATGGAAGGGGCAAGGGAGCAAAATCACCTGATGGTAAGTGATTTCCGCCGCCCATGAACTCCTGCAACACCGGAGGCGTTTGCCACAACTAGTTTTAAATTTTTAACTTGTTAACTTAAAATGTGCACACAATCCTACTCGTAGCATGTTAAGAAAACCAAAGAATCTTCAGTTTATATGAAGTAAATGACTATCAATATCTATAGAGATTGCACATCGTCGCCTGATGTTGAGAATCGCTAAATATTTGCAAAATTATTATTGCATGCTGGAAAAAAATGTGGTGTTCTAGACTCATGGCGTTAAAATAATGAAGTCCATTACTCATATTCGCAATAAATAATGATTGAAGTTTGCCAAAATTAATGGTAATAATCAATGCCTTCATAGATAAATGTCAACTAAAATTTTAACAAGAAAAAACCGACTTCAAGAACGTTCAAATCGATCGATTTCTCTTAGATGCCATCATCAGATCTTAATGTCCTTCTCATGGTACCGCCGTCGGATAGCTCCTTTCCATTAAAAATCGAATCATCAAAATTGGTTCATAAACGACGAAGTTATCCATATCCATATTATATACACACATAAATAAAACGGTCGAATTGAGAACCTCCTCCTTTTTTGAAGTCGGTTAAAAAGTAAATTTTGTATATATGTACATTAAAAAATCCTTGTCTCAACAACAACCTCTCTTTTGATTCAAACGTACAATATATGTTCAGAGATATATGTACTGCCTTAGTTTGTTAGTAAATATAAGTATAATAATTTTATTAAAATTATACACATTATAGTATACACACACTACCATTTGTATGTTGATAGTATATCAACGTACAGATAGTAATGTCCTGCATAGGGTTCTCACAGCAACTGCTGTAATAAATGTCTATAGTAATAACTTCTACAAGAAGCTACTGAGAAATTGATTAAAATGACTTAACTTTATCTTCATAAAATTACGATTTCTTTGTCATTTTTATTTATTTCAATTCTGATTAGCCTCAACGCTACTTTCATTTTCATATCAAGTCAAAGGTTTTCTATAAAACAAGTTCAAATGTCATCTAAAACCCATGAGCCTTGACAGTAACTGTGTCATAAACCACAGATAATTTATAACCTCTAAACGAATGCTTAACCAATTGATTTAAAAAATTACACCCATTGTCTATTGGCGCCCGCGACGGCCCCAAACCGTTGAGGCTTCACCAGTTTTATGACTAAACAAATAAAATGTAACGAACTAAAAAATGGGATCAAGAGTTGAACATAAATTAAATAGTCGCTCATCAATGTCTAGAAGTCACTCTAAATCGCTGTTCAAACAATAAAATTTGATTCATTACAATCCAAATCATAAATAAACTGGACACTTTTAATACGAACCTATTTTGAACTATTACTGTGACGTTAAACAAACGAATTAAGTTCCGAACGGAATTTGGCTCGTAAAACCGTTGAAGTGTATAAAGTGGCAAGTGTAAGGTGACCACATTAAAGAAGGAAAAAAATCTAAACTGGGTTAAAGAGATAAATGGTCAAGGTTTTTTGTAGGAATATTAAACTTGAAAAGTTTAAAAGGAATAAGTTTTTAAGAAAGTGCATACTTTTTCTTTTTTTTTAAAGACAAATCCCGCATTAGGAATATCCATATTGCGATACCGCAGGGGACTTAACATGTATGAAACGGATACAATTACACAACCCAATTGCACACTTTATTGTTCTGAGTCTGGGTGGACAAAGATAACAATAACTTGTGGATCACAAAAAGTGTTCTCCCATGTGGGATTTGAACCTATGACCACAGCACTTGGCGCAGTAGAAAGTGGCATCACAACCGCCTAAACCACTAGGTAAACCGTTCAGTACTAATTGCAATGTAAATAACTTTTATAGTATTTCATCCTTATTAACGCCCTAAATTAAAGATTAACTTACAATAAAATTCCGATAGAAAATTGTCTAAGTGAGTCAAAAGTAGGTGAAAATTCTAGCGTACATTAAAACAGAAGAGTTTCACAAAAGCCTAATGAAATAAGACCATTGACTATAGCAATATTTAAGAATATCCTGCAATAAATGATAACATGGTATTTCTACTAGAAACCTCACAGTACCAATCGATAAATTGTCCCTGCATTGTCCAATTGATTCATGGCCACTGATGAATCCAGTCGAATTTTATAACAGCCTGTATAATGTGTGTGGTCTTATCTAGATTCTAATGGTAATTAGCTGTTGTCAATCATGTTGCACATATATCTCGTAATGAATATTCTACTGCAGTGGGAGAAATTGTGAAATAAATTGAGAGTTCTCCGGATAGTTCTCCGATACTGAGTACATATTTATGCAGGTATTAAAGCGATTGCTTAACTAATATTGGAATTATAATTATTTTTGGAACGAAGTTCCCTATTTGCGGAGGGACACCACTTTTTTTAACGTTCCGGACGTTTTTTGCCGACCAGGGCAAAAAACTATGTATGATGGTTATACAGTGTCTAATGTATACTCTACGTGATGACTGTTATTATTATTGCAGTTTGTTATATATTTTTATAAATCATCTATACAAATAAATAAAATTGGAGTGTCTGTTTGTAATATTAAAATAACAGCTTTTTAATCAATGCATATGTATGTATACACGATACATATACCAAAAATGTAGTTAAAAAATTTTTTGTCTATCTGTCTGTCTGTCTGTTTGTTCCGGGTAATCTCTGGAACGGCTGGACGGATTTTGACGGGACTTTCACTGGCAGGTAGCTGATGATCCGTGGAGTAACTTAGGCTACTTTTTTTTAGACTAACTTTGTCTCGCGGCGTTACTCGCGGCACAACAATAACCGCGGGTAACACCGCGGGGTTCAGCTAGTGGTAAATAAAATAAAAGTGTTAAGATAATTTTGTAAAGTAGTTTTTTTATCGATAAAAAAATCATAACAAAATATGTATACATGAATAATTAGATTCTTTATACCTTGAAATTAATATTTTTATAATAAGGAACTTCGTTCTTATTTGGTGTCCTACGACAACACATGGTTTTTGTTTTAATTTAGGAGTGATAGTTTGAGGAAATTTTACCCCAAATGTCAATAAAGAGTTACTTACGTATTTAAGTATTTATTTTATATATTCTTATGGACTCGCATAGTCTATTAATTTTTAACGGTGGTTTGTTGTAATATAGGTATTATGGGTAAAGATATTTTAGGTGGATATCAACTATCATTACATTCCTAGGAAAAACTGACAAACTTAAAAAGATTAGAAGATGGTAGATTAGAAGCTGTAGATGTTTTCTCAAATGCTTAGAATAATTTAAGACATAAATAGTGATGGCCCATAGTTCATTACTTTTTAATTTGTGCACTCCTCCTCCATATAAACTTTAACTGTGGCAAATTTCATACTCTTCCGTTCGCATATTTGTTTGTTAATTCGTTTTTGTTGCCGAATGTAAAGTATTTTGTGATTTTAAATTGATTTCATGTTGAAAATACCTCATGGCTTTAGAATTAGTTATATAAAATTGTTGTAACAGTAAAATTATTTTGTGATTAATTATAGAAGTTCTAACCTAACCTAACCGAACTCTATGGCTATTGGACAGCCTACTCTAAAACCGACAAACCAGGGACTGTTGACAATTTGACGCGCGTAAGCAGTATATCGTAGTTGACAATCTATCGATAGTTTGCAATCTCGCGAGATAGATTACAATCTAACGGTTTTAACAATCTTACGGTGACATATATAAATACTTCATACCTCAACACGCTATAACCATCCTAAACATATAGATAATCAACCATAAAAGAGTTTTAAAACGTTGTAAATCGATTCAAATCAGTCAAAATTTGACAGTCTATTTGACTAAAAACATATCGATTGGAATCGAATTCTTTCTTCTACCAACAATACCGCGGCGATCGATCACATTTACACTGATCGTTAACAAATTGTCACCATCACAGGCGAGTGATCGATTGGTGCTACCGTTTATATTACACGGTCACCGCTTATTACGATTGTGTAGAGTTCAATTTAGGATAAACGTTTTATAATAGAATAACAATGAAGTGACATAACTATGACAGATTTGGGCTTTGTTACTCCTCGCTCATTTCGTATAATTTCTTGGGCGATGCTAAAAACGCTGTTTTTTTGCTAAACGTTTAACTTATATGGGCCATTATTATAGAAAGTTCACATTAAAAGCGAAAAAAAAATGATTGAAATTAAGTACAAAAAGAACGTGTTTCCCGTCTTCTTACGGCCTATAAGAATATGTCTATTTGTTCTATTCAGACGAGGCGGTTGATTCTCCTCCAGAGTTTCGAAGGTAGATATCTACCAACAAAGGGTAAAAATTATTGAACACAATTCTTTATTTTCTATCTGGATATACTCGTAGTTTATCCATAATAGATCTGTATGGAAAAATATACGAGTATATCATTTAATAGTTCTCTTTTACATAAGCCTGTACTTAGAAAGAAGGTTTTAATATGCTATGCCACGCTCATCAGACGGGTTGCTATAAAGCTTGTTTAAAGTATTCCTTGTCTTTGCAGTGCCGTAGTCCTGAGTGATTTGCTTCATTAGTAGCTACGTTAACCATCACGCTGATTATAATACTGTAAGATTTATATAGATAAAAGAAAACAAGACTACGTTCCACAAACGTTGTACTCTTAATAAATAAGGCGAGGCCATAATAAATGTATTATTATGAAATAACTTGTATCTATACTAATATTATAAAGCTGAAGTGTTTGTTTGTTTGTTTAAACGCGTTAATCTCAGGAACCGCTGGTCCGATTAAAAACTTCTTACAGAATGGATAGTACATTTATCGAGGAATGCTATAGGCTATATATCATCACGCTAAGATCAATAGAAGCGGAGCACCAATGAAATATGTTTCAAACGCGGGGGAAATTTATTAAGCTACCGGTAATAGGAGACGCAAACGAGGTTGCGTGGGTCAGCTAGTTCTAAAGAAAAGTTTCTTTACCTTTGAACCACCAAATATTGAAAAAAAATTCAGAGCCTTAATAAGCAAACGACGAACATGTATATATGTATTACCAAATACCTAACCTGTTTAGACAGATCACTTTCAGAGGAACATCAGTATTAGCCGATCGTCGGCCACTTCTGCACGAAGACTTAAGGAGCGCCAACAATACAGGTCTTTGGAGACTGTATTAGCAATAAATAGGATGAGAAAATTATAGTAGGATAGTTTCTACCTTTAAAAATACTAGTTTGATTTACTAGTAGTACTAGATATACGGTGTTGTAGAAATAATGTTCAAAAGACGTACCGGAGTCGGGTATGGCGTTCTTCACTATCAGGTGGTTCATAAGCATGTTTTTATCGTCACAAAACATGAATGTGCTTTGACTGAGCGCATGTTTATATTCGCATATGTTCAATTGTCGTCCGTACAAATTGCTTTTTATGGCGCCATAAAACTCTCACTAAATTGCTATTGCTTTATTAATGAAATTCAATCTCTAATTGAGTAATGTCCTCAATATTTTGTGACGAAATTATTGCCGCTACTTATTACTCACTGTAAAAGTATCTGTTATTTTTTAACAGTATTTAATTAAATATTCACGAATGGGCCGGCTCGACCGGAGTGATACCACGACCTCACAGAAACCGGTGTGAAATAGTGCTTGCGCTGTGTTCACCGAGTGAGAGAGAACACCGGAGGCCCATACCACAACATCCCTTCATCTATCTCCCCTCCCCCATACCCCCAAAGGCTGGCAGCGCACTTTTGATGCCTCTGATGTTGCGGGTATCCATGGGCGGCGGTAGTCGCTTACCATCAGGCGATGCGTCTGCTCGTTTGCCCGCCTATTCCATGAAATAAAAATATTTTAAAGCATAATTTAACATAAAAATTAGTATAGTATAGTATTAGCCAACTCTGCGTGATGGAAAGCAAGATCAGAATCTAAGACTGCCGGTCGCCATACTCATTTCGAATGCAGAAAATGAAACAATTAGGCATGATGACCCACACTATGGTTACCTATCGAGATGCTTCTGCAAGATTGGGCCTCCGGTCTCGCACTCACCAACTAAACACGACAGCATGAATGCTGTCATTTTACGTTGTTCTTCAGTGAGAAAGTAATACCGCACTGGTTGAACCAGCCTGTTTTCGGGCTCTACTTCCTTGAATATTACATATACCTTTTAAAATTCATAGACCAAAAATTTTCTTAAAAACAAGACAATTAATACTAGTAGTCATTCTCTTGTCAGTCATTGCGTCTATTACGAATTAACTTGAATTAGAATTCTCATCAACTCAATTTCAAAGCCATGCAAAGTTGCTTAAATCTTCTTATATATAAAAATCAATTGCTGTTCGTTTTTCTCGCTAAAACTCGAGAACGGCTGGGCCGATTTAACTGATTTTGGTTTTGAAATGTTTGCCGAAGTCCAGGAAAGGTGAAAAGCGTACGAAGTAGCGGGCACAGCTAGTTATTTAATATAAACATACTATTATTATGCACATGCAATTGAATGTTGACCCGAATCATAATTCAAGTCAATTTATAATGAACGTAATGACTGACGAGATAACGTTTATTTTCCTGGGTTTAAGTTTTTTTTTTAAATGTACTAATAAATTATACCTTGGATTATAGAAATTCTTTCCTGTAGACATCTCAAACTACTAAATAGACGGAAAAAATATTCAAATGTAACCAAATCGATTCTGGCGGCGCTTGCCGTGTAAAAAATGTCTTTTCTTCGTGTTTGTGTGAAATTTTATGTCAATTTGACGAATACCAGACGTGTTCTTAATGAATATTCAAACGGCTGTTTGCTCAAGATAAACATGTGCGTTGTATTGTAATGTGTAGGTATTGTGTGGGCGACTATACAGATTTATATTTATGTATTTATATATGATAGGAAGCGTTTTTTTATGTGTTTGTAATTATCATATTAACAACTAACTGTCTGGGTAATGGGTCTGGCTGTTAGTGACTGACTAACTCTACTGTAAAGCTAGACTAGTTGTAGATTCGACATGCACGTAGGACATAAAATATTGACATGATCATGATCATTAGTGTACCATGGGCTTGGACTTTATTTAATGTGTATTGTAATTCTGTTTGTATTCAGAAATACACACATCGTACACTTACGTCAGTTGGTAGTCGGTTTTACCTAGTTTGAAACAAGACAGCTGTAAATCTAGTTGCCATACTAATTAAATAATTAGGATTTCCTTTATTTTCATGATACTAGTAACTTCATTATATATAAATAATTATATATCGTGCTAAGCTTATTAAATAAAATTAATAAATTATTACTTACCTACAGCTTGCTTACTAATTCAAACCATTTTCCACATTATTTCAACTGTCATACAGCCATTGTTGCATAAACTAGTATTAAACATACTACATTTATCGTTTCTGATATCACTTTTGACTAATTATTTTTTAAAAACTCAGTAATACATAATAATTCAACCCCCCTCCCCCACCCCCCTTTTCAACCCCCAAAGACTGGCAACGTACATGTGACGCCTCTGGAGTTGCGTGTATTCATGGGCGACTGTAATCGTTTACTATCAGGCAACTCGTCTGCTCGTTTGCCTAAATATTCCGTAAAAAAAAAATGAAAAAGGACAGTTTCCTAGTGGTAAAGATAAATTTATTACTAAAAGCTCAGGATCACTCCCAGGCTTATTTAATGTGTATCTAGTAATAGCTTTGATAGACCAACCGTACCTTCAATTAAAAGATCTATTAAAGGAAATTGCGGAAATCTGCGTTAAAATATGATGGTTCATATTCGCAATAAATGAACACTCAATAAAACTAATTGATTAATATTTTATAATTATAGAAACTGAAATAAACTGAGAGGCTTTCTTTGTAAATTGTACTAGAAATTTTAGATGAAAGGTTTATTTGACTAGTGTTAAGAAAGTTTATTTTCATATATTGTTTTTGTATTTTCGCTTTACAATTGTGGATGCATTCTTTTATACGATTTTCAGTCACTAGCTATGACTATTCTCTAAGAAATTCTTTTATGAACTTTTGTGGAAAAAACTTACTATTAACTCCTCCATAAGTATGAAAACTTTCCTCCCTAATACGTAAAGCTTGGATTCTGAGAACATTGTAGGGTACATAACATCATAGGATCACATCAACATCAGTCATTATTATATTTTCCTCTAAATATTGATCAAACTTCTCTATTTTTATTATAATCTTTGGTATATGCATGTGGGGGAACGGGTGTCATGTCTCTCCAACACAAAGGGAGGTTCCTCCGACCAGGCGTGGTGATCAAGCCTGGTGGACCAAAGCCTGGTGATGTTGGGATGTTGCATATAATATATGATAATCGACGCGAGAATTCTATTGCGCGATTCAGGATTGGTAGTTATTCCGAGTTGTGCGTTACTTCGTAGTTCAGTGTATCTTCGGTAGATGGTCCTGTAGTATGTTGTTCTTGCGCTGTATTTGGGGGTCGCCACAATGCATATGTATTACTTACGTTGGGATGTATATTTTTTGTGTTTCTATTATATTTAGATTGTAATGTGCCTTGTGCTAAATAAATATAACAGTACCAAGTATTATATATACAATAATACGAAAATTTACAATTCTGCTCAGGACGTTTACCCCAAACTCGTGTACAGCAACAGAATCTAGGCATGCGACAATACCCTCGTACAATATACAACAACTGTTCCGTGACCTATTGACATTTTTGAAGCACGTAAACATGCAAACGGCATGTAAATCAGTTTATGCTCATTTAACTGTCAAAGAGAAAATCTTTTCTTGACATTATTTGTGTAGCAACATTGGACGGTCAGGGGTCACCGCTTTTAGGTGACTTTGATGTTACCAATTTCCATTTGCGTTTATGAAAATAAAACACAATCAAATTTAGACCTTATTCTTCTAGAAATACTTTTTAATATGTAACTTAGCGGGATGTCTATAACTTTGTATTCGTGATGGGAAAAGTAACAGAATCGACGGGTATTGTTCAATCGAGTACATTTTATCTATTTAACATACATTTGTATACATAAATAATGTAGGTATATTTGTATTAGACAAACAAATATCGTTGTTTCGATACCAGGGCATAGATTTTATTTTTTATTGGTGGACGGAGGTTTGAATGGCTTTAAGTGGCTATATAAGGTAATTTAGGAATGGTTTGATGTTCAAGCTCACTTACTATAATAAAAATGGATAAGCCACTTGTCACCAAGTATTGAAGATGGGAGGCGTTCGGGAAATAACTTAGCTGGAGCGCTGTGTAATGATAAGTGAGTTGCGTATGAGATGATTTTTCAATCAAAGTACGAGATTATAGTAACTTTCATGAATTTGTGAATAAATTATATATGTTAGTGTTTGTTTTTTAAACTATTTGTTACATACGGTTTGTTAGCGGTAATGTCAATTTCTATCTATCATGATATATAACTATATGACTATATGATCTATCTCTGTAACAAATTTTCTTCAGTTCTGGCAAGATTGAATAACAAAAATATCTAAACGACCGTATTTACAAACTATCGCGTCTATAGGCGATATATGGGCTCCCAAACATAACTGCGAATTCGCAACGCATTGCAAATAGTTTTAGTGGTAGTAGTAGCAGAATTTAGGCAAATAGTATACCTACCGACACTTAATGTTGACTAATTGTTAACATCTTGCTTATAGTAACAGTACCGTAATCGGTAAATTAACAGTTTTTCTTAACTCCAATTGTAAAGAAAAAACAATATGTCTATTACTTTTTATACTCTGATAATACCTTACTTTTTACCCGACTACGGCAAAGCCAAAGGAGGGTTATGATTTTGACAGGCTATGTATGTATGTATGTATGTATGTATGTATGTATGTATGTATGTATGTATGTTCATTTGTTCCCTCCTAGCTCCTTAACTACTCATTAGATTTGGACAAATGAGGTGTCTCTAGAAGCGTCATGATCGTCTTCTGGTTATAGGCTATATGACGTGTCACTGAATCTAATGTGGCGCCCTCTAGCCGACATAAAGTACTGTATTAAAAAATAAATTTGAGATAAATATGCCGTGTTTGGTATCATTGGAAAGGGCGTTACTTGTACATTTCAAATATATATATATTATTAGCATTTGTTCGTGACTTTGTCCGTATTTATTCGATAAGTGTGATATTTCGATGGTATGCTTATTTTTTTCCTCATTCTTTCTAAACTAGTCAGAATAAGACAAATGAGGTATCGTTAGAAGCGTCTTGATTGCCCGCCGATAATAAGCTATATGGCGTGTCACTAAATCTAATGTGGCGCCCTCTAACCGACGTAAAGTAGTGTATTAAAAAATAAATATGAGAGAAATATGCCGTGTTTGGTATCATACGAAAGGGCGTTACTTGTAAATTTCAAAAATATATATATTATTAGCATTTTCTCGTGACTTTGTCCGTATTTATTCGATAATTGTGATATTTCTGTGGTATCTATTTAAAATATACTTTGCAAAGAAATTAGTATTATAGAGGCACCAAAACATTTTAAATAAAAAAAAGTAAAAACTAAAACCCAACTACGACAAAAAACGACGCTGAAAAAGTATGAAACAAGTTTCAAAAGCCGTAGTCACGCGATGTTAAAGTGATATACCCTATGGTACATTAATAAGTTTCAAAAGCCGTAGCCCATGTAGTGTAATGTACCATATGGTACATATCACTTTGACAACGCGTGACTACGGCTTTTGAAACTTGTTTCATACTTTTTCAGCTTCGTTTTTTGTCGTAGTTGGGTTTTAGTTTTTACTTTTTTTTATCATCAATTACTATAAAAGAAACCAGCCAAAACCCTTTCTTGTATTCAATATTTCATCAAATAAAATTGAGAAAAAAAAATGATTATGATTAAATTCAACTGTCAAATGTCTAGTTGGCCATGCTTTTGAGACTGTACCTCAATACGTACATCTGAGTAGAATAAACAATTATTTCTACTCAGTTGTCTATAATCTGACAATACATCTATCCATAGAACGTTATCAAATACTTAAATATATCTTTCTCACTCCTTGGGGTCCCGATAAACATTAGTGCCCACATATTGCACCCGATCGCATTGTATGCAAATATACGGTACGTGTTCATTTAAGACAAAAAAACACAACGAGAAAAAAGTTTTTACGGAATCTCGTCTCTCGCATTCTGTTTTATATTATCTTAAAAACATAACACAAGCTTGAGACAAAATGTCGCTGCCTCTTTTTTTGTCGTGCGACAAAAATACGGGTGCTAAAGTCACGGTTTACGTGTAAGAGTTTTTAGTTTATTTTCGATGGTGTATTTTTAGATATAAAATGTATGTATTTGGATTGTAGATATTAAGTTCATGGCATTTTAGTCAGAGTATATTCCTAACCTGTGATTTACTTCTAAACTGATCAGGGGTTTGACCCAACTTCAAAAAAGACGCAGAGTCTATATTTAATTGAATTTTTATACGTACTAAGAATCGATTTTTATCATCGTGGAAGTTGTACACAACTGAAACAGAGTAACATCTTTGAACATAAATCACGATCGATCGCTCAATCTGCAAACATTTGAGATCACTTTATAACATTTCGTTCATCCAAAATCCAAATCAAATGTTAACGGCCTATCAAACGATACGTATGGTATGGGCCAAACAGAATAAATATCGTCACAGCATACGCCCACTGCCATCACTCACTTTATGGTGCTTTTACGATAATAGCCGGGCGTTTCCGGCAAAAGTGTGAAACAGACGAGCGGAAAAAACGTGGAAAATTAGTTAAGTACTGGTATTATTTATAACTAGCTGAACCCCGCGGTGTTACCTGTGGTAATTGTTGTACCGTCGCGGGACAAAGTTAGTCTAAAAAAGTAGCCTAAGTTACGCCCTGGATCATCAACTACCTGCCAGTGAAAGTGTCGTCAAAATTGATCCAGCCGTTCCAGAGGTTACCCTGAACAAATGGACAAACAAACATAGGCGATACCAAGATACTGCCTACTGATTTATATCCAGGAGTTCATGATTCAACGCCGAACAATTTGTATTAGTTGCGCCACTGTTTTGTGTAAAAATAGTTAGTTTTAACACTAATCAAACGTTTAATTAGACATGGTCATAAAATAAAAGGTCATTAATTTATCTTAGACTGATCCCAAGGTAAAATTGTTAGCACCGATACCCCTCAAATAATAACACAATCAATTTTAATGTCTCAGAACTACGAAACATGGGAATCACCAACACTGAAATTTGTGCATTTATGACGTAAAACTATTGGCAAAACATAAAACACAACAATACCGAGCGTTAGAAGCATATATAATCTGATGAATATTTTAAAACCTTACATAGTCTCAATAGACTGATTATCCAATACTAGAGCTATATATATATATATAAATGAATCCCAATTTGCCTTGGTCACGACATAACGCGTGAACGGCTGAACCGAATTTGCATTTTTTTTTGCTAGATAGCCCATTTAGCGAGGAAGGTTTTAGGCTATGTAACATCACTCTACGACTAATAGGAGCCGGGTGTCGACCGAAAATGTTAAGAAAATGGGAAAAAAATATTTGTTATGGTGAAACGCAAACGAAGTTGAACGGGTCAGCTAGTCAGCAATAAAATTGATATTGACAGTAGTACAGCATTACCGTCCGATTTCAGCAACGGTGGTCTGTTACAATGAAGGCCAGCCAACAACGTATTAGATAGTATAGTGCACAAGTGTGTGCGGAAATTAGGTGCGCTTTCTGTTCTCTTATTTGCACAATCTGATGGGACGGCTATCCGACATGACCGAAGAACGATCGAGAGAACGATCAAGTGAAGGACTGAGTCCTTTACGTGCTCTCCAAAGCACGGAGGTTAAGTCTCCAACCAACTGCCAAACTATGGTCTGCTGTTAAGCATTCAAATGATCAGAAAAACTCACTATACCTCGGAGAGCACGTTAAGCTGTCGGTACCGGTTGTCATGAACATCTATGGCAATCGTTATTGGGAAGTCTTTCGAATCCAGTTCACCCTCAGGGTTGCTACGGTTCGATGCCAGTCGCTCCATGTAAAAACTGATATTCAGGTAGAACCGGTTGAACTAGTAGCCAACCCCAAATCTTAGGAATAATAAAGACTACGAAGAAGATGATAGTCAGAAAAACTCAATAATACTATTTAAAACTTATTAATTAATTATTTTTGTAAATTATTGTAATAGTGCACTATTTTAGTCACTGAACCAGCCACTAGTGCATTCACTGTACTAGTGACTAATGTGGTCACTGTACTGTCATTAGTAGGTTACTGTATTTGTTAGTAGTACAGTCACTGTACTGTACAGCCACTAGTGTCATCATTACACTGACAGTTGTCTATCACTACAGACAAGAGTACCTTTAGAACTATTGCAAATAGAAAACCGCACGTCTGCATTGCCACTATTAAACTACTTTTGATGGCGCCATCCAGATTTACAGGAATCGAAACAACTATTTAGGTACCAAATAAAATGAAACCTTGTGCAGTTTTAGTGTCGAACCGTTAGTTTTGTTAAATTGTCAACACTTTGCACGATAACGATCAATAAATTCAAAATAACTATTTGTCGACGTTTAGGTCGTGAATTGGTAACTATGTTATACAGTTATTGTTGTGTTTGAGGGATTTGATGTTAGCGACATGTGCGAGTGTATGTTGATGGTTGTTTTCTTGTGTTGACGTTCAATATTGTTTGTGCACATGATAGGGAAAGTTGTATAGAGTTAAGGATTGTATGATATCGATAGCCAGTGACAAGACCGACTCAAGTAACTACTGGTTTGCATCGATACCTTTAAAATATACGTAGCAATGTGTTAATTTTGTGAATCAAGTCTTAGGATGCAATATAGCTTGTATTTCACTTCAGAATAATATAATCCATCTTAGTCAGATTTTATTCAAATCCGTTCAGCCATTCTGATGACAAAATTTCAAAGAAACGTATTATTGAGCTTTTTCATCGACTTATACGAAATTCTAAAATATCGTCAAAAGTGTAGTCATTGAAAGATTTCTATCGTAGATAGATTTCAAGGAAAACTTACTTTAGAGAACGACTTATAGAAAAGGAAGACGATCTCAATTCGGCCAAAGCTAATTATCACCTATGATATTTCCAAACCGATACGACCTACAAATAAATATGAAAAGAGTGTACTTTCATATCAAGGGCTGGCAAAGGACTTGGCAGAGATAATCACAAACCATCAGGTGAACCGCTTTTCTCCCTTTAATCAAAAATAGTACGCTACAGCAATTTTCAGAAACAACTTCTATCATCATAAAGTTTAGATGCATCTTGGCAATATACTTATTACTTTAATTATTTTTAGTAATCAATACATTTTATTACTATGAAATTGCGACTATCACTCTTTTTTTTCTTTGCCTAATTGAAGCCATTGACCTCATCTCGTATCACGTAGAGAGATAGACATATCCTCAATGTCCAGTGAATCATACAAACTTGCATCCTATACAAAAAATAAAGCTAGCAAATGTCGGTCTGCCTGCGTCCAGTTTATGGCCGTTGCAAATATTACGGCTATGTAAAATAACGTTTTACTGCACACCGTTCGAGATGCGTGTTCACATGCCATAGATTACGAAAAATTCGCAGTTGTGGCAATATGTACTTTGTTACTCCAATGCGATTTTATTCTAAAAATTGAAGACTTTCCAATCGTCCTGAAAATTGACATGCTTTTGTAGAATTTATGGAAGTTAACTAGTCCAGAAGACCTTATTGTAGATTCGTTTATAAGTCAACACACATTTAGCTGTACTTTAAGTAGAGATTGAGAAAAACATATTTTGAAACATTAAAATAGAACTACATAAGTAAAAAATGTACTAAAAAGTGTATTTAAACTAGATTTTGAAATAGTGTAGAGTTTTTTTGATTTTATCTAATCTAATGTCTTCTTGTTTCTGTGAAACTTCATTAAAGAATTCATTTTTCCTTACAACATCAACTTGTCGCGTCTGCAAAAATGTTAATCACTATTCTAAATTTCGCACAAGTGTGACGAGTGCTCTCGTGTCAATGTAGTTTAGACTGTAAAATGGTGGCAAAAACTCTACAGTGCAGAGAAAGGTGTCCATTGTATACACTCAGGTCTACAATGGCGAGTGTAAAATGCAGGAAATATTAGATCTTTTGCTGTGCTGTACATATTGAACGATTGCATTCCAGGATTGATGGCAGGCTAGCGTGGGAGCTAGGAAACTAGCGAATGATACAAAATCAGTATATTTAATAAAATAGGGTAATATCTAGGTGTGAGTATAGTGTCTTGATTGTATAACAATGTGCTAGGAAACAAATTTTATTATATTTATCTGAGACAAATCGGATTTTGAAAAAAAAAACGTGACTCTACTCAGCATGATGGACAGCATAAGCAGAAATCTAAGAGTGGTGGTCACCATACTCTTGTCGTTGTGAATGCAGACGATGCAACATGGCGATCGGCTTTTGCATCATTGTGCCTCCGGTCTCGCACTCAATAATGAAATATGACAGCTCGAATGCTGTCATTTTAGGTTGATTTTCTGTGCGAGAGTGGTATCGCTTCGGTCGAGACTAAGAATCTATTTCCTATAGAGTATAGAGTTACATATAAAGTAAAATTATTTATTAGTTAAAGATAAGTCATTGATAACTATTTCAAACAGTACAGTGAAAATTTTCAATTATATTTAAATTAATCACCAAACGTGTTGCTAAGCGCATAACTCGAAAAACACTCAACCGTTTCGGCTATTCTTTTTAAATAGTTTTGTTAATGCATAATAAATGTTCTTGTGGAGACATAAAACCGAAAAAAATGTAAAAAACCGCGGGTAGCATAGCAGGGTTTAGCTAGTTTAAAATAAAATTTAAAGCTTTGAGTTACTTTACGTAGCTATTTAATATATTTTCTAGTCTTATCTTATTTTGTCGCACATTTCAAAGCCCAACAGTATTTAATAATTAATAATTTCGAGTTCGAATGGGACATGAGACGTACATTTGTTCATGACGTGTTATTACATTTACTGATGTTTCAGGAAATGTACACGTAGGAAATTGTCTAAAACAATATCCTCCCACAAATAATATTTTATATACGTACGTATTGTTTGGAAGCTATACTCAAAGTTAGTGGTACTTAGAAACAAAGATTATTTCTGAACACTACTCAAAATTTAAGTATTCAAGAAATGTTAAAGGGGCTTGTTTTATTCAAAAACAATATTAAACAGCTGCACAGTAATACAAGTTATGGTACGCTCTTAGTAATAATTATCTATACATCTATACAACTAAATAAAATTGGAGTGTCTGTTTGTAATATTAAAATAACCGCTTTTTACTAAATGCATATGTATGTATACATGGTACATATACCAAAACTGTAGTTAAAAAAATGTTTGTCTGTCTGTCTGTCTGTCTGTTTGTTCCGGGTAATCTCTGGAACGGCTAGACGGATTTTGACGGGACTTTCACTGGCAGGTAGCTGATGATCCAGGGAGTAACTTAGGCTACTTTTTTTTAGACTAACTTTGCCCCGCGGCGTTACTCGCGGTACAACAATAACCGCGGGTAACACCGCGGGGTTCAGGTAGTTAATAATAAACTTCTAATGATTTATTTTGTTGAAGATTCCATAAAGTTTACTTGTAAAGAGTATTAATCTTTATAACTGCAGTGCTTTTCCTAAGCAAATGAAATTTCAATTTAATTTAATAAAAAAATAGTAGAAATGTATTTTGAATTTAGAAAGTAATCTGAATAAATCTGAAAGTAAAAAAACATATCTAAGATGATACATTAGATTTTTTTTTATTCCATTTTTAAAAAGGTTTTTCAAAATAGGAACTGATGTCCTCATTTAGATAAATGTCACCCAATCACTGCAGGTTTTAAGGAAACTTCAAATTTTTTTTTTTTTTTAAAAAGTCATATCCCATACTAGGAATATACTCGTATACTGTGTCGCAGGGGACTCTATAAACATACATGAAACGGACACAAAGAACACCCAAACTCAGAACAATAATAAAATGCTCTCCCATGTGGTATTTGAAGCCACAATACTTGAAGCAGAAGACGCGCGGCGTTAGCTTAAACCACTAGGTCATACGTGCAGAACACAGTACACAGAAGTATTCTGAATCACATAACCCGTACTGAAAATGATCGCCTGTGTTATTCATAGACCGATACAACCTTTATAATTTCAAAATAAGAGCACACTCCTAATTCAAATCTAAACACCGCATGATGCGGTGTTTAGATTTTAATTTATAAGCGATGAAAGCTAATTATCATCAGGTATTTAGCCCTCTCATTTGCCTGCTATATTATAGAGTTATAAAAAGGACAAGCACACAAATTAAAAATCGTGTGGTGTCGTGGGACACCAGATAGGAACGAAGTTCCTTATCATCAAATGTACATAAAATTTACAGATCGCGCTATACAAAATTTTTCGTTCAGATTCTTTAAAAACCACAAAATTGTCTTAACACCTTTATCTTATATAAAATGATTTAGAAAAATATACAATAATAGCAAACTGCAATAATAATATTTGTTAAAAAAAATTATGTTCTATGCAAGGTATAAAGAAAATCACTTGTGCTGCCACCTAGTAATCTCTATTGAAACAAGTAAACTTTTTGTTCACAAAATAATTTAAATTAAATTAAAAAAGAAAAAGAAAAATTTAATAATTATATTTTTTTTTGGAAATACATTATTATACATAGAACACATCTAAACTCCGAAAGTAACATTTGCAGATTATACAAACATTTGATCTGACCCGGGATTCGAACCCGAGACCTCAAAAACAGCGTTTGCATATGCTACCATTGCGATAACGAGGTCATTCAATCTTACTAACGTAAGATTTAACGTCACGGATGCTTTTTGCGGCTAGGGTAACCCTCCGCAACGCCCCATAAGGAACTTCGTTCCAAAAGTAAATAAAAAACAAATATGTCTAGAAAAATATTACAAGTGTACGCTTCATGAAAAGTCTCACCACACTCACAAGCTAAAATATATGACATCTTGTGGACACCGTTTTCTGTCCATAACTTTAGTTCTAACTTCTACAACCTGTTCCTTCACGCGTTGTAAGACAAAGCAAACGAAACATATTGATCTAAATTTCTCAATAAGTTCATTGACCTGTACTAAGTGTTGTTAATGAGTAGGTTATTGCGGCAGACTAAAGCGGGGCGTGGAGCGAAGCGTCACGCCTTTTAGTCCAGTCAAACATTCACCACAAACACGTCTGGCAAATGTTTGCCCGTGTGGACAAATTTCTGTGTCGGAACTGTCGCCCTCGTGGCGCTGTGGGAAATGAATGTGATGGATTGGATTATATTTTACAACGCGATACGGTATTTTAAATTGTTAAGAGATTTGTGATATATGCCAAACTTGCGGATCAAATTTATTATTTAAAGTTGTAATGGGTTTTTAAAGTCAACTTTGACTCATACTGATGATATTATTAGTTATGGGTATGATCTGCAACTGAGTCGTGTATGTGGTTGCTTCAGTTCATTGTCTTATCAGAGAAACCGTGCCGAAGTTAAATTGTGTAAATATATCGTTACTATTGAGAGGGCAGGACGATATCAGAGGATCCCTTACCTTCTCTCGACGAAAGTCCGTTCCGGGTTCGTCTGCTTTGGGAAGCAAGTTCCTCTCTATTGAAACTATAAACAATATGGTGTCAGCTCGGCCTACGCTGTTATATTGCTCGACTTGGGCTCCGCAGCGTCATCGGAACCTCATTGCAGTCACGAATAAGGTTTTTTTTTATTTTTATTTATTTATTTAGGTTCACTAACATTTTTTTACACTAAAACTAATATAAAGTACATTCACAAAGATCACAATAATGTGTAACAAACACTTATAGGTAAACACATCATGCTAATATCGCGTTAACTACCTTATATTTATTAATTTATATATTTATAAATATATTTGAAGGTACAAGAAAAAGAAGAAAACAGAAAATTATAAAGAAAAAACACAAACTCAAGTGGTGGATAACACTTACCTACTATAAAATGGGATATACGATTATTAAGATTCTGAAAGGTTATTGATTATGATGCTCTTCAATTTACGTATGGAGTCGACGTGCAAGTCAATGACGTCGCTGTAGCTATTAATTATCTTACATAATCTAGCATACGGTGAGTTGGCTCCTAACACTGTTCTTCTTAGAGGCGGACAGAGTGGGGTAATAGCAGTTCTTGGCATTCTGGCAGGGGCGTGAAAGTTGAATAAGGCAAGAATACGTGAAGAGTCAATTTTATTATTCAGAATTTTAATCCCAAACATTGCATCTAGCAACTGTCTGCGCTTTTCCAGGGTTAACATTTTAAAATGTTCTAATCTTAGGTTCTCTTGCTACCAGCCATCATATGCTTCGGAACTGGCAGTGACAGATGTTTTACCATATTCCTTTCAAAGTCACGTCGCCACGAAGAAAGAGGCGATGAAGAGAGCCGCTAAGTGTAAAGGCCGGTAAAACGGTAGCGTGGTTAAAATAGGAGCAAATATCGGACAGACCTAAAATGTATTTGTAATAAAAAAAACTTAAACCCTATTACGCATACTTCTGTATCAAAAACAAAGGGAGTTTAACGCCTAGATTATTAACTAACTTACAAAGAAAGCCTGTAAATAAATTGGTTAAACTTAACACGGCTCAATTTTAGAACGACCCTAATTTCAAGGCGAGAATAACATTAAAAAACTGTGTCTTATTTACTCACTCCATACGAGTGTCTAATTAAACCCTACATAATACCAAGAAATCACATTCGCCCGCTACCATTACTCGTCACTCAAAGACAAAGCCAGAAAATCTTACACCTTTTTTAACCTAAAACCCATAATGGGAACTCAATACATCGCAATTGACTCCACTTACCAAACTCTTGACCGAGATCTTTCGCTTGAAATATAACTTAATTGTTATATAGCACAAAGTTTATAATTGTTCGGAGGCTGTATTCAAATGTGCTTTATGACGAACCGCTGGTAAAATAAACATACTACTGGGATACTTAATGCTGTGTCAACAAATTTGTTTGGACTGAGCTACTGAATGTCAATGTGTGTTTGCTACCTAACAAAATGGATTTATTTTTAAAGAATATGTTTTGTTCCTTTTGGTAAGAGTATAGCAGAAACTGCACACCAGTTTGTGTAGTAGTTTATGATGGGTCAATATTTGTTTCACGTAAGGATCATCCAAAAATTACGCAATAATTACATAGCTTATTACATTATATTCAGATTGATAGATAGATAGAAAACTCTTTATTTGTACACTATAATAGTACATAGCTACAAAAGATAATACATTGTGAGGATGTTGCAATGTTAAATACATAAATGTTGAAATTAAGAGACCAAATAAAATAGTCCTAACTTTCGGTATTTTTCGTTTTTATAAGTGACTTCAAAGAAAAAGGACAAAAACTGTCCGTAGAAATATTTTGATTCGGTTGTCAGTGTTCTTTTTTTAAATAATCTGCCAAAGTGACTTTGAGTCCATCAGTAAAGCTTGAGAGTCGTGGTCACTATTCTCATCGTGAGCGATCCATTCTATGACGGCTTAGTGAGATGCTTTTTCACGCACCGCTTTAAGGGCAGGTGATCATAGTAGAAGTTAAACACTTGTGATGGCAGTTAGTTTCAGGTTTAAACTGCTCGGCATAGGAAGGATGAGCCGAACCGTTATTATTTGATACATTCGCCGTGTTAAATTAAAGTCAAGTATCGTAAGTATTTAATAAACAGACTTTTAATACAAAAGATTAGGATGTCTGATGCTCATTCCTGAAAAAAAGAAGAGGGTAAAAAAGGTTGTTACTGATATACAGTGTTACACAGCGATATTTGGTGACTCCTTTTTATGACATAATTTATGGATGGCCCTGTAGATTTTGGTTCTCTATTTTATTCAACATCATGGTTAAGAGCTTATATAGTATTATATTTCTTCTCGTCAGTAAGATTTTTAAAGCTCAATAGAAGCATAGGATTAGCAATACGCAAGTTGCATTTTAATTGTTGCATGTGTTTATGGACATCGATAACAATGATCATAGAAACATTTTTTTTTAGTTTGAACACAATTTAATAAAGTTTTTACACACACACTCATACACACACATACACACACACACACACACATACACACACACACACACACACACACACACACACACACACACACACACACACACACACACACACACACACACACACACACACACACACACACACACACACACACTAAAACGATTTTTACGATTTTTTAAGGGAGAGGCCTATGCCCAACAGTGGACTGTTAAAAGCTGTAGACGATGATTTATATCAATAAGTTTAAAAGTGTTACATTGTGATGTAACGCCAATGAACATTCGTGTTCTGACAAGTTTTTTTCAGACACTGTGCGTTTTCTTTATACGTTAAAAGCCCATACACCATACATTTCAATGATTTTGTTGTCAGTGGTAAATATCAAACAGCTTCAGCTACTAATTAGAACAAAAAACAATGTTAACATTTGCATGTCGTTATTTGCAGTCAAAGAAATAAACCTTGCCTGGAGAGATGCTCTTACTGAACTTTGTACCGATACGGAGTGCAGGTTCATGCTACTCTGTAGGAACACCAGAACTTAAAACAATTGCTATAATTTTGTATATTCAGGTATGAAATGAGACTCAGTTTGAAAATATTAAACTATTCATTTATCTTTAAGAAAAACTTCATCATTATTAAAATGATCCTCAATTTGTCAAGAATATGTTCTGTCTGCAAAACTTTTCTCTCTTTTTTATTTTTTCTGATTTTTATAAGTGACTAGGTAAGTATTATTGTCATCTATTAGATTATATTTCTTTTAATTAGAAATCTTACAAAGTTTATAAAAAATTCCAGAGTTCTGGTCTTCAATATAAATTATATTATATCAGCTGACCCGGCTAACTTCGAACCGCCATATCTACACATCTGTCTTAGCTTCCCACAGTCACTCTATAGTCGCGGACAAAAAAATTGACTTCTCCCTTTATTTTTATATTTTCTTGTACACAAACCTTGTCCTAACAATAACAATTTTTGGACATCTAATACACAACGCCATCTAGTCCCAAGCTAAGTAGAGCTTGTGTTATGGGTACTAGACAACTGATTTAAATACACACATACTTATTTTTGTAAATACATACATATTCTACATAGAAAACACCCAAACTTCGAAACAAATATTTGCAGATCATACAAACATTTGATCCCACCGATCGAACCCGAGACCTCAAACACAGCAGTCGCTTACGCTACCACTACAGTATTTTGGCTTATTGAGATGCATCTGTACATTTACCAGTAGATGATAAAAACGGTCCTGCTGGTACCTGACAAACGATAACTATTAGGCTGCTAATTTCCACACTGAATATTCAATGTCAAAATGTATTTAGTATTTAGTATCTACATCCATATGTAATTTACAGTATTGATCGTTACACGAATCAATACAAATGAAATCGATATAATAACATTAATCGATTCAAATGAAAATCGATAACTTTCGCCGAGGGCGCGCATTGATAGAAGCGAACGTTGAAACATATATCCGCCGTGCCCAAATATAATGCAATAAATATAATTTATAATGTTTATACGGAGTTATCTCAGACTACAATCTTGGAGACGCCCGACTTCGGTCGGACGTCCAAGACACAGACAGAGTAATAAACAAATATAGAGATTACATAGGTATGCACGCAGTTTTGATCAGAATTAACGTGAACATAATATAGACGAGTCTATTATTTCTCATTGGGATTCCTAATTTAGTTAAGAAATAAATCTGGCAGATGAACCTTTTTAAAAGGAGGTAATGCGAGGCCCAATGATGCAGAAGCATCACTAACCCGCCATTGGCAGTGCCAAAAAAAGAAAAAAATATGCCTACAGTAGAGCATTATTTGACAGATATCACATTCAAATGTTCCATCACTGAATCAATCTTCTTCCTTTTGTTATTTTAAAAATGCAACTCTCGCAATAGGAGTATATTCTGTGTCGCGATTGACTTGATACATGAAACGGACACAAAGAACACCCAGACTCAGAACAACAATTTGTAGATCACGTAAAGTGTTGTCCTATGTTGGATTTGAACCCACAATATTTAACGTAGTTGGAATAACTAATTTAACTGCCTCAGTGGCGAAGTGGTAGCGTACGCGACTGCTGTTCTTGAGGTCTCGGGTTCGATTCCCGGGTCGGATCAAATGTTTGTATGATCTGCAAATATTTGTTTCGGAGTTTGGGTGTTTTCTATCTATAATATGTATGTATTTACAAAAAAATATATATATATATATTTATAGGTATATAAGTATTTGTATCAGTTGTCTAGTACCCATAATACAAGCTCTGCTTAGTTTGGGACTAGATGGCGTTGTGTGTTAGATGTTCGAAATATTTATTATTTATTTATTTAATCTGTTTGCAATAAAACTATGTGAAACGTGACAAACTTAAATAAAGTTATTTTACTAAACCAATTATCATAAATTTGTAAATAGTTTTGCTTACCATGCCGCATATCCACTATTTAAATATTTATTTATTAAGGACAATTCATCACCGAGCCTAAACTACTCTGTGCAAACTATAAAAGAAATAAAATCGTTACGTGTTACATATGACCTGGGCTGGCCGGGCAGGTTGTACAAATATATCTTCAATCGTACTTAAGAAATTCATAATTAAATAAACTAATTTATGGTCCATCCCTGCCCTCAGACTGGCCAACTAATACATATTTTTTGATAATTATTGCGCCGTATTACCTTACACGGATCTGATAGTATTATAAAATGTATGATTTTTGTGCGCTTGTCTGTTCGTGCGATTTTATTGGCTACTCATTATTCTTCATATTCGTCGTCGCGGTTTTATATAACTGTAGACGGTAATTTTACAACAGACGGTATTCTCTTTTTAATTAGCTTTTGCTGCTTTTCTTTTCTTTTATAAATACCGTGTCGGGGGGGTACTTTACAAACATACATGAACAGGACACAAAAATATCCAGATAAAAATTTTTTGTTCACACAAAGTGTTGTCCCATGTGGGATTTGAATCGACAACACTTGACGAAGTAGGAACTGGCATGGCGAACCCTTAAGCCACTAAGTCATATGCGCAGTCGAAATACTCATTGTAAATTAAAACTTTTCTATGGACAAAGTTACACTTTTTCAGAAATTATATTTAAAAAAACTTAACACATCTTAGACACGGATCAAAAACTAGGCAGAATCTGTTGTATTTTGATATCTAGACTGGTTATCAACCTTCCAGTGAAGTCCTTCCAACCAAAATTGACAGAGGATAAATAGTCAAAAACGGTACACACTTCTGTTTTTACCCAACTACTTCTATTTTAACCCAAAAGGAAGGTGCCAGAACCAGTTTTTGGATGATGTGTCAACAAATCTATCTATATCTATACAAATAAATAAAATTGGAGTGTCTGTTTGTAATGTTAAAATAACCGGTTTTCACTAAATGCATATGTATATATACACGGTATATATACCAAAAATGTAGTAAAAAAAGGCTTTTCAAACTTAAATATATGTATCTCTGTACACTAATAATTGTGTACTATAAGTATCGCATCGTATGTTTGTTCAGAAATGTTGTTTCCAGTGTCCTGAAAATCTTGTTTCATAATTTTTCAGCGTCGTTTTTTGTCGTAGTTGGGTTTTAGTTTTAACTTTTTTTTTTATCTTATTTGCTAGTTGAGTTTTCATTTTGACAATCATTCAATATACCTTTATAAAACTTTAAAAAAAACAATTACGTACAAATTGTTGATAAAATTTATATAGCCTTTGTCATCCGGGTTTTTAACACAAACTAGCTGACTTCGTACCACCATATTTACATATCTGTCTCAGCTTCCCACAGGCAGTGTACAGACACGGACAAAAAAAAATAGACCTTTCCGTTATCTTTTAATTTTTCTTGTACACATACATACCTTGTCTTAACAATAAGGAGCATTTGAAAAATAGAATTATTTAATTTGTTTCAGCCGATCAGAAGTTATGCGCGTTCATACATTTCGGCGATTCATTTATATATATATGAACCCCGCTGTGTACCCGCGGTTATCGTCGTACCGCGAGTAACGCCGCGGGACAAAGTTTGTCTAAGTAAAAGTAGCCTAAGTTACTCCCTGGATAACTAGCTACCTGCCAGTGAAAGTCTCGTCAAGATCGGTTTAGCCGTAACAGAGATTACCCGGAACAAACGGACAGACAGACAGAAAAAATTTTGGTATGTGTACCGTGTATACATTCATATGCATTTATTAAAAAGTGGTTACTTAAATATAAGAAACAGACACTCCAATTTTATTTATTTAAATAGATTTTAAGTTTCAGTTATTCAAAATAGTCAGATGAGAATAAATTCAATTACCCCAAAAACGTCAAAAATAAACCGTTCTCGGAATCCGAATCGAGCAAACACATCGATTATAAAGTCGAATAAATTGAAACAATCGTTTATCGCGACGAATATAATGTTACATCCGAGCCTTACAGATTGTAATCGATTCTCTTGTGTTGTCGTGTTATTATTATTGATATTCATGTTAACACGATCTAAAATAATCGATATCTCAGGTCCGATCTCGGGTGACGTGTGGTTTGAAACGAGAACGATTTTTGAATAGGTTTTTTTTTAATGTTTTGTTGTTAGATGATTTGTATCATGGGCTTTTGTTTTATGTTTAATATTGTTCTCGGTAACATATGATAAATAAGGTCTTTATTTTTTTTCTTTTCTTTACTATAAAATCTTAATTATGACTTGTTTTATTAGTGCTATAAGTTTTAGTATATACTAGCTGGACCACGCGGTGTTACCCGCGGTTGTTATTGTACCGCGAGTAACGCCGCGGGACAAAGTTAGTCTAAAAAAAGTAGCCTTAGTTACTCCCTGGATCATCAGCTTCATCATCACCTCATCATCACCTGCCAGTGAAAGTCCAGTCAAAATTCGTCCAGCCGTTCCAGAGATTACCCGGAACAAACAGACAGACAGACAGACAGAGAGAGAAAAATTTTTTTAACTACATTTTTGGTATATGTATCGTGTATACATACATATGCACTGATTAAAAAGCTGTTATTTTAATATTACAAACAGACACTCCAACTCCAATTTTATTTGTTTTTATAGATTATTTGCATAGATAAATACACCTTTATATAAATATAACGCATCAGTCTCGGTATACAACAGTTATCTCTGTTTGCATTTTCTTATGAAGTGAATACACACTTCACCGTGGGAGAGCCAGAAAATTCGAAAAAGTTTGGGAAAGTTTGTGTGTTTTTCCTGAAATATCTTATATCTCGCCAACTGACTGATAGTTGTATAATTTTTGCTGCTAAACTGAGTCGTTAAACTTCTGGTAGATTTGAAATCTGGATTTTTATTTAGTTGCAGTAGAGGTTCTAAAAGGACAGCCTTTTAAAGGAAATAATGACAATATCTTCACATATCTCACACATAGACTCCTGGTCCTAATCTTTAGCAGACCCTGAAACATGATAACTAGACTTTTGATAAAATGAAATATTCATTTATGTATTATTAAATACATAAATATTGTAGATAAATTGATTCGGACTATATACTTAACTTTATTTAGATAGTTAAAAAAATAAGGTAATGTATTTTATAACCTATAGTTTACGTTGCTAATTTGATAACTTCATGATGTTTTCGAATATTTTATTTGGTGATTAGTTACTTAATCAATTGTGCATTTATGTACATGGCGGTGCATATAGTGACGACGCGTCAGAGTTGAAGGTCTGACGCTGCCTATTTGATATTTCATATCAAAAACTAGAAGCAAAATTACCTAATCGCACAATGTTTTCCTCCTTAACGCAATTCACTACATTTGGCGGTACATACACATACACACATAATTGACGTCAAACAGACATGACATGACGACAAGTTCATTTACTCCATAACAAAAAGCTTTAGCTGTCTGAACTAAGTTCATTTACAGTTAGACAGACATAATGAACCGCCATATAACATATTTGATATATCATTTCTTCCTTCTACGTCTACAATACTGTTTATTCCTTCAAAGATTACCTCAATACCTTTATTGGGGTCTAATCTCACACCTAAGACGGGACTCACATTAATTTCACGAGGTAACAATAATTCCCAATATATAGGCACATACTCGTATTAAATACCATTTCGAGTGGAACTATTAGAAAGGGAATGAATTTTACGATGTATAGGAGTTTTACGTTCTTGCCCACCCGGAAGACTTAGGGTCATAATAGGACAATAAAAAGGTAATTATTAAGTTAGCAATACCGAGTTATATAGCAAACAGGATAGCCGCAATAAAGCTTTTAATTTCATAACTGTAAATTGTTGATGTTGATGAAAAATAGCGAAGATTTCCGGGGTTAGAAAAACTTTATTTAGCTTTATAACGTTATAATGGGATTGCTTAGTTGTTTGCGTATAAGGCGGTTGATTTGTCACACGGAAGATTAGATTAAGCTGTGCTAAACACAGCTTAATAAACGTCGACCTTATGTCTTTCAGCTGACTCTGTTCGCATATTTGTTGTGGTTCTGAGACCGAGCGTGTAAGTTTTCTCCTCTGTAGTTTTACCGTTTCTCTCAACTTGATGAAAAACAACATTAGGATTGTGTGGGTAGTTGTCAACTTTATAGCATGATGGTGAAACGTTAGATTGATTGTGGGAGAGCTATACTATAGCACATATAAGCCGGCTCAACCGGGATGATATCACGGCCCCACAGGTAAGTATTGTTGAGCAATTCTTTCGTTGTTTTACACCGAGTGAGTGAGGTTTTATACAATAAAGCCTTTTGTTCAGACACTCGCTTTTGGCGGTAGCACCGCCAGCGTGTACATCGGTAAATGCGGTAAAGAGTAACCATGTCCTTTCTCAAGAATCAAAGCATCTCTGTGGCAAATTCCATTGAAATCGGTGCAGCAGTTTAGCCCTGAAAGTATAACATACAGACAGACATAGTTACCTTTAAAATTCTAATATTAGTATAGATAAGATAGATCAGGTCACGATAAAGTAATGAACAATATCATTAAAACCATTTCTCAGTCATGCCATTCTGGTCGATCTCTGGCCACTCTACGTAGTATCTGTAATCTGCCTGATAGCTTCATCCCATCTTCTTTGTTGTGTACCTTGTTTTCTTTTAGCATGCCTTGGGTACCATTGTGTAATTGCTATACTTGTTCTTTTCTCTGATCCTGATCTCTATCTGATCTATCTATCTGATTAATCCTGACTACTTCTAATTTAGCCATATTCTCTTTAAGATTTTGAAACTTAAACAGGAGTAATACAAAAGACGTTCACATAGTTGTGACTATTAACTTGCAAGCAAGTTAATATTGAGTGCCATAGTCAAAATTGTGGCTAAGCTTTATAAATAAAGATTTAAAAAAAACTTGCAAGCAGGGCGATGGTAGTCATCGCTAGAACCATGTGTTTTTTTGTTTTCCTTTAATACCTACCTATAAAAAATAAATAAAGTCAATTTAAAATTCTATTACCTATATACAAGCTCTGCTTAGTTTGGGACTAGATAGCGTTTTGTGTTAGATGTTCGTTTTTTTGCATTTATTCCTGGTTACACAGTGGTACATGAAAAAGTATCTGAGTGTATTTAGACCAAAAACATTCTTCTTTAATTCAAACTTTTTTTTGTAGATCAATAGCTATGCCATCAAAATGAAAACCCTGGTTTCCGGCAAACATCTTCTGAAGAGTCTAGGTAGTAGTATAACAAAATACAAAAGGTTTCATTAATTAAACTATTCAACTAATGGCACCTATATTCCTTCTTACCAAGTTCTTAAGTAAAAACAAGAATGTAGAAACAAGATTTTGCCGTTTTACGAGGTAAGTATGTAGATTCGATTCCCAGGCGCGAACATTGCTATGTCAAAGGTGGGAGTGCGTAAAAATTGTCAGGAGATAGCGCTGACACCTGCGCGCTGTCAAGCGTGCGTGCGGTCGGTCAGTGGTATGCAAGGAGTAGTACACTCAGGAATGTATTTTATAATAAAATTTATAAGCCATTATATTTTCTTAACTACTTTAGTACTGAATATAGCACTACAAAATGAAATTAGTGGTCATTAATACAGACCGAATGCTATGAAAATTATCAATACTTATTAATCAGTACTTATTTTAATTGCACTGATGTGAGAGCTTCAGACTTCGAAACATAATTACCGCAACTATATATTTATTACTGTTACAGTTATATCAGATCCTCATAGATGATTGAAATAAGTGTATTTTGATGTAATGTCAGAATGAAATCTTAAAGCAAACCTTCATTGATTATGAAACCACTTTGAGCGTTTCTTAAAAAAGTATCTGGATTAGTGTAGTATATTTTGGTGGTTAGCAATGTTATTATTATGCTGAGGCATGCATTGGAAGAGTTAGAGAGTTAGAACCTACTAGCTGAACCCCGCGGTGTTACCCGCGGCTATTGTTGTACCGCGGGTAACGCCGCGGGGCAAAGTTAGTCTAAAAAAAGTAGCCTAAGTTACTCCCCGGATCATCAGCTACCTGCCAGTGAAAGTTCCGTCAAAATCCGTCCAGCCGTTCTTAATTACCCGGAACAAACAGACAGGCAGACAGACAGACAGACAAAATTTTTACCGTGTATACATACATATGCATTTAGTAAAAAGCGGTTATTTTACTATTACAAACAGACACTCCAATTTTATTTAATGTATCGATTATTTGCCTTTCGCGAGGTTTTACTATATAACCTAGAATACTAAAATACTACTGCCAAAAGTGCTAAAAAAACAAGATTACACATTAACACACTAATAGTGATCTGGTTCCCTCTGGTTGTCACCATCCAAAAGTGTAAAGGTGAGACGCGTTTAGTCCGCGACAAATGCGGTCGGTCACTTGCGGCGCGCGCTCGATACATCACCGCGTATAACAAATGTCGCCCTTACGTTGAACATTCGCATGAAGATGCAGCCATCAATGACTGATGATCTCGTGTGCAGTATGGGGAGGGCTTGAAGGTGAAGAAATATTAGGTGTTAGCGTCTTTACAGGAATATATTATTGCGTCAATATGTTGTCTTTCGTTCTCGTGTATAGTTGTTTTTACCCGACTACGGCAAAGCCAAAGGAGGGTTATGATTTTGATAGGCTATGTTTGTATGTTAATTTGTTCCCTCATAGCTCCTTAACTACTCATTAGAACTGGACAAATGAGGTGTCATTGGAAGTGTCATGATCGTTTGCTGGTTATAGGTTATATGACGTCTCTCGTCCTCTAGCCGACATAAAGTACTGTATTAAAAAAATATATTTTGGATAAATATGTCGTGTTTGATATCAATGAAAAGGGCGTTACTTCTACATTTCAAAAATACATATATTATTAGCATTTGCTCGTGACTTTGTCGGTATTTATTCGATAATTGTGATATTGCCTATTTAAAATATACTTTGCAAAGGAATGAATATTATAGAGGCACCAAAACATTTTAACTAAAAAAAAAAGATTAAAACTAAAACCCAACTACGAAGCATGTTTCATGATTTTTCAGCATCGTTTTTTGTCGTAGTTGGGTTTTAGTTTTTACTTTTTTATACTATTCAATTGGCAATATTATGAGTGAAAATGGTAGATTTCCACAACTGAATAATAATAAGATCCTGTGATACCTCTTTGAAGAGGATGTGATAATGAACCACTAATTTGTCATCGTACTGACTTAATCTAATATTGTGCTGACGCTACGGCATATATACAACTTCTTTTCCTGACGTCACGACGAAGACGACTGTCAGATCGTAGTCAACTTGGTGAGATCGTAACACCTGGTCTAACCTGGCTTACAAAACTTTCTGAAGTATTAGAGCTATTACAAATACGCATCTAGGGAAGTACAAAAGGCACACACACACGCAATATAGGGCACCTGTGACCAGGTTAAGTGACAATCCAGGCAAATTATCGGCGAAAACTGTATGAGGAGAGCTTATATCAAACTCTGAGGCTTTCATTCAATGACACCTTGGTAATAGTTCGAAATACTGTTAAAATAATTACAATATGCATTGTTACCTCTATATTGTTAAGTTATAAGGTACGACTTACACAAAGGAGTAGTCAATAAATTATGAGTAAATTTCAATTAGCATAATCAGGTGAAGGGTACTGCTTGCAATGACATGTCGCGATTGTTTGTTTAGTATTCATTTGTGAATCAGAGCCAATATTGTTTGGGAAATGTTATTTAGGTACTTATTTATATATAGTACTGACAAGAACGCATATTTTAATAGGAAATAGTTACACATGTTTATTAAAAGCTTGTATAAGTTTGTGAGACAAACTTTTCCCTTGATCTAATATGACGCTTTGGATGGCGGATGATCTACTATTAGTTATTATGTGACGGTGGCGTAATATAAATTACCGTGGTTATGATATTTGTAACTAGTTATTGCCCGCGGTAAGTTATGGTTGGTTGTAACGGCCTATGTGTAATTCTGATGTATAAGTTTATATTACTCTAAAGTTTCATCCAAATCCGTTTAGTACTTTTTGCGTGAAAGAGTAACAAACATCCATCCATCCATCCTTACTTACAGACTTTCGCGTTTATAATAGGATTTGGTTAATGGAGATATTGTTTTATTAAATGTTTCAGTCATTTTGTTTGTAACTGACTGAGGACAAGCTTATTGAAAGTACATTAGAGGATTAAATAAAAATTATAACTAATTTAACTACGTATTATTTTATACTGTAGAGACAGATCAATCTTTGTAGATATCTTATAGCAAAACTGAAGAAGGTTTCAGAAGTCAAACAGTAGTAAGCTTGGACTAATACAATTTGTCTTATGAGTAAAATAGATGGTGCTTGGTCATGATGGTCTGAAAAAGAAAGTACGAGATGGAAAGTGTTAATAAAATACAATTATTAAGATTTTTCTACCTGTCTGCTTTGTCTATTATTATAACTGACAAAAATGCATCCTTTTATACTATACTTAAAGCGAACACAAATATCAGTAAAACATTTATCGTTTTTAATATGAAATTATTTAAAAAGATCAAGTCGTATTCTGTATAATTATAACATATACAAGTAAAATTATTTTAAAAAAAACCCTGCAAAAACTGCATCAATATCTGCCATCTTTATTAAATTCAAGTTTTGTTTAATATTATGTTTATTTTTTTAATTTTGATGTACTCATTATCACTCTAAGACGAATCTATTGACACCACTCACATAAAAATATGACAACCCGTTTAGGCTCTATGGCGTGCCAAAGAAATATTGATAAAATTTTACACTTCACTCGAAAAAAATATCACCCTTCGTCTTTCGCAGTCGGTTAAAAAATGTGTGTATTAGTTTAGTCTCTCTCTCGTTACCTTCTTATCTTTTCATTTTTTTTTTCAGTCTTATGTAATTAATTATAGTAATATTTTCATCGTTTTCTTACCTAACATCGGTCCTCTAATCCAATCGTACTAAATAAAATGTGGGTGACTCCAGGTCACTTAGCCATAAAGTTCACTAAAATAATAAAGTCTTTATTGAGAACACTATCTAGGCCTACACATGAACTTACCACCCATCATCTTCCAGTACTAAAACATTACTTTTAACATTAATACCAAATAATCTTAGTTCAAATGCCTACACGCTCAAATTCTATATTTGGTGGTCGTGGGCACGAGATATGGAGTCGTTGAATCACCAGACGGAACAAAGACATCTGATGAGTCGACAAGACAATAAAATTTTATTTATATCCTGAAGGTGATTGTATGGGAATATGTATGTTATAGCGGTATATCGGAGAGTTGCAATGGGAAAGTGAGGAGTGATATTTATGTGACACACCTCACACATGGCCGTCTAATCCTAAACTAGGCAGAGGTTGTGTGAAACTGAGGGAATTGAAACACTTCGATATTATAGTCCATTCGTTTAGATAGTATCGGTGCACCCGTACGCAATTGTGGTTATTGTTGTGAAATACAAATAATAATTTATTAACTCATACAACGGTGTAAACTGACAAATCATACTTGCTTATGGGCGGCGCGATGAAGGTGACTATAAGTAAGCAAATGGACTACGCTAAATATCCAAAGGCACTATTGTGCCTGTGGATATTTAGCGTAGTTGTAGTAGTAGTAGCGTAGTTGGGTGATCAGTAGTATTACCTATTGGTAATATCACCCAACTATTTTCACTAGGTGAAAATTAAACCTATGATTTCTAGCTTATCAGTCAAAATCATTGACCAATAGTCCACTACACTACTGTAACACAAAATTATAGTTAAAATATATGTAGACACAGTATAAATGGCCATGCCCCTCATGCAATAAACCACAAAGTATAACGATTTTCATAATTACCGTATATTTGAACATACATGAATAAAATTAGGTGATCTTGGTTAACTAGTTTGAATTTCAACTCCATTCCTTTTTGTTGATAGAACAACATAAAATTCAAGAATTTCACGCAATCGGATCACCTTTTCTGAGTAATTTAGTCTACAAAAAAAAATATAATTGAGCATTTTTCTATTTGATCTCACCAAATAAAATATTGCGCTTATTAAGTTTTGAGTAAAAAAATACGATTCGCCATACTTAGAGCTTTTACACTTCGGGCCAAAAATATTGGTCGTTTCAATGTTTATACAGTATTGAAAAGTTATAAATGCATATACGAGTACGTATAAGCTAAACTAGTCTTTTTAATAATTTGGTGCCATCACAGTCTCATTGACAATCGGTGTTAACCAAATCTTTCGTAGCTTTTTCCGAGTCATTTGAGTTATCGAAGGTTAAGCCTCTTATTTTACTCAATAGAGTGATAAAACTTTATGACTCGTTACTTACAAGGGCATCAGTAGCTACTAACCTTCAAGTAACCCATCTATGAACTTTGAGAGCCCTCGTCCCTGATTCTAGAGATGTGGAAGGGATTCAAACGTGGGGTTATTAGGAACCTAGGTGAAAAGTAACGAAAGAATGGCTCAACAATCGGGGGTTTTCTATGAGATCATATTACCCACATCCAGCCGACTGCGGACCTTAAGTGCTTAAGAACTAACAGAATATGCAAAAATGTCTATAAAATAGTAGCAAGGTTTTTGCACTTAAGTGTAAAAGTACTTAATATGTTACAGTATCACCGCTTCTCGTTTGTTTAATATTATTGTGTGGGTTTAGATCGATGAGTTTTCTTCAGTTAATCGTTTCAGTTACAAAATCTTTTTACAAAGCGTTTATAGTTTTTGTTATTAATATCACAGTAATCAGTTTATTAAATTCTTGTGTAAAGTTTGACCACTTTAACCTCTTTATAGACGTTGAATATGAATTAGGTTGCATAATGTGTTGCATAACCTGTTGCATATGGTTTAGCTTTGATATAGTTTTCTTAAAAAAATGCTGAAAATAATATACTTTAATACATTTAAGTCTATAAACGAAGAATTATTAGAAAATATGTATATGTAGGAATATATTTTGTTTGTTTGTTGTTGGTTGTTGTTTACCATTATAACAACAGCCGCAAGAAACGCCGGGGGGTAAAGCTAGTCTATAAAAAGCCTATGTTACTCCTTATATCATCAGCTATCTGCAAATTAAAGTACAGTCAAAATCGGTTCAACTGTTCTAAAGATTAGCAGGTACAAAAAGACAGACAGGCTGTAACAGTAGGTAACAAACAGAAAAGCTGTTTATTTGAAATTACGAACAAACACTTCAATTTAATTAACTTGTAGAGATTCATTCCCACTTCTGTGAGCTGAATTGATAAACATTTATATATCTAAAACTTATTATTCCCATGTCAATCAAATCTTCTAATGTTAATATTTCGAAAACATCCATAACCTTGAGGTAACACGATCATTCAGTATATCTGAATGATAGACATTTTTAGTTTTGATCACTTCTAGTTACTGAAGCAATTAGAGATCGCAAGGTCTTCAAAACTAAAGGTCAAAATGTAGAATAATAATATTTAATTACTCTTAAAATGTACGTTTGACTTATTCAAAAATAATAGGTGTTGATGAAATACTATCAAGGATTAATCGAAGTCACATCGCAAATATTAGACCATATAATTAAAGATACTCAATAAATATAATTGCACAAACACATATAATTGCTGTGTGATTATGTATACAAATATATTAGATTACTAGCTGAGCCCCGCAAACAATAACCTCGGGCAACACCGCGGGGCAAAGCTAGCTAAATAAAGTAGCCTAAGTTACACCTTATAAGATTATATCGTTACCTGTCTTTCAGTAAAAGTCTCGTCAAAATCGGTTCAGCCCTTAACCGTAACAAAATACAATAAAAAAATTTTTTTTTGCTGAAAGTACCTTGTATATACCTACTTTCGTATGCATTTGGTAAAAAGCTGTTAATAAGAAATTACAAACAGGATACCTTAATTTTATCTATTTGTAAATATAAAGATTAAAAAAATGTTTAAATGTATATGTTACCTGTTTATGTACCCGTAATTATAATATGAAGTCGATGTTTACCAATTGGCGCGATGATCACTAAACATCTGCAATGCCAATACTAATTTCCTTCTTAATTAATTTGCCTTCCATTGAATGTGACTTGAAGCATATAAGTGGGTTATATTATTAATATCTATTTAGGAACCTATAACTTGAAATTAGTTAATTGGTAGATGGTAATTCTTACTGCTGAGGTTCGAAGTCGTGAGTTCGGCTACAACATTTGTGTCTGACTATTTGTTCTACAATAAGTATTTGTGTCAGATTCTATGATTACTATTACATCTAGTTGTAAGTTATCTATACTATAATGAGGTCAAGTTTGTGAGGTTATTGTGTGTAATCTCTGGATCTAGGGACCCGATTTTGAAGATTCTTTTTTAATAGAACGCCACATTATTTGTGAGTGTCGTAGGCCATATATAAACCCAAAAAATGTCTACCGCGATATCGAATCTACATAGGTCCAGAACCGTGGATGAAAGCTACCTATGTTACTAGCTGTTGCCCATGTCTTCGCCCGCGTGTATGTAGTAAAACATGACAAATACAGGCAGTGTTACTTTCAAATGTGTTATATCAGTACCTACGGATTGAGCAATAAATGAGTATGTTTATCAGTAGGGATTTATAAGATGGGAAAAGTTTAAGAAAGACACTTGCAACTCAAAAACATACGTGTATTGACCTCGAACTGGGGGAAAAATAAGTTAGGCCTACAGTAACGCCACTCAGTAAAAACACATATTTTCTGTAATATCCTCTCACGTATAACGTAGTAGCGTAAAATTTACATGACTTCTATGCGACAACCCGTGGGAGACCCACACTTTGGTATGAATGGGCCAGCTCGACTGGAGTGATATCACGGCCTTACAGAAAACCGGTGTGAAACAGCGCTGGCGCTGTATTTCACCAAGTGAAACACCCCCTCCCCCATCCTCCTCCCCATTCCCATCAGGAGATACGTGTGTTCATTTGACCACTATTCCTTAAAAAAATATTATCAATCGGGAAGAAACATTATCTAAGAAGCAGCTCATTATTCAATAACGTATGTAAGATAATAATTAGCTAATTACCTTTCAGATCCGAAAAGAAATATCATAGTTCTGGCACTCTGCCATATCGCATAGTGCCATACAAAAAAAAAACATATGAAGTACTAGAATACTAACAACTACCGCGCTATTTCAATTCTACTCACATACTTAATAAAAATTATCCCACAAGCACATTTCATAGCCAATATCTATACGTACTTCGAACATAACTTAATGAATATATTATCATTTATTTGAGTGCCAGTACTTAAGGGTTTTCTGAACTCATAGCATCTGTGTGTAGATTTATCGGTGATAGCATGGCTCGTGCTTGGTGATTGACAGCACAATGTGACACATTCAAATATAAGAGAGGGTACAAACGAAGGTGTACTTTTATAGTGCAAGTAAGTATTGGCTAGGATGACTTGAGTGGTTAAATATAAAACAAATTTATTGTTATTGTGGTTTACTGCGAAGGGCAATGAATATTTTTTTATTTTACATTTTAAATTTATTTTATCTATGTTTTACTTGTTTGGATGCATGTACTGCATGTTAACACACGTTGTACCAAGTAAACAATTGTTTTCTACAGAAATGAAAACAAGTGACAACCAAGCTTCAAGAATTTGTGGAAACTCATTGCAATTTAAATTGTCTGGCTTTCGAATACTGTCTTGAAAAGAAAATACTCAGTCATTTCTTTTTTTTTTTATGGTATAGGCGGTAAACGAGCAGTCATATCGCCTGATGGTAAGCAATTACCGTCGCCCATAGACACCCGCAGCCCCAGAGGCGTCACAAATTGCCGGCCTTTGGGGAGGGGAGGGGGAGATTGGGGGAGAGGTTGAGGTGTGGGCCTCCGGTATCCACACTCAGCCGGTGAAACACAACGCAAGCACTGTTTTACACCGGTTTTTTGTGAGACCGTGGTATCACTCCGGTCGAGCCGGCCCATTCATGCCGAAGCGTGGCTCTCCCATGGTAGTCATTATCTGGAAATGATCGTTCGCGAGGAATTAAGGATAGGGACTTTTCATACCTTTGGTGTAGTAACAGCCGCATGAAAGCCCCTGCAAACTGCAGTCTTTCGATCGGCCTACAGTTCGGTTGGTTTCTTAATCAGTATGTACATCTTTATGGGAGTGCGCACATTATCACGATTCGATATTAGCCTACAAATAAACCAAAAGTCAACCCGATCAAACTATCAGCCGATTAAAAAGTTTGTAATCTCTCTAAGATAGCAAATGACGTATTACAAAGAGATGGAAATCTGTACATAAATCTTATATAACCCGTCTGGCCTGCGTCCATCATCTTACGAAGGATCTGAAAAGTATTGTATTCTAAACCTCATTTCTAAGGAGATACCATTACTTTGGACTATAAAAAGTTGCAGATATGATCCGGAAATACTCCACACATAAGCTGTCAGAACATACTTACTCTGCGAAGAAGGATAACAGGTATAATACTTAGATATCACATCATATCATAGCCACTATTGGAATTAGGACTGCCCAATTGCACGTCACTTGGTTCCATCCTTAGCTTCTTGCATCAAGCTCCTTACTTAAACATGACAAGTTTAAATTATGGCTGATATTTACTTGCCATTACTCTTATATAAACAGCATAAAAATCATTCCGAATATGTTTTTGTTCTTTACAAAAATAATGTGCGGTGTTCGTTGTTTGTTCTCGTTAACGTAAAGTGCATTAGCTCCCGGTCTCGAAGCTAATATTGATCGAATCGCAATTAGATCCTGGTTTTTGCGAATACAGGTATTTAGTTTAGTTCACGCATTCCAATGAGTAAATCAATACGATTAATCATTGGTTGAAGTGGATTGGTATTTCAATCGATTACTTTTTGTCGATTTCAATCCCGTCATCATTTTTTTACCAAATAAAGAACGAGTGTTCTATTTATTTTAAATTTAAACAAAGTCTCAAAGATTAAGTTTCAAATTCTGACAAACTTAATGTCTAAGAACATTGCTAAAGGTTTTTAGAGGAACTACTCATATTGGTTCTTCTATCAATTGATGCAAACTGCCTGAAATAGCACTAGAAGACTGCATTCAACAACTGAAGGGATATACCTACAGTAAAGCTATTCTAATTGCTTTGAATAAACATGAAAGAGTAGTCATGACGTCACATAGCAAATTAAATCAAGTAAATAGTTATAATATTTACATCATACCACAAGTAAGTTATACCCAGTTACGAAACAAATGGTCGTGCCCATCAAATAGTTATTGACCCAGGGTGGAAATTGTATCTACGATCAATCGCCGTCCACTGCTGAATGATGGTCTCCACAAGGACAACGAGCTGGTTATACAGGTGTTGGATAGTCTGCATCCATCCGCTGCAAGCCACTTTCTTAAATTGTCAGTTCCCCGTGCAGCAGGGCGCACTACACTACGTTTGCATAATCCCGGTCTCTACACAAGCACATTTCGGCTCCACCGACCATAGGTTCGTTTGGAGATATCATCGGCCCATATCCAGCCTGTTGATTTTCCGTGCACTGTCGATGTCAATAACCATTAGGCTGGCCATTATGCAATAACAAATGCACAATAGATGTCAATACGTAACATATTAATGTAGTAGTGCTATTATAATAAAGCGCACATAATATAGAGAACGTTTATGTGTTATGAGTGCACAAACAAACCTACAGACGTCAAGAGTCCTTATCTGCTTACGCGCACTATATTTAGACTACGATCTAGATGACGTGATCCTGCTATATGGTATCTGAAGTAAATAATGACAAATGCACTGAAAAAAAAAATTACTGCTATTGACTTAAAAGCCATTATTGTAAGTATTCACTCTATTCGTATTGACTGCCTCGTTGGTCTCGCGGTTGGCGTGTGCGACTGCTGATCATGAGGTCTCGGGTTCGATTCCCGGGTCGGATCAAATGGTTGTATGATCTACAAATATTTGTTTCGGAGTTTGGGTGTTTCCTATGTATAATGTAATGTAATATGTATTTACAAAAAAAAAAAAAGTATATATTTATTTGTATCAGTTATCTAGTACCCATAACACAAGCTCTGCTTAGCTTGGGACTAGATGGCGTTGTGTGTTAGATGTCCGAAATATTTATTTATTTATTTATTTATTCATGATCACCATTAAGTAATACTATTCGATCGACCCCTATATTAGCTAGGAAATATACTTTACTTTTTAATTTTATTTTATTTAATTTGAAGTTAGCGTTTGTAGAGAAAATCGACGGGAAACACTTGCATCTTCTGTCTCGGTGGCTACAGTGGTAATATATGCGACTGCTGTGCTTGAGGTCTCAAGTTCGATTCCCGGGTCGGACCAAATGTTTGTATGATCTGAAAATAAAATAATTGTTGATAGTGGCAGTATCTACTTAAAAAAATCTACAACATATTACCGTGGGAGAGCCACACTTCGGCATGAATCTTCAGAGTGATACCACGGCCTCACAGAAAACCGGTGAAATATTGCTTGTGCTGTGTTTCTCCGAATGAGTGAGGATACCGGAGGCCTTTACTCCAACCACTACCCATACCCCTCCTCATCCCCAATGTACTTATGGCGCCTCTGGTATTGCAAGTGTCCATGGGCAGCGGTAATTGCTTACCATCGGGGATCAAAAAAAAAGTCAACTTTTCTGATTTAAGTTAAATAAAAAACGGATTATGCTGATTATAGTTTTCAGTATCTTATGTGTCGTAATCGAGATAATACACTCAACCAAAAGCGTTCATCTACTGCTACGTACCTTAATACTAAAACTTATTTCGATTAAGTGAAATTTTAAACTTCGATATTAAATGTCGTCATTACTAGTGACCTAATTTAACAAATGATCCAATGATACATTTAAAACACGATGTGAATATTCGTAAATAAAAGTATCAACACAGGTATATCCAAGTAGAAGCAACAAGTGAGCCTCCTGAGATATTTGCAGTGTGAATGGAGCGACTCGTGGAAGCAAACGATACGAGTTCAACAGCACATGTGCAAATAGTCATTGTGGGTTCAAATATCAGTGAAAGTATGCAGATTTGTTCTGTACACTTACCAAAACCTATTTAAATAATAATAAATCAGAAAAAGGTTCAATCAAAAATAAAAAAGGTTGCCTGGAAGAAATCGCAGTCTGCGATAAGGCCGCCCATTGTACCACTGTTTTTGTTTGTTATTGTCTTCAATGTATATTTCATTTTATGGTGTACAATAAAGAATACCTATCTATCTATCTAAATCTTTTTTTTAATAAATATTTCCGACATCTAACACACAGCGCCATCTAGTCCCAAACTAAGCGGAGCTTGTATTATGGGTACTAGACAATTGACATAAATACTAATATAACTTTTTTGTTTTCTGTTAATACTTACATATTATACATAGAAAACACACAAACTCCGAAACAAAACTGAATCATTGAAATGTATGTACGTGCTCAGGTTCTAATCGACTGCACGAAATGAGATAATTATTTTGATATGTGTCTATTATTGTCAGACTAAGGTTTGGAAAATTTAAAGGAAACCGGAAGTGCTATGTTTTCTAAGTCCACGACTGTATTCTACCCATGGGATGGTTGGACGGACATAAATACTAAAACCTTACATTTGTTTAACACTTATGACTAACTTTACTTAATTTTTGCAAAGTATTTCTTTTCTTTCCAAAAAATATTATTATTTAAAGAGACAAAATATTAACCCCCAGATATATTTGTGACAGCAAAATTAATAGAACTTAACTCATATTTAAACGACAGCTGTAGAAATTATATATTCTAATGTATGTCGTAACAAATTACTCAAGTAAAATTATTCTTTAATTAGCACGGTGTTTATATGGTACATAACCTTGAAGTCAATAGTTAATAGTCTTCAAAGCAATACTCAAAACTTTTTTAAACATATGTGTTCGTACATTGAATCATTAAGCCTTGAGTGATGTGTACAATAGACTTTACACCTCCAGAACCGAACCCACGAGATTTATGATCACTTTCGAAACTTACTTGATCTCTTTTCAATCAATAGATATTAATGAATACTATCATGACATTGATCTTAAAATCCAGTGATATTTTTTATTACGTATGGACCTGCCGAAATGACTCTACTCTGCCTGGTGGAAAGCATATGCAGAATTCAAGAGTGGTCACCATGCTCATTGCGACTGCAGACCTGATAACACGAACGCTGTTATTTTATCATCAACAGCCCAAAACGTCCCACAGCTGGGCTCGGATGTCCTTTCAGAAGAGGGTTAAAGCCATAAGTCCCCAACCTGGTCAAGTGCGGGTTGGGTACTGGCAACACAAGATTGTGGCTACGTAATCTTGCCGTTGGAAGTTTTTAAGCCGTCCAAAGGCCTCCAACTAAGCTTTACGACTGGTATCCTTTAACGTGACGTCCGAATCACGGAGACGCTCATGTTACCATGCCACCAGCGGTCACCCATCCAGGTACTGACCGCGCCGTCGTTCCTTACCCTCGGTGATTGTTTCTAATCACCGAGTGCAATTGGCTATGAGCGCCTCTATATTGCCATTTTATATTAACTGTTATTATACTTATTTGTGTTATGTAAATAGATTGATTAGTGTGTAATCTTAGGTCATAACCTTCTTGTTAAGGAGAGAGGTCCATGTCCAGAGTTAAATGTGCAAGGCTGTTGATGTGATATGATGAGATAAATTTCAATAAGATATTTTATTACTTATTTTCCAACTTTTCTTAAATAAATCTAATATTTCTTTCCAAGGTTACTTCCTAAATACACTTGTCTTGCATGCCTGTATGCAAAAATGATTTTAAACATGAAAAAATAAACACTAAGGCGTGTCGAATTTAGTAGGTTCTACCACAGGATAGTTGTTCTTAGATTCAGGTTGTTATGAACATCTATGGCGATCGTTATTCTGAAGTCCGTTCCCTCAAATATACTGACGACTAGTTCAAATCAAATTAGTAGCCCACCCCAAATAATGTTACAGAATGTACATCAAACTTTCCTTGGCTTATTTTTCCTTCCACTTAAGTCCTTGGCAACAATCGCATAGAACGTCAGTGAATAAACGCTTCAAACACAAAGTTAATCTGAACTGAGTCAGCTCATCCATTTCACAAGCCACCCACTCTCAGTGAACAGTCTTAGTAACCTCGTTACTAATCAGTGTAAGAGTGACTCATGCTATTTTGATGGTACCTTACTAAGGTTCTATTTGATTGATTACAAGAAAAACTGTTGCGTAAGATAAATAAATAAATATTTCGGATATCTAACACACAACACCATCTAGTCCCAAGCTAAGCAGAGTTTGTGTTATGGGTACTAGACAACTGATATAAATACATATATATACTTTTTTTTGTAAATACATACATATTATACATATAAAACACCCAAACTCCGAAACAAATATAGTAGATAGATGTAGCTATAGATCATACAAATATTTGCTTCGACCCGGGAATCGAACCCGAGACCTCATGATCAGCAGTCGCACACGCCAACCGCTAAACCAACGAGGCAGTCGATAGATATTATAAGATATAATTTACAAATGAAACTGAATCTGAACAATGATTAACTACAGACAGTTCTGACCAAAATAACACTATCACTTGCGCGTTGATTCCGTATTGTACTACCTTCTGCTTGATGCCTGTATACACTAGGAACAGCAGTAGTATATAACGTTATGCGAACTGGCTTATCAAATGACTCCAATTAGATCAGGAATTTTATAAAATGATATATATTTATATATATATATATTCCTGTGGAAGAACATACATGAGCCGATTCGACATCGTCCAATATTATATAAGCAACTATCAGTAAAGCTTCATCTCAATCCGAATAGTAGTTTTTGCTTGAGAGAGTTAAAAAAGGTAGTAGAACCTCGCTGATTTCAGCACAAATAGACCAGCTCGACCGGGGCGGTACTACCCTCGCAAAGATAATCAACGTAAAATTACAGCGATCATGGTGTCGTGTTTCATTGGTGAGTGCGAGACCGGAGGCCCAATGATGCAGGAGCATCACTAGCCCGCCATGGTGTGGGTCGTCATGCTGCATTGTTGCATTGTCTGCATTCGCAGTATGATGACCACCACTCTTGGATTCTGTTTGCGCTTTCCATAAGGAGGAGTAAAGTCATTTTGGCTGGGAAAAACATAAAAAAAAACTATCCATAGACCACACAAGAGTCCACGTATTCATATAGTTGACCTTATTTTCTTAACTCTTTCTACAACTTCGAAACTTAAATAATTGGGTGTCAATATTGCTTGAACCTATAAATGGATGTGATGGTTAGCACTTCACCTACACAACATAAACTGGACTATTTTATTTGTTGACTTTTACAATTTGAAGGAACGACGTTTGTGAATCGATTTTCATTTCAATTTCAAGAATGAAGGTCACGACTTATTTAGAATTAAGTATTATACACCTATATTTGGTTTTAAGACCACCTTTTATATTTAAGAGGGTAATACATTTCTGCGTATATCAGAGCCACATAATGGGATAATACAACAATCTTATTGAGACTACTAAAAAACAGATTAATAATAAAGATTTATTTATGATAAATTTTAAATATTTTTTCAAGAATACCGGTCTAAAAAAATATTACTTCTATTCTTTATTATTATTTACATATTTCTATTATAAAAAACTGAAAACAGCAGTCATTTGTCTTATATGCGCCACTTCTTATTTGTAGACTAAGTGCAGATAAGTGATGAAACGGAGTTTTCATCAGTTTGTATAACAGCTATGCATCTATGCAATTCAAGAGAAATTTTAGCTTTCGAAATAGACACGTTATTTTGCATCTCGATTTACACTTGCACAATAACAGAACTTTCAACTTAAACAGAACCTCTTAAAGCTGAAATGTAATAATAATCACGTCACACGCATGATGACATATCTAAATATAATTACACAAACTGTGAATATATTACTAAAAAATTGTCTACGGCGTAACAATAGGTGAACGTTATTAAGGCGCGGGCGCAGTACGTGATCTTAAATAAAGTAAGCTCGCACATTCTTTATTCGTTATCTTATTGTAATGACACCAAGTTTTACGCAGGACTTTTCTTATTTCTAACGCCTATATTTATAGTATGAACTAAATCAGTAGTTTATAAAAAAATAAACAAATTAAAATCCATTTATTAGTTGTAGTTGTATTCTGTATTTTAATTGTAAGATTTATAATTTTTGTTTATATTTGATTGTTCCAATATCGAAAAAAAATTGGCATATAAAATTAGAAGCCTATTTAATTACATATTTCAATACTAAGATAATCGATGTTTGTGGAAATCTTTAATGATTTGGTTTTTAATATTTGCTCTTAAATCTAGCTAATGAAAGTCAGGTGTATTTATCTTCTATACAAATAAATAAAATTGGAGTGTCTGTTTTTAATATTAAAATAACAGCTTTTTAATCAATGCATATGTATGTATACACGATACACATATCAAAAATGTAGTAAAAATTTTTTTTGTCTGTCTGTCTGTCTGTTTGTTCCGGGTAATCTCTGGAACGGCTGGACTGATTTTGACGGGACTTTCAGTGGCAGGTAGCTGATGATCCAGGGAGTAACTTAAGCTACTTTTTTTAGACTAACTTTGTCCGGCAGCGTTACTCGCGGTACAATAATAACCGCGGGTAACACCGCTGGGTTCAGCTAGTTTACAATATAAATGTTTAGAAGGGACGCTTTTCACAAAACCTTTGATCTGCTTGATATGTTACTTACTCTTTCACATCCATCTACAACATATATATTTAGTTTGTAACGGTGTATCTAATTATGATTACTTTTTGTTTTTTTTTTTAATTTTTAACCCTATGTCAAAACGACGTACGTCTACTGTCAAAGTTGTGTACAGTTGTAACTGGCTGGCAGGTTTACTATAATTTACTGTTAAGAATGATTTTTGTATTTTTTCAATCTGTATCTGTATCTATTCAATAAAATACAAGTAATATTTTAACAAAAATAAAACCGACTTCAAGGTTTGACTTAATTTCTCTTGGATGCATCAGATCTTAGTGTCCCTATCATGGTACTACCGTTGGGATATTTCCTTTCCATTAAAAAAAGAATCATCGAAATCGGTTGATAAACGACGAAGTTATCCGGAAAAACACATAACAAAAATATGTAAATACGGTCGAATTGAGAAACCTCCTCCTTTTTTTGAAGTCGGTTAAAAATAAGCCATATCATTTTCCTAATATTGCTTTTCCTTCTTTCGTAGCCTTTTATCCAATATAGTCTCAATTTTCTTCTTTTAGCAGGATTTTAATTTATCACCATTATCAACAGTTCGTAACAATCTATTGCTAGACTTAGGCGCTCCTTAGAAAGGAGATATTTACCTGCAATAGGTACATACCACTCTTACCATCCATGTTGGCTTAGAGTTTAAATCTTTCTTTTCTTTAGTGTTGTTTTCCTGCCTAGTTTGTTTCTTTACTCGGTTCTTACGTGACACACGAGATAAAGTTTGTGATTAAACTCTATTTTTAACCGACTTCAAAAAAAGAAGAGGTTTCTCAATTCGACCGCATATATATCTTTTGAATTTTTTTTTATGTGTGTTCGCGGATAGCTTCGTCGTCTATGAAGCGATTTTGATGTACAACCAATATCCAATGTTTAGATGCAATCAATTAACAGATAAATGCACCTGTACATTGGCCCACAGCTTTGATCGCGTGATTTCTTCTTCGTATTTGTAACTTTAGAAATGACACAATTCCATACCTTAAGGGTAAATATATAGATACTCATAAATGACGTGGCTTTCCATTAGTAAAATAAATTTTGATGACTCTTTTTTTAATGGAAAGAAGATATACCAACGGTAGTACCATCATAAGGACTCAGGATCTGATAATGGCATCCAAGAGAAATCGAGTCAAACCTTGAAGTCAGTGTTATTTTTGTTAAAATTTTACTTGTATTAATATGTCTCCAAACTAACACTTTAAATTTATACTTTTTGTTTATTAACTTTAATAGTTGTTATTCACAGTAAACTTATCTATAAAAAATGTGTTTTGTGAAAGTTGCAAAACTAGATCGAAAGTTGCACACAGTCATTGACTGAACTAAATTATATAAAGTAGATTTTATTTGAAATAATAGTGAGTTACAACCGGACAAGTGCCTCGAGCGACCCCAGTTATAAATGAGTGTGAATCTTTGACAAGAATAATGTAATTGCTTGAAGGTGCAAATAAAAATGATTTATTTTATCCAATATTGCCTGCAGTTAATCATTAATAATCATTACAATGAAAATAATTAAGTGTTGGTTTTTGGGTGAGTCAGAATTGCAGTAATTTATAAATTAGAAATTAGGAAAGGTTAAGGACCAAAAAACATTAGCCTGCGCTAAATGCTGAACTTTAATTCTGACATAATTTTCTAAAGTTAAGTTTACATAATGATAACCGGTAATCTTCAATCTATTTTACAATTTATTTTACAATCAATATCCAATGTAAAGATGCAATCAATGAACAGATAAATGCACATGTCCTGTTGCCCATAGCTTCGATCGCGTGATTTCTTCTTCGTATTTGTAACTTTAGAAATAACACACTTCCATACCTTTAGGGTAAATATATAGATACTCATAAATAACGTGGCTGTCTATTAGTAAAAGAAATGTTCTGTGGATATAGAATTATACCCTTAATCTCACAAAGTTTACTTCTTTATAATATTAGTAGGTATAGATCGTAGGTATATATTAAACAGAAGTATTTCAATAGATTCATCGCTTCTAAAGTATTTGTCGCTACAGTAAAGGTTGGAATCCAGTCTTAACCAGCCAATATGTTCACGGAACCACGTGACAGCAATGTTTCATCTAGCTTGGCTACCTTTCGGCCTCACCAGACCTAGCATATTTAGTAATGTCGGGGATATGACAGTCTGTTGAAGACATTAGACAGAATAACTAAAATCTAAGGATATACCTCGAAAAAAATTTACATGCAAAAGTGTTCTTGTAGTAATAAATAATTGCATTTCGTTTTCTTTCATCATAAGAAGATGATGATGGTAGTAAACTTAGGAGTTTTTATTCATTTTGAACACATGTTAAGGTTAATCTCACTATTATGTAGTAAAATAATTTAAACCGGAGAACGAACAAAACAAGGCGAAGTAAACCTTAAGGTTGGGTATTTAATGTCTTTATTATTAAATTGAGTATATTTTAATTTACTTCTTGAAATTTTAATGTAAATAAAATTTTCACCATTTTTTAATTTCCTTTACCTCATCAATTGTCTCTTTTTTCAAGTCCGTGACCTTTGCCTAGCTACCAATGGGATCAACAACTCTTTCCAAAGTTATTGCACTTTAAATACCACATTCTATGCCAACTCATCAATCGTAGAACGAAACCAACAAACAAGTACAATAAACCGCTTGTAAATCGCGAAGGTCCCACAAATTGTGGTCACAACATTGTGCGTGCGCAGTTTACTAACCGCAGGCCACCGCGCACGCGACGCGATATCGATATGAATTTAAATCGGATTAACGTTTTTTTTTTTTGTTATGCAGTTGTCTTTTGGTTTTGTGTTCGCGAAATATATAAGTAATCAAAATGGATTTAACGTTGACCGTAGTCTAAGCATTCAAATAATACTTGGTATATCTTACATGAATCGTAGGGGTCTCATCCTGTAGTAGCAAAATATGTCATAACCTGACTTCTGGTGTTTTAGATACTCTCAATCTCTAAACCTGAAAAGCTACATTCTAATATAACACTAAAAGTGTAAAAAGGTAAAAACCCCTTAGCACCTGAGCAAAAACGAATAAAATGACAACTCTTAAATGTACCTTTGGATGCCGTTCATATATTTCTCTCATTTAACTTTTACTTTCGAAACGATTCTTAATTTTAAGTAGTGCAAGGCGTTTATGATACGATGATTTATTAGCAATACCGCGTAGGTGCGCAGACGCATCGAGATTATCAAGTTACAGATAATTTGGTGAAATAATAACTACGCCCGCGTAGTGTAAGCGTGTGGGATGTACAAGTACACTGCGGGCCAAAGATAGTGTACACAACTTATTAATTTAGAAACATATAATTCTAAACTAAAATATGTATGACATATTTTGGGACACACATACAGAGAGAACCTAATATTTGTTTAGGACTAAAATAACTAATTACTTATTCACTTGTGATATGTACCGCAATGGTATCACATTGGCTATAACTTGTGAGTTTTATCGAACTTATACTGGCATTTCAGAATATTTATTCATATCTCTAGGGATAAATGAAAGCTGGATTCATAACACCTACATTTTATCCATTTCATTCAATACATAACATTTTTTGTTCTTACATGATTGATAATTGATATGTTTATCAGATTTTTTTAGGTTAAAACAATTTGATTATTTTATTCTCAGTTATGTTTATAAGTGCAAACGTCATCAACCAAGATGAAAAAAAGGAACTGCGTATTTTTTACGGCCCGCATTGTATCATCCTACGTACTCTAATAGTAATCATTAGAATTAAAAATATTACGAAACAGTACTTTATTAGTTTTGATGAGATACATTAAATATTTTGATATCGCCATATTTATGGCTTTGATCAGAATTTCTTTTCGTCGATAACAAGTTATAATTAAGTGATATATGATATTTATGTGGAACGGCTTGGACTGTTGAGCTGATATCATTTATGGAAGGTGTTCAAGAATAAACTATTAGTCGGAAAATTGAGTTTTGATGTTGACGAATTTTTTAAAAGATAAGCGTTATAAATTAGATAAATTTCCGAGATTTGAGATGGAATATGACAGAGATTGAAATGGAAATAAGTAAGTATATTACAGTTTCTTTAATTACTTTAGGTTCGTGTATCATTTTGTTGTTTGTTATGTCGTTAATTGTCAGACAATTACTATATTCCTAAAAACTTTACAAAAAAGTTTTGTTTATTATCTGAAATTGACAACTTATAACAAAGTGTTAAAACTTAGGTTTTATTATGTTTGTTTTAAAACATTTGTTGGTTTAATTAAATAAATAAAGTAAACGTGTCTATAATTATATCGTATTATAAATTAAGGCCTTAATACCGAACCATTTAAAATTATAATTGCTTAGACTTAACTATCGAAAAAAATGTGCTACTTAAATAAAAAAACTCCACCATTGTATAAAGAACTGACATACGTTTTTGTGACCCATAATAGGGCAACCGAAAAAACAACAATCATATATTATTGAGAACATACTTCGTTCGTCAGACCTGCATACAATGCATAAAGACACATTAGTTTGTCATTGAAACCAATTTATTTCTCAAACATAACTCTTATTTTCAACTCTCACACTTTGATTTAAGAACCATAGGAGTTCAAACTTACATGGCAAGAAAACGTTACTACTATCTCTACAAAGTTACTTAAGCAGTTGCATAATATTACTTTGTAAGAAATTTGTTTGAAGGTGTGAGTTTTTGGCCGCAAGTGTATGTCAGCTAATGGGCGCTTTGGTGACTTTGCCAAGTGAAGACAATGAGCTGGTTATACACAAAGAGTTTATACATTAATGTAGAATGCTTGTTTAGATCAAGAGTGGAGAAGATATATTTTTAAGACTAATAAAGAAATCATCTGAATTTCATTTCCATTTATGAATAATGTGACTACAAATATTAAAAATACATGTCGAAAGTAGTATTCTTTAAGTTTTTTGTGAATTGTTTTCTTTCAGAAGTTCTACTAACACGATTCGTAAATTCTTGACACCATCTGATACCTGCACATTCAAATGTATATTTACCCATAATACATTAAATCAAAACGTCTGCATATCAGAGGCAAAACTGTTATTGGTTAAGTAAGTTAAGTACAAAAATCCTCGCGTTGCGAAAATACATTTTTTCTTTTATGCAGCCATGAAGTCCGTGCCCGTGCAAGATGAATTTGATAGTTTAAGGAACTTAGAAAATATCCATTACAAATTCAGTGGTGATCTGGGATAATCCTGTTAAACATTTTTTCTAGGAATGGTCATACTAAACACTGCTAGAATCAAAAAAGGTTTTTCCGCATTCGGCGGCGAATGCGGACTTTTGTATTAAGTACGACAATAAAATACACTATCTTAATAATTACTAACTTTTTCCCCAATTTTAACATTATTAGATTATGTATCAGTGAAAATTACCTCATCCACAGTAACATTGTACATCAGTTACCCTACTTACGTGTGCATAATAATTAGTCGAGTGCAACGGTAGCGTTACCTTTATTTATTTGAATACGTAGGCTGAGTTTATACTGGGGACATTAAGTATTTGTCCTAGCCTACTTTTATCTTGGCTGACAATTGATTTTATATAGACATGGGTACAGATATTAGTGAGCATGGCATAGTAAGTCAATCATTACAATATTAGGAACTTGATCATTGCAGTCAAGAAAGCCCTGTACTCTGCCATAACCACATAACCATTTCTTTTTAAATTCCCAAGCATTTAAATATTAGGTGTGGCATTATACATGTCAACAAAGGCCCGTTAAAGATGGTAATTTAATGTTATTGTCTCCCGTTAAATCATCATCATCAATGATACTTTTCCATTCAAAAGAATATATATCAAATAAATAACAGTATCATGAATCAAACTGTCTACTATAAAAATATACATGTGAGTTTGATGGTTTGATGGGCTTTATTAAAGAAACGGGCGCGCCCTTTTCTCAATAAGGCCTACTTTTATTTCATCTCTCAGGTTAGTGTCTAATGCGTGGGCGTTGTGCCAAATACTTTTAGTTTAAACACCAATTAATATATGTTCTTACTTGAGTGACTGTCTTATCTCAAATGGCAGTAATATTATTTTTTATCGCTAACAGGCAAATAGGCATATTGATCTCTGTGCCGATTGCCATTGATGGCTTTTTTTATTTTTAAGCTACAATTAAATAACTGAAAAAGGAATCATTAAATGTACTCGTATGTAAACGAGTTTTAATTATTGAAATCTTAGTAATATACAGTAATATTACAAAGCTGAAGAGATTGTCAGTTTGACTGAACTTGCTAAGCTCAGTAACGACTGATTATAAATGAATATCACACTACGATTAATAGGAGCCGTATTGAACGTCACTGAAAAACAAAACGTAAATTTTTTTTACGTATTAAAAGACTCAGTCGAAAATGCGCGAGTCAGCCAATCAATCATAAAACCAAAAACAGTGAGCAACCAAAATACTTCAAAAGACTGAAGAACATTTTAATTCAAAAGAATAGATTTTAAAACTGTACATCTTGTACGTTCAATTAATTTCATGACCGCACTTTTGAAATTAGATGCTCAATATCAATCCGTCAAAGGCTTTACAGAGACAGTCGAGGCGCCATGGGACCCACACGCTTGAAAGTTTCTCGACGTCTAGGCTACCTCGGGCCTTGTTTGGAGTAACAGCAGGCGTGTCTAGATTCCACATTATTACTTTTTTGTCTATTATGGTAGTTAATGTGAACTTTAAGTTGAATGGGATTCGGCACCTTTGATACTCGTGTTTGGCGGCCATTATCGAATGGTGTCAGACTTTTCACTGTGAAGAAATTTAAACCGTGAGTATGGCTATGTTCAAAGTTAAAACGAGATTCCTATGTTTCTTGGTTTGCTAGAGTCTAGGAAATGTTGTGTTTTATTGCTTACAACTGGAACAAATATTTTTTTTTATTAAATGGATCTGAACTTAGATCATTTATCTATCTAAACTAGTTTATGCCCACGGCTCCGCCCGCGTGTATGTCGGTTATCTGTAGAAAAGTAGTCTATGTCCTTCTCTAAAATACAATTTAGCTCTATATCGAAATGCATTCAAATCAGTTCAGGGTTAAGCCGCGAAAGCGTACTAGACAGACGAGCAGACAGAAATAAAAAAAACACACGCACCTATACAAATTAGCACATTGTTGCATCAATGTAGGGCTGTCTACCCAGCCTAAGTAGGTATGTGTTCAGTGTAAAAAAATATTGAATATTAAAACTTTTTTTATGAAAAATCATAACATTTAAAATCTAAACAAATAATAAGGTCATGCGAGAGTTCACTACTATACATCTTTACCATATAAATGATATTTTAGAACCGTGAAACTAAAGTCTTTAATATTACTGTAACGTTTCGAAATTGCCTGAAAGGGCCTTCTTAAAATAAAAGCTTTTCCATTTTGTTATCAACATACATTTTATAATAATACAATCACATTTAATCCACACATTTAAAATGGCCATCGATACCTTGTAAATGCTCAAATACCAATATTATTTTGTACAAGAAAGATCATCGGCACTCGCCAAACGTGACGAGCGTACGCAATGATAACTTGTTTATTAAAAACTAGCTGTATACCCCCGAGTCGCCTGTATCTTTCCATTATTTTATTCTTTATTATAATGGTTTTGTATGACACGTGCCACGAAATAATAATATGGATTAAAAGGAGTTTCGGTTCTCGGTATTCATAAATATGCAGTACAGAGGTTTGGTTTAATTTAGTGGTGTTGGTTTTATTTTTAGAATTGGTTGGAATAGAACCATTATAGTAAAAGGTTATGCAAAGCTTATGTCAAAGTTACTGTCACACATAACAATTGGTTTCCGAACGAGTTAGAACAAAATGTGTAATATTTGAAGATTAAATTCGTTTAGTATTGTGACTGGGACTACACGGCTCTACCCTTATAGGTATATAATATATATATACACATTTCGATTATAATATTTTTATATTTAAGTTTCTGTTTTACTAAGATACTCTTCAAGGTGTAAGGCCTTTCTTTGTATGTTATATATCTAACATTGTATGTGCTCTTACGTAACTCTGTAACACAGTGTTAGAATAAATGGTTTTCCATCTATCTCTTCGTTTACTTAAATATAAAAACTATGAAGTTACTTACAAGAGTCTATACTCACTTTTTTCTAATTTAGTAAGCTAAAAACCTTTGGCTTGATTATCAATGACTATTTTTTAAAAAAACAAACATAAATGCTAAGCTCTTCCATATTTATTAATAAGTTAAGAGTACATAAGTAAGAAACTTTAAGACAATCGTACAACACATCAACATAATGTTGTTGACTGAGCAAAAACTGCATTGTCTTCTTTACTTGCGATATTTTTATAACAACTGATTTAAATTATACATCGGGGAAAAGCCGTCAGGTGCATTCTTGGCTTTCCCCGTGTTAGGGTCAAGAGCTTTTGTCTAACAATACAAATTGAACACACGCGTACATATATAATTATAACTAAGTAGCCATACTCAGCCACGCTTTACGGTGGCACATTATGGTTGCAAAAAATACATAAAAATCATCTTTGAAGAGTGTTGAATATCGTGGCTAAATTTAAAAGTTTTGAAAACTATCGACATATTTAAATCATGACACACTTTGTCGATAACTCTTATATAATAATCACTACAGAAGATAATAATATTAAATATAACAGTAATAATCATGTTTTGAATCCATGCCCTTTGGAAGAAACTGTCGCTCAGAACAAATGCTTTTTTGGACACTGCAACATATAATTCTCTGGTTAATTAAATGACAAATAACGAGTTAGTTAAAATGGAAAAGCATATTTACGCTAATGTCAACCTAACTGTATTTGAATGTCTCTAAGAAAGTTTTGTCTTGTCTTATGGTCAGCAATGGTTGGAATAACCAACCATCAACCAATAAAGCAACTTTGATAGAATAGTCGTGTATAATATTTAGTGGTGTTTAGTTCAGAAACTTCTTGAATCACAAGATAAACACACGGAGTAGAATCGTATGAATTTCTCCTTCCTTCAGTCTCAGTTCTATTTAAAACTTGCTGTGGTATTACTAAGCCTACTCTAGTTTCTAGCCCTACCAAGTTTAGCATGTTTTCAGCTGCTACAGCTTTAGTACCTATCCTAAACTCAATTACCTTATCTAATTTCGTTATAGCAATTTACCTTCTCATACTATCCCGTCTAAAAGTAATTACATTGCCAATTCGGGATGGCCTGAACGCCTCCTTAATTATATCATATATCATCATACATTTTTTGGTGAGGTAATGGTACGGAACCCTTCGTGCGCGAGTCCGAATCGCACTCGGTCGATTTTTTTTAAATAGATCTTAAATGAGTCACATTAAATTTACAAAAACTTACAAAACAAATAACTAGAAATCAATAGTTAGACATTTGATCAGACTTTTTATAATTAACATATCCTGCCAACACACATCTTATTCAACATAGTTAATAATATACTAGATACCCATATTAGATAAGCAGACATGTATTAAACACCATTAACGCAAATGACCATAAAATCGGACTATAATTTCCTCCTATTTACATATTTCAAACTCTTTTCGGGAAACGACGCCTGGTGAACGTTGAATAGATTTAAAATGAAATCGTTCGTGTTGTTGTTGGAGCTTGTTTGAGCGTGAATCATGAAGGTTTGTTCGCTTCTGTTGATAGGCAGATAGCGTAGTCTAGCGCTAAATCTTTTGCGACGCACAATGATGTCACACTGCGGACAGAGCAGTTCTTTGAATTCACTCGCCGTATGTTCGTTTGGTGTAAGTTAGGAACTCACGACTGGAAGAAGTTTGAGTATCTACATATGTTAAACCGGTACTGTTAGTTTTTAAATTTAATTTTGCATTAGTATTTAACTAGTGAACTCTAAACAGTGTTGTTCTTTAATATAATCATTAAGGTAAAATTTAGACGTTGTTCTATGTGTCCATTGTGTCCTTTTCTTGGATAATTTGACAATCCCCGCTACACAGGATATATTCCTGGTGCAGGAGTTGACATTAAATAATAATAAAAAAAAAATAACCAAAAAAAAACTAAAATTTGAGATACTGTTTATTTTGTTTATTGCAAAATATCTGGTTCTCCCGAGACTTTGCAGAAGTCAAAACAACAATAATTTCTTTCATAACTATTTTTATAATGAGATGTGTATAGTGCTTTTAGTAATAAAACCTTCCAAAAACTAAAGGATATATATATTATTTAAAGGAAAAGTATTTTAAAAACGTAAATTTTATGAACTTAAACCTCCGCTTCGCTTATAAACTTGTACTATAGAATATAACGACACACACTTACAACAAATCAATCGGGCACGCGCCAACGTTTTGACATGTATACGCGCAAACGTATAGAATGTCGATCGAAGCCGTAACATACTAAAAATATTCCTTTTATCACTGACTAATACTAAGAACTTTTATCATTACGGCGGACATAGTTCGTAGTGTTTTCTTAATATTATCAGCATTTATGGGAATTCTGTTCCTAAAGGGGTTAAAATATAGGTCGAATGTTTGTATGAAAGTTCTTCTAAATGGGCTATTGATCAAAAATAAATAAAGACGTTTAAAAACATGAATAAATTATTCACACATACTTTTACACAGTTTTAAATTAATACATGTAATCAAGTTCCACGCGAGCAAAGCCGCGGGCAACAGCTAGTTGAAAATAGGGATGGTGACGCCTTAGTCAAATTAGTTACTCTTTATCATCTGTCAAAACGATAACTATGTATGGAAAATGTACTAAAGGCACACTTGAGACGTCACTAGTTTAGGCTACTCAATTGCGTAATATATTTCAATGTTTATTGTAGTAAACCATTCTGCTCACGCTTTTATCAGGCAGAGTAGAGTTACTTTGCCAGGCATACATAAAAAAATTGTAATAGAGTTAGGATTCATGACAATGACGATCTTCCTCTACATACATGGATAAGGTCACGCCTTTTTCCAAGAGAAGTAGGCAGAGACAATTATCTCTACTTACTACGGAATTGACACATCTCGTTTGCTTTGTTCACATTCATCTGCATGCAAGCTCGTCGCGTGGTATTAACGTATTTGGCCCCGACTGGTTACGTTTTTAAGCCTCCGTATAGTAGATTCTTATTGTGTTCTAATGTTTTAGTAATGATATTTATATCTAATAAATAATAAATAAATTAATATTTTAGACATCTAACACAACGCAATCTACTCCCAAGCTAAGCAGAGCTTGTGTTATGGGTACTAGACAACTGATACAAATACATACATACTTTTTTATTGTAAATACATACATATTATACATAGAAAACATCCAAACTCCGAAATAAATATTTGTAGATCATACAAACATGCGGTTTGGCCCGGGAGTCGAACCCGAGACCTAATGATCAGCAGTCGCACACGCTAACTGCGAGACAGACGAGGCAGTCAATATCTGTTATCGGTGTAGTGAGTAATTATTTTTATGTATTTATCTCGTGGGTGTCACAAGGTTAAAGGATCAAGCTGCGGATCAGGTCAGCGTGGTATATCTATACAAACAAATAAAATTGGAGTGTCTGTTTGTAATATTAAAATAATAACTTTTTAATCAATGCATATGTATGTATACACGATACATATACCAAAAACGTAGTTAAAAAAATTTTTGTCTGTCTGTCTGTCTGTTTGTTCCGGGTAATCTCTGGAACGGCTGGACGGATTTTGACGGGATTTTCAATGGCAGGTAGCTGATGATCCGGGGAGTAACTAGGCTACTTTTTTAGACTAACTTTGTCGCGCGGCGTTACTCGCTAAAAAATTTTGATGATAACATAGAATGAAAAGCGGTAAACTTTTGATCTTGGAAACTTCTCGGGTCCTTTAAGCGGCGTGTGTAAATCATCTCAATAGACCGCCATAGTATGGGTCACCATACTGCATAGTCTACATTTGCAACGAAGATGGTAACTACCACTCTTGAATTCTGCTCATACTTCTCACCGGGCAGAGTAGTATCATTTTGACAGTTTTTACATAAAAAGTAACGTTCTAGTTCTCAAAGTTCTATCGCCAATAGTGAAGAACGACAGTGCTCTTTTATTGTGTAATATTTAAATTATACCCTGCATTGCCGGGGTCGATGGGGTCAAAAAAGAGCATGGTTGATCTAGAACACAATAAATAATCGCATTGGTTTGAGTGTCGTCATCATAAGAGAAAATTAAAAAACAAGTGTGAGTCTGACTCGTTAAGCTGAGGTTCTTTAGATACTTGTATAGATAGTTTATCTATTCCAGCATTTGTTTCAAAAATTATGAAACAAAAAATTGTCAAACGTGACGTATGGAAATTTAAAAATTTTAGGTCGTTTGGATTTTTTACTTAACTTTTAGCTTTTATTCTATGAAACCATTTAGCTTCATAGTTTTTTTATCTAATCATGAGGAAAATTAACTTATCTGTAGCGTTACAATTAAGTATGTAAAGTAATAACGACTGACTGCCTCGGTGGCGCAGTGGTAGCGTACGCGGTTGCTGTTCTTGAGGTCTCGGATTCGATTCTCGGGTCGGATCAAATGTTTGTATGATCTGCTAATATTTGTTTCGGAGTTTGGGTGTTTTCTATCTATAAAATGTATGTATTTACAAAAAAAAGTAAATAAGTAATTATATCAGTTGTCTAGTACCCATAATACAAGCTCTGCTTAGTTTGGGACTAGATAGCGTTGTGTGTTACGAAATATTTATTTATTTATTTATAACAATATAACCTAGTGATTACTTAGAAGCCTGTTTTTTACGGCGTCATCTTAGAGATATTTAGCGATGGATATTCAAAAATAGTTCTGAAGTGGTGACCACATACAGGAAGATAGAGCATGGATAGGTCTCCTACACTGTGGACTAACGACCTAGCGAAGTATTTAGGTAACCATAGGATAAGGGCAGGATGAGACCAGTTATTGATGAGAGCCTTTTAGAAGGCCCATATAGAGCAGTGGATACCTTTCGACCGACATGATGAAATAAAGTGTTAGACAAACCAACGGAACCCAAAATCGAATTAAAGAGCTATAAAAATCTTGCAAATCATTGACAAAAATTTAATCTGTTGTTATCTGTAATAATCGTTGGGTGAGCAATTTCGATCGCGACTGTTGCGCGACTGCGACCGCGACCACGACCGTGGGAATGTGTTGGTGAGCACGTGCATTTATCTCGCGCGATCTCATCTGATACGAGAGTTATCTGGCGCGATCTGCGCACGAGTCGGTGCCTTGTACTGTGCATATGATTTACACGAAGCTTGAGAATGTCTTTCTTGTAAGAAACTAACTTTTGGAGGAATTTTTCTGTACGGATGGATTTTGTTCGTGGTGTAAGCGTTGCGGATTCATTTCCGACATGAAACGACACTTTGTGAGATCCAAAAGTTGTTGTTCTTAGTCTGGGTGTTTCATTAATGTTTGAAAACTCCTCTGCACCACCTTAACTGCCTCGGTGGCGCAGTGGTAGCGTACGCGACTGCTGTTCTTGAGGTCTCGGGATCGATTCCCGGGTCGGAACAAATGTTTGTATGATCTGCAAATATTTGTTTCGGAGTTTGGGTGTTTTCTATGTATAATATGTATGTATTTACAAAAAAAAAGTATATAAGTATTCATTTGTCATTCAGTTGTCTAGTACCCATAATACAAGCTCTGCTTAGTTTGGGACTAGATGGCGTTATGTGTTAGATGTCCGAAATATTTATTATTTATTTTATTATTTATTAACAGATCGGGTGTAGCCTTTATTAAAAAAGAAAAAAATATAAAATTGCTGTAACGGGTTTGTGTTATATGTTAAGTGAGTATGCATGAAGGTTAAAGTATTCCAGTTATGTGTGCCTAAAAAATGACGTATGAAATATTTTGTTATGAAGTAGTTTACTACCAAGAGGTCAAAGATATTGCTATCCTTGTGACAAATAATTCTACAATAAATTATATTATGTTCGCTTTAGTTTTTTCAATCGTGGTCACTCTAGTCAGGGGCGAGTATTGCCGACGCTAGCGCCCTCACCGCGGTGTTTAATCGTGATTTTAGATTTTAAATGGACATGTAGAGATTCATTGGTTCAAAGCTAGGTGTCGATTTTTGGTCTTAACTGATTTCTTCATCTTAAAATGGATGAAAGAATTTAGGTTACAAACACTTATGGCTGTTACTTCCGCTTTAGACACTTTAGTCAACCACAACTTGTACCATTTATGATGAATATTAATTATTTTATATTATTGACAAATTAAATGGCTCGTAAACTTTTATGTATGTCAAAAATTTGATAAATATGTGAATTGAAGTTATTTTTTGGCGTATTATTGAATAAATCATGTAAAAATCCTACACCCGTCAAAGTTGCGGAAATTTTCTGTACCCCTGTTATTTATACGATAAGTATGATTATGAAATATTAAGTAAACTATTAGTATCGTTTTTTTCAAGGTTACTTAACTAAGAGAAAGAAACGAAACCAATTGTTTCTCACAGAAAATCAACCTATAATGACAGAATTTGTTCTGTCGTTTTACGTTGGTGACTATGAGACCGGTAACCCAATGATGCAGAAGGTTACCACATTTCACCAGGCCACTCTAGTGTGGGTCACCATCCTGCAATGTCTGCATTCGCAATGAGTATGTTGACCAACACTCTCGGATTGTATTCATGCTTTCCATCAGGCAGTCTCTTTGACAGGTTCATGTTTACATAAATAAAGGTTGTTTAAATAAACGTTTAGAATAATTAAAAAATATTGATCAAGCCACACAAAATGGCTAATTTCAAAAACCGGTGTATAAAATAATTTATACTTAATTAACTAAGAGTCATCTGAAATTGCTCACAGATAAAACTTTTTGACTCTATATTATATATAGTCTTGACTTGTTTGAAACACTGCTTTTATGCATTTTTTGGGTACTATAATTAATGCAAAAACAAGTCAAGACACTTTTTCGTTTTTTAATAAAACACACAGTGCAGTCATTTCATTTCCGTACATGCAAACATGTAAAATAACACGCACACATATAAAACTAAAATAAAACAATAACACTAATTATATTATTCGACTAAGGGAGAGCAAATCGAATCGATACTTGAATCGATATCACAGAATCAATAAAATCATCTTTAAGGATGAAAGGATGGTCGTTGATCATTGGTACATTAAAAGATTGTTGGCGGTGTGTTTGATGTCGGTGTCGGCACTTCTTTGATGTTATAATAATGAGACCAAATTAAGTCAAAGCCACTAAAAGTGTGACTAATTGAGATATCAAAGTGTTTCATCGACTTGTTGACGGCGCTGATGTCGGGTGATACAGGTTGGTCTAAATTTAATTTCATAAATATTATACGAAGGAAAGACCGATCTGAAAATTCATGATCCAGTGCAATTGCTTTCAAAAGTAAATATATACATGTTCAAAAGTAAATATAATATGTTCATCTAAAAAAGAAAAATGAGGTACGGCTTATTAGATATAGTTAAGGAAAAACTTTTTTTCCTTAGAGTCCGATTATCACAATTCATTAATAATATAATGTTTTATTTTTGTGTGGAGTATCTTGCTGCTCACTACTTCACATGGACTCAAATTAAATTGGCAATAAAAAACATAAAAAACTGCCACCAAAGGCAGTTTTTTTATGTCTAAAAATAAAAGTCAAATTACAAAAGTTATTATAATAATGTTAGTAAATAAATATAGGTATAAATACAGTATTATAAATGTACTATGGATATGGAATTGCCATATTATTATATAAACGAAAAAGTCTTAATGTCTGTCTTCCAGTTATCTCTCACTGTAAGTAATTTAAAAAAAGCGAATACTTTCAATTTACTAAGAATAGTAACTAAATCGATTTTAAGAATTTTTCATCCTGAAAATTCTGAATATGTTTGGTATAGTTTAGTAAATTATAGTTGTTGAAACACGAATTGTGTATACAACAGACATATATTTTTACCACTTTTGAAAATGTTAAAAAAATCAATCCATATATTTGTTTTTATTTTGACAACAATCCACAACACGCTGTATATATGTACATCCACCGACACTTGATAATGTCGAGGTCGCGAAGCGTTATTTGCTATTCTATAATGTCATTTTTAAATTCAATGATTTGCTGAAAGGCCTGCCAATTTACTGACAGCAAAATGATTGCTAAAAAATGACTATTTGTTATAAGTTACGATATGTTACACGTAGGTACTTTACACGCGTTAAACATTTATGAAATATTGTGCAATCATCCGATACAATGACACGACTAACAACTGTTCAATTTGTTAACCTCAAAAACTACTTCACCGATTTCATTGAAATTTTTCTTAAAATTTACGTGATGATTTATACTTAGGAAGGTGAAAATGCATACCTACATAACTAAACAAAAATTAAGTTATTATTTTTTATTAGTTTGCAATATCAAATTAACAGCTTTATTTAAACGCATATGAAAGTACGTACCTACATAAAAGTATATTTTTTCTATTTTTTCCTGGTTAATCCGGCTAATCTCTGGAACGACTGATAACTAGATATCTGATGACATAAGGATTAATTTAGGCTATTTTTTAAACTAGCCTTGGCACGCTGCATTTCCCGCGGTTATAATGTCGTACCGTTATAACGCTGTGACTAACAGAGGTTAACAGGCCGGAATTTATGGTGAGCAAATCAAAGAACCAGAATCAGTGTCTATACATACATCCAAATAAATCGAATTGGAGTGTCTGTTTGTAACATTAAAATAAGCACTTTTTACTTAATGCATGTTTGTATACGCGGTACATATGTACCAAAATATTTTTTTTTACAATTTTTGTCTGTCTGATAGATGATATAAGGAATAACTTAGGCTACTTTTTGACTAGCTTCGCCCTACGAAGTCACCCGCGGTTGTTGTTTCCGTGGGAAACAACGCGGGGCTCGGCTATTTCTCCATACAACGCAGTGAATATTAGAGGGTAACAGACCGGAATCTAAGGTAAGTAAAGCACGGATCAGAACTTGTATTTGAACATATAAAGGAAGGAAGTTGAATGCCATATTTCTTGGTATGTATCACGATTCTTATATGGATCTCGCAATTAATTGATGTCAATTTAGTTTTTATGTGTTTTCTCCTATGATTCATTAAATGTTAGTGTTAATTTGATTTCTTCTTAGAAGAATAGTTTCTATAAATGTCATTTTTATAAATATTTTTTATCTCTCAGAATGGCGGAAAAAATTACTTCTTTGAAAGCTGAGCTTGAAAGCTACTGCCGGAGATATTTTTATTACGGTCTCCTAATAAGTAAATGTATTAGAGTTTAGTATGTACACAATTGGACATGACCATTTCTATATCTCTTCAGTCTATTTTCTCTTTAACTTACTCAAAGAGGCGTTATGTTATAAGTTAACGCTTATATATGTTTGTAGCATTATAAGTTACAGGTCTAACCTAGATCAGACAGATTACTAAATTAAAATATTGACCTTTCTTGACAATGAGTTTAAGAATTATAATTTGTCGGTAAGATATAACCAAACGTGGGTCTAATTGTATAATTCTTTAGGAATTTACAGTTTGTTTAAGTTGTTAAGTCTAAGTGTTATGGTAAGTCTACTCTTTAGTTACAAGTCTAGTCCATTGAATGTGGAATACATTTTTATTTATTCATTTACCTTAGTTGGTGGTTCCAGTTCTATGACTGTAACTTCAATCATCATCATCATCGATCGATAGAGTCAGCCTATAACAGTTCCCTGTTGGCATAGACCTCTATAATTGTACGCCACTTGGTTCGATCATTGGTTTCTCTCAGCCAGCTCCTGCCAGACGTTTTGCGCAAATCATCACTCCACTTAATCTGTGGACGTCCTTTATATGCCGTGAAACTGGTGGTCTGGCGGTTAACGTATGCAATTGCCGATCAACAGGTCTCGGGTTCGAATCCCGGCTCGGGCCAAAAGTATTATTGAGTTTTTATGATTATAGAAATACTTACCAACAGCTCGGAGTTTGGAAGTTGGGATCTGAACCCCAATGCCTCGGAGTGCATATAAAGCTGTCTGTCCTGCACCTAATCTTTCCCCGGTCGAAACTCCGAGCCATAACCCTCTCCTAAGCACGCTGAGCGACCGCTTTTCGGCTTAGTATGCATTACGGGTAGGACCCACTCGTTGAAAACTTTCGTCTTCTATAATGTTAAATACTATGAATTGACTTACTATTTGATCACCATCATCAAGTCAGTATCTATTACTCAGTATACATTAATTAGTGTATAGGTAAGGTAATTAAATATTGGCACTTCACAAATCACTGCATCGAGAAAGGTTCGCACAGTTGGTGCACGCAAGACGGTAAGTAATTGACCATGGCAGCTTCCGTAAGCAAAAGTACAAGACTCATTATCTATTTGCAGCTCATTAGCTTTGTACGGCTAAAGTGTAAGGTAGAAAGGTATTTCTAAGTACATTTGATTTGTTTGCTAAGCTTATGTTGTGAACACAATTATAGTGTGGATACAAATAGTTTCTTTTTTTATGGAATAAGGGAAAACGAGCAGACGTCTCACCTGATGGTAAGCGATTGCCGCCGCCCATGGACGTCCGCAACATTAGAGGAGTCACAAGTGCGTAGCAGGACTTTAGTAAGCAGTATGCTCTTTGCTTGAAGATTTGAAGGTCGTAGTGATCCTTGAATACAGGCGACAGTTCATTCCACAGTTTTGTTATGCGAGGTAGAAAGTTGAATAATAATATTGATAATTTAAGAAAATTATCTATCATCTTTTTTATTATTATCATTTTTTATCTGAAATTTAACTTTACACGGTGTAGTTAAAGAAAAAATATGCCTTAAATTAAGTGTAACGTGTAACAAATTCAAAAGTTTCTGTAGGTAGTAATAGTAAAGGTTTCTGTCACAATACCCGCTACTTCTGCCTACCCGTCGTTGATAAGCAGCTTGATGATAATTATCTACGTCCACCAGCCGTCGATGTATCGACGTGAACTTTGCCACAGATCCTTGTCACTGGACGGTAATTTATTGGCTCGGCTTGACGGTATCACGTGTTTATTTTACTCACAATAATAACACACTTGTTTTGTAGGAATTTTAGAAACAAATGAACTTAAGAAAAGACTATTGTAGAAAAAAAAACAAGTTTCCGAAATAAGACTTAACATTAATAAAGCTCTAAATATATTTTTATGCAGACTTGAATAAAACGGCATAGAATAAAAGCGATTGTATAATAAAAACAAATAATATATGGTAATATTTTGTGAAATAGTGAATATATATATATGGGTGTCACGGCTAGTGCTTATCTATCTATATCGTACAGCTAAGAACCTACAGTAAAAACAACAAGAATAACGGGTTTACACGCACATTATCAATAGCAATGAATAACAACGTTTGTGCTGTCGTTTTTCGTTGGTGAGTGCGAGACCGGAGGCCCAAAGATGCAGAAGCATCACTGGGCCACCATGATTAGGAGTCTCCATGCTGCATTGTCTGTATTCGCAATGAGTATGGTGACCACCACTCTTGGATTCTGCTTATGATTTCCATCAAGCAGAGTAGAGTCATTTAGGAAGGCCATAAAAAAAAATGGTTTGTTGATATAATTTAATACGAGAAAAAAGAAAAAAAGAACACTTGTGAGAAACAATGCATGTGATCATTTCTTTCAACACATTTTCCAAACGGTAACATATAGCTTACATGTCAAACAAATGATTCCCGTGAAGATCAAAGCGGTCACCCGTGAAGTCAAACGTTCACCCGCACTAGAAAAACGTCTTAATTGAACTGTTATTTAGATAGAGTTTACACTCGCGGTAAGGTCCTGAGATATGACCTTTTTTATTCATATGAAATTGCCAAAGTGATTCATCCTGATGAAAATTATGAGTAAAATCCAAGAGTAGTGGTCTCCATGCCCATAGTGAATGCAGACAAAGCAACAATGAAGCTTGGTGACCCACACTATGGCGGCCTATAAAAATGCGTCTGCATCATTGGGCCTCTTGATCTTGCACCCATCAACAAACCACGAATACTGTCATTTGGTTTGTTTCGTCGGACTTCTATAAGACGGTAGTAACGCTCAGGTGGAGCCGGTCCGTTCTTACTGAAATCATATATTTTTTAAATACTTTATTATGACGTCTAATGTGTAATTACTGCTTCATAGATACTAAAACTTATTTAATGTATTTATGATTTAGAATCACAAATGCAATTAAAACGAACATTTATTTTTAATGAATCCTAATACGTAATTATAAGAACCAAACAAAGATCTAGAAATCCATCAAGTCATAAAAAAATGTTCACGGCAGGTAGAATTTTTTATATACTTTATTTTATAGAAGTCAATACAAGTTATGAATGGGATACAAACATAAAGATATGACTAAATAAAAAAAATTTTTTCTACACTTATTATCATGTGAAAATTCAAATGCGTTGATGTTAACGGGTGTACCCAAAGAGTAATCGCGTTAACCGTACGCGCGCGCTCAACCTAGTCTAATAATGATCAATGATCTCGGCCTCCGGTCAGAAAAATGCTAAATATTCCATACATCACTTGTACTTTGAATATTGACAGGCGTTTGGTTTTTGGATCCATAGTGCTATGATTGTGTTAGAGTAGACTTTGAATAAATTCATAATATAGGGTTTTATACAAATATTTAAATAATAACAGCTATGTGCTATGTTTTGTTAAGTATTCAGTTTCTTAATTACATCAAATTTATATTCTTAATAATTTAGTTATCTAATAGTTAACGATGTTGAATTACCAGCCAGTATCATGAATTGCGCTAATTTCAAGCTACTCTTTGTTATTAATGGGACTGTTTATGGATTTTTCAATATATTATGAAATATACATTGAAATTTAATAATCTAATTCCACCATTGCACTGGTTCTGCCTTATTGAATATTATACGGTGTCTTAGAATTGTCAACACTAGAAAATTTGTATTTTCTAGTGTTGGCAATTCTAAAACTTTATATGCTCAACACTAAAACTTAAAGAATCGTTTGGCGATGTTATATAAAACCATTTGATTACTATTTGTAACGTGTATATTAATCCAATTGAATGATGTGATGGTTTGATTGACGGGCCGTGTAACGAGTCTATTTTGTTCAGGTCCAATGCGACCGCCGCAATGGGAGTTCTTATTCTATAGATTTGGTAATTACAAAATGGATAGGTTTAGATACTATTTAATGCCAAATGAGAATATAAATACTAAATTACATAGAAGTAAATTACTGATATTTTCTTTTTATAGTTATTAAAACTATAAAAAGAAAATGTTATGTCAATTAAACACTCTGATAAAAACGTGAATTGGCCAAACCGTCCTAACTCATTCTTTAATTAAGCTATAAAAGTCAAAATACAAAAAAAAAACGCTTAGATCACATACTTAACGTTATACATTCTAGAATTAAACTCACTTGTACTTATTCCAATTACTATAATATTTTACTAACTTCAATCCTGTCTGGTTTCATCCTATGACGTTATCGAGCCACCCCGGCTCGTGCGGTTTATTGTCAAAGAAATAAATGAATAAATAATAAATAAATAAATATTTTGGACATCTAAACACACAACGCCATCTAGTCCCAAGATAAGCAGAGCTTGTGTTATGGGGTACTAGACAACTGATGCAAATACATATATACTTTTTTTTTTTGTAAATACATACATATTATAGATAGAACACACCCAAACTCCGAAACAAATATTTGTGGATCATACAAACATTTGATCCGACCCGGGAATCGAACCCGAGACCTCATGATCAGCTCACGCCAACCGCTAGACCAACGAGGCAGTTTAATATAATGCTGAAAAGCTGACACGGATCAAAGGAGTGGCACACGCCCATTAGTAAGTATAAAAAAACTTTGTAGGGTGGCGGATGGCGCAGTAGGCTTGATTATAACGATCAAAATGACACTATGAAAATGAACAGGCTATACTTTTGCAGGTGGTAGGGTAAAAATAGTGGAATAAGTACATCAACAACCCATGATGTCCCACTGCTGGTCTCGGGTCTCCTCTCAGGAGAGGATGAAGGCGATACGGCGTTACACTTACCGAGTGCGGGTTGGGGACTGGAATAGATTAGGAATAATTTTAAGTGGGTTTAATTCTAGAAGTTATTTCAACAAATTTCATCAAGTGCCGACAATCGAAAGTAGACATTACTTAATGTTAATGTCTTCATTAATTTGAGAGTCGTGAACAGTAATGAAATGGCGGTTCATCTTTCATTATCGCCATAGTCTATAAGCTATTGACAATCAGTTTGACTCCTGACCTCAGTAGCTTGGATGTTGTTGATAATAGCCGGTTTGAAGAATAGTAGACGTGGCTGCAGGTTCCCACGTCTGGCGATAAGAAGTTATTGTGTGAGACCTACATAGGTTGATTAAATTTTACAACGGAACTTATGTTATATAGGATTTTCTTAGATTTTATACATAGAATATGGTTATTTAAAAATAAAATCTAATGCCCTGTGTGTACACACATGTAGGTGTAGTTTATAATTTAGTTCATTAATAACGTTACCTATCTTACTGGATTTCAATACCACCCGAAGGCATTAAATGCGCCGTTGTACAAAAGTGCATAAATTTATATAAAAAAGAGAAACATTCCAACAAATTGAGAACCCCCTTATTTTTTGAAGTCATTTAAAAATCTAATATGTAAAAATCAATTGCTGTTTGTCTCGATAAAACTCAAGAACGGTATGGTTGAATTCTTGAGTTTTAGCGAGAGGCCGGTTTAACTGATTTTGGTTTTGAAATGTTTGTCGTAGTACAGGGAAGGTTTAGACGGCAAAAAAATAAAAAAAAATTGAAAATCCAAACGTGTGTAGAGGTAACAATTGGTGATTTTCTCCTTTATCGCGATCTCTTACAGACAACCTTTATATGGATATAAGGTTTTTTAAAATAAATCTAAGTTTTATTATACTATCTTATGCACGCGAATCCGACCGCGTGTTTGTAGGTTATTGCAGGAAAGAGTACCCTATGTCTTTCTCAAGACGCAAAGTATCCACATGACAAATTTCATTGAAATTGGTGCAGCGGTTTGACCGTGAAAACAGGACAGATAGTCAGACAGACAGAGTTACTTTCACATTTATCATATAGGTATGGATTAATTTGTATAAAATATGAGTGAGTAAAATCCAACCTAGCACTAACTACAATGTAGTTAGCGGAGCGACTGATATCTCTATCAAAATGTATAACTTATTTTTTTTGATATAACTGTCTTTGTTATATTTTTTTTTAGTTTTTAGCAAAAAATTATTGACATCATATTCTCACGTTTCAACCCCTTTTTGCAAAACCTATTTTTGATGCCGAAAATCAGACAATTCACCAGAAAGAATAACCGTATCGAAAAAATTGCCGCGTCATGCAATCGCATTCAGCAGCAGACCTTCCCAAAAGTGTCACTATTAAGTAAACAAACAAAAACAAGTTATAAACACTATGCACAGTAATTATTACCGTAACAAAAACTAACAAAGGACTACAAAAACTCGAGGTTGGTGTCAAAACAAAAGTTCTGGGAACCGCAGACATGTATTGTCTCGGTGGATTGGTGATGCCTTGACATATCTTACATACAGGATGCTGTATATATTTCTAGATAAAGCCATAAAAAATACTTCTAATGACTATGTTTTAATTTTGAAGTACCAATTTTTGTGAGAACTTTTTCTAATAATTATGTAAGTAACTAATTCAATATTAAAAAATATCTTTAAAGTTTTAGAGTTCAATGAGATAATAGTGACAGGAACTGTTCAAATTGATATAGACTACAGATTTTTGTTAACATTCAATGCTACAAAACTTTAATCGGAATCATTTCGTAGCACAGCAGAACTATGGTGCGTATCACAAACTAGCTTTTGCACGCGGCTTCGCTCACGCAGACTGATTTACCCCCTTAAGGGTGGTCTTTCCAAAATTCCTTTCTTAGTGCTCACTTACGTTATATAAAGAACCTACATGCAAAATATCAGGATTCTAGGTTCAGCGGTTTAGACTGTGCGTCGATCTCTGGGTATGTTAGTCAGTCAGTCACCTTCCTCTTTTATATGTATAGATACATAAATTCTACAAATCGTACAGCCATTCAGTAGAAAGAATTATGGCATGTAGTGTTACCAGACCGATACGACATCAAGACTTTAAGAAAATAATGTACCCCCAAAAGCTGGCTGTGTTTCGTGAGTTGCAAATGTCTTTGGGCGTAGTTAATAATCAGCCACTAATACTAATTAATTTTTAAGATAAATTTTGCAACACACTATATCTTATTTCCTGTCTAACTCCTACATTAAAATGCTGAGGATCTGGTAAGTGTCCTGCTGTTCGTCACAAAAAGATCATAATGTGTCATAAATATTCTGTTAAATGTCAAAATTGAGGTTTCGGATAATCACTGAGGCGTCCCATGAGACGTACTACAAACCCTTCTACGATGTAATATACATTCAATTTTCACCTTTATATAGTTAGAAATAAGAATTTCATATTATCGAAAAGTCGAGCAATGGTGTCATCTAAGGCATTATAGACCGTAAAATGTTCTATCAAGGTTGAAATTAGCTTGTAGATTTTTGAACGGATTAGTTTATGAATAAAAATAATTTTGAAATAATTTTTGTATGATATTGATATTTTAATTTATTGTGGGATTTTTTCTGAATATTTTTACGGTACTTTAACATGTATAAAGGCTAATTTTCCTTCATAGTTGAAAGTCAGAATGCTGCATAATAACCGTGGGCGGACAAGTGGCTTGACACTGCTAAGGAGCTGTAACAAGGCTTAAGCCTTATAGATTGTCACTCCTTGATCTCTTGTTGGGCTGATGTATTTAAGTCTAATATAAGCTGCCGTGCTCTCATTGTTAGTTGAATGTACTTAAATAGTAATATACATACTTAGGTAAATATTATAACATGATATATTATGCTAAGGTTATGTCGGTTAGTAATATTTTTCTCAGCTGCTAGCGCAGGGACAAACCGTCTGGACCTCGTTAGTTAGATTAGATGCACCAACTCACCAAAATATACATAGCGGTGGATGTTCTAAAAGTAATTCTATTCTTCTCCTTTGTAACGATCTTGCTTTGGGAAATAAAAAAGCTTTTAATTGGCATATATATGATAACTTTATGCACAATATGTACAATGGCGAACTTAATACCATAGGCATTCTTTAACAGTCTTCCTTCAGGTGGTGCGGAAATGAATGTAAATGTGCACTATACTTTGATAAGTTAATCTAAAATAGATAAAAATGATGTATGAGATGTATGAAGATATTAAAAAAATGTATTTCAATTTCATTTGATTAGAGGGAATTTAGTTGTCTCAATAGAATAAATCAGTTTCATTATTTTCTAAAGAAAATGAGATAACTAGAAAGTATTCACTTGTACAAAAGTTAATTTATATTTTAATAAGATGAAACTCAACATAGTATCGTTCCGAGTTTATTTGTGTAACTAGTTTGCGGTGTGTCAACTGTACGGTAGAGACAAATTGTTTAACTGTACTATACTGACACATAGTCTTGATACTTGATAGGGTTTATCATAATATACATCAAATTCTACTAATAAATCACTAGTGTAATCCTACAGTCAAGTCGCTCTAAATTTGTCAATCATGTCTATCCGAAGCATTTTTTTTAATAAGTTAGGAATAAAAATCATTTATGAAATAATAATAATTTTTAACTAATTAAAAGTTGGTGGAAGTGGCCGCCACGCCGCTCCCTTCTGTTCCAAATGTTGTGGGCTTAAATCTTACATGAGTCAACACTTTATGCGTTCCATAAACGTACCCATAAATTGTTATTCTGAGTCTGGGTGTTCTTTGTGCCCATTTCATGTATGTTTGTAAAGTCCTCCGCGACTCAGGATTCATATTCTATATGAGGGAGTTGCCTCTTTAAAAAAAAGGTGTAATCGGGAACTCTGTGCCCTCAAACATACTGACAGCTACTTTAATTTTCGCATTCAGATCGCCCTTACGTTGGTAGAGGTCCAAGGTCTGGTGGTCCAAGATTAATCCGATCTCAAATAATCATGTAAAGAGTGAGACACTGTTTTGTAAATTAGAAAGTAAATTTATGGCAGTGATAGTGGCCAAAGATGTAGTGGAAAAGAAAGAAAGATAACAACCAAACAAGTGTTCAAATTTTTTACGAGTCTATTGATCTACTTGCTATATTTTTTCTATTGTGAGCTTGCTGAAGTGACTCTACTCTGCCTGATGAAAAGCATTAGCACAATCCAAGAGTGGTGGTCACCATATTCATTGCGAAAGCAGACAATGAAATAACGCAGCATGGTGACCCTCTCTCTACATCAATTCCTTCTGTTACTGACCATAACTGTATCTTGTTTGCTGACGACATTTCATTGATAATAACTGGAGCTAGAAGTGATGAGTCATACGGGGACACAATTAATACAGCTGTAAATTCTGTACTTCAATGGCTTAAAACAAACAATTTACAGGCAAATATTGAAAAAACTAAATTCATTACATTTTCAAATAGAATAAACTTGATTAAACCTTTAAATGTTACTGGAAATGGCATTAAATTAGAAGAGGTTGACCACACGAAATTCCTGGGTGTTATATTAGATAAAAACTGCAACTGGAAACTTCATATAGAAAACTTGTGTTGTAGACTTAATAGTTTTGAATTCGCTTTGCGGAACTTGAGGAGGACTGTTGGTGTAGATGTTGCTTTACTAGCGTATCATGGATATGTTTCCAGTATCCTAAGGTATGGAATAATTCTCTGGGGCAACTCTACTACTATAAATAGGGCTTTCTTAATTCAAAAAAGGTGTTTACGTTCAGTTTTCGGAATAGGGCCATTAGAGTCATGTAGACCACTGTTTGTGAGACATAAACTTATGACATTAGTGTGCATATACGTATTTGAAATGGGTTTGTTTGTAAGAAAACATCCTTACCTATTTGAAAGGGCTTCGGATGCGGCTTTTAAAATTGGCAAACTTTCAAGAGACCCTACTAAACTAGCCTTACCTATGTGCAACACAACATAATATTATAAAAATAGTAGTGTAATGGCGGTAAATTTTTTTAATAAAATCCCCAAAGAAATGAGAGAGCTACTAATCAATCACTTTCAGAAGGAATTGAGGGTCTGGCTAATCAAAAATTGTTTTTATACCATAAATGAGTTTATGACATATAAAATCAATAAAATAATGTGATGACATGACATGGTCGCATTGAAATGACTATAGCATTATATACCTATATGACATGACTTAGTATGTAATTTTAAATTCAATTAATTGACATTTTTGTTCTATTTTTATAATTTTATTGACATTGTTATTAATCATGATAGTAAAATTATTATTGTATTTTTGCATGCCGAATTCAGTAGACGAAATATGAAGAACTGAAAAAACTAGCCCTAAGAACTCTAAATTGTACCATATTTCTAGCAAATAAAGAATCTTATCTTATCTTATCTCACTATGACGTCCATGTTTCTGCATCGTTGGGCCTTCGGTCTCTCACCCACTAAAGAAACACGACAGCACGAATGCTGTCATTTTTCGTTGATCTTCTGTGCAAGCGTAGTACCGCGCCAGCCGGTCTATCAGTAATATATTCTTACTGATAAATATTTTTAATAAATAAATATTTCGGACATCTAAACACACAACGCCATCTAGTCCCAAGATAAGCAGAGCTTGTGTTATGGGGTACTAGACAACTGATACAAATACATATATCCTTTTTTTTTTTTTTTGTAAATACATACGTGGTATAGATAGAACACACCCAAACTCCGAAACAAATATTTGTAGATCATACAAACAGTTGGTCCGACCCGGGAATCGAACCCGAGACCTCATGATCAGCAGTCGCTCACGCCAACCGCGAGACCAACGAGGCAGTCACTAGTTACTGATAAGCCAGAGTTAGATTCCCACCCAGGAAAAGAACTGATTAATTAATTTATTCCTTAATAGATGCAAAGCCACTTACTTCAAAATAAACTTGTAGGTTATTAGTAGTGTGCTCACCGATGTAAAGATTCTGTCTAATTCAATCTAAAAAATTGAAATATGTAAGGTTCTTAATAAACCTGTCTGCCTGGATTTTATTTACAAAGTTGTTTATCGTCGTTCAATTTTTCAACGATCAAAACTATAAATCCTAATAGAAAACTAATCTCATTGCGGCTACATTAGCGTTTACCGCGGAAGTGTAAAAATATAATCTATTTTAAACATTTGTCGTGGCACTCTCCTAACTTTATTATCTGCATAATGGCACAGGCTTTGTGGTTTAGTACGGTTTAGTGGTTGAGCTAGTAGAAGAGAATTTGTTGTACAATGTTTTCTACTTAGCAAGTAGGTGCTTCAATCAACACGAATGATTTTAAATAAGCATGTTTTGGTGACATATAAAACTTACATTCTTCAGCTCTTGCTTTTAATGAGTGTGAATGGTTACTCAAATAGTTCAAAATATGCTAGTTACTATTAATATCTAACACTATAATCATAATGAGTGTAAACACATACAAATAATGCATATGCATATTATAGTATATACAGTACTTGTATGAAATAATCAATTTTTAAATTTTTTATCTGTCTGTTTGCTCCAGCTAATATCTGAAACGACTGGACCGGTTTTAGCGGGACTTTCAATGGCAGTTAGATGATGATATTGTGAGTAAATTAGGTTCCTTTTATCTAGCATTACGGCGGCTGTTGTTGTAAAGTAATCAATAAACGCGGGGAAGACCTCGGGGCGCAGTAAGTTAATGTAATAGTCAGCAGTTCACTAGTAAACCCTTTTCGAAGTTCTATTCCCTGACATCTCAATCAAAGCCACACGAACTACAATTTCATTATTACAATTAAGTTATCATAAACCATACCCGAATTCACACGCGGTGGTATATGCTAAAGATTTTATAGTTTCCTCTCTTTGAGCCAAGAGCACAACCAAATTAAATTGAACGCTCACCCGCGATATCTTCACACCTTTTTAATCTTTATTTCTTCTGATGAAGAGAGGCGAGGACGGTCAAGATATATCGGTTTTTAATATTAGTGCTAACTGAAGTAATATCGAGTTATATCAGGTATTAACTATAGTTAGCACAATGATTTTCCCGTGTGAAGACGTCACGAAGGGGTTAATGTATTTTGAGGAATGTCATTGAAACGGTATTTTGGATTAGCGTGTGTTCTGATCAATTTTATTGGAACGAAGTTCCTTATCGCGCGTTGTGAAAGGGGGCTAGACGGAAAAAAATCTCACAAAAAGTTGTAACGACACTTTTTGCTATAGTAAGCTATTGTAAGCCGTGCGGCGTGCGCATGTTTCTCTGTCTGTCTCTCTCTCTCTTACAGAAAGTAAGCCAGACATTTTCATTTCTATTTCGCATTGAACAGTGTGGTGTCGAGACGATTATTTTTGTTGAGTATATATAAGTTTTTTGTACATAATAATTAATAAAAAATAATAACAATAATGAATCCAGACAGTGAACTTCGTTCCATCCGGGTGTCACTTGACACCTCTCAAGTTTTTTTAGACTGTTCACCTCAGCAATAGAACGTCTGCTACTGAATATAGATTCTCCTTTAATCATTTCCAGGAAGAACAGTTAAAGGCAACCTGCAGCCACCACCTATGAAGGTCATCTGTCTACCTAATTAAAGGATCACGCTGAGTTTCTGATCCATAGTTTCTAAATCTTTCGGCCCTACCATTTATTCGTTCTACGAACTCTGGTAACTATTGATTGCTATTTAATATTTGCATGTTATTACAGTATTGCCAAAACTATAGCGATTGTTTGTTTTATTAAGCATTTATATCTAATTTAGACTTCTTAATAAGCTTAACAAAAACTTAAAAACTAACTTTAATTATTTGTTATAATTAAAGCGTAATAACTTGTTATGAGAACAACATTTCGACCTGTCTGTCAGTCACTAAGTATTCCGACACTCATACGCCAATTAACAATAATGTTTTTGTACAGACTGCACATAATGCGATGCAACCCAAAAGGTCATTTTTTTTGAGATCCTATTTGCACTGACATCATCCAATTATGAATTAAATTACTAAGAAAAGATTTAAACCAAAGTCATATTATTGTGTTCTCCAGCCAATCAATGGAAGTTAAGTTTTATTGTAAATAATTGTGATATTTTGAGAGTTAGGTAAGTCATCCAATTTGTAAGTGGCATTGTGAATGAGTTAGCCAATTCACATACAAATGCAGTTTTATTTTTAGAGTTCCGTAGCACGTGAAACATCAGAACCTCTATGAAATAGTATAATATTTTAAAATTTAATTCATCCATCTACATTCTATCAAATGTTTAGGATATGTAATACGTTATATATTTATGATATCTAACAATTTTGAATAAATATACAGTACTGTTATTAAAATTTTAATAGACCAAGCAATTTGTTAAATAATAAATTTCACGGTCAAAAGTTCAACTTTTGAAATGTATGAAGTTTAAAGTCCAAATTTTATGTTTTAACCGAATTCCAAAAACGGGGAGATTCTCAATTCGATTTTTTTATGTTTGTTACCTAAAAGATTTTGACTAGGTGAACCGATTTTGTTGATTATTTTTGTTTAAAAGCTGTTGCTTCCCGTATCGTTCTGTTTCAATTTAGTCCAGTTCTTAAAGTCGGCATTCTTTTGTTTTTTTTTAATTGAAATATCTAATATTATTTTTTATTTTAGTCCATTTACTTTAGTCTAGACTTTCAGTCTTCGGATTACAAGTGTGGTCTAAAGTCAAGACTGTGGCGACTTCCATAGACAACGAAGCAAGGAATCACACTACAGCGCCACCTACCGGATACCCACCAAGCGACGAAGTAACGTACAATACACAGAAAATACCAATCCTACATCGCACAATAGAAGCTCTTGCGTTGGTTAGCAAATATACAACATCCTAATATCAACAGTCCGGCAGTGGCCCGCCAGACATGATCTCCTCGCCTGGTTGGAGGATCCTTCCTTTCTGTTGGTGGGACTTGACACCCTGTCAAATCCAATCCACCACAAGACCAATGCAATATTGTTTCTGTTTTACAACGACTTAGCTTTAGTCCCACTAAAATAGTTACCAAAAACATTACATCATTAGATTCATGAGTCAATGATTATAATTCACAATAATAAATAAATAATAAAATAATATTAATATTAGAATAAAAATACAGGACACAGTGTGAAGATAGCCTTATGACATTTTTGATCACGACTGAAGACTGCCCTAATTACAAAAAGGTTTCCCATAAAATAATGCAATTACTTTTTTGCACGGGTGCAGGAAAAAATCAATTCTGTACGGAGTCGTGCTGATTCGAAAAGGTAACGTTTTGGACTGAGTGGTTTTAATGAAATCTACCTTATTTTTTTCAAGCTTTATTTTGTTTTTTCAAGTTTATAAAATTCTCTTATATTGTAGACACTAAAGTAGCTGGATTAGTAGCTCATTAATATAACATCAGCTAAGTTTAAAGTTTTCGTTTCTCTAAAGAAATATAAACCATTGTCTTTTTCTTCAGTCCTTGAAACCATAATATGAGGAAATTGACTTGCAAAGTAAATACAATGTCTTAACTTACTAAACTAGCTCTTACATTCATTTGGCTATTCTTTTATGCGATATAGATTCTGCATTTTATCCCTTTCAAAATAATCAAAAGTGGGAGAGCTATACTTCAGCCTCACGGCCTCACAGAAAACCAATGTGAAATATCGAGTGAGTGAAGATACAGGAGGCCCTATTTTTTTTTTTTATTTTTTTTTTTTTTTTAACGTGTGGAATCCCCCCCGCCGGGGTTTGCGGCGGGGCGGTGTGTCGGAATCGAATCGACTAAAACCACACGGTGTGCCACTCTGCGAATGAGACGGGAGGGATCCGGGAACTGCTGTTATTAACACATCCGGACCAAGATACAGGAGGCCCTTACCCCAACCCCTCCCCCAAATTCCGGCAACGCACTTGTGACGCCTCTCCTCTCCTCTCCGTCCATAGGCGGCGGTAATCGCTTACCATCAGGTGATATGTCTGCTTGTTTGCCCCTTATTTCATAAAAAAAAACACAAAGCAGTCATGAGGACTGCCGACAGAAGTGAAAATTCAAAACTATAAACAAACAGTTGTTAAAGCTCACTTGAAATGAACCTTTTTTGCTCTTCAAATAAAATGCGCGATAAAAAGAAGAAAAAAAAATGCTTTTTGTGATGTTATAAAAATATAGATTAATGCTATACAGTATAAACATATCACCAATCATGTTATACTAGACAGTCGTACATGCGCGTAGCAGGCTATAGTACAAAAACTCGCGCTAGCACCCTACGCCGCCGTCTTACGATTAGGTCACGTGTCGTGACGGGACGTGTTCTGACGCGAATTTAACATTTTTATGCATCCCAAAAAGTGCACAACGCCGTAAAAGATATAAATATAAATAAATAAATATTTCGGACATCTAACACACAACGCATCTAGTCCCAAGCTAAGCAGAGCTTGTGTTATGGGTATTAAACAACTGATATAATTACACATATTATACTATTTATTGTAAATACATACATATTATACATAGAAAACATCCAAATTCCGAAACAAATATTTGCAGATCATACAAATATTTGGTCCGACCCGGGGTTTGAACCCGAGACCTCAAGCACAGCAGTCGCATACGCTACCACTACGACACAGAGGCAGACGTTTTAACTTAAAAAAAATCTTATACCAAACTCCATAGAAGTACTCGGTTGATAGAAGTAAGTAAGTTCATTTGGACCGTATTAAGTACAACATTGTCTAACGGTGCTTTTCCTCTTCGAAATATATTAAAAGATTCTATTAATATGATTAGTCACAGTTCTAAGGAACTTTTATGGCAGCAATCAAGAAGAATTAACTATAATTATCTTTTTAATGATGGAAGTAATTTAATATGTTTATTTAGATTAAACCAGGATTGTAATTGTATTAGATATTACAAGAAAATTTTACTCCACCTGGTCACATGTACTTAGATTTAGGAAATAGAAACAGTAAACCTGTAAGCTAGTAGGTAGTTAGTATTTAAAAACCAATCACAAATATAAGTGAGCAATATATTAGTCCTAAAATGTATTTTAACGTAAAACTTTTTGTACCACTCTTTTGTATTAGATTTAGAGATGAGTATAAAAGATGTAGCGACCTTTAGCAGCACCTTTGACACTTCTTCACTCTACCTAGCGCTGTCCACTGCTGGACAAAGATCTTTCTCAAGGAGCGCCACTCTTAGTCACTACTAGCTGAACCCCGCGGTGTTACCCGCCTTTATAATCGTACCGTTGGTAACGCCGTGGGAGCTACCGTAAAGCTAGTCTAAAAAAAGTAGCCTAAGTTACTCCTCAGGTCATGAGCTATCTGCCAGTGAGTTTCGTTAAGATCTGTACAACCGTTACAGAGATTACCTGGAACAAACAGACAGACAGACGGATAAAAATTGTGAAAAATGTTATTTAGGTACACGTACCGTGTATATATATGCATTTATTAAAAAGCGGTTACATTAATATTACAGACAGACACTCCAATTTTATATATTTGTATAGATTTTAAATTTAATTATAAAAAGTGGGATTGCACTACTTAAGTTTTGGGTGGGCTCAATCGATGTGATATTACGACCTAATTGGAAATTACTGTTTAACAATTCTTTTTGATATTTTTTACCGAGTGCAGAGGTGATGAGAGCTTAAATGAGGCTTTTACCGCCTCGGTGGAGCAGTGGTAGCATATGCTGTGCTTTAGGTCTCGTGTTCGATTCCCGGGTCGGACCAAATATTTGTATGATATGCAAATATGTGTTTCGAAGTTTGTGTGTTTTGTATAATATATATATATATATATATATATTAATTATGTGTTATGTATATTAATAATTAATTTGAAGCTAGGTGGCATTATGTCTGAAATGTCTGAAATAAATAACATTCGATGGCGACCATGCAAATTTGACTCTTTAGTTGTAGATGTTACTACGTAACAGTAGTCATTCACCATTAGATACCTGTCCGCTCATTAACCCACAATAAAAACAAAATATCATAACAAGAACAAAAAAGAACTACCCAAAAAGTTGACCATAATTTCCGAATCATTAGGTATTTCTTGAACACGGCTACCGGTTCTCTTATTATTTCTACATCTTTATTTATGTTTCTGAACTGCATTAATGCTTTTTTTTTCTGCTGATATTACTTCCTTAGTTTTTAATCGTTAATTTGCTAAAGCTATTTACGACTAAACTTTGATATAATTTGATTTTGTGCCGTGATCTTGAGACTTTATTTAGTGAAGTGTTAATGTGTTTTTTTTATAATACTTCGTATTGCGCTTATTTTTATTTATAGACTGTTAACGACAATAAAGGGTATAAAAATGTGGTCAATTAGCGGTCTAGTGGTTAACGACCTTAATGGCTCAGGTGGGCTTCAGGGGTTTGATTCTCATGAAAAATAATGGAGTGATGAACGTGTTATTTGTTCTGTTGTTGGGTAAGTTCTAAAGTACTTTACAAATCTCGTTTGCAGCCTATTCCATATTTTTTTTTTTACTTATAAGATTATTTCTCTCTACTATCTAGTCTTAACCTATATGTATACCATATTACTCATTCACTTGCTGAACTACTAAACTGATTTCACTTAAAATTTGGCATAAAGATACTTCAATATTCGAAAAAAGACAAAGACTACTCTTTACAGTGATAACCGACGAACACACCGCAGACAAAAGTACCTAATAATAATTATAATGAACACACCGTATGTTCAGACCCTAGCCCTCTTAATATCGTATAATAAATCTTAGCGTGTAAAACCTAACATTTCAACATCAATATGTTAACATTTCGCGATGCGCGCGCGACGTGCGAACCGACCATAGCTCATCCGTATGCACCATTTATCATTAAACCGGAGTGCTGTGCCCATGTATGGGTTTAACTTAGGATATTTTGTGTTGATATTACTAACTAACAGCTACTATTTAGTGATTGAAATGTTGTGTCTGTAATCTTGTACATGACAGTTGCTGTGGATGTTTTGACATAAAATTGGTGTATGAAACTAAGTTATAACTATTAGCTGATTTTCGATAAAGATCACAAATATGATAACTTCAATAGACAATCAATTAATGAGATAAATAGATAAAAGCCGTTGGAGCCGTTCTGCTCAGCTTCGAAGCTTGGATAGAGCCATTGGTGGCCAGGAGCTGTCATCTATGGGTCGTGGGTCGATGTTCAGCCTCTTACTGTATAAAGTGGTGAGAGGTGACAGTGACCTGCTCCTGAGGTGCTGCTGCGGGTGACTCTGGTCACGCCGGTATGTACTTCAGACATTAATAAGGGGGGACTCCAGAAGCCGTTACGTTCCTCAAGCTTCTCCCGACTATCGAGGTAAGCCGCCGCGGTGGTTTATATGGTAGACCGATTCGCAGGGAGTCCCCGTTCGTGTCGCCGACGGTATGGTGCAAAAAGTATTACCCGCATAAAAAAAAGACCAAGTTTACTCTTTATCAGAATTGACGATAACGACACAACGAGAAGGGAGATGTCATATGTACATACTTTGATAACAGACTGAATTAGCCGGAACTGGACTGCATGGCCTTACACTTTGAATGATCCACAAATTGCTGTCCTGAATACCTGTGTTCGTTATGTATATGCAAAGTACCCCGCGGCACCGAATATATATAATCCTGATGCGGGAGTTATCTTACGAAAAGGCTTTTAGGCTGCAGATATCAGACAAGCAAGATGGACTTACTTATCCGTTGTGTAACCCTCCATACAGTAAAACATATATCCTAATAAATCCTCAAACGTAGTCAAACTACGTAAATGATGATACTTGCACCGATTTACATACGTTATTGAGTGCGAGCCGCTGACACGCTGTCCCGCGAGGGGGCGCTGGCCATCTCCATGTTATTGATGTTCCCACCGCATTGTGTGCGAGTACCGTTTGTAATTAACTTGTTATACTTTATCATGGGATTAGAATGTCTTAGAAATTAGCCGTGTTCATCGACTATCTATGTATATCTATAGAACTATGTATACGCTCACGTCTTTTATCCCTGAGAGGGTGTTCTGACAGTTCGGCTTAAAAATACCGAGTATCACTACCCTTTTAACGCAATGAGTGTCGTAAGAGGCGACTAAGGCAACACACTAGACAGGACAACATCACTTCAAAGAGGCGAAAAACGCGGAACGTAAGGAGAGGCTTATATCCAGCAGTGGACTATTAACATTACAACTATAATAAACTGCACGTTGTCCTGAGTCTGGCTGTACTTTGTATCCGTTTCATATGTTTGTCAAGTCCCCGCCACACAGGATGTTTATTCCTAATGCGGGAGTTTGAAAAAAAAAATTTTTTTTTATGAATAATTGGCAATATGGGCTGATGCGAAGCAATTACCGCCGCCCATAGACACCAGAGGCGTCACAATGCGCTGCCAGCCTATGGGAGATATAGAGAGGGATAGGGGGGCCGTTTGCTATATGGGCCTTCAGTATCCACGCTCACTCAGTGAAACACAGCATAGGCGCTGTTTCACACCGCTTTCAGGCAACAGTATGTCTTTCCTACTCTATCTATAATAGCTCTATGGTCTTTCCACTACAGTTCTTAAAGTAGAGCTTCACCTCTGTGATAGTTGTCACTAGTGTTATTTTTTAATTTACTAGGTACAACCCGTCGGAAATATCTGTGCATATCAAAATATTGTAGATGTCATATTTAATATTAAGTTTATTAACTTGTTTGTTTGTTAATTTTATTAAAGTTTTTTTATTTAAGTTAAGTTTGTTAATTAAAAACTAATACTATAAACGCGAAAGTTTGTCAGTATTTATGGATGGATGTTTGTTACTCTTTCACGCAATAACTACTGAACGGATTTGGATGAAACTTTACAGTAATATAGCTTATACGAGTACATCAAAATAACACATAGGTTACTATTTGCCGCCAGCCGATAATCGACATATACGCGGGCGACGCCGCGGGCAGCAACTATATATATCGATTTGCTTTTTATTGTTTATCAATGTAACATGTAATCTTAAGTTCTTCAAGTAATTAAAGTGTAAATTTTAATAAATAGCTCAAAATTGCATATAATACTTAAAATAATTTGAATTTAAGTTTTTTCGATTTTTTGCATTTTCTGAAAAGATTTACTATAGTCTTATACAATTTTTAATTTCATTGCTCGTGCAGACGCGGGTACATGCGTACGCATAATATTGCTCTGTATCGTAGTGACGCTTATTTTACTGTTATATAGTATTTAAATACTATTGTTTTACCACTATGGTAACTACTGAAGATGACGAGGATATGGATGATTCCGATGTGTTAAAAGAGTGTGAACGAGAACTGGAAGAAATGAGTTCAATTAGATGTGACAACAATCTTCATAATACAAGGAATTGTGAAAAAAAAAGATTAAGATCTAAAAGTGATGAAAGTTGCGAAGACGGTTATATTACAATAACACGAAATCGTAGAAAACCAAAAAGGTTGATAAAAAGTAATTCTATTGAAGAAAATAATTCAGAATGTTCTACGTCACAAATGGAGACTGAGGGTACTTTGAAAAAACTTGAAGTATGTCTAACATCTTTGTCAATTTTACCTAAACAGATGGCTTTTGCGAAGTTATTACAAAAAGAAAACATTCACGGTATACTGAAAATTAAATATAAATCTCCCTATAAAGTATTCATTCAGTTCAATGAAAGGAAACAAGCCGAAAATCTCATGGAATGTCAAAAATTTAAGGAATTAGATATTAGAATGCAGTTTACTACTGAGCTCAGGTTTTCTTATGGTATAATTAGAGGAATCGACTTAGATATGTCCGAAAAAGAAATTACAGATTGTTTAGAGAGTACGTATGAAATTATTTCGACCAAAAGATTAAAGCGCAGAGATTTTAAGGGTGCGTGGGTGGACAGTGAAACAGTAAGAGTATGTTTTAAAAGTTCTACTTGCCCTGAATATGTCTATGCTTTCGGATGCCGTTTACGTATAGAACGTTTTGTATTTCCGGTAAGTCAATGCTCGAACTGTTGGAAATTTGGCCATATTAAAAAGTTTTGTCCCAGTAAAAATATTATTTGCCCAAAATGTGGACAACATCATGATAATTGTGAAACTGACAATTATAAATGTCCTAACTGTAAAGGACTACATATGGCCCTAAATAAATTGTGTCCATTGTACAAAAAAGAAAAAAAGATACGTTTTATTATGAGTGAAGAAAATTTATCTTATAAATTAGCATTAGAACGTCTTTTGAATATGGAAAAAGGACAGACAAAGAGTTATCAAGCAAGTAACAAGATCGTGTTCGTAGAAAAACCACATATATTAAACTCTTACGATTCCAGTAAAAATAAGGTTACAGGTCAAGTAAAAAACATTGCACCGTCAACTCGTGAATATAGTGAGGTGGTTAAGCACGGTAAGGAAAAATCTAAAAAGAAAACAACAAGAATACCATTACAGGTTGAATGTGACATACAGGAGAACGGAGTGTTTTCAAGCGACGACTCAGGTAAAGAGGTTGAAAACAACAAAGAAAAAAAAGAAGGAAGTACGATAATACAGAACTTGCTAATAAAAGTTAGAGATACTATAACGCAAAAAAATAAGGCATGTGGAGAGATATGTACAGAATTGTTGAAATTATTATTTGAAGAATGTAAGTCATTTATTTTAAATCTATTTTGTAAGAACGATATGTTTAAGTTGTTATTAAATTTAACTAATAATGGATAACAGGAAAACAAAACATATAATTAAGATATTTCAATGGAACGCACAAAGTTTACCATCCAAGATTTTAAGTTTTAGTTCCTTGTTAAATCAAGAAAAAATACATGTAGCTATAATCAGTGAAACATGGTTTAACAAGGAGCGTGAAGTACATATATCGGGTTATAATATTTATAGGCAAGATAGATATGATAATTATGGCGGGGTAGCTATATTTGTACACAAATCTTTACAGTCAAAAAAATGCTCAATAGTTTTAAATAATCAGGGAATTGAGGCTCTGTACGTCCAAATATTTAATTGTAACGAATTACATAATGTAATTTCAATATACTGCCCGTCTTCTGTCCATACGACACAGATAGATTGGGACCAACTTTTCTCTATGGTTAATAAAAAGACGATAATTGCGGGTGACTTTAACGGACACCATACCAATTGGTCTTATAAGATAGACCAAAGGGGGATGCAGTTGTGGGATTCAACGCTTGAATTTGGATTTACGTCGCTAAATACGGGAAACACAACGAGAATCAAACTAGTTAGTGGAAGGTTGCAGGAAAGTTCACCTGATGTCACATTCGTGTCATCAGATATAGTTGCTGCTTTTGACTGGCAAACTCTAAATGAAAACCTTGGTAGTGACCATTTAATCATTAAGATGATGATCAATTCTGATTTTCAAAATTACGTAAACAAAATAGATAAATTTAATTTTAAAAAAGCTAATTGGTGTAAATATAAGTCTGATCTTGAGGACTATTTTAGTGATTTTGCTCTAGATAATGGTAATGTTCAACAATTATACGACCGTTTTGAAAACCTATTACATTTAAGTACTAACAAAAATATACCTAAAATTAAAATATGTTCAAATCAACTTGCAAATTGCAAACCCAAGGAATATTGGAACCCAACCCTATCCAGAGCAGTGGCCATACGACGCCTTGCTCTCAAAGAATTCAGAAAGAATCCTACACCTACCAATTATAATAACCTTCAAGATAAAATAAAGGAAACTCGATCATTAATTTATAAAGCTAAACTAGAAAGTTGGAACAATTTCTGTGCAACCATAAATGAAAAGACATCAGCCTCAGATATGTGGTATAAGATGCGATGGTTAAAAAACCACCGCAAACCTCAGTTTTATGTTTCTGAAAATGAACAAAAAGACCTCTTATATTCACTTACACCAGATACAGTTCTGAACTGTCCTCCTATTATTAAATCAGAAAATCAGTTATTAGAGTCTGCTTTTACTTTACAAGAATTAAATATATGCATTAAAAGGACCGATACTGCGCCCGGTGCCGATGGTATAACTTACTCTATGATATATCATGCCCCCAATATTGCCAAAAGGTTTCTACTTAGTATATACACAGAAATATTCAAGACTGGTGTTGTTCCTAAACAGTGGCGTACTATCCTAATAATTCCTATACCAAAAACTAGAAATATAGAAAGTGCACAAGTCAAACTAAGACCAATTTCGTTAATATCATGTCTTTGCAAAATCTTTCATAACATATTATGTAAAAGAATAGAATGGTATATAGAAAAGAAAAAAATATTGTCGATTTACACGACGGGGTTCCGTAAAGGAATGTCAACAATTGATAATTTAACCAGAATCGTTACACACATACAGATTGGTTTTTCTAATAAGTTGTCTACAGTGGCATGTTTTATTGATGTAGGTAATGCTTATAATAATGTTTTAGTGGATAAAATGATACAAATTTTGGATAATTTAGGATTAGGACTTCATATTTGTAAATATCTTTGGGCATTTCTATCTTCAAGGTGTCTTACTATAAGGAATCGCGCTGATAATCAGGTGATTGATGCTAGGTGGTCTTGTACTGGCTTAGCACAGGGTGATCCTCTTTCACCTTTGTTGTTCAATATAGCTACTCATAATATATGTCAACTTGCTGTTGACAGGGGTTTTATGGTCTCTCAATATGCAGATGACTTTGTTTTTTATCAAAGTCATAATAATTTAAATAGTTGTGAAGAAAATTTACAATCTTTATTAAATGTGTTAGTTGGTGTCCTAGACATGACTGGACTTGAAGTGGCTCCTACAAAGTCTAAAATTTGTATTTTTACCAAACGTCGTAAGAAGCTTGACATCAATGTAACAATCAATAATAATAGTATTTCATGTGTTGAGAGTTATAAATATTTAGGGTTTTGGCTAGATAAAGCTTTATTATGGGGAAAACATATAAACGAAATTTCATCGCAAATTATGAAACACTTAAATCTACTTAAAATACTCACAGGCCCATCTTGGGGCGTTCACCCTAAACATCTTCGCACACTTTATTTTTCTTTAATAAGAAGTAGAATTGATTATGGCAGCCTATTATACAATAATGGTGCTAAGACGCATTTATTGAAATTAGATAGAATTCAAAACAAGGCATTAAGAATAGTTGGTGGATTTATTAAAACTACACCCATACATGTGATGGAAGCAGAACTTTGCATACCACCCTTGTTTGTTAGAAGAAAGTACCTTGCTTATAAGTATTATACGAAGAGTATGTCCTGGACAGATAATATCACTATAAAGCTTGTAGAAGATCTCAAATCATTATGTAATAATTTATATTGGCGTCATAAAAACATTCCTCTGTTGGTCTCCGTGGTGGATGTGTGTGAGTTTTATGACATACACTCATCCAGTCCTTTGGAAATGTTTTCTTTAAATGTATGGATTTCATATATAGATTTAAATGATATTATTAAGTTAGAATTAGATTCAATTAAAACAGCTAAAAGACACCTAAATGTCACAATTCTGAAATATGAAGTAACCAGAGAATTACAAGAAAAATATATTGGATGGCATTTAATTTTTACTGATGGTTCAAAAAATGAAAATGGGTATGGAGCTGCTTATTTCGATGCATGTTATGGAACATCGGCTATGTTTAAAATTGACTGTTGTGTATCCATTATGACACTGGAGCTTATTGCAATCTCGAAAGCTCTGAGCGAAGCTTATTCGCTAAATAGCGACAAAATAGTTATCCTAACTGATAGTAAAAGCGCTTTATATCATATTGCTCGATGCGCCTCTGGTATCAGAGGTGCACCGATAGCATATGTAGTAATAAAGCAAGTACACGAATTCAATTCATCTGGTAAGTCTTTGAGGTTGCAATGGGTGCCTTCTCATGTTGGTCTCCGGGGTAACGAGCAGGCTGATTCGTTCGCGAAGCTGGCATGTATAGATGGAATCAAGTATGCGATTAAAAGGTCTCACTCTGAATACTTAGGCAACATCAAAAAACTATGTTACAGTAATTTCAAAGAGTATTTTGATGAGAGAAGTAAGGAAAAGGGTATCTGGTATAAAACCATTCAACATCAGCCTGCTAGGATACCCTGGTTTTTTAATATTAAGATAAATAGAAAGGTAGTTATTATAGCACACAGACTGCGTTCAGGCCACTACCCATGTGGAAAGTTTGGATATCTCATGAAAAAAGTCGGTACGCCAAACTGTGAAACTTGCGGAGTCCTTGATGATGTCCAACACTTACTAGTTGATTGTGTCAAATATCGAAACCAGAGGAACTCGTTGATGTGCAAATATAACTTTAATGTTTACGACGTAGGACTTTTCATTACGATCTTAAGTAACCCTAACACAAATGCGGCGCTGGACCTATTTGAAATATTTGCACAACAATGACTTTCTCTGTTTCCAAGTTAGTTGTATCTTAGAATAAGCCACGATGGGGCTAACATATTATTTTATAATAAAAGCCTCTAAATAAATGAAGATTAAAAAAAAAAAAAATAATAATAATAAATAATTTCTAATTATTAGTAATCTATAATTCAATTATGAATAAGTTAATTGTTAATTTAATAATTTCGTAGGATGCTGTAAGCCATTTAAAATAACAAGAACTCTCTTGTGTAAAATACGTTACCTTTAAAAGCATACATGAAAATACTTACAAACTTTAATTATAGATACGGTGCTTTGATGAGGACTCATGACAGTCATGACTCAGTAGTAACTGTTTAATTTAATACCTTGCAATATTAAGAATCCTGGCTATATCAGTAGTATGGGTAAACAATTCTAACATATTGAAACACCAGAAGACCGACAATAGTCTCTACGAAATTTATATACAGCGTAATTCTTAGGCTGTAGAGGTCTCATTGCAATCACTCCGCGTAAAAAATGTTTTTTTTCCACGCGGTGCGATAGTACTACTATTATACTACTATCGTCATCATCAGATCAGCTACCTGACACTGGGAAGACTTGGAGAATTATAATGGTTATTCGGCAGAATCAAATACAAGTAATATTGTACGCCTTTACAACAAAATAGTTTTATTTTATAGCAAAACTTGTTGGACCAATAAAAATATACACAAATTATGTCTATTTAACAACGGATCAATAAAAACGACGATAGAGACATCTATTAACGAAAAAAAGCGGTCTAGACGCCATGTCACCCATTCAAACATGTTCGAATCCAAATTCGAAATTCGAAATCGTATCGCGTCCTGACGTTTCCGCTACGTGCAGTTTCCGGCGCGCACGCGCACTACGAATCAGTAATCGCGCTTTTACATTCAGAAATGTTTTTTTTTCTTCTTTTTTTTTCACTCCAACTATATGTATCCTGTGTTTTGATTGATGGAACGAGATAGGTGGGGTACCATTACGAGGCTCATAGGTTCCCTTTGATAAATTGGTTGCTTGTATTCCTGGCGCATGCGCATTCGTTCGCAATTGGATCCAAAGCTTGTTGTTGAAATTTTAATAGGTTATTTTTCGGTCATCATTTTTGGATGTTCAGGATGAGTTGATGTTCATTTTATGTTTATTAAATGGGCTTGATGTGTATACACAATTTAATTTCCAAATTTATGATAGTATTATTTTATTATTGTTTTAAATATTTTTTTTCCAAAATAGTTTTTTATAGTTATATGTTTTGAGTCCATCAGCACGAACGTCGTGTAGACATTTATAACTTTTTCATTCGTGCATCTTGACGAAATTCACAATTATATTACTCTATTAACTTCTTAATAAATTATCGCCTGCAGTAGTTAAATACTCCGCAGCGATACAATCGTTACTATTAGATTGCACTTAAATCGACAGGAGAAGAACTTGCTCTTACCTTAAAGGCTGTATCTGTAAGACACATCAAACCATGATTTGTGACAATGAAGTAATCGTGAGCGACGTTAGACACTCTCGATGAGCTGATTTGTATGCTCATTAATCTTGTACATCATAAAAAAGCTTCACCCGTGAAGTTCACCAATACACTTTGCAGCAGACCCACGCAACCTCGTTTGCGTCACCCGTCGCGTGATAATTTTCCCCCGTTTTTGAAACATTTTTCATTGGTGCTCCTCTCCTATTGGTCTTAGCGTGATGATATATAACTTATAGCCTTTCTTGATAAATGGGCTATCTAACACTGAAAGAATTTTTCAAATCGGAACAGCAGTTCCTGAGATTAGCGTGTTCAAACAAACAAACAAACTCTTCAGCTTTATATATTAGTATAGATTACTATGTTATCACTCTACAGTTGCTATTAGGCGGCCAGAAGACTTTATTTTTATATCATAAAAATGAAAGTTCAGAATTACTGTTAATTTTTTTTTTATGTATGGGCCTGCCAAAATGACTTTACTTTGGCTGATGGAAATTATAAGCAGAATCCAAGAGTGGTGGTCACCGTATTCATTGCGAATGCAGACTATGCAACAATGCAGCATGGCGGCCCACACCTTGGCAAGCTAGTGATGCTTCTGCATCATTGGGCCTCCGGTCTCGCACTCACCAACAAAACCCGACAGCATGATAGCTGTCATTTTACGTTGATCTTCTATGCGAGGGTACTACCTCCCCGGTCGAGCCAGCCCGTTCGTGCTGAAATCAGCGTGGCTCTACTACCTTAGAAAATATTATTTAAAAACTAAAGTAAATTTCATGGACACCTTGATTTCGAATAAGCAAACTAAAATTCAAATTAGCAAACCGCCACATACACAGATGACGTCACCTGTCAACGACCAATCACGGACGTGATACATATTAACTATCGGAGACACAAGTCAACGGATAGCTATCGCGTGCTGCTTGAATAGTTGAATATTAATAGCGGATTTGAATACTATTTTATGGCTTGTATTAAGAGCATGTGCAATTCTATAAATACGAACTGACTTAGCTTTTATGCGACATCGGTGGCACATAAAGTTATGGCTTAAATGATACTGAATGGTTCCTAGATCCTATGGACATTTGCAATTCTAATTAACTCGTAAAAGCTTTCATGACACTTTAAAAACTTATGCATTTCTTTCAAAACAGTGTTCCATATATGACGACTTCGTTGACGCATTGGCGCGTACGCGACTGCTGTGCATGAGGTCTTGAGTTCGATTCCCGGAACGGACCAAATGTTTGTGTGGTTTGCAAATATTTGTTTCGGAGTTAGGGTGTTTTCTATGTATTATGTGTATGTATCTATAAAAAGTTTATTTAAATCAGTTATCTAGTACCCATAATACAAGCTCTGCTTAATTTGAGACTAGATGGCGTTGTGTGTTAATGTGTGAAAATATTTATTTATTAAGTATTTATTTATTCTTCGGGAAAGCCACGGCACGAATTTAATTCTACAGCCGAAGTGTTCCCACTCGCTTTTATTGTTTCTGTGCGAGCTTGTGATTACTATATAAATAAATAAAACTATATAAATAAATAAAGTAAATAAATATTTTCGGACATTTAACATACAAATAAAAGGTAACTTCAACTTCGATTTACGTAATACAATATAGAAGCTATCAAATTTGCAATCATATTGACAAATGCGTACTAATTTCATCTAAAATAGGAACTTATTATTTCTTCTACACAGACAGAACCGATGGCCAGTTTTTGTTCGTTCTACATCATGTTTTTGAATCGTGCTTGAAAAGCAAAAATAATAATAATAATTGTCAATGCCAAAAACAAAAGTGAGCTGGTTAAGTCTCTTGGGAGATCGTTTTTTGTTTTTTTGAAAGACAGTTCCCATTTCATTACATCTAAATTTTTTACATTTTTATTTTTGATTTCATCACGACGAAGACTTAAAGACTCAAAGACTTATCATTTAAAGATTTTAAATACTTGACAATGGCAGAAATAGCTGAATACCTGGTTGCCATCTCATCACAAGAAGATGGTGAGTTGTTTGTTTACGATAAAATTAAAGCTTTCCTTACACCTAAAACAACATTATCTCAATAATTGAGAATGATAAACATTTCTGTAACTTTGATGACACGATAGTTTCGAAAATTCGTTTACGGTTTCATGTCATTTAAACAGTGGTATTAAAATGCATATAAATGTAGATGAAAACACTAGACGCCATGACGCTCATTCATCATGACGTCCCGTATGCAGTGGAAGCATTCATTCTACCTATTGTAATATTTTATGATTGCTTATGAAGATATAACAATACATCTTTCATCGATGTCTACAAGTTCTTAGAAAAAGAAAACGGGTATTTGTCACAATAAAACTAGGTGATATTAAGTCTTTTTTTAATTTTTTTGGCTTTGAGTTGATTCAAGTTTGCAATACCTGTATAATAGATACTTAAAATTGGAAATGAATTATAAAGTACCAATTGCCTTATTTAAAATGAAACTGGAGTTAGGTTCAGTTTGTAGGTGTAAGTTAGAAAGGAATTGCTTATCGCCAGTTTTCTGTGAGGTCAAATATCACTCCAGTGAATGGCGCTCGTCTGGACTTCATTTGGGGCTAATCTTCTCCCTCAAAAAAATTTTTGAATGGCTCACAGTAATAGAAGATTAAGACGCAATATAATTAAGTGTCACTTTGTTTCTTAAGTATTTTGGTCATCTTTTAAATTTCAATTAAAGAAATCTTTAGTAACTTAAGTACTTTAATAACATCACATTTTATAACTCCTAATTCATGTTCAATATTTTTTATTTATCAATAAAAAAAAGAACCTGCATATAAACGCCACTCGTATCAATTTAGTCTATATTAGCCACCCACACTTACATCCACCTTCAACACACACACACATAGAAAGCCAAACACATTCATACGCAGTCATAACTATCAAATATGGCGCTACCTTTAAGTAATATTACAGTCTAATTCTAATTCAAGTAAGCTCTTGCTTATTATTCGAAGTGCGTCGCGCCCGTTGGCGATACAGGTCGTATGTTAATAGAGAACAATACGATGATCTATATACGAGTTGTACACGAGCTGGGGGATGTATATTGAATAGTTAAGTAGTGGATTGTGTTTGACAAAGAATAATGATGTTTACATGAAGGTTTATGCCTACAAACCCAGGGCTTTTAGTAGGTTGTCAAAGGCGCAGAGTAGCAAACCCTTCCCGTCTCAGGCGCAGAGTGGCACACCGTGTGGTTTTAATCGGTTCGATTCCGACACACCGTCCCGCCGCAACCCCGGTGAGGTCACGGCCCGACGGGGTTTTCACACGTAAAAAAGAAAAGTTGTCAAAGGCTATTAGTGAATTGGAAGCAGTTACTCTTTAATTTTTAAATCGAAGCAATTGTTACTTAGTCCATTTAGTGGGTCACTTAGTCTTAGTAATTGGCATGGCATCACACATGGCTCGTGGCATGGTCTGTTTCCGAACTTGGCAAAGTATGTTGTAATACATACTCACTTTATAGACAACTACCATTCAGGTACTGAAAAAATGATTATGCTCATCACACAATTAATTAAGATGAGATGTTAAGATCACTATCCAATAGGCGCGTACACAAGTAAAATTTTAACAAAAATGAAACCGACTTCAAGGTTTGACTCGATTTCTCTTGGATACCGTCATCAGATCTTAGTGTTCGTATCATACCTTGTCCTTATTATATCATATATTGTCCTTATCGTACAACCGTTGTGATATCTCCTTTCTATTAAAAAAAAAACATGAAAATCGGTTCATAAACGACGAAGTTATCCGCAAACATACATTTAAATATATATATATATATATATATATATATATACGGTCGAATTAAGAAACCTCCTCCTTTTTTTTAAGTCGGTTAAAAATAATAGATCGCACGTTTCTGCCTAATGTTCAGTTCTGTTCTAAACTTATTGAATGTCTATAAATTCTAAAACTTATTTAAATGTTGTATCACAAGTTAGAGATACGCATCTTTATATACGGGATTTCCGGCGTCTGTCGCCCGTCGGGACACATCGCTAATTTCTACGGAATCCTGATTCATACAATATTTTATAGTTTATAGTCTGTAGTTTATTTAATATCAACTTAGAATTGAAAAGATTGAAGTGAAAAACGAAATGAACCCATAAATATCTATACAAATAAATAAAATTGGAGTGTCTGTTTGTAATATTAAAATAACAGCTTTTTACTAAATGCATATGTATGTATACAAGATAAATATACCAAAAATGTAGTTAAAAATTTTTTTGTCTGTCTGTCTGTTTGTTCCGGGTAATCGCTGGAACGGCTGGACAGATTTTGACGGGACTTTCACTGGCAGGTAGCTGATGATTCAGGGAGTAACTTAGGCTACTTTTTTTTTAGACTAACTTTGTCCCGCGGCGTTACTCACGGTACGACAATAACCGCGGGTAACACCGCGGGGTTCAGCTAGTTGTTTTTTTTTTTTTTTTTTTATTTAAATAGGGGCAAACGAGCAGACGTATCACCTGATGGTAAGTGATTACCGCCGCCCATGGACACCCGCAACACCAGAGGCGTCACAGGTGCGTTGCCGGCCTTTTAAGAAGGAGTACGCTCGTTTCTTGAAGGTTTGAAGGACGTATTGGTCCGGGAATACCGCAGGCGACAGTTCATTCCACAGTTTTGTTGTATTATGTATGTAATTATATAAATATACTATCCGGCTTCGCACGGGCTCTTCAAAAAAATATAATATACCCTATGTTACCCCGAGAACAGTGAGGCTTAATTTTTTCCGGCGTCTTCAACAAATTTGTTATATTTTAGCCAACATACTGAAAAATGTTACAAGTTATATACGAAAACACTCTATCTATTGGTAGAAACCGCATCAAAATCTATGCAGTAACTTTTGATTTCATTGCGACCTTGTTTTATTCGACTGCCTCGTTGGTCTTGCGGTGAGCGTATGTGACTGCTGATCGTGAGGTCTCGGTGTCGATTCCCGGGTCGGACCAAATGTTTGTATGATCTACAAATATTTGTTTCTGAAACACCGTTTGAGTGTTTTTTATGTATAACTAGCTGAACCCCGCGGTGTTACCTGCGGTTATTGTTGTACCGTGAGTAACGCCGCGGGACAAAGTTAGTCTAAAAAAAGTAGCCTAAGTTACTCCCTGGATTACCAGCTACCTGCCAGTGAAAGTCCCGTCAAAATCCGTACAGCCGTTCCAGAGAGTACCCGGAACAAACGGACAGACAGACAGACAGACGGACAGACAGACAGACAAAAAAATTTTTAACTACATTTTTGTTATATGTACCGTGTATACATACATAATATGCATTTAGTAAAAAGCGGTTATTTTAATATTACATTCAGACACTCCAATTTTATTTATTTGTATAGATATGTATGTATTTACAAAAAAAAACAGTATGTATGTATTTGTATCAGTTATCTAGTACCCATAACACAAGCTCTGCTTAGTTTGGGACTAGATGGCGTTGTGTGATAGATGTCAGAAATATTTTTTTTATATTTATTTATAACTAGCTGAACCCCGCGGTGTTACCCGCGGTTATTGTTGTACCGCGAGTAACGCCGCGGGACAAACTTAGTCTAAAAAAAGTAGCCTAAGTTACTCCCCGGGTCATCAGCTACCTGCCAGTGAAAGTCCCATCAAAATCCGTCCAGCCGTTCCAGAGATTACCCGAAACAAACAGACAGACAGACAAATTTTTTTTAACTACATTTTTGGTATATGTATTGTGTATACATACATATGCATTAAGTAAAAAGCGGTTATTTTAATATTACAAACAGACACTCCAATTTTATGTATTTGTATAGATAATTTTATGATCTACAATTTTTGTCTGAGGTATTTTTATGATAAAACTTACCGTTTTGCTGAAAATCGCGAAAAACTATTTTTTTTACCTTTGATCTTGAATATTTTTTTTCCTTACAGGGGAAAGATGGGGAACTTTCAAATTTTGTTTTTAATGATATTATAAACAATCTTACCGATTTTCAGCTTGGTGCAAATTTAGGTAACTTTACTCTTATTTTTTGGTCTAATTTGACTGGATTATTATAAAAATACGCTGGTTAAAATAGTCACAGTGTACACAAAACAGATACGTCTAATTAGTATAAACATGCCCAAGATTTTATGAGTAAGTAAATGAGTTTACGCAGAACACACACGCTACGATTACTAATTACGTCTCCTTACCAATCGTGTTAGAAAGGCGAAAAATCGTGAAAGCGGCAGGTGCATCGTGCACTTGCATATTCATTGTGATCAACTGTCAAGCTATTCAGTAAAGAGAGCACAATTAGCCCCAATGAGACGTGACTCCGATACTCTGCTATTCGATAATTAGGTGTGCACATTTCTATAGGTCTTTAGAGATGCTTTCGTCACCGCAACGCCGTCGGCAGTTAATACATGTCATAGACGACTTCATAATTGCAATACCATCGGATGCAATTATTGTGGTTCCATCTTGTTAGACTCAATAACGATATAACAGTCAGAATATTTTTCTTTATGTTAATAAATATCATAACCTCTTTTCTAAGAAGCGGCCTAAATTTAGCAATGGACAATTAAAAACTGTTTAAATAATTTTATTTCTTATTCCGGTAGTTACTTAGTTGGTTTATGAATAACATAAGATACTTATAGTCAACTCATATGAGAGAAGATTTTAAAAACTCAAATTCGCATTCCGATTATGCATGTCACTTCAGCTTATTGCCGTCTTTTGCTGAACGAAGGCTTCTTCAAAAAGCGCCAATCGACACCAAGGAGATCCAATTACGCATGTTAAGCTTAAATTAATAAAATTACCGTCATCTTTATAATTTCTTTTCAGATCTATTATTTATTTCATAGCCAGCTGTCTCTATCTGATATCAATCTTTCTTGGGTACGAAATCATCATCAGTATAGACGGAAAAGAAGGTAATTTGTGGGTCAGGCATTTGATTGACCGACAAATTTATTTACACAAGATGACATATATTTCAACATCATCATCAGCTTATCGCAGTCCATTGCTGGACATAGGCATCTCCAATTGCGCAACACTTGGTTCGGCTTACATATATTTACGGAGTGTCATTTGTGCCAAGCTAGTTTGCGCAGAAAGACACTGCTAAGGTAAAGAATACCGTAAAAATTGCATAAAATAATGAAATTAATACTATACCGGTACTTAGTGGTCAGAATTTCATAACCAGTTGTGTAATTGTAATTAGAGATGATTGCTCAATGTGCCATAACCGGCTATTAAATTGATGTTACCTTAAAAACAATTTTAAATGTTGAACAAGAACTTTATAAAAGACAAACATGATATAAAGAATAAACTTTATTCCAATGAAAAACACGTTGAAGAACTCGACACTGGTGGCCTTACCATTGAATTTGTATATGCTACGAGGTTCTTAATCCAGACTATTTAATAGTCAATTACACGAGCAGAGACTTTGTGATCCAAATAGCCTGTTTAGTATTACGGTTATGTCCCGTCGTGGCCCATCTACAAGTCTACTTCGGTTTCTTGATCATCTGATTTGGATCGTCTCGATCTATTCTAGGAAACATGTCATGGAGTCATAGTTTAAACAATGAGTGGGCAAAGAGTAGTCAGAGTACTGGAATATAGACAGGTTTTTTAAATGTTAATGAAAGTTGCCTAATAGCTTTGAGTCGCAGTTAACTCTGACCCTAACAAGGTCAGGAAAGTAAAAAAAGAAAATACACTTAACTTAGTCTTTTTAAAAATGAACAAAAAATTTAAATATTAAAGCTATAAGACATAATATATTAAAATCCAAAAGTTAGTAACTAATTTGTAATTAAGTATTCAACGCTTCAAGCCGAGGATCGAACTAAGTGGCGTGCAATTGGAGAGGCCTATGTCCAGCAGTGGACTGCGATAGGCTGATGATGATGATGATGATGATTCAACGCTTTTGCTGCAAAAATTAAATTTAATTTATACTCATTCATTAAATTGTTAGTTAAAATTTAAAAAGGTATATATGTTTTAGACCAGTATTCGTTTCCGTTTCGTTTCATCTCAATTAATTAGTTTTAATTGTACTGTAGTTTTACGTCGGAGTTCCAGGTTTTCCTTTCAAGGGTGCACCTGGTTCCCTAGCTTCAAGTATCTAAAATGGCGTGCGGTTTTAGTCGGTTCGAGTCCGACATGCCACCAGCGGGTGGTATCCGGTAGGACTATCGAACAGAAAAAAAGTTAAACTATAGTAGAGGTAAAAGGTACTACTAAATAATAGGTAATAAAAAAATGTGATTCCTAGCACTGTTTATGTATAGGAATAATTATTTTAATCATATTAAATTAAGATAGAAAGTCAAAAAGTAAAGAGACACATTATTGATGAAACGAACCTTTCTCTAACAGTCAGCACTTTTCAACCTATAAACACTTTAAATGAAGTGTCCAATCTTTATTAAATAGTCTATAATTGTATTATGGATCATCTGTAAGACGCGCGTGGGCGCCATCGGAACGTGACCACGCATTTGTATCGATTGTAATTCGTTCGCATCGAGAAATTAGTGTAGTATCGCATATGTATACGCTGACGCAATGCAAAGGTCGAATGTTCGATTATTCGTAATTTTATAATTGCTAAATGAATGTCAAATAGTATAAAGACCCTTTATTATACTCGTATATACTTCAACGAAACCTTCGGTTTGCTTTATTCATATTATATATATATACTTGAGATATATAAAAAACAAGAGCCTTTTATTTCTTACTGAATAATAAAAAAGTTACAAAATAATACTTTAAACTTCTTCTATTCGTAAATCCTATTATCTTCTAATAATATTTAACCTTATCATCTATGTTTGTAAGACCAGGAAGAAACCAACATTATAATAAGAAAATTAGTACGCTGAAGAGGAAGTGGACCGATCATCTTTGCAGGTGGTCGCTGGAGCCAACTTGTGCTAGAGTGGAGACCCCGTTTAGACAATAGTAGTGTGAGGCGCTCTACAGTTTCTCTAAGTCAGTAACCGCAAGCATAGCAACTGGTCGAAACAAAAGACAACTGAAAAAAAAACTTTTGATTTGCTCGTGAATTTCTGAACTAATATAATAAACATTTACCGTGATAATTTGAAAGTTAATAAATCTTATTAGATTCTTGACAAGTTATTGGCCAGTCATTTTATCTTTTATTTTTTAGATTTCTGAACTTCTGCTCCATATAAACTTTGATTGTGCGTTAATTCATACTCCATACATACATACTTTATTGTGTTTTCATAACTTTCATAAAGGGCTACAATCGTTTTCCTTCTCGTATTAATATATAGATAGTTTGTAAGGATGTGTGTTTGTTGCTATTTCACGCGAAAACTACTGAACGGATTTTCATGAGACTTTGTAGTAATATAGTTCAGACATCGGAATAACATAATAAGTTAAAATTTATAGAAATTTAAAAAAAATAACTCCGACATAGACGCGAGCGGAGTCGCAGGCAAAAAGAAGTTAAGAAGTGCATTTTCAATAATTCATAAATTAATCAGAGAAATAATTTATATCGTCGTTTTCATAGTTCTACTTAATTAATAAAGTTTTAGCAACATTCATCAAACGTACACGTAAATAAAAAAAAAACTTGAAAAGTCAGTAATACGTGTTCAAGAACTTAATTTTCTACTTAATTTAGGTCTTGTTACATTTCAAAACGAAGAATACCAGTCCATAAATAACTTAACCAGCCATTCAAGTACGAAGCTTACAATTTAGTACAAGACATGTTTAGTGCTTAACTGTTTTTGCTTACTTTGCGCCTAATTACTTAGTAACTTAATTGTTGACCTAAAATAATGGAAATTCATTTAGTCCTGTCGAGTTGGCACTAGTAAAGAAAGTAAGAGGTTGTATTCAATACAATATTTAAGTAACTAACTTTACATTCAATTTTGATATATTTTCCTTGAAGCCAGGATATTCGTAATTGTTTTACATTGTTTTGTAAATTTTATAGGAATAAGCAGATTGACTGCTAAACTGTACTCATATTCTAACGCTAAATATCCATACTAATATTATAAATTCGAAAATTACTCTGTCTGTCTGTCACGATTTCACAGTTAAACCGTTTTACACGGAGATACTTTGATTTTGAAGGAAGGACACTGGCTACTTTTTGACACGATTACCGACATACACGCGGACAGAGCCGCTGCCATAAGCTAGTACCTTGATAAATATGATGATGAATCTGATACAATTTAGATAAAGGTTTTAGCTAATCATCATCAAAGACACTTGTAAATACACTTCTTAATTCTTAATTATCTAATCTAATTCAGAAGCTCGAGATGAAGTGATATCATTTCTTCTGCAAACTAGTTAAAAGAACACTTTACTTGCAAATTTTTCAGAAGAGTTTGTGATCACAAGGAAAAAGAGACCTTAGGGGTTACTATCTAAGAATTGTTCTGCACGCTGTAGAAGGCTTGCTATCTATCAGTGTCCATTGCTAATGTGCCAGCTCTTTAATCAAGGATGTTTCGTGCAATAAAGGTTTAAAATCACTTAGATATATTTTTACTGTAGGAATAGATTCTTCTTTATAAAGTTATAGAACATCAACGAGATGTCAAGGAAATCTAAGATAAATACAAATCAATTCTATTTACAATCAACACTGGCCACTTCTCGTCAGAGGTCACAGCGAACGGTCGTGATCATAAAAGCAAAATTCGTGACGATGTTGCACTTGAGGTCGAAACAAAACCGAGTGTTATCACTTGAATTAGGAATCGATTATAAATATCGATTTATTTATTGAATGAACGATGATCTAATTTTATAGCAGGAGTGATGAATGTTTTTTCATAGGTTTATAAACAATCATCAACGATAGATGGGGCAATAGAATAGAATAGTGGGTGAACGAGCAGACGTATCGCTTGATGGTAAGCGATTACTGCTGCCCATGAACCATGCAACACCAGAGGCGTCATAAGTGCGTTACTGGCCTTTGGGAGATGGGGACTAGTTGGGGTATTGACCTCCGGTATCCTCACTCACTCGGTGAAACACAGCGCAAGCGCTGTTTGTACATCCAAACCTTGGGCAAGTGAAAATTTTGTTGGAAGACAACATTTATCCCACTAATCAATAAATAACTTGAAATAATTGCCAGAAAGAACACAAGATAATGATAGTGCTATTACTATCATTGTTCTATATCTTTTACCACGAAACAAAGTGTAAACGTGTATTATCCAAACAATTTAAAATAAGTGGGACACAAAAGTGCTTTAGAAATCTTCAGTCATGTCTCGATGTGTATCAAGACCATTAAATTTTTAATTTCTATACATAATGTTATGGTTCCTGCTCTAAAATAAATAATGAGATCGTGTCTATCTGCTGTTCCCAAGACTTTATTGAATTATAAAGTTTGCGCGATCTTATTTATATGTACGTGGTATAACGAATTTTGATATTTGAGTCGACTATAAAATTCCTTAAAATACATAACACTTAGATGAACACAATTGATCAGTTACAGATTTCAAACCTCCCCATTGTGGTTTATTTTTAGTTGCTCAAAAGTATTTACTTGTAGAGATAGATAATATTTCTAGATTGAAAATTTCTTAATTTAGAACAATAATTTACAATGAGTTTCCTAAATTTATAAATAGAGTACATTTATTGTTATTTTCTCGAACTAGATTGAATTCATGTCTCGGGCGGAGAAAATGCTTGCAAGCATTTCAATTAACGTAACGTAATTTTATTCACATTTTAAATAACTAGTGTTTAAAGTAAGAATATAAATTAATAAGATAAATAGCAATTCCAAAATAAGCAAGGTGCAAAATACAACAACAACAATAGCGAAAAAAATACATATTTCAAGTAACTGCTCAGTTTGCTCATAGGACAAAATAATAATGGAAGTATTTAATATTCTTTAAATAATGTTATTCAAAACTAGCTGAGTCCCGCAGTGTTAAAGCTCTTTATCAATTTATGGTTGCATTCAAACACTTAAGTTTTCACAGACATCAATAACGATAATAATATTAAGTAGATTCTAAAATATCAAGATCAAGTAAACACTGTATAGCTCAATAAAGCGGAAGAGACGGTCGATCGATGCTTTGATAGTAAAAAATTGAAATATAATAAATCAATTTAGAGGTTATATCCGTCGATCGGCGCGCGCGCAGCTTCACGACTGACGCATTAGGTGTCGATCATATTATTATTGATGTATGTGTGTAAAAAATATTATTGAAATAGGTGATTCTGATGATAACATTTTTAGCAATAAAAACTTATTATACTGTGGTAATATGTGTCCAATTGATAGGTATGGCCTTCGCGACAATGACTAAAAAAGTTCTTAGATTTTTATTCCGGTTCACCAAGTAAATAAATCCTTTTTCAAATTATAATTAAGAAAAATGATTTAGATTTTTATATATTTGCTTGTGAGTGAGATATGAGGATTTTAGAACAGGAGCTGATGAAAAGAGATTTTCACTAAAGCATTTGAACTTGGCAATTTTCATAGAGAGGAAAGTTCTGTAATTTGATCTGTTTGTAACTGCAGATTTCAGCAATCTTTAAACTGATCTGTTTTTTTTTTCTTATTTTGAATATCCTGCCCATTTGATTCTGTTGAAAATTAAAGGAAGAAGACTACTCCCAATCTCTCGCTCTAACTTACATTTAATCTTTACGAGACTGTAGTCATGTCGTGTCACCACCCTATGGCATTTTTTTAATAAGACAACTCTCGCTTTATAAATAAACATTGTTTGTCGCCGGAGACTTTACAAACACTCATGAAAGGCTACAATTAATGCCCAGACTCAGAACAACAATTTGTGGATCACACAAAGTGTTGTCCAATGTGGGATTTGAACCCACAATTATTGGTGCAGTAGAAAACGGCGTGGCAACTACTTAAATCACTAAGCCAACCGTACAGCCAATTCTGGAATAGGGTACTGAAAGGTGGTGACACACTAGCGAGTCAAGTTGGAGGTGTTTACGGGTGCCGGCTACTTACGTACATTCGTAATCTACTTTTTTTTATGCAAGGGCCTGTCAAAATGACTCTACTCCGCCAGGTGGAAAGCAAAAGCAGAATCCAAGAGTGGTGGTCACCATACTCACTGTGAATGCAGATAATGCAACAATGCTGCAGCATGGTGACCCACACCATGGCGGGCTAGTGATGCTTTCGCTTGGGCCTCCGGTCTCGCACTCACCAACGAAACACGATAAAACCAACGCTGTCATTTTACGTTGATTTTCAAAACTTTTACTTTTTTAAACGTTTACTTACCATCATTAGCTGACCTGTCCTTTTGTTTATCTCCTATGCCATTAGAAAAAAATCAGCAAATTATTACTTGTCCAATATTCTGTTTACATTTCTACTCATTTAAAATATAATTGTGTGTACAGCTTTATATAGAAGCGTTGTCGTGTATCGGCCCATTTCCCGTGGTCCCTATCTATTTATACAGAAGATCATTAACAGTTATTTATTGTTACTCTAAAAGGTTAGGGCTAGAACTTTGCTATGACTAAGTTCTACATAAATAATTAGACATTGTTACAATGATTATTTTCTCATTAATGTATTTAATTTTTGATAAATTTTAGAGGTGAAAGTTTGCCTGTACTAGCCCGTTACAGTCTTATGTTTCTATTGTTACTATCTCATCTTCATGCCTTGGGGAGCACGTCGCCATAAACTATCGGTCCCAGGTACCATAGAAAAATGTATCAATCGAAGGTCAACGTTAATAGTTTTTCTACATAACACCGATATCCTCGATTTGAATTCAGCCTCACCACAGAAGACTTAAAACCGACCTAAACTTGAATTATTGAAAAATAGGCTCGAAGGAGAAATTTTATTACTATTACAGTTCGGAAATATGTAGTAGTGAAAAGATAATGGAAATATGAAAAATCTGTTCAGTAGTATGAACTCTCTAAATTGTTAATTCTGGTTACATTACGGTCATTTATATACTTTAGTTTTATGAAAAAAAAAGTAAGGACAACCATGGTAGAAAAGAGATATGGATTAAACGGATGGATTGGAAAATATAAAATGCTATTGCTAAATAAAAACAAGGTTCTCGTATATTGCTGTGATCAAAAACTCCGATGCCCCTAGTTGTCAATAAGCTCACAAAATTCTTAAAAATTAGGTTTAAATGCTTGCTTTCCCAAAATAATCTTGAAATACGGATATGTCACATAATCACCTACACTTGGCAAAGACAAACAAGGCTTCCTTGTCGCCGCGTATTGAGTGGCCCTGAGATAATTTTGTGGAAATGAAGCGCTCAGTCCAGTTGCTTCTGAAGTGCCTTTCGAGGGCCGTCAACTAAATACGGTTAAGCGTAAATATTAAGTTTTGGATTTAGTTACAGATCTGAGAAAACTTGGATACGCACATTATAAATAAAAAAATATTAAATTTTTAATTTTTTCTTAGCATAAATTAAAGTCGATTAAATTTTAATGTTGAAAATGTAATCCAAAAAATGGTGACAATAACTTATTATTTTTTGTTGTGTTTGCTTTGGTCTGGTTGTTAACTATCCATAAGTATTGTTGGTTTTATTGCAATCTGGTAGAAAGGTCTGGTCATGTCAGGCAATTCTCATAATTACTCAGAAACCATTGCACATTATATATAATATACATTGCACAGTAAATATTACTTAGGAAAACGAAATTGTTCCTCAAAAACTCGACACCACACTCGATATCAGACCACAAATGTCAACTCCAAATGCCTTGGCACTTTCAAAGTTTATTATAGTTTCAGTTTAAAAGTTATAAAAATTAAATAAGTCTGCTATTAGTCTAACAACTGCCTCAAGTGTTGCAACTTTGCTATTTCAACAGCAAACGAGTATTCGTTAGGCACCATTACACCACATCCAAATCTTCTCACCTCCAGTATCCCCAAATAAATTCGTTACGCATACGCGTGGGCTTGTTATCATAGAAAGCAGATTGGAATGTACCGTGTAATACCGGAATTCTAACAATAAACATCGAATTACGTCCGAGCGTGTGTCCGTACGTCCGTCTGTTTGCTCATCAAGTTTATTTTGTCCAAGATAATTATTTGACAAGTGCATGTTTGTGCGTTTGATTTCTAATAGGATTTAGCGAAATAAAACGCGTAATTTGTTTATATAACTGCTTTTGAATTTATTGTGGATGTCGTACTCGTAAGTGTGTCTCTGATAGATATTTTTACGTGTTTTGATGAACGAAGTGTTATTTTAATACCGCTGTGTTTGTTATTTTGTGTATTAGGTACCTTATCCTATAAGGTAGTTATCTAATCAAGTCGAATTATGAGTTTCGTTTTCATTGGAACACAGTGATGATACTTCATAGTCTTTGTACTTCAGTTATGTGTTGTCGGAATCATTTATTTTTAATAGGCTTTGAAAGATTATAACCGTGACTGTTGTTTCTGTTTGCTAGCTCAGAACTCTAACTGAACGTGGGTTTCGTTCCACCTATAATTATGATTCTATTCAAATTAAAAATACTGCTTTTAAGGACATTAAATAAAGGAATTATCATTATGTTGTAAGCGCACTGAAATCATTAAAACTCTTTTAATTATATTTTAATGTATGTTACCTGATGAGTTGGAAACTGCCCGACTAATTCAAAAAACATCATGTTTTAAAGTTTGTATTTCTTGATTGTTTTCTGAAGCTGAACATTGATATTTAAACGACTATCGGAAAATTTTAAACAGAAAAATCAGAGCACTGAAATGCTAATTTGATTAGTAGATTTATTCCTCATGGGAAGCGAAATAATAATTAAACGGTCTGGTCTGTGAAACTCCTATTAAAAATAAGCATATTCTAGCTAAAAGTTTATAATATGTATTCAGAAAAAATATATGTGCATATGCTAAGCTAACTTTGATGGTGAAGGGAAAAGAGGATTCCTTAAATATATGTTTTTTTTTTTAAGAAATCACCAAACAACGATGCATTTTTGTGGCGAGGCGGAAATTTCGTTGCAGTGATGATGTTCTCCTAGCCGAAATAAGCCACGTCAGCCAGCCTCCACGGAGACCAGCCAACTACGCAAGAGATATTATAGTACCTTGTGCACTAACTTGTGCGCAAACAGGTGCACTCTCTGTTCCCTCACTCTCATAATCCGAAGGGACCGGTTACCCGCCACGACCGGGGAGAAGTCAGGTGCGGGACCTTACTTTAACTTTAAGTGCTAAAACCTTAACTTCTTAATTCCGAGCCGGCCAAGCATTTCTATTATCATAAAAACTCAATAACATTTTTAGGCCAAACGGGGATTCGAACCCGGGACCAACGACTCTAGTTTCTTGTTGTAGTGAAATATTAAAGATTTACATAGATAAACACATTAAGTGATTATGTACTCAATGAAACATACATAATACTAGTTGACATTAGAACTACATACCGAAGCAGGAATACATCTGGTCACTCCTTATATGGATAACATCTTCTGATATATGGTGACCCTCGTTGGTTTCGAGTAAACTCGTACACTTGAGATGATATAGTATGTACCATATTCTATGGTCCAAGACCTTGCATGATATTTTATTTCGTGTGACTTAACAGGTTTTATACCTACATTGTATTATAGCTTTCATAATTATTTTTTAAATATAAAATTACTTTTTTAATATATGCGCTTTTCAAAATTACTCTACTCAACCTGATGGAAATTAGGAGTAGAATTCAAGAGTAGTGGTCACCATACTCATAACGAATGCAAACAATGCATCCAGGTGACCGACACTATAACGGCCTATTAAAATGCTTCAGTAGCATTGAGTCTCCGGTCTCTCGCACTCACTAAAAAATCACGACAGCTCGAATGCTGTCAATTTAAGTTTGTCTCATGTAAGAGGTCTAGTCGGACCAACTCGTTCATTCTGAAATCAGTGTGGCTCTACCTATCAATAGTGTCGTCTTTGAATTATGCCAGTACCGTTTTTCTAGTTTATTGTAGCCTGTTTTAACTAAGAAATGGACAGTACCAAGATAAGGCACCACCATGTAAGTAGACAGTATTCAGTTGATAATCTTAGCTTTCGGTAACATTCTGTGTTGGACATCTCTGTGACCGTGACCGAGAACCTACATTTAGTTCTTGTTAAATACCGCAAAGGTTTCGCTTGATTATGGACAAGAAACTTTAATAAGTAGAAAACATTTCATATTTCCTTATGGGAAATGTATTACATTCTTAAACCACAATATAACTATTAAAGAAAAAACTAACGTTTTGTTTTATGAATGTAAGCGTTATAGATGTAGTGTACTGTGCTTTGTAAACCTAAGTATTGGCAAGAAAGCATTTTCTGTCATCCATATATTAGAAATAGGTAATGAAGATAAACTACCGATAAATTGAAACCTAAAAATTGCGTCAATAGTAAGCCAAATGTAAAGTGAAAAAGAAATGAACGGCTCAATATTTCGCTGCATCATCGATCAGCTGAAATGGGCGATATAATCCCCATGAAGCTCTCGAGGAGTTCTTACATTTTTCGGATGCGAATATACCTACTTGAATCATTTATCTGATGATTTTGAACCAGGTAATAATTGACTTAACAAATGTACATAATAATTATTCAATAGAGTTAATTAATAAAGGTATTTCATAAATAAAATAAACTTATTTCGGGTGTGTAAAATTTTGAGAATAATAAACATGGTTTTAGCAGACAAGTACTCATATACTGACTAATCACAAATTTGGTCGTTTTCTTTAGTGTTTTTAGTTTGAACCTCGAAAGCAACCACATGAAATTATTTATGTTAAAATATTGTGTTACACATCTGTGTTTGTTGAAAAAATCTACATTGTAAATCTGTTCAGTATTCTATAGATAAATAAATAAACAAATATTTCGGACATCTAACACACAACGCCATCTAGTCCCAAACTAAGCAGAGGTTGTAGATAGATAGGTATAGGTTACTGTTTATTTACGATCTAGAATTAACTTTGTGAAGATACTTCGCCAATCAGTTTGCTAGGTTTCGAGACAACTTCGTTGTGCGGACATCTTTTCGAAATCAGAAAACAAAAGAATTCAAAGTAAACACAAAACTTTTTTGTAAAACTATATACATAAGCAAAGGACAAAATATAATGACATTTAAGCTTTGCTATACAGCCTTTTAAGTATATGTTAAGAGTCTAATAATATGTATTCTATTCTAGAGTTACTAGAGTACTAGAGTAGAGAGAGAGTAATGTATTCCAGAGTAAGAATAATATGTTCTCATACATTATACATCGATTGAACAAAAATGCTAAGTATCTTAACAAGCTCTTATTTAAAAAGGGTCATATATTCGTATGGATCATTATAAGCACAATAATAGGTTTGTGCCATAAATCCCGGCGGAGTAAGGGTCGCGCGGCACAATTAATAAATTAAGCTGCACACGGTTAGTGTGAGGATTAGGTGTTAGAGTCAGCGGAAAGCGATAATTATGTACTTGCCATAATAGAATTCTGCAGTACTATTTAAAAACCTGCTACGGAACTTCTAGCGAAAGAAATGAGTCTAAACATTTCATCGTACTACTAAAATAATGTAAATAATCTTGACTCATACAGCTTACTTGAGAGACGGGATGTATTCTGAAACTCGATATTTTTGAAGTTAAAACTTGTTTATCCGCGTTGAGCACTTTTTGGTAGGAGAAAATATTATGAGTTTGCGTTACCGACATGCTAATGTTTGATGTTGATAATTGTGAAACAATGTGAAATTTCTATTATTTTTTTTATATTAATTTAATTCATGTCAGTCAACCATGAATATTACAATGTTGAGAATCTATATCTGCGTAGTGCTTAGTACATTCTAAACACACCGTGTTTTAGTATATAGCATAAGCTTGCTATTGGGGATTAAATTGTAGCAATCCTGCATTTGAATTTTGTAAACTGTTTGGGTTAAACATTTAAGTTTACACACAAGTAAAGTGTGTTGTTAAAACTATTTGAGTAGGTAATTGGCATATTAATGCAATTTTAAAGTTTTTAGAAAATATATTACTTTTAATATAAAAAACGTAAAGAAATCGCAGCAATAAACAGATGTTTGAAGTTGATATTAACCATACGAAATTGGTTTCTAACCTTATTTTTTTTCCTCGAAAGCTTACTTACTAATTATGACCTCTACCCGCCTTCAGTCGGACCTGCACCTTATAGCCAAAGTACGCTAACAGTGGAATATTCATTGCTGCCATAATGCATGATAAATGTAGCGAGAAATATGCATAGTCACAAACGTGAATAGTGGCCACAATGCGCGAGAGTCTGGATAGCTTGGTCTACCAGACAACAGAATGAAATGTTTTTATCTTATTTTCTTATAATGAAGAAATAAGAGAGAGGCCACTTTAATTTACAATCAATTGTCTAAAATAATTTAAAAGAAAAACTATATCATTTACGCCATTAAAAAATGTTATTGAGTATATACATTGCTTTCTAGAGCGAAGATAAATTTATAACACGAGTTTGTTAAAGTACAGTTATTAGTTGCAAAAACAAGGGTTACCTAGAAAGTTTTCTGAGAGTTTGGAAAATTGGAAAGTTAATATATTTTGATGTGCTCCTTGCAGATTTTAAGTTAGCCACCTCGTATCTTTGAGGCTCACGTATTATGAAAAATTGAAAAAATTACCGTCTACTGCAGTTTATTGTTAAAATCTTCTTCCCGACTACGATAAAAAAATATTTCTTACAATTTTTGTCCCTACAACTTTTTTGTACGAGAGCCATAAAGTGACCCACACACGCTTTAATTTTGAAAATGACTATTTTAGGGACTTAGATACCAGTCACCAAGATCAAGAGTTCAATTAAGTACAGAAGTTTGTAAGTTTTTGTAAAGGTACACAAACCAACATAACTATCACTTATATATAGATACAGAAAGGTATTTAACATTATGGTATTAATGGTAGCAAACAACCAATATTAAATCATTAAAATCGGTTCATAAATGGCAAAACAAGATAAATAGTTATTATTTAAAATTTATGTTCTAAGCTACTGAACTCAATACTAATCAATGTTAAGGTGCCTTTTCACTGGACATCAATTTCTAAAGATATTGACACTGTGGTTATTTGAGCGGAAATTATTGACCAGAAAACGTTTGCAACGTTGTAATGTTTCTTTTTGTTCTTTATGGAACAGGGGGCAAACGGGCAGACGTATCGCCTGATGGTAAGCGACTACCGCCGCCCATAGACACCCGCAACACCAGAGGCATCACAAGTGCGTTGCCAGTCTTTGGGGGATGGAGTAGGGGATAAAGGGATGGGGTTTAGGTATGAGCCTCCGGTATCCTCACTCACTCGGTGAAACACAGCGCAGGCGCTGTTCACACCGGTTTTCTGTGAGGCCGTGGTATCACTCGGGTCGAGTCGGCCCATGCATGCTAAAGCGTTGCTTTTGCACGGTAAAGTGTACTTTGCTTTACTAATAAATATTCTCATTAATAGCCATTGTAACATGAATTGCACTAGGGTAGATTTACTGTAACATGGTACAGGTAAATCTTTTTATAACTTGGCACAGCAAAATCGTTTAGAATTTTTATATTTATTATTTTTATTCATCTACTTAATTATAAATCCACCTGCACATGTAGCTGTAAAGCTGTAGTTCGTTGAAAATAACAAATTTAAGAAATATGAAGAATTTTCGGCTAAAAGTTTGTCCTCACTTAGCATCCTAATGCAAAAGGAACTTAACCTCTAATTATAAGATAGACATGTTACATTTAAAGGTTTAAAATAGTCATTAGCTTAGCTATTTCTAAGAGAAGCAATTTTCCATAATTAACATCAGACTTAAATTCCAAGTACTGCAGTAAATCATCTCTTGGCTGCATGCCTAAGCACAAGCTAGCAATGCGCCCAGCGGCGGTCACTACACACTCATCTGGCCTATTGTCTAATATTTTTATTCGCCCCGAACAATGAGAGATCATTCGACGAAAGCATAGATACCCAGAGCCGGTGCGGTCAGTACGATGAGCTATTTGGAAATTTCGCTTCCGTTATTTCGATGGGAAAAAGCTTTCTGGGATACGTACGTATATGGATTTCTTATACACCGATTTAAGGTAACGGAGTTGCTTAGTCAGTTTATTTATTTCTATCTATAAAAATGAATCCCTATTTGCCTTGGTCACAACATCACGTGTGAACGGCTGAACCGATTTTGCTAATTCTTTTTTTGTTGGATAGCTCATTTAGCGAGGAATGTTTTAGGCTATGTAACATCACTCTATGACCAATAGAAGCCGGCTATGGACCGAAAATGTTGGGTAAAAAGATAATAAATAAATAAATAAATATTTCGGACATCTAACACACAACGCCGTCTAGTCCCAAGCTAAGCAGAGCTTGTTATGGGTACTAGAACAACTGATATAAATACATATATACTTTTTTTTTGTAAATACATACATATTATACATAGAAAATACCCAAACTCCGAAACAAATATTTGCAGATCATACAAACATTTGCTCCGACCCAGGAATCGAAACCGAGACCTCAAGCACATCAGTCGTATACGCTACCACTGCGCCACCGAGGCAGTCATGTGTCATCAGTCAGATGCAAACGAAGTTGAGTTGGCCAGCTAGTTAATTATAATAATAACCTCAGACGTATTGATATCTTTGATAATAATAATTATGCATTAATTAAAGACTGATGTCTAACTAGTTGCATACATTATGATGCCAGTAAGTGAGTGTGACTTTTGAAGCAGACACTTAGTGTTAGTGGTTATTACATCTTAAAATCAATTAAGAAATTGTCTAACTTTTACAATAACATCAAATCGAATTGAGAATAATAGTTGGTCAATTTTGTCCTACTGCAGAAGTAGAAGTTCTTTGTATCGATATCAGGGTTTCTTTGATAACAGATTTTGTGAAAAACATAGTTTTAAGAGATGCAACTTTATTTTTTAGTTTATATCATTTTTTGTTTGATTTAAATAACCTGAGATTTATAAACTTCTTGAATCTAAACCTCCATACCAATATTATAAATGTAAAAGTAACTCTTTCTGTCTGTCCTGCTTTCACGGCCAAACTACTGCATCGATTTTAATGAAATTTGGCATGAGATACTTTGATTTTTGAGGAAATACATATACTACTCTTTGCTGTGACAATCGACAAATATACGGATGGAGCAGGCGCGCAAAAGCTATAGTAATCTTATATTTAAAAATCAATTGCTTTGCGTTTGTCTCGCTAAAACTCGAGAACATCTGGGCCGATTTAGCTGATTTTGGTTTTGAAATGTTTATCTCAGTTCAGGGTAGGTTTAAACGGTAAAAAATTAAAATAACTCAAAAATAAAAATGTTACGTGTACGAAGTAGCGGGCACAGACAGCTAGTATCATATAAAAATGAATCGCCGAAATGTATGTGCATAACTTCCGATCTTATAATACTTTTTTTTATTTTTTCGTTATTATTAGGACAAGGTTTGTGTACAAGAAAAAAAGGGGAAAAGTCAATTTAAAAGCCAACGAGAAGCTGAGACAGTATTGTAAATATGGCATTACGAAGTTAGTCGGGTCAGCTAGTACATTTACATTTTCTCGTATTTTAAACTCTGTACTCAAACCTCACAAAAAATATCCACAAAGTATCGTATCAACCCAACCTCTCATTTATTAGTATAAGTTGATATTTTATACCCTTTCGTCAGTATGTGAGTTCCCCTTCATTATTTATGCCGCTCAAGGGCAGTGTTAAGAGCGGTATTCGAGCTCAGAGCAGCATATTTTCAATGGTAACCATATTGTCGGTCGTTGGGTCCGACATAAAACTGTTATGAGTGTTCGTTTAAGTTTTACAGGTACTGTTTTTCTGTATGCTATATATAGTACTTTTTTACGAAACGGGACGATACCGAGACGATTGGCTGCAGAATATAATCTGTTAATGATTTTCAAGAAAAAAACCGCCTTCAATTACTGAAACAAATTGAAAAATGACCACAAGGGCAGCACCAGCTTTCCAGTAAAAAAGAATCTTCAAAATCGATTTACCCAGTGGACAGCTCTGAGGTAATAAACATAAAAAGTATAATTAAATTGAGAACCTCTTACTTTTTGGAAGTCGGTTAGTGAAGCTAATAATTACGTATAAGCGATTTTTAGCAGTACAAACCAATGTTTAACTAATTATTTTTGGTCATTAATCTTTTTGATATAATTAGCATGTATACGGTAAAACAATTTCAGGTAACTAAGAAAAAAACCTGGTTTAATTGTTGCATTATCATTAAGCTGTCATCATCATCATCAACCTTTTGTAGTTCATGTCCACTGCTGAACATATGTTCATTATTTTTCATCATTATATGTTCATTATTATGTCCACTGCTGAACATATGTGACATAATAATATTGTTATGTAGGCCTCTCAAGCTGAGAGTTGAACCAAGTGACTAGCAATTGGAGAGGCCCATTTTAACTATCTGATACTAAAAAAATATCAATTTTTAAATTGTAGTTCCTGAGACTTTTTTTATGGACTAGGGTAGCAACCCAGCAGACGTATCGCCTGATGGTAAGCGATTACCGCCGCCCATGGACACTCGCAACACCAGAGGCGTCACAATAGCGTTATCAGCCTTTGGGGGATGGGGAGAGGGGTGGGAAAAGGGGTTGGAATATGGGCCTACGGTATCCTCACTCACTCGGTGTGAAACACAGCGTAAGCAATTTAAAAAAATAAATTTTTACCTGTACAATATTAGTATCGACATGAAATAAAGTTACAAAAATCGTATAGTCTAAAGGGCCATCTACACCGGTCCGGTTTGTACTACGTAGGATTATAAAATAGACAGAGCAGTCATTTCGCGAGCGTACGCTTCAGCGACTGCTTTTTAAACTCATGATATTTTAGTTGCCATAAACTCTAACGAATCTTTATACTCCGTAGGGAGCCTTATCTGAACTGGTCGGACTAACTTGACCTGCCTTCTAATTACCAGGGTTTTATTTGCTATAAACTAGTTTACTATTAGTATTTAAATAGTCTTGGGTAAGTATTAGTCAGGATAAGTACCAGACGTTTACGGCTGATTTAGTTATCTTAATAATTACGTAATTTACCATTCAGCTTAAAATCGTATATTTAATTTCATATAAAGTCGAACAGAAATCTAATCTAAATTATTATATTACATTTTAATGGTTCAAATTTGTAAATTAGAATTATATTGCGACAGTAATTATGAGCTTATATATTACGAGTATGTCCTCAGTGAATATGTATGTAAGGGACTAAGGTTTTTATTTTTTGACTGGGTGGAAAATCCCTTCAAATCTTAGGAGGCACAGGACCTAGGATTTTGCGGTATTTCACTGAAAACCACCCTAAGCTTCACCGGCAGACCTTAGGCACCCTTCTCGGAATAGGTGCTTAGTTGGTGAACTTTATTTAATGGGTTGATAGATTAATCCGGAAATTATATTTAACTCTTTTGATATCCTACAACTTATGGACATCTGGGCTGAGGGCGTCCATTACCTCAAACTTATACGTGCTCCACATTTATTGCAATGTTCCTCGCATTACCTGCTACCGTAAGTCACCAAGTTTTTCTTTGAACTACGTTTTTAATCCAAGGTCAGATAGGCTGCTACGACATTTACTCCTTATAAAATATAGTTTTGAAGCAATTTACTAAGATTACCTTTTAATATGTACGCCACATAGCACAGTTCACCCCGATCATGTATTACACATCCTCTCGACGGGCTCAAATTACATAACACATAAATACAATGGCCGATGTTATTTACAGCTGGTTTTAAAGTAAAAGCTAACGTAGCAATTATTGTTGCTAAAATGCTGCTGCAAATTGAATTTGCTTAATGAAGTGACTAGAAAGGTTTTACGCATATGTCGCAAGCAGTACTTGCTAATATAACTTAACATACACATACATTTTCAACAAGTAAATAATTAAACTATCGTGTCCATATAATATAATTATGTTTACAGAAATTATTTTGCTCATCTCATAGTGGTAGTCCGTGTGGTGGCGCTCATAGCCCAGTTACACTCGGTAAGCAACCACGTCAGGGTCAGTATCTGTGTGACATGGTACCTTGATTCGAAGATCACGTTAAGCAGTCAGTCCCGGTTGTTATCCTAGAAAAACAATCATGAAGCTTAGGTGGAGGCCTTAAAACCACCCAACAGCAAGATTACGTAGCCACAACATTGTGTTGCCAGTCCCCAACCCACACTTGGCCAGCGTGGGGACGTATGGCCTTAACCCTCTCCTGAGAGGAGACCCGATCCCAGCAGCGGGATATAATGGGCTATTGATGGTAATCCATGTGGTGACGTATTAAGTCTACGTAGTATCATCTTTATTCATCCCGCATGTATCGTAAGAGCCCACTAAAGAATCAAACTACGCAGGACAAAAGTACTGCAAAAATGATAAACACTTACAGTGGTAGGTACTGCTGGCCTACCGCTTTATAAAGTCAAATCGTCCTTTCTAAGGAGAGGCCTAAGTCTAACAGTAAACTATTAAAAGTTGTTGATGATGATTATGAATTGGTTTTTGACGGGTCACAAGTGTTGAGTTACTAAAAATAACCCAGAATCAGGTTATGTACGGTTTAGGTTCCGATAACTTCGATCGCTCGGTAATAGCAGTGAGAACATACATCGATCATCTATGAGAAAGTCTTCTTCTTCTTTTGATGAAATGGCAACCAGCCGGATCTCTTAGATCAGCTATTTCTGCCAATGTCAAGTGTTTATAGTTTTCAAATCATAAGTCTTCGTCGTGATGAAATTACTGTTAAAAAAAAATATAAAATATGGATGAGATGAAATGGGGACCGTCTTTCGAAAAAACAAAAAAACAATCACCTATAAGAAATCCAGCCGGCTCTTTGTTCCAAAACAGAATAAACTAAGACTTGCGCCATTTTAGTGGTCCGGGCTGACACAGGTAATACTAATGAGTTGGGATGCGCGCTCAGGTCGCGCATGTGACCTGCGATGCGCGCGATATATTGCGCGCCGACGTACAGAGCCTATGAGTGGACACTGTAACTGTATTCCAACTTACCACTTTACTGTAGTACTGTTTTATATTTAGATTTTCTCAGACAGAATGCCTATTTGTTATAAATGAAGTTTACCTGGGGAAACTAAATCTGTGGAGCTTGAATATTTTGTTTTATCTAGATGGAATAAAATGTTTTTGTTCCACAAATATTCTTAATGGATACTTATGGGGTTGAGTGGCAGTATTTATGGTCACGAATCTCTGAATGAACTAGTTTTTTTTTTATTTCTGTATAGTAAACAGGTTAAATACGTACAAGCGATATATGTTACGGACTGAATCGATGGATTTATTACCTATTATTAATTTCAGATCGATACACAATGATGCTCTAGCCCGCCATGGTATGGGTCACCATGCTGCATTGTTGCATTGTCTGCATTGCAGTATAGTGACCACCACTATTGGATTCTGCTTATGCTTAGCTTGACCAACGTAGGATATCCACGCATCGGTGCATTCAGGTTTGCCCCTAGATAAATTGACCTTCTACAAACGTAATCGCTTATAGCAAAACCAATTATTTCCTATCAACACCCATTAACAGTCCATTCTGGACCCAGGTCACTCCTTAGAAAGGGGTTCTTAGGTCCACGTGTGCACGTGTACCATGCTCGCCAGTTGACGGGTTGGTTTAAAGTATATTTAAAATTTTCCTTCTCTTTGCATGGATTTTATCCTGCTTAGTTTTTCCCTTAGTCCCCTCATATATCCCATGGGATGAGTAGGGGTGGTAACATTCCGTTTTCTTTATCACACACTATTATTTACAAAAGATCTATACAAATATATAAAATTGGAGTGTTTGTTTTAAATCAATGCATATGTATGTATACACGATACATATAGCGAAAATGTAATTAAAAAAAAATTTTGTGGGTTAGTCTGTCTGTCTGTCTGTCTGTTTGTTCTGGGTAATCTCTGGAACGGCTAGACGGATTTTGACGAGACTTTCACTGGCAGGTAGCTGATGATCCAGGGAGTAACTTAAGCTACTTTTTTTTAGACTAACTTTGTCCCGCGGCGTTACTCGTGGTACAACAATAACCGCGGGTAACACCGCGGGGTTCAGCTAGTAAAAATACATAAATAATAACTTCACGACTTTGTTAGGTGAGAAGTCATAACAATTATAAATATTACCTATATTGTTACATAAGGTCGTTAATGATAATAACACATAATATGATTATTAATAGTTTTACATAACACATATCGTGTACAACATGACAATTGATTGTGATTTACAGTAAATTTCTAATTTGACATTTGCAAAGTCTAGTAATTGCAAAAAGCACAAGAAATGATAAATGATTATTACCAAAATATATTCATTCTATGACATTATAACAGTTTTATTTATATTTAATAAGAAATAGGTTTTAAATATTAGTATGTATTTACAATTTAAAATTATTGTTATCAAACTTATCAATCATAATTAAAAAAAAACTGTAGTAAATCTCATTATATACAGTACCTGGATGACTGACACGGTATTTTTTTTGGTAAATTTTCTAAAAATAATTCCAACTAGAGCGATTTATCACCCTCGAAACCCCTTGAATACTAAATTTCGTCACAATCGTTGAATCCGATTCCAAGATTCGGGTTTTATAAAAATATAAGTATTACTTGTTTTATTAGATAGACTAGCTGTTACCCGTGACTACGCCCGCGTGTATGTCGATTATCGCAGCAAATAAGCCTATGTGTTATATATTGTTATAGTACTGTAAAGTTTCATCCATATTTGTTCAGTTTGTTACTTCTTCAGTGTTACTACAGTGAAGAAGTAACAAACATACACACTCAAAAACTTTCGCCTTTATATATTAGTGTGATGTAACATAACGCTTTTTTAAATGTAACAAAATGAAAAACAGAAAGTTACAGTTTATTTACAATATAGTTGAATGGTTTGAAAAGTTTCCACCCTAACAATGATACAAGAGATTTTTTTAACCGACTTCAGAAAACGGAGATTCTCAATTAAACTGTATTTTTTTATGTGTGGTACCTCAGAACTCGACTGGGTGAACCGATTTGAATGTTCTTTTTTTTGTTGAAAGCTGGTGCTTGCCGCGTGGTCCCATTGGAATTTGGTCCAGTTCTAGAGTTCTTGTCTAGTCCTAGTTGTTTTGTTTTTGTAAAAACTTGTTTCAGTCTCCTTGAACTCTACACACTTTTCCCAACAATGCACATTTACTAGTTTTTTCAGGAATGTTGCTATCGTCATGTTTAGTTCGAAAACTTATCAAAACATCTGGTATGCGGAAATATGTTTAGTTAAAATACTGTAAACGAAATTCAGTTTGCGGCAAAGGACCAGTGAAGACCGATGTTCACGATATTTATGAGGTATGGAATCTCAAGGAGTTCGGTTTGTATTCCTTTGAATAAGCCTACGTACAAGTAGCATGACAAGTTGCTTATTATGTGCAAAAAGGTTGTATTTAAAATACTATTCAAAATTACTTTTAGGAAATTGAGTAAAAAAACCTTTGAATTATTGAACAAGTGAGGTTATATGATGACTTATTTGACTTATAGTCCTATGTCCCCTTGATGGGGCAGAGGGTGTCCAAGGAGTTCCACCATAGCGTTCAGTCGTTAGCTTCGCATTTTAACTCACTTCCTTCTTTGTCTCGTTTGCAATGGTGCGTCGCCAGTCGAGACTGCCTCTTTTTAACCGACTTCAAAAAAAGGAGGAGGTTACTCAATTCGACCGTATATATATATTTCTGTTTTTTTTTTTCGCGGATAACTTCGTCGTTTATGAACCGATTTTGATGATTCTTTTTTTAATGGAATGGAGATGTCTCAACTGTGGTACCATGATGAGGAGATTAATATCTGATGATTGCATCTAAGAGAAGTCGAGTCGAACCTTGAAGTTGGTTTTATTTTTGTTAAAATTGTACTTGTTCGTTTTCCCGGAGGATGCCTCTTTAGTGATATTATCGGAATCGCTACGGAGTATCTGATCAAACTAGTTCATCTTATGATGCTTGATCTGTTGTAAACATTATAATAGTATTGACTAAACTATAATTATGTGTAAAGAGATAGTGTATTTTCTCCTAGTCTAAATAATAGATAATAGTAGTAATAAGTTTTTGTATAAGTTCTTCTTTAAAACACTCTTAGCAATTACAACAATCACTATTTTTACAATTACACCGCTAGTGCCGTTGTTAATCAATCAAAAACTATCGATACCACGTTTCTCTCATTTACATTATAACTATGGATAACGTATGTTGAGTGCTGTACAAACTATGTGTCGTAGAAACTACGTAATCTGATCTTTGATAAATGTTTATGGGAAAGCTTAAGAGTCAATTTGAATTCAAGTGATTAAATTCAAAACCCTAATTCATAATTTTGTAAAACGGCTTTAAAAACACGGTTGTTTTAAAAGCTGTTTTAGAAGAAAATTTAACCTTATGTGAGATGTGTATTGAGTTGATGTCCGAATTCTATCGAAATTTGTTTTATATTAACCAAACCAAAATCATGGATACAGGAATTGGGGGTACAATATAATACAAGTACATTTAATTATATTATAATACATTTAAATAAAAAAAAATAGTAACTGAAAAAAACATCAACTTACGTATCTAACGTTAGACAGTATAGTACAGTATAACTCTCTCAAATAAAATGAATTAAAGAAAACTATTAGGGTGAAAATTTCAACACTTCGTGTCCCAGTTCATAAATTAAAAAAATAGATTTTAGGTATTACGTAAACCAATGAAAAATCATAGCTTCCTTACAAAGACAAGACGTGTTTAAAAAAATTCGTTACACCGATTACAATTAAGAGCTACCAAGTTTAATTATAAAATATTATTTAGTTAATAAACCTGAATATACTTGGTCTTAGTTAATTGCTATTATTCACTTTCAAATGCTATTTCATACAAATGTTTGAAGGCTTTTATCTTGTCTTATATTTTGTCTTTTAGTCTAACGGTATTTGTGTTCTGTCAGGTTAAGAATATAAAGGTCAACGCCCGTGGGTGTCGCAATAGTCAACTAAGGGAGAAAATAACGCCAGATAACAGCTCTGCAAGGGAAGGAAAACTTAACACAAACTTGGCACCAAGACGTGGAGGCGTGCTTAGTATCATAGGTCGCAACCTCTTTTCTAAGGAGGGTATGTCTAGCCATGGACTATTAAAGGATATTGTCGTGTTAGCCTAGTGGTTTGTTTTTTATGCCTGCCAAAATGCCTCTACTCTGCCTAATGGAAAGCATAAGCAGAATCCAAAAGTGGTGATTACCATACTCATTGCGAATGCTTACAATGCAACAATTGACAACATTGAAATACAATACAAGTGTTGTGACCCACACTATGGCGGCTTAGTGATGCTTCTGCATCATTGGGCCTCCGGTCTCGCACTCACCAACGAAACACGACAGCAACAATGTGGTGTGATGAGTATAATATTTTTTATATGGCTGGATGTAGTATCCCTGGAATATCCTACTTATCACATCACATCACACTAATATACAAAGGCGAAAGTTTGTGAGTGTGTATGTTTGTTACTTCTTCACGCGCAAACGGCTGTACCAATTTGTGTAAAATTTGGTATGCAAGAAGCTAACTCCCTGGATTAACACACAGGCTATTTAAAAAAAAGTTTGGAGCAAAAACAGATAAACACGTGGGTGGAGCCACGGGCAACAGCTAGTCACATCACAATCACATAATATATGAAGGCGAAAGTTTGTGAGTGGGTATGTTTGTTACTTCTTCACGGAAAAAAGTACTGAACCGATTTGGATGAAACTTTCCAAAAATATAGCTTTTACATCAAATAACACATTGGCTACTATGTGTCGCGATAGCCGATATATACGTGGGCAGAGCCGCAGGCAACAACTAGTATTTCATATTTAAGGTAAAATATATTAAAGTAGAAATAAATTTGCTTAAGTGCTAATCCTGGCGAAGGTAAAGGAATGATTTGATATATCTATGTACATAACCTAGCCATATCATATTTAATTTTAAATATTATTTTTAAAACTTTTAACCTTTTTAACCTGGTATAGACATGTGATGCGTAGAGATGAATAAAATGTAGTTAAGAGAGTTTTAGGAACGGAAGTCGGTGGATATAGGAGTAGAAGACGACCAAAAGAAAAATGGATGGCCTGCGTAAAAGAGGATATGACCACAAAGGGAGTAAGCACTGAACGGTGAGTGACAGAGGAGAATGGAGGAAAAAAACTCATTGCACCGACCCCAAATAAACTTGGAAAAAGGGTAGAAGATGCACTCATTAGGCTTAATGCATAGTCATTAACATGCTCATATATTTAGGCAACTGTCGCTAATAAAACAGTTAATATAACATCTAACAACAAAATCCCGTTTTTAACAGTGTACAAGTAGCAAAAATCATAATTACTTTTAAAATTAAAAATCAACCGTATCCACACTTTTTTTTCTACAAAAAACGCCGAAAATCACTGTCACGATATAATCGTACGAAACACGCACTTTAATTATTTTAATTATGCGTAAAACAATAGGCAGTAACCCTATCTTTATAATTATTAAGGAGTATAGAAATTGCCACTTTTAGTGTCGGCAACGTTTGGTGAAAGTATTGGTTCGAAACAATACGACTTGTTAAATTTTGTGCGCTAGGGTTGGCAAGCTAGCGTTTTCTTTTTATAATAGCTTGAAGATCTAAAAATACATCAAGCAATGATTAGGGGTAAGCTCAAGAATTCGTGAAAAGGGGACAGTCTTGGAGTTTAGTTCAAGTGATGGTAACCTTGTCGGTCTGAATTTCAGTCTTAACAATTCCTTCAATCGAAGAAATTATATGAAAAATAATTAACATTTCTTATGATTAATAAACATTAGCTCTAAATATACCATAAATTTTGTTAAATTCAATTGCTTAGTTTAATTACAGGCTCCAGTATGGTGCGAAAAAATTACGGCCCCAGCTCGGTCAACACCCCTAACGTCATTAATTGTATGAAATGATTGAACATCAAATTTCTTAAAGATTTTGCTCATGCATGATTAGACATTATAATATGATAAAAAATCTGATGCATTTAAATCAGAAACAAGTTGTAAAATGCTATATGTGACAACCCTATAAACAGATATAACATATCGACATCGATACACTCGTGATTTATCGACAGCTGACGTCACAGTTAGATTAACTCCGCTGTGACTTTGCATTTTTCGGTAATGGCGGCTTACGGTATTTTTTATTATGAAAAAGGTTCGAAATTTCACACCACCATTGTGTAACAATTTATAAAATTGTATGAAGATGTCAATAACGTTAATTTCTGACCTAGAAAATCAAATAAGTAATACGTAGACAAATAATAGAATATTTTAACAATTGGTTATCGATGTACACTATTGAAAGAATGATAAGTTGTTTTTTCATGTATTGTTTGTGACTGACTGTAGTACAGTACGTTCACTGACTATTGGTATATTCTCTGAGTCTATACCAGCCAGTCTTGAATTATTTTTTTCGAATTATCTTGTTATTTTATTGGTGAATGTTTAAATACCACATTGAAATGAAAATATATTTAGAGAAATCGGAAAAATATATTTGTCCTATCACAAAAAATCTTGTACCTACAAATATTTCAAATGCTATTTTTAACTCTTTTCAATACGAAGGGAAAGAACTTTATAATATACTAGCTACTTGACTTAAAATCTGCTAGTAGTTTTAAGAATCTAAGAAAATAGAAAACGGAAGTGACTTCATTTCTTACTGAACCCCGTGGTTATTATCGTACCACGGAAAAAACTAGCCTATTGTAAATAAAAGCAATTAGATATCAACTGTGTTTTCGTTTACAGAATTGCTTCCATGAGACCAAATTTTGTACATAGGTTAATGTAGGAACGTAATATTTATCATCGTGACATCTGCCTTCGACTTTGTCATTTACTGCATAAAAATCAAAAGTAGGTATATAACTTGTAGCAACTTATCTGGTTTAAAACATTTTGAATAATTCATTAAAATAAGTTTACGAACTCATCTGCTCAAGAAAAGTTTAACTTCCAAAGTGTTTGTGTAACCTAATTGCAGAATAAATGATTTCATTTCATTTTTTTCATTTCTTTTCATTTGTAGTTATAAAGTACCTGTAATATATTCAAGTAAAATAACTAATCAAAATTTGATTTTATTTTAATTTGTAGCAGAATTTGAATCTTGTTCATCTGTGGGCGTCAAGAACTAAACTTAAGTACCTTAAATTATATTCAAATAGCGCAGGCGTTGACATGCGTACTTAAACTACAACTAATAAGTAGCCTTAAGAACTGCTTACCGCGTAATAACCTAACAAGTTGAATATTTACATTCCATGGCCCTGTTATTGAAGAGGGTCAAACGTATTCTCGTGTGTTTACAAAGTGGGAGTATAGTACAACCTTACTTAATAATACAATAACTCGCTAAGCTTGTTGGTTTTATTTATATTAGTATAAAAAGCTAAATTGGATATATTTATGCAAAAAAGAATCAATGTACCTTATGGCAGTTTTGGCAAATTTTATGCTAAGTAAGTGAATGAATAGACGACTTGAGGACAAAGGTTTACTGCCGTCTATGAAGACTTGCAAATCAGAGGTCACAAGGGTGATTATTGGTCTTTGAAGTGGTTCTTTTTAAGTTGAGGGTCATGTCAGTTCAGAATACTGGTAACATACATACATACATTCTTGATGATTCGGAAAAAAGCTTTTTGAAAAGCAGATGGCGATGGAGTGTTAATATTATTGTTCAAGTCATAGCGATGAATTTTAGTATTGTTAGTAGTATAACATTGTAAGAAACATAGATTTTATAGTTTACCCTGTAACATAAAAGTTGGATCATCGAATCATTTGATATTTAAAATATTGATTCAGAGAAAGCATGAGCAGATTCCAAGCAATGACTATGGTGACCACTATCACCATAGTCATTGCGAATGCAGAGAATACAACAATGTAGCTGGTGACCCACACTATGGTGACCTATAGAGATGCGTCTGCATCATTGGGCCTAACTCGATTTAGGTATTTGTATGGATTGGTCCCATTTTGCATATGTAACTCCATTTGCGATGAACGACTGCTTAAAAACAATATCTAAAACATGATTAATATCAAACTAAAGCGCACATTATCACTGATTTTAATTTATTTGTAACTTTAGTAATTTAATGACATTAATTTTGAGAGACATCTAAAATAGAGGTGAGTCAGCCTGACATCATAAAAATCATCGATAAGTATCGTTCACCTGACCTTTATATGATAAATGCGTACGGTACAGAGGTCGGGATGGGCCATTAAGTAATATGCTTATTGAAATGTTGAAAAATTCGTCTCCTTTTGTTTCGTTGTAAAGTATTCGTATTTCATGTTACCAGACTTACATTTTTTGTAGTTAACGGCTTACTTTTTTCAAAGATCCATGTGTCATAACAAACAGAAGATTAACGATTGTACTCAAACGTACTGTATATTACTCACCATTAGATGACAATATCGCATATATATATACATTAAGATACGTATGAACTATGCGGACAGTTAAAAAGCTTTTCAACTGGAGTGGCATGTGGTCGGACTTAGGAAAATAAGGCAAAACATCATTTACAAGCAAACTGAAATTAACAGTAGATATAATTTTCTTAAATGATATTATATACATCATAACTGGAGCACGTAGAACTCAAACCTTTTATTCATCGCTCACGTAAGGGCCACACGCGTAATCTTAAATCTATAAAACAATATCGATATCGATGGGAAGGCGGTGTAGCCCCGCCCTACACGAATAAATATTTAATTAAACTTATGAGAGCGCACGGATTTGAGTTTGGTTATTTGTTCGGATCATTTTTTTAGATATTATGATCGCAAGCGGATCTATGAATGAATTCGTCATCGTTCCATTCAAGTACGAGATCATACTTTTATATAGAACATTAGAATTTTTTAACGTGCGCAAGACAGATATGATGTATGTAGATAGAGACTGTTGCTCTGGTCGGAAAATTGCGATTGGGCCGCAAGCCTCTCCGGCAGTCTGCTTACTCAAGGATAGAGCCTGGTTAAGCACGAAGTTGATTCTAAAATAATATAAGACGGGTACTCCTCAGAGCAGGACGACGCAAAAACAAAAAAAAAACGAAAAATATAAATAAAAATTACGTTTTCTTAAGTTTTGTCTGACATTATGTGTATTTAATAAAATATATCCTACGTCTCTTACTGTGTATCTGACCACTTGTTTATTTTTATTTCACAGATTTAGTTAGTGAAGGATGAAAGCGTAATATACAGGCAGGTTTTAATTTTTTGTAATGAAAAATATTTACTTATATTATAAATCTGAAAGAAAATATTTGTTTATTTGAGCACACAAATATTTATTGAACACAATAATAATAATACTTTAGAACTGTTTTTTTTTTTTCAATTGAAAATACCCTCTTAGTATTAGCTTGGATTTGTCGATGCTACTATCAATGGCTGATGAGCATCAATGAAAAATAGTTAAAGAAAACTGAAATCTTTTTTGAAAAAAAAAACCGCTATAGTTTCTATAGGTTTAATGACGATGTGACAGCGTACAAAAAAACTTTTTTCTGATAATATTATCATCTTAACAAATATTTTTACGGGAATTAACGCGATCACTTATTAAAAGGTATCACATACCTCTGATTTGCCTGACGTTTCGACCAGGTTGCACTGGCCGTGGTCACACGCCCTCCGCCGCTGAGCCAGTCAGCGTGCCTGTACAGAAATAACTAATACAAAAACAAGTACGTATATGTTTACGAATATTTAAATTATGTATTTATATTTTTTTACATATGTATTTATATATTTATATGCATTTTTATGTCAATTGCATCTATACCTGTTGCTGATATCAACTTTAACCTCGATGAACCTACCTTACCAGATCTCTACACCCCCCAAAGGTTGACTGGTAGAGAATGCCTAGGGCATTAAGTCCGCCGATGTACATAAGTGCATGAAGTTTTTAATAAATAATAAATAAATAAATAAATATGTTTTTTCTACTTCGGGCATAAAACCCATGAACTCTTAAGTATCATTCTAATACATTGATTGCCACATAGTACCAAATATTTGGTTGCCACTCTTAGTGACTCATTTACAATCTATGAGTTAAAAGAACTCAACCATACTATCATGGTGATTTAATAAAGAAATAAAGAGCAATTGAACATTACAGTAAATTTCACATTCATATTTTAACTTAGTACCTTTATTATCGCTTAATGTAACTTAATTACACATCTATACAATTTTGCGGATAATTCTCTAAGAGATCCGGTTCGCTTCGATTCCCATGCAACTATGGGGAGGTGCAACCATAATTAATACACGCCCATAGTCGGCCCCATAGATATATTTATTATGTTATTTTTGTATGGAATTTTGATTTATATTGTGTGGATTTGTACTTGGTTGTTTGTATCACTTTAATATAAAGAAAATAATCGTGACTTATTGGAAGTAGGTGAGGGTCTAAGGTGACTTCTTGTTGAAATGAAGATTTCGTTTTTTAGAGTTCCATACCAAAAGGGTTGAACGGGACCCTATTAGTTAAACTCGGCTGTCCATTCGTCTGTCACCAGACTGTATTTCATGAACCATGATAGTTAGACAGTTGAAATTTTCACAGATGATGTATTTATTTTGCCAATATAACAACAAATAGGTTAAAACAAATTAAAATAAATATGTAAGGCTGCTCCCATATAATAAGCATCATTTTTTTGCCGTTTTTATAGATGATGCTAGGGAACCCTTCGTGCGCGAGTCTTACTCGCACTTTGCCGTTTTTTTTTTATATATTTGGCCCTGCCAAAATGACTCTACTCTGCCTGATGGAAAGCATAAGTAGAATCCAAGAGTGGTGGTCACCATACTACGAATGCTGCAACAATGCAGCATTGTGACCCACACGATGGCGGGCTAGTGATGCATTCTTCTGCATCAATGGGCCTCCGGTCTCGCACTCACTTTTACGTTGATATTCTGTGCAAGGGTAGTACCGCCCTGGTCGAGCCCGCCCGTTCGTGCTGAAATCAGCGTGGCTCTACTACCTTGTCTTTTCTTTTAAGTCTTTAATATTTATTCCTTGAGCACGTTAATCTAGTAACGTAGCTGTTAAACTCAAGGTCATGAGCTCGAGTTCCATCCAGCATAAATAATATAATCATTCGTTCTATGTCTGTATCTAATTCATCTATAATATATTAAATCCGGTCACCATAACTCAGACCCTTTTTAGTATGGGATGGGAGTACATATATAAAAGAAAGTCGTGTTAGTTACACTATTTACAGCACAAGAACGGCTGAACCGATTTGGCTGAAAATTGACGGGGAGGTAGCTCAGAACCAGGATATTGGATACTTTTTATATAGCCTTTTTTTCATTGCCTCTCGGCATTACCCGCGGTTGTTGCTGTACCTCGGGTAACTCCAAGGGGATCAGCTAGTTAATTATAAATCTTACGATATATAAAAGACATAAAATTATCATAAACTACATAAATATAGATATAATAACAGATATTAGCACGTTCGCAGTGATATACGGCTGATCGTATATGAATCGATAACTTTCATAACTGCTAATAAAATGTGTAATAATATCTGCTGCGTCTGCGCAAATGTCTAATTAGGGTTCCGTTTATAACTTCTGAGCTATAAACGTGTGAGTGCATTAGTTGAGATCTAGTTATAAAATACAGCTCTTGGTAACAAAAAGCGAGAACTATTCGATCAATTCCAGAGTATTATTACTCGGTATCAGAATTACTTCAATTGTGTAAACGCTATTAAACATCAAATAGGACGTTTTCTAATCACAATAAAATAGAGAAATACTTTTAGGGTTATAAGGAAGAATGGGTGGATCCATTGTATTTGAAAAAAAAAGACTATTATTTTTGGAAATATGATATAAGGAATTCTATAAAATTTAACAGGCTATATTATGCCTTTATACCTAACACAGCTAGATGCTATTGCATGCTATGCATGTTACGCTGTGCTATTTCAATTTGTTCTATTGTGTAAATATATGAAAATACAACTTCCACAATGTGAATATTCCTGTGCCGCTGGGCAATTTGTAATAAATAAGAAACAGGCATAATAATACCCGGATTCAGGATAATAATTCACGGATCACATAGTATTACCCTTTCTGAGGTTTGAACTGATACAATTATCATAGTAGAAAGCGACGAGGCAACCGCTTTACTTACTACACCATGCAGTCATTATATAATTTAGTTAATGATAACTATAAAGTTTAAGCCTGTTTATCTATTTATTTATGCTATCTTAATCTACTGTCAATGTAATCTTTTTAATAAATTAGGTCAGGATCGGCTAAACTTATATATTTTACGCAAAACGACTGTTGTCAGCAACAAACTTAGTATTACCTCACCTACCCACTTGACTGCCTTAGTGTCGCGGCGGTAGCATTTGCGATTGCAGTGTTTGAGGTCTTGGATGATGGTCTTAGTTTGTTTCCCGGGTCGGTTCATATTCGGGATATTTCTTTGAAGTTTATAATAAAACCGGATCCGGATTCAATGTAATAGTACCAGATCTGGTATACTTATGCCGGATCCGCCGGAAAACCCAGTAAAACTCAGTAAAATATCCAAAGCAAAATTAGCTCACTAAAGGTTCTTAAAGCTTTTATCCCATACTACTTCATAAATGAATATAATGCACACTCGGTGATGTAAATTCTAGCATGTAATTCGATAGTAAATAAACGAATATAGAATTATAGATTTTATGTAAAACATAAACTTTATATTCGAAAGTTGATACATTAAAAGATACCCTTTAATGCCATTTACTCATATGTATTCCTGTTATAATCGCTTAACATGATTTTAATATGAACTATTTTATATTAAAGGTAATGGTAGAAATTATTTTAAAATCGCTATAAAAGGATTATGAGATTGTTTTATATGCATGTGTATGTGTTTTGATGATGCTAGAGAACGTTAGTCCCATTTGTTTTTTTATTATATAGGCGGGGCAAACGAGCAGACGTATCGCCTGATGGTAAGCGATTACCGCCTTATGGACATTCGCAGCACCAGAGGCGTCACAAGTGCGTTGCTGGACTTTAGGGGATGGGGAGGGGGAGATGGGGAGATAGGGGCAGGGGTAAGGGCCTCCGATATTCTCACTCACTCGGTGAAACACAGCGCAAGCACTATTTCACATAGAAAACAACCCCTCTACTAGGAATATAGTACTTGTGTCTTGGTGGACTTACAAACATGCATGTTATGGACATAAAAATAAACTTTACGTCATTCGTTCAATGATTGTCAGACAGACTGAATGTAGTTAATATTGCCATTAACACATTATTTACTACACAATTTGATAATTTGACCTTTTTAAATATTGTATCGTAATTAAATTATCACGGAAGTAGGCATACATATCAGTTATTAAGCTTTTTCAATGTAAATGAATTAAAATTCAATTAGCAATCCTAGCCTAATTACATTAGTTCAAAACAGCAAGGTCACGAAATTACATAAATACATATTGCGATTTTTTTCTTCTTTCAACGTACCGTCCATATAATTCCTAATCACATAGAGATATATGTAATTGTGGATTAGTATTGAACAAAAAACAAAGCATCAAAGGTTGACCGGCGGCATCGCTACTGCATACACAATCTAACCTCGACCGCAACACTGATTTGCGAAAATAAAACGAGCGAGGTTCGCAGGCGCCGCCGTAATGGAATAGTGATGGAATGTGTCGATGAAATATCGATAATATACTAAAAAAAAATCATGAGATATTGTAACTAAATAACTGAAAAAAAAATATCAGAATTCAGTATTTGAATTGTAGACTTATGTATATAATCACTGTTGCTTATTATTGTTTTCATATTACAGTCATCATGTTGAATACCTACTAAGAGTAGTTTATGTTCCTATTTTAGTGGTCTAACCTCATTGAGGTTCAACAGTCCTAGTACCCATTCTCCAGTCGAGATGTGCTATTGCTTCCTTATCCTATCTTCATCATTTTTTTCATCTCAATCAACATTAATCTATACTAATATATAAAGTCAAAGAGTTTGTTTGTTTGAACGGGCTAATCTCAAGAACTGCCAATAAACTGCCTATGCGTTGGCAAAGATGCGTCGATTGCATGGGTGATTACTTCGAATAACAGAAATAAAAAAGTTTGAAAAAATAAGTACTTTCACTTATTGCATAAAAAACGGCAATTTCATAGGTAAAGACCTATTATAAGCTATATTACTGTAAAGTTTCATCTAAATCCGTCCAGTCGTTTTTGCGTGAAGATGTTACAAACATACACACTCACAAACTTTCGCCTTTATATATTAGTGTGTGTGTAGAAACTAAAATAAATATTCATTAATATCTGCAAATTGGCCGTGCCTATGACCTTCTCAACTTACAAAATTATGGCAAACAAATGTCAGGTTTTATTTTTCTTTACAATATTCAAGATCACGATGATATCGAAACCTAATTGAATCGATAAAACAGAAGTAATTGTTTGTTTATTAATTTTTGACGCCATACCAACTCAATTAATAATCAAAAAGGTCATATTAAGTTCCTTTAAGGATACCGATACCATTTTCAATGTACCAAAATCATAATAATTTTTAATAAAAATGAATTTTTTTTTTGTTTTTACATCAACTGACTATCAACAGTATTTAGCAGTTTAATGCTGGATATGGCACAGGTGTCTCCTCAGAAAGAAGGTTTCAGCCAACTATACTTCACTGGGATTTTATAGCTGTTTTTTTCTTATTTATTTAATTGGGATCAACTCTGGATACAAACAGTATCCTTAAACTGGTTCACAGATGATAACTATATTACATAACATGTACGTATTAATTCAGATTTATAAAAGAAAATCTATCCTTTTTACATTTGTCGCGAAATCTCTGAATTGGCTGGACCAATTCTGGCGAGATTTTCACGGGTAGCTGATGTTAGAAGGAATAACTTAGGCTACTTTTCTTTTTAACTAGCATTGCCCTGTGGTATTATTGCAGGGCACAGGTTGTCTTGATTAACAACTGCTAACTAGGGATATCTAAATCGAGTAACGAGATCCTTTCAAAAGCAAGTGAAGGAATTAATTCAATTAAGTCGTCATCGACATGGTCATGTGACGTGTAGCTATATCTTTACAAAAACTGACAGACTTCTTTCAAAATATAAAATAATGTTTTGTATTTGTTCAAATAATTTAGAACTAGTAACTAACTAATTGCGGTTAATTGGAGTCAACTAAATATATTATGCAAATTAGTAATTGGATTCAGGATAATTTTGTCTACCGGTATTTAAAGCATGATTCCATTTAACTTCATGGAACTGCAGCCATAAAGTGTACAATGTATGAACTATAAACGTAATGTAATATATACATATTTGAACTCAGGCCATTCTCGTTAACCTGTCTTATGGTTGCAAGCGTAGTTACGGAGGCAAATTAAGGTTTGATGACAGTATATGCTCTTAGATGATAAAATTTCAGAAGAGGTGGGTAACGATAGGACATTCAAAGTGAATGGCTGAATTACGTGTAGGAAAATGAAGGAGACCTTCACTCTTTGGTTGATGTCTGGTGGTTCAGTGGTAGCGTATGTGACTGCTGTACTTGAGGTCTCGGGTTCGATTCCCGGGTCGGACCAAATGTTTGTATGATCTATAAATATGTGTTTTCTGTGTATAATATGTATATATTTAAAAAAAAGTATATATATATATTTAAAGTATGTATACATATGTTTCTATCAGTTGTCTGGAATCCATTATACCAGATCTGCTTAGTTTGGAACTATATGGCGTTGTGTGTCAGATGTTCACAAATAAAAATCATGAAAATATGGAGAGGTTCTTAATAAATAAAAGTATTAAGAGAACGACATAATAATGAATTTATAATAATTTATATGATCAATGCTGTATAAAAAGCATGTTATAACTGTAGGTCGTAAGTCTACAGAATAGTTATAAAATATTAACATCTGCTTTGACCTGTCAAATTATTTAAAGCATGTAAAACCTTTTTTTGCATCTATTGTTTTTTTTATGTATGGCCTGCCAAAATGACTCTACTCTGCCTGATGGAAAGCATAAGCAGAATCCAAGAGTGGTGGTCATCATACTCATTGCTCGTACAGATAATGCAACAATGCAGCATGATGACCCACACTATGGCGGCCTTGTGATGCTTCTGCATCATTGAGCCTCCGGTCTCGCACTCACCAAAGAAACACGACAGCACCAACGCTGTCATTTTACGCTGATCTTCTGTGCGAGGATAGTACCGCCACGGTCCGGGCGGCCTGTTCGTGCTGAACTCAGCATGGCTCATTACCTGGCAATATGTATTCATAAAAATACTAGGGAAATTAATAAATTAAATAATTAAGTACCTATACCTCTTTTAAAATATCTATATTGAAGTCAACCTTGTGTGTCCCATCACTAAACTATAGTGTATTCCGCATAAAGTAATCATTTGTCTACTTGACTAAACTGAATTATATTATTATTTTTATTATTTAATAATGGCCGTAATAATTGAAGGTTGGCGGGCGGCTTCTGTTCTAGAACAACGCATTACTTGGTTATTCGAATCATCTTAGTTAAGGGGACGATGTTGTGCAAAATCGAGATTTATGTATTTTATTATTGAACTAGCTGAGTTCCGGTGAGTAGCGGTGTTAACCGCACGACACGGGGTGATATCTAGTCTAAAAAAAATAGCCTAAGTTACTCCTTATATCATCAACTACCTATCAATGAAAGTCCCGTCAAAACCCAGTTTTTTATGTCCGTTACATTGTTTTATGTATGGCCCTGCCAAAACGACTCTACTCTGCCTGTTAAAAAGCATAAGCAGAATCCAACCTTACTCATACAATACTCATACAATGAACAGTCTCTCGCGACACAGGATTTATTCCTAATGCGGGAGTTGTCTATGATCAAAACAACATAATAATAATAATAAAGTCAATTAAACGACAATCTACCCCTTAACAAAGATGGATCGTACAGTAGTCGGTTCGTATGCATTCGCACGATATTTAATAACATATAGCGATCTTCGATGTTTCAATCCAACTGTTATTCGATTAGTTTTGTAATTGAAAACATACCCTTTGGCGGTAGTGATTACTACAACTGGTAATAACAAAAACATTGTTAATTTAGTTGGTAAATTTATAGGTTTGTTCTTGATAGCAATATTCAATTAGGTATTCTGTTTGAGGGATACAACTTGGTCTCAGTTTCAAACAAAGTAGTAATGTTGATAGTTATATTATTGACACTAACACTTTTTTCTGTGTCTGGGTGTAATATAAATTCTATATATCTATACAAATAAATGAAATTGAAGTGTCTGTTTGTAATATTAAAATAACCGCTTTTTTACTAAATGCGTATGTATAAACGGTACATATAATATGTATACAAAAAAAATTTTGTCTGTCTGTCTGTCTGTTTGTTCCGGGTAATCTCTGAAATGAGTGGAACGATTTTGACGGGATTTTCACTGATAGGTAGCTGATGATATAGGGAGTAACTTAGACTTTACTTATTTTTTCTTACGAGTACATGTAACAATTTTTACTTTTACAAACTTTAACATAGGGGAGAGTGGGGTAATTGCGAACACTTAAGGGAGAATTGAAATAGAACAAAACCATACCAAGTTACGAATACTATTTATTGCCAAAAGTTTACTTAAACTAATCAATCTTCTGTTCTCATACTTAACGTAGATATATCCCACAGCACGTGGGGTAAGTACGGACACAGTGTGGGGTAATCTCGGATGCGTTGGGGTAATAACGAACGTGGTCTAACTCCTACAAAAATCACAGAGAAAACCCTTTGAAGTGCTTTCACCACTTGTGCAGTTTTCGTGGGCCCACAACCTACATTTGTGACATTCAATCCAGTCTTCACCTGGAGGATCTTCATACTTTTCGGCACAAATCAGACAATAATACTCTTTCTCCGTCGTAGCTCCTTTATCGACTTTTTTCTTTTTGCGTGGTACATTCCTCTTTTGCTTCTCAATTTCATAATTCTCATCTGCAAATGCTCTAAGATTTTTCACTCCTTTTTTTCCTTTATTTGTATTTACGGTCTTTTCAGTTTCTTTTATCTGCTCTTTATATTTCTTTTTTTGTTCTTTTTCCTCAAGTCTGTCTTTCATCGGAGTGCTCGTTATTACAGTAGAATGTTTTTTTCTGGAAGTTTGTTTACTCTTTTGTTGTGGCATTATGGGAACATTAACAATATTTGTAAGTGGAATGGATTCATTTAAGTTAACCAAAGGTAATAATAATAATAATAATATGTTTATTTCACAAAAGTTACATTTTTTCCTTAAAACTTTGTTACAGAGTAGAATAGAGACAGAGGAAGTAATCAATTTGTACATTGCTGGTTCTCAAGCTAAGCAAGGCCTGTGTTATGAGAACCAGTGTGTTTCATCGTGCTGGTCTTTGCTGCTCAATTGATGTTGGTAATATTTGTGAATGAGGGGTCACTGCTCTTTGTAAAATGCTGGGATTTTCCAGTGATGATGTTGCTGCATCTACAAACTGTTAATGAAATGTAGTTGTATCTATGGGCCAAATACCAGCTGCGCGGAATCCGTTTGCTGCTTTCTCTATATTGCTGATGCGGTTAAAAGCCTTCGTAAAAAGTTCTACGACCTCATACTGTGTAATTTTTCGGCCCACATTTGAAGCCATGTATAAGTCGCATTCTCTATTATAAGCAGTCTTAATGGGTCCGAAATATGTTAGGTCTAGTGGTTGCATGCGATGGGATGTATGAGGTGGAAGAGACAATAATATTATTCCACTCTGGCGACAAAGCAGATAGCAAGCAAGGCTAATGTGGCTTTCATGGTTGTCTAGGATAAGCAAAATTGGTTCTTCAAGAGTTGGTTTAGCAAAGGATATGAAATGATGTAACCAATCCACGAATAGGTGCTCGTTAATCCAACCAGAATCGCTAACTGCTGCGATCATGTCAGCATTGCCTCCTCGCAACAAATGAGCATTCATTCGCTTCCTTTTAAAAATAAAAATGGGGGAACATACCTTCCAGAAGCACTGAATGCGCAAACAACTGTTGTTGTCGTGCCTCGTTCACCACTTGTTGCCATACCGACTTGTTTTTGACCTTTTGGCGCCAAAATTCTTGAATTCCTTTGGACATTAGAAATACCGGTCTCGTCCACATTGTAAATACGATTACCATCAAAGTGATATTTTGCTTGCACGGCTTCTAAATTGTTAAAAAACATTTTTACCTCCGTTTCATTAAACGCTGTTATTCTATTGATAGAAGTAGACTCAGGCTTACGAAGCGAAATTTCAGGGTGTCTCTTTTTAAATCCATAAAACCAGTCTTTTCCTGCCATTTGAGATGTTTTGTCAAAATTATGTTTCAATTGATTCACTTCTGCAAATTTAAAAGCTATTTTTCGCACCATTTCTATTGTTAAGCCATAAAATACTTTGCTGCATTTAATTATATGTTGTTCTAATTCAGTTTCTTGTGCATCAGTAAATATAGCTTTTCTTCCAGTTTTAGGTTCATTTATTATTTCTTTCTTGAGATAGTCATGTATAGTACTTTTTGGAACAGAATAAATAATAGATGCCTTTCCTAACGACATTATTTTGTTCCTTACATCGTGAACGGCTTTTTCTAAATCTTCTAATTTGTATTTGGTCTCAGTCTTCCTTTGGTAACGTCGTGGCATCTAAAAATAGATATAGTAAGTAAGTATACATATTTATAACACAACAGTTAAGAGTCTGTTAAAACAATATTTTAGGTTAGGTACAAGGAAACAAAAACTACCGCAGTTAACCGGTGGAAACAAATATTTTAAATAAAAGATAAAAATCAATCTATGTAGGGGTAATTGCGGACGTTCGAGATTGCCCCATCTAAGTCGTCCGTCATTAGCCGATTCACAGAAATATCCAGAACTATTTTTTTATTTGAGGTTAGAATCGAGTGATGCAAGTGCTGAGTACTTTAAAACCTTATCTAATTACATGTCGATATACATAAAAGATACCAGATTCCTATGTCATTAATGCTATAATATACAACTTTTCAAAATTACACTAAAATTAGATGAATTTGTAGAAAAAAACTCAATTTTACATACCTTGCAAAGTGTGCGCAGCCTCACTCCCCTACTCACAGTCCGGCACTACGTTCGAACTCGACTCGCGATTGAAGCATTGAGAATATCTGCTATCCTTTTCTAACACACCTAAACTGATGTGTCCGGCATTACCCGCCGTCCGTGATTACCCCACCCTCCCCTACTCTCTAAAAACGCGAGTATTATTAGAGACTATATTAGAGTTTCTAAAAAGTTATTGTCTAAGAAGATATTCCAGTACAAAATTATTAAAAGGCTATTTTACGTCCAGTTAGTAAACTCAGTCACCTATTCGTATACACTTTCTGTAGTTCTATCCACCGTTATAAGCATATGTTCATGCCCTATGTCCATTTGCCATACGACCTACGGCACAAGATTACCATTATAAACACTTATGTTAGCCGGACCCAAAATGCAGCCATTAAAAACAATATAGCCGGCACACTCACAATGTAATAACAGTTTTTAAATTGATTTAAGATTTCACAGGCCATTATTTAAAGGTGTGTATACATGAGATGGGTTTTCCTTGTGTGGTCTGTATAAAGAGTTCACTGCTGTATTTAAGACATTTTTTTAGGATATTTAAATAAATCGTCGCCTCGTTGGTCTCGCGGTTGACGTGTGCGACTGCTGTTCATGAGGTCTCGGGTTCGATTCCCGGGTCGGACCAAATGTTTGTATGATCTACAAATATTTGTTTCGGAGTTTTGGTGTTTTCTATGTATAATGTGTATGTATTTACAAAAAAAAGTATATATGTATTTGTATCAGTTGTCTGGTACCCATAACACTCTACCCATAACATAAGCTCTGCTTAGCTTGGGACTAGATGGCGTTGTGTGTTAGATGTCCGAAATATTTTTTTATTATTTATAATCATATGATATGGTGAGGTATGTAGATAAATTCAAACCTGGATATTTCAGAGATCATGGTAGATATTTTCATCAGCGTTAGGGATCACAAATGTTTTGTTCAGAATTTGTTTCATTCTTTATGCTCTCTCGCTTCCCCCTGGTACTTCGTAAATTGTAAACTGTTAATATTATAATTGGGAAATTACAAAAATGATGAAATAAATAGTAAGTTTAAAAGAATTGATTGAAAGTACGGGGATGTTGCTTAAAGTAATGAATTAATTAATAGCTTAGAGACCTCCCATTATTGCTTAGATATAATAAATTTCAGTAGAGGCAACAAGAGAATATTTATATCACTTGTTGGTATACGACATGATACCTGAAATTCAAGAAAACTGTCTGTTATGTGCAACCTAATTCTAGGAGTAGAATACTATAAATAAAATACTACTTTTCTATTAGATCGTGGGATCAGTTCGGTTGATCCGGTTTACGTACCAAAGCGAGGCTTTCCCACGGTATATGAATTTACCGCTACGAATTGAGAAAACCCTAATATAAATTTATAATTAACTAGCTGCACACCGCGGAGTTACCTAACTTCTTGCTGTACCTTACATCACACGGGAATACAAGATTTTTGGGAGTAAAAATAGTCTATGTGTTATTATTATCTATCTCTATGCTAAATTTTATCTAGACTCTATTTATATATTTTATAAGATAGAAGAGCCACGCTGAGTTCAGCACGGACGGGGCGGTACTACCCTGCACAGAAAATCAACATAAAATGACAGCGTTCGTGCTGTCGTGTTTCGTTGGCGAATGCAGAAGCAACACTAGGCCGCCATAGCAAGGGTCGCTATGTTGCATTATTGTATTGTCTGCATTCGCAAAGCGTATGGTGACCACCACTCTTGGATTCTGCATATGCTTTCCACATACAAAAAAGACCCGTTGAACTGTTTTTGCGTAAAAATGTAAAAAGCAGCCATACATCCATCCTCACAAACTTTCGCTTTTATAATATCATTCAGTAGGATAATGTACAATGAGTATTTTTAACATTCATCCATGTAGAGTACCCTTAAGAGTATGCATGTGTGACCCCAACTGACCTCAACCGCTTCCGATGTCAGGAGAAATATTACTATTATACAAAATTAGTACTATTTATTACTCGATATAAACTGACCATTACATTTGTCGGGGTTTATTGCATGTCATTTTTCTGCGCAGGCGCAGACTTTAATGTCCAGAGACCAAGATAAATATATTTGTAAATTGTTTCGTGATTATTTTGAGATAAAGATTTAAATAATTTATTAACTTTGAAATAATGCACCTTTTCACCTTTACTTTGATAAGCTGCTTTGATAGTTGAACATTCAGGGATTCGACTTTTATAGAATAGAAAATAAAGCAGACGGATCAACTATCATAAGAGACTGTTGGTGCCTTTGGAACCTATAGCCTTAAGAGTTTCGAGTGCATTGACACCATTAGGTTTCCCACCATTCGGGAATGTGTAATTAGGCAGAAAGTATGCTTAGACTTCGTTATCTTCACTCATTTGCTGAAAAACAACGGAAGAAAAACCCAAAACATTTCCAGTTCCTAAGAGGTATAACGCTTCCGTCGAACCAGCTAATATGTGAAATAGCACGGCCTTTCCATGGTAAATATAATTGTCACATATCTATACACATATAACGTCGAGATACATCGATACATCGCATTTATAAACAGTTTCCGCAAAAACCATTACAAAATCCTCGTTTGGATGTGACCAGCATTATGTTTATACAAGTTCGGTTCCAATACAACTAAAAGGTCGACATGAACAAATAGGAACATTAATGAAACCATCTCTAAATATTTCTCATGTCGAAATATGACAAATAGCTAAAAGTGCCTAACCAGAGCATTGAATCTATGACCGTTCAATATAAACATCCAATTATATAAACTGATTTATAGCAAGTGATTATTCGTTGTCTGAGCTTATTCGCGTTTTAATTGTTGGGATTGATGCAATCGGATAAGGTAAATGTACCTATTATTAGCTGTGGAGTTTAATTCAAGTAATTAAAGTTGAATAAATATCGAATTACCCATTTATTATTACACTTTTGTAAGGTACCCTAGATAAGTACTAATTAGGTGGAAAACATGAAGGAGATCACTTAGTTTGACTACTGCCACATACGCAATTAAAAGCATCATGGGCCGTTAATTAGCCCTACCAGGATAAGGAGGTTATTTCTCTGGTAAAATCACTTAATGTGTTAAATAGAACTCAAGCATTACTTAACCTGACTTTACCGGAATGATACCGTGGCCATCGTGCCGAAGCATAGACTTCCAATGTTAGTATTATTATATTTCAGAGAATCTCCTGACACATGTTTTTTTATTTAAAATAATATTAAGGTAGATGAAAACAAAATTGGACATGTGCGAAATCATAAAAGGCTTGTGGTTTTTGATGTGATTCTATTTTCTTCCAATTTTAAATACCAAAATCTGCCAACCGATTATCTCCAATTAAAACGAGAAACCCATACTGACATTACAAAGAAATAAACTGAGAACATTACTTACAAAACCAGATTATGTTTCCTTAATATATTTTATCTACATAGTAGTGCAATGATAAAGTAAAAACTGTTAAAGTAATGCATTAGCTACATATCAGACGGCCAAGAACTGGTGTTTCCACCTCACAAGTAGACGATATATTTTTCTCCAATATTAATAAGACCACCCGTTGCGACCGGCTTGTACTATATTAGTTCGGGACTTCGTTATAAGTTTATTTATTTGCCGATAGATCACACGGCTTGCATTATTCTAATAGGTGTATTAATGTATGTATGTGAATTATCGTGTTATTCACCGTACATTCTAGGTTTTAATTAGGTTCACGTGGAAATGTTTATTTGTTCCCGCATAGTTCTACATTAACTTTTATTAAAACAGGCTTTATGGAAGTACTAGCTGAGCCACGCAACCACGCCCGTAGCGTGATAATTTTCCCCCGTTTTTTAAACATTCTCCATTGGTGCTCCGTTTCTATTGCTCTTAGCATGATGATATAGATCTTCGTTAAATGCACTATTCTAACTGAAATAATTTTTCAAATCGGACCAGCGTTTCTTGAGATTAGCGCGTTCAAACAAACGAACAAACTCTTCAACTTTATATATTAGAATAGATTTCATCTTTTCCAGTTTGCTCTTTCTCACATTTTTGGAGGCCTTTTATTTGTTTTTTCGTTGTCACAAAAGAAGTTTGGACATTTATCCTGGAGATTTCAACATCGTGAAGAATTCTTCTATATAGAACAGTTATTACAGAAATTAAAAAATTGGTAATTGTCCGACATATAGGCTGTTTCCTATGAAATTAGTAATAATGTTTTTAATCAGGTCACGGCTTTAATATAATATTTAATATAATATCATTCTCTTGATTTTTATGTATTAAAAATAAATGACACAAATAATATCAATGTGGAACTTTGCAAGCTGCAACAAAACAAATTTTTAGAAAAAAGTCTTTCACAGTAAAAATATTACCTAATCCACAAACTAGTTAATCCCTAATATCTGTGCTAGTTAATCTCTGTTCTGCTTTAGATCTCTAAATAACATATACTCCGAACTCACAGTATGTTACTAGGTATTTTAAACTTACAAAAACAGAAAAGTAACTCAAAAATACATATTACACATGCCTTAATAAAAAGCCACTGACAAAACCAACATTCCAAAAGAGTTTTTTTTTATAAAAACATGTAGTTTTTGTTCAATAAACTGACAATAACTGGACACGAACTTGAACACAGAACGCAGTGGTGTAAAAACCAACACGGTTCAGTCATAAGCTTTAGGTTAACTCATAAAATACTGTGCCGATACAAAAAAGTATAAGAACTTGGAGTTGTGAAGATTGCTTTTATTACGATTTGTAATATGTAAAATATTATACAAAAATCGACATTAAATCGTAATGGTAATGACTATAAAAGACTTAATACTACAGAACAGTTAAGTTAGTTGTAGAAATTTCCTTTAAAGCTCTATTTATCTGGTGGCAGGTAAAACTATACTGCAAATTTTATACGGGGAATATTTTATTTTCCCTTTTTTTTTTTTGATTTACGATTTTTGTTTTTCATTTTCTCAATTGCTTTTTTTTTCCTTTTTTTTGTAAATTACCTGCCAAAGTAACTCTGCTCAGTTGGTAAGCTCAAGCAAAATCCAACAGTGGGGGCCACCATACTCACTGCGAAAGCAAACAGTGCAGTATGGCGTCCCACACTATGGTGGCTTAGTGAGATGCTTTTTCACGCCCCGCTTAAAGGACTCGGGATCGTAGTGGGAGGAAAACACGTGCGTTGGTAGTGAGTTCCAGTTTTTAACTGCTCGACACAGGAAATATTAATTTTCCGTAGTCATGTAAAATAACCAAACTAATTACAACCCTTATTATTCATGTGGTCATGTATATCATATAGTGTAGGTACATATTATATAGGGCGTTATCACTCGAAGGAATGATTTACTTACAGAACAGAAATACGGAAAGGAAGAGATAGTAATTGTACTGAAAAATCCTTTAAAAAGAAGGTGTCTTAAGTGCATTCTTTTAAAAACTGCTTTTAAGAGCCGTATAATTTCAACAAAAAAAAGAAGTATGGTGACCACCACTCTTGGATTCTGCTTATGCTTTCCATTAAGCAGAATAGAGTAATTTTGACAGGGCCATACATAAAAAAATGGTAATCTCTCATACCACATAATATATTTACATAATTTTACTATTTTTTTTTTATGTAATAGGTGTGCAAACGAGCAGACGTATCGCCTGATGGTAAGCGGTTACCGCCGCCCATGGACACCCGCAACACCAGAGGCGTCACAAGTGTGTTGCCGGCCTCCCGAAGGCCGGCAACGGCCGGATAGGGTGAGGGGAATTGGGGTATGGGCCTCCGTGTAAGTGAGGACACGGTGAAACACAGCGCAAGCACTATTTCACACCGGTTTTCTGTGAGGCCGTGGTATCACTCCGGTCGAGCCAGCCCATTCATACTGAAGCGTGACTCTCCCACGGTACTCGTACATAATTATACCGATTTACTCCTTTTTTTGCACTTACGTTGCTTCTAGTCTCATTTTTAAATTGTCGACTCCATTTTCCTTCAGAACTCTTTTCTGGACTACGATATGGACCGCAAAATTCACATGATTCACATTAGTAATAATAAGCAACAAAACGCATTTCTCACCGCATCGTAATAAGCTTTAATAACTAAAACACGCTGGATTTGACCACCTGACGCAGTACAGCCTCTATGTCAGGGTTGACTTAATTATAGGTATATCAATAATTATTATAGCTTTAAAGCGCTTTTTTTGTATTATAAAAGGACTGGTCTCTTCTTATAATTTAGTCGATAGTCGTTCATACAGTTTATCAGTGTTGATTTTGCGGAGAGTCTTTTATAAAGATTTGAAAAATATCGGCGGTTATGATTTGATTTTTTTAACTAAAATCTTTAAACGACCAATGTTTGTATTTATGTACATAATCTGAAACGATTTTCGTAAAATTTAGGTAATCGCTTACCATCAGGCGATACTTCTACTCGCTTGAAACCAATTCCATATAAAATACTAAGTTAAACTCGGTTATCCATGTTCTTCTTATTATCTTAGAATGCAGTTATATATGAACTGATTTAGGCAATCCAATTTTTTTTATTTGTGAGCCGTTTGTAACATTATTTTAAATCTTTTAATTTTGTCGATTTCTCTCCCTATAATGGGTCCTGCCTTACGATTGTGCATAGTTTTAAACCAACTTTAGTAATAGAAGTATTACGTGAATAAAATGTACAACAGAAAAATATGGGCCTTAAATGTGCCTCTGTCTACCCTCTGTATGCTGTAGTCGTAATAATTTTGTACATGAAAATCGACATCAATAAATTGAACTCGACAGAATTAATTACTTAAAACGCTGTGAGAGTTTTCTCACATAAATTGTACACTTCTTAATATAGTGTCATGTACATACCAATGAGTTAATATTAACATACCAATAGATATATTGATATAAGGCATATTTGGTAAGGCTGAAAACTTTTACTATAAAAACTATAGACTACGAGTATGATCGATTATATCGATACGATACAATATATTTATTTGTATGAATGTGGTACAATATTCTTGGAACATACATTAGAAATCACAGTATATTCTGCCACAAGTGGCGTACAAACTCACCACGCACTCATAAAATAATCATACATTACAATTAAAACACAACATTCAGCTTTTAACACACATATAAATACATTATGTGTCACAACATACTAACGCGTAGTCCTACTTGCGCATGGACGCGAGGAGACGGCACAGCAGACTTGGACTCCGCCTGGAGGACTGCCCCGCGTAGGCGTCTGAACGCGAAGTCCTAGTCGAGCAAATCAGACGAGACCTGTCCCGCCAGCAGTCCTTGCTGCCGTGCTGGCGGGCAAGGAGAGCTGGGGCGCAGTGGTCTCTTTTTGTGAACCTGTAATAACTCAGAAAGAGACTGCTGACAACGTCAGCGGCGATACCAGCCGTCGATCGCTGTCGGCCCTCCGCAAGCTGCCAGAGATCGGGGACCTCCGGCGGCAGATTAATTGCTGCGGTCAACGGTTGGAGGGCGGCCTGGTCGATAAACTGCGGTCAAGCCGCAACATATAAGGATTGGGCCGACAGGTAGGGAGAAGTTCAGACTTCCCACAGCCGTTCCTAGGGGAGACCTAAAAGAACATGATCTGGGTTTTTTGTGAAATCCCGATATACTTGGCTCCTCAGCCCCCGAGAAGCCGGAGATACGAAGAGATTTTCCGCCCTGTCAACAAACAAAAAAAAGAAAAAAAAGGCCCTTAGCGTATGTACCTTGACAAAGGGGGGTCTGCGTATTTACTACCGTGTCGCTCTATGATTATATGTGAGCTGACTGCACTAGCAGTTGTTAGATTTAATAAAAAAATCTAGTAGATAAAAGAAAAGTGTGCTAGGTGTAAATTAAAAAAATATTGCAAAAAACTTTTTTTTTATTTTAAACAAATATGTTTTAACCAACCTGTTGGTCTAGTAATTAAGTACTTAGTGTTTATTTTCATTCTCACTGCCAAATCAGAGATTGTAGGTTTTGTTCCCATTCAGTGTGATGAACACGATCATAGGTAGATACTGTGACTGTGTCTAAGTGTAATAAAGTTTATCTATATTTGTAAATGTGTAATCCTCAATAAAATTCTGTATGAAATAACTATAGTTATTTTTATTTTATAATAAAATTCATCATACATTAATAAACTTTAAAAATAATCTTTTACTTAGTAAGAAATATTTGAAGTACTCCGAATTGAAAAGCATTCGAACTTCAAAATTGCTTTCATGTCAAAAAATAACAGTCGTTCAGAAACAATTAAGCAATCATCAATATTTCGTCAAGAAACCAATTGTTGTTACAGTTATACGGTGCTTGCGGGAGGCGCCTGTTATTACAATTATATTTGTAACAAATATATATTATTGTATGCTCATTTAAAAATGTACTTTAAGACATCGAAATATGGTTGACCGAAATCGCAATATGATATTTGCACGTGAGAAATTTTAAAATAATCTTTTGTAATATTGAAATATGGTTGAAAATCCTTCCTTAATTGGTAAGAAGTTTTGCATCCGTAAAACAGATAACGATTCGTATTTCGAACACGCTCAAATATTTAAATTTATAAACTTTCCTTACGGGTGTGTTCCAAAGTTTTTTTTTTTTATTCTTGACGAAAAAATTTCTTTTTGAATATTGGAAGGTTTATTTTTATAATTCGAGGTTAAACCACTATTCTTGTTTTTTTAGCAATATGAAAGTAACTTTTTTGTGAGCTGGTAAAGAGAATGAAATTTTTATTTTATTCGGGGCACAATAGGCAGAAGTTTCTAATCAAAATATCACCCATAAAATAACGAAATTATCACATTAAGCCTATGCTAGATCCATGATCGAATTATTTAATATTATCTTTTTTAAAATGATTTATTAAATATTGTCTATCTCAAAAAGTTGTAGTACATTTTTTAAATCTAACAATGAGGAGTCTAAAATTCAAATAAATATATTTGCCAATGTTGGAGTACCCATTTCAATCACAAGGAGTAGGCGAAAGTAGGTTTTAATTAAATAATTTAATTTTTGATTCCGATTCAAATAAAGCCTGTTTTATACTCGAGTATTTTCGGAATCGGAATTGAATTTAAGTAAGTAATAGTCACTATTCCTAAATGTAAGTAAATTTATAAGGTATATTACAAAAATCATTTTTTTGTATGTATACATATAATATATATATTACATACTAAAGTAACGATAATAATTTAGTCACCGTGAAATTTTGTATAAATAGAAATACAGGTTGTATTTTTTATTTGAAGAAAAAATTTTTAATTCTCATCCTACGTGTCCAAAGCACCAAATCTGTGGGTTAAGGCAACCTTACCCACAGATTTGGTGCTGAAAAGAAGAAGAGTAGAAACTCTGATAAAAACTTGATACTACTATGATCTATCCTTTCAATAAGTATAATTCTACCAAGGAAGCTATTGAAATACTATAACAATTAAAGTAAAGTTCCATACGTAAATAAAACTACATTACATTTATAAATCGTTATGAAACGATAACTATAATATAACAATAGATTTTAGTTTCAAAAACGTAGAAATATATCTATACAACAATCCTTTCCATTATGGGAATGTGAAAACGCCCACTCCTGTCACTATCTGTCGGTTACCTAAAAAGGCTTTTTAAATCCATACTAAGGCGGGTGTGTACCGGCCTTAACGATTCAAATTATTTATCTTGACCAATTGACAAGTCACGAACAAGAAGGAATTACTATACTTGTATGTTAACGTTTTTTAGGAAACGTTCGATATTTAAATTTTAAACCAATTTGTTTTCTGGTAACTCATTCTGTATTTATTTATGTAGTGGTGCCATATTAATTGCTGTGCCAACAGTATGAATCTTCGAAAATTAAATGTTGTTTCTTTTTTCAATTTGGAATACTGATAATTTAGCACGTGTGGCATAAAAATCGTTCTGGTTGTTTGAATCTAATGATCTCGCATTTAAAATTTCCCAACTTTTTTTATAAGTGAAAATGAAAGGAAAGAAACCGTTATTTGTTTTTAACAAAAGCAAAATAACTCCTGATCAAGGGTTTAAGAAACATACTCATCCATTTCATTCTATATTTAAAATACATTACCAGTAGTAGTAGTATCAATTTTGTATTTTAGTTTTCACTTTTTTTAAATGCCTTTTTTTTAACCAAATTTAAATGGATTCTAAGTAAGCACATAGGCCTTTCCTTGAAAAGAAGGTTATGGCTGTTTAGGTTTTTTTTGGTATTACAGTTAGGTATACATGCATTAATTAAAGAAATTACACATTACCATTACCATTTTTACTGGTTGGAAATAGAACCCACGACATTTTGTCGCTAGGCCTCTCATTCATTACTTTGACAAACATTTAAAATACTAAATATAACATTTAAAACTAAACTATGCTAAATTTAAACTAAAAGTTGCTAAAAAATTAAACATATAGATAAAATTAAATCGCCCTTAAAACTGAAAATTTCATTCCATAAACTTATCATCACTATATCACTCTAAAATCAACCTTATCATAACTTCACAAAGTTGATAACTGTATTATTTATACCGTATACGCTTTACTTGAGCTGCGAGTACCATACTACAGCTTATATTTTTTTAATTGCGTACATTGCTGGCTTTGTATTTGCATTCTCAATAGTGCATATTGCCCGGTGTGTATTGTCTACCTTACCGTGGTGTTTGAACAACCCACACACGAAGTTTTGTATAGAGCTGATTTTAGACGAAGGCTAGATTAAAGATTTATTTAAATGCAATGTGTATCGAATTGAATTTATTTATTTTTATTTTACAACACAACGCGTTAGAAGCAATCCTGTATCACAGGGAACACAAAAAATACTCAGACTCACGAAGATCAGATCACCCACAGTGTTGTACCAAGTGAGGTCCAAAGCGCCAACTTCAGCGCAGTAGTAAAGGACGAGGCGATCACTTTAACCGCTATGCTATCTGTATCGCCGTTTTACTATTGTATTATGCTATTCTATAGTCTCCAGTACGAATAGATATAAAAGAATAGTAAACGCTAAGTATTCTGTAAATAAAATTTGAAAGTATTTTTTTAAGCTGTTTTATATAGTAAAACGAGGGTTAAGCTTAACCCACGAAGTCCACGAGCTTTAATATCCCTCCGACTTTTTTGCTGTGAGATACTATTTTAAAATAAGATAAGCTAACAATAAAAACCGAAGCTTAACAAAAAAAAAGCAGTGGACAAGAAAACAAAAAGAGCTTATTAACAAATATTTTTACGGGAATTAACGCGATCACTTATTTAAAAAGGTATCACATACCTCTGATTTGCCTGACGTAAAAATATTTGTTAATATCATGGAACGCGAAAGTTTAAAAGTTAGTATAAAAAGAGCTTATATTATTTTATATAATTCTTTAACCTTTGCCATACTTCAGATATTTTAACAACTAAAACTATATTTATAAAAAAACTAATATTTATTTTATTTACTTCTATTTTAATTAATTACATTATTTTTTTAATTTTTATTTTATTTTAATTATATTTAAATCAATAATGGTTGTTATTTATGCTATCCTGTTTTCAAATACTACGCCAGTATGAATGAATATAAAAGAAGAGTCAGGGACTATTTTTTTTTAAATTCAATTGTAAAGTTTTTTTATAATTTTTTGTTATCTAAAGCTAGTTAAGTAAACTCTAACCAAATACAGCAGTATCATGAGCTTTAATCCCCGTCCATATTTCTTTACGCTAAGGTAGATATGATTTTGAAATGAGAACATCCAACAATAAAAACCGAGGCTCAAGAAAACTGTGAATCGCGTAACAAAACGTACTTGAAACCAAAAAGTGCTAATTATGTTTTAACTAGTTGTTGGCCGCAGCTCCACCCGCGTTTATTTCGGTTATCGCGCCAAATAGTAGCCTATGTGTTATTCTGATGTATAAGCTATTTTACTGTAAAGTTTCATCCAAATCCGTTCAGTAGTTTTTGCGCGAAAGAGAAATAAAAATCCATCCATCCATCCATCCATCCATCCATACTTACAAACTTTCGCCTTTATTATATTAGTAGAATAATTTCTCATGCTTTTCTAGCAGCATGTAACAAAAACGATACTTATTATGGAAAATCTACATTCTGTCCTATTTCTTCCTATTTTTTTTATTCCACTTATAATTTTTTATCTTGACTTATAATTTATAATTAATGCTATTTTATTGTCATACACCGTAAGAAGATAAAAAAGATAACACTGGAGTTAACAATTACTTTTAATTTTTTTTATTCAAAAGATTATCTTTATCTCCACTTTTTGCAATCGAAAGTCATTTTTACTTATTTTAAGAAGGCTTATGCTTAACCCATCAAATGAAATAGAATAATGAGCTTTAATGTATGCTTAAGGAACGATTTTAAAATGAGATAAGCCAACAATGAAAACCAAAGCTCAACAAAAAATACAGTATTTAAAACGTTGATACTATTTTTAAACTATTCCACCACTTGTACAGTACATCACATATTTATAAAAAAATATAAATCTATTGAGAAAAAGTCTACCTGAATTTTTTTCTTTACTTGACTCATAATTAAATCTAACTTTGCCTGCGTCTCTTTTTAGTCATGCTCGCCTCTATTGATAAAAGCTTGACGTTAAAAAAACAAATATTAAAAAAATCGACGAGAAAGTCTGTTAGATAGTTTTTGAGTTAATCTTGATCAAAAATATTATACGAAAATTATTAAATAGACTAAAATAATTTGATTTTGCACATCGTATAACAGGACAGGAGCTTAGTGTGTTATTTAACTTGTTATGATTATAAACCACAAAAAAAGAAATAAGAATCACTACCCAGACAAGTAGTTTATATCCTCAAATTATGGTTGACCTTTTATTATAAAGCTTCTCATAACACACTCAGATAAATACAGCGTGTTATAAAAAAAAAATTCTTCAAATTAAAAGAGTTCTTTTGTTGCTCACAGATAGAAAGAAAGAAAGATTTATTTGTTAGAATATAGTATACAAAAGATGTTATCACATTTTAATACGTTCCTTAAGTTCTACCATTTCTGGTGTACCAATTTTAAATCTTATGAATGAAATAATCTTAGGTCTAGGCAATAACATTATAATTGTATTTATTTTAGGTTTAGACAGTAGTATATAATAATACATCTTTATCCCTTAAAAATTCGTTTGTAGTATACTCGTAGTAACATTTGCTTAAAAGTAAGTCGAATAATTTACCATTAAACTGATTTAAGTTAAGACATTTGAGGCAATTTGGGAACTTATTCAAGATTATTATATTCAGATATATTTTTTGTTATACATAGCAGTGCGTTATTTGAAAGTCAGTAATTTATTGGTAGATCTACTATTTATATAGAGAGATGGATAGAAAACTATGTTTTAAAAGAAAATAATTCTAGGTAGTGATATTTATTTCAGGTATGTCCAATGGAGACTATTATTGACGATGATAAACTTTCAATTTTTTCATGAATGGATTTTTAGAAAAAACTGGTTAACTTACTTAAAAATCGTAGTAGTTTCGTTCAAGTTTACCTCTCTTTCTTTGTTTGGAAATATAAATTATATTTACTTTTACTAGTTGGTTTAAAAATGCTTACGTAATTAAAAAATACGTTATTTATAATATTCTTGCATTTTAGTAACATCCTGTACCTAATATGAATATTTAGATAAACTTTAAAGGATTTTCTTTGAAAACCAAATCACGAGTGACAATAATCATCTAAAATTAAGGTAAAATATTTAGATGAACCTATAATTAAGTATAAAATTGGCACATCAAAATACACATCTGTATGTAAATCACGACATTAAATAATAATATTAATGACTTAAGGTCTCTGCATGAATATTAAATATCTATAATAAGAATGGTCGATTCGATATTTTCAATAAATCATATTGAGGTGATTGGTTTAAAACGTCTATTTTATTATGTCGTAAAATGGCGGTAATGTTAACGATTTCAAACAACCGTTTGGCAATCTGATGTCATCTCTAAATATTTGAAAATCAACAATATGTAAACAAGAACGGGGAGCTGTATTCTATGGTATTCTATTCTATATTTGACAACCGGTAGCTAATTACGTTTAGAATAGCAAAAAGTAATTAATTACATCAGAATTTTGATATATTAATATTGAAGTATTACCATAAAACTTACATTAAACATGTTTACCATATTAATATCATCAATCACTACTTAAGAGAGATATAAGTCATTTTTGACACATCCGAATGATAATTGTCACACTTAAAAATACTGCTCTAACTATATTCTCAGTATTTTATGAAGTTTAACTTAAAAGGTAATTTAATACTTCGTATGAAGGTTCAATTTCTAAAATACTTTGAAGATGCGTTTAAAAAAATTTAACATCAAAGGTAGCCTGAGAAGATTCGCGTGCGGCCATTGGACAAATCGCTAATTTACATATAACAAATACTGAAGTCACGTTTTCAGTAAAAATGTTTTGCTTGGGCTACATGGGTGTAGGCCGTGGAGGCTCTTAGGAATGGACGATTGTGATCTTTAAGGTTATTGTGGGATCGATTCCTATTTGGTCACTTCACTTTGATATATAAATACATACTTCGGACATCTAACATATAACGTCTTCTACTATAGATACTAAAGAAGTGATATATTTTTTTTTTTTTTTTGTAAATACATATATCCTACCAAGAGTTTTAACTGAACTATTTCACTAAATAACAATTAGTTTTATACTTATAAATAACTAACTGTTGCCCACGGCTTCGCCCGCGTGTATGTCGTTTATCACTGCAAATAGTAGCTGATGTGTTATTCTGATGTATAAGCTATATTACTGTAAAGTTTCATGCAAATCCGTTCTGTAGTTTTTGCGTGAAAGAGTAAGAAACATCCGTCTATACTTACAAATTTGCCCGTTTATAATATTAGTAGGATTAAAATTATACTAGCAACCAAACATAAGGTACATTTTCGTCCGACATCAGTACGATAGACCCGTTTTTAGGGTTCCGTGCCAAAGGCAAAAAATGGAACCCTTATAGATTCGTCATGTCTGTCTGTCTGTCCGTCCGTATGTCACAGCCACTTTTTTCCGAAACTATGAGAACTATAATGTTGAAACTTGGTAAGTAGATGTATTCTGTGAACCGCATTAAGATATTCACACAAAAATAGATTAAAAACAATAAATTTTGAGAGTCCCCATACTTAGAACTGAAACTTAAAATTTTTATTTTTCATCAAACCCATGTGTCCCCCCTGTAACTTCTAAAATTAAAGAATGATAAAACAAAAAAATACATATGATATACATACATTACCATGCAAACTTCCACCGAAAATTGGTTTGAACGTGATCTAGTTAGTACTTTTTTTAATACGTCATAAATCGTAAACTGCAATTTACCTTTATTCAATCAACACAAATATTTAAAAAAATGTTACTTGCTGCTGCGGAACCCTTCATAGACGAGTCCGACTCGCACTTAGCCGCTTTTTTAGGCATAGTGGAGACAAAGGAGCAGAGTAGTTACCTGATATTTATGACTACTGCCTCCCATTATCGCCTCAATCGTTATAAGTGCGTTGTCGCCTTTTTAATCTCCCTTTACGATTAGGTGAAAGGGTGATTGAATTGAATTAACCTAAGTCCATGTTTAGTTACTAGGTAAAACGAACAAAAAGATTATTAAACGCTGTGTTTTTGTAAAGCAGTTCCGACTCATAATACTATATCTACAATAATACCAATATAAATATGTCAACATCAGTTATCTACAATATCATCTGTAGTGATAATATATGTATGTAAATTATATTTATAGGCACGGGATTTACATTTCTATAATGAAGGTTAAGCATAATAAATAAATATCGGAATAATTAAAAGAACCGCTAGACAAAATATTTTACGGAAGTATGAATAAATTCCTAACTAATTCTGGCCTTGGCTGGTCTATTGATCTAGGTGTTAATGATCCTATTAGCAAAACCAGAGGTCTTAGATTCGATTAAGGAATGCACTCTAAACATAAGAATAACAACACCTCTGTTTTCGAAATCATTTTCACAATAATATTTGTTAAAAAATTGTTTAAACAATTTAATGACAGTATATAACTCTATATTATTGTAGCCGTATGGCGCAGAAGTTTGTGTAAACAACTGCTCCTCCTAGTTCCGTTAGTTCGATAGTCTGTAATTTTTGCGCATTAACATTTTGTTTTTTTTTTATTATTATTATTATTAATCATTTATTTCAGACCGAGATCCATATTGTATTGTTAGTTATAAAAGTCTTAACCTAATGGAAGTAAGAGTGAGATAAAAATTTAAGCAAATTAAACTTACACAACATTAAATTAGGACCCTGTATACGTATGTAAACGTATCCAGCGTCCCAACATTGGGCAATCCCACCTATCACAAAATACGCTCAAGATGCTGTGAGTACTGTTGCGTACTCTATGAAGTAAGGAAGCGCTTAGTTTGCGAATGATTTCATGAAAACCATCAACCCTCGCCTCCGCAAATATCCCGGAAGCGCTGTAAAATCGCGGCAGCCCCATCAGCATCCTGAACGCATTATTGTATTGGACGCGCAGATTGTTATATGCTCCCTGCGTGTATTTAACCTACAGACTTATGAATGTCTGATGGAAAACACAAACTGAATCCAAGAGTGGTGGTCACCATACTGCGAATGCAGACAATGCAACAATGCAGCATGGCGACGCACACCATGGCGGGTTAGTGATGCTTCTGCATCATTGGGCCTCCAGACATCATGATCGCTATCATTTTACGTTGATTTTCTATGCGAGGTTATCACCGCCCCGGTCGAGAAGGCCCGTTCATGCTGAAATCAACGTGGCTCTACTACCTTTGTGTTGTTTGTTTTGGTCTTGATATTTCTACAAGTACAATTTTAAAAAAATATATATATATTTTCGGACATCTAACACACAACGCCATCTAGTCCCAAACTAAGCAGAGCTTGTATTATGGGTACTAGACAACTGATATAAATACTTATAAACTTTTTTTTTGTAAATACATACATATTATACATAGAAAACACCCAAACTCCGAAACAAATATTTGCAGATCATACAAACATTTCATCCGACCCGGGAATCGAACCCGAGACCTCAAGCAGTCGCTTACGCTACCACTGCGCCACCGAGGCAATCCGACCGAATAAAACCGACTACAAGGTTCGACTCGATTTCTCTTGGAAGCCATCATCAGATATTGATGTCATTATCATGGTACCACCGTTGGAACATATCCTTTCCATTAAAAAAAAGAATCATCAAAATCGGTTCATAAACGACGAAGTTATCCGCGAACACACATAAAAATATATATATACGGTCGAATTGACAAACCTCCTCCTTTTTTTTTGAAGTCGGTTAATAAAAGCATACACAAGAACAAGTACACCTGAATTTAAAACAGTTGTCCCAAGATCTGCTTATTTAATGACTAGATGGCGTTATATGCATACGGTGGAATACTGTAATACTACTATTATTTGCATTCATTTGTTCTTATAAACTTAGGTTAGACCCCAAGTCTGAACGGAATAGCCTAAGCAGGTTAAACTTCATGTGTAAATTCTACACATATCCTTCTAATAAGTGAGGTAGGTAGAGGCATAAATTCAACTATCTTATTATAGAAGATGTTCACTAACTATATATTACGATATCTCGCCAGTACAGCACAATGGTCGAACGTGCTATTAGAGCGGTCACTATTAGAGCACTCACAGATTAGCCGTGCAAAATCGCAGCGACTTGAAATTTAATCTAAAAATTTTTCACCATACTCAAAATTATACACTATGCTATAAACTACATAGAGTATATATTTAAGTGAATAAACGTGGCCCGCGGCACAATTATTTTAAAGAATCGTACCTTATTTGATCTTTGATGTGGAGAAAGCTTTTCTTTACAGCTGTATAAATATTTATCAAGTAACATTAATGATTTTTGTCAGATATTTTTCATGAATTGTACATTATTCTTATCTTTGTGAAAGGTAGACAATAAGTATGGTTAAGGCTGCTGGTTGTTCTTGCATTGCAGTAGATACAAGGTAATGGTTTGACAAATTCCTTAACTTATGGGATAGGTGTGTATAGTTTTTGCATAGGCCATAAAAAACCTCCGGGATTGATAAATGTTACTGAAAGGGAATGGCCCTTTCAGTAACATCTATCAATCTCACTAGCTATGAAAATAAATCAATGAGACCATAAACAATGACAACTAATAATTCTGGTTGGAAATTTTACAATACGAACAATATTGCTAACGGATTATCGTACAGCAAAATATTTGCAAGTATTAGGGCTGTCCAGTCTGGTACCTCCTTTACATCCTCAGTAATAACAGGTCCCGTATTCAGGTCTAGCAATTAACGCGTAGACCTATCGAGATGAGCTATGGCATTATTTAGATTCAAGCGTGTATTTACAAGCAAAATATTGTTAGGTGCAATGGTGCTTTTGTTTAGAACACATTTTTTTTAATTTGTAGCTAAATTAAAAATTACTTATAAGGTACGAGGAATAGTCAATATTTTTTTTACTTTATTTACTCAAACAACATCCCAACAGAGTACTTGTGTGTTTATGGGGTTTAGTGACATGATTTTTTGGTACAAATCTATAATAATTATAATAGCATACATTTTTTTATGAAAGACTTTCATAAGAAGAGTTGCCTAATGGAAAGTGAAAGAAATGAAATTCCCTATTCTCTCAGAAATATAACCTTTAATGTATGTTAGTACATATAGACCATAAAGCTCATCACAAGATTCGAATCTTTGACACTGTGACCAAGCTTGTCTATATATGAGTATATAATAATCTAGCATGTATAGTATACTAGCGCCCGCCCCGGCTTCGCACGGGTGGATTTCAAATGCCCCCACAGACGACACTATTTGTGCATTTTAATTGGTAATATCTTCGAAGATATTCATTTAAATTACATACTATACAGCGCCATATTTATCGATTTTAATAAACAATGTAATTAAGGTACTTAATTGTATAAGAATTAATGCTGTATTGCTTAAAATCGCTTCGTAAATAAGCCATTGTTTCTCATAGAAAGAAAGGAATAAAAAAATATTTATTGTGGGTTATCCCTAAGAGATAGACATATACCATCGCGGGATTTTTTGTGGACCTTTTTAAGGTTTATAATCTCTCAGTTCAGCAAGCATTGGCAATGTAAGCGTAAAAAAATGTATGATTTACAACCACACATTAGAAACTTCTAAAATCATCAGTGTTTCTCTACTATATTGTGAATGTATTATACATATAAACCTTTCTCTTGAATCACTCTATATATTTAAGAAAACCGCATACAAGTCCCTTTCGTAGTTTTAAAGACCTAAAGTATTTATAGGGACAGATAGACAGCGGAAGCGACATTGTTTTATACTATGTAGTGATACTTTAATAAAAATACATCATTAAATAAAGAGTGTAAAATACAAATTTAGTATTTATAATATGATTGTCGTAAGAAATTGCTTTCATGATATTTTCCTCTGCTTTATACTAAACCTTTGCTAAGCCCTTTTCAGAACTAGGTTAGGGTTGGCCATGAGCCTACTACTAAACTAAACTTATTTTTTTACGTGAATCCACTGTCATCGGACTTCCACAACCATTGTTTAAGACAATATCTAAGTTCTAAAGAAATATTATTGTCGTTCTAATTGCAGCTCCAAGAAATGGTTGGAGTTCTAAACACTTTAAGGATATGCTAATACGAATATTTGTGAACGAATGCCTATATCTGGTTGAAATGAGTATGCTTAAGTGGATTTGTGTTGTAATCAGGATAGACATGTAAAAAACGAAGGTACCATCAAGAGTCAATAGCGGCACTAGTCAATGAAAAGTTGAGAATTAATATTATCGTGGCAATAACCTTTTAATGCGAAGGATAGAACGAACAAGAACCATCACAGAAAATTTCATATGTCGAGATAAAGAATACAAGAATAAAATTAATATATCGAATGAAAAAATTTGTTTGATGATGACACGTTTGTTTGTTTGCCCCTATCCCATAAAAAATCGTATACTGAGAAATAGATCAGTTTGGAACAGGAACAGAAACAGGACGAAGACAAAGGAAAGAAAATTTGAAGGAGCTACAATTGTGATTTAGATATTTAGGAAGAAAGAGTTCTATAGTAACATTGAAAAAAAAAAACAATTGTAAGGCCTTTAGAATCAAACCATGACCTCTAATTCTGTTGTCAAGACTACTACTAACCAGTTGACCGAAAATTGTCATAATAATTATTATGTAGAGTTTAAGGTTTTAGTAAAAAAAGTTTGTACTCTCATTGCCTCACCCCACCCACTCCATCGCTATCTGAACTTCGACTCATAAACATCTGTACCAATTAAACGATTACTTAAGCACAACCTTCGTGCTTAACTCGAGATTAATTATTTCTATTGTACCTAGAACACTTGAAAACCAAACAACATACGCATTTATTTAAATAGAAAATAAACTTTAGACCATTGTGATAAAGAGTATATTTCAAAAGGTAACGTTTGGTATGGTAATAGTTAATCCAATAAGAAAATGTTTGTCGGACGCGCTTGTCAGTGCGCGAGCGAATGATTTTTATGGGGTTAGCGAGTGTTCTATTCACCAACATTTTCGATATCGTTTGTTTGTCACACGAAAATGTTTGTTTTATTAGAAAATAAAAAAAATACAATGTGTATTTATTTCATGAATAATTAAAGTAAAAAGTAAAGCAAAATTTTAAAGTAAAAATTTAAAGTAAAATTAAAGACAATTTTCATTTTAGGGAAACTTGTTTTAAACTAGACGACTACAACTTTGGCAAGCCAAGATTTGAAGTGCTTCAAGATGAGTCAACGACCTCTATTTACCATGTGGTCCTTTCCCGTGGAAAAATACTGCTATAAATAAACTATTTAGCTTATTTAATTTTTATGACTAAATTTTGAATTTATTAAATCTTAGCGTTTAAGTAGTCATTGCTTTTTTTGCTTATCGTTTTGCATTGATTTCAAGATAAAATTTTGCTTGGTTTTACTACGTAATTCATAACGTCACTTTTCGCTACGAATATAACGCTTTCGACAATCGCTTTTAACCTGGTTAACCTCACATGATAAAAGCACTCAAAAGATACTTAAATGTCTTCAAGTTAAGCTTTTGATTTCACGTGGGTGTCACACGTCAAGTGTGGGTCTAACAGACCTTAGTAATTACTTTCCAATGAGGTACAAAGGCAGACGAATATGGGGGTCGAAGGTTGTACTGTTTAGTGTTAATGAGTGCCAAGTGGGTGTCTTTTCATTTGTGATTTGTGTATTGTTTTTGCAATGTGACCTTGTGATAATTTAGTTTTTATTGTTTAGTGGGATAAGATCATGTAATTGGATTTTGAAATGAGTACGTCAAGTGTAATGGTTATGATTATGTAAAACAGGATGATGTATATCTTGTAGATTTGCAAACACAAGCCTTACATAGTAGTAGAATGTTTGAAGGCTCGCCTTAAAAAGAAGAACCACGTCTCAATTGCCTGATAGAGTAACATTAATACCATAAGAAAATGAAAACGTTTAACACACATTAGGCATATTAAAATAATCGCTGCAATCTTAATGGCAACGCTGAATGCGGCTATAGGTCTATACTAGATCATCTAGGTAATAACTAAATGTAACCATCACTGCTCAACTCACGCTCAACCTCAAACCTTGAAGAAGGTCCTTACAATAGAATCAATCATATTTGATAACGTATTACTATTATTATGTCATGTAACGTGAGAATATCGTGAGTGTGCGCCCGCGCACCGTGACTCATCTACTAGGATCACGAATTAATTCTACGTGTACTGTATGTTAGATTTGCATTTGAAATGTTATTTAGAGTGGTAATTATCTTCAAAGAATAAGTGAATTCTAACCGTAATTATATTTGTGAGTATTTATTTTAATTTATTTGATTAATTTAATTTCCATGATAGGCGTAAAGGTATGGTACTTTACTGCATAAGAATCATTGGAGAAGGCGACTCCTAGATCAAAAAGCAGAAGACGGATGGTAAATATATGTATTGAAATTTACTCATCATTGTCATTCTATTGCAGTCCACTGCTGGGCGTAGGGGTCATTGCACGCCACTTTGATCGATTTTGGACTTTTCGCATTCAGCTCCTGCCAACCATCTTGTGCAAATCATTACTCCATCTGAATTGTGGGCGTACTACTCTACATATGTTAAGACGAGGTCACCATTCTAGAAATCTTTCACTCTAACAGCTGTTAGTTCAGCCGCTGATATGGGCAGTACATTGCTACTTCTGCTTGCTAATCTGGAAGGCAATCAATATTAAATTATTTCTTAAACATTATTCATTGAATCACAACAACTTTAATAGGTACGTGATAATTTTAAAGATTTGGTTCTATATGTTCTTCCATAATACCGATTACCGGTACCGACAAGACTAGTTACTTTACAGAAATCTCTTCTGAAAGAAATTCTTTATATTACTCTAGCGTCACTAGACTTGGAGGGATAATGCAGTAATAAAGGGTGCACGTACTATCAGTCCACTTCAGTTGTAATGAAATGATAGTCATGAGAATTAATTGATAAATCGAATGTGGTGAAGTGTCAACCGTCACTTTTATTCCTTGTACATCCGACAATAATAGGGTTGGTTCTGTATAACCGGAAACTAGTCGTAGATATCATAAACAGTTCCCACACCTTGATTATGTAAAAGTATGACTAATATAATCTGAATATAACAATGGATCGCGACTGTGCGCGTAGGCGTATACGCGAGTTGAACTAAATCTCTAAGTAGTTCACGGTTAATTTGTATGCCATTCGCTGTAGGAAATGGATTTATTAATTATCATCCTAATTTCTCTTTTTAGTATAAGACTATATGTTGTTTTTGTATAAGATTTTGAAAACCGAGAAACGATTTGAATATTTTTTTGCTATCTATCTTATATACTCCCCAATTCATGCAATTTTTACTGTACTATCGACAAATTTTAAATGTGACCCACGATAAGCTAATTTTCTTACAGATATTCAAATACAATTAGGTTGAAATTCACGAGCATTTCCATGGTAACGATCTTGTTATTTGTCATTTAATTACATACAGAATCATTTGTTGCAGTACCCACGAAAGCATTTGTTCTGAGTTATATTAAATTGTAAAGAGCGTGGCTTCAAAATATGATTATTTACTAGTGATTTATCTAATATATTATCTACTGCAGTAATGGCAAAAGTAATAGTCGCATAGACCTCCCACCAGTATTGACGTGATTTGCTTAATATTTAAAACGTCCTTAGTACTGTATGTTAAGGAGGGCAATTGATCTAAAGATCTTAGTTTAAAGTGGTTCATGGTTTCTGTTTGTCGATAGTATATTTTATCATATATATCAACTAGCATTCGCTGGTCATATTTGCCGTAGAACCGATAACAGTTGGGGTAAACGGTTTCTTGAGTGCAGACCGCGTCGTCCGCAGGCCATGTGGAGTATGATCTGCGCGAGACGGCTGGCAGGAGCTGGATACGAGAAGCCGAGTATTGAACTAAGTGGCGGGAAATTGGAGAGTCCTATGTCCAGCAGTGGACTGCGATAGGTTGATGATGAAATTCGCTGGCGGGTCAACCCGCGTATATATCGGTTATTACGATAAAGAGTTGATACTCTTTACTACAATAGCTAATAGAAAAAGTATCTCCATGCCAAATTTAATTGAAATCGGTGCAGCGGTTTAGCTGTGAAAGAGTAACAGACTGTTTACTTTCGAAATTAGAATATTAGTTTGATTTGTATATAAATCTTGTAGAGAAATTTGTAGTTTATTTCACCATAACATCATTTGCTGGAACCCCTAATAACTAAGCATTGGCCCACTTCTGATTTAGTTAAAAAGCTGTGTTTTTAGACAAGACATTTTTCCTGAAGAAAAGAAGATTTGGTGTTAGACTGTAATATTTTTTCTAGACCTGATCTTTTGAGGGTTTAAATATCGCCGTCCGATACATGTCAAAGCATATCCCTTCCGCACTAATTATACCTATTAGAGTTTGTTTTTTTTTTAAATAATAAAAAACGTTTATTTCTCACCTAAACCAAAATACATTAATTTACAAATTTAATTACATAAAATCCAGGTAGTACTTTGGTTGAGGATCGCTGGTGCCCGTGATAGGCATAAAATTGCCTGTGTATAATATCCCATGGGATAATATCCCAGTTTATATAATGTTCCAGAGGAGGCGCTCATAGCCCAGTTGCACTCGGTGATTAGAAGCAATCACCGAGGGTAAGTAACGGCGCGGTCAGTACCTGGATGGGTGACCGCTACTGGCAATTTACCATGAGCCTATCTGTGATTCAGAGGTCACGTTAAACAGTCGGTCCCTAGGCCACTACTACTACTACAGGTTGTTATCATAGGATAACAGTCACAAAGCTTAGTTAGAGGCCTTTGGGCGGCTTAAAAACATACAACGGAAAGATTACGTAGCCACAACGTTGTCTTGCCCGTCCCCAACCCGCACTTGGCCAGCGTGGGGACGCATGGCCTTAACCCTCTCCTGAGAGCATACCCGAACCAGGCGTGGGTTATGGGTTGTTGATGATGATGAGAGATAATATATTAAAGGTGAGTAGTATTACACGATACTTGCAAATATTTAAGCAAATACCATGTGACCTAAAGAATCTTTCCATCAAGCTTCTGGTTTCAACACGATGACACATCATTCAAACTATTTGAGAACTGTAGCCAAATAGTAAGGTAACAATGGATTTATAGAGGCGTGGGTGTAACGCGAACTGTGCTTACAGCCTTATCTAGAACTAGTATTATTCTGTTACCTGCGTTAATTATAATAATAACAGCTTCAGTCTTTTTCTTTAAGACAAGATTCATTTTTCAACCAATTTAAGTACTAAACGTGTAATTTATTTACGCTATTGGTAAATAAAAAAATCATTAAAATTAAGAAAAAACCTATTACCAGCGGTGAACTTTTAAATGCTTTTAATGGTGAAGTGATGAATTTTCTAAAACTGTTTGATTTTATTCACTATTAGTATTATCCAGTCCCTGACTTGAACCCTCTCATCCTATTTGTTTGTATTTCAAATGTTGAACGAAGGTTTTGAAGGCCAAAGGTAATTTTTTTGGCATATATAAAAATAATTGATAAAATGTGAAATGCCTATGTCACTCTGGTCATAGCCATCATTACGAGTCACCGTGAGACGAGTATCACCGTGTCGATGTGTACACCGTAGTGTCTAAATTACTGAACTGCTTTTAAATAATGAAGTGTCTGAAGATTTGTAATAATAGCCCGAGTGGCCTTGGCTACACAATTTTTTTTTAAAGTTTTTAAGTAGTTATACGTTATTTTTTTTCTCTTATCTTCACCGAGTTTTTACGGCGGGGCAGTTGGCCATCAATCTAGTCTAAGTTTATAGTTATTTGAACTTTTGCGTTATATTTTTATTGATTTTGGTACTAATACACAAATCGAAAAATTCATAGTGTTTTACTTTGAATTGTGTACATTTTCTTCAAGCTCGTCAGAATAAGGCTGCAGCAGTGTTTGATTAGGTCTAAACTTAGCCGCGATGAGATCGTGATTTAGCTTTATGAGGTATTTCCACAAGTATGCATCAACTGACTTAATGTGGGAGACGATATTTGTTTTGATAAATATCACGATCTTACGTCACTGTAAAGGGTGGAAAGATTTCGACAAGTGGAACAATCATTTGGGATTGCGGCATTACCGCAAACCTATCGTGGAACTTAGTGATCTAAGATTTGTATTGATTAAATAAATTATAACATTAGTAACAATTAGTAGCATAGCCTGCGTCGTTGGTCCAGCGGTTAGTGTATGCAACTGCCGATGATGAGACTTCAGGTTCAATTCCCGAGTAGATTAGAGTTGAGTAGAGTAGCCAGAGTGTTAATGATTTTTTTCTTTATAGAACTGCTTAATAGCAGCCCGGAGTTTAGAAGTTGGAGTCTTAACTCCCGTGCCTCGGAGACCACCGAAAGACGGCAGCCCTGTACCTGATCTTTCTCCGTTCGTATTGAAAAGCCGTCCCACTGGATTGTAAGTGTGAGGGAACAGAAAGTGCACCTGGGTTTGCACACACAATTATGTAATTTAATACCTCCTGCGTAGTTACCTAGTCTCCGTTGAAACATCTGGAGGATATCAGTAATATAGTATAACTCACTATAAGTACCTTTGACTGTTATGTACAATCGTGTTCGTAAATGAATAAAGATTACGAGATTTACAGAGAAAAATAACTTTTTCAGATGGATTGCAATGTTATTATTGTAAACTGTCTGCATTTTTATAAGCATTACATTTTGGCGACTTGACTGAAATAGTTCTTTATTTCTATCTTATGTAACGAAGAAACCTATGAATCATAAGTTGAATCGCCTGATGGGCAACGAAACCATCGGTTCTACAAGGCGCAGAGACTTCGGTGGGCAGGTCACATTGAGAGAATGTCTGACTCTAGAGCCACAAAGGCCATTACAAACTGGGCCCTTCAACAAAATAGGCCCAAGAAGCGGTGCGGGACTGTATTGAAGTAGACCTGGCTACTCTAAGAAAAAAGACCAACCGGAGACAAATTGTGGAAGAGGTAGTACTAGTAGTACTAGAGGAGCTACTATAGGAAGAAGTAGAAGAAGGATGATATCTGTGCGGAAGTCTAATGGCACGATGAAAAACTATTGATGTTTCTATGTAGATTTATTCATTTTTCTTATCAAGGTGATAGATTAACCTATCTTAAAAATTAAAATACTTCTTATACTACCTAAGACTACAGTTCAAAGATGAGGACAAATTAAAAGCGGTTCACTCGAAACTCCTCAACATCAGATGATCTTTGAGATTATTCTCCTTTGAATATTAATAAAATAAATAAAATTCACACGCACTGACAAACCTCGATCCATTAAACTTATCATTCCATAATAGTCGGCAATTTGACACTATGATTCTCACTAACAAAAAATGTATCATGACCAATGTATCTTGATACGTCCCCAACGCAACACTATTCATAAAAATCAAGTAAACTTTAATAGTCGTATAAGGTTCTTCATAAAATGGTTGTAGGCCTATCTTTTCTTCAAAAATAAGTCTCCTGTCAAGAATAATTGAAGGTGTCAATATGTTCCGAGATCGTAACAAAATAAACCTTTTGTTTATATTCGATTGTGATTCTAAATGTCATATTTCAAGGAGATATGCGATATCTGGTTCAGAGATTACCCATTTATTTATATGACCATTGATTGTGAGGTGACTTTAAGCCGCAATGATGTGTATAAAATTTATTACGAAAGTTTGTGTTCATGTGATTTGGTTTCTGGAATCTTTTGCTTCGATTTCCGTGGGTGTTTCATTCTGAAAAATCTAAAATATCAGCATCAAAATCGATGCAAAAGGAACCAACACTTTTAATAAGTTTACAAATCTAAATCAAAGTATTCAAAAATGTAGCTGTCTTACACTGTCACATTTAATACTACAGTTATTTGAAATTTAATATACAAATAAAACAGTGGGTAATAATAGGTTATGTGAATCGTAATAAAATGAAGAGACGACCATGAGCAAACAGGCTCAGATAGATCTCTATCCAGCGTCACGGAATACGCGAGTCGTGAGTTTAATATGGACATGCTATTAAATTATAATTTTATTTATAGAATTTTAAACAACTGGTATGTAATTTTTTTTTAATGCATGAACAATGGGTACAATTTCTCAAAAGTAGTATTAATACAATAACAGTATCACTCTTGGTCTTGAAAACTATAGTTCTGGCTTAAAAATAACGCTCACTATACAGTCTGAATTCTATTTGCTTATTATTAGATGTACAAAAAGGTCCAAAACACATTATTAAAATTAACGAACTATTACTTTTCCCACTATTTAAATTAAATTGACCTGACTGGTTTTGCTAGACATGAATCTCAAAGTAAAAAGGTTAACGTGGGGTAGAATCATGTACTATATTAATATTATATAACACACAGTGCTTAATAGGCCATAACTATATATTGTATACTTTATAGTATGTGTTTGGTAACACAGATAAACATACTTACTGGAAGTAAAATCTAATTTGTATTATGGATGGAACACACACACACACACTTATTACACATTACCACTTACTTCCATGTGTATGAATGTTTGACTTGTATGTAAATAACCATGAAATTTCAAATACACCTACTAATATCCGTTTCAAGATTGTCTGAAGGAAATCGCCGTGAGCGATAAGACTGCCGATCTTTACATTTAAATATTTTTTAACTCATCTTAAGTTTTTATTTTGTATGAACCTTTAAAAAAAATGTATGGCCCTGCCAAAATGACTACTTTGCCTGATGGAAAGCATAAGCAGAATTCAAGAGTGGTGGTCACCATACTCATTGCGAATGCAAAAAATGCAACAATGCAGCATGGTGACCCACACTATGGCGTCCATAGTGATGCTTCAGCATCATTGGGCCTCCAGTCACGCACTCACTAACGGAACACGACGATTTTCTGTGCGAGGGTAGAATCTCCACGGTCGAGCTGGCCCAACCGTGCTGTAGCGTGGCTCTACTACCTTTAGTATGTAGACAATGAAGATAAATAAGTTGGACATCGTAGTATTCAACTCAAAGTAAATGATTTCATTTTGCTCTCGTGTAACATATATGTATATATATATATTATACATATATTATTTTATGAGATATTTATAACAATATCCTTCTTATGCTATCGTGTTGTGTTGCGTGGGCGTCGATACGCGAACTTAGCACATCTCGCACGACTGCAGCTCCCATTGGGCGCGCGCTGATACTATTGTCATGGGAACTCCGCACCATATCCGGTCATTCTCTACAGGATTTGCTATTTTAGGAAACCCTTTACTATATTATCTGGAAAATTTTATTATCCACATTCAGTTATTGTTTAGTTAGTTTTAGTCTCATTGATTTTCTAATAAATTTTGCGCCTTAGAATAGAAATTTGCAAGTAAATTAAGTGTAGCAAACATTTTGAAATAGTTTACCTTTTAGGACATCATTCATATACAGCCTTTAACAGTTTACTAGCTGCAACTATATTCAGCTAGGAGAGGTTTATACTTTTCCTTAGGAAATTAGTCTTAGTGCATAGCTTTTGATAAGATAATTTTGTTCCACGCTTTAGTAATATAATTAAAATATTATTGCTAAGATAGAAACACCAAGACAGAATAACAATGTTTGAATCTCACAAATTGTCGGGGTTTATACTAAAACATTAGATAGCTGTGGGGTGACCGCTTACTCCACTACACAATCCACCAATGTTATCATAAAATAAAGCAATCTGTTACAATTTTAGACCTAACCAAAAAAAACAAGCTTTTGTTCGGGAAAATTATGTGAAATTACAGTAACGGTTATATATATTTGTAGCCTGATATTATTTAACTGAATCGCAACACCTTTGGTTGTGTTCTTTCCCGTGACGGTTCGAAGTGTTAATGACAAATAGATTTTCAATTTAGTCAAGCGAGAGCGTCGTCGTGTTGCTATCATAGGAACACGTGTAACAACTGTATTGCTTTTTTTATGTTATAGTGGGCAAACGAGCGGACGTATCGTCTGATGGTAAGCGATTACTGCCGCCCATAGACACCCGCAACACCAGAGACGTCACAAGTGCGTTGCCGGCATTTTAAAAAGGAGTACTCTCTTTTGTTGAAGGTCTGAAAGTTGTATTGGTCCGGGAATACCGCAGGCGACAGTTCATTCCACTTGAGAAGCGCACAGTTGTTGGTATTGTATTAAAATAGCTATTTTATTTATTTATTTATTTATATCTTTATTGTATACATACAAAATTATAAAGAGAAAACAAAGGATGAGTTACAAAATATGCAAATGTTACAATAGGCGGTCTTATCGCTCACGGCGATCTCTTCCAGACAACCAAGACACGGATTTTCAGTATCCAAAAGTTTTTGGGTAGTTTACATACAAGCAACACATCTAATTCTCTACTTGAGTGGTTAAAAATATCATTTAAACAATCATGAACAAAAATAACACCTACTCACTTTCACATAACACACATACATACAGTAACACACACATACATATATATAAATTCATATACCTACATATACATACATACAATTTATATACATACAATACGAACATAGATCCATTTAATATATCATAATGACAAATAGTAGTCCTTCAACAGCTTTTTAAAAATAGGCAAATTTTTTGCTTGTCGAATTGTCTCAGGCAAGTTATTCCAAAGTCTTACAGCTTGCACAGTGAAAGACCTGTCTGCAAACTGAGTTGAATGTTTTGACATTTTCAATATTAAATTCTCTGACGACCTCAGGTCCCTGCAATGTGTGTTTTTTAAGAACACAAAACGTTCTTTAAGATAAATAGGTGTGTGAGGATGAAACAGGACACTGTATAGAAGAGAAAGAATATGTAGTTTCCGGCGAAAGCGTATTGGTAGCCACCTGAGCTTAGAACGAAACTCAGAAAGCTATTTTTAAAGACACAGGAGAACTTCAGGAATTTCTTTTCTAAATGTTTTTTACTGTTTTCAAATTAATGAATCTCACTCTTTAAAAAACATCACTTTTATAAAATATAAATACTGTGTACTAATTTAAATTTAAATTATATACTAAATAAGTGAACGTAAGTATTTATACAAATTAATTTATTGAGTGTGCTACTAAATTAAAGTGCCCTATATATTTCAATGTTTTGTTATATTAAAAAAAACAATACCTTAAGTTGAGAATCTTAATTTTTTCATCAGATAAAACAGAACTCAATGGGTACCACGGAACCCTAATCAAACAGGTGTCAAGTAAGGAAGTACAATCCGTTACTGACCTCTTTCCGGTTCAAATTTATTTCTCACACCATAGCAAATAGATGCTTGATGGTGTTTTAATACCATCCTTCATCGAAACCATCGCCGACGATCTCAATTATTTACTTATTAGAGATATAGAGTGTTGATGTGAGAACTTTTTGATTTTGATGACTCTTTTTGTGGAGCGAGTCATTTGAGTTCGCAGGTAATATAATAATTTATAACACAGTATTTTTAAGACTTCTGTCGCCATTATTTCACTTGAAATAATAAAAAGTTTAAGGTTGATGAATACTTTCTTTCGTAATTTTTAGGATGCTACATCTAAGAAGCATGAAACAAATGTACATATTTTTTATATATGGCTGTGCCAAAATGACTCTGCACTGCCTGATGGAAAGCATAAAATAAATGAATATTTCGGACATCTACCATACAACGCTATCTAGTCTCAAGCTAAGCAGAACTTGTGTTATGGGTACTAGACAACTGATTTAAATACATTTCTATACTGTTTGTTTGTAAATACATACATATCTATACATCTATACATACAAATAAATAAAATTGGAGTGTCTGTTTGTAATATTAAAATAACCGCTTTTTACTAAATGCATACCATATGTATGCATTTAGTAAAAAGCATTTTTGGAATATGTACCGTGTATGTATACACGGTACATATTCTTATTCTTATTTCTTATTCTTACTAGCCTTTTTCTTATTCCCATGATTTAAAAAAAAAAAGAAAGTATTTACCAATGGTGCTGCCTCGCACTGCTGAACAAAGGTCTTCCCCAAGGAGCATAAACTATCCGTTGTTAAGTTGACTATGAATTTAAAAATATAGTTAGCATATATGGTGAACAATCCACAATTAATGCTTGAAAAATAAAAATGTTTTACCAATACTTTTACAATATTCTTATTACTGACTACCTAACTGTTTATTGTTTTTTTCGGTTGATAGTATTTAGGGTTATTTATATACAACGTAGTCAAAGCAGTCCTCAACAATGTCCTCTGCAAGAGGAATCGAGAAGATTGTAATTAGGAATTCAGCTGAATCTGATTCATAGTTCCACACAAGAAGTTAAACGTTTAACGCGCCTGGTTTCTGTACTATCAACTATCCTCGTATTTAAAAACTAATGAGTTCCGACTAATGCTACCATTAGTAGTTTTAAAAATTTATAAATAAATAGACTTAATTTTCTACTTTAATGGAACGTTATCTGTAATATATAGCAAGCAAATAACATAAAGCTTTAAATTATTATTATCGTGTATGAAAATTGTCTCACTAATTAACTATAATGATAGCCATTTAAATACCAATATGCGATAGCAAACGCCATTGCGTAATTACAAACTATGAAAAATACGAGAACTATAATATATACAAAGTTTTCGCGCTATCTTTGAAATGAAACGCTAAAGCAAAGTGGCCCTTCTATTCTCTATGTTAAGGCTCATTAGATGTAGTATTTTGCATATAGTATGCTTTAAAACAATCATAGTGTTAGCTTAGTAGATAATCAACCATCTGTATATGCTACACACTTACATTTAAGTGGGTCGATGTGTAGTATCTCCTTAAAACAATTTAGGATAGTTTAGTTCCTGTAAAATTCACAAGCCTTTTTGAGTTTAAGAAAATGAAGAGAGATCAAAAATTCAAACATAAACGTACCAATGTTTTTATTTTAGTTGACATAGAAACACTACAATCCACTATTATATTCAAGCAGAAAACTGGTGATGTTTTCTGATATCGATAATCGTGAAAAACAGCTTAGTAACCAAAAAATCATATCACGTTCACTTTTTGGTAATTGCTTATAGGAATTAGGCTTATAATTCACAGGAAAATGAAAAAATTGAATCCATTACCTGTATACATGCAAAACCGGTATTTTACACCGAAATTGCGAATCAAATATTTACAGATCAAAAAAAAAAATTAATCCAACCCGGGAATCAAAACCGTGACCTCTTGCACAGTAGTCGCGTACGCTACCACTATGCTAATGACGTAGGCAAAAAACCAACAGGACCTTAGAAACCGACCTCTATGGTCCTTCGAACCCTAAAGCAAGTTTACCAAACTACTTCACCGTGTGTCAGTGAAACTTACAGCAAAAAATAATAACCTAAAGAGCAGTACTAATGCGCTAGCGAACAGCAGATAATATCCTATCTGTTCGATTTGTGCTTCGGTACCCACATAAAATCGTTTTTATTAACACACCCTTATCACTTTAATGAGAGCATCGCGCCTATCGAATGACATTTCGATTCGTTATTGGACTACTCGTTTTTAATTTTACCGCATAATCCATTGCTGTGTGTGTTTGAGAATGGGTGTAGATTTGCCAAGTATAAGTAAAAGATAATATCGTTGGTTAAAAACTTATCAAGCATTTTTTTGGCATTTTTCATTGTAACTGTAATTGACTTACACGGTCGGCGACAAATGTTGGATGTTTGCTTTTTGCACAGTCAGTTGAGATGTAATAAATTGCTCGTCAAGATTTCATTATCCGGTCCACATATCTCAGACATATCTCAGAATTTTACAGTTTATAGAGCAATTCTTAGCTTTGACATAAATTTTCTCCAATCACATCAAAAACGTTATCAAAAATAATGATATCGACATTTTCCACGTCCACTTGTGTGAAATCAAAGTTCCTACCTAGTTATGGTAGTGTGTATCATTGAAATAGCTATATTCTTATTTTTCTTTTTAACCCCCGACGCAAAAAGAGTGGTGTTATAAGCTTGACTTCGATGTCTGTCTGTAGCTCTCAAACTGATGGACCGATTTCGATGCGGTTTTTGTTCATTTGAAACCAATTTTTTTTGCGGTGGTTCTTAGCTATGTTTGGTTAATATCGGTTTAGTAATTTAAGAGCATCACCTCTTTTTCGAAATGAGCTAAGGTATTTCAGGCGTGTGATTGCTCGATTAAGTGCTTGCCTTGGGGTTTTTTTTTAATTTATAATTTTAATTTGTATTTTTTTTAGTTTAGTATCAGGTATTCTTAATTGCCAGCACATTATTACGATTTCTTTTATGTACATAATAATTGTTGTATGTATCAGATTTAATGCTTACCAACATGGACCTTCTTGTCGCGGTACGATATTAACCGCAGGTAGCACTGCGGGAGTCAGCTAGTCAAAAATAATATTCTAATAGCTCGACGATACAACTCACAAGCTATTTATATATATATATATTATATAGTTTTCACTTAGTTCTATATAGGCAGTCCCCCTCAAGATCCACGCCGTGCATAATCAGTATCTTGGATATTTCCACTGAAGAAATAGTCCGGGTTGTTGAATTATCTATAGTTTGACTCGTGTCAAACATACACATTTTATACAAATATATGTTAAAAAATATGTGTATTTCAATCTTCACAAGAAATCTTAGAAGAACAATTATTAAGTACTTAAACGTATTTTATGCCTGAAACGTAAGTGTGTTTAAATGAAACCTGAAATGTTAATTTCACACAGAGATAATTTTATGGAAGTTTCTTAAAACAATAACAAAACAGTTATAGTGTAATGATTGATAGAGGCTTTGACACTTTGACTTCCTCTCCACCTTACGGTAGTTACTCGCAACAAACTAAGAACTCAAACAAAAGCTTCCCGTTTATTTAAAACAGCCTCCGCATAATAAATTATCGGGGTCGGATGCGGGGTATTAAAACATTCATGAGTTATAACGCTTTAGTGGAATGTCGCACGATTGTCGCGAGTCGTGTTATCGTTGCGCTCGCGCACGACAACCGCGGAAGAGGACTTCGGATGTAGCGGGTGAAACGCGAGTTTTGGGCATCGTACATACACTCACGTCTAAACCCCTAAGAGTGTAGGCAGAGACACAGACATATGCATTTTATGGAAGGATATTTCATGGTAAGAAAGCGATGTTATTTATATATACAAACTGCCTCGGTGGCGCAGTGGTAGCGTACGCGACTACTGTTCTTGAGGTCTCGGGTTCGATTCCCGGGTTGGACCAAATGTTTGTATGATCTGCAAATATTTGTTTCGGAGTTTGGGGTTTTTCTATGTATAATATGTATGTATTTATATCAGTTGTCTAGTACCCATAACACAAGCTCTGCTTAGCTTGGGACTAGATGGCGTTGTGTGTTAGATGTCCGAAATATTTATTTATTTATTTATATATGAACTAGCTGAACTCCGCGGTGTTGCCCGCGGTTATTGTTGTACCGCGAGTAACGCCGCGGGGTGCAGTTTATCTAAAAAAAGTAGCCTAAGTTACTCCCTGGATCATCAGCTACCTGCCAGTGAAAGTCCCGTCAAAATCCGACAGCCGTTCCAGAGATTACCCGGAACAAACAAACAGACAGACAGACATACAGACAGACGGATAGACAAAAAAATTTTAACTACATTTTTGGTATATGTACCGTGTATACATACATATGCATTAAGTAAAAAGCGGTTATTTTAATATTACAAACAGGCACTCCAATTTCGTTTATTTGTATAGATTAGGGAATGCAATTAACGTAAGCGGATCAGAGCTATAATAAATCAACAATTCGAATTAACTGATACCGAAACAGTTGGAATTGATTTCCTAAAATAACTCATAAAAAATATCCACTTACACACTTTTGTATATAATTATATACATAGTATAAAATCAGATGTCATGTACAGATGTCATCATACTATGATACTCTCTGATGTCGTGGTCAACGATGGAAGGTGACCTAAAAAAAAAAAAAATATACACAAAAAATACACAAAAATCCACTCTTTTAATATTTAGTAATTTTTTTTTTTATGAGTCAACCTAATTTTTGGTTGCAAAATTATTTAATAAATATTTACTAACTAACAATAAAAACGCTTCATGTGTGAATTTCCTAAAACTGTGGCTGACAGAGCATCGTTCAAATATTGAATTGGAATTACGATGAAGGTGGGGGACATTGAAAAACTATTTAATTATCGGCGTAGTGCATAATGACAGAAAGACAATAATTTTTACCTTTTGCAAAAAAAAAAGAATCTTAAAATCAGCATACAGTACAGACGTCTACTTTACTTTTTAGCTATTTATTAATTACACTATTATGGTACATTAACAACTCAAGATTTAACTGCCTCGTTGGTCTCGCGGTTTGCGTGTGTGACTGCTGATCATGATGTATCGGGTTCGATTCCCGGTTCGGACCAAATGTTTGTATGATCTAAAATATTTGTTTCGGAGTTTGGGTGTTTTCTATGTATAATATATATGTATTTACAAAAAAAAAAGTAAATGTATGTATTTGTATCAGTTGTCTGTGTACCGATAGATAACACAAGCTCTGCTTAGCTTGGGACTAGATGGTGTTGTGTGTTATAATATGTGTTATCAGTATATTAAAGAGAGGCGTTTAATAATACAATAAAAATACGATAGTTATTGTTTGTCAAAATAAATAAAATTTAATTTGAGACGAGTCACTATAAACTTTGATTCGGTGTTGCCGTTTAATGTACAACATGTTATATATTGTAGCTATGCTTAAGTGCGATCAAATGGTTGCAAATAAGTAATATTAGATTTCAACAAACAAACAGAATTGAATAAATTCGATAACCTCACTATTTTTGCTTTGAAAAACTAGACGGAGATAGAAGATTTATTATCGACACACTAAAAGTTGAACAAAACTATTTTATTTAAATTATCTGTACTACTGTACTGTACTGTACTAGAGTTAAAAGAATTCTTAAGAATAAGCAACTACCATATTTATCTTCATTGACACTGTCTATTACAAAAGAAGTTCTCACATTCTCAATCAAATTGAGATACAATACATCGCAGACTTCATAAGACAATGTGCACTAACCTTTACAATGTCGTGATGAGCCCTTCCTCAAGTTCACGAAGCCTTATTAAGGTTATATTGTTATTATATTGAAAAATTTTCATAATATTAGCGTCTTCGAGTACAGTGTTTGGCAGTTCTACTTGATTGGTGTCGGTTCACGATTCTCATGTACCTTTGAAATGTTTATGGTGATAGTCATGGGACAAAACCTTGTTTAATGTTTAGGTTCATGGTTTGTTAGGAGAATTGAGTTCTTGACACGGAAGACTGTTTGACTGTATGAGTATTCGTTGTCATTTCACAGAATGTGCAAATTACATGCAAAATAACATTATGTATACAATTTAATTTAGGTAAATAAATGTATGCAAAAGAGATTATAAACTGCGAATCAATGATCTACTAATTTCACAACGGATTGAACTAAAGTTTGCAGATAGAAGAACAAGTATAAAGTTATGATGATTTATAAAAAAAAATGGTTTCGTATCTATTTCCTCCTCGTTTACGTCTCCTATTGCCCGTAGCGTGATAATTTCCCCCCGTTTTTAAAACAACACTTCTATTGATTTTTGCGTGAAGATATATAGCCAATAGCCCTTGTCGATGTATGGGTTATTTAATAACGGAAGCATTTTTTAAATTGGACTAGTAGTTACTGCGATTCACGAACTCTTCAGCTTAATATATTAGTATAGATTATGTAAAGCAAAAACTTTGTACAACAAAAACAAAAAATGAAGGAGTTCAAAATTTATCACAGCTAACATCTGCGTGTAGAAGGAGTGCAGAAAGCAATAAATATAACAATAAGAAACAAATCACAATCGAATTTCAACCACTGTGTGACCAAAAAAAAACATTATTTAAAAGAAAAAATACTAATAACTGTTAGCATAAACGGATAGTGGGTTAAAACCATAATAATTAGACAGAGTATTAGAATATATTCTTTTGTAATAATAATGTGGACAATTCAATATTTACTGTAATGATTTTGTACACAACATGATAAAATTATGATTTTTGACCAATATGTAAGTCGTATCGCTCCGAAAATAATTCAGGCGATATTTTGATTTATCTACTACTTGAAGCAAATTATTGGATGACTTTGCTAATGCCTATTGTATAGTGACGAGAATGCTTAGAGAAAGAAAAGTGAAGCTAAGTCAGTGCTCAACGCCAGATAATAAACAAATCCTAGCCGGTATTCGACAACATATTAGTTTGAATACTGAAATATATTTTAACAAAAATCATAGCAGATTAAAAGCCTGCTGCAGCAAATTTATTTCGATTTATATCTTTATCAATTTAACTGCAAGGTTCTAATTTGACACAAACACAACATTACACTTACTTGATTGCGCAGATAGATGAGTACAGTGCCTTATTGTCCCTTAAGACGTCGGGAGTCATGAGTAGGGAGACCATGATTTTGGGTCAACTATAAAAACCAGTTATATATAAGAACTACAATATACCTGCAGTTCCGTCCTCGTGTAGCGTAAAACCGGGATTGATGGCTCATTTTCAAAAAAAACTAACTTCCCAAATTTGCAACTAAGAATTAATGTCACCTTACTTTGACTGCCTCGTTGGTCTCGCGGTTGGCGTGTGCGACTGCTGATCGTGAGGTCTCGGGTTCGATTCCCGGGTCGGACCAAATATTTGTATGATCTACAAATATTTGTTTCGGAGTTTGGGTGTTTTCTATGTATAATATGTATGTATTTACAAAAAAAAAACGTATATATGTATTTGTATCAGTTGTCTAGTACCCATAACACAAGCTCTGCTTAGCTTGGGATTAGATGGCGTTGTGTGATAGATGTCCAAAATATTTATTTATTATTATTATTACATCTAATTTATCCACGGGTTGTCATGCTTTGAGGATAAGTTTCACTCATGTATGTATTTATCTTCGGGGTGAAATTCACTTACGCTTTAAATTTTTTAAAGTTGTTTTTTTAACGTTGTATAACTTTATAGGTAGGTAATATATAATTTAACATAGCCATATTGTCCTACAAATTGCGTGGTACGTCATCTCAGTTCTACGCTCAAAAGTTTTTTGTCCCTGCTGCCCCTGTTATCTACCACAACCGAGAATTTTTGTAATTAGATAAGAGGGGGTCTCATCAAAATGAAGCTACATATAACATTAACACTTAATTTTCTATATTTCCGGTTAAGTAAAAGAATCAAAATTAATTTTATTTTTTTCTTAGTCTAGAAAAAAAATTAAAATTTCTGAACTATGCACACTCTACTAATAAATGTAGTTAATCCCGACACAAGACTAGCCGTAATGGCCGCGATACGTACCGGTGCGATAAAACCACCGTACTATCTATCAGTCCTACACCATTAAATACTGTATCTGTTTTATCTGAGAAGGAACGTAGAAATGGAGTATTACTTTTTCAAATTGTCTTAGTATAATATTTCATCAATGACTCTGTGACGTTAGTGTTTCGTTTATTTTTAAAGCTATTGATAAAATGGAACGTTACTTAATGAGAGATGACGTTTGTAATTTTTTTTAATTTTTTTAAAGGCTACCGAAAATATTCTGTGTCGTGGGAGATTTTATAAACATGAACTGGATGTAAATAATTTAAGGTGTTGTAGCATTGTGATCCGACACAGGGGCTTCTCACCACTAGACTACTGCTCGGCCCCCACCGCTCGGCGTAGCAGCATATAAGCGAGGACAAGCTGAAGACCGGCATTTCCGTCTACCGCTCCCAGCCAGTCAAGTGTTTTCTCTGCCTTGGAGGAAGACCGCTCGTAGAATAGCTCGCTTCTAGAAACTCACCCTGAACTCATCTCATGTCTTCTATATCCGCGATATTTCTATTTAATGTAAACCTTGTTTTGGGGTGACAATTAAAACTGTGAATTCTCTTGATCGAGTCTAATTTATCTCACGTTAGTGTACCATTAAGGCTTCACTTAGAAACCTCATGGCTTTTAAAGCCTCTTAACGATATACAATGTAAGGTTGAAACCAGAACACTCATCGCTATGAGAAAGGGCGTGACGGCCTCATAAACGACTTCGCCACTTCACTGAACAGACGAAATAAATACATTTCTGTGATATCATAATATATTTAGTATGTTACATTTTTATCAAGTTTTCTCCGAAAAGTTTGGCGATTAAGCTCACCGACAGCCAAGCATCAGTTGTCTAATATTTACATTAAGTTAAATATCTCTCAAACAAGGTAAAGTATAAGTTTAGAAAAAGAAGTGTAGTGTAATCAGTTCGTAAGGAACTTATCGTGTCTAAGTTGAATTAAATTAAATATTTTAATTACTACAGGGACCTGTAATAATCATTTATTCGACTGAGAAATGGATCAAAACAAACAAGTAGGTATATATATATATATTGTTGCTTATACGATTTTTATCTATTTCTTAAAATAACTTCTGAAATAAAACAAACTAAGAGATAAAAATAATCCCGGCACATAGCGCGGAGCGTGTCTTTGCTCCCGGTATGGATGGTATCAGGATTCGATTCCTTGTGAATGGGCGATGTTCCATTGAACGCGTCGCTCACTACACGCGATGTCATTTTGTTTGTTTGTACCATGGTTCAAGTTATGAGATGAAAGTATTTGTTAGGTAGAATTTATTTGTTTTTTTTGGAAACCTTCAAGGGCGTGTCTGACTCGTACTTGGCCGCTTTTTTGTGCTTGCTTTATAGCTAACATAATTGTTTAATATTGGTGGAAATTAAGCAGTAATTTCACTATTCTCACTTTTTTGTACGTCATAAAAGAAGAAGAAAAACGGTTGAGGTGAATAAATAAATAATGTAAAAAATAAATGTCCATATATCATGTCATAACTATGAAATCCATATAAGTGACATTACCAGATTAAGAAATATATTACGTCATTGAATTTAGGAACTTTAGCAGTAAAAAAGTTTTTAGTTACCCTAAACTATAGAAGAACACTGGCCACCGAACGAAGAGAAGCTGCTATACACATCTTTTTCCGATGCAAAGTGTCTGTCATTATTTGCGGGGCAAATCTTCACACATTCACATTTTTTTTTCTTTTTATTTCAATTACACTTACAGATACAGTGATGAAAACTGCACCATGAAGACCTCGTAGGATCTATTTGGGTAGCAGTGAGTCGCTATTTATTTTCTTTTTTTTAGGGAACACGTATCTGTAAGAGCAAACGTATCACCTGATGGTATAATGTAAGACTAGACATATCACCTGATGGTAAGCGATTTCCGCCGCCCATGGACACCCGCAACACCAGAGGCATTACAAGTGCGTTGCCGGCCTTTGGGGGATGTGAAGGAGGAAGGGATGGGGGTTTGGGCCTTCGACCTTCGGAAGATAGTGTTTTCTTATTTTATTTTGGAAATCATGTTGTTCTTTCTTTACATAAAAAGATTGTATCACTTCTGGCATTTTATTTTAAAAAATATGCATTAAATAATCTTCTACTCTTTCACCATAGTTTTCGTGAGTAAATATTTGTTATTATGGATAATTTTCCCTGGATTATTTGATCTGTTCAATCAATCATTCATTTTTACAATTTAATGATAGTGTGTTCAATTTATAAATTTCTTTTTTAAACATTCATAAAATTTTAATATTTGAAAAGCTCATTATCTTTATGCTTCTATCTAACATGTTTTGGCACTAATATTTTAACATTTTAGACTTAGATACAAAAACAATCGTCTATCGCTACTTTGTAGCGACACACATCACACATAACAACTAAAACAAAATATTCGCAATTTCACACACATTAAATACATTATGTGTTACAATAGTGTAATACGTAGATCCATTTGGGGTTATACTGTGATAGAGAGGAACGTATGCGTGTGACTATATACCATATATACTCCCTACCGTCTTGCTCTATGGTTAACTTTAACTAGTAATAAAGAATAGAGTTATATAAATATTATCAAATCTCAAATTTGAATTGAGTATTTATAATAGTAGTAACAATTTACTATCATAGGTTTTAACAACGACAGTCAACAAGGGTACCGCTATGCCATCTAACTTTAAAGACACTTAACAGAAACACTTAAGTAAAATACAAGCTTAAACTTATTAATTTTATTGTTCGCCCACCCATCTAGAACCAATAACACTTTAACAACGTTAACGCAAATATATTTAGTAACTGTTTTACTGTAATTTTACTGCTAATTTTCACAGTCGTGTTTATAAATTTGTACCATGTGTTAAATTATCACTGCAAAATGCGCAAAATTATATATACTCTTTGCGCTGTAGCATGGTGAGGGTGACAGTTGCCTGTACTTACATTCTGGTTGGTTTAATTTAATTTACTACAGTTATTGATGATTTAATATATTGCAAAATTGGTTCAGCTGAAATACTCAGTCAAGTCATAATTAGTAAATCGCGACAACTTTTAAGAGTGAAACGAAATGTTACTGAAATGTCACCTACACCATGCTATAGCGCAAGGAGTTTATATAATTTCTTTAATTTAATGAACAAATAAAATATTATCAATTCTTTGCAACATTATATTGCATATTGGCAAAGATTCCGGCAAATCTGTTTTTGTACTAATATTGCATTTTTATTGGAAGATATGATTTATTGATATGAATTTCGACATTATATCGTCGACATTATACATCGAATAACAACAATAGCATTTGATGATTCACTACTGAACAAATGATACCGGAGGCCTATACTTCAACCCCTCCCCCCATCCCCAAAGGCAGGCAACGCACTTGTGACGCCTCTGGTATTGCAAGTATCCATGGGCGGCGATAATCACTTACTATCAGGCGATACGTCTGCTCGTTTACCCCCAATTCTATACAAAAAAGTGTTCTCCTTTCAAAGGAGATTTAGCTAGCAGCAGACGGGTTGTATGTTTAAAGTTTTCCTTCGCTTTGTCGTGATCTTCTTCCATGTAGTTGCTCCATTAGTCAGCTCCTGTAACACTCATGAGATGAATAAGGGTACTAATACTCAGTTTTGTTAATCCGTCAAAACCGTAGGTTTTTTTTTTTTAATGTTTGGCCCTGCCAAAATGACTCTACTCTGCTTGATGGAAAGCATAAGTAGAATCCAAGAGTGGTGGTCACCATACTACGAACGCAGACAATGCAACAATGCAGCATGGTAACCCACACCATGGCGGGCTAGTGATGCTTCTGCATCATTGGGCCTCCGGTCTCGCACTCACCAACGAAATACGACAGCATGATCGCTGTCATTTTACGTTGATTTTCTGTGCAAGGGTAGTACCGCCCCGGTCGAGCCGCCCATTCGTGCTGAAATCAGCGTGGCTCTACTACCTTGATTTGTCCACTTCCATGTTATTTTCTTTCTTATCCATTTTTTCTTAAGATCTTTTTCTCAAACAAATTTAAGGAAGATATCACATTAAATTAAATCAATTTTTAATGGAATATCACACCATCCTACCCTACCTTAACTCTAAAATCCTTTAGTTTATAACAAGTCAGCTCACAGTACATACATACCAAGGAAAGGTTGCCTTTAAAATATTAAGATTATCCGTGGTCTCCAGTTAGTGGTGAAATATAACGCACTACAGTTCGCTAAGGTTATCATACGATTTAGTCCGTATAGAGTATAGCCGCTATCTATCCGCGTAGAATGTGTTCCAAGTTCACTTCGGCTATAGAGTTATGAATATTTGGATGCGCCCACAATTTTTTCTTGAATAATAAGTGGCAACTTATTTATTTTACTTCCATTCAAAGAAAAGGTTTATTTCCTGATAAGATCATTGATGATGATAAACTCATTTCAAGATAAGTACACAGAACCTCTAAGGAGAGACAGATATTCAGTACTGGACTGTTGGTTATTGATGATTATAGTAACACCTAATCATCCTACTAGCACCTAAAAATTCCTAGCAGTTAGGATTACTAATCATTAGGCCAATAGCTTTCGTCAATCGTGATCAGTTTTAATGTACTTATTTGCTAGAAAGTTACCTCTAGCTTATATTACAAAACCTATGATAAAAAACAAAGTAAGAATAAACATATAAAAGAAGTTATCATTATTATCAGCCTATTGTAGTCTACTGCTGGACAAAGACTCCTTTAAATGCCCGCTACTTGACTTGATCCTCGGTTTCCAGGCGCCCAGCTCCTGCCAGCCAGAAATCATCCCTCCACCTGACCTGTGGATGTCCTAATACTTCGTTTGCTTAGACACAGTCTCCATCTCGGCACACGAAAATACAATAAGCTTATAATATTATCTATCATAATAAGAATGATAATTTACTAACAGATCTGATTTTCTTCTCGGTTCATGTGCACGTTAGCGATGCACCTCGTCCGGCCCACGCGGGAAAGGGCAGATGATCGAACTCACGCCCCTCGCGCAGATAATAACTTCGTTCTGTTGTGCCTGCACACAGACCTAGTTTCACAGCGAGTGTATGAGAATGTGGGAAGTTAAGGTAATGTAGGGCCATTACTAATTTATGGTAATAACTGTACTAAAATACAATGGACTTTAATCTTAATGCGTTAGAATTAGAAATTAATTGAGAACTATATCAGTTTTGATATTTTAGGTATGAATCGCTTCTAGTATTGTTATTTTGCTTAGTATTGATTTGATTAGTATCATTATCATTAACACCCTTTAGGGATTCACTATAGATATAGCCTTTCTTTGGAGAGGTGGTTTTGGGCAACTATATTTACCACACTACCAATACGAATTGGTATTTTGCTGTTTATTTATTTCACAACGATTTCAAATTTATATCAAAAGATTAAAGTAGATATTTAAAAAACTATAGTAATATGGCATAGTAATTAATAGTAATTTTAAAATATATGTTGTAATATTTTAATGTTTTCTCAATTTCGCATATGTAAAAATATTATGAACTAGCTGATCCGCTCAACTTCGTTTGCGTCTCCATAAGAAATATTTTTTTCCCATTTGCACAACATTTTCGGTCGATACCCGGCTCCTATTGGTTGTAATGTGATTTTATATAGCCTAAAACCTTCCTCGCTAAATGACCTACCCAACAAAAAAGAATTAGCAAAATCGATTCAGCCGTTCACGCGTGATGTCGTGACCAAGGCAAATAGGGATTCATTTTTATATATATAGATGTGAAAATTTAAATGAATGTTTGCTTTTTATATATACATATGTAAACCTGCAAAAGTGTCTCTACTCTGTCTGATGAAAATCATGAGAAGATACCAAGAGTAGTGGTCACCACACCCATTGTAAATGCAGACAATACCACAATGCAGCATGTTGACCCACACCATGGTGGGATATTGAGATGATTCGGTATCATTGGGCTCGCGCTCATAAAGAAATACGACAGCATGACCTATTATGATTGCAACTGTCTCCACCCAAGGAACCTTGCAATACAAGTGTAACACTAAAACAATGGTTTTCTTTAAGGCTATAGGAGGTATCCATCTGGTCGAGAGGGTCACCTGTGCGGGTATATTGTCAAATTCAAATTCAAAATCATTTATTCAATTAAGAAACTAAGTGACATATATGAACGTTAAATTGAAGCTGCAGTAAAAATCATAGATCAAAACAAACAGACGCCACAGCATGTGCCGTATTGTCGAGGTAAATTAGGCGAAAACATCAAAATTTACTACCTGCTTGTCATGTCATATTGTAACTGTAATTATAAATTTAACTAAACAAACAATATCACTAAATAACCTATTGTGTATATAATATTAATGTTACCAAGTTTATTACCTACAATAATTACAGTAAATTAAAACTCATTCAACATCACGAAAACAAACATAACTATCTCGTACCAAAGCAATTAGTACTTCATTATCTCAGAATAATTGTGCCAGGGATCAACTTATATCAGTTGTGGTTGCAAGGTCGAACATTGTCGGTCGGCTGCCACTCTTCTCCCACGATCCTTTGACCCCAGCAAGTTCATATGAGCAAATGAAATCAGACGCATCAATCATTTTACAATCATGCGCATAGGTAGTATTATTGTTGTCGGTACTAGTATTGAAGCGAAGTTAATTTAGTAATGCTTAAATGTACGTACGTTTAAGCATTACGACATTAACTAAAGCATACTCTTTAAGAAATATTGAAGTTTTAGTTCTTAAAAAATTTAGTGCTGAAACGGTGAATATAATAAGAAATAAATGTTACGGACATCTAACACACAACGCCATCTAGTCTCAAGCTAAATAGATCTTGTGTGTGACAACTGATATAAATACATATTATAATACTTTTTTTTAAAATACATACATAGAAAACACCCAAACACCGAAAAAAATATTTGCAGATCATACAAACATTTGGTTCGACCCGGGAATCGAACCCGAGACCTCAAGCACAGCAGTCGCATACCCTACCACTGCTGCAAGGAGGCAGTCATCCGGCTTAATGGGTATATAGTTTATTTATTTTACAGGTTCGAGGAACAATAGCTATAACTCCACAATATAGATGGAAAAACAGACAAATATGATATATTTCAGACTTCTGGCCCAACCCAACCCTCACTAAGCACATCTTGTACTATAGGTACTACTCAACCGATATGAATAAATATTCCGTTTTTTTAAAACACATAAAAATACACCCAAACTTCAAAGTATCTTTTGTTTGTCTGTTTTTTATCACCTTTTACCAGAATTCCCTTTTAATAATTTATAGTAGAATATTCTTAGGTAGTTCTTCATCATGATCAAATTTTGATTGAATTAAAGGTAACAGTTTTCTTGGAAAAATTTTCTTTTGTAATGTAAGGAGCATACGTGTTCATAGGTAACCTGTAGTACAACGCTACCATCTCCCATGGATACGTATAACTTAAAAGACCCAAGTACATTGTCGTCATAAGGGTTCAGACATGCATTCAGGGGAATTAGGTTTGGTTCTGGTAACAACATGAATAACTACGAAATCATTTCTTAATTTAAGTTTTCTACGAGGATATACTACCACTTTTTTGAGCCTGTCAAAGTGACTCCTCTTTGCCTGATAGACAGTATAAGTAGACAGTAGTAGCAGCAAAAACGGAGCATGGTGGACCATGTTGATGTTTTTACATCATTGGGCCTCCGATCTCTTTGAACAGGTCTGCCTATTTGTGCAAAACTATGACACTCCTACTGCCAAATAAGAAAATAAAACATATCACATTTAAAAATCTAGTGGTCAATTATTACTTTGACATCTTACCTACTTCATATTACCTTGCTCAACTCACCCTTGAAAAACCATTACAACTTCCCATCATGAAATATGATGAAACTGAAAATAACATCAAATTACGTATCAATTTCCCGACAAATGACATTCGCTGTATCATTAGATCGCGTGCGACAATTCTGACGCATTAGCGACACAAATATACATCAATTTGATTGCAAGGTCGCAAGAACCTCGTAATAGCTCATCGCAAACGGATATTGCGATCGGCAAAAACTTGTGACTTGCATTATATACGAAATTGGGGTCAGGCAGGTCGCTTGTCAACGTTTTTTATCTGTTTTGTTATGATTTTAGATCTAATTAATAATGTAGAGTTAGTTAAACATATTGTTGTTTTACGTTGTGGGTATACACGTACCCGTGTTGTCCAAACTGTCATGTGTACTTATATGATCTTACCATTGTATACTTTGCGATGTGCATTTATACACTCACCTTTTAACTCCAAATTAATGGATAGGGTATATTAAAATCTATAAATGTTTAATATTTAAATTTAAATTTGGGTCAAATTCTTAAAAATGTTAGTCTTTACTGTTTCATATTTCTAAGCGCACTTTAGGAAGAAATAAATGAACAAAAAAATAAATTTCTTTAATGTCAGTTGTCGTAAGGACACTTCACTACATATTTAGTTTGTATTTTCTTCAAATTATTGTAGGCTTACAAAGCTAGATAATTATCTAGCGCCATGACACATTACTAAATCAAAATTATATAAACCGGTTATTGGGATGTATTCTATTGGTGTATGTAAATAAGATATAAGATACCTATCATCTAATCTCATGATAGTGGTAACTAAAAATTTATTTCCATTAGGAGTATAGAAACGATAAGGCTTAAGAGACATTATAATAATCTTTTAGGGACTAGCAATATATTAAGTGACACGAGAAACTTGCCAAAAACATATAAAACGGCCACAAATTACGCCCAGATAGGAACTTTCCCACATGGAGATCGGACCCTAAACATTCAGTACTGTAGAAAATTCCATTCCTAAGTTAACGCTTAAACCATTACGTCGTGCAGTCAACGTACAATAAATTAATCGATTAACCTTCAATAAACCACAACATAACCGCATGAAATTAAAACATTATCCAAACTATTCATCTCTGAAGTAAAATAATATTCATTATTCTATATGACTGTTAATAAACACACAAGGCTGTGTGTAAGTGTATTATTAAGGTAACCGCGACTATGGATCACAGACAAGGACAATATAACATTGGAAGTAATGAGGCTTTGGTGTTGAAAATGTTGAGCAGATACTACTACGAGCATTTTCTACTATAGTTGACTTTAGAAAAATATGTTACATAACTAAACTGGATACTAGTTAATTAGTTATTTCTGATTTAAATATTGATTTTCACTTAAATAACACATAATATTTGAGGTGATCTATTACATATATATTCTTCTTATTATTTAACTTATGTTATGTTATGTGTATTGAGTAACATAAGTAAATACAAATTGCAGTCTTTAAACACACGGATTTAAGAGAGATTTAATTCCGTAGTGAATTGCATTTATGAAATGAAATGGGTTTTATGTTTTTTCATGAGGCGAATCCATTTTTTTATGGCAATACACAATCAAAATATCTGCAATCTTGAGTGTGTATTTCCACTAAAAATTAAGGACCTCACCCTTAAGAGGACCCCGATCAAGTAGAGTGAACTAAAAAACACTCATTTATCTAAAAAACTATTAATTTGTTGCCTGGAAGAGATTGCTTTTGGCAATAAGGCCGCCCTTTGTACACTACATCTCACATTTCATGTACTTTTATAACTATGTACTATAATGGTGTACAAATAAAGAGTTTTCTATCTATCTAATTAGCCGCAAAGTAACTTTTTAACAAAACATTTGAAGCATAGTCTAAAAAAATGATAACGTTGGTATGGAATATAGATTGCAAACTGCAGTGAATATTGCGTAGTATAGTTACTGTAACTATAGTGACTATGGTAGTGACGTTAACCGCAAACATGATAGACGCTAGATCATGACAGAATGACAGGTAGCTTGTGTCAATCAAAGGTGTAATGACACCATCAATTTGATATAAACGGGATACAAGTACCGTTTTCAAATGAATGCTATGTCTATTTTTGAATTAATCGGTTTTCAGTCAATCGGTTGTGAAGTATTTTTAATTGATTATTTATTAATTTGAGTTTTTGATATGGTTGTGATTTATAGTTTCATATTTCAACACACTTTCATTATTTTTACTTGTATGTTTGTTTGCAACCGACTTTTGTAAGCGTCTTTTTTAATTTTTAAACAAATTTTATTACTACGAAAGTATTTTAAGGGGTGGAACAATTAACTTATACATACAATAAATTATTGAATTAAAATATAAAAATAAGGGCACACTGAAAACTTTTATTTCGTCTATCTTAATATTATATTAAATTAAATGTGAACTATTCCCATCTCAGAAATGAACAAAAAAATGTCAACTAGCGGGATTTCTGATACAAAAAAAAACATCTTGACTTGACTGTTATTTTAACCAACTACATCTAATAAGGAGTAATAAAGCAGGTCGTATCCAAAAATGGCAGTTGTGTATGATCCAAATTTATATGAAAATAATAGCAGATAACTTTTTGTCACAGATATATTTCTATAAAAAGTAATATGTTTTAATAAACTGATGGTCACCATAAGCGGCGACACCTCACTAACGTCAAAGCATTAAGATTAAGGACATACCCAGTTGTTTTACCGGAGATCGTGTTTTTTATATCACTATTATAATTTCAATGATAGACAACATAATGCGTAAGGAACTTGGAAGCAGATGGATGCGGCATAAAAACTGTGAGCACACGGCTTGTACAGAATAGTATAGAATAGAATAGATAAAATTCAAGCGATAACCAAATAGATATTAGTTATATACATTTAAAATAAGTGCCGTCTCGCCGAGACACACTTACCGTAACCACAGGCTGGCTCTGTTTACAGTAATGGAAGTTACAAAACGCAATAGTTTAAAAATTTGAGAGCATACATATTATTATTATCATTAATATTAAAAACCATTTGTTTTTTTTATTATTTAAAAAAATAATAATGAACGATTTAACATAAATTTTGAAAAAAGAGGACCATAGAATAAATAATATTTATATTTTAAGAGTGTAACTTAATGACGACAAGTATTTTTTAATAAAGCAATGAAACCCATAAGTCAGAATTAGCCTTGATTCTCAGATAATTGTCAATTATAAATAAAAAGTTACATTAAAACGTGCTTCATTTTACAAAAATTAAACAAAACAAACAAAAACGCCAAATTTACATATCTGTCTCAGCTTTCCACAGGCATTATACAGTCGCAGACAAAAAAGTCTTTCTTCGTTATCTTTTAATTTTTCTTGAACACAAACCTTGTCCTAACAATAAGGAACATATAAAAAGAATTATTTAAGTTTGTTCAGCCGATAGAAAGTTATGCGTATACATACATTTCGGCGATTAATTGAAATATTTATAGATATGCCATATCAATCATCTAATAGCTCCTAGTCCAAAGTATCATTATGAGGTGAACCCGACGATCGGTCACCTTGACTTTTCCCGATCGGCATGAAATAATTTGACATAATACAGCGGAGTCATTACGTACCCATTACTCGAGTACTTTATCTTTAATTTGAACATTTTTGTTAAAAATTGTTATTAGAAGTGAACAATATTGAAGGTTAGGTGCTAAGGTTGTAATGCAACTTTAATGCCAACTGGTTAATATTCTTAACATACCGTAAAACTGTTTTGTATTCGACAATGTACATCGCTGAAGGATTTTCCTTGAGAAAGTTAGTTTTTAGGAGACCCAAAACCTAATGTTTTTACTTAAAACTATTTCAATTGCTTATATATTGTATTGTAATCACTAGATATTTTCCATCGTAAAACAAATCACTTCAAACTTGGACACCAACTTCGCGCGTTGATGTCTTACTTTTAAGGCACTACGGCTGCGTTTTCGAAGTCAGTGGGAAGCGGAGCGGTAGCGGGTGAGGAGTGAGGGTGGAGCGGCAGCGGCAGCGGAGCGGACAGTGGAGCGGGAACTCTAACCCGTTTTTGAAACCAGCGGGCTAAGCAGCGGGCGCTAGAGCGGTTCAGTGATGTGTTTAAGAAACAATACCTCGTAAAATATAGCTTGATACGGATGACAGATTTCACAAAAAGTGATTAGTGATTTCAAATAAAACGATTAAGTTAGAAAATATTTGGTTTAATTAGGATATCTACTTGTGTAATAGCGTCATAAAGACGTATGTTAAATTTATTTTTCTAAAGCCCAATATTCCTACTTCATATATTGTTAAATTAAAAGAAATTATACAAAGCTAAGCCTGGCCTATGTCAGCATATTCTAGATATGAGTATATTACGATCACGTAGTATTTAGACATTATTTATCTCGTTGAGAATAAGATGTGATTAAATGCATTGTATCGATAGGTTTTAGTACATGTAACGTAACTGTAAGTTGGTATAGGAAGCCAGACGTTACCATGTAACATTAGCGTATTATGGATACTAAATACTGGTCACACCGTTGTTAATTCTTCGTACCAATAAGTTCGCTATACCCAACCTTAAAAAAATCTTGATAAGTCGCAATTGTAAACACAATAATTTATTATAATTGACAGGTTAGGGGGTTATTAGGTTACTATACTCACAGAAAGCACAATGAAAAAAAAAACATTAACGAGGAAAAAAATTAAAAAATCACAACATTGACAAAATTAAAAATCATTTATCAGAGGTGATTGCTATTTTATTACATTCCTATAAGACACCAGCGGACCTTGGCGCCTTATACTAAGTATTACATAGACTTGACATATGCGTATACCCGTAAGAGATACCAAGTACATCAAATAATATCGTTGCCAGGTTAAAGACAATTGTCTCTTATTAATTGCGTTTACTGTTCCAAACGTACTTGCAATAAATCTGGTTGCAATTTGGTCGGTTAATTATAAAATTTTCACACTTGAGAAACTAGTTTTTATCACTTATTTTAAATTATTTCTGCATATTAACACACAACAATTGATGTAATTAATCGTAGTCAATATTGAAAAGAGTATTATGAATGATTAAAACGTCATTTTTTATACTTACGTGTAAAAGGTTATATTTCAATATTTATATTCACTGCGGCTTTTGTAGCCGACAGCACTGTATTGCAGTTTTTAAAGTATCTGGGTTAAACACAGTTAAATACACGTAAATTCACATAGTAATTCCGTCAAAAACGTGATTTTCACTCTTGACACATTTCCCGTTTCGAACACTGTTTGTCACGTATATTTATGTGACATACAAAGAAAGCAATAAGGAAAAAAATCGTATCTCTATCTTTCTCTAACACACTAGAAATGGTATAATTATATCACTCGCGGTAACGTTGTTAGCGAGTTGAGTCTATGTAATATTTTGTCTAAAATTATCGTCGTTGTTGTCCGCTCCCCGCTCCGCTGTATTCGTGAACACTCCCAATAAGTATACACATTGGAACGTGTCGCTGCCCGCTCCGCTCCCACTGAGTCCGTGTTACTTTTCGGATTCCTTTTTGGATAAAATGTTCATAAATGTTAGTATTAATATATTATTTATATATATACAGAGTTTGATACACTATAATATATCTACAGTAAAAATATTCTTGCACAAAAAGTGTAAGGTGTGATTTAAGAATTGTTATTTATAAGTTAGCATCAATAAAAACTTTGTTTTTACAAGTCAGTACTTATTTTTAGTTTGAGCAAAAGATTGAGTGACTCATTAATATTTGTGTATTTTTTCGTTCTCTTTAGCAATAGCTATTAGTACATATTAGTTAATTTAAATAAATTAATTAAACTCTGATGAAAACCAAGAGGACACAGTCTTACAGCTATTTACACATGACGACAACGTGCCACCACTCTACATAGGTATTTCATACAGTAACATAGCGTGGCGACCATCGCATTGTTCCATCGCCACGTCAATATATCGTGAAAACAGTAATCAAGAGCCGCTATCACTTAAAACACATCTCAGCAACTAACTCCTGCTAAAATTTTATTTTAGATCCTAAACTAAGGATCACTCTGAGTTCTAAAATATTAACACCTGTTATAAAGCATACAAGCACAGTATTGTATTTGACTACCACGATACGGGATTCTGGTAGTCGAATACAATACCGATACGCCACGTAAGTCGTCTTTATTACACGACCTGCATTCGGCATTGGTGAAACCGACTGTTAAATGATGCTTAGTGTGTGCGTGAAATGCTATCTCTCAAATTAATAAACCGCAGTTGGGTTAATGAACAACTGTATAAGCCAATATGTTTTGTAGCTAAGGTTCTCTGCAAACTCCGCCATTTTTTGTATGCAGACTGCAAATGATAATTATGAATACAACATAATCGAATCTCTCAGTGGCACAGTGATAGCGTGTATGACTGCTTTGCTGAGGTTTTAGGTACGACTTTCATGATGGACCAAATGTTGTGTGTGTTATTTCAACTACTGTAAATGCCATTTTACTAAAGACTTTCCCGACTTTTGGTTATCTGATTTTTGGTACAGGACTGTTTAAAACTCAGGATGTATTTGTTTTACAAATTGTTTTTCTTTTTGATAGGATAGTTTTAACAAGTCGTCATTGGAATTTAAAATAATTACACTTTGTACAAATATCTTCCATTAATGCAATGTCAAAAATTGATTTTAATTACATTAACGAGGTAATTTCTCGATTTTAAAGAGAAATATTCATCTGAAGTTTCATTTAAAAAAGTATACCTAGAAACTCTTGAGTTTTGTTTTCGTTTCATGTTGTGAAGTTTCGCATGATGCATGATAAAATAATTAAACTTTTCAAGATAAAGCTTCGTGAGCTCTTAATATTTTAAGGTAAATTAAAGTACCGTCTCATAAAAATAAAGAGTTTAGAAAAACTATCCAATGAATGTGTCCCACAAATGGTGCATTGACAACAGATAGTGGCAACGTTTGCAAACTACCTAAAGTATCACCAAAGTAGTGATCGTTTCGGCATACAATAAAGCAATAAAGCCTCACGCTATGACTGACTAGCCAATTATAAATTACACCTCACCCAAGAATTATGGGGCCACCGGCAGCATATCGACATTTGCGTATTTTTGCTATCCGATAGAAATCTTCGGTAGGAAATATTTACCGTTTGTTATTATTAAGTAATCGTATAATTGGAGAGTGTGAAATTGTGAATGATGGTTGACAGATTTTAAATATTTTTACATGGACATATATGAAATTTTGATCAAATATGAAATTTGAATTGATCGATTTGATCAAATATGAAATTTTGATTTAAAATTGACTGAATTGCTATTCTCAAAATTAATAAGAGCTTACTTAAGTCGCGAATAAATACCGTGGGTATTTTAAATAATAAAAGTACTGAAAAAACTAGCTAAGTTTAGTTTCATGCATGTAAATGAAGTTATTAAGCTTTTTAATATACAAACAGATATCGATACCATAGCGTGACATGACATGTGTCAATAAAGGAACATAATTGGTCAAATAATTTGTCGAAAGACACCATGACTGATTCAAATCGATTTGTCACTGAATCGATTGTTTTTCGTGAAAGCAATAAAACAAATATTATTTACACCTTTTGTAACTGTACTTTTCTTATTGACATTAATTTTGTTTGTGATGATCTGGGAAAAAATTGAGACGTTTCGTAACCTCTAGGAAGAACAGTTACAGATTACACTTATTTTTTAGTTTCATTATTTGAGATGTTCTTTGAAGTTTATTTTATTGAAATTATTATTAAGTAAAGGTTGTGCTCAATACTTTTTTTTTCTCTTCCGAACCTTATCCCAAGATTATTTGGGGTCGGCTACTACAATAGTCGGGTGGAATACCACCCAGTTTTACCTGAAGAACAGTTTTTACACGGAGCGACTGGCATCGGATCTCCGCAACCCTGAGGGTTGAAACTGAATTCGTAGGTTGAAACTATTGTCAGTTTATGAGGGCATAGTTGTTAATGGCAACCGGGACCGACGACTTAACGTGCTCTCCGAGGCACAGGCGTGTTGATGTCACCGCCAAACTTTCATACTCCGGGCTGGCGGTAATAAGAATTTCATATTCGAAAAACCCAATACATTACTTTGTCCCGACTCGGGAATCGAACCCAAGACCTCTTGATTAGCAGTCGCATACGCATACAATTTAGTGAGAAAAGAAAATTCTAATTAACAATTCAGTAGATAAGTCCTGTCCATTTAATGGTTTAAAGGTATTGTACACAATAGGTTAAAATACAGAAGTTTAGGCCAGTGTAATAAACAAATTTTTCAATATTTGATATTGTAAATTGTCATAATCTTGCCCAGTTTTTTTTAATAAGTAAACTATGACATAGGACAAATATGATGTGACATTGACTTCTTCACATATCTTCAATTTCTATTCCATTTCCCATTCATATCCTTTTTTTTAGCTGAGCTCTCTTGTCTTACCCATTTGCCTTAGTCATGATTTACTTCTCTACTTTGTTTTACCTAAAAAGGCGAAATATAAAAGCGTTTTTACCGAGCATATGATTATAAGCCCCAAATGAAAAAAATAAGGATATCATTTTAAATGTCTCCTTTGTATGCGGAGAGAGAGAGAGTGTCAATCAGAACAATTCAGTGATCGATATAGTGATACCCTCTCATAATCCAGAATAGCTGAACTCTCATTGACGTTCTCATTACGTTTAGCTACCACTGTAGATAATAAAACCGAACGGTTATTCTATTTTTATCTCAGCAAATGCCAAGTCCAATCAGAATCTATTTTGTGGCTATATTTTTTGTATACAAAACCGTTCGTTCAAAATGGAATGAAATGGATGAATATTTGATTATAGTTTCATTAAGTGTAAGTATTGAGCTATTTACAAATGACGTGCTTGTTGTTAAGTTTAACTAAATTCAGGGTTGTGACGTTCGGTTTCTACCCAGGAAATATTATTATTAATTGTATCACTTTCCAAGATATGTCTCCCTGGTTCATATCACGACCTGAATCCAAAGTAATTATAACTGGTATGTAGTGTTGACTGCACATGTTTTTATACTTGGATTCTAATTGGCGTAAAGTCTCGTAAATTAAAAAATAAATATGAATATTTATAATCGCACAAACATTTTGCATAACCACGGCTACAATATTTCTGGTAGTTGATCAATGTGAATGAAGGATTCCAGTAATATAAGGTAATTTGAAATAAAAAAAAAAGTTTAAGCATACTTCGTAAGTTACATGTTATATATTTTACAACCCATCAACGTCTTAGAATTTAAATACTCGTAATATTAAAACGGCAACCCTAGCCTATGAAATATATAAAAAATATGAAAGCCATAATGTCCATGTAAACGCCAATCATCCAAATGATTAATACATTTGCTTTGCAGTGAAAAGCATTCATTAAACATGTATGATATTCACTAGCTGTTGCCTATGACTTCTTACTCTTTAATCTGATCGACTACCAATTCATTTTTCTTTAGAATCATTAGTTTTTGTAGGATTAAAAATACTATGTGACTTATTCTATACTTCTGGCTATGCAGTTATGCATATGCATATGTTTGCAGAATTTTATGATTATCGATTGAGTAATTAATGCGTAAGTATGTAGGAAACAAACTTACATTCACATTTATAGTTATTAGTAGCCATTAAGGCTACGGATATATATGCATCCTTTTAAAATTAATGATCAGTAAATAATTAACAGGCTATGCTATAAGATCAGACTGACGTGAGATGTGCGAAGTTACTTTGAGTTATTATTAAAATGTATTTAATTATTTACTCTGAGTAGAAATCAAACAAACAAGTGCTCCACCCGCGGGTCAAAGGACATCGAGACGTATCGACTTTATATTATTTCATTCAATATATATACACACATATATATCGATTCCACATTCAGTCACCATTACGATGAGATCAATTATGATTGAGAGTCGATGGACTCTCATTATTTTGACTGTAATTTATATAAAGGATGTATGTTATCTATATCTATAAAGATATGTATGTTTAATAGCTTTGCCCAAACTGGGATCAAATGGTATTTTATGAGTTAGTTAGTAGTTAGTATATCAGTTTGCATACTAAAATGTTTTTTTCGAAATGCATCAAATTTAATTTACGCCGAATTGTTTGCACATTAATTAACAATATAACCTAAAACGATTAAAACACGATATTCTAGTCATAAATGTGTTTAAACTTATACATACATAATTTTCTTTAATTTATGTTCAATAAATTATTGCAAAATGTCATTTAAATGTAAAAAAAAATACTCGAAACACAACAATAATTTTAATATAAAACTAAAAACCAAAACACATTCCCCATTTTCGGGTGATACTTTATAATCAATTAAGATTACCTAATTACGTACTAAATTGTTAATTAAACCAATTTCTATGCAAAGTGTCTTCCGAAACTAGATTTTATTCAAAACGAGCTCTACAAGCGAGTATGCAGCTAGTATATTTTGACTGCTGACATTTATTTCTAAGAGGACGACGTGTGCACATAAAACTGTGCATTTTAGATAAACATTACATTAGTGCGGTCAAGCGTGGTCCCTTGGTCACAGTAACAGCGAGTAGCGATTTCAATTTACTGAACATTTACTTTGGATGTTATCAAAATAAATATAAAGTTTTGATAATTAATGACTAAGGCTAAACAAAATGTGTTTTTGGTTTAAAAAAGAATTAAGACATCTGCGTGTATTTGTTATAATTTTTTTTAATTTATATTCCACGATTCATATTATGCATGCACGTCAAAGAGAAAAAATACAATAAACTCGTAACTCTTTTTCAAACAAAGGCTACTCTACTCTACTCATAATGACTATTATAGATTTTTCTTTATTCTGTCAGGTCGCTCTTGGCATAGCAATCGTCACATAAAGGGTTTTACGTTAGTGGTAGAGGCAGACAAAGCCTTACCACCTCTCTCCCTGTTGGCAGATTATCGGATGCATTCAGACGCATGGTTTCCAGCTGCAGATAATACCTGATCAGTCCAGTACATAGGTTTGGCCTGCCGCAAAATCTGACTCTCCCACCTGTACTATCACTAACTCTATGGACTCGCTGTTGCTAGAGACGTGGCCATCGTCAAGCTGTATCCACGATTGTACTACGGTTTTACAGACCAATTACTGATTAGTTTACTGTCATTATTGTAGCTCACAGACAATGGATTCCCGTTCTAATCAGAGTAATTTTGAAGCTTTATTTTCAATTTCATATTACTTTTCTACAATTTCTATTATTTACTCAAAGATTAACGTCTAACGTCACTGTGTCTTATGGTTCATAATTATCTCATCATTCTCTCTAAGCATTACTTACATACAGTTAGTCTTTAAGAGAACACAATATCGCATTTTTGATAGTATATATGCGCTCACTTACAGTGAGACCATTACCCAAATTATGCAATACATTTCATCCAAAATAAACTAAAATTCTTCGTTTAAAAGTTCGAGACACTTAAAGAGCATCTAAAAAGTGATAATTAAAATCTTCAGACCATTTCTTTACTAGATTTCAATTGAGTGGGTCATTTAAAAACTGTATTACTTTAAAATCAAGAAGCATTAAAATAAGAGCACATTATCTATGAACACAAATACTTTTTAAAAATGCATGAAGCAACTTTTATAATTATAAACCAATGAAAAGTTATCTTAGGATTAGCGCAGAGGCGTTTAATGATTATTTGTAAATGATGTCGTAAAAACTTAACCTGGGTTTATCGTTTAGGTGACACATAGGCACTCAAAATACATAAAGATAATATACGCGTCTATAAATATTCATCTCTTTCATATTTGCAAAGTTAATTTATCTTATTAGTTAAATATAATTATAATAATTCATGTTTTGACATAAACGTTTCATTTAAATTTGCTGGATGCCAGAACACTAAAATCGATAAAGAGGCGTGCAGTGAGAGAGGCCTATGCTTAGCAGTGGACAACGATACTGATGATGTTTTGACAAAAATTGAAATAATAATATAATGTTTGTAAGTTATATAACCTTGGGAGAGTCATGCGTCATCACATATATTTTTTGGTTTTAGAAGACAACTTCCGCATTTGGAATATACATTCTGTGTCGCGGGAGACTAAAACATACACGAAATGGGATATAGGTCAGGTTCAACCGGAGTGACCCAGTGAAACCCAGTTTAACTTTGTTTTTCACCGACCGAGTGGGGTTAAGAGCCCGAAACCTCGTCATCTTGATTATGACGGGGAGACTTTAAGATGACAACATACTTAACATGTGGAACATTCGAACTTGTGGACGCTTGAATTTATTAATAAACCACAAGTCTACTATTTGAAACTTTACAGTACTATCAACTTTTCTTCTGCAAATCATTGCCATGCCTAAAATATAACAGAATTTAAGAACTATTTTGTAAAGTTTCTTATATCAACTCATCGAGTAGGTAGTCACTTTATAATACCTAATCAACGACAAAATGATGATTTAGATGTGTACATAATGATTTTCCTCACTTGGTTATTAGCTAAATGATTTCAATCACAAGGAAAATTACTACTATTCATGTTACTTATATTTTCTGTGATTACATCTTATTGAGGCGCCATTTTGATTTTAAGTAATTTAGTATAAATCAAATATATATATTAGAAGGAAAAATTATCAACAAAAATTTTAAATACTGCATCAGTGTCTAAGGGGAGTCCCCTCTAGAAGCGCCATTATGGTTTTTTAAAGGTCAGCAGGTGTCACCTGCGGAAGGGATAATTAGGTTTCTTCTTGTTTGAGCCCATTTGAAGAGCTTTGGTGGAGGCCCTTGGCCTACAGTGGACGTCTTTCGAATGAGATGATTATGGGTATTCTGGGGATGTATAAAAGTATCAAAAAAGAATGTGTAAGGACGTTTCCTTACACATTATTTTACTTATAGAGGTAGTCGGTTTACGTATAAAGGGTAGTCTGGGACCAGATCTCAAGCTAATTCTAGTAATAGTGTGGGAAACGGAGACTTTTGACAGTGACTAAAGCATTGTTACAAACAACATATTTTAATAAGCGAGTAATCATGGTTAGGGGAGGTCTCCACTGCCTAATATAGTAATTAAGACTTAGAATATCTCCATAATTTGATAGATTATAATCCTTTATCGTGAACCAGTGAAACAATATAAAAATTAAAGAGCATAGATATTATTTATCTGTATAGTCACTGTATCGAATGGAAGACAAATGATACACTAGTGGGTATTGGGTCTATTCATGCATGCGAACTACTTAGTGTAATGTCGTGATGATAAAACTGTAACATGGACCACCCATGTGACGTAGCGAAGCGATCGTTTGGACATTACCGATAGGTTAGTGTGGATAATCTAGAGGGAAACAATCAGAAATTAACTGCCTCGTGAGCACAAAGATAGCATACGAGTGCCGAGCCAGCTCTCCATGAGGTCTTGGGTTCGTTTCCCAGGTTCGGATTTTTTACAATTATTTATTTCGGAGTTTAAGTGTTTTCTATATATATACAATATCTATATATTTACAAAAAAAAGTTTTTGAGTATTTGATCAGTCAATCTAGGTTTCATAGTAAAAGCGCTACTTAGTTTGAAGCGTTGTGTTTCAGCTGTTTGAAACATTTATTTACTGAAAAGTATAGTTTGATTTTTAATTTGACAGCTCCTGCACTAAGGTACCTTAGTACAGGAGCTGTCGAATGTATATTCCTACGAATATAAAATATATTTCCAGTGGGTGTCCCAGAAAATAGTTTGAATTTTTATACATACATTTTACATTATTTTTGTGTGATACGCGTGGAATGTTAAATTTATATTATTTGTATGTATGTATCAATCAAGCAATCTAAATAAAAGATTACTTGAGTATTCATCAAGAATATTTTATGGTGATACCTAAATAAAAGAGTTGTAATGTTATACACATATGTACACACCATCATGTAATTTAAATATACGGCTATATACTTTTTTACATTTCGATATTTTTATTAATGCCAAAAATACTATCTAAATTTAGCAATACTATTCATATATTAGTAATTCTATAAACTTTCAATAAAAGGCATTATCCACACTAGTCTAGTCCCACATGTTGCTGTAATTGGATTAAACGATTTTTTTCTCTGTCATTGTTTCCTCTCCATTGTTCTCATTTGTTTGTGTGTACGCTTGTGTGCTAATAAGCAAATGTATATCAATAATTCATTTCGATACAAGACCATACGTAATGGATGTATTATGTTAAAAAATTAGGCTGTATCATATTCTTTGAATGTTAGTAAGTTGAAGTTGAAGATGACAGGTAGAAAAAAAAAAATAGCTTAGACAGTTTTGACTAGATTAATTATTTATAATGGATATCTAAGAGATCTGAGCGTGGCAGAGTCTTGGTTTTTAATCGACTTCAAGAGGAGGTGCCAATTCGAGTGTGTTTTTATGTTTGTTACTTTAGAATTTTCGATTGGGTAAACTGAATTTGAAGTTTTTTTTTTTATTTGAAAGCTGGTCCTTCCGCGTCATCGCATTTCAATTACGTCCGGTTGTAAAGTTTTTTGCTAAAATTTTTAATTTTGATGTTCAAGCCGAATTGTGGAGAAAATTTTGAAAATAGGAATTCTCATTCATACTACTGCCATATCTGTATATTTATACGTATATTTTTTAAATATATTATTACAGTTATTGTCGTAGCCAGTCTAAAAAAAGTGGTCAAAGCTACTCCTCAAATCATCAGCTACTTACCAGTGAAAGTCCCATCAAATCGGTACAGCCGTTTCAGAGATCACCCGGATCAAATAGACAGACAGACCGACAAAAATAAAAAAAAAGGTTTTGGTACCTTATATTTACCGTGTATACATACATATACATTTATTAAAAAGCGGTTAGTTTAATATTACAAACAGACACTCCAATTTTATTTATTTGTATAGATTATTTTAGTTGTCTGGTTTCAACTTGATATATTGATTTTTTATATTACCAAGGGATCAAGAAGTATATAAGACACCGTCGCAACAGCAGTACCTATAGCAGCATCTCTTTAGTAAGGAAGTTTACCTGTGTAGTCTAAAGCTGAGTCTCCACAGAACAAAAGTTGTCAATTTTTGTGCTGTGAACACGTGTTGCTGATAAAAGTTCCTGAAAAGCCGAGTCTCATCAAAAAAGGTTGATAGCACAAAACATCTATGGCAATCGCTATTGGGAAATCAGTGCCCTCAAATGTGCTGACAACTATTTCAACTTTCGAAATCAATTCACCCTCAGGGTTGCGGTGGTCCGATGCCAATTCAACCGTGTAAAAACTGGTATTCAGGTAAAGCCGATTGAACTAGAACTGACCCCAAATCTTGGGAGTAATGAAGGCTAGGAAGATGATGATGGTGATATATATATTAGTATAAATGTTATAAAAAAAATCTCTCTACGTCTTATAAATACCTAGCTCAAATATTTCAAGTAATTTAAAATTCATACCTGGGGTATTGTCAAGTGTGACGCACTAAGTTAACGGCATTTTAATTGCTTCATTTTATGATTTACCAATGTAATTTTTTGTACGGCGATACTGTAAAATTACTATAAATTATCGTACTTGAAAACTCATAAATTTACCCAATTTCAAACTAATATACATCAACCAATCAGAACTAACGTACACCTCATTTCGTGGGCATACAATTTGTAGGCATTATAAAAACGGGGTTGGACCCCAGAGTATAAATTTTGCGAAATTGAACCCGGATCACATCGTAAATTTCGATATTAACGTTTCTGAACGTCAGCACATGATTGTATGAATTAAGACTTACCTTTATTGCTTACTTGGCGCTTTATGTACTCATAATCTGTAATTTCCGAAGCCGCAAGTTTGGTTCCCGTGCTGTGACCTAGATGTGGAAGTGATTAAAATTGTTTTGTTTTTATTTTTTGGATATTTTTGGTTACTCTATAGGGCGCTGCGAGCTTAAACGCCTTATTTTAAACACACATAATGTAACGTACCGGTATTTGGAAGGTAAAGTTATGGTTTTTTTTATAAGGCTCTTATCTGCACAAAATATACTAAACGAAAACCAAAGTACATGTATGTTCCCTGGTGATACACTCCTAGCAATTTGTTTATAAGACTTCATGTTAATTTAATACAAACTGGTTTCTAAATGTTGTTTCAGGTATTTTTTTTATTTCATAATCTTATCGCTTACGTCTATATGACAAAGAAATTATATAAATAGACTTGAAAAAAGCCAAACTAATATTCAAAAGCCGCCATGTTGCGCACGCTATTGATAGGGCCAATGACGTCATTGCCATTTTTTGTTTGTTTACTATTCAGTGTTTCAGTTACTAAAGACTTATTTACATTTTTAATTGCTATAAAAATCATGCATTTTCTCACAAACACTACTAACACAGTAGAAATTTCGACGCCGATAATTTCAATGAAGTCACCATCGACGTCACATTTCGTTTCGACCAATAGTGACGTGACGTTTGTAAGTTTGAATTTCACTCCCTTAATTTTCACTTTTTATTTAATATTTTCTGAGTTTTAATAATCATTTAATAAAAAAAAAAAATTATAAGTATTTTATACAGACAATGAACAATCTAGAAAAAAATATTTGCTGTGCGGCCTGAGTATGTCGGCTCAACTATGGTTGAATAGGTCGATGGCTGATCTATGCATTTTACTTTATCTTACATTTGACATTTTATTCATTATTTTATATTTGGAAATACAACATCTTTTTAAATTTGACTGTGAGTGAATGTGCTAGTTGGATTTTATTTTAAAAAAGTGGACCTTACAATATAAAAAACATGCAGTATTAAGTAATAAGGCGCATGATTGGTTAGCTCATGGCTGTGCAGCAATTACTCCAAACTTTTTGTTTTGTTTTCTTTGGTCTACTTTGTTCTTATTCAAGTATCATAGTAAATAGTTCAGTTTCTTTAAAGACTTGACTTTGATATATTAAAACTATAAGCAGTAAGTCCTTTTGGAGTGAAAACAGTACATACCTACCTGACGAGGATTTATTGCATTAATAGATCTTGAAATCTCATGAACATTATTTTTTAACACGCTGTTATGAGCACCACATGTATGTTTGTTTATTACCGAGATTTGTTAATATGTTTTTTTAGTTTTTTTAAACTATATTTATTATTCAGTTCTATTTCTGTTTTGGTCAAGCAAAACGATTATGTTGGTTTCAATAGTACCCTGTGAACCAGACATCTAACAAAAAGTATTTCCGGTTTTACAAATCAAACTGTTTAAATGTAAAATAATTTATTAAAAATATCATACGTAAAGAATTTTTATGGTAATCACTCGCGTCAGCAAAACGATACTTTCTTTTGGTATTATTGTAATCGAGTTCCATCTTCATCAATCGATTACGCAAGTATCGGCATCATTAATATTTCATGTCACGTACGTATATCGATTCGTATCATTTCGAATATTTATAACCGATGGTTTTTTGTGTCTGATCAATATTACATGGATGAATCGCACACAATTCCTCGGAAGTCTAATTTAAATTGGAAATTAATTGTATATTTTTTATTTACTTTGCGATATTGTTTTCAGATATTCTGAATTATTTTAATTGTACTCATATCATTTGATTCTGTTCAATTTTAGCGGACAACTTATTGAATGAAAAGAAATGTATTAATAACCACAGGTCGTGGGTTAAATTAGCAGGCATAATTATTGTGTGATAGGCATCATCATTACTATGTCTGTCTGGATGTCATTTATTTTGAACATGTACAAGCAAAGATTATACTTAAGCTAGTTTATTATCAATCTGATACAGTATTTGCCTGGTTGGGATCAGATAATATATTTAGAGTGTGTGTGTAACATCACGTTACTATTTTTGTTGTTATTTTATAATCTGACTGTAAAATTCCAGAGAAGTTAACAACATTGTTTAAGACTTTAGACATGTCTGATGTATTTAAAGATTTGGATATTTTTGATAGTTACTGTGTGAAATGAAACGGATAACAATTACACATTTACTTAAGAAAGAACTGTTTAACAATTTTTTATCGGAAAAAGTAATATTTTCGGATAAATGACCAGCAGCTGACCTTAAATTATTAATCTGGGCAATTTCACTACTAAGTGTTAAAAATTAAAAGATGAAAAAATCAAGTATTGTATAATTTACTATGATATAGACACCTTCTTGAATGATATCTTTTACAACACTTTTGGTTTAAACACTTATTGGGAAAAAGAGGAAAAAAAACCTCATATCAGTGTTTCGGGGAATCCCTAATAGTTTTAGGATTCAGCATGAACCATTTATCAAGTAGCGAAGCGGCGATCATGCCATTACTCGCAGCGATTCAAATATAGTTACTCTTCGTTATAAGTAGATCAATAAATTGAGTACCACTTTAAGTGCCAAATAGTACTAGCAACTATTGTTTTAGTATATCGATATAAGTTGGAACGTATTAGTTCATATAGAAGGTAATACTCAGGCGCTTCGCTCTGCTTACTGTCCCTCTTGACTTTTATAATATTTTTAAATTTTAACTTTCTTTCATGATTAAAGAGTAGATGGGTTGTCGAGGGACCAATAAAGGTCTACACGATTTCGTGGTCGTATTTTGAGTTGATCTATCTTAGAATGAGCTCAAAGGCTTTGAGTTCCGGTAACATCCTTTTAAACGATATGTCCAACAGTGAACTGTAAAAGGAGATTGATGAACCTCATTCCTTCAGTGGAAAATAGTGAAATATTAGTGACAACAGTTTTCTATAAAGGCGTGGTATTACTCTAGTACCGAATATTTTTTTATATTCTATCTATATATAATCTATAATATTCTTCTTCTCTACGCCATATTAAATATCCATATACTAATCTAAAGTAAATTGCTTTCATTGATTAATGAATGATCGATTTTTTGTTAGAAATTCCATAATCGATTTCCATATTCACATGAGAATATTTGCTAATCTGAATAGTTAAAGAGAAAGGATGCAATTAGACCACATATAAGGCAACAAAATAAAAAATCCATGCGCTCTCTCTCAAAATAAATTAGCTAAACCACTTCATCAAATCCATCATGCGGTCAGCTTCAAAATAAATAAATCATCGGTATGGAACTCGATAAATCAATCGATTCATAGTATCGATCCAATTCGATTCATCTCTCGATGCGGCGCGAATCGGCGCGAGACAATCGTACTATGGCGCGCTTATGAATAATTCGCATTTAATTATGATTGAATTATGTATTCGTGTGATTTAAAATACTTATAGGTAGGTGTTGTATTTATTGAACTAGTGTGACGTATTCATCTATACATCTATCATATACAAATAAATAAAACTGAAGAGTTTGTTTATAACATTAAAATAAGCGTTTTTTTTTTAATAAATGCAATGTATGTGGGAGAGTATTGCCGTGGGAGAGCCACGCTTCGGCATGAATGGGCCGGCTCGACTGGAGTGATATCACGGCCTTACAGAACACCGGTGTGAAATAGTGCTTGCGCTGTGTTTCACCGAGTGAGTAAGGATATCGGAGGCCCATACCCCCCGACCCCTATCTCCCACCTTCCCATCCCCCAAAGGCCAGCCACGCACTTGTGACGCTTCTGGTGTTGCGGATATCCATGGGCGGCGGTAATCGCTTACCATCGGGCGATACGTCTGCACGTTTGCCTCGCCTATTCCATAAAATAAAATGAAAAATATGTGTACACGGTACGAATATGTTTCACAATTTTTGTGTGACTATCTGCGTTTGTTCCGGCTAATCTCTGGAACGACTGGACCTATTCTGACGGGATGATATAGGGAGTAACTTAGGTTTCTTTATTAGACTAGCTTTACCGATGTTGCTGTTACATCGCGAGTAACACCGCGGGGTTCACCTAGTTTCAAATAATTAAAAAAAAGTGTTTATTGAAGTATTGTCTTCTATTATTTTAAAGTAGCTATTTGTCTGATGTAAGAAACACATTTTTTTTGTATGAACAAATCGTTTTAATAGTTATTCCGCTTTTAGGGTTTCGTAGAGAAATCGCAAAAACGAAACATTAATAGTTTTATTATATACGTCTATCTGTCCAAGCTTTTTCTTAAAGACTATTAGAGCTGAAAAACGTACTAGTCATCCGTTACCGTTTGGTGACGTCGCTGTTTGGTGACGGATGATTCTGCTATTTAATATGCAACATGTATAATATGTATGGCTAGAAGTAAATGTATCATACGTTATCTACTATTACTACATTAATATAAAAAAGTGTGTATTGTTTGTACGTGCGTCCGCATTGTCTCGTTGGCGCCCACACAGCCCCGGATAAATTATTAATAGTGAATTAGTAATGAGTTATAGACTAACTCTCTACAGACTGGCGTGAAAATAATTTGTTATATACATTTACTTTCACTTTTTAAGCTTTAAACAATATAAAACTTTAATTTTTTTATTGATCCGACTATTATTGATCGAATATTATTGATCCGATCCGACAAAAATTGATCCGACTCCAAAAAGCATCGTACGAAAACACCCTGCCTAAAAGCGTAAAATAAACTGACTTTCATTTGATTGCAATCAAATTTCAAATAATTAGGAACATAACGTGTGCTAGGTATCTAAAATCAGGTGGAAGTTGGTGCTACTACTAAGTTATATAAAGTATTATCTAAGAGAATTTACTAACAAACATTTGAAACAAAAAAACTCAAACTACGAGTATACGCTAACTATTGATTTTTGTGTATGTCGAGATGAATTTTGATTTAAAAAAAAGAATGGTAGTTCATTTGTTGATAATGAATTGAATTCAATTTCAATTAAAAGAAAGTATCCAAATATTGTTAACATCACAAAAATATCCCAATAAATTTGAAACCTCGTAACTTGCCGCAATACCATAACAGTCCCCCAAGCCAAGTTGACATTCTATAAACATAAACGTTAGTAGAAAACTAACAAATGTATAGATAAATCTTTAAATGTATATGTATAAATAAGTATATAGGCATCACGTCATCTTAACGGTAAGTTACTGGGCTAAAACAAAATAGTAGCCAATAATACAAGAGAATATTGGCGATTGCAAAAAAAATCGAAGTTTAAAAACACTTGCATCTTGACTTAGGTGATAGTTATACTCCGATATATCCCCATTGGTCACTCAGATACGTTTAAGTACCAGTTCCCTAATATCCAATTGCCGATCAGATGACTAGGTGGCTTAAAGAGCATCAATGTACTTGTAACCCTTGCTTTATTTTATTATAAGAGCCTACTAAAGTGACTTTACTCTGCCTGATGGAAAGTATGATCAGAACCCATGAGGTCGACATATTCATTGCGAATGCAGACAATGCAATAATGCAGTATGGTACACCAAGGCAGCCTACTGAGATGCTTCTATCTCGCACTCACCAATGAAACACAACAGCGTGTCGATTTGGATATCGTTGGAAATTATTTCAACAGATTTTACGTCGTATCTGCAATATGTAGTCTCTGACCCTGTCTAGCGACAACGGTTAGTCACCCACCGACAATGGCAGTGTTTATTACAGCAGTCTATGGTAGATATCAGCTGAATAAGGTATTTAGTTTGACACCCGTTCGATGTAAACATTATGTATAGCGGGTTATATAGCCTTTTAATGGAAATGCAAGGCGCCATTCTGTATTATTTGGACATTGAGTAGTAAGTAATCAGTATAGATTAGCAGTTTATGTTATCTTCCGTGCGGTGATGGATCAAGAACACAGATCTAATCTGTCTAATGATCCCAAAGATACAAAACTACGTAGAACAAATTTTCCTTTTTTTTTGTACCTAAGAGTCTGGCTAGCATGGTTTTAGTAGGTCAAAGCCTCCTTTCTACTGAGGAGGAATCCAACAGTGGATTATTAAAGACTGTTAACGTTAATCATCACCATCAAAAAACCATATCGTCCCACTGCTAGGCTCGGGTCTCCTCTCAGAGCGAGGGTTAAGGCCATGTGTCCCCACACTGGTCGAGTGCGGACTGGAGACTGGCAAGACAACGTTAACGCTCCTATACTTACAAAAAAATATCAACACAACAACCAAGAAGAAACAAGGAATCAAAGAAGACAATTAAAGTTAAAATCCATGCAGAAAGTAAATCAACGAAAAACCAAACTTAACGAAAGTACTTCGGTAGGGTTGTCTCATCATTAAATTCAACAGCTTTTAAGGATCCTACTAGTGAACATACATAGGCCTCTTAGAGAGGAAGGTTTTCGAGTTTTGACTGCTCGTTGGCTCAGTGAAAAAAACAAACTCCGAAACAAAGTATATGCAGATCATACAAACATGATCCGTCCCCGGTCGGAGCACAGCAGTCGCGTACGTCAATAAAAGATTTAAAACACTTCTTCCCAAAACAGTTTCGCAAGATACTCTCAAACACAATCAACAAAGCTATCTATATTAATAATAAGTACATAAATATAATCAAATCCCCATAACTGTGTAATAAATAATGATTTTTTCTATAAAACAAGCTTAAAACGTCAAGTATTTATGGGGGCTTGCTAACAAATCATGGCTTTTGTTAACCATGCGCTTATGTATGTATTGAGAGTCGCCGAAGTGTTCAAATTTATTTGAGAGCTAATACAGTCATGCTTCGTAGATACTCAAAGAATGGAAACGCTTCGGCTGAGCGTATTTTTTTTAGTGTGCAGAGCGTAACTTCTTCAAGTGATGTCTGTAATGGTCTGTGGGTGCTGTTGTAGACGTATATTTATCGTACATTTAAATCTTGTTTATTATCATGCGCTTTCGTCTTTTTAAATTTCGGTTCTATTATTTATAAACTTTACAATTATTTACCTAATTGCTGGATATTAATTAGGTACTACCTTCCAAACAAAAAAATGCCATTACATTACTGTGCATTAAGTATTATTTATCATTGTCATCACAATCAAACGACGTCGTCTGCTAAAATAATAAGAAAAAAAAATAATACTTTACTTTTATTAAGTAAACCAAACGACTCAATTTACCAAAATTTATGGTAACTTGACTCGTGTCAAGAGTTTTTGCAGTGCATTAACTCTTTATTACATTTTCCTGCTAGTATTTCTAATAAATTTCAATAATCAACTGGTATCCTGGGTTTAAATTTGCACTTCTCAAATTTCATCGTGATAAAAATTAGTTTATTGCATAAATAATTACTTATTATTTATTACATTCACACGAATTCAAATAAAAGAAAGAAGAAAAACTAAGTAATCGCTTTTAAAGGCAATATACTAAAAAGAAAAAACATCGCAGAAAATATTGATTATATTAATTAGAACATCTAGAGGGACATGTACGTCTTCGTTAACGAACTTCATAAATGTCAAAATATTTTCGACACTCGCCATTATGGGTTAACTAGGGTGGCAACCGTTTGTAGGCCATTGCGCCTAATTTTATTTATGTACCGTGATTCCCCGATTTTAAACCGAAAGAATACTGTTTATAAGATTCTCAAACACTTTTTTTACATACCTATTAAAAAGATACATGCAAAAATAGAACTTATTACGTGACCTTAAGACGTAGATTACGATTTTCATATGTACTTCTGAGTTGCTTTGGATGAATTCTGAGTACCTCATAAATAAAGTTTAAGAACAGAATTGTAACAATCGGTTGAACGTATATTGTTGTATAAGGCGCGACAAATCTATTCATGATTTGTTCGGGCAGTCGATAAATAAGAATCTAATAGACTTTATATTTACCATAAAGTTCGGAAAAAAATCGGCAAGAACCTTTATTGAGTGCGATGACGTATGGTAAGAAATTAATATTAAAATTTATTAACTCGTACTGAAGGTGCAAAATTGAAGGTTCGAAATTATTTCAAGGAATAATTAATTTACAAGGAGACTTGATATGGTAATGATGACGATACGACAATATTTGGTAATATACCTTTAATCCTGTTAAAATTAGTTTTACTAATGAATTAATTGTAGAAATATGTCTGCTCTATTAATTCCGAACACACAAATGTACTCGTTTAGAATAACTGTGGTATTCTAAATAAGCGTGATCTAAAAAGTGTGTTCCTTAAGCATATTTACCAGATGAGTAAAAATAAACAATTTCGAAGCGACTAAACAAATCAATCCAAAATCGGTTGACATGATGAGGACAAAGAAATAGTACACTATATTTATTTTTAATGCCTACATAAGAAGAAGATCATCAATTTTTTTGTGACAGCACTAAAATATGTCGTTTAAATTAGTTTAACTAATAAATTATATACTATTATTATAGTTTGGGAGTTAGAGTTAGTCTAAATGTGTAACCTTTACCTTGAATCTTGTAATTTTTAGCTCTAAGGCAATTGTAAAAGGTTATTTAAAACAATAAAGATTATTATTATTATTATATTCTTTGTTTTACTGCTTTGTGATCAAAAAAGTGTTTTCAATCCATTTACCAAAAAAGTTACTTTTCAAAAATTATAAAAATAAGAGAAATGATCGAGAAGTTTGATAACAATCAATCATGATTTTTTTTATTATGTATAAGCTGTCAAAATTACTGCCCTGCATGATGGAAAGCCTGAGCTGAATCTATGAGTGGTAGTCACCATCCTATATGCGAATAAGGGCAGTGCAGCATGGTGACCTTCACTATGTCAAAATAATTGAACTTCAGGACTTTGAAAAAAAAGATAATGCACTAATTTTCTTTGCCTGTCTACTTATGAATAAAAAAACTATTTTTTAGAGATATCTCTAGAGCTTGTCGATACAAAGAAAACTATAGAAAAGTTTATTTTTTATTTTTTGGTGATCATGGTCAGTAATAAATTAGATAGGCACTATGTTCCTGATTGTTTCAAGCATCAAAGGATAATCTAGTGAACATTAAATTTGCCAAGCAAAATCAACAAACAATGATTGGAGTTCCAAACAATATCAACACCAAAACTGATCTCACAAATCAGCGTATCAAGCTTATAACTCACACACAATGACCATTTCAGTTCAAATCTTAATAGCGTTGACGTGATTGGCACACATTAAGACAAACAAACTGGCTGTTTAGTGCATTAGTCACTGGAGCTACAGATAATATTATGGTAATGAGATTTCGGTGAAGTAAATCATGGTTGGGCCAAGGTTGAGCATAGAGGATAGAGAAATATGGTGTTTACTTAATGCTGTATAAAACTTTAGTAGTCAGTTTATTTTCCATAATTTTACCTTTTCTATTTCTTATAGTAAATAGTCACAGCTGCTCAGTAATACATGCAAATTAACAGTTACCCAAAAATTTGCCCAATTAAACCTAAAAAGAGATGAAAACTACAAAGAATTGACGACTTTGCACGAATGTTGCAAGAAATTGCCCATTAATTGACTTTTTAAACTAACCAAACTACAGTAAATTGCCTTCTATACAGTTAAAATTTCTTTAGACAACAGAAATAGTTTGTAGAGTCTCAATTTTTACAACTTAAGTTTAAAATGACACCTTTAATCATGAGTACTGTCTGTAAACATTTCCGACGTCAATATAAACGCATGCGCATTGCACGCCTACGCGTCTTTTCGCGCCCGAGACTGCGCACGCGCAGCGTTACGACACAACCGTCAGTTCAATGTGACAACCACTATTGTAACACAATACAAGCGCATTGTAGATCACTTACGGGTGAGATTAACAAGATCGGTGCTAAACGGAGATAGTTTATGAGAGTATAATGCTTGTCAATAAATTTGTCTTGATGCCCAATGTAATTGATCATCTTTTTTACCGTTATATACCCGTACTATCATCAAAAGAATTTCAGGTATCTTGATGCAGATATTCACATCACATTAATAACCTTTCACCATCTCTTTAGCATGGTGGTAGCGTATTTACAAAAAAAAGTATATTTCTATTAATATCATTTGTCTAGTACCTACATCACAAGTTCTGCTTAGATTGGGACTAGATGGCGTTGTGTGTTAGATGTCCGAAATACATATATATTTAAGTTTAGTGCTATCGACATATACCTCTCCATAGAATAGAGATTTTGGCCTGATATATCACACTTTGCCTTATACTTTTCAAATGTAAGATTAAACGACCTGCGTCTATTTCGTCATTTATATATATTTTTTTAAATAACATGGAAGACTAACAGCAATTCTCAGGATTATTATCGTTTTGCGTATCATATAGTAATTATCCTAGATTTGTACTCATTCTCCTCAGTGTGAACGTCTGAAACTGTCTGGCGGGATGATTTTCAGAAAAAAACTTCACACACTAGCTCCTGAATTCCCCAACATTTAGTATATTAGATGCCAATAATATTATAATATCTCTCGTGGCCTCACAGAAAACCGGTGTGAAACAGCGCTTGCTCTGTGTATCACCGAGTAAGTGAGGATACCGGAGGCTCATACCCCAACCTCTCCCTCCATCCTCCCCCCCATCCCCAAAGGCCGGCAACGCACCTATGACGCCTCTGGTGTTGCGGGTGTCCATGGGCGACGATAATCGTTTACAATCAGGCGATACGTCTGCTCGTTTGCCCCATATTCCAAAAAATAAATAAATTACTTGTTATAATTACAAAATAACACAATTTACGAATGAGTAATATATTTTACTGTGTTACAGTTTTTTAATACTTACATAAGAATGCTTGGATTATTCTGTTCATTTTGCCTGTCTCTTAAAACATTTTTTTTCGGACATCTCTTAAAAATTAACATTTCATCAATCATTTTCAGAGATCGATATCTTTGCTTTATGCTCTGCAGTTCCATACAACGTGTGCGATTTTATACAAAAACATAAGCGACCAATAACCATAGGCCCATTGATTAATGGGAGCATAACAGTCGTATGGGAGATAATCTAGCGCGAGTAAAAACTGAGATGTTTCACGCTAACGAACATGCATTGTGCAGTATGGATCCGTGGTAATGTCAGACCTATACCGGGGAATTGGCACAAGGCATAAGCGGTAGCGAATCCGGCAGTTACTTGCTCCATGAAATGGTTACTAAGGAATTTAAGGACATTGCTACAAGGACATTATGAAACATAGCAAAGACTGATAAAACTGTACTTAAACTTAAAAAATCTTTGAGGTCAGTTTTAACTATATATCTTACCTATACAGAGATATATAGTTGTGTGGTTCTTAATTTCACTTTCAGTTATTAACACACAACGCCATCTAGTCCCAAACTAAGCAGGGCTTGTGTTATGGGTACTAGACAACTGAAATAAATACTTAAATACTTTTTTTATAAATCTATATCTATACTCTATACAAATAAACAAAATTGGAGTGTCTGTTTGTAATATTAAAATAACAGCTTTTTAATCAATGCCATGTGCATTGTATATGTAGGTATATGTATACAGGATACATATACCAAAAATGTAGTTAACAAATTTTTTGTCTGTCTGTCTGTCTGTCTGTTTGTTCCGGGTAATCTCTGGAATGGCTGGATGGATTTTGACGGGACTTTCAGTGGCAGGTAGCTGATGATTTGGGGAGTAACTTAGGCTACTTTTTTGGACTAACTTTGTCCCACGGCGTTACTCGCGGCACAACAATAACCGCGGGTAACACCGCGGGGTTCAGCTAGTATATATATAAAAGAGGAAGGTGACTGACATACTCAGAAATCAACGCACAGTCCTAAACCTAGAATCCTGAAATTTTGCAGTTCTTTATATAACGTAAGTGAGCACTGAGAAAGGATTTTTTTAAATTCCATCCCTAAGGGGGTAATTCAGGGGATGAAAGTCTGCGTGAGCGAAGCCGCGCGCAAAAGCTAGTATGTACATACTATAAATAAATATTTGTAATACAATAATTTGGTCCGACCCGGAAATCGAACCCGAGACCTCAAGCATAGCAGTCGCATACGCTACCACTGCGCCACTGCGGCAGTCATGTCAGTGATAGTTAGTATATATTATCTGTAGTAGTGAAAATTTCAGTTATTTATTTCCATTGAGGTTTATCATCATCATAAGATTCAAATTTGATTTCAAAATTCGTCAGAGGCGTATAAGGGGAGAGACCTATGTCCAGCATCTATCGTGGGAGAGCCACGCTTCGGCATGAATGGCCGGCTCGACCGGAGTGATACCAGAGAAAACCGGAGTGAAATAGCGCTTGCGCTGTGTTTCACCGAGTGAGTGAGGATACCGGAGGCCTATACTCCCAACCCCTACCCACATTCCTTTCCCCATCCCCCAAAGGCCGACAAAGCACTTCTAACGCTAGGTCAATGATGATGATAAAGCTTCATCAAAATGATATAAATAAATAAATATTTCGGACGTCTAACAAACATCGCCATCTAGTCCCAAACTAAGCAGAGCTTGTATTATGGGTATTAGACAACTGATATAAATACTTATATACTTTTTTTTTGTAAATACATACATATAATGTAAATGTGCTTCCTACAGAGTAACATTTGGTTTATCCATTATTTTCGAACTATTAATAGGTGCAATAATCCGTGCGAGAAATAGGAACTTAACTTTTACTAAGAATTTATAAAATTCATTAGACCTATTCATTTTTCATAAATGCTATTTATTGGAAAAAATATTGTATTTTTTTCGGACAATAAAATATCAATTTACAAGAATTTAAATGGTATTTACCCCGCTTATAACATGGACCAGTAATACACAAATCCGAGCAAAATCGAACTGGCACGTAACAATAGGGCGTCCTCAATACAAAATTGACAATGGCTGGAGTGAGCACAAGCAAATTTATCACCCACTGTTTCTTGCGCAAAACGCTCACGTATACACTGTGACTAAATTGTTGGAAACGATGCACTGTGTAGATATTATATTGTCTAATAGAAAGGTTTGAAAAATATAGTATATGAAATTATAAAATATAAAAAAACAGTGACTACATTTTAGGGTTAAAAAGAACACAATGAATGAATGAATGTCAAGTCATGAACATGTAAGAGAAGTACTTTTTAAAGTGATTACAACTTAATTATTCTAACATTGCTACTAATACTAATATTTCTTCTCACATATACAAATTAAGCAATGACCTCTTATTACTTGTCAGGAAGCGCTCTAATATTAAAATAAGTACCTAAGAGTTGTTTCGATAACTTTTTTCTCAAAGAAAAAATTTTGACGGAAGTCAACTTTATTGTTTTTTGCACAGTAATTTATTTTTGTTGTAAAACCATCACGTTTTTATCTCATTGCAATGGAAAATAAAGTGGTTTGTCAAACTATAAATAACTAGAAGCGTTTTCATCCTGGGGAGCCTTCCTGATTACAAAAATCCCTATAACCTCATCAGAAGACAAATACAAGATAGATTATGTAAGGAAACAAGCCCAAAGTAGGTGCACTTGAGCAATCTCGAGTCATCATCTTCGGCTTGTCCATGAGCAACGGTCTAACCGATGAACCAACTCCCTAATTTCAAACTACTGTAAAAACGAAAACTGCAAAAAGTCAAGAACGTATTCACTTATTATAAGAAGGCATTCATCCAATGAATTAACATCTATCACCACAAACATTGGTCCAAACAATGTACTGTTAAGTGAGGGTCTGTTATCCCCTAAGAATATTTTGAACAAAACACGTCAATATTTTGAACAATGTTTTCGTTACCATTGTGGTTCGCAAAGATAAATTACTATTGCCATTCACAAATAATATAGTATAATTTGTTACGATTAGTTAAGTGCGTTAGGTTAGTATGGACGTTACATTATGTCACAGTTACTGTTAGACTTAGGTGGCCGCCTGGTCCGATACTAGCTGTTGACATGTTTCATGCTTTTTTTGGCGTTCCTTCCTGTATAGTTAAATTGTAAAGCTTCATTGTCTTTATAAGAGTTTTAATCTGTTTGTAACCCATAATGTTGCTCTTACTAATAAGTATACAGTGCGCTTTTATGTAAAATAATGAGTTTAACTTAATTGTCATTTGAATTGTGGGAACGTTTATGAGAAATAATAATGATTTTTAAATAATCCTTGTTAACAAATGTACGGAATAACTTTTATGAAATAGTAATAATACTATTCTATTCAACGGTAAAAGTAATAAAGTTTTATTGACAACATGAAATTGAATGGGCTAAATATTTTACAAGTAATGCCATAGCTATATATAGTTCGCATCAGTACTATGGCAAAAAGCAGTTTTCAAATAAACGTCATGTCCATATTATATATCTCGCTACTGCGGTTGCATTTCAACTATTTCGAGCACAGTTCACCCGTCACCGCCTACCGAATATTCGTCTATTGTCATCTAAGCATCTGTTACTGACTGCCGCAGCCGCACGGTTGATCTTTATCATATAAAATATTTATTGATTTACGCGTGATTTCCAATGACTGTACTGATCTTTGATAATATTTATATATTTTTTTGCTTTTTATTTTGAAATTGGGGGTAATGTTTGGGTGTAAACGTGCCAACAGATTGTCGGATTTGTTTTTTGTGGGATGTTTCTGATCATCTGGTATGAGGGTCACAATTTGTGGGTTGATATTAATAGATAGATTTGTCTTCATAATAAATTTAATGTCGTTGCAGTGCCGTGGAAGAACGAATGTAAATACATTTCCATTACTTTGGATAGCTTTGAATCGGCGATAACTAATGAAAACAAAAGATTATTTTTAGATTAGAAACAATCGAATTCAATAATTAAAATCAATATCATTTGAGTTTGAATAACCAGTGGTCTAGCTAATGCTCTACCAAAATTATTTCCCTAGGCAAGATTCTTTAGTGGTAAGTAAGAAAAACAGCTCTGTGTTAGTAAGTAGATATAGTATTGATATATGTAGTAATAATAATAATAATAATATATCAATATCTACATATATCAATACTATATCTACTTACTGACACAGAGCTGTAGATATAGTATTGATATATGTAGTAATAATTTTGTATAAAATAAAGCTAATTTCTTAAGGAGTCCCAAACACGCCTCTTTGGTTTTAAACTCAACTAACCTTTTTGTGCTATGTGCAATCGGATTGCCGTAAACCTTTTGATGGCATATGTATGTATATACTAATTGTGCAATTATTAGACATGGGTGAAGGTGTTCTAGTAATCAGGAAGAATCACTGATCATGTAAAGAACAGACCCATTTAAATAGAGATGTTAAACCAATCGGCCGGATAGAATCCGACCAGAACTTTAGTGATGGGAACTTTATAAATGTGTCTAACTACTTGTACTTGCATGTATCTATTTATAGTTTCTATCAGTCAGCCTAATTCCTTTATCAAATATAATTGGCTGAACTTTGAAGTTTCTGTAATTTGTTTCAATTGTTGACATTATATCCCTCACAAACTTAATACAGATTAAAAAAAGAGACTTTTTAAATCAATGAATAAAAAATCTATACAAAGAAATAAAATATCTGTTTGGAATTTCAAATGAAGACCTCTTTCCTAATCATATGAAAGTATAAAACTACGGTATTTACAAAACCAAAAGTCATTTTTTAATTTTGTCTGTCTGTTTGTTTGTTCCGACTAATCTTTGAAACGGGAAGACTGATTTTGACGAGACCTTGAGTGGCACATAGATATAAAAAGTTACTTACTACTACTACCTACTACTTTTATTTCAGACTAGCTTCGCTCTGAGGTGTTTCCCGCGCTTGTTGTTGAATTTTCATAACATTAATTTGTTTAACTGTTAACGAGATAAATCCAGATATTTACACAAAAAAAAAAAAATGTTGCATGCCGACTTTTCTTCGTCCCAGAATTGTATAACACATTTAGGCGAACAATATTATGAAAGATCATGTCAAACGATTACATTTGTCCCTATTGATACATTTCACACTATCCCATGAACTATTGAAAACCCGTAATTTCTACTTTATGTGGTCCACAATTGTTTGAAATTTACTTGCATGCATCCCTAATCGGCATTTGTAAGTGCTCATTGAACATAAATAGTAAACGAATTGAAATCATTCGTCAAGGTCCTTGAACTTTTATACTTTTTTTATATTTTGTCAGTAAAATATTTATAGTGTGTTAACATCCCGCTGTTTCTGAGTGTACCGGTCTTTGTGACATGGTTTTGTACTACTGATATCGAGAATTGATTGTCACAATAGTGTATCACCATTAAGGATTTTGGTTCTTTGATGCAGATGCTTGGGGAACGCTTTTAAGTGTAAGTAAGTTAAAAAGAAGCTTTTTTTCATAAAACTTAAATTTCAATAAATTATCTATAATCTATAAAAATAAATAAAATTGGAGTGCCGGTTTGTAACATTACAAGAAAAATTTAAAAAAAAAAAACTTCAAGGTTTGACTCGATTTCTCTTGGATGCCATCATCAGATCTTAGTGTCCTTCTCATGGTACCACCGTTTTGATATCTTCTTTCTATTAAAAAAAGAATCATCAAAATCGGTTCATAAACGACGAAGTTACCCGCGAACACACATAAAAAAAAAATATATATGGTCGAATTGAGAAACCTCCTCTTTTTTTTTAAGTCGCTTAAAAATAACCGCTTTTTACTAAATGCACGGTACATATACCAAAAATGTAATTAACTTTTTTTTGTCTATCTGTCTGTTTGTACTAGATAATCTCTGGCACGGCTGAATTGTTTTCGGTGGGCCTTTCACTGATAGGTAGCTGATGATATAGGGAGTAACTTAGGGTACTTTTTTTAGACTAGCTTTGCCACGGTACGACAATAAGTGCGGGTAACACCGCGGTGTTCAGCTAGTGGTTATATAAGTATAACCCTATCTCATTAAAACCAGAAGTTAAATGTCTGGTGAAATTTTTTCTTAGATTATTTTGGTTATTACTATCATGTTATTTTACTTAACAAGTTAAAAGTTTTTAGTTTATAGGTTTTTTTTTATTTTGTGAGTATTATGGTAGTATAAACGAACAGGGTTCATATTAACCAAAATTACTTCAAGCTGAACTGAATATGCACCCCCTAGTGACTTAACAGTCACTAAAGCCTAATTAAACTGCCTCGTTGGTCTCGGTTGGCGTGAGCGACTGCTGATCATGAGGTCTCGGGTTCGATTCCCGGGTCGGACCAAATGTTTGTATGATCTACAAATATTTGTTTCGGAGTTTGGGTGTGTTCTATCTATAATATGTATGTATTTACAAACAAAAAAAAAAGTATATATGCATTTGTATCAGTTGTCTAGTACCCCATAACACACGCTCTGCTTATCTTGGGACTAGATGGCGTTGTGTGTTTAGATGTCCGAAATATTTATTTATTTATTTAATTAAATAAATTCATATATTTAATAACATAAAATTTTGTTACTGTTCTTATAGTCTTCATATTCTATTTATTTTGTTACAAATTTTATGTACTAAATTCGTACACCAGTGGACTTACAGCTCAGGGTTTTTTTTTCCAGTCAACCTTCGGGTACTATAAAAATTATGAGGAAGGTACATAGAAGCTACATACGTGCTATGTAGTATTATGTATTAAATTTAAAACCCTATTTTAAGAAATATAAGCTTTCTGATTTCGATGTCTTACGGAGTCTAAATTGGGTATCATAGCAAAAACACTTAGTAAAACGTCGATTGTCGAATTAAGATATCTTCTCTTTTTTAACCGACTTCAAAAAAGGAGGAGGTTCTCAATTCGAACGTATATATGTTTTTTTTTATGTGTGATTGGGGATAACTACGTCGTTTATGAACCGATTTTGATAATTATTTTTTATATGGCAAGGAGATATCTCAACGGTGGTACCTTGATAAGGACACTAAGATCTGATGATGGGATCCAAGAGAAATCGATCGATTTGGTGGTTCTTGAAGTCGGTTTTTTATTTTGTTAAAAATTTTTGAAGTCGGTTCAAAATGTATCTGATCAAACCAAAATTCAATAGTAATGAAATTAGGTAAGGTATACCTTAACTACTAATTGCTCCTTCTAAGCAATGATTGTAATTTCACTATCACTGATGCAAATATCAATTAATAATATTTAAAAAAAATACAAAACTAAGTTTTTTCTTAAAAATATAACTAGCAATGATTCCTGCCAAAACAATTCGCTATCACAATAATAAATTGCCCAAATAAGAAGCTATATTACAACTATTTTTCGATTGAATTTTAACTTACCAAATAGAAAAATACGTTTTTTTTACGGTAAGACTAGATACAACCATGTGCTAGTTTCCTAGTTTAATAGTGTTAAAACCATGTTATGTTTTCGAAGTCGGTCACACGATATTTCAAGAAGCGAGTTACATTTTAAAATAGTCACCATATAAAATGATATCACCTGAACATAAATGAATGACAGAATGTTTCAAATCGAGGCAAAAAATCGGGCCACATTGAAAAAGGATGGTCCAAAAACGATAAAAACGCGCAGGAGTGCATTAATCAAAATGTGGATCGCAAAAAATGTTGTGTCGTGTGGGCGAGCTTCGAAGTTGTCAAAAATATTTGGAGCGATCTGAAAATAATAAAAAGGGTTCTGTACATCTTTTTTTTTACTAAGGCCCACATTATCAAGACTTTTATAAAAAAAAACAGAAACAGTAAAATAATGTTTTGTATTAAGTGTATGGGCCTACCAAAATGTCTCTACTCTGCCTGATTGAAAGCATAAGCAGAATTCAAGAGTGGTGGTCACCATACTCATTGGGAATGCAGATATTGCAACAATGCGACATGGTAACCACACCATGCCGCCTAGTAATGCTTCTGCATCATTGGACCTCCAGTCTCGTACTCAGCAACGAAACACGACAGCACGAATGCTGTCATTTTAGGTTGGCCTTCTGTGAGAGGATAGTACCGCCCTGGTTGAGCCGGCCCGTTAGTATTGAAATCAACGTGGACCTTACCTTTAAGGTAATAGAGCCATGTTTTATGTAGAAATAATTTAGAGATAAATATATTACATTATGTTTGTTATAACTTTTAGTCTACTACGATCTGACTGGAGTAACTGCCATCAGGCATCCACAATCTAAGAATTATGTGGCATCGGTTTGTTATTATCAAATCAATAGACTATTTTAAGTTTTTAAGAGCCCCAACTACGTTTGTATAGCAATCTGGACCGACTACTTATATGTACTCTCATCTCTTGTTGATAAAGTTGATAAATTTATGCACAAAAATAAACACAGAAAAAATCATAAATCTATATTCCGCTATTTATTTATTTCATACAGAACCCTAAACATATATTTTTTACTGTAGTCCGTTGTCCGGGTATTTTTTATTCTCATTGTACTGGAACAGCAATAAAATTTAGAGCAAAAATAATTTTGATAAATTGCAGTATTCTATAAAATCATATTGTTTATTCTGAAGACGATATTATTCTCGGAATTGCAATAAAAACTAGACAATCTGGCAGTAACTGGAAGGTTTTGTAGGGCATCATTTATATGCAAATGTTGGAAGACTGTTAAAATTAGCATTATATTCGTTGGACGTGCGTGTTGTTTTGAATGCTTATCGTATAACATCATGGTTATAATAAGAGTATTAAATTGCATTACAATGATTAGTATTTACGATATGGAGACAACCTTGTGCCATAATAGGGTAAAAGCAAATTCAAATTATTTTGTTTCATAATGAAAGACCGCTTTTAATCTTTAATATTTTAATTCTAAATGTGTATAACGTATAATGTGCATGTATAAATATTCTTTGTACATATCATCAACAACCCATAATGTCCCACTGCTTGGAACGGATCTCCACTCAAGGGAGGGTTAGGGCCATACGTCCCCACGCTGGCCGAGTGCGGGTTGAAGACTGTCAAGACAACGTTGTGGCTACGTAATCTTGCTGTTGGAAGTTTTTAAGCCGTCCAAAGGCCTCCAACTAAGCTTCACGGCTGTTATCCTAAGATAACAACCGAGACCGACTGCTTAACATGACCTCCGAATCCCGGAGACGCTCATGGTATCATGCCACTAGCGGTCACCCATCCAGGTACTGACCGCACCGTCGTTGCTTACCCTCGGCGATTGTTTCTAATCACCGAGCGCAACTGGGCTATGAGCGCCGCCTTTATACATATGTGTCTACATAATTATGAGCCTATCGCAGTCCACTGCTCGACATACGCCTGTGTTGCACATCACTTAGTTCGATTCTCTACTTCTCACATCCAGTCCTGACAGTCATCTTCAGCAAAATCATGACTCTATCCGCCCTGTGGACGTCATACAGACGTCAGGTAAAAACAATCTATTTTTAAATGTGAAATCTTCCTTCAAAGGTTTCCTGATGTTTTTAAAGGAACTTGGTCTATCGGATATTCAGGGAAGGACTGTGTTAGAGTAATGAATAAATTAATTGCCTCTGCTTTATTACTTCTAAAGCTACCTAAAAAAAGCCATGTTTAAATGTAAAGTTTATAATAATAATTGTATTTGTAAAAATAAATTTGCCTAAATAACCATGAAGTTATAATTGGTACATGTATTTAAACGAATTACAGAGGCTTACAGTTTGAAAGCAGCGAAGGGATACTGAAATAAGCTGAAGTTAAGAGAAGGACAGACTACTTTATAAATCGCGTGTTTCGATATTCAGCTTACAACTTTTAGAAACTTCTAGCGCCATCTAGCGAATTTATAGAGAACTTTCAAACAATGCCTAAACCAATTTTGAATTTTAAAGTACAAAATTAATTCAATAGTTATGTAAATAGCTGTACGTATTAAAGTGGCGCAAGTGATATTTATAAGCTAGTAAAAGATGCAAATAATTATGTAATTATAGGTACTTCCCCTTACCTACGAACTGCGTGAATTCTTTGGTGACAGTGGCTTCATACTAAAAGGTCATTTACTTGATACTGACTCTTTTGTTGTACAACCGTATTGGAGAACACTTGCTAAATACGTATCTAAAGACAGAAATAAATAATGTAACTAAATAATATAGTATATTAATATACTATAAACCAGATTAATGACAACAATAACTTAAAACTAGGAGGTACAAGTAGCTCAAAGGCAATCTCTTACAGGCAACGATATGATGGAAAGAAAGATATGGAAAGTATGGGCTACTAAGTAGAATGAAATAAAGACTGTATAGAGCATACCAATAAATGAATAATAAATAAATACTTTAGGACATTTATCACACAGCGACATCTAGTCCCAAACTAAGCAGAGCTTGTAATACCAACGTGACGACTACATACCTACAAAGTCAATAACATACATTCATTGAATATTATAAGTAAGTTGGAAATGACTTTAAAGGATTGCGTTCCTAGTCTAAGAGAATCTCATAATACTATGTTGAAACATAAGTTTTTATTATTCAATTACGATAAAAATCAATGTATTCGTCACCGATGTTATCAGAATTTTGCAAAAATAACAAACGAAAAATTAAAATACAAACCGTTTACAGCTAAATAAAAAAACAATAAACTTGGTTGGTTATTTTATAGAGCTGTTATAAAGTTGAATAGCATTTAAACTCTGTTTACATTGAACATTAAAACTATGACAAAGTTGGTCGCAATTTTGTCGCGTATTCGAGTAATGAGCGAGCGGCGACTTACTAACCAGAGAACGAAAGTTCCAACAGTGAGTGTAGCTTTTGTAACTCATTTAAAATACCAAACGAGAACAGTTTTTTTCCTGCGTAAGGGTACTTGCACACGATAACATTTGTATAACATCAGTAACATTTTATAACTTTTGTGACAACTTGTTTTAAAATGTTATCCAACATTCTCTAACATTTTATAATGTCAAATGTTTTTTTTTTCTTAAATAAGATGACTCCCACATTAGGTATACATATCCTGTGTCACGGCCTATGTTGCCAATCTGCTTTTTGACATCGCCTTGAGTTGTGAAGACTGATGGCAGTCGCCTGAAGTGGACTCCGACCCGAACCGAGTTTGAAAATGTGCTCGGAGGATGGTAAGCAGTTAAGTACCTATTCAAGGGATGAAAACCCGACTACTGTTCAGCAAAAGTAATTTACTCGGACCGACGATCGATTTTCAATCACAACACAATACATACACCATTTATATTTTGTAGACTCACTCACTTTGAAACACTAAAGATACGTTGTGTATGTATTGTGTGTCAACTACCTATAAACATACATTTTGTATGTTTTGCGTTTTGAATAAAAAGTACATGACTTGCACCACTTTTAAAAATTCGAATGGACGCACATTTCTGTAGGTTTGCAAACTTCGTTTATTACGCTTTTAGCTGTTGCAATGTTTTATATGCCCGTGGGCAGATGCTCTGTCATAAAGCTTATCTTTTCATAAACTTTGCCTCATTAGCTCAAAGATAAAGCTATAAAAGTTTCACATTCAAAATTCAAGATAAACGTACTGAGAACCTTAGATCCTGGCCTCCAGAATAAGGAAGGCGTATTTTAATGGGCATGGAGATACCTTGATCCTTATGGAAGAACGCTGCTAAAGTCTTATATCACCTACATAATATATAATTGATATATCTGTGGGAATAACTAGCAATTAAATATTTTAAACCACACATAATTTTATTCCATCTTGAGAATTTTACTATATTACCATCATCTCAGATATTTTTCGCTCTAGACAGAGTAATATCTAATTATTTTAAAAACTCTCGGTTATTGCATACAGATCAGGTTAATACATTCATTTGGGAGATTTTAAAATAATAATAAAATATATTTCACCATTCATGAAATCGTTTCAGGATCTTAGTTTAAAAAGAACACAATCATCCACGTAACGCCATCTGTCTTTAGTTGTCAGAACTACGTCGACTGCACGCTCACTTGAGTGACAAGTTGACGGGCGTTTGCGCATCTCACAAACTTAAGAACTTAGAATAATTTTAAGGTTCTATCTGCCATCTATTATGTTGTAACTTTATGAGTTACATTAAGTTAGTTATTACCTGAAATGAATATCGATGTTTACATTCTAATAACTTTATTAATAGCCTCCACACTTCGATCTTTCGTTCAATAAATTCTGATTGCCTGTAATGTTTTTAAAGTTAAATGATATATGGTACCTATATATTATTAAAATTTATGTTTTCATTCATTTGTTTATATAAAGGAAATACATTTTGTCATTATCTTCTTACCCAAACTAGTTTTGATGTCGTTGCAATGTGTCTCTATCACTTGATATCATCTTTCATACCGTCCATTATTTCATTGCTAAATGGACAAAAGAACATGTGAGATAATAATTATAATTAGAGGCAAGAAACCATACTATGAAATTGTACTAATGGTAAGTGTTAGAGTTCGATTCACTTCACTTCACTTCATTGAGGATTAATTTCATAATTCCCAAATTTAGGTGGGTCCAAATGTTTGTATGATCTGCAAATATTTGTTTCGGAGTTTATGTATAATATATATATATATTAAAAAAAGAAAGTATATATGTATTTATATCAGTTACCTAGTACCCATAACACAAGCTCTGCTTAGCTTGGGACCAGATGGCGTTATGCGTAAGATGTCGGAAATTTTATAAAAAAAAAACACTAACATTTTCAGAAATAGTTTCAATGACTCACAATACTGATTCTACATAAATTAGCATATTTAAAAGAAAATTTGCATAAATTCAATCTTAAAATTCGAATAAACAAAGAATAAAAAAATCGTAAAACATCGATTTTATCAAAATTAATGTACGAAATGTTCTCAACTTAGAAATAACATGTTAAAAAAATTAACAACCAAATCACGAATCAGAAGTATTTCCTGAATTTGAGGCAAACATAATAAATTTATATCCCAGTATATTTATAGTTTTTTATTATTAATTATAATAAATATTGCTTGGAGATCATATCTCTATTATTTTCATATTCTTGTTTTATTTCTCGACGGGGATAAATTGTACCTGTATCATTTTGTAAACGATACAAATTTGCTACATAAACGGCCATATCTTTTAATTGCGTTGGCTTAGAAGTTTGATTTCATAGCTCCAAGGGACAGTTACACCTGAGTATTTGATATGAATTTCAGCTTGATACCTCAGCGCGTTCCTTAGAAAAAGGGTCTTGACAGACGGACAACAAAGTTATCCTATAAGGGTACCATTTTTTCCGTTAAGGCACGGAACCCTAATATTGAGCTTTTAACACTGCGTATTCTTAATCCGTCTCCAAACGCAGGTAAGTTTATGCATTTAGATATTAAACTGTAATTTTTGTAATTGAAATACCTTTCTTATCAAAGCCGTGGGACAACCCTAGAATTTAATCTTATTAGAATTAAATGAAACCGATGTTAGAATAGAAAATATGTGAATCTGGCTCTACAAATGTTCATGAGATTACTTTTATTCGATATGAATAATATATATAATAAGGTACTTTCTACGGATCGAATTCTGTCTGGAGTTCAGTAGTAGATTTTTAAATAGATTTTATAGACATTTTTGAAATAGGTAATCAAATTTTGTTACATTTTAATTTTCTAAAGCCGATCTTAATGTTGGGAATTTGGAATATGTAGATTCTTGTTAGATTCTAATTAACGGAATCGAGTATCGATGTATCGAATAGTTGTAACTATTTAAAGATCGTGACTTTTATTCGAGTAATCCGTTACGTTTTTATTATTATTATTTCAAGTAACCAACTCTGGGGTGATATAAGGTTTCATTATATGAGAAGTTCAAAGTTAATTTAGTATATATATAAGGAACTGTTAGCGAATAAGAAACAGACGCCACCATGTAACAATTAGAGTATTATAAAGCTGTGGCTCCAGAATAATAAATCCAGCTCCCAGCTTCATCGCCGTTGTTGATTCTATATACACAATAGTTCGCTATAGTTGGTGACCCCGACTGTGATCTGACTGTTCTGCTGATCTAGCAGGTTGTCTTATCTATGTATACATTCTATTGATTTTATAATATATGACGTAAGAATATAACTACTCTGTCTGATGGAAAGCATGAGTAGAATCCAAGAGTAGTGGTCACCATACGCATTTTGAATGCAAGCAACGCAACAAAGCAGCATGATGACCCACACCATGGCAGCCTATTGAGACGCTTATACATCATTGGGCTTCCAATTTTGCTGTCACCAAGGATAACACGGATCGTAAAATTTTGTGTTAGCAATAGGTAAAAATAGTTTTAACTAGAAATTTCTGAACTATCTATATATATAAAAATTAATCCCTATTTGGCTTTGTCACGACATCACGCGTGAACTGCTGAACCGATTTTGCTAGTTCTTTTTTTGTTGAATAGCCTATTTAGCGAGGAAGGTTTTAATATATGTAACATTACTCTATGACTAATAGGTGCCGGGTATCGACCGAAAGTGTTGGGAAAATGGGAAAAAAAATATTGTTACGGAGAGACGCAAACGAAGTTGAGCGGGTCAGCTAGTTAAAAATAATAATGAATTAAATACCAGGAATTGACTAATCACAAACAATGTTTTAACAGACAAGGAGATTATATAAGTGAATCATCAATAATAATACACAAAAGTATGTAGCATTTATATCTATATTTTGTATTTCATATACCTCATGCCTAAATCGTATCGTAGGCAAAAAACATGTAGATAGGACTAATATGAGAGTTGCTTGACCCCATTAAATATTAGCTGTTAGGGCTAGACCCACATCAAGCAGTTTTAAAGTTGCATTTCAGAAGCCTTTTAAACAATTACTACAAAGATTTTAACCACTTTTTACTAAAAACCCGCTATTTTAAAACCTTTTAAAACTTCCTGTCGGCCGCATCCCAAACTGGGTGCGACAAAAAAAACCTTCGGCCGCAATTTGTTGCCCGGTCGACCCAACGATAAAGCCTTAAATGCACATCGCGACAGATTGCGTTCCATGTTTGAAATCTGATAATAAATAGCCAGCTTTGTGTACAGCCTTTACTATCTGGCTCTCAGTTCGATAGACAGTTTTTTTTTATATATATGTTGCAAACGAGCAGAGAGTATCACCTGATGGTAAGCGATTACCACCGCCCATGGCCATCTGCAACACCAGAGGTGTCACAATTGCGCTGTTGACCTTTAGGGGATGGGGAAAGGGACGTGGGGAGGGATTTGGTTATGGTCCTCCGGTATCCTCACTCACTCGGTGAAATACAACGCAAGCGCTATTTCACACCGGTTTTCTGTGAGGCCGTGGTATCACTCCGGTCAAGCCAGCCCATTCTTGCCGAAGCGTGGCTCTCCCACGGTGAAGTACTCCAATTGGAATCAAATTAAATTGATACCCGATATAGGGTGGGTGATCTTTATTTTTATTTTGATAGTTCATTGAACTCCTCATATTATGTCCTTGTGTTATGTAAATTATTAGTTGAAAAGGAGTTTTGTTATATTATTGTGTTAAACCTATCTATTGTTTAATAGAGATTGCAAAATGTAATTAAATTTTAATCGAAACTAAGCCTGTATATGACTGGACCGATGGCGCAGTGGTTTTAGCGGTCACTTTCTACTACGCTGAGAGTTGTGGGTTCAAATCCCATGTAGAAAACATTTTGTGTGGTCCACAATCAGTTGTTCTAAGTCTGTGAAGTCTCCTGCAACGCATTATGTAATACTAATGCAGGAGTTGTTTTATTTTTTTATTTTTTATCTTGATATTTTAGACTGCCTCGTTGGTCTTGCGGTTGGCGTGTGCGGCTGCTGATCATGAGGTCTCGGGTTTTTGGTCGATTCCCGGGTCAGACCAAATGTTTTTATGATCTACAAATATTTGTTTCGGAGTTTGGGTGTTTTATTGCATGTATTCACAAAAATATATATGTACTTATATCGGTTGTCTAGTATCCATATTAGTAGATCTGCTTAGTTTGAGACTAGATGGCGTTGTGTATTAGACATCCGGAGACATTTATAATTTCAAAATTATTTGATATATATCAACTATTAACAGAAACAAATATTTATAACAAAAATTTCCGATCCGAGAATCAAATCCGAGACCACAAGCGCAGCGTTCGCAAACGCTCCCACTGCGCCACCGAGGCAGTCAACAAATTGATATAACACCTAATAAAGTACAAGAATTCAGTATTTCAGCTCAACTGAATAATAAACAAAACACGAATTCAATACAAATTTACCTCACAGTAAATTGAAAACAACTCAATACCAATACATACCAATTGTTCCACACCTCTAAACATCAGGTTTCAACATTACTTAACGCAATGCCAAATGGTCATTGAGCATAAAACCTAGAGCTCACCTTTGACACTGACGCAACAGGGCACTAAAATCCAACGCGAATAGCATTAGGGCCATTTTAAAACACGTTTTTGATGTTACTTACTGACCTTTCGGTAATGTGTGGCCTGTTGAAATTAAGTGAAATTCTGCACACATGCTATTTTATATAGATGATGTTTTGTTTTTGTTTGATCGTTAATTACAAAAGTTCGATGTAATTATCGTATTCATTTACTTTTTAAATCTCTAATGGTGGTTTAGTTTGTTTAGAGAGTTGCAAAGTAAATAAATTCTGGGAGTAGAGCGGTAAAACACTTTATGATACAGTCGCGAGACTACCGTAGTCCAATTCTGGGTACCAGTGTGGTGACCTCATTATGTTAATACTGAGGGTGGTGATTCTCGTTTTAGTGAGATCACGAAAAAGCATTTATTTTTCATAACCACAAAATAATAAATACGTAAAAAAAATCTTCTCGGTACAATTTAGCGACGATTCCTTACTACTTACCTTCCTATTGTAACTGCTTGTATTGTAATTGCTAATATCTAGATGTGGGCTATGATATGGGTTACATGTTTTTCAATTATCTTTACTTATTCATTCTTTTATCTGTAAGCCAAAATCGTTCTTTATCAACTATGGCTGCCATGTGTTATTTGATTCGTGATTTAAATATTAGTTTTTTTTACATAATATAGGTATTATTTATTTTTATTATAAGCACACATTCCATAGTTACGATCTATTCTTATTAATCCAACTCTTAGCAAAACCTTTCCGGAAATATTTCCATGTATATTTTTATTACTTTATGTAAATTAGATATACACACTTAAGAAGGCAATAATAATGCATCTATACCCTCAGTGTCGGATGGCTAAGTCGTTCCTTACCGAGTACATCGCCATGTGTCTCCATATATCACCTACAACTCCACCTGTACTGGTAGAAACATCATACAATCTCTACTGTTTTATTTATGCGCCATACTCAGATAGTACTTGGAGATACTGCAAGTGAAATTAATTAGATGCCCAGTATACACTAATTATCAGTAATTAATAATTATCACCTGTTAATTAATTAGTATCTATTAAAATTGATCGAGTATTGGATGGTATAAAATTTATTAATATTAATTAATAATCATTATTTCAAACGATCAAACAGCAATGGTTATGGCCTTGTTTATTGCAAGTGTCTTTGGTTAGAGTAAGTGTAAAGCATTTAATGCAACTACTAACGTTAATAAATACTGTTAATTTATGAATAAAATAATAATAATTTCGCACTTACGAATATACCTAGTAGGATTTGTAAGAAAGGTAACGAGAATGGTTGATTTTATCATATTTATTCTTATATTTTGGGCATCTGAAAAACAACACAGTCTCAATAGTCAAGTAATCAGAGCTTTTACTATAAGTACTAGACAACTGATGTAAATACATATAGGTATTCTACAAAGTTACTTGTATACGATTTTTTTAAATTTGCAGATCATATAAATATTTGGTCCGATCTGGGAATCAAACCCGATACCTCAAACACAGCAGTTGCATACGCTACCATTGCTCTAAGGCAGTCTTTAATTAAGTTTAAAGGAATTTAATACAAATGGGAATAAATAAAAATTAATAAAAATGAAAATTTAATTTAAATGAAATATCTTATTCCTGACAAAAATTTAGTTGTATACAACTTTACTTCAACTCCCTGTATATATTATCACTAACAGACCCACGCAACTGCGTTTACATCTCCTATTGCCCGTAGCGTGATAATTTTCACCCGTTTATGAAACATTTTTCATTGGTGCTAGTCTTAGCATGATAATATATAACCTATAGCCTTCCTCTGTAAATGGGCTATTTAACACTGAAAGATTTTTTTAAATCGGACTAGTAGTTCCCGAGATTAGCACGTTCAAACAAAGAAACAAACTCTTCAGCTTTATATATTAGTATAGATTATTATTACCTATTATCAACAGTCCTATTGGACTATTCAATACCAATATTCGATTGTACAGTTGGCCTCGTAGTTTAAGTGGTCGCCTCGCCGCTATCTTCTGCACCAAATGTCGTGGGTTCAAATCCTACATGGGACAACACTTTGTGTGATCCAAAAGTTGTTGTTCGGGGTGTGGGTGTTATTTTTGTACGTTTCATGAATAATGTAAAGCCCCCGCAGCACAGGATTCTACAAATAAAACTGGAAATAAGCTTCTTTAATTTCCAATACTGGAAGTTTTGACCTACGCCGTTGACGTTAGCGGATGAATTGGTATAGTCTGTGTCAAGTTTACCTTCTCTTTGAAGTGTTGTGATTCTTCAGAATTCGCTCGGTCAGCACTTATGACACCCATGGTATGAACAAGCTGGAGCGTCGGCATTCCACATTCTTAACCCGTCACCATACGTATAATAATAATCGAAAGATGTGTAGTCCTTTCGCTTAGATACATTCACCTTGATCGAGCCGCCGACTCACGTGCGATAGTCACAAAATCAAAGAGTCCTTAAAGCAAGTATGTTTTGTCAGTTTACGCCGTTGTATGAATTAATATATCCGTATTTCACAACAATAACCACAATAACGTGCGGGTGCAGGGTGCACCGACACTATCTAAACGAATGGACTATACCTACATGTTTGGCTCGGCTTTATAATGTCATCCGTATGTTGAGTCTAAGACCATTTGGTATTTTCAGTAATACTGTTATTAATTTTAAGTACCTACCTATTTAATGTACAAGACAAATAAAGTTATTTCAATTCTTAATTTACGTGCGAGCGAATTACAAATTAATACTTTGTGGGACCTTTACTAGGTGTCTATAGGACTATTTGAAGGCACATCTTATAACCACCTTTAAGTTCCTTACCACATCATCATCATCAGCCTATTGCAGTCCACTGCTGGACATAGGCCCCGCCAATTGCACGCCACTAGGTTCAATCTTCGGTTTCCTTTTCACATCTCATGACTTTCCGTCAGTTATCTAATCCTTTTCTTTTCTTCCTAGCCTTATTATTCCCAAGATTATTTGGGATCGGCTACTAGTTCCACCCGGTTTTACCTGAAGAATATCAGTGTTTTTACACGGAGCGACTGGCATCGGATCTCTGAAACCCCAAAAACTGAAATCGTAGGTTGAAACTAGTGTCAGTATATTTGAGGGCACTGACTTTTCCATAAAGATTACCATAGATGTTCATGACAACCGGGACCAACGGCTTAACGTGCTCTCCGAGGCACGGGCGTATGTGATTTCACCGCCAAACTTCCATACTCCGGGTTGATGGTAATAAGAATTTCATATACGAAAAACCAAATACATTACTATGGCCCGACTCGGGAATCGAACTAAAGATCTCTTGATTAGCAGTGGCATACGTGAACCGCCAGACCAACGAGGCAGTCTGATCTAAATGACATTATTTTATTCAAAAGTTGTAAGCAGAAACAAAAAAAACGCAAAATATGACCCACGGATAACATTCATTGTCGATCAATGACGAGTTTTTTATTCATTATTATGATCTGAATCTTATCTTAATAATATAGTTATCTGAATATTACGATATGGCGGCAATGATAATATATTTTTAAATAATTGGGCCCTGTAAGTGTTGATGGTGTAATGTGATATGAGACTCTGAAGCTGTTTTTTTTTAGTGTTTTGGGGTTTTTGTGATAAATAGCAACGAGGTAACGACTTCAATGTCAGATATATAAAATTGTGGTCATACTCTTTCAATAGATTCGTGTGCAAAATGAATGATAATGAAAATTATGAGAAGGCACTAAATTGCCAACTTTAGTACCTAATAAAGCCATGCCTCTGTTGAGTTGTATACTTCAGAACTACCTTAAATAAATAAGTAGGTCATCAGCGATCAATATAATACATGAATATACTGCATTGTGAAAGGGCAGTGAGCCATATTAATTAAGTAGCAAATGCCATATGACACAAGACTCCACCAATTACGCGATGATCCACAAATCCCCACTTTTTGGGGGGCAGTCATTGCCCCCCTATAACGGTACAGGCGGGGCCTGCGCGGGACACGCCAATCGCCGCAAATGCTACTCGCGCGCGCCGATGATCTAAGCGAATGATCTAGCGTGCTTGTCATTTCGCGAGCACCGGATTGGTCCACGATAAAATATTTCGTTACGCGACCACGATTCGGCGCGATCTAGTTTCGGGCACGCGTTATCGTGTTCTTAATTGATCATAAATATTAAATAATAGTTGACATTTTTACTATATAAATAATCTTTGACCTACTTAGTTACAGTCAGAGAAAAAAAAAGACAAGACTGTAAAATAAATCAACATAAAATACAAGTCATATCTACAAAGGGTGCGGCCACCTGCGGTCGCGCTCCAAACAAATAAATAACCGAACGACAAGAGGACAAAATAGCTGCTCACACTGCCATACGGTACGTGTTTTATGGTCCTCTAACATAGAGAAAGTAACGGTACTGGGAGCGCGGCCTTCCCATCCGATGTCCGACCGCTAACTGACTGATGGGCGAAGCTTAACCTCTGATAATAAGAGAGCGAGATAGCGATACTAGGGAGTCGTGAGTGAGACGAGGACAGGGGATGTATCTTCTTCGGTGATCGTGAAGTGCAAGATGAGTACACAGTCACACAGTCACATACGGACCACATCCGAGTGAGGCCCGGCTTCGGTTTTTTAAAAATCGAATCGCGCGATCCGTGTTGCGCGTACGCATGGACGCGCGTACGAAATTCGAATTTGCGAATTTTGAAAACTTCTTTTTTGAAGAATGACGGTTTGAAGCTGTAACAAGTGATTTTTTGGTGTATATATTTTTATGTGTAGTTCTAAAGTGTAACTATGAAAAACGAAAAGTAGAAGTTAAGTGGAGAACTGTACATATTTTTGCAAATTATAAGGAACTTATTACTGAGCTGTTAATAATCAACAGGTGTCAAGGTATGTACTATAATTACTCTTGTTTTGTTTTTCATGTTACAGAAAACAAAACACTATTAGGTATAACCTAAAAATGTATATGAAACATTTTATTTTTATAGCAAATAGATATTAAAGTTTGCTATTAACTTTAATATCTATTTGCTGTAAAAATAACGGTTGCAAGTTAACAAATTTTATAACTTTTATTCATATTTTTTTTATGATTGTCCCTATGTGAATATTATTCAAATAGTTTATTTTACGATGATAAGCTTCTATGGAACATTCAAATATTATGTTTATTGCTACACCATGGCGCATAAAAATATAAATAGTTTTTTTATTAATATAACTGATGGTAACAAATCGTTTGAATATAAATAAATAGAAATAATATTTAGTAGAAGTGTGTGGCAAATATATTAAGTCGTAAAAATTAACCTATTTTAATATACTCGTGATAATAAGTTTATTTTGAAACCCCTTTTATTTTAAGAATATTTGGCAAAATTTGGTATAAATTAATGCATTAAGTAGATGTTTGTCGGCTTTTAAGAAATGACTTGATGAACTAACACACTCAAAAGTAAATACTTATTTATTTATCTTTATTGTGTACATATACATAAAAATATAACAACATAGTTACAAAGTTATAGAAGTAACAATTGACGGTCTTATCACTCACGGCGATTTCTTCCAGTCTTTAATAATTTATATACACCTATACCTTAGGCTATAGAGCATGTGAAATATTCTCCATATACCTAGCAAACTTATCAGTAAGTAAATCCTTTTTTAAAACGAACTTTTGAACTGTCTAACCAAGTTCGTTCCTTTCACATACTTCCTTGAAATGGGTTAGTAGTCAGTAAAATGAAATCGGTTTCGTTTTCTCTTCAATTAGATTTTTAAACAACTGCACTGTACTTTTCAGAAATAGATAGAGTAATTTAAAAGGAAGTTTTAATACATCCATATTATAGTAGAAAAATCCGATATTTTCAAGACTTTTCCGAATCCGGGGCCGGGTTACTTGTTTATATAAAACAATTTTAAAAACGTGTTGTCGTGTATAGTTTAGAAGGAGAATATGATACATTTTATTAATACCTAGGTAGGCATTAAATCTATTAGATTGTATATTACTTTACAAGGAATAGGTACACCCCGTACACCAATTCCATGGATTTTTTGTCATACACATCTTTAAAGAAATGGTAAATTCAGTATTTAGTTCATAAATTTATTTACTTCGGATACTAGTTGGTAACTAATTGTTTCTTATTTTATGCCCTACTGTATGTTTCATGTTGTTTATCTAAAAATATAGTACCTACTTAGTAGACAGTTTTGATAACATTAAAATTATTGAAGATTAAAATGTGCAATGTTTGTGAAAATAATAAATTTTACTCTTAAGAAGGAGGTAAACATTTTGCTTATACATGCTAATACCTAATGGCAAAGACTGATAGGAAGTATTTTTTTTCTTCAAGTGCCGCTTCTACAGGTTGGCTGTCAGCTCGGCAAAATGTGTCCTTTTCTGAGCCAAGCGGAATAGTCATAAGCACACATTCATATGAGCTCAATTGATACAAACAAAATACTACCGTTATTATAATCCCTAGTCAGTCCAGCTCATAGGAAGTATAACTTGTGTATACTATATAAATATTATAACTGAAATTACTGTACTACACATATTGTTAACCAATTAAGCTGACATTCGATTTTTACCTATTCGGAATTGTAGCTGGTATCCGAGACAATTTTGGTTTCAATTTGAACAATTAGTTTTAATGATTAGTGAGTTCAGGTTAACAAACTCTTCAGGCTTTTAACTATGCTATTGATTTCTTAAAAACGACAGCTTCCAGTTATTATTAATGTGTTGCATTTAATAGTAATTATTGTATATCACCAAATGTCTAGGAGTACATGCAGAAACGAAACATATTAGTATAAATTATATTAATCACAGCGTGTGCGACTGTTCGTAGAATTATTTACTTTTACTAAGACTTGAAAGCTTTTGTATAAAATGACAAGTTTCTAGTCATTAATACTTATAAACTGCGTAGTAAAAGTTAGATCCTTATTTTGTTTACATAAGTATCATTACTACTTATATTTTCAAATCAGCCAACAAAAAACAGGTCAGAGTTTCCTCCTCTACTCAGTAACGAATTTTCCTTATTTTTAACACGTTTTTGTCCGGTTCAATCACTTAAACTAACCTAAACAAATCGTCAAAATCAATGTGAGCCTAATTGAAATTGTCTAATCGTAATAAAAGTTTGTATGTGTGTAGTTAAGAATGATATGAAATAATGATCTGTAAAGTTTATAATACTATTATAAAAATAGTATTATAATTCGTATGAAGGTGATGTTATAGTTTACGGGAATTCTCTTATCCCATTGACTATAAATTTATTCATTTAAATGGCCTTAGAAACGCTTCTCTAATTACAAATTATTGAAGTCTACAGTGGCAATGATTTCATTAAACTATATATATTCAAAACTAAACTATATGTAAGAAGCCACACTGGTTTAAACACGAACAGGCCGGCTTGACCGGGGCGGTAAAATTACAAGATTTGAGTTGCCGTGTTTCGTAAGTGATAATGATGCAGAAGCATAAGAATAGGCCGTCATAGTGTGGGTTACCATGCTGCATTGTTTGCTTGCATTCGAAATGTATATGATGACTACTACTCTTGAATTCTGCTTATGCTTTCCATCAGGCAGAATAGTCTCTTTGGCAGGCTAATATATAAAATAGTAATAATTGTGTGTTTTCTATTACATTTTGCATATTTTTTTTGCATTTTTAATATCCCTTGAATGAGGTTTTGTTAATTTTAATAAAGTAATATGACGACTATTAATAAATATAAAATATTACGACGTAAAGAAGGCACCGCGTGCGTTGAATAGTAAAACAAAATGTTACGGAGCTTACGCTTGTATAGTTGGCGCCAAATACCTTCCATAGTGGGATCATTAATCTTATTCAGTGTGCCCGGCTGTACCGCTGACCACACACTCGATCGAGATAACACACGAGATCAAAGTTCACACCTATACGTAGTTCATTGTTTTTGGAGGTATGAGAAAAAATTAACATGACAAGGGTTTATATGTATGTAGTGTGTACGGTGTATTAAGAGATAAGTCCAATTTATCTCATTGCATTTAGTTTTAAACCCTATTTTATAAGAAGATAGCATTTTTTGTGATTATAGGTAGGTATTATTAATTTTAGTAAAGTGTTTTTCCGTACTTACAATAGTGCAAACATTTCACCATGACACATTTACATGACACGTTTTATAATAAAACTAGCCGTTGCCCGCAGCTCCGCTCGTGTGTATGTTAGTTATCGCGACATATAGTAGCCTATGTGTTATTCTAGTGTATAAGCTATATTACTGTAAAGTTTCATTCAAATCCGTTCAGTCGTTTGCGCGTGAAGAAGTAACAAACATATACACTCACAAACTTTTGCCTTTACATATTAGACTGCGATGTGGATGAGCTATTAAGAATAAAATTTTATTTATTTCTAATAACAGTCACATACTTCCTTCAAGCAAGTTATCTGTTTAATTTATTAATAAAAGTACAAGAAAAAGAGAGCCGTTTTAATGCGTAAACGTCATCAATGTCCTTTAATTATAATTATAACTTATCATTTTATTATTATATTAAGAACCACAGAACAAAAATGAAAGTGAAGTTAGCCGTGATTATTAAATATGAATGAGTACAATCTAGCGTGACAAAATATTTAAACATGTTTTCATGATGGGGAAGAGGAACTATTTGAATTAGTTTGCATTCAGGTTGAAAGGATTCTAAAGTCTTACTTACGAGGCGGAACCACTGCATTTCGACTCCAACTGTACTTTTTTTATCTTCGTTATCATTTAGATTTGGATTAAATTGGTTACTTAATTCAAATTTCAAATTCAAATTATTTCTAATGTTTTCTTAAACATAATTAATATTAGATTAAAACAGTTTTTCGAAGTTTGCGTTTTTACCGACGTTTTGAGCAAAGCGTGAAATGTATATCACCGACTAATCAGAGTTAATCACTATAATATCACCACTATGAAAAGGTCATGAGCTCACATCACCAAATTGCGCAATTTGTTTGATTGTCAGTAATCATCTGTATGATGTACATGACAAGAGTTAAAGATCACGGAGTTTTATGGATCATTCTCCATTTTTAGGGTCCTGTAAGAATAATATGTAAGCCATAGGTTTATCTATACATTCAGTGGAGACATACATACAAATAAATAAGCGTTTGGTCCGGCTAATCTCAAGAACGGCTGGACCTATTCTGAAAGGAATATCACTCACACATAGCTAATGATATAAGGAATAACTTAGGCATTATTTCTGGACTAGCTTCGCCCGCTGCGTTTCTTCAGACAGGTTGGCTTTATCACAGATTCGCTTTACGACAGATTCGCTTCATGATAGATTTGCTTCATGGCAGAAATTGTAGAGCCTTGTACGAAACACATCAACCATAAATGCATGTCTTAAAAACTTCTTTTTGCATTTACAGTGGCATAGTTTCATATTTTATATTCATATTCTTTGGGAGATCGTAACATAACATTGTATAAATTGTTTGATTATACCTATGTATTTGTAATAGGCTGTTTAATATTCATGGCGATTATTTTCTTTCCAAATATTTGAATAAACATTTAACAGCGTAAACACATAAAATATAACATGCTCATTTCGTTGCGTTTTCATTAATTTAAGTTGTTTCATTCTCTTTAATGGTAAACATATACGTTTGACATGAGATTTTATAATATACATATTTAATGTGAAGTTCCATAACATCAATATAAAAAGTCGCGTGGTGTCGTGGGACACCAGATAGGAATAAAGTTCCTTATCATATTAAAAAATATTTCAAGTTCTATTCAAGGTATAAAGAAAATAACTATTCAGGTATTCATTTTTTATTAAGATTTTTTATCGATAAAAATAAAAAATAAATAACTAAAAAGTTTCTTTGTGCCTTTGTATTTGCTCCGTGGCGGCCACCTAGTAATCTCTACTGAAACAAGTTATATCTAGAGTTACTCCGTACTTGTTACATATGGCGCTATACAAAATTTTTCGTTCACGAAATAATTTAAATTATATAAAAAAAGGTAAAAAAAAGTTTTTATTATTTTTTGTAAATACATAGGTACATATTATACGTAGAAACATGTGAACTCTGAAAAATCATTTTTTTGCATATCATACAAACATTTGATTCGACCCGGGATTCGATCCCTAGACCTCAAACACAGCATTCGCATACGCTACCATTGGGATACCGAGGCATCAATATTACGTTACGGACATATATTAAATGTATGCTGAAGATGATGATATCTAGTATGAATAAGACTATGGACGGTGATGCGATAGGTCACTTAACCTGATTGCTATAGGATACGAGATATATTTTTACTTCTTTTAGTAGTAACTGACTTTTATTATTTTAGCCAGAGAGTATTTTTGTATTTAAATAAATACACGTTGCAAATAATAATCTTCATATACCTATTGAATAAGCTTCTGATTCGTTAACACTAAGAAAAAAAAAATAGTTTTATTCTATTATATGGTGTTATTAATATATTCAGTACTAGCTGAGTCCCACGGTGTTACCCGCGGTTATTATCATACGCGAAGCGAAAAAAAGTAGCCTAAGTTACTCCTTATATCATCAGCTACCTATCAGTGAAAGTTCCGTCGAAATCGGTCCAGACAGACAAAAATTGTAAAAAATGTTATTTTGGTATATGTACCGTGTATATATACATATTCATTTAGTAAAAAGCAGTCATTTTAATATTAGATACAAACAGACACTCCAATTTTGTTTATTTATATGGATTGAATAAGGTACAAGAGGTATATTCTACAATGCACTGTGATAGACTGTAAATGATGATGATATAACAAACCTTAATTACGTACAAACATAATAATTTACTTTTTTGTTCAAAAATACGGAACCCATAACTAATTTAAACAACACTCTCTTAATGATTTTTTAATTCGTTAAAAATCACACGTTCGGTAACCTTATAATTCAACTTCACTCAAATAAATCATACTATTTTTATAAAGAGTAATATCTTGTTTGTATAATTGGAATGAACACAAAAACGGCTTCACCGATTGATGGAGACTTTCACTGACGGATAGTTCTTGATATTTTTAATTGCGTTATTGTATTTACAATTTCTGAACATTTCTGTTCTATTACTTTTTTAAAGACAAATTCTGCCTTAGAAATATATCGTACGTGGTGGAGTACTTTACACACACACCGAAGACCCATACCCCAATCCCTCTCCACATACCGTTCCCCATCCCCCAAAGGTCCACAAAGCACTTGTGACGCCTTTGGTGTTGGGGGTGTCCATGGGCGGCGATAACTGTTCCCATCAGGTGATACAACTGCTCGTTTGTCACTATATCTTTAAAAAAAAACACACACATGAAACGGACATAATGAACACCCAGACTCGAATTCACAACATTCAGCATAATAGAAGGCAAGCAATGCGACAACTTTAACCCTTATACCTACCGTACTTACAGCCAATCGTATACCAAATAATAAGTAAATTCCATTAAAATATTTTATTTAATAGCTTATTTAAATTCAAACATCTAAGTCTGAACACAAAGAAAATGCAGTAAATTTTGAACGACTCTTGACACTAACAGCTAAACCGTCATTAGTACTAAGAAATGCAGGAGGTCTTATTGTGTTTTGGAAAATGCATAATCATATATACAGAATGTCCTAGAAAGAATGGATAATCCTGGGGCGCTTAGTAGTACAGCTATCTGGCGTACAAACAAAAATTCCAAAACAACAAACAAAATTTTTTTCTAAAAAAGTACAATAGGTACTCATACTATTTACTGCATTCCTAATAAGATTGTCTGTGACGAATAAGATAACGCCAAAAACGCAACAAATTTCATTAATTTGCGGCCGTAGCCACTGTATGTAAGTACAGTAAGGACAACGAAGTGTATTTTTTTTAAAAACTTCATAATTTGGGCACCAATTGGATTTTTTTGTACGTCAGATAACTGCCCTACACATCCTGTATATAATTTATATACCACACTTGAGTGCTAGAAATAATGTTGTGACCACCACTCTTGGATTCTACTCATGCTTTCCATCAGGCAGAGTAGAGTCATTTTGGCAGGGTCAAACAAAAAAAAAAAAATAAAAAAAAGTTGAATTAGCATAGAGTAGTTTTATAGTTAATTCTAATTGGTCTAACAGAGTTAAGGACGTTACGTTTATGAGGAACTAAAAAGCTGGTATTATGTTTAGTGTCTCGTTACATGTTTGATTTGTTATGATGGATTATATATTTTTGATGGATGAGGGACTAGCGATGTTGGTCTTGCATATGGGTAGGTTATTATTGCTAAAACACTATTAGACTATTAATGCTTTGTAGAATAATTTCACAATTTGCCAGTTTGCTGTTGGTTTTAGTATATATATTCTGCTTATGCTTTTCAACAGGCCAAGTAAATACACTTTGGCAAGCCGATCACAAAAAGGAAAAGAATATTTAGAATAAAAATTCGAAATCAAAAAAACGGAACCGTATGGAATTATTGAATCAAAAATTTGGTACACGTACCGATTTCTGTGACCCATTGAAACTTTTAGAGACAAATCAAAAAATATAACTTTAATATTTGAGGGTTTTAATATACTAGGAAATTAATAGACTATTAGCTTTTACCAAGAAATAGCCAATTCATTCCTCGAGAATAAAAGTATATCCATGAGTACCTAATTTCATTCAAATTGGTGCAGCGATTTAGCAGTGAAAGCGTAACAGACAAGGTTGTTTTCGAATTTCAAATACTACATGTGAAAATATAAAGGAGTTATGCCTATTAGAATTTTCTTAACAAAATATTTATCTAAGATCTCAATCCTACTTTGAACATTCCAGTAAAGTAAAAAGCTGAACTTTCTAGAAAGCTCATTCTGTAGCAAGCGAACGTCAGTTTGACACACATTTTTCTAGATCACAAAGTAAGATTTTCCTGAAACCATTGGTGTAGCGAGTGAAATAGTCTGCCTTATCATCACGCACAGCTATTGAATGTCTATAAAATGTCAATAATGCTAAGAAGCAACTAAGTAACGTATTGTGTTATTTGAAAACTCTCTAAACTGAACTAAAAATCTCTAAAAAGTAGATTTTGTCCACCCAAACGACGTTTTAAACGCCAAAGGCTACTAAAATTAGATATTTCACATTAAAAATAGACGTCATCCAAATATATACATAATTATAATAATAGAATTTTAGAAATCGTTTTACTAAAGATAGTTTTACAGAAATTTTTGGTTTAGTTGAATGACGCAACAACAAAATTAGCACCATTATCCTACAGTTGTATAAATATTTGTATGGTGATCACCACTCTTGGATTCTGGTCATACTTTCAATTAAGCGAAGTACAGTCACTTTAGTAGGCCCATATTGATTTAAAAAAAGTAGTAATTTATGTCAAACATCAAATAAAATAAATAGGTAATCGTCAAAATAAAATACCGTTGCAAAGTTACCTTGCATCGTTGCTTCGGCACATCTAGGACAACTCGACTTTACGATATACGAGCCAAACAAGAGATCAGTTATCTGTTGGTAAGTGTTTACGAGTTACGAGTGATCTGTCGCTTTCAGAGTTTCTCTCCTCCCTGAAACAGTTTTTCAGATGAGTGAGTGAGAAGGGAAAGACAAACAGATAGCTTATAACCGATTTTTCACGAAGTCAGTATCATCCTAGTTGAGCCTTCGCAGTCCTATCGAAGCATGTTAAAATAGTTTTATGCCAATGTCATTACTTGAGTGCCTCGGTAACCCAGTGGTAGCGTATGCGACGGTTGTGCTGGAGGTCTCGAGTTCAATTTCCGTGTTGAACTAAATGTTTGTATGACCTGCAAATATTTTTTTCGAAGTTATGGTGTTTTCCATGTATAACATTAATGTATTCACAAAAAGTATGTATGTATTTATATCGGTTGTCTAGTACCCATAGACTATGGGTACTAGACATGAGTACTATGGGCCATAGTACTAAATCTGCTTAGTTTGAAACTAGGTGGCATTGCGTTTAAAAAAAATATTCTTTTGATTCCAAATTTTTGTGTTTAAACAAATATGTATGAAAGTATGTTTAATTGTAAACATGGCTGTCTAGGTAAGACACAGTGACAAAGTTTAGTAATATACTATTTATATTCGCCACACAATAAAAGTAACAAGTACATTAACCTTTCGCACACCAAAACTATAATTAGATATCCTCAGAATACCTATTGGTCCACACCACACAAAGTTTATGCATCGCGTTTGGTCCAAGTTACAAGTAACAGCGATTTATAAAATTCATTACCGATCTTACACAAGCCATTTATTTTTTAATATTTTGTTACGATACTGTACAGTGGTTATGGGCATCTACTGTAACTGACTCGACTTCATTTGGGTCCAATCATCGTTCATCCCGTGAGTTTGCCGGACAGTTGTTTGTTTTACAGGCACTTGAAAGGAAATAAATTTATATACCCAAAGTCAGATTCAGAGATCAGTAAGAGTCAGAAGTATTACGATCCATTTAGAATGGAAAGACCTAGATAATAATTAGCAAAGAACAACGTTGGTTTACTTGATTTCCTTCAAATAAATGTTAGACTAAGTTAAGCCTTTCAATATCAACTCTTAGACAAGAAACACCGAGAATTTTAAAATAATAATTTTATTGAATAGGTAGATAAGTAATGAGCAGTTTCCTCATGAAAAATATAGCCAGCCACTTGCATAACATTTAACGTTTCATATTTGTTAACACAAAAATAAGCGCTCGCATTCCAAACACAAACATCACCATGACTCGGCATATTATTTATAACATCGAAAACAGTTCTCTAGCTTACCAAAATGCGTTGTCATCACAATTAGGAAATAAAATCGTTGATTAATAACAGTGATTTCGTTTAATACGGTTAAATTTATCCGTTCCTTTTTAGATTAGAAGCAAAACTTAACCTCTTATATCAGAAGCAATCTTAATATAATAACATGAGTTTGATAGCAAATTCATGGGTAGGTTCTCAAAGGAATAAGCATATGAAGCTACTTATGTAGTTCGGTTTGGTGAAAGTTAGTTTACGTTTGTACATACATTAGTGTAGTGTAGTGTGTAGTGTAGATAAAGAAATAGCCCTTATATACTTAAAGGGTAAAACGACACAACAAGAACGAGACTTCACACAGACTTCACACGAGACACAAAGAACACCCAGAATCAGAACAACAATTTGTGTATTCCACAAAGTTTTGATCTATCTGGAATTTGAATCCACAACACTTGACGCAGTGGACAACGGCGCAGTGACTGCTTAAACTATTAAGTCATTGTTATTTTTAACACTAAGTTTTTTTCTTTTTTTTAACCGATTTCAAAAAAGGGGGTTTCTCAATTCTGCCGTATACATTTTTTTCTTTTCTTTTTTTAGCTGTGTTCGCGGATAACTTCGTCGTTTATGAACCGAATTTGATGTTTTTTTTTTATGGAAAGGAGATATCCCAACAATGGTACTATGATAAGGATAATAAGATCGTAGATGGCATCCAAGAGAAATCGAGTAACACCTTGAAGTCGGTTTTAATTTTGTTAAAATTGTTAAGGTATTTTCAAAGTACATGTAATATGATTCCTTTATCTTATATTGTGCTACATATATTAGTTGTAAAAAGCTATAAAAGACAAACAGCTTTAGATTTATAAAGAATCAACTCGCTATCGTGTCGTATGATAAAATCGCTAATCTCTTAAGACTCAAATGCTATCTTTACATCAGGTAGAAAGTAAGGAAACACGCTTGCTTTTACAGCAGGGTGTGTCTGCGGTCAAAGAAACAACGGATGCTATTTTCACCTCAACCTGTGTTTGCGAGATTTAGCTGTACTTGCGAAATCCATTCATATACCATACTACGTATATTCGACTCGGAATACATACCTCCATGAGATATGCTGTGTCATCTCTTAACATGTAATTAGAAATTAAAAAAAACCTATAATATCTTCATCAAAATAAACGAAATCTGTGATGTGATAATCAGACTTCTGTGATAAACATACTTAAATGTTTTATAGCTAAAATAGTTATACTTTCTTAGTCCAGAAGTGTATACCTACCCCCAGGATTTAAAGGACTATCCAGGACTAAAACATTTTTTTCGGAAAGTTAGAAAAAAATCACGAATCCGAAATGGACCGCTACTAAGTTCGCTGAGTCAGCTTGTCACTATCACTACATATTATAAAACAAAGTTCTCCGCAGTGTCTGTCTGTTCGCGATAAATTCAATAGTTATTACACGTATTTTGATGCTGTGTGTTTATCAATAGATACAGTGATTCTTGAGGAAGGTTTTTGTATATAATTTATAAATATTATGATTATATTGTCTAAAATATAACGATATTTGTTGAAGATGTCGGCTAAAATTAAACCGGAGTAACACCTTCCCGGGGTAGCATAAGCTATGTTATACATGTCATAATGAACCCGTGCTAAGCCGAGTTGGGTTGCAAGTGATAGATAAATTACATCCAGATATAGGATAAATGATATTACTCATTTCACAATCAATTGTGTTGAATAGAAATCTAACTCAAAATCTCTGGTTGAGCAGACAAAGTCACTAACCCTTATACCAGTAGTTTCCTCAAAATTGAAATACTAACTACTACCACTCAAATTACTAGGCTAATTCTAAATGTACGATAGGCCTAGTAGTTTAAGTGGTTGCCTCGCCACTTCCAACTGCGCCAAGTGTTGTGGGGTCAAATCCTACATGGGACAACACTTTGTATGATTCACAAATTATTGTTCTAAGTGTGGGTGTACTTTGTATCCGTTTGTAAAGTTCCCCGCGACACAGTATGTTTATTCCTAATGCAGGAGTTGTCTCTAAAAACATACATTTAACCGTCTACTGCTCTGCTCAATTATAAAATAACGACCTTTATTAGTACGTTAAAGTAACTCCAACGATTTGTTTAGATAGTCCACTAGTAAGTAATTTACAAATGGACCTAATAAAAGATGTTCAACACGAAGTTAAAACAGTCGTCAGAAACTGTAGATAATATTAATCGGTTTTCAATTAATGTATGATTAGCTCTGTGAGAAAATTTTCCTACATTACTCGTAATACATTTCTTGATGAAAATTATTACAAGGATATATGCAAGACAATCTAGTTGCAAGATACAAGACTACATGAAACTTCAATCAAATACTAGTTCAGGTGTGTAAGGTCGGTATGCAAGTCACGTTATTAGTACATAAAATACATTGTATGCAAGTTCTAGATTACTAGTTACATGTAAGAAATTGCAATCAACATCAAGTCAGATCGTAAAGGATACATGATGTTTTGCAATAAAAATTTTCTAATTTAATCGATGAAATTCTAATACATCCTATATTGTAGACTTTCTTTTGCTCACGGCTACAACCGCGTGATGTTGGATATCACGGTAATCATTTTTGGGTTAATATATAGCCTTTTATACTCACAACTATGTAGTGTGACTTTCTATTACTAAATCAGTTTTCAAAATCAGTTTTTTTTTTCATTTTTTATATATACAACCTGCCTCTACTGTGCCCGATGGCAAGCCTAAGCAGAATCCATAAGTACTGATCACCGTATTATGTCTATTGAAATGCTTCGGCATCATTGGGCCTTCAGTCCCGCATTCAGTTCAATAGGTCTAGAGATTACCTCTGACAAACTTTATTTGTTTATAACATAAGGGTAGATTAACAAATTATATATTCAAAAGTGTAATAGAAAATAACAATACAACATTAATATTTACTATGACGTTACAAGTATACCTGAGTTAAAGTGAAATTTAATGAGATTTACACAAGAATGAACGCATGCGTAATTAATATATACCTCTTAATTTATTTCGCTTAGATTACCTGTCTGAACTGCGAAATATTTACATTCGAAGCATAAAATTTCGCTGCATAATTCTCACAGAAGAGGTCATCTCGCTTTCATCTAATTTACATAGTAATATACAAGTACTAATGACATGCAGTTCCAATGCAAGTTGCGTCCATATTGTGATACTACTTTACTTATTCTGAAGTATTTTCCCAAAATTTCTTTTTTTGCCTGGGTTTTGAGGTCGTAAAACTTTTTTGCTTAAAGAATAGATAGATTTATCGCCCCGAAAACCTCTGAGCGCTCATCGCCCAGTTGCACCGGTGATAAGAAACAATCATCGAAGGTAAGCAACGACGGCGCGGTTAATACCTGGATGGCTGGTGGCATGATACCATAAGTGTCTCCGTGATTCGGAGGTCACGTTAAGTAGTTGGTCCGGCTATTAGCGTAGGATAACAGTCGTGAAGCTTAGGCTTGAAAACATCCAATGGCATTATTGGATTACGTAGCCACTACGTTGTCTTGCCAGTCCTCAACCCGCACTTGGCCAGCGTGGGGAGTACCCAACCCTCTTCTGAGAGGAGACCCGAGCCCAGCAATGGGACGTTATGGGTTCTTGATGAAACCCTCTGAATACTAAATTTAATGAAAAACTTTGGAACCGTTGTCGATGTACTCAAGAACTCCTCGTTTGAAGGTATTAGATCTACTACTAGTAGCCGCCCAGTGGTCAAAGTTCAACCATAAACCATTATTTTTCTTTTATTTTTTAGTTTTCATCTACATAAATTTTAACCAAACCAAATTTCATTACTCCTCCGTCCGCATAATTTTCGTAAAAAGGAGTACAAAGTTTTTACTTCACATATTAATATATAGAAAAGATAAAACTATGATAGTTTTGAATTATGTACGGAAATAAAGGTCTTGATCCTTCTACTTTTTGTTAATCATTCTACTATTTTTTTTTTCGAGTAAATAAAACGTATTTCTCAACTAGTATTGGGAATCACAGCATACTTAAGATTTCAAAGCAGTGCGATGTCAACACGCGTCGTGATTAATAGATTTTGATGCTGGAATAAAAATGAGCCGGCAGTCTATCGGGTTCTTAAGTTGTATGCACACTATACAACACTCGAGTGACCACTATTTATGTTCGTATTGACCCACAGGATCAAAGTAATAACATTTGATTTCGTATTTATTGCATGTGTAATAATTATTTTTTTATTATAAATTAATACATAAATAATGGCAACTAGATTGCACATTTTAATTGATACGATCGTAGATGTAAATTGACTTGCTGGTCTCAAATAAAAGGTGTTCAATGTATTTATGGTGCGAATATGACATTTAAAACCGATACTAATACATAAAGCTGAAGAGTTTGTTTGTTTGTTTGAACGCGTTAATCTCAGGAACCGCTGGTCCGATTTTAAAAAATCATTCAGTGTTGAATAGTAACTTTATCGAGGAAGGCTATAGGCTATATTTCATCACGCTAAGACCAATAAAAGCGGAGCACTAATGAAAAATGTTTCAAAAACGGGGGAAAATTATCACGCTACGGGCAATAAGAGACGCAAACGAGGTTGTGTGGGTCTGCTAGTAATATTATAAAACTAAAACAGAACATTTTACAACCTCATAATAAAATACGAATCGGTTATGAAAATCGATTTTATATTTGAACATAAATTACAATGAACTTTATGTTGTTTAATGAATACTAGATAAAAAATTAATAACAAGATAATTAAACTCTTAGTATATTATCAGAGGTTGAACCATATATCATTATTGGTGCTTTCTTAATATGGAAGTTTATTAATATGGAAATCAAGCTGTGTTTGCAATATAATATGGTTTATATTAATATGGAGTCAACTCGAGTCTAGATATTTGTAAGAAAAGAATATAAATGTTTATTTATTCTCTCAGTTTATTTATACATGACATCAGGATGACGAGTAGGCAGTGAACTTTAAAAATATGTTTATTCTAAAAGCACTAGTTAATTTAAATATACTACTAAAATTTAAAGTAACTGAAAAGGGAAATTATAGTTAAAAAACATATTAGGAATTATCCAAGTTAAGTTTAAATATGTTTTATTGTAATACATCATACTGACAACTACCGAAAAAAGTTTTAACAAGAAAAACCGACCAACCACCAGCCAACACACACACACACACGACACAACCATCCACGTGGAAACCACCAGCTTTCAAATAAAAAAAGTGATATTGTGATATTCGTCAATTTGTGGCGCACATAATTAATGCAAGTTGAAGACTTATATAGTTTTCTCATGGGAAATGGACCAAACTGAAATGGGACCACACCTTTTCAAATAAAAAATAGAATCATGAAAATCGGTTCAACCAGTCGGGTAACAAACATAAAAAAAAACAGTTGAATTGATTACCTCCTTTTTTTTTAAGTCAGTTAAAACACTACGTGTCGTTTGCGTATTTACCTTTTAGCTAACTTTTAATTTGAAAAACATTCAATACAAGATACTCAACCAGATTTGGTAAAACCCTAATGAGTAAACATGAAATTGAACTAAACTACGTCGAGTGTGTAGTCTCTCTTATATTCCGGTAAGGTATAAGCATGCTGCGACCCGTTAATGAGCGCTTACTCAAGATTTATTCCACACTCTCCTACTTTTTACTTCTTATCTTAAGTGAGAGACTTATTTTCCACATGTTACAAAACGTGGTTTCACGTCATCGTTTTTAAAAGTAGTACAAACTCATATACCCAATTCTGTAACAAGCCTTATGTTTTGTCTCAATTATAAATATTTTTCCGTATGAATGCCCGAAAGGGGATTTTGAAAAATGTTAATCTTAAATTTTAATTTTTTTTTTACACCGCGGAAACTAAGAATACCATATTGACTAAGATAAGTATTAATTTATACCACTAGTTTGTGCCCGGGGTTCCGCCCGTGTGTGTGTCAAATATCACGATAAAGAGTAATCTATGTTCTTCCTCGAGAATCAAAGTATCTCCAATTCAAATTTCATTGAAATTGATGCAGCGGTTGTGAGAGCGTAACAGACGGACAGACAGAGTAACTTTCGAATTAATAACATTAGTTTGAATTGACGCCTAAACTAAAAGGCTCTGTTGACAATATATATGTAGGTATGCCAGGCCAACCAATTTAGTACTTAATATCTGAATTATTAAGATTAGAGTTTCAACTTACATTTATTGACACTGGCAATATTATATCTAATTGTCACTTTAGACATGAATTTCCTCTCAAGTCCGGGATTACTGCCGAGTATTTTCGCAGTAGTCATAAAAATAATTCCTATGATTATTAGTATAAATTTCTTTTCCCAGGCTGTCAGAACTGGCCAATAAAATCTCTTCAGTCTATTTTTTATGTCTCCATCTACTTTCATTTTTCAACTCTAATCCCGGCTAAATAAGGATATAGAAATATAGATTATATGTGTACTAAACACGACTTGTAAACCATATTATGCTTTACGATGACATATATTTATTATATATAAAAGTTAATAGTATTCGTTAATTAAAGTTAGATATATATCATAAAGTGGCTCAAGCAATTCCTCAGAAACTAAACATATTTTAGTAGTATCCTAGTAAGTGTAAAAGAATATGACTTGCCATATTTTGTTGAATATTAAATAAAGATAAAATATTTTTTACTCTCTCTGATAATGTTAAAATAAATAAATAATTACATTTTACCTATTTTTCTCAATAAGTTATCTACAATTAATAATATTGTGTGAAATTTCAATCAGTTATGGTACTCATTTAAAACATTACTTGCCGTTTAGCATATTCTAATTTTCTCAGAAAATTCTACTAATATTATAAACGCGAAAGTTTATAAGTATGGATGGATGGATGAATGGACGTTTGTTACTCTTTCACGCAAAAACTACTGAACGCATTTGGATGAAACTTTAAAGTAATATAGCTTATACATCAGAATAACACATAGGCTACTATTTACCGCTATAACCGACATACACGCGGGCATAGCCGCGGGCAACCACTAGTATTAAGATAAAATTGGCTGGCAAAAAATATACAAACTGATTTTTTTTTTAACGTTGAACAAATGTAATACTTATAATAGAAACACACATGTATAATAATATTATATAACGATATAAAGTTAGTGGGGCTGTAGAGGGTATTCTCTGGATATACTGAATCGATTTAGAAAATTGTTTTACCAATAGAAGGCCACGTTGTTCGTGAGTGTCATAGGTTATATAATATTAATCTGAAAAAATGAGGAGCCTCGGGCCAAAGTTAGTGTACTATACCTTCGATAAATGGACAATATGTCTACGTTCTAAGCACCATTTTGTTTCAATTATTACACGAAAAAAAATACCTTTTGATTCGGAAAACGGTAAAAAATAAGAATCGTTTTTTCACAGAAAATTAATGCCAGCTAAGACTGTATATTTTTTTCGTAAAATACCAACCACAACTTCTTTAAAGCCATCTTTACATCTTCTAATAACAAAATCCTGGCTACTTACATAAGTGGTCTACATTTCGCACGTTGTTCAAGTGTGCACTATAAAGGCACTGGCTCAAATAGCCCGCGGTACTGACACATTCTGTGCCGATGCTGCGTTCACTTTAAGACTGGTACTCGCGCCAATAATTACTGCTACCAGTATTTTTAGATTTTTTCGCTTGATTGCGAAAATTTATGACGTAGAAGATTCAAAAAAATAATCCAAGCAGTAATGGTGAAAACATTGCAATTGATTTAACGTCAACAATTATGTTTGAATGTAAATTTTTTTGTAAAAAATCAAAAAAACCTCAAAAGATGTACCAGACTTTTTGAGTTTTATTTATAAAGATTACATATGCATATTAAAAAGTTCATAAATGTAATATGTATGTAACATAAACATATTCCTATTTGGATTTTATTATTAAAATTCATATAAATTTTAAGTTCTCCTAAACAAATACTGTTCATAATAAAATGGCACCCACACACGAGGATTTCTTTCCCATATTAATACGTAATTATCATAAGTCATTAAAAAAAATGAGTCTGATCTACTAATTCTTACTTTATGCTCACCAAAATTAGTAACTGTTTTTATTCTGACTAATATTTCATTATTTAATATCTTTTTATGCTAATAAATTTAATAAAAGTATTACTTAAGAGTTGTGGACAATAATCATAAAATTATAATTAAGACTTGACATAATTTAAAGGTATAAACTGAAATTCAATGATTTGGTAATGAAATTAACGCATTAGTAATAAAATAATAAAAACGATGCCCTGAGAAACACCGTTCGGTCCCCTGACACTTTTATCTTTAAAGTGGTGATATATTGAAATAGCCCTATTTATTTTGAGAGGTTCTAAAATGCTCTGACGCAATTGACATATCGACAGGTCGTAAAGAGTCACGGTTCGTACATAGTAAGTATCTGCTGACATAAATGCTAGTTTTATGTTATTTTGTGGTTTGATCAGAATACTAAACTATCACTTATCGGTGGTAACGTTTAGTTTTGTTTTCAATGAGATTATTAGAACAAGGACATTTAGTATTTGTTGTTGGTAGGTAATTGCAATGCTTGTACACTGATAGTTATACTTATGATGAGTTTTATTTACAAAAATATTGCCTACGTATTTGCCATCAGTTCGGTTGTACATTCCAATTATTAAAAAATCTTATATTATATTTTTATTTATTTGTTCTTGAGATACTTACAGACATATAACAATGACATATTTTTTACAATTAAATAAGGAGAATAATAGAATAGAATGTATAGAATAGAATATTTGCACTTCTCAGAGAAAAGGCATTACGTGTTTAGTTCGTTGCTGCAAAAGGTATATTCAATAGGGGTCGCTGTCGAAAACTAACCCTATTCACACTCATCTCTACCTTAGCAACAAGTTCCGGGCAGTCAATGGAGCCTTGAGCAACGTTTATCAAATAACAGATGTCATTGATACAAAATCTTTGCTCAAGTGGTAAAAAATGGAATCTTTTGTAACTCTCTAAGTAATCGTCGGACCATTGCTGCGCTTTAAAACTAAGAAGCAGTAGAAATTTCATCTGGCGAATTTGACCAAAAATTATATTTAATATTAAACAAGTGAGTGTAAACGAAGCACGAAGAGCCCAGTTCTGTAATTACGTCTAGTGAATACGCTTAACCAGCCGAATGCGCAACTATGCGCTTCTAGGAACCCATACTGTTTGCTCTCAGTAAAAGTTACTTGCTAATCTTCATACTTTTCCTCTACTTAGAAATATTTGTTTAATGTGGTACCGTTTCAGGTAGCTTAGGAAACCTTAGGCCTAGTAGTTTAAGCGGTTGCAACTCCCGCGCCGCCTTCTACTGAGCCAAGTGTAGAGGGTTCAAATTTCACATGGTCTACTTTCTGTCATCCACAAATTGTTTTTCTCAGTCTGAGTATTCTTTGTGTCAACTTCATGTATGTTTGCAAATTCCCCCCCGACACAGGATATATGTATGTATGTTCCTAATGCAGAAGTTGTCTTTTTAAACAAAAATTAAGTAAATAAAATAAAACCCATTTTTTTACTTTATTTGCACTCATAACAGCTTGTACAAAAAAAATCATCGGTTAGATAACTTATAGCAAGATTAGATTCGATGCTTTCGAGATATACTCATGTTTAGGTAAGTTAGTTTTTTCTATGACCCGGAGATGGAAAAAAAAAGAACCAGAAATGTACACTTGTTTTTTTTCTCAGTTTGCATTTTTATGGATACCAAAGAGTAAAATAAAGCTATTATGGGGCCAATATACTAGGCTGCCTTATCGCTATGTGGCAATCTTTCATGGCAACCATTAACTTCTTTTAGGCAAGTTTTAATGACAAAATACAGAAGTCAGGCACCCCGCCAGTGCGCCGTAGGAATCTAATTAATTAACAAAGTAAAATCAGATTTCAAATGTTAGATTAAAGCTTAATAGCTTTATTAAGAAATAATTCAGGCTAATTCGCATATATAGGTATGTATATCGGCGCTTGTACAAAGTAATAAAAAGTTGGTTAAACTTAAAATATTCAAATATTTTTTGTGTAATATCGATTAATATAAAAGGCACTATAAATATATTAAAAGGACCATAAAACGAATACAATGCTATATTTACATAGATTATATTTTTATTAGATTTTGACTGCTCTGAGGAACTATTTGACATGAATTGCTATTAGCCCGGTCCCACAACAGACCAGTTATCATAATATTTGAAGATTTAATATTTACATAGACAAAAAATGATCTTCAAAACGGTCACTAGACTAAACATGAAAAGCAATTTGCTATTTACAGAGTTTAGTTGAGGTATTTACGTTTTTTTTCTGATGAAGTTGGGAATTTAGGTTAGTTCAAAAAAACCCAGCGAGAAGTTATCAATCCAGAGGAGTTTAAGTTAGTTATATATTTACCGTGAGAGAACCGTGACAGAAAATCTTTGTTGATAAAAATAAATTATTTTTATGCTTTTTAAAAATTATTGAAAAGTCACTTACTAATATGTGTGATCCGATTTTGCTGTTGTCTCCTTTCCGAAAGTGATCGTTTGATCGCAAATGTAACCTTGTCTAAAAATGAGGCAATCCAAATAATTCATATTCATATAGAGTAGTAACTTTTGTATAGTTATTTAAGACAACTGTTTCATGTTCATATCCCAGTTGCACTCGGTGATTAGGAACAATCGCTGAGGGAAAGCAACGATCGCACGGTCAGGACCTCGATGGGTGACCGCTGGTGGCATTATACCATGAGTGTCTCCGTGATTCGGAGGTCACGTTAAGCAGTTGGTCCCAGGTAGTCTTGCCAGACCCTAACCCTCACTCGATCAGCATGGGGACGTATGGCCTTAACTCTCTCTTGAGAGGAGACCCGAGCCCAGCAGTGGGACATTATGGGTTGTTGATGATGACTGTTTCATTTTACTGAGGTTTTTTTTTTTTGACCCAAAGTCTCAAAGTCAAATCTCGAAAAATATACTTAGAGTATCATTTTATTTGTGTGTCTGGTAACACTCTTGTTACGACTAGTGCATATCACAAAGAGAACGGTAATAACTACTTGCTAAACACACCACTAATGGTTTCAATCCTCCATAATTAAAATAAAGCAATGACTATTGAGAGTAATTGTTCCACAGTAAAGTTCTTTCCTTACATGTAGAAAAACTATTGAGGAATTTGCTAAGTCGCAATCCATGCAATGCTCTTGTTTATCCCGTAAAGGCAGACGAGTTGGCAATTACCGGCCATATTGAGGTCAGAGCCATACCGTTCCTAAGCGTAATTAATTAGCTATTATGAGGGAGTGTGTTTTTTTTTAATTTTATATACTAACTAGCTGAACCCCGCGGTGTTACCCGCGGTTATTGTTTTATCTCGAGTAACGACGCGGGACAAAGTTAGTCTAAAATAAGTAGCCTAAGTTACTCCCTGGATCATCAGCTACCTGCCAGTGAAAGTCCCGTCGAAATCGGTCCAGCCGTTCCAGAGATTACCCGGAACAAACAGACAGACAGACAGACAGACAAAAAAAATTTTAACCCCATTTTTGGTATATGTACCGTGTATACATACCTATGCATTTAGTAAAAAGTGGTTATTTTAATATTACAAACAGACACTCCAATTTTATTTATTTGTATAGATAATTAGGGTACCTTCATATATTGGTAAGAGAGTATATTTGAAGAGTTTTGACTGTAAAATATCGGTGCGAAATCTTTCGTCTACAGTTCTGCCGAGCATGTTGATGTAATAAATCAGAGATCGTCTGGTGGTTGAGATTCTACCATAAGATATATATGTATTCACATATTTTGTTGGATTTTGCATACCAAGACAAGTCAAGTTCAAAAACTTGCAGGTGGCAGCTTAATATAGCCGTTAGAATGCCATTTTTAAATTTATAACACATTTTATTCAAATATTTTAGCTGCCTGCTTTTCGTTTCTATTAAATAATATTTCTAAAATTCTAATTAATTTTCTTCATGTATTAGTACCTATATATTTTAAGAGAATAACATGACCAATTTTGAAACTTCACTTAACATTTAGTGCTTGTTTTATTTCAAAAAATTTAAAAGTTACATCAGTTAAGACCGCATCATCGTGATAACCAACGTTGACGCGGGGAAGCCGCAGGCAAAAGCTAGTATTTAATATGTTCAATAAAGTTTGTCTAAAAATCGACTTTTAGAAGTTATGGGGAGCATAGAGCTCAACCCACACATTTAGGTTAAATTCATAACTCTTTTTTAAACATCGTTGCATTCAGGTCTAATAAATGACTAATCGAAACTCGATAAAATTTGTCTCGTCAACCCAGCCTGCTGCGAGTTATTTTAATACGATTGGATCCGCTACCGGTTTATAGAAAAGACCGTATTTTTACGTTTGAATCGTAAACGTATTAACTCTAATCCACATTAGTATCGGTTTTATTATATCCGCCTGTAGGTCAATTGCGGTTGTGATAATTATGAATGTAAATGTGTTTTAATTTGGTGTGAATACCAAATATATGTAACAATCGTGAAGAAATTCAAGTGTTATTGACTTATTCCAATACTAATTTATTAGTTGGAATGTTAAGAATTCGCTTACCTGTTTCTTGACCACCTGTCTTTTAAGACGAAGTTAATTAAGTCTGGAATGGAGTGTTCTTGTCTATACCATTGATTTATTCGACTTTTTTAGGATAAAATTTACAGATATCTTTTTAATGGAGAATATTAGTATGGAACTTTACTGTTTTTTTTATGTATGAGCCTGCCAAAGTGACTCTGCTTTGCCTGAAGAAAAGCATAAGCAGAATCAAAGAGCGGATTTTTAAAATTTAAATAATTTCAAAATAAAACTTAAAGCAGAATATATTAATAGACTACTTAAAACATTCTGCATAAAATAGAGACAGCATAAACAAAAAGTATCGTATGATAGACACTTTTCATGAACCCTCTTTCCTCGAAACCGACGTCCTTGCCGGCCAATTTACCTTTGACCTCGCATCACTTCCAATTAAAACAGCACCATCATCGCAACATCACCAGGTTACTCAACTGACCGTAGCTCTTGGACAATTGGTCACGTTTACATGATATGTCGATGACGTGTGTTTTAGAGACGTGACGTACCGGATCTGAGGCGCACGAATTAGAGGGATTGTGAATTCAGTAACAGGCGGGAGCGATTACTAATATTTTTTTGAATATTTAATCTATATTAATATATAAATCTGAAGAGTTTGTTTGTTTGTTTGTTTGTTTGAACACGCTAATCTCAGGAACTACTAGTCCGATTTGAAAAATTCGTTCAGTGTTGGATAGTACATTTACCGAGGAAGGCTATAGGCTATATATCATCACGCTAGAACCAATAGGAGCGGAGCACCAATGAAAAATGTTTCGAAAACGGGGGAAAATTATCACGCTACGGGCAATAGAAGACGCAAACGAGGTTGCGTGGGTCGGCTAGTTCTTTATATGCATCACTATGTTTCTATAATTGAAGTAAGGAGAACTTATACTGTATGCGTGTATTTTAGAAGATAGATAAATTTTAATATTATATATATATAAGTTATTTTCGAAGAAAATTTGATCTGCTCAAAAAATTTGGTGCGTTATTACAATACTTAGATTGAGATTTCTTTGATTATAGTATTTTCTGGTTCATTTAAATATATAATCTTAATAATAATTAACATTGGCGCATTTAATAATGTGCAAGTATATTGCAAAGTACAATTAAGTATTTTCTTGTTTGTAGTCGTCTGTCAATTGTATTTGCAAATGTAATAAAGAACTATTATCTATGTTACAGTTATTTTTTCCTTTACTTATCTATAAATAAAATGTTTAAAGAACTGTTACAAAAAAAATAAGTATCATGATTTAAAGAAATATTAATGACAACTTTGCAAAATTTATTTATTTTACATTGGCAGTTTAGATTACTAATTAGCCTAAAGATTTACGGTTATAAACCGGAACTATAACACCTGACACAAGCTTAATAAAATTAAATCGTATTGTATGCAATTATATTCGATTTCTTGTATCACTCGATAATGCAACTGGTCGACTTTTACGATTTTATAAACGTCGAACATTTTATTCGTAATTACATTTGGAATAAAATTGTAATAAATCAGAACAAATTTAAAGGCGATAAAGATGTTATCATGTATGCATACATTATTGTTTTAAATTGTTATTTAGATAAAATAACAGGGTTATATTAATTTATACAAAACGAAAATGTTCGAAAAAGAATAAAGAGGGCCACAAATTACCAAACAAAACGTGATCCAATTTAAATTGTATTTCTGTTGGACGTTCGTTTAACGAGAGATCGTTTTGGCTGTCACTTGCGCGCGCGCACGTTGACATCTCATGTCAAAATCAACGCTGTAGTGACAGACGAGTTAATTTGAACGATAACCAACACTTTAGGGAGTTAGGGTTCAGTATACATAGAATATTATCGTGGGAGAGCCATGTTTCGGTATGCATGTGCCGGCTCGCCTGGAGTGATACCACGGCCTCACTACAACCGGGAGGGAGGATACCGGAGACCCATACCCCAACCTATTCTCCATCCTCCAAAGGGCGGCACCGCCCTTGTCCGTCTGGGGTGTCCATGGGCGGCGGTAATCGCTTACCATCAGGCGATACGTCTGCTTGTTTGCCCACCATTCTGTATAAAAAAAGAGTAAAAATATATTAAAAATATTTCTTGTGATAGATAACTTAAGTATTCTCATAATATTACATATTTTACGAGAAACGGTAACTTCATGTCATCTATCTCATTAGCCAGGATACCCATTTATTCTACAGGTACGTAAAAGTGTATACTTTAATACATATTTTTTTGTAAATATGAAAAACAAACTGACACAACGAAACTATTTTATATTGAAACTAGCTTCCCCGGCAAACGTTGTTTTGTCGTAAAAAGAAAAACATTTAGGGGTAAGAAAAATAGATGTGGCCGATTCTCAAACCTACTGAATATACATATAAAATTTCATAAAAATTGGTGAAGCCGTTTCGGAGGAGTATGGTAACTAACACTGTGACACGAGAATTACCTGCTGATACTTTTCCATCTTTTTGATTACTTTACCAATTTATATGAACTAAAATCTATTTTACTGAACTTCCTGTTTAGCAAGTTCTATTTATATACTTTAAATAATAAAAACGTAGATTTATTCATAAGCCCCATCTCAAAATTATTCTACAGAACCCTTCAAAACAAACTGACGTTCGTTTCAAAATTAAACAAAAATTATTGCTGTCATGTTATGAAATGTTCTTAAATTTTTTTCCCTTTGAGTATTGTACGTCGTGATAATGAGCTCGCGGTCGTATTTACAATATAAATTTGGAGAACCAGCGAGGAGCACGTTTGGATTTGGGTGGTTTAGCTGACAACATCGTGTCAACCCATTGTTATATTTGGTGAAGTTTATTTCTATAATTTTCGAGGTATTATAATGTAAATATTGCAGTACTGGTGTATCTTATTTACCCATATCTTTTAGTTTAGTATGGAAAAATATGTGATATTTGAGTAGTCAATGTACTTAGCAAGTTTACCTGGTGGTCTTGGAAATAGTTCTTTTGCCAAATACTTGCTTGATGTGAAAGAAATTTGAAAATTAGTGAATTATTTATTGTGTTTTATGATATGATTATTAAGTAGCCCGCACCGGGTATGAAGATTTTGATGAATAGTTTAATTAAAAATAATTGCTTGAAATACCTACACATGATATCATCATTGTCTAAGGCTAAACTAGGCAGTCTATGAAAACCAAACTAGAGATAAAAATACTTTTAAATTAAAAAATCGATGTATGTTATAAATAAAAATATACCCAAAAACAACAAAATAGTCCCTTTTTTTATTCAATTTTTTTTTTGAACTTTTACTCACAACGTATGTCAGTTCCATCGTAACCTGATGTAAACATGTCACTACATCTTATTGTTTTAACACGCTCGACATGAATTTGAACATCATCGTTGTTTGGTTCTGACAAAAGTTTGTGAAACATGCCTACGTCGGCTCCATTCAAATTCAAGCCGGACACTAAACTATTTCTATAAGATTCACATTTGACACACTCCATTAATAAATGGTGTAAGTCTTTCACATAAACAGGTTCTTTTACAATTTATTGATCTCAAGAAGTTTTAGATAATATGATTAAATCATTATCATTCTATTGCAGTACAGTGTTGGACATCGACCTCCCCCATTGCACGCCACTCTAATCGATTTTGGACTTCTCGTAATGATTAAATAATATGCTAAAATTTCTTTATTAACAATTTTTTTTTTGGACATCTAACACACAACGCCATTTAATCCTAAGCTAAGCAGAGCCTGGATTATGGGTACTATTACAACTGATTTAAATACATTTATACTTTTTTACATACAGATTATACACAGAAAACACCCAAACTCCGAAACAAATATTTGCAGATGATACAAACAATTAATCCGGGAATCGAACCCAAGACCTAAAGCACAGCAGTCGCATACGCTACCACTTCGTCTAGCATACGACAATCCTCTTCATCACTTTCACCTCTTTGCACAAAGTGCGTTTGCACTTGTGAAATCTTACACTTTTATCAATGTTTGCAACACAAACAGTTACATGACTGTCTAAGAATAGTATATTATTTGTCTGTTCAGAAACTCCTCAGTTAATATCTAAGACCTTAGCAACCTTTATGAAACAATTACCTGTAGTCACTAAAATATACTAACAAATATAATAAAGATTTAGTGCTTGTGTTAAAATCTTAGGAATAATAGGCTGTATGTCTGTCATTTGATACAAACAATATAATTTTCCTCATGTCACACGTACTTGCTATATTCAGTATTGAGTTATAACGTATACGACACATTCGCTAGAGATTATATTACTTAGGAAAACCGTTAAAATAACAGACAAACAAACATTCAAAAGACATTGAAGTTTACTCAGAATATAATTAAAACTTAAGGTTGGTCAGACAATTTGCGAGGCTGGATGAGGCCTGACCCTGCTGTATGACATCTTATAAATTAACTATTAAATCGTGTCTCTCTCCCACTGTCTGCACTGTCCTTTACTTTTTCTATCACAGTAATATTCCTAGCACACCTGATACTCTAGTCTTTTTTACTTGGACTTAGTATGGAAGTTCATTGCTTTTGTACATAGTTACTTTTGAATAGTTATTTGAAAAGGAGGAAGTTCTCAATTTTTTTCTGGTACGATTTATCTTCACCAATCCTAATATTGATAATTCATTCATTTCAAATTATCGTGATTAAGGCATTGTATTATCTTAAGTTGCTTATCTGGAATTTGTTAACACTCAGTGTAAGTCAAGAACAGATTATTGAATAGCAAAAAAACAGCAATAAAGATACTAGGCCCTTGTCACCCTAGCTTTAATTTAGGCTTTTTTGTGGTTGTACAAGCCCCGTTTGATTTGTCACTCTATCGACTCACGGTGTGCAGAAAAGGTTCCGATTTCAACATTTTCATATATTTCACTAAGAAGTGCTTAACATCCTAACTTTCGTATGTACGAGTATAAGTTAGAATTCACTTTTCAGCCAAATGACAAGTCTAAAGCCGTAAAGCTTAACATGGACCTGTGTTTATGTTAGACACGTAGTTAGATGGTAATATGAAAGTAATAAAATATACTATATTTATTGAGTGATTTCACCACTGATTCTGAACCTCGATGACACTTAACTAGGTCACAGAGATTGTCTTTAGGCCACCCACGTAGTGACCCTTAAACTTCCACTGGTACTGTAAAAAGTGGTTTTTAATGTCGGGGGTTCGGTTCCACCCGTGGTAATATTTTGATTATTCTCGTAATTATTAAATTGCTTTCGTGGATTTTTATTGGTAAGAAAGAATTGATATTTCAGATAATTAGATGTTCATTTGTTTTTTTTTTTTACATTTGGATAAAATAAGTCGTTCTTTTCATCTGAGTTTTTAGAATATTCAAAATTATGTTCTGTTTTAAAAATATCATAATTTTTTATGTCATTGAGTATCGTTGGATTGCGTTAACAATTGCATATATTAAATACAATGTCGCTCATTAGTACAGACTCGATCCTCACGTTAGTACCTAAATGATACATCATCTTTTGGAATATTTAAGTATTATATAATCTTTCCAAGTTTGTTGATTTTACTCCTAGAAATTCTTCACATTGTTATTCCAGAGATTAATAATATAAATACACATTATATATATATATGCCATCACCGACTGGTAGATGAATTTCAGTCGGTCAGGGAACCCTAAATAACAGTTGTCGCTAAAAGCAAATGACCTCAAGGAGAAATTTTTGCAACAGGTCATTGACGCTTGACAGAGAATAAATCCAGATATTTCCAAGCATCTGCAGTTATCATTAAATCATAATATTAAGATCAGGTGATGGTTTTTGAATAAATTTATTTTGAGGGTATGCACAAGCTTCTGAGAAACTATTTACACAAAAATGAATGAACACAAGAAAGGTGAACCTTACCTTTAATTCTAATGTGAATGATCTGATCACCATAAAGAGTGAGGAGGCTCAATGTTGCAGAAGCATCTCAATAAGCCACTGTAGTGTGGGTCACCATGATGCATTGTTGCATTGTCTGCATTTGCAATGTGAATGGTGACCACTACTCTTGGTTTCTGCTCATGCTTTCCATCGGGCACAGTAGAGTCACGTTGGCAGGTCGATACATAAAAAGAGGTTTATTTACACAGTTAATAAAAAATCGACTCTGTTTCACTAATTTGCAAAAGACTTTTACAAATTCCTTTAACATTCAGTGGGAACTTTCTTTATTATCGGTGCCCCCTATAATCTCACAGGTCCATTTAACGCTACGTAACTCAGATTCTACAATGTTGAGGAAGAGAAACTAACAATAGTTGTTCACGCAGAGTTATAGCTTTTTAACCGCTAACTTTCCATTGACATAAAACTTAGGAAAAGCACTGTTACGAACGATTTTCTATACAAATGTTCACTTTGTCCCTTAGAGTTTATCTGTTTTAGTACACTGTTGTGCGTTTCGTGTGTGGTTTCCGGCTCGAGTGTCTAGTCGCCCCCAACTTTAAGGTGTGGAAGTCAGGTTAAGTTTTTTTATAATCTCAATTATGTAAAGAATATGAATTCGGTTAATATCATCGTTAGAACAGTTTAAAGAGTTTAAATATATCTTGCTCCTATGTATCTATGTAGGTTACTCAGGGTACCACCAAAACTCACGTCAACCTTGTTTATAATACCACTCTGTGCTATATCTCCTTTTTAACAGATTTCAAAAAAGGAGGAGGTTTCCCAATCCGAAGTGTGTTGATTTGATTGTGATTTTGATGATTCTTTTTTTAATAGAAAGAAGATATCCCAACGGCGGTACCATGATAAGGACACTATGAGCTGATGATGGAATCCAAGAGAAATCGAGTCAAACCTTGAAGTCGGTTTTATTTTTGTTAAAATTTTATACTATTGTTATTCGATAATAAGTAGCACTAAAACCTATGGATGAAATATATCACAGACCTCATTAACTAATAATAACCTTTCCTATAGGTCATTAGTTTATGAGGTCTAAAATACTGACTACGTCTATCACTCTTTCAGGTTGGGATAAAATTTTGTTTTTTGTTTTATTACATAGTTAAATACTGTACTATTTACCTAAAACCGTTAAAATGTTAATACCGACATAAATGCGAGCGGAGCCGCTCGCAAAAGCTATTGTCATATAAATTATAACGTTAACCTTAACTATACTTTTAAGCTTCAAAACGGAAACACGCGTAGAAACACCTCCTCTTACTAAATTACCATGATTTAAACATTAAAACAGATCATGTATACACGCATACAGGGTACTTTAATCCCAAGATGAATCTAAAGACAGTCAGCGTGATCAACGCACCTAATTTATAAGATCCATACCTTCTTCTAACGGAAATCGAACCGCTTAATTGTCACTTTATAAATAACGCGCCGAGTAAGGTGAACGCTCTTATTAGCGGCCAAGTGTAAGCATTAAAAATAGTATGAATGTTATTTAATCAGAACAATATTTATTGTAATTTTTTGCTAATTTTATTAGTTGAAATGGATAGTAATTACTAAATAAAATAGTAATAGTACCTACTACATGGCCTGGTTCGATTCTACTTTAGCGCTAATATTTTGATAGATAATTCTGTTTCCCTTGGCTGAGTTGTTACTGTTTCTATTAAGAGTGTATTTCCAACGTTCAAGAATCAAATCAATTGATAAATTAATCATTCACAAATGTACTAAATATCAATATTTTATATTAAAAGCTAATATTTTAATTATTTATTAGCCTTAAATCTGTGGGACCTACGAACTACGAACTATGCAACATACGAACTAAGAATGCAATTCTTATAACCGCTTAAGTTAAAAATAAACTATTAGATACCTTTTGGGTTGAAACCTTTAAAATACAATGGTACCGACGTCAAAATACCATAAACACTTCAATTACTTCACAATTCATCTGCATTAACATTAAAATTTTAAACATTTACGAGTATAACATAATAATGTACTTTGTAAAACCAAAGTTAACCAACAAACTATTCAATGAGATACTAAAACATTGAAAAACCAACAACCTCATTATAAAATGTAATAATATTCAGATATAGTACGGCGCATAATTGTGCGGCTTACCCTATACGAAGCTCCCTTTACGAGCAAATGTTTGCGACGACTTTGTAACGATACGACATATTATTATTGGCGATAAGTGTCATTTTAATCCCTGACTACATAGTAAAATTTTCCTTATCCCATAACCACTTGATATTAGACCTTACAAAGTATTAGTAATAGGAACTATTTTTAATGATCAACAACACTTTATATCATTAGCTTTCATAGAATTCGTAGTATAGGTGATATTTCTTTATTTTGATACGATCTGATGTATCACAGAAGTAAGAAGTGGTGATAGATATTTTTTTCCATTCTGATACAAGGTCGTATATTACATGGACATGTAGTCGTGATGTGCAACATTTATCTCTGTCCAGATACTGGGTAATATTATTTAATTGACAATCTACATATAATGTACTACTACACAATAAAATACTATACAAAGTAAAAAAACTTGTTTTTACGTAACCACGTATTGTTTTCCTTTCCATAACATAAGTAGAGCTTGTGTTATGGGTACGAGAACAACTGATATAAATACATTTATACTTTTTTTTGTGAATATATACAAATTATACATAGACCAAATATTTGCAGATCATACAAATATTTGGTCCGACCTGGGAACCAAACCCGAAACCTTAAGCAGAGCAGTCGGCTACGCTACCACTGTACCGAGGCAGTCCATGTACTTGAAAATTTACTTGTACTTATTCTAATATTCTATTCTAAAATGTACTTCAACAACTGCCATCAAGTGCTGACAATCGAGAGTATAAATTCAATATATTAAATAACGCTTTATAAATATAAAATGTTTCTGCACTATAACAGAAGGTTGAAATATTGACTTTCTTGTTGGTCCTATGGGTCAGGTCAGGTCAGGTCAAGATCAAGTAACTTAGAGAAATCGAAAAAAATCTGAAAATTGCATATGCTCTGAGAAAGCACTATTAGATTAGAGCAAATAAAATATTATTAGTTGCTGTGATAAAATGATGTCCAGAAGTAATGACCACCTGAATTATTTAATAATAAGTATTCTCAGGGTTTCAATTATAATCTATACAAATAAATAAAATTGGAGTGTCTCTTTGTAACATTAAAATAACCACTTTTTAATAAATGCATACACGGTACAAATACCAAAACAACATTATTTTTTGTCTGACAGTCTGTCAGTTTGTTCCGGGTAATCTCTATTACGGCTGGGCCGATTTTGACGGGACTTTCACTGGTAGATAGCTGATGATCTAAGGAATAACTTAGGCTCCTTTTTTAGCCTAGCTTTGTCCCGCAATACGACAATAACCACGGGGTTTAGCTAGATGTTATATTAATCCTACTAATATTATAAATGCGAAAGTTTGTAAGGATGGATGGATGTTTGGATGTTTGTTACTCTTTCACGCAAAAACTACTGAACGGATTTGGATGAAACTTTACAGTAATATAGCTTATACATCAGAATAACACATAGGCGACTATTTGCCGCGATAGCCGACATATACGCGGGCGGAGCCGCGGGCAAAAACTAGTATTAAATATATTTACTTTCAAATCATCATTTCTTTCTTCAGTAATCAACCACTGGATATAGACCCCTATATCTTGATAAAATATAACCGCGTGGTAATATGATCGCTATCGAGGAATGAATACTGGGACCGTCGATTTTTTTATGTATGAGCCTTCCAATCTGACTCAACTTTACCTGATGGAAAGCATATACAGTGGCTGACATGTTTCGCCAAGATTATTTTGTCTTTTCAGTAAAAAGTTTAAGTACTGTTATTAAATATAAATACTTGTGTAATGTGAAAGACAAACAAATATTTCCCTATTCTTATCGTTTTAATACCCTAATAACAATTTATATCAAAGTTAAAAGCTTGTCTGAACAGGAACTTAGATCTATATTGAATCTTAAAATATCTATTTATAGATATAGCGGTCTCATTTTCATCAGTCTACATCGTGTCGGTATCGTAGCATCTTATGTAAATGTAAGATCGCGTGTGAACTAAACTGGTCTTACTTTGATAATTGTGTACCCGGTGATTACATTAATTCAAGAAGTAAACACATATAATTATGAATACATTAACTATATTTAATTGGACGAGATGTTCATTTTAAAAATAAGGGTACTCGGCTTTAGAAAGGAATGTTCAGTTCTTATTAATAAGATAGTTTAATATTCTTTTTCACGTGATAAACTTAATCTATATATCTATTCAGATAAATTAAATCAAAGTGTCTGTTTTGTAATACTATAATACAAGATTTTCAACTAATGCAGTCGAATCTTTTCATTTATATGAAGATAAAAAAAATCCTATCTGTTTGGTGGTTGATGGTACCATTTTAAAGGGAATGGATAGACTGATTTAAATTTAACCTTCACTAGCAGATAGCTATTAATTTGAAGAGTAATTGATGACATTTTTGTTTTACGAAACTGTTAGGGGTAGAACGAGACCAAAAACAAAATATATGTCTAAAAAAATTTTAGGGACATTAAGGTACATACCAACAACTTGTAAAATACAAGTGCTACGCATAGATAGCGAAACTTAACACAAATTAAACAGTCTCATTTATGCTGGTGCGGTATTATTTAACTTCATTACATCGCTTTATCACCAGGTATCTGATAAACATGGAGATAACTGCGCCTGCGCAGTAAATACAGCACCTTATTAAAAAGCAACCCGTTGAGAGAAAAACGTAGGGATACCTACTGTGTTATGACCGTCCGTTTTCCTTAAGACTTTTTTTAAAGATGACTCCAGCGTAAGGAAATATCCTGTGTCGCAAAGAACACCCAGACTCAGAACAACAATTTGAGGACCACACAAAGTATTTGAACCCACAAAACCTTAGCGTAGTAGAAAACGGCGTGGCGACCGCTAAAGCCACTACGCCATCCGTTCAGTCAAAATTTTGACATTGTATAACTGCCCATAGACAGTCCCAGTTATGTGATGCCGTTTACCTCCTTTCTAAGGAGAGGCCTATCGAGGTCTAGAAGTGGACTGTTGGAGGCTGTTGATGATGTAGTGATGAACGTTGACTGCCTCGTTGGCGCAGTGGTAGCGTACGAGACTGCTGTACATGAGGTCTCGGGTTCGATTCACGGGTCGGATCAAATGTTTGTATGAACTGCAAATATTTGTTTCGGAGTTTGGGTGTTTTCTATGTAAAATATGTATTTACAAATAAAAAGTATATATGTATTTATATCAGTTGTCTAGTACCCATAACACAAGCTCTGCTTAGCTTGGGATTAGATGGCGTTGATGACTTTATGTATTAAATAATGGTAGTAAAACGATTTTAGATCAAATTTTTACACCTTTTTTCGAAGCGATGACAATGACCTCAAATAAACACTTCCATGCTGTCGATTTCACAACTCGATTAGACTAGTTGTCTTGACTCATAAGTGTTATTTACGCATACGAATTGCACTGGTTATTGTGATGGCAACAGCCGTATCATATTACAGGGCAATCGAACCATTTGTGGCGAGTAATGTTTTGATATTTCATTTCATTTTGTAGTTTTACTAGCGACATAAAAATATTGAAAGGTATTTGTATCAAATATCTTGTTGATTCTGATGTGTTTATTACATTTCGCTTAATATCATTTCCATTTATTACTTACTTTGAATTTGGCTGATATTTCAAGACAGATTTATAGAGAGACATATTTTACTATTACAAACGACATCATTTGGTCATATTCAAGTAAGAGGACAAGTCTTTCCTAGTATTGAAATAAATATGGTCTTTTAAGAATGAAAAATAGAAAAACTGAAAGCATATTATGGGAAATGAAGATACTAAAATATATGGAGGAATAAGTAAATGCAAGAAATAGTTCGAGAAAGTCAGGATGGTGACTTTTTCGAGCCACTTCTCAATACCCATGCCTGTTACACAAACTAGCTTAAACTTTACTACAAATATAACTAAGTAATACTAACAATAAATGTTTTGAAAACGCTTGATATCTCATTACACACTGAAAAATAAAGCGATGCCTGAATATACCTGAAAAAAAATTCACATAAAGCTATTTGGAAAAGATAGTCATATTTGATAACTCTGCCGACTGTACATTTTAATTGATAAGTAATTATAAATAGTACAGTTACCATAAACCAAACAATTTGTATTGTAACAGTGGTAACATCAAAAGTTAGCTCACGATATTAAAATATGGTCAATAAATACCCTGTTTGTGACTTATCGAGTAAAAATTACTTCTCTTGAAATAAACTACTTCTTACTTGAAATAAACATTTTATTTTCAATTCAATCTAGTTCTAAACCCAACTCTATATAATATTATTATACTACATGTAACCTTTCATTCCTTGTAATAATTATTTCATTTTATTATAGTGAAAACTACTCTATGGTTTTCAGTTGTCATTAAACCACAGATCTAATTAAATAAATATGACAACTAAATGCCATTTAAGCGGTCCAATTATGGCGTTTAACTGTTTAGTTTATTATTATTCGAAACAGATACAGTATTGGTACTGTATAATAGTTGGCGTTAACTTAGAAAGTTACCGGTCAGGTTAAGTGAATCTTCATTATGGGACAGTGTCGCCCTCTGTGTGTAATTAGTTGTTCGTTTCTGTGTTCAACTTTCATTGGGCTATATTTTGAAAGGTTTTACTGATATAAACATAGTAGGTTTATAATTTAACATTAAATTAGTTGTTTAAGATTATTTAATTATATAAAATAGTATACACTCGTGTTCCTGGTTGTATTTCAAAAGAGATATGCAGACAAATTCAAAATTCAGTTTCAATTGTGCTTTACCTTAATATTTTATACATGTACTAGCTGAACACCGCGGTGTTACCCGCGGTTATCGTCGTACCGCGAGCAACGCCGCGGGACAAATTAGTCTAAAAAAAAGTTAAGTTAAGCTAAGTTACTCCCTGGATCATCAGCTACCTGCCAGTGAAAGTCTCGTCAATATCCGTCCAGCCGTTCCAGAGATTACCCGGAACAAACAGACAGACAGACAAAAAAAATTTAACTACATTTTTGGTATATGTATCGTGTATACACACATATGCATTGATTAAAAAGCTGTTATTTAAATATTACAAACAGACACTCCAATTTTATTTATTTGTATAGATATAGTGATTGTTTGTTTTCAGCTTATAAAAACGGTTACAAATTAAAAATCAAATTCTATGCACACTAATTTGCTAAATGACTGTTAAAAATATACTTATATATACTTCGAAATAAAAAAAATTGAGTTTGATAAATGGATTTTTTATTTGTTATGGATTTTTTTTCATTTAACTAATACTATATATTGAAAAATAAAAAAAATACTTTAATGTTATCTAAAAATAAATTATTAACTTTTATGTTTAAATCTGAATTTCTTAGTTAAACACATTGTTAATTACTGTCAAAATGATCGCTACATTTAAAAAGTATGTATTAATAACTTATTCCAATGCTGTACTAAATAACCTATTAACAGAAACCCGATCTCATTTTTAACAACGTATTGATCTGACAATACATACAAACATTTTATGACACACTATTAAAAGATGCCAATCAAACGTATTCTTAACAATTTAGTACTGTCATATAAAAATACAGGTACTATTCCTACCGTAACATCTTATTTTAGCATTTATCTTTAAATTAATCTGGGGAACATATCGCCAATGAAGTAGTAATTGCCTATAACACGTATTCATTAAGAATCTTGGTCTATTTCAATAACCGAAGGTATAGTTATAAAGATTTCAAGATAACCTCCAGGAATTTTATTTTTTACTTTATTACTATGACGTTTTATTAAATTTTATCGACGTACGTATAACTACTGTTAAGTATATATAATTAAGTTGTGAGTTACATTTATAAATATATTAAATTTTTAGTACGTTTCGTTTTATATGTTTGGTTATACCTTCTTAAGTTATTAAATATGTGGTATGTACTCGCGTGGGTGTTTCTTAAGTAATTGAATAGTGTGTAGACTGTCTGATTGTCAGGCATACAGTAGAGGTCCTTTATCAATAAGGTAAGTGACATCTTGGTGTCAAGTGTTTTATATTTTACATTCTTAATTTGTAAAAGAGCTACTCACCCGTAGCATACCATTAATACCTAAACATGTATCTTTTTACCCGACTGCGAAAGAAAGAGGGTTATGTTTTTCGAGTGTGTGTATGTATGGATGTATATTTCTTTGGCATGCCCTAGATAACAGCTTGTCATATTTTTATGTAAGTGGTTGCAATAGATTCGTCTTAGTCGCGAGAGTGACACTGGGTACATCAAAATAATAAAAGAAACTAAATGAAAAAAAAAACTGAATTTAATAAAGATGGCAGATATTGACGTAGTCGGGTCTTAAAAAATACTAGTATCAAGCAGTAGTACTAATAGTATCAAGCAAATATTTAATGATTTTACTTCGCAATTTTTTTTTTAATTTTCAACACCATATAAGTTTACATAACCTTGTTTTATACATAATTAATGTTTACTAAGCTTAAACTATCGAGTCTAATGTTTTGTAATTCTATATACATACGGAATTATCCGCAATTTTATAATAATAATAATTTTTACGGGAGTTAACGCAATCGCTTATTTAAAAACAATAATTTTTATTATTCTATCATGGAACGAGATACATATAACACAGATATATAACACAAGAAAGGTATAAAACTATTATTAGATTATAGGCGTGAATATAAACATAATTAAAAAAAGATATCCGATTTTTCAGCTAGATTACCAGACAATTTAATTTGAAATCAATAATTTTCACGTTAGAGTTGAATTTTTAATGAGATATTTAATATGTATAGTAATATATTGGAATGTAGGCAATGAATGTTTCAACGTGGGTGTACACTCAAATAAAGAACATTTCATCGTTAGAGTTAAAAGTCAGGCATCTGTGACATTACCGTTTAAATATTTTAACTGCTTGTTACAATGTAAGCGTGTGTCGTAATAGTAAGTGGTATCATAAACTTATAAGGAATCTTCGACTTCAATGTGCTTAGATTTGTAACGCGATACATTGTGATAAACTCTTATCATTTACGAAATTTCCACCTTTGGGGTAATATATTTTCTTTCTTTGAATTTGAATAGGACCAAACGAGAATTCTTAAAATAATTTTTAATGGTTCTCAGCTTAGAAACAAAATAGTACCAGTTGAAGAATAATTAACAAAAAGGCACTAAGAAAAAAAAAGAAAGTTAGATATAAGTATTTGTCTTCTACTTCAAAATCAATGGTAATCGCTAACCATCAGGCGATACGTCTGCTCGTTTGTCCACCCATTACATAAAAAAAACACAGTACGATTAACCATAATTGCATATTATATTTATTGTATAGCAACTAGCCTACTATATTTTTTTTGTATATGAGTTATATGTGCTAAAATAACCCATAGTATAAAATGTGCTTAGCTTGAATACAAGTGACCGATCATCCGGATATTGACATCCATCTTAATCAAAGCTGTTCTTGGATCTGTCTCATCCTAAGTGTAGTATAGCACAAACATGTAAAAGTCCGAAGGAGCGCGCTCTAGCGAAACCTCTGGTTGGTGATGGGCTGCTACACACACATAAAAAAATAATATAAATAGCAGTTTAAGATATCCTATGATACTATTTTTACTTTCTTTGATATGAATATCAATATAAAACAGAAAAATAACTGCGAACGACTAACCCAAATATGTCATCATTGATATCATAGAATATCCAATTACGATTGTCGAGACCATAAACATACGAACACAAGAAAACTAATATACCTGAATACCATTAAACCTTCCTTTTATAAAGGGCCCAGTTGTAAATAGTTATAAAATTAACATGAAATTACAATTTCCAAGTGAGTCCGACTAACGAACGATCGCAAGCGACTGCGACAAATATGTCGAGAATGTGTGGACTTGTTTATTGAAGAGTAATGTTATATGCTCTTTGGATTAAGTTTATATGGATTATGATGATATAGTTTAAATAACAGTTTTTTTTTTATTATTATTTACTTTCCCATAAAGGACAGCCCTCGTTGATAGCTGTGCAATAGTTTTATACTTCTCCAGCCATTATCGTTACCGTAAAAACGTTTTCTTATATATTCTTAAAGGTTTTTTTATGTATTCAAAGCATGCTGGGATAGTTTCGTAATTGACGCTATTTTTTTAAAGTGGGCACTACCTTGTTTTTATGATAACAGACATCACAAATGTTAGAGATTTCATGCATATTATTATGTTAATTGAATGACGTATATTTAGCCTGTAATAAATACCACGTTAAATGATTTTATTTTAAGCTGGCGGATCGTGCAATTTGATTGCAAGCTTGCACATCTGCAACCAGCTTTGTGGGTGTGTGTAAAAAATTCAATCAAAAGTGGGTAAAAATTCAATTCCTGAAAGGCAGTACAAAATGCCATTGAAGAGTTTATTGCCTCCCGTCCAGCTGATTTTTACAAGAAGAGCATCAATAAATTGCCAATGCGTTGGCAAAGATGCGTCGATTGCATGGGTGATTACTTTGAATAACAGAAATAAAAAGTTTGAAAACAGAAGTACTTTCACTTATTGCATACAAAACGGCAATGTCATAGGTAAAGACCTAATATAAGATCATTATTATTTAGTATCATTGCTAACTGAAAGCTTAAAAGTTGTGGAAATCATTTATCAAGAGAGGATCACGTTCCTAATTGATGGATGCTCTCGAACTAAACAGTTCAGAAAAACTGGAACTCACTACCAGCGCATGTGATTCCCTTCTACCATGATCCTGGGGCCTTCAGTTATATAAAAATACAAGTAGTGTACACTTAATACCTATCCTTTTCATCAGTATAAAAAAAACGTGAGAGAATATACTAATACTTCTATTAGGTTTATCGCTTTTTAAAGTTGATGAAAGTATCATTCAAGGAACTCTGATTCGTTATGTTATCTAGTAGTGGTTTTTGCGCGAAATGACGCATTTCGGTAATTGGCGATACTTCGAAAAATAATAACAGGATATTAAAACGTTAAGAACTGGTTTAAACTTTTTAGTGTAACTGATTAATATATGATATATGTGTGGTGTTACAAATCGTATCCTTCCTTCAATAAGACCAAACAGGTTGTACCATAAATATAGATTATAGAAATGACAGTTCATTAATCTATTTAAATATGTCCGTTTTATTGACTCTGTGGACTTTCGATTACATTTTTTTAAACTAAACTATGACACCTGACTACTTATGAGTCATTTCAAAACTAGTTTATTCTAAATTTGATTTTTTTTGTAGAATTTTTATGTTCAGGTCCTTTAACACCTATTATTATTTACATTAATATTCATACTCTAAAATTAGTTATGTATCGAGTTGTGACTATTACATTTTAGACCTTTCGGTTCTTAAATATAAAGGTGTTTTTGCATAACTTTGTTATGGGTACTTAATATGGTTTAGACTAGAGGATAGGTCGGCGACTTATACAATACAAATTAGTCTACACGTTACGGATCGTAATGTAATGGTAATATAATCACTAGTCGCCATCTTTAAGTATGCTTTACCTAAAATATAAAGTTTGGTATCTAATTAGTGGAGATTTTTACAAGAGTGGCAACCCTGATTTTTTGGAGAACCTTGAATAAAGAAAACAAATATTTCAAAATCAGGTTCTAAAGAAAACATTCTTCACTTGTTATACTTTAAGTAGTACATCGTAAAAAGACTCCTAGGACACTAGAGAAGAACGAAATAGGCAGTGATTAATTTAGACAAGATTTCAACGTGGATCCATCCCTAGATCATCAAAGATCTATGTGCGTATACGTATTTTACTAAAACAATCATAAACACTTGAAGAAAATTGTCTCTCCAAAATTGTGCACTTACAAATAACTGTCGCACATAAAAAACTATGTAACAAAGTGGCGCCTATTATCTAAGCACAATGACAATAATAAATACATTATTATACGAAAACGCCTTTTAATTTTTTTTATGCATGGTCCTGCCAATATGACTATTCTTCCTGATGAAAAGCATAAACAGAATCCAAGAGTGGTAGTCAGCATACTCATTACGAATGCAGACAATACAACAATACAGCATATTGACGCACACCATGGCGACCTAGTGATGCTTCTGCATCATTAGCACACCTATAGCCTTCTTCGATAAATGAGCTATCTATAAAGAATTTTTCAAGTCGGATTAGTAGTTCCTGAGATTAGCGCGTTCAAACAAAACAAACTCTTCAGCTTTATATATTAGTATAGATTTAACTTCACAGTATCAATGAAACATCTATTTATAGAGACACGTGTATTTATGGGACGTATGTGGGCCCCCTTATCCAAAGTGCAAGTGTTTCGCATTGATTCTTTTTCTACAATCGCTGAGACTTCTAACTTCTTGTATTGTTGGCTAAATTTTATTTTGAACACGTGAATTGGCGTTAAGGCCATATATTTGTTAGTTGTCTAATAACGTTTTCGTTTGTAGAATGTCAACTTGGCTAATGGAGCTGAGTTATAAATATACATTGCGTCAAAGGTGATAGTAATTATTTTCCGACAGTTGATGCATCTGCTCATCTGTCCTCTATACAGTCTATATTTTTTCTTGGTATAGTGGGTAAACGAGCAGACGTATCCCCTGATGGTAAGCGATTCCCGCCGCCCATTGCACCCGTAAACAGAGGCGTCACAACTGCGTTGCTGACCTTTGGGGGATGGAGAAAGGGATATAAATAATAAGTAATAATTATGAATATTTTGGACATCTAATACACAATGCCATCTAGTCCAAAGCTAAGCAGAGCTTGTGTTATGGGTACTAGACAACTGATACAACTACATAAATACTTTTTTTTTGTAAATAAATAAAAATTAATAAATAAATATTTCGGACATCTAACACACAACGCCGTCTAGTCCCAAGCTAAGCAGAGCTTGTGTTATGGGTACTAGAACAACTGATATAAATACATATATACCTTTTTTTTGTAAATACATACATATTATATATAGAAAACACCCAAACTCCGAAACAAATATTTGTAGATCATACAAACATTTGATCCGACCCGGGAATCGAACCCGAGACCTCATGATCAACAGTCGCACACGCCAACCGCGAGACCAACGAGATATGGAAAGGGGTTGGGGTAAACGCCTCCGGTATCCTCAATCACTAGGTGAAACACAGCGCAAGGGCTGTTTCACACCGGTTTTCTATGACGCCGTGGTATCACTCCGGTCGAGCCGGCCCATTCATGCCGAAGTATGGCTCTCCCACGATGAATTAATAAATAACAATCATATCATCGTTAACAAACTTTAATAGGCGTCTGTTGGACATGCCTCTCTATGCAAGCTAGTATTAGTCTGCTGACTTGACGGGTTAGTACTAGATTTTTTTCATGTTTTCCTTCTCTTTCATACCGTGCAGTCGTAATATTACTGCACGGTTAAGCCAACCGTAGCCACGCCGCTTCCTATTGCGCCAAATGTTGTGGCTCTAAATGCTTTGTTTGATCCCGAATTGTTGTGCTGAGTCTGGGTGTTCTTTGCATCCGTTTCATGTACGTTTGTAAAGGCCCCCACGACACTGGATGTTTATTCCTAATGCGTGAGTTGTCTTAAAAAATATATTATCTTGTATATAAAAATCAATTGCTGTTTTTTTGTCTCGCTAAAACTCGAGAATTGCTAGTCGGATTTAGCTGATATTAGTGAAAAATTAAAAATAACTTGAAAATCCAAATGTCACATGTACGAAGTAGCGAGCACAGCTAGCATATATTAAAGTCTGGTCTCTTAGTTACCTCTAGCAAATGAATAGGGGTAGTCACAGTCTGTATTATTAATCACAGGCACACACAGACAAAAATATCATTTAAAAAAATTACGGAATCAAGAATGACCGCTTATCATCAACCGGATCATACATAACTGAGATGATCAACGTTGCGTTTAAATTAGTATCACAAAAACTATATTTAATATGCATACCAAATGAAACTATGATTATATTGCTAAAATAATAGTAATTAATTTCTTTTCATTTAAATAATTCAGATATTATACTATTAAGTTTTAATTGGATCAACAAATCAATATAAGTACCGATAAAAGTTAATGCGATCACAACACAAGCACTTTTACATTTAAATGTGATAGCGAAATAATTGTGACCACGAAATATTAATTAATTCATTTCCTTTTATGATTTTAACTCGACTTATTAGACATAAAGTTAATTTGATGGAGTTATGAACTAGTTTTAAAGGCATATTTCTTAGACATTAAGTGAAAGACTAATTAGAATTTGAAGTTGAAACTAATTTTTTGTTAATTTTAATGTGAATTATATTTCTTCTAATTTGTGGGAGTTATTTTATAAGCGGGGACGGAAAGTGTAACAGGATGTTAGAGAAGCGCGTGCTGTAATTGATTTGACCGACGTATGCAATGATGGACGTCAGATCTTATTATTTGCGACCATTGCCACATTCGATTTGCTTACACATCTCAGAAATGACCGTCTGATCCCAAACTAGGCAAAGCTAGTACTGAAGTGACGAGACTGCTGATTACCATACTTGTAAATAACTAAATACATACACATTATAGATAAATTACACCCAGACACCGAACAAGTAGTGATTGTTTTCACCTTAAAAATATTTGTTCTGGATAGATGAAAATGGAACCTAATCCACGACAACTTACTAACCACTAGACTAAAAAGACCCTGAAGATTGTATTATATATGTTTGTACATATATTGTATGTTTTTAGAACAACTGTTACGCTTCATTGTTGTGTTTCAATCCCCTGAAGGACAAAAAAAATAATAGAAGGTAGGTACTTTCTGTTTTATTGGTCTTAAGAGGTGGGAACATAACTATCGCTTCACCTATCACATTACCTAATTTATCGTTCTTCTTTATAAAATAACGGGAAAACAATCAGGCGAGTTACTTGTCTGTAAATTAGAAGTAAATTAGAATTAAGAAAAGGAGGAACGCTACTACAAAGTCTTTTTATGATGTTTTCTGAAATTTCAAACCAAATTTTAACGATACAAACAAATCACTACCTCAAATTCAAGAACTCTCAAATTAATTTGAATTTCCAACTAAAATAGAACTAACCTTACTCATAAAAGATCTAACATAATAACGTAAATTATACCGATATTAATACCGCGACTAACCCTGTAGCTTTACTAAGTCTCGTCTAATTATTAAAATGACATCAATTACCTAAGTACTTCATAGTTATCGGCTGGAACATCCACATATTATCCCTAATACTGTACTAGCGACAGCTTAATGACCGATTAACGCGAGTTTAAGCCGTAGTTAATTAAGTTAGGTTAGTTAACAGAACGGCCTTTGATTAAGAACTACTGTTATGTTTAAGGGTTTTCATAACTCTCAATTATTGCTTATTATTAATAATAATAATATAAAAATGTCTAGTGCTACCTCACACGTAGCTATCACTATTTTACGTAATAATTTATTCTATAATTAAGTTTGACTTCCAATTAATTTTAATTTTATAAACTTATTTCATTTTCATATAGTGTCACCAACGTCCATACGGTTTTTATAAAAATAAATTTGAAGTAGATTTACAAACGGTGAATATTCATTCGAACTATTCAATTAAACTGAAAACCAATTTTAAGTCATAATGAAACGAAATATAATTCATTTTTTTTATTTCAAAAATGCCCGGCTATTTTTCGATCCCTTTTAAAACATTATTAACGAGTTCTTCAACAGTAATATTCGAGGTCAAAAGTCCAATGGAATTTATTCTAGATTTTGATCATTTCATTTTATTTTATAATAAAACTAGCTGAACCCCGCGGTGTTACCCGCGGTTATTGTTGTACCGCGAGTAACGCCGCGGGACAAAGTTAGACTAAAAAAGTGGCCTAAGTTACTCCCCGGATCATCAGCTACCTGCCAGTGAAAGTCCCGTCAAAATCCGTCCAGCCGTTCCAGAGATTACCCGGAACAAACAGACAGACAGACAGACAGACAGACAGACAAACATTTTTTTAACTACATTTTTGGCATATGTATCGTGTATATATACATATGCATTGATTAAAAAGCTGTTATTTTAATATTACAAACAGACACTCCAATTTTATTTATTTGTATAGATACAGAACTTAATACCACCGAATATTTAAATATGTTTCTGCTTTCAGTGAGTGCAATTATTTCAGTGGTAGTTTTATGTAAACTGTAGTTTACATATGCCAGGTTTAGAGGCTAAATTACAGACAATATATAGATACTATTCTAGAATAAACTAAGAATTAATAACTATGTCCTCCTTTAAGTATAATTTTCTAATCACGATTAATAGATCGAATATTTTTAAACTCAGATCAAAATTACGATTATGATTTTCGAATGAATTTGAATTTAAAATACACTGCCTGCAGAATAACAGCGATAAGCAAATGAACATCATAAAATACAATAAATTAGAAAAACATTAATTTTTATTCATATAAATGAATAATTAATTCATTTGAAATTCTCCACAGTCAAATACTGTTGACTATTTATAATCATTTAGTAAATGTCAATAGTTATTGATTTCATTGTTCATCAAAGTTTTTCTTCATTCTATATTTGAATGTTTTATATTTCTTAAAGAAATGTGTTTTAGGTATTTGATTATATCTATTGGATTTATAATCATTTTAATTTATAACCACTAACAAAATTAAGATTTAGATCGACCTCAAAAAAAAAATTTGAAATAAAAAAAAAAAGATTTGAAAGTCGTAACAAAAACTTTTTCTGTTTTTAAAATGTACATAGTTAAATACTTACATACCAAAGTATTAACATTAAAAAAAATATGCATTTTAAAACAGTTATAAATCATGCCTTTTGTCTCAAATATAATTTATGACTTGGCCGTGAACCAGTTCAAAATATTGACTTCTGGTTTTGTTTCTCTTTGTTATTTAAGTGGCATAATATTATAATAATAGACTCCATCTTGAAAAAAAAACTACTTACATGAAAGGGTTATGTCAACGTTTTGTTTGCAAACCAGTTTACGGGTTAAGTGTCATTGTAAAGAATAATTGTATGAATGTGGATCAGAGTCGAGAGGCATTGTAAGGGTTGATGACTGTATTAAAAGAGGTTCATGGTCGATTTCCTATATTTAATAGGGTGTACATTTGTGGGGCGATAAGTTTAAACGTGCTTGTTTTCTGATTTGCGTACAGATTGTCTTCAAACTTTGATTTAGTAAACGAGAATTGTGCTTTATTGATAAAGACTTAAAGCAAATAACATTTCGGACAACCAGTGTAGAATGCTTCTGTTATTCCATGCTGTACAGTATCAATGAGAAGAATAATACTTTTCACAAAATATCAGCATTGTTACGTTGAAAGTATGGCAATATATGTTCTAAAGGACATGCATTGCCGTTGGAGGTGGCAATACTCATTCGGAAATATATCTTCATGAAATCTAATTATTTTAATTTAACGTTACATTTATAACGCATATTATACGAATTTAACCTGTAATATTAATCAGATTCAGTATTTTTTTTGCGTTAAAAATCCTAGTTCTTGTGATACATTGATAGTTTTTAGCTGACTGCAAAAAAAGGAGTAGGTTATCAATTCGACTGTTTTTTTTTTCAATATTTCTTACCTCACAACTTTCGACTGGGTGAACCGATTTTGATGATTTTTTTTATTTGAAATCTGGTGCTTACCGTGTGGTCCCATTTTAAATATGGTTCAGTTCTTGAAGTCGTTTTTTTTTTTGATAAAATTTGTTATCATAAACGCTCTGATCATAAAAAATTGAGAAAGTTAAAGTAATTATAAATAGACGACGTAAGTACCAAAATTTAATAGGACGTTTTTGAACCATTTGGGGTAGAGACGCTAGGTTTATGGGGTCCGAGAGCTCGCGCTATGTTTAAACAACTAACTAAGCAACTGATTGTTGCTTCTCGCGACCAAAAGGCCGGTCTTTTTCTAGCACAGAGAAACAGCATTGCTGAATGGTAATGCTGTCAGTCTTTTGGGAACGTTACCGGTAAGCGAAGATGTGGAGTTTTTTTAAAGCTTGTAAGTATTGGCATTGGTTTTTTTAATTATGGTTTTGTACATAGGTTTCTATATTATAGTAGGTAGTACATTTTTGAGGTACACTGGTTTTTTCCTAAAACCAATTTACATAATAATGATATACATACACATAGCTAATTTCTAAAATTAGTAATTGTTAATTAATCTGGTATGTATTATTATGTCTTAAATACTATAGCTGTAGACATGGAATACTGAGTGGCTTTATTCGTTTCGATTCTGAAATACCTATTCACTGTGAGCTTTGATAAAGTGGTGATTTTTCATATGAACAGAAAAAGGCGTGAAATGGTTCGTGCTCAAAAGAGTTTAAATAAATATGTATGAGAGAGTAAGAAATATGTTGTAATCAAATATTTTACTGATTCCGAACAAACTAATTTCAGTTTATAGTACACTATAAATATGTATAATAAAGTTTATTAATGTATTCAAACAGTTATTTTATCTATATAATACGTCTTTAGTGTGTCACAAAATTATAGTGTCGATAAAAGTGACGTGTATAAATCATGTTGTTTAATCAAAATTAAATATAAAGTGTTATAAAATATGCCTACTTTTGAATAAATAATTACAGCATTTGATTACTGTCGATAGAAACTGTGCATAACCCTGCTAAGTTAAAATATTACCTTTTTTTTGTTTTACATACTTTTATGAACATTTTGTTATAATCGTTTTAAATTTAATCTAATAATAAAAGGTGTTCTAAAAAAGTGTCTCAAGCTTAAGGTCGTAGGCCAGACCTCATAAATGAAGGAAAATAGTGAACAACAATTTTCCAATATGTTTAATGTACCTTGCATATATGTAGTATTTGGTTTTGTATTTATATATTTACAAATATTCAGCAATTATTGTAATCAACGTTTCGTAGTTTATGAACTATACTAATTGGCTAAAATATTCATATAAAATGCAATACAAATTATGCGATTCTAGCTGATTACAATATTGAAACTAGTGCTTAACTTATAATTTGTATTCAATTCGAATTGAAAAATGATACGATAGTTTTAAAATGTCAAAACATGAGTGTTTTAACAATTCAAAACCATCGTAAACAATAAATCGATCGATTTCTAAACGCAAATCAAGGAAAGCGAATATTTTTAATAGAATCGAGGTGAACCGTGTTTAATTTCGTTCACAAATATTATTATTTATTAATATTAATCGGTTCGGGAGCTTTTTAATAATGGTACCACTATATTGTATCAGCATGATATGTCTATAAAAATTATTAAAATAATATTTGGTTTTCTGAATTTAAATAAAACTGTTTTTCTTCGAGAAGCAGGTGTTTGAACTATGATAGAGCTTTATTTAGTAACTTAGCCAAAAACCGACATAAAATTTTTTTTCATTCCTCTATTTAAAAAGACTTGACAGTTTAACTTTAGGAGTTTGTATCCATGACTAAGGGTATAAGATCCGAGACAAATTTCATTATACATTTTGAGTACAATTCCGTTCTTCATGAAGTACAACATTGATGCGTTTAGTAGTTTACTCGTTATTGTCAAAATCGATTGATTACCATATGACGTTTAGTTGTTATGGGTTGTTTACGGTTTTGACTGATATGTGTCATATCAATTTTTATAATACAATACATAGAAGAATGATCGAATTAATGAAAAGTATGAAACGTTTTTATTGTTATTTTTATTCCGTAGGTATTATTTGCAATAAGTATATACTGAATACGTATTTTTTTTTCTTGATTAACTGTCTTAGGAAATTAAATAAGTGAATTCACGGGTAAATGTTAATAGGTAATACTAAATGTAGTCTTGTGTGATTTAAAAAAAAATAGCTAAATATAATTATGTTTTATTTTTAAAAAGACAAAACTGTTTTTTAAACTGAGTAAAAATTTTCATGATTGAAAACAACCTTTTTTTTATTCGTCCCTTTATTTAAAACTTTTGACATGTCTGTTCAAATAATCTATGATGTTAAATATTCATGGTTTTTGGTAACATTTTTTATGAGTCATTCATTAACATTTGAAGCAAATAGCAAGGTACACATAAAAAATTACCTAGTGCAACAGTAGTCACATATTATGTGTATCATCTGACATAATCTGTAGTCAATTATTATTATTAGTCAAATACAAAAGCGCGCTCTTTACCGGGTTTCCTAATAACTTCCGTCTCATTTCACGTAATCATTACAACAAATTAGAGGAAAACGCAAGGAAAAGAACATCTTTTTATTGATTTGTTGTTGGTAGTAGAATGAAATTGAAAAAATAAGTTTTTTAAACTGTGTGTATATTTATACTAATAGATTTAGTAAATCTATAAGTATAAATCAAATAAGGTCGTAACTAGACTACTTATAAGATACTTACCTATATATTGCTAATTATAAATAAATAAACTATATTTATATTATGCCCAAAATAAATAATAATACATAATTTATTCATGAAATTCAAAAACAAATGTTACATGGTTAGTGCCCTTTCCACGAAATTACTTTTTTTATGTATGGCCTGCCAAAATGTCTCTACTCTGCCTGATGGAAAGCATAAGCAGAGTCCAGGAGTATATATATATAAAATTAATCGCCTAAATGTATGTACGCGCATAACTTCTGATCGGCTTACCAAATTAAATAATTATTTTTATTATGTGTGCGTTTTACGAGGACAAGGTTTGTGAACAAGAATAATTAAAAGATAACGGTAAAAGTATTTTTTTGTACGCGACGGTACACTGCCTGTAGGAAGTTAATATATAAATATGGCGGCACGAAGTTCGCCGGCGCAGCTTGTTTGTTCTAAATATAATAATATGTCAAGTTGAATATGTATAAAGTAATCTATTAATCTCAATCTAAACAAATTTGATATTAAAACTAAGGTTATTGAAACCACCCAGGTCGATTTTTAATGAGTTCATTAAATGCGTTTTTTTAGATAATATGCACAAGTTGTTTTTATTTTGCATTTTTATATCTTTGCCATTGATTAGCTAATTTTAGTATAATATTGTAGTCTCAGACCAATTAATAAATGCTAATCTGTGATTTTTTTTAATACCAATGAACATTGACGTTAATAAAACTCTAAATATTTAATATCAAATGAAAACAATTTTATGCGCGTGCTCTTGTGGTTAGAAAAATGGGTTCTATCTAGAACAAATATTATGTGATAAATTGGTTAATTCATTGTGTCTAGGTGTATTTATCTACAATTTGTCTGCATGTAGAATTATGTATGAGTACTAACTTTTGCCCGCGGCTCCATCTGTGTGTTCATTCTGTCGCGGTTAATAGTATTAATAGTCTATGATCTTTCTTAAGAAATAGAGTATTACCATTGTAACTTTCGTTAGTCATGAAAACGTAACAAACAGACAGTACTTTATTAATATTATTTTACTTCGTTTTCGATCAGACTGCTTTGTGCAAAATCTATAAGGTTAAATCATAACAGGATTGTTTTACTTAAGGGATTGTTCTGCGAAAGCATCACTAGCCCGCCATGGTGTGGGTCACCATGCTGCATTGTTGCATTGTCTGCGTTCGCAGTATGGTGACCATCACTCTTGGATTCTGCTTATGCTTTCCATCAGGCAGAGTAGAGTCATTATGGCAGGGTCAAACATAAAAAAAAAAAATTTGATCATAGTTTCTTAGTTCCTGTTAATTCTCGCAGGTATATACAAATGTCATTATATTGTCAAGCGTGAATAACAGTTATTCGCATTCATTAAATAGGTATCTACAACTTTGGAACCAGTATTCAGAACTGGGCTTTAATACTTATCATTTATGTGGAATTAAGTGGTTGGGGTAACGACTTTATAATTTGAGAATAATGAATCAAGATTTTTCGTAAATCTTCATAATCACATGGTAATCATACGGGTTCCTAAAAATATATTATTCTTATTTATTATGTTTTAATTTTTTGCGATATCTTTAGGTAAACTCTTTTAGAGATATTAATTGGAAATAAAATCAGTTGGATAAAATTTGTTAAGATCATGTACAATTTTAATGTAATTATTTACTTGTGATAGCAAGCACAGCGGCGAAACACGATTATATGTAAATAAATTGAAAGAGAACAAACGTTTTAATTCACGTATGTACTTCAATAAAAATCTCCGTTAAGATCAAAGCTAAACGGGGATTCCCAAAATATACATTGAAAAAATGTGTATCTAAACCTAAACTAACAAAAAAGAATCAACCACATTTTTAAATTTAGAACTGCACGCGTACTCTATATCTCAAACTCAATCTTAAAAAAAAAAATAGAACCATCAATCCTTTAGCCGAATTTATTTGAGAAACCAAACATAATAGGGTTCCAGCCTGCAACAATTTATTATTCGTACACAATAGGTCACAATGGCATTGTGAGAAGTTTACCAACAGTGTCGCGTGATTTGATCCAGTAGTACGCGTAAGTGCTCCCTTTAAAAATATAGTGATAATAATATATCATGAATAGAAGCGGTGGTTAAAAGATTTGTTCATCTTTTGAAGTGTTTTGATGTTTTTGTTGATATAGATAATGATTTGACTGTTGCAATAAATGATGGTAGGTTTATTTATGATAATAGAATAAAATATAAAGGAGGATTGTTTTATATTTTATCTTGTACTTCTTTATCATACGCGTATATTTAATATTACAATGATTAATGATGATAATGAAAGATGATCAAAGTTTGATCATGTTCATTATCATCATCAACGTATTTTCAACATAATTTTATGAAAATTTAGGTCAAATTCACCGTTCGATCTTGGTTAATTAATTTACAGTTTAGATTTTTTTTATGTAATATTTACAAAAACACAAAATATCAGAAAATTGCAAATCTGTACGAGTATAAACTTTAACCGGAATAGCAGAACTAAAATTTCTACAAGTAGAACACTTTCAATTTATGTCTTCATTACTACAGCACCTAGACTCACATACATTTCAGCTAATATGCCACATATCAACCGCTTGGCTTCATTACACAAAGAAATAATCATAAATATATAGCGGCATTGCCGACGTACACTTTAGATTGAGTTACATCTCAGTGTGAGAATGGAATCAATCGTGACTGATTCAAATCTGATACAATTCAATGATCTATTATAAAGCGCTTCTGATTGAAATGAAACGAAATTTATTTGCATAGAACATAGGTTAGTACCAGGTGTAACATTGATGGTTTTTGATTATACTATATTCTGCCTCGTTTAAGCGTGCAAATATTTATAAATTAACGTTATGACCTAAAAATAATTATATAAAATAAAACTAAAACATAATCTATTACATTGTTTAGCACCATATAAAATTGTTAAAATTGATATTGTGTTTCTTAACAGTTATCGATTATATAATTATTATATTTTCTTAAGTATTATATTAATTTACATTGTATTAATTCTTTTATTGTATTAATGGGACCTTGTTTAACATTAAAAGAACACCATAAAAACCTATTTTTTGACACCTTCATGATCTAGATTTTCTACCTATAGTATCATTCAATATAGAAGAACCTCATTTATAAAGACAAACGGTTTTTAACAAGGATTATAGTCCATTTGCTTAGATACCCACAAGCAAGTATGATTTGTCAGTTTATGCCGTTGTATGAAATAATATATTCGTGTTTCACAACAAAAAACACAATTTTGTGCGGGGCGCCGACACTATTTAAACGAATGGACTATATTCTTTATGATATTGGAATATATTAATGAGTTATTCGAATCGTTGATTTTAATTTGTTATTGGGTTATGGTCACGTAACTCAGTTTGCATATTTTTGTCAGGAAGATTGCCTTTCAAATGACGTTAATATCATGTTACAAATATTTATACCAGTTATTAAATCCGACTCAAGCCCCAAAAATCACCATCATTAGTCATTGAAAGAATTTAAACGTCAATTGAACAAAAACAGGCTAAGTAAACAAATTGAATATTCCCACATGCGAAGGTGAAAATCCAAGGGCAAATATGGGATGGAATCTTGTAATAAATGATCTTATTTTACCCCAGGACAATACGACTTTAATAGACAGGGGCATAGAAGCCAATTTTGTTTGAGAATCAGTAATGATCGTTAGCGAAGACAGTACCAAAGTTTATCGTCACGACAAAGTTTTGTGTGATGCAGTAAAAAGGCTAAATCCACATATGCTCTATGTGATTAATGATGTAACTACCGACCTATTATCACTGGCAGAGGAAGCGAGACAATTGACAAGGTAAGAATATGACAAAAAAGATTGCCAAATTATTTTTTCTGTTAGTTCCTTAAATCTGAATTCTTATCATGACGACATAAAGATGAAATTTCTTTAAACATACAGATGTTTATGACTAAGATTTTGTTAAGAATTTGATTCTAATAAAAAAGTTGACTAATGATTCTGGTTTGGGATCAAATATTCATGCATTTTTTTCAGCGATCCGGCTTGTTTTGTTCCACTTAACGCTTTTTGAACTGAGCATCTGTTGATGACACTATTTTTTATTCTGTTTATTTGTGTTTATTGTTGGTTCTTTGTGATGTATATGAATATTATAACGATCTTTTTGAAATGAATTGTAACAATTTATGTTTTGATCTGTTTCAGGTAAGACTGTTTTTGGATTCTCGTATTGAAGTTAAATTGCAAGTATGTTTTTAATTTTATTTGAATTGCAATTTTGTTTGAGTTTGAAGATTTTAACCTAAACTATCACTTTGTTTACTTGTATTAATGATTTTACAATCATAGCTCAAGCTTTCCTTATTAGTTTAAATTAATTTAATTCTAATTTAGGAAACGTAAATAGCCCTAAACAAGGCATAAAATTATAAGTACGTGGAATACAAAAACAAAAACTCTATTTGTTACTGTTTCTACCACAATCGTCAATAATTTATAAATAAATAGTTTTAAAATTTAACCATTTTCTTCCATCACCTTGTCACTATTGTAGCAGAAATAAATAACTTTTTTAGTTATAGTATTTATCATTACAATTTTATATAATTTTTATAGACTGAAAATGGTAGTATCCCATGCTGTTTCCCATAGTTGGTATTATTGGTTATCAGCAGCCCAATTACCTGGCTCAGATTTAGTACCTCAAGGTATAAGTTCACATTTGCGCGAAATTTATTGGTGCTCTATTGCACCTACCGCTAACGAACTGGTTGATATCTTACGTAAATAACGCTCGTTTGTAAGTCTCTTCAACTGTTACACGATATTTATTTGGTATATATGTGTGAATGTTATGATAAAACTTATAGCCAACGCTATTTAATAACTACCTAGACTTTATATAGTGTTGTTTATTTAATTTTATCCCAAGAGATCTTTGTTAACTGCTTTAAACATCCAGAAAAACTTAACTTAACTTAACTCGTTTTAAGAAAGTGAAATAAATAGAAATATGAATGTGTAATTCAGAAATGCCTTAATATTTTCGAAATCGACTACGAATTTTTCCAAGGACTTAAATTGAGATTCTCAAATCGAGTCTCTAAAAATAACAGATTCTCTAGTCTCTAAAAGTAACAGATAGTATGGCTTTTATACATAGACATGGATATTTCATAAGTTTATTAAGGATTTTTTGGATAAATAAAGCTTATCTAAAGAGTCTAAGAAAAGTTTAAACGACTTATTACGAAATAGTGTTTATTAGGAATACACTTGGTATCTACTAATGTCAAAAGATATATTTAAAGAAGTAGCGGATCAAGCAAGCAAATGAATAAATATATTGAAACATATCTTTAATTTCTAGCACATTGCACAAAATTCATGTAAACTTAACGGTGAACAATTTTACTTAACAATAAAAGGTGTTTTCATCAAACTTCCAACCACTATCGCTATGATGCCGATTATGTTCTCGGCCAGATACAGTTTATCGTAAAATTCACAATTTACAGCTCTCAACCTAATACCAGAGTGAGTAAATGCCATATTAAGCGTCTAAGCTGTTACCGGACCATGTTTTATTGTATTTCAGACTATAAAATATACTATGACCATGTTGTATTAGGAAATTAAACGATATGTGAACATATATTTATATGCATAGAGTCGTTAATACCTTGATTTTGTGATGCTCTTAAATGTTTAAGTATGTTATTGCCTATCATGCGTACTCCTTTGGTTTCCAGTTATCGCATAAATGTTCTTGATTAGCGAAATAATCCATACATCTATGCAAATAAATAAAATTGGAGTGTCTGTTTGTAATATTAAAATAACCGCTTTTTACTAAATGCATATATATATATAATAATAATAATAATATGATTTATTTGCTCACCAAAACCGAAATACAATACAATAAAATGAGGTTACATAATAGCATAAAAGTTATGACAATTTCGGTTGTGGATCGCTGGTGCCTGAAGTAGGTATTAACAACCTGTGTTACAGGACACCAGGTCCCCACTCGGATCACGACTAATTATTTCACAATAATAAATTGATAAAATGGTTACAATGATGTTGCACAAGGAAATACAACGATTTTTTAAAATGAAAATAAACAGGATTTAGCAAGAAAAGGCGGCAGCAGTAATTAATAAAAGTAGCATGTGCGTGTGTGTGTGTGTGTGTGTGTGTGTGTGTGTGTGTGTGTGTGTGTGTGTGTGTGTGTGTGTGTGTGTGTGTGTGTGTGTGTGTGTGTGTGTGTGTGTGTGTGTGTGTGTGTGTGTGTGTGTGTGTATTATTGCCTTATTGTATCACTGTATGACAATAAGAAGATCTTCCGTCTCCCTGTATGAGTTCCTCAAGAGCCATTCTGATATAATGATTTTACATTGGTGCATATTTAGACTATAAAGATTTAAAATTCTGTGCAGTTTTTTATACAAGTAGGGGCCCAGAAAAGTAAAGAATCTACGACTAAATGATGTTTTAACTTTTAATGATACGATCACAAGATGGCCGCGACGAGTATCTTCAGGGATGTAGTAGGTTTGAGAGTGTTGTTTGAGCACGCAAGCTTTTACAAAAAGCTGTCTCACAGTGAGGACTTGGCAATATTCATATAGCGCCTTAGTAGGGTACAAGCGAGGCTTGAAACAGCAAACCTTTAGCACAGCTCTTTGCGCGCGCTCAATCTGTAAGGTGTGAGATTTAGCTGCACCACCCCATGTAGCAATGCAATAATTCAGGATGGATTGACATAGACCTGTATATACAATTTTTAAAACGTGAGCGTCGGCGGAGTGTCGAAGTTCTTTAAATATGTAGATAAGTTTACGTATTCTACCTGATATATATCCTATATGATTTTTGAAGGTTAGGTTATTGTCAATAATGACACCTAGATATTTAATACAGGTTACCTTTTCTATGAAATAGGATTCATCATCAGACAAGCCAACCGTAATTCGTAAGGAATCGTCCAACAGATTTGCGGAGCGGATAGAAAAGTCAATTGCTTTGGTCTTGGCAATATTTAGTGTTAGTAGATTATTTCGTAACCATCCACCGACTGCATCGAAACCTCTCTGAGCGAAGCGGTATGTATCCTCCCAATCGTCTGATGAGAAAACCAATGCCGTGTCATCAGCATATGAGAACATTGCTCCATGATCAAGTTCAATGTTGCACAGATCATTTATGTAGACTAGGAACAAGCTTGGGCCTAAAATGCTTCCCTGAGGGACACCGTAAGTTATAGGTGTTTCAGAACTAATATGAGAACCAATTTTTACCAACTGTGTTCTGCCCAACAGATAACTACGGAACAGAGACAGTTGAGTTCCTCTAATACCCAGAGATTCCAACTTACACACGAGTGTTTCTGTCGAGACCGTATCGAAAGCTTTAGTGAGATCCAAAAATAATGCAACGCACTTCTGGCCACTGTCAAGTTTTCTGACTATTAAATCCACCAGATTGTGTACAGCATCTTCAGAAGACAGATTCTTTCTGAACCCAAATTGATTAATAGATAGTAGATTACGATTTTCTAGATAGTTAATAAGCCTGGAGTTGATAATTTTTTCTAAAATTTTTGACATTGCTGGCAGTATTGATATGGGTCTATAATTTTCGACACGGTCTCGATCACCCGATTTGTAAATAGGATGAAGTAGGGCTCTTTTAAACAGTGTAGGGAATTTGCCTGTTATAATGCTCAGATTACAAATGTATGTAAGAGGGGGGACAACAATAGCTTTATACTTCTTTAAAAACCCGGATGATATGCCGTCCCATCCGACAGCACTGTTACTCTTTAGGGACATGATTAATCGTTCAACCTCTGTCTCATCAGTTTCAAGCATGACAAAAGAATCCTTGGAATTAGGTTGGGCGTTACCGGATAAGTAGGGAGAAGCCCCACAAATGCTCTCTGCAAGTTGCCTACCTATACCCGCAAAATACGTGCTAATGCTGTCCATTGACTGTTGATGATCTTTACCTTGTTCAAATAGGTCTATCGCACTCGATTTAGGTTTACGTCTATTAGTGACTGATTGTATTACCTGCCACAACTGTTTAGAGTTGTTGCCAGCTTTTCTAAATTCTAACTGTTCGTAATCTCTTTTTGCTTTTCTTAATAAATTTGTACAATAATTGCGGTATCGCTTATAACTGATTGACAATATTTCATCCGTGGGTCGCTTTTTTAGTTTTTTATATAGGTCGTCCCTATGTCGAATGCACTTGAGAAGCCCCTGGGTAATCCATGGTTTAATAGGACTTCGCCTACGAGACAATTTGATAATTTGAGTATTACGTGTTATGATAGGGAGAATAGGCTCAATAAAAAGTTTCACTGCTATATCGGGATCTTTAACGTCGTAGACCGGTGCAAAGTTAACATTACGAAGGCTATCAGAAAGATTGCTATCGTCAATTTTAGTAAAGGTAGAAATAATTTTATTTTTAGGCATTTTTAGGGACATGGTAAGAAGCACTGCGAAGTGATCTGTAACAGTCGTTTCCAATACAAACACCTTACATGATAGTGTGGTCTTCAAGTTTATATGGTCGAGACATGTATAACCGTGTGTTGGCAGGTCATGCCCTAGGAAGAGTCCATGTTGAGCAAGTGTATCAAGATAATCCATTGTGTAAGAGGATACGTGACCTTGGGCAGTGTCGATATTAATGTCTCCTAAAAGAATAATGTTTCTATAACATTTTACATTAATAAGAAGACAGTCCAGTGATTGTAAAAAAGGTGTAGGGTCTTTAAAGGCGTATGGTCTATAAACTGCAATGATAGCTACTTCCAAACCCACAGAGACCATTAAACAACTCGCGTCAGAAAGATCTGGTTCGCTCACTCTAATATTAGGCAACGTTGACTTAATGTAAATAATGACTCCGTCATTTTTATTACGTGTTACCAAAGTTTTGTGCGCGACATATCCGTCGAGTTGAGGAATGTCCGGGTTGCAGGAAAGCCAGCACTCAGACAGTACAATAATATCGACGTCTCTGTCTAATCTTGCTAACAGGGTTAAGAGCTCCAAGTAATTTGCGCCTATACTACGTATATTTTGTGTTAATATATTAATGCATGGAGAAAAGGTAGGTAATTGCGTTCTACAAGTATTCAGATCACAAGTTAACGATTCACAGAATGAAACACCGTCCAAGTTAGACATTAAATCATTAATTGCTGCGAATTTTGAATAAAATTACTATCAGGGCGCAGCAACAGGCATATAAACTATTTATAGGATAGTCCATAACAACCCGGAAGTCATCAGGCGTCAAAAAATATCTATTACGTTGACCAAAGCTAGTTGCTAATGTAGTATTATTAAACAGATAATGCGTTCCATCTACCACAGTCAAATCACAATAGTTCCAGCGCACTCGAAACCGACCACTCAATAAGCAGGACGTGTCGTTACAGTAAAGAGTACGTAACAACCTTCCCGCACAAACCCCGCCCATACGCATACCTAACACATAGGATTTCTCACCAGACGAAAAAAGCCATAGAAAAAGAGCAGATATAATAATTCTAGTAGTTTGTGGGTAAATAAACAAACAATAACTCAAACAGATTAACACTCGGATTATTAGTGTTATGAATAATGTAAATAATTTAGTGCAATGTTTACAAGTGTGTCGATTTGTATTAGAGGAATTTGCTTTTTGTATTTGTAAAATATTAATAAGAAAAACGGCAACTATTATAATGATATCTGTAGCTTGCGGGTAAATAAACAAACAACCCAAACAGATCAACACTCGGATTTGTAGTTGCATGAATAATGTAAATAGTTTAGAGTAGTGTATACAAGTATGCTTATCTAATTGTTGTATGTGTAAAGTGTAAAAGTTTCGGGTTTTAGTGTAATGACACAGATACAAAGTAAATATAAAAGTATAAAAGTGAAATGTGGGTAAATATACAAATGACCGTATATATACACGGTACATATACCAAAATATCATGTTTACAATTTTTGTCTGTGTGTCCGTCTGTCTGTCTGTTTGTTTGTTCCAGTTAATCTCTGAAACATCTAGACTGATTTTGATTTGGTTTACGCTTCACTGGCAAATAGCTGAAGATTTTAGGAGTTACTTAGGCTACTTTTTTTAGACTAGCTACGCCCAGCGGCGTGGCTTGCAGCCTCAACAACGACCGCGGTTAAAACCGCGGGGCTCAGCTAGTAGTTTTTTTTTAATTCATAGTATACTAGCTCACCCACGTAACTTTATTTGCGTCACTTTTGAATCATGCTCGGCTTCCATTGCTCTAAGTGTGATGGTAACTATCTCATCTTAAGTACGCCAGCAAAACACACATTTTGCATAAAAGTAACTGACTCGGCGAACTTCGTACCGCCATATTTACTTATCTCGCTTCTCGTAGCAAACAAAAAAAACTTTTCCCATAATCTATTATTTTTTCTTTACACAAATCTTATCCTAACAATAATGAACACATACAAAAAATAATTATTTAATTTGGTGCAGCCGATCAGAAGTTATGCGCGTACATACGTTTCGGCGATTAATTTTTATATATATATATATATATAAAAAAGCGGCCAAGTGCGAGTCCAACTCGCCCATGAAGGGTTCCGTAGCAGCAAGTAACATATTTTTTTGTGTATTTGAGTTGACCGAATGAAAGGTAAATTGCGGTTTACAATTTATGACGTATTAAAAAAGAACTACTAACTAGATCTCGTTCAAACCAATTTTCGGTGGAAGTTTGCATGGTAATGTACATCATATATTTTTTTTAGTTTTCTCTTATTTTAGAAGTTACAGGAAAACACACACACATTTTACCACTTTGGAAGTGTATCTCGCACAAACTATTCAGTTTACAAAGAAATGACATTAGAAACCTCAATATCATTTTTGAAGACCTATAGAAAGCATAGAAACACCACACGTATGGGTCTGATGAATAAAAAATTGTTGAATTTCAGTTCTAAGTACGGGGAACCCCAAAAAATTACTGTTTTGTTTTCTATTTTTGTGTGAAAATTTTAATGCGGTTTACAGTTCTTATAGACATACGGACAGACAGACAGGCATGACGCATCCATAAGGGTTTCGTTTTTTGCCATTTGGCTACGGAACCCTATGAATGTGAATCTGTTAAATAGTTTCGGACTTCATCGTAAGCAACGACACGGGAATCATACATATAAGAGACCTATTATAATAACATATGATTAAATAAACTCTAATACCGTTTTGTTACATTGAGTTCTTTCCTTGAGATGACGGCAACATAGAACCGGTCGTCGTATAGGGCCTTGGGGAAGGGAGATGATGATGATGACGTCACGTACTGTCGTACGATCCCAGAATAGTCTGTTATATTATTATCGTACATATTATATCTATATATATAGATAAATAAATCGCCGAAACGCGCATAACCTCCGCTGCACCAAATTAAATAATTCTTTTTTTTGTGTTCTTTATTGTTAGGACAAGGATCGTCTACAAGAAAAATGAAAAGATAAAGGAAAAAGTATTTTTTTTGTCCGGGACTGTACCTACACCGACAGTTGTAAGTTGAGACAGATTGTAAATATGGCGGTACAAAGTGCGCCGCGTCAGCTAGTTTATATATAAATATGTGTATATATATCATTGAGACACGAATAAATAAATGATTATATTCACAGGTTAAAGAAGTAATCGAACCTGAAAATTAAGGTAGTAATAATAAAAATTAAGTAAGGTTTATTACTAAACCAACTTGATGGACTTATCATCTTCCTAGCCTTATTATTCCGAAGACTAATTGGGATAGGCTACTAATACAACTGGTTTTACCTGAATATCAGTTTTTCTACGAAGTGACTGGCATCGGGCCTCCGAAACCCTGAGGGCAAACTGAATTCGAACTTCCCAACAACTACGGCTTAACGTGTTCTCCGAGGGACGAGCGGGAAACACCGTCATCTTCCATACTCCGGGCTGTTGTTAAGAATTTGTTGTAAGAATTAATCCGGGAGTCGAACCCGAGACCTCCTGGTTGGCAGTCGCTTACGCTAACCGCTAGGCCAACAAGACTGTTACTTTGATTGACTCATGTTTGTTGATTCAAGTTAAATGATGATTCAAGCTGCAAATAAAATCAAAAGTTATTTATTTAATTTTGTAACACGATTTAGTGTGTACACATCCGTGTAAAATATGTACTTATTTATCCTCGTGATGACCTATTTTTATGGTGTGATTCATGTTATTTATGATTCAAACGTAAAAGACATGTGGGGGTTAAGTCTGATGTTGTTATATGTGGTGATTCATCAATGTGCTTGTTAGTTACGAACTAAAAAGATACATGTTAATGAATAAGGTGACAGTTAATAAACTAAATTTCCAATTTCCTGCCTGTTTGTAACGTGGGGAGGATAGAAACTACATATTATTCTCGTACTTTACTTTACATTTGGTCAACTAAGTTTTGTCCTACGATTTATTTTGGCTTATATTTGTAAGCACTTTTTTGTATGTACATTTTTATGATTATCTGGGGAATCGAACGGATGAAACGCTTTATGGTAAATAGTTACCATATTGACGAAGCATTTCTTACACAGTAGTTATTTTTTCATTCTTCATTGACCTTTAGTTAAATCTTAGTTTGGGAGCTACGATATTACTTATGGCAGTACCACTACTATACTACATAAAATATATTACCAAGCATTGAAGTAGTTGAATGAAAAAAACGACTGAGATATTTTTTAATCAGCTAAATTCCCAAGCGTTTTGACTGCAGCGTGTCAAATTGTATCATTTATCAAACCTTAGCTCCCGGCCTAACTTTAGGAATACCACACACACTTAAGCAAATTCTAAACCATTGGATTTTGGACTTTAAGTAAGTAGTAATAGGCTACATTTTCTATTTCATAATTTTGTTTTAGAATATTTTGCACAAGTATTGTTTACCAAAGAATCGAACTGACAGATGCGTCGTAAATACTTATTAATGATTTCGTTGAAGCTTAAGTGGATATGAAAAATCGTTCGCGAATAGCAAGTCATTGTGGGTTTTTGAATTCAGGACTAATAGTTGTTTGATTTCATGGTTTTAGACTAAGGGTGATTTTGACATATTTTTATTTGTGAGTGCAAAGACTTTGTTGAATGAATATTTTTTTAAACTACTTACAAATAAAATTAAATGAACTCAAGTTCCAAAATTGTGAAAAATGTTCCAAAAAATCTTAATCTCTGTCTATAGTCTACACGATTTATTTGATTTTGACTTGGGCTGAATCTATCTATTCTAATTAGATTCGTCTTACTTGTAAGAATGATAGAGTAAATGAAATAAAAAAAAAATTGCTTCACCAGCTTGCAAATTTCAAGTATATCAGGATCTCACAGGAAACCAACCAAAGCGACAGCATTCGTGATGTCGTGTTTCAATGTGAGTGGGAGACCGGAGACCCAATGATGCAGAAGCATCTCAATAGACCACCATGTTATGGGTTACCGTGCTGCATTGTTGCATTATGTGCATTTGCAATGTGACCACTACTCTTGGGTTCTGCTCATACTCTTCATCATGCAGAATATAATCACTTTGGTAGGCCCAAATGTAAAAAAGGTACAGTTTCACACATTTTTTTTGTTTATTTCTAAAATTAACTTGCTTATTAAGTAATATTGCTATCTATCAATGCGTTATAACAAGTTTGAATATAGAGGCATAGAAGAGTTTATTCACTCTATATTTTAAAATGAATTAGTTATGTAAATACGTTCCAACTAATTAGTAAGGTCAACAAACTAATACTTTACATCAATTAAATAATCTTGTAGTACACAATGATAGCACTGTAACAAAGCTCGACCGCCTTGTTTTTCCCCATCACAGAATATAAAGTGTTGCATTAATATACACTTAAAATTGTTTAGATTAAATATTAATCTCTATCTAAAATCAATATCTCACTTTTCTACCAAAAAACTTGTTTACTAGTTTAGATAAAGTTTGTATTCCAAAACTGGTAAGTTCAAGATGTAATGTGGAATGAGATTTTTGTAGATAATCCGGCACCTTTCAAATTTATTTGGTTAATTATATGTTATATTAGAATGATAACTTTTTTGAATAGGTCATATTTTGTTTTTGTATAATTAACATGTCTGGTGGTCCAGTGGTTAGTGAGACTGACTAATAACCCGGAGATCATCGTTTCGATTCCAAACCAGGACAAATAATTGTAGGTATGAGCATGTCCATCTATTCCACGTCTGGATGTAATTTACCTATAGCCAGAAATATCTGGAAATATTTAAGAGGCTTTGCCTAATTTAAGATCGTTCGGACATCTTAAAGAGAAATGGCTTTGTTATTACTAATTAATATTTTCAAAGAATAGTCGTTTATTACACTTTTAACAGCATATTATTATGTGGCCACTCGTTCGTTGTTTAAGCAAGACTGATGTTACAAACCATTGAACATTTTAAAATACTTTATCTTAAATCAGAAAATGTATTCCAACTGGTGTTTTTTTTAATGTACGTAAAAAATGACAAACTTAATAGAACTGCGGCATTACTTCAGATAGATAGTAGTTCAGATAATACGTCAGGATATTACGATGCCTTTATTCAAGTAATCAAGAGCCTTGATGTGATGATGGCATCCAAAATCATCTCGGCCAGACCTTTCTCTCCAGTCAGATCTCCCCGTATACGTGTGATTAAAGCCATATGTATCTTTGATAATTATTTCTTTATGTTAATATGTGAGTTTAATGTTCAAGCGTCACTTGATATAGCTATTGTGGTCAGTATAAAATTCTATTTAAATTTAAAACGCAAATAAAAATGAAGATTTACATGCTGTAATAGGTAACATTTTAGAGTGACAACTTTGGACATAGTCCCTTTCGCTACTGGTGAGGATTTCACCCTCACATTTAACAACTAAAAAGTTTGCGGTTGGAAAGTACTTCCTTACGTTCAGTTCAGAATGTTATTCCTGTCATGGTTTTACAATTACTAATAAATGTCTCAAAATAAAACTTTAAGTGAAATTAAACAGTTGATGGTACAATTTCTCTTGATAATTATTTCATTGAATATTTTATAGTATGCCAAATGTAGATAGCAGTAGCGTGACTTCTGCTTTCCAATTAAATGAATCTGATTCAATATAATATTAGCTAAAAAATTGCTGTTCAGAATGGGACTCAAAGGTTCCATAAAAAAACTTCATACTCTTTCAATGGAATTTGAAGTAGGGTTGCGTTCTCAACTCTCATATTCCTTGGAAATGTAATTGTTTCCAGACAGATAATAAAGAAAATAGATACAATGGAGAGTACAAGCAATTCATATGCAATAGGCTAAGGCTGCAGTAGAACATAGAGACAGTGTTTACTTGCATAGCCCTTTTTCACTGACTAGTTCAGATAAACTGGTCAGTTTATACTTCAAATTTTTTGATAACTATATATATTAATACCTATAAACGTTTTAAATAATCAAACTACTTCCATTACTTATATGAATATTTTGAATTTATTATATAGCTAGTATTTTATCGATACCTACTTTATATAGGAATCTATAGATGACACAATAAAATTAAATATTTATATGTATTTATTGCCAAGCACATAACCAAAGACATATCGTCACCAATAAAACCCGTCTGAGAGAGGCTCGTTCATATTTTAGAGGAGCCTAAACTCTTGCGACCACCTAAGCCGCGACCCAATTGGTCGCTGCTCGTTTGCGACGGATTAGACGCTCGTAAAATTCTCAAACTGCGCGGTAAGCTTTTAATGCGACCACCTGTCACACCAAACCGTAAGATACTCGTTATTTTATCTTCATCAAAACAATACTTCACGAAAGTATTAAAATCAATTTGAATTTTATTTTATTTCATATGAATCAAATCTACAACTATGTTTACAAATTAAACTTAACTTTTCCATACTAATACTATTAATTCGAAAATCACAACGATTATAATGAAATTTTGTAATTTAGATACTTTCATTCTTAAGGATAGGCATAGGATATTTTTTACCTCAATATCCGAGACATGAGCCGCGGGCAAAAGCAAGTAAGCTATATATAAGGGAAATTCTTAGAAAAAGGTCTTAAAACAATGTACTAGATTATACAGAATCATTTAGTTTGTTTTATGACGTGTATGAAAATAAAACTTAATATAGCACTAATTTTCGAGACTTATTGTCTATTATTATATCCCACTATAATGATTGAAAAGTTTCTGAGGATGTATGGATATTTATGCTTTCACGCAAAAACTAATGAACGGCTTCGCTCACGCAGACTTTCATTCCCTGATTTACCTCCTTAGGGGTGTAATTTTCAAAGTTCCTTTCTTAGTGAGCACTACTTAAGTTATATAAAGAAGCTACATTCAAAATTTCTGGATTCTAGGTTCAGCGGTTTGGGCTGTGCGTTGATCTATAGGTATGTCAGTCAGTCAGTCACCTTCCTCTTTTATAAATATAGATAGATATAATCCACAGATAGAGTCGCACAGATTATCTAGTAATAAAATAAAGTAATGACACAGAACATTGTACGGTGTAAGAGCAACCCAAAAGTCATCTGTTGCACTACTTACGTATATTTTATGCGAGACATTACAAGCGGCATAACAGTAAATAGTTACATTTTTATGGCAACACAAACTGACACAATTACACGAATTACAAGTTACGTCGTAAAATAAATAAATGAAGTGAAATCAACTAATTGATTTTGTTTTTTAATAAATATGACGGTTTATTGCTTATTAGCTAATGTGGATGACGGATGTTTGTGTTTTTATGGTAGCACTATTATTTAAATGGTTTCGTTTTGATAATATATTAATTTATTTTTACTTTACTGTACTGGAAAGAAGGTTATATTTTTTGATTATATTTATATTTCTTTGGTATGCTCTATGACCTGTGGCATGATAAGTTTTGTCTTGTCTTTGAATTCATTTGAATTATGAGAGTCATACTGAGTACATAAAAATTATATAACAAATATAATCACCGGATCGTAAATTTTAAATAGGGTTTGGGTTGAATGGTCGAATATATTGTCGTATAATCGTGATTTTTCGATTGGGAATTGTATATATTTATGTATTTCTGCAGCTCCTTTTGCTCAACTTTATTTTTGAAGTGTAGCAACTGCTACACAAGTAGTATCTAACCTGTTGTTATCAAAAACGTTGTTATTTACTAAGTTGTCAATACCCGATTTATACAAGTAGTATTGCAGCATTGACATTCCACTTTAACTAATTTCCTTCAGGAACATAATAAGTGACTCTCCCTACATTGTAAGTTTACTGCCCACATTCTAGTGAGCCTGTTTTCTATACGTATTAAAATTACAACAGTCCCAAGGGCACTACTTACATCCAAGGTGCGTCTCACTTGAAAACATTTAACACGTATTTACAAATAGGAATGGACGCTAAATAGATCGCTATCACCTACGTCAGGGACTGTTTAAGTCATAAACGGAAGCGTATTCGAGAATAATATTACATGACTTTTGTAGCGAGTTAATTAATCTCAATATAAATTTCTTTCTTCTAGAAATCGTTCTGTACACAAATTTACTTGTGATATACTATTTTATATTAACGGGTAGCTTTCCTCGGAACTAGATCTTGAAGTGCTACATTACCTTATTGCCTTAAATTTAATTGGCCAGTGGCCTAATATATTCAGATCAACTTGCAATAATGAATTCCAGAACACAAAAAATGCTAATATAAAGTGCTAAGATGTTTTTTTTTTTTATTTTGTTAGGTCTAAGTTTATTTATGATGTTTCTACACATCAAACTTTAGACCTATATTTAGGTAAACAAGGGAACTGTTATATACAAAAAAACAGAAAACAGTAGTTATCTTAATTGATTAAGATCTTTAGAAAAAGACACACAAGAGAAATTTATGTGACTAGTGTACCTATATATCACTTCTGTATATGTCCTCCACTGTCTGGATTTATTTTTACCATTTATTGCTCACCGAGATATTACCCGCAGTCGTTGCTGTACCTTTACATCAACAACTGCGAGTAACAACCGTGGAAGTCAACAGTAAAAGAAGCCTAAGTCACTCATTACACCATGAGCTGTCTGCCAGTTAAAGTTTATTCAAAATCAATTCAGTCGTTTCAAAGATTAGCCGCAATAAATAGACAGATAGAGACAGACAAAAATTGTAAAAATTGCTTTCTTGGTGTAAGTACTGTGTATACTTTTATATGCATTTAGTAAAAAAACCTATTAATATGACATTACAAACAGACACTTCAATTTTATTTATATGTATAGATTTGTTGTATTTGTATTGACTTGAAAGTTAAACACATATGTTTATGCTACAATACTGCGCTGAATTATTAATAAATAAATAAATATTTCGGACATCTAACACACATCGCCATCTAGTCCCAAGCTAAGCAGAGCTTGTGTTATGGGTAATAGACAACTGATATAAATACATATATACTTTTTTTGTAAATACATACATATTATACATAGAAAAAACCTAAACTCCGAAACAAATATTTGCAGATCATACAAATATTTGGTCCGACCCGGGAATCGAACCCGAGACCTCATGCACAGCAGTCGGGTACGCTACCATTGCGCCAACGAGGCAGTCAAATTGCCAGCATTTGTCTTGAAAAATACCAACCAAAAGTTTATCCCTTGACCCACGTCGTACGGTGGGTGGCTAGAAACGGGTGGAATATTAATTGCACCTCTATTTGAATGAGGATCAGACAAATGTGGCTCGTGACAAGAAGTTAGATCTTAGTTTACATTTGGCTAAGGGCTTGACTATTAAGTGCGGATGTAGTAGGATTTAATAGTGAAAAGTTTGTTGAAGAAAAATACTTAAGGATTTTACATATTTCTGTAAACCAGGGCACTTTCGACTGAAAATAATTAATAATAATAATAATCGTTTATCAATTGTCTCTCACACAGAACAGTAAAAATCAGTTCACAAGTTCAGTGTTATATAAGAGCAGTGGAGGAATCTGTGTGAGAGACTGGTATCTGTACTAGGAGAACCTAACCTAATTTAGCTCTTTGTAAGGAAACGAATACGATCGAGTATCACTTTTTATTAAAAAGGATGTTATATTTACTCGGCTCTGCATAAGTAGTTACTACTAATTTTTGTTAGTCAGATTAGTAAAGATTCGGTTATTCAATGAAGTTAAAACATGTCATGGTATAAGGTTTCTTTTTTTTTGCTACCACCAAAATCATATAGCTTATTTGATAAAAAACGCTGAGAATAATAAAATATTTTTAACTAACATGTCTCGCGGTTTTGCTTACGGTATTATTAATTTTGTAATATGCCATCCCAGATTATATTCTAACTTTGTGCCAATCCTCATAAAAATCCATACAGCCAGCTATAATAGTCGTAGCCTACAACGTACAACGCTCTCTGTTATAAACTTTTACGTTTGTAATACCAGTATAGTACATACATCATTGACAGTCTCAATTTAGGACTTAAAAAAATTATGCTTAAAATAATCCTAAAATTCAAATTAATTATTTTAAAACTTTACGTCATCAAACTTTAAACTTTAGGATTTTGAGTTCCAGTCCCAAAATTGAGTCGAAAATCGATTCAACTCCGCATACATTATTCATAATCGCTGTTGTTCGTTCCACCGAGTGATAAATTACCGGTAATTGTATCCAAGTATCGGTGTTTCAAGAAAAATCGTCGAGTCATGTAGCCCGAGTTTACCTATCTACATACAGATCTTTATGAATGCGAGGATGCCGCAGCTTGTAATTAGATACTTTGTGTAATTGTGCGTAGAATATATTTGTATTAGCTGCATATTTGTACAAATATGTTGGAAACAAGTTAGTACAGGTAAAATTGTAGTGTTTATTTATGTTTAGATGCGGGTATTACATACCTTTGAATTGCGTATAGCTACATAATATATTTATATATATATGAGCACACTAACCGATCGACGCAACCTCGTTTGCGTATCCTATTGCCCGTAGGGTGATAATTTTTTCCAACATTTTAGTAAGTTCTTCATTAGTGCTCAGCTCCTGGCATGATAATATATAACCTATAGCCTTCCTCGGTAAATAAGCTATCAAACACTGAAAGAATTTTCCAAATCAGACTCGTTACTGAGATTAGCGCGTTCAAACAAACAAACAAACCCTTTAGCTTTATATATTAGCATAGATAAAACTGTAGGTAGTCTCAGGTAGAGCAGAATAATTTGATAGTTAAGGTCTCACATTCAGAATTCGGAATCATACTCATACATCCAGTGCGAAAACTTCGAACTTAAAGTTGTATTGTATTCAATTTAGAATAACCAACCATAGCCTCTTTTCTCCAACAGTGTGTTGATAATTGGAATAAAAGAAAGAAACGTTAAAAATAAAAGTTAAAAGTCAAAATGTTTTCATGAAAGCATTTATTGAGGATCCATCTCAATAGCAACAATATCATCTGATTAAAATAGCCTTTGCTATAAATTCTATCATCAAGTCAACTCCAATTGGTCTAGTATTTTACTTAAATTATATGTATATACACATATAAAACACAACATACAAACAAACTCTTCAGCTTTTTAAGCTGAAGAGTTTGTTTGTATGTTGTGTGGGTTAGTTAGTATATGTATATATAAACATAGAAATTTCTTTAAAATTTACTCTCAAGGTTTGTGTACGTGCAACTTAATTCTAATGCTTATTTGGAAGATTCATGATCTAGATATTTTCATACCTTCTTCTTATAACTTCTGTTTGAACATTTAAATAAACAAGAAGAGTAATATTACTCATACTTCTGAACTTTGCGGTTGATATAATTTACCACGGAAGCACATAATTCAGTTCAACTTCCAACATTGACCTGATAATTAACCTTTACTTTAAATATTTAAAAAGTGCAACAACATTTTGTTCCCGATTGCAATGAAAACGTGATTCTTTTAAATACAGATCACCATTTATTAATTACAGATATGAACAAAAGGCATGAGAATAACGGGCGCGCCAAACTCATTTACCAATGTCTACTGATATTAAAATCCATTTTCCTGAATCGATCCGACGAGTAATTGTCGGTAATAATCCGAAATACAGAACAGAGGTGTCGATGTAAGGAGATATACGGTCCGTTACTTGCAATATGCAGGTGGTCAGTGTAACATCGATATTTTTAAATCGATACGCAATGAATTGATGATTCCGCACAATTTGATCGATCGCAATGTTTCTGATTGCGTCATGCGACGACGTTTATTTTTATTCGTTTGGTTTTATTTTCTTAATTTTAATGATAATATCAAATCTTAAACAATCCATCTTAAGTTTTTTATGACCGGAGCGGGATTCATATTTTATATTTAAAAAGAGAAGGGCTTAAAATAAATGGTGGCTGTAATTTAATTTAAATTCGAAAAGAAGCCACTAGATATCATGTTCAAGTGTCATATTTCAAATTTATTATTAATGGCTCTACGTAAACTGGTTAAATCAACATAATGGTTTTAAACCAATGTAATTTGAAACCTAGAAGAGTCATACATTAATACAAGTAGATTTCTCTGGCTACATAAAATATTAAATGTCGTGTTTGTGGAGCGAATTGCGTATCAGCAAATTTACCGAGGCATCGCCGTTATGTCGGTGTTAGCTTTTCACACAAATACGGTTTGTGAATGATGCTTAGTACGAAACAGATGGGGGGTTTTGTAAATTTCTTTAGACTTATAAAGAAACCAGGTTACACAATTGAACAATAATAAAACGATATATTTTTAAAAAAAACAAAGAAGGAATACATTTTACTTTTAAACAGTTCAGTTTACATCACAGTATTCGATATCTGATAATTTCTTATTTAAATATATGAAAAACTGATCTAAATTCGAAATTCAAATTGTTAAACTGCCAGTCTCTAAACCAACAATTTGAATAAAGAACGCACCTCTTCAAACATTGCTTATTGCTGCTTTCGTGTTGACGAACTACAAGCTGAACGACCAGCATACTTAGACCCGCGGTGACCACTTCACACATATAAATGTGTACTAATACTTTTCAATGAAAGGGGTATCAGAGCTCAGGTTAAATCGGAGAGCAAGTTTACATGTGTAAGCTTTTTAGAAATGAGATCGTGAGGTTTCTCATTGTTTGACATGCTATTACGAACGTTCGGAATTAGAATAATAAATGTTTCTTTGAACTTTCAATATTTTTACGACGCTAAATATGGCCACGCAAAATGTAGTCTGTTGACATTTTCATTTTCTAATGAGTGTATTTAGACGTTGGTGTTTGACCGATGTGCTAGTATAGAGGTAAGTGAATTTGACTGCTAAGCTAGAAGAACTAAACTAATGAACTGATTTTAATTAATGAGGTGACAATAGATTCATATTATTAACCCGGGTGACATAAGTTTTTACGTACTCGGATCATATATTTTATAACGCTTTGCTTATTACAAAATTAAAAATTTTGTTTCGTTTTCTTTGGTCGACTTCGTTCTCATTCAAGTCTCATAGTTAAGAGAAAGAAAATTGTAAACGCTATTTATTTTTTTAAAAGGAGCATCAGTGGAATTTCTTGCCAGATTCTTCTCCATTAAGGGTAGAACTTGGAACTGGCGACTAAAATCACTCGATTTATTAATATTGACTATTCATAAGTGCCTGTACAAAAGTGCCTATTTGAATAAAATATTTTTGACTTTGACTTTAAAACTCTTGGCAATAGTCTGTGGTGTGCTGCCAACGTCTCCCTGCAGCCTTCACCGAAGGTCTTGAAATGATGATGATTTCATAACTATAATGATAAAATAAACTGCATGACATATGATTACCACTGGAGCCTTTCTTTCATGAACTTTGTAATTCCATTCACCAGTCAACATAAATGATGCAGTTATTTCTATCAATTGCAATCAGAGCTCTACTGTCTAATTATACTTATAATTGATAGATACGTAATTGTAATAACCTGTTTAAAAGTATTGCATTTGATTATGTAATGATCTATACAGTAGATGATTTAGATATTAATCATTGAAATATCTATTGTTGGAATAGTATGGACCTCCCTTATTATGTTTGGCAGGGTCAGTTTCAAGACGTCTATTAGAATAAAAGGTTATATTTTAATAATTGTAACCTTATTAGTTAATAGCTTTTATGTGCTACTAAAATGGCAATTAAGTATGCGAATGATATTAGGTGTTAATCTATAGTTTGATTTGCAACTTTAGAATTATACGTCTGGGTAGTTGGTACAATGGAAATTCAAATAAGAGTTAAGCAATAGGTCAATGGACTGTCTGCACTATAATAATAAGCACTGTAAATATACGGAAAAAGAACATTATCACTTTTATGAACTGTATGATGTCTTATTAGAATCCGTATATTGTTCATCTATACTAATATTATGAAGCTGAAAAGTTTGTTTGTTTGTTTGAACGCGCTAATCTCAAGAACCGCTGACCGATTTTAAAAACTCTTTTAGTGTTGGATAGTCCATTTATCAAGGAAAGCTATATATCATCACGCTGAGATCAACAGAGGCTGAGCACCAATTAAAAGAGTTTCAAAAACGCGGGAAAATTATCACGCTACGGGCAATAGGAGACGCAAACGAGGTTGCGAGGGTCTATACAAATAAATAAAATTGAAGTGTCTGTTTGTAATATTAAAATAACCGCTTTTTACTTAATGCATATGTATGTATACACGATACATATACCAAAAACGTAGTTAAAAAATTTTTTGTCTGTCTGTTTGTTCCGGGTAATCTCTGGAACGGCTGGACGGATTTTGACGGGACTTTCACTGACAGGTAGCTGATGATCTGGGGAGTAACTTAGGCTACTTTTTTTAGACTAACCTTTTCCCTCGGCGTTACTCGCGGTACGACGATAACCGCGGGTAATAACGCGGGGTTCAGCTAGTTTCTTATAAGATTATGTTGATTTAATTCTTTGTATCACTTCCTATAGCTATTATGACGTATAAGTGCATATTAATATATACAAGCAATTCCGTTTATTTATAAAAGTCACCAATAGGTTAAGAAAAGTAAGAAGTCCCTTTGAAAGACTTCAACGCGTTCTTGTTGCCTAATCTCAGAACAATGTTTTAGAGATAATTTTAAAATATTTTCTTCATTTCAGTTTGAATTACCACACAAGAGGTATTTAGCTTGGAGGTATAATAATTAATTAAAATGAGACTACTCCTGTCAATAATAAATATGTCATTATTTGATATTAAAACTATTAAAAAATTAATTTATATTTCTATAACAATGTAAGCCTTATTTCCATGTCTTTTCTAGCCTTTGGCGTCAAATGACAGCTTATAAGATATAACGATTCTAGCTAGATTGGGCAAAATATAATTTCTCTCGAACCATTTTGAACCCTAAATCTACGGACTTTATGCTCAAAATCAAAAGTAGATCTTTGACAAACGGACAACCAAGACGAATCACACAATATACCGACTCACAATTATTAATAATAATTAAAATTAATTTTCAATAAGGTATATAAATTAAAAAGGGCGACTTTCGCTTATTAATCGTTTTCGTTCGTGACCAATCGGGTGGGGTCGTGAAACTTCGGGCGTTTCCGCCGTCCGTTCGGCTTCCCTCGGGCGCTACGTCGACTTGATTAATGGATTTCCATGGCCAAAAATGTGAGTTGTATTTTTTTTATAATTCCCTTGGAGGTGTTTGAACTCTTTTTGGGGTAGCCGCAAGTAATTAGTGGTTATTGAATATAAAAGTTTGACAGGTTTTGTGAGGGGTTAATTGCTTTGTTTCTTCTGAGGCTCTGGTAATCTGTTTTCTTGCTTCAATCCTGTGGGAAAATTATTTATAATGTTTTATATTAAAATTATTATTCAATTCTCTTGAAATCTTTGAATTCTTTGGGAAGATTATAAGAAAAGTTACTGTTACTTATAAAAAAAGTATATTTATAACTACATAGGCATTATGTTGGCAATCAAAGTTGTGGATCGCCAAACTTTAATGTCAAAATTTAATGTTGTTATGTAATCTTATTTTAAATTTTGGTGAGAGAATAAATCATACCATAGATCATATTAAAATAGATAAATTACACACTTTTTTAATTTTTTGTATGGACTTGCCGAAATTACTCTAATCTGCCTAATGGAAAGCATAAGCAGAATCCAAGAGTGCTCATTGCAAATGCAAACAATGCAGCGTGGTGACCCACACCATTGCGGGCTAGTGATGCTTCTGCATCATTGGGCCTCCGGTCTCGCACTCACCGACGAAACATGACAGCACGAACGCTGTAGCACCGTCCCGGTCGAGCCGGCTCGTTCGTGCTGAAATCAGCGTGGCTCTACTACCTTGAGTTTTTGACCCCTGGCTTAGAAGTCATCACGTCATTAAATTCTAGACCAAGAGACTAATGATGTTAAAAGTTTGTTATTATCAAAGATTGTCATTCATACCATCATCTATATGGTTGGCAGTCCATAACTGTGCCCTTTCCCGGAACTTTTTGCCTCCTACAACAAAACTGTGGAATGAACTGTCGCCTGCGGTATTCCCGGACCAATACGACCTTCAAACCTTCAAGAAAAGAGCGTACTCCTTCTAGAAAGGCGGGAAACGCACGTCTGTTCATTTGCCCCCTACCTCATAAAAAATCATATTAAAACCACAAAGCATCGAATCGTAGAAGTCAGCCAAATTACCCGTATAATCATTAAAAAAAAATTATCCATATATTTTCTTCAAGAACTTTATTCCTGAAGGTATAAGGTTGAATTTTGTTTGTTGACGTTCCAAAACAATTCACAAGGACATGACAATATTTCACAAAAGTGGTGCATAAAATTCGACGACGCTGATTGGCCGTTGACCTCATCGTAACGGTCCTATATGAGTCTAAGAAAAGAATTCCTAATCAGTGTTTTTGTTATATATTTAGCGTAAATATTTTTCTTTTGAAACAATTACTTACGGTGTGAGTAAAACATCATAGTGTATGAATACAGGGCGTAGCGGAGTGTTAGGTTGTCACTCATTCATAATAATGATAATAATAAAGCTTTATTTAATTTCATACTAATATTAAAAAAGCCTCTTGTCTGGGAGATATTGTATTTTAAGCGATAAGACCGCTAGTTGTACTAAGCAATGCAAGCAAGCATTAAGTCGTATACTCAGTTATCTGGTGTACAATAAAGCGATGTTTGCATTCGTAATGAGTATGGAGACCACCACTCTTAGATTCTGCTTATGCTTTCCATCAGGCCAAGTAAAGTAATATACCTAGGTTCATATGAAAAAAAAAATCAATATATTTCAATTTTGACAACCCTAGATTGAGCAAATACAGAGCGTGTTAATCTTCTACCGGGGACCGTGAAAAACTGTAACATGTGAATGTTTTTTCAAATGTTTTGACGTTGTTGACCTCAGAGGACACTGACTCGCGGTCACAGTATTGGGAGCAAATTCTTTGTGTATACTGTTATTATGGCTATCAATATGATTTAGATTACGATTATTCTTGCTATTTAAATAGGTAGAGTCAGCATAAGGATCAAAGTTTTAATCGGTTGAATTTAAGACTAACATTTGATTTAAATGATAATAAAAACAGATATCTGTAAATTCTTTGGTTTTTTCTTTTTTGAGAAGGCTACTCTCGCACTAAGTATAAACTTACTGTGTAGCGGGGGACTTTACAAACATATATGTAACGGACACAAGGAACACCCAGAATCAGAACAACAATTTGTGGATCACACAAAGTGTTGTCCCATGTGGTATTTGAATCCACAATACGAAGAAGTAGAAAACGAAAATGCAAAACACTGCGCCATAGGTGTAGTCACTTATATATTACACTAGCTGAACCCCGCGGTGTTACCCGCGGTTATTGTTGTACAATTGTTGACAAAGCTAGTAAAAAAAAGTAGCTTAAGTTACTTCCTGGATCATTAGATACCTGCCAGTGAAAGTCCCGTCAAAATCCGTCCAGCCTTTCCAGAGATTGCCCGGAACAAACAGACAGACAGACAGACGGACAAAAAATTTAAAACTATATTTTTAGTTTATGTACCGTGTATACAAACATATGCATTTAGTAAAAAACGTTTATTTTAATATTACAAACAGACACTCCAATTTTATTTATTTGTATAGATTAGGATTGTGTTATTGAAATATGCCTTTTAACATGCCATTAATGATACTACAACTAAAATAATGATTAAAATTGAAAATTGATAAAATTAGGTAAAATTTAATTGTGTCAAAACGACCCCATTGTAAACATCACAGATAAATAGATAAAGTTACTTTCGAATTTATAATATTCGTATAAAAGTATGGTTTCACATAACACTCTGTATCATTTTGCCTACATGACATTTGGATGTCAAAAACAGTGCATGAATACCCTTCCATCAATCTGTAATTATTACTGAAGGTTCTCATAACCAACACCAATTTCGGTGCATTAAAAATACCGAAAAAGATCACCATTTTTACACTTCAACATATCCAATTAAAACTGTCTCGAACCCTTCAACTGTACACTGCAGGCCAAGAAAACTGACTCGGTTGACGCACAAAATTAATTTTAATATTAAACAAACACAGTTAGTTTTATAACAATCTTATTCCTCATTGATTCTTTTAAAAAAGGGCACGTTTTATTCGCTCATATAGTGTGTAATTACATTTTGATAGGTTGAGGTCTCGGGCGTGGTAATATTTAGCTGTCAGCACTTTCGCCGACACTTCGGGTATTTTCGTGTATCTCCGTGAGGTATTCGGTAATTTGCTTTTTTTCCGTGCAATTGTTGCCAGGCGATTTTTTCAACAATTACATGATGTAATTACGTATTCGAATATATCATATGTTTACAAAGTAATGGTTTGGATATTGATTTAAATTTGTTAATTATGTATGCATCGTTTGGAAGTAGATAAATTTATTTTATTTCAAGACTTGCATTCATTTAAATTTTTGCATTATATGTTCATAAATCAAGCTATCCTAAATGACATTTAATTTGACGAGATTAAAAATGTCTGTTTAAATCTATTATCAGATATATTTATTGCTGTGTAAATTTCTCATGAATAAAATTTAGACTTTGGGTTTAATAACATACATACAAATATTTTACGTTACTTAATCGTTTTATCACCTGTTTCATTTTCATAAAAACGAAAGTAAATTTAGCTATTTAAGTAACTAAGACTTACATTATTACTAAACCTTTGAGCGTGGTACGTTATCCCGGTCCTACGCTCAAAAGCTTTTTGTCCCTGCTATCCCTGTTAGCTACCACAATCAAAAAAAATTGTCAGGTGAAAAATGAGCCGCTCATGAAAAATTAGCTCGATAGTAATAACTTGTAAAATTTGTACCGAGGATCCCAGACTATATCAATTAGTAGACTTAAAATCATTGTTAGTAAAATGATAAAATAAAATTATATTAAAGAACACTTCAAAATGAGAATCTGTTTTGTTAGTCTGTCGCGCTTTCACGGCTGACTGCAACAGCGATTTTAATAAAATTTTACATGGAGATATTTTGGTTCTTGGGGGAAAACATAGGTTACTCTTAACCGCGTCAACCGATAGACACGTAACTAAGAGCAGAGCTAAGAGTTACAGCCAAGTCTGCAATCGTTCCGAGTCACACACTCGTTACGCGTTGTTGCGTACCTGATTCAGAAGTCGGTTTATAAATACATACATATTATACACAGAAAACACTCAAACTCCGAATCAAATATTTGTAGATCATACAAACATTTGGTCCAACTCACCAACCGCGAGACCAATGAGGCAGTCCTATGTAGTATGGCGATCCCGGCGAACTATGAGCACCGTTTTTAATAGTTATCTGTGTCATTTTGAAATTCTGATGTTGTCATAAAAACTATAATTTCTAATAATACTCATATCGAATAGAAAGTGGAAACAAGCAAAGTTATTCATGTTAATCTGCATATTTTACGTTAATCGAGTGTTTACTTTAATTATGGCCATGTCTTTGCTTTGAGTTAAATAAATAGATAATATACTTAAACATATTGTATAATTCAAATTCTAGTCAAATCATATGTTTATATTACCTTTAGTGTTGCTACTGTACAAGCTTCAACATGTTGCGAGTAGGTGTTTGATTCAACATGTTTTAATAATCATAATGACAAATATTTATGTTACATGCGAATACGCGTCAACGTGTTTATAAAATTCATGTGGAAAGTTGTTGATCTAAGTTCAATTAAGATTTGTACACGTGGGTGCTTTTCCATGACTGCCCAAATATGAGTGTAATGTTTTAAGAAATAAAAGAGAGAGTTTTCAGAGATAGTTTCTTCGTTTCATCACGACTTCTAAGTTTTAAAACAGTACGTACGTACAACGTAATTTATACTTTCGATTAACAGAGGATAACTGTCATGAAGCTTAGTTGGAGCTTAGTTTGGGCGGTTTAAAAACATCCAACGGCAAGATTACATAGCCACGACGTTGTCTTGTCAGTTTCCAACCCGCACTTGGCCAGCGTGGGGACGTATGGTCTTAACCCTCTCCCGAGGAGACCCGAGCCTAGCAGTGGGACACTATGGATTGTTGATGATATGATGGAACTTCATAAAATACATTCTAGAATTAAATTGTGTGTTAGATTGATATCCGAAATATTTATTTATTATTATATATTTGTTTCCGTCTGAGTGTACTCGTATTCAATTACGACAACAAAATTGTGCTCAAAGTTTTATATAAAGCTTAATAGAACAAATTCTAAACAAGCTTATAATCTCCCTTATCAAATAACTAGCTTTTGCACGCGGCTTCGCTCACGCAGATTTTCATCCTCTGATTTACCCCTTTAGGGTTGAAATTTCAAAACTCCTTTCCTAACGCTAATAGAGTGACTAACGTTATATAAAGAACCTACTTGCAAAACTTCAGAATTCTAGGTTTAGCGATTTGGGCTGTGCGTTGATCTCTGGGTATGTCAGTCAGTCGGTCACCTTCCTCTTTTATACATATACATTTGTGTATGTAGGTATACACCAGATTCCTTTTGTTTCAATAGAGATGCAAGACGATCAGTCGCCCTTTCAACTTCTCAGGACAATTATAGTTTATATTTCACCGTTAAGATGTCCTCCATCGATCAACACTCAATTACAGATAGCCACCGTTTTTGTACCATTTAATTTTATTTTACTTAAAAATTGTGGTAACAAGAATATGAAAATATCCATATATGTAAAAAAGCAATGAAAAATTCATTAAAAATGTAATGAAATTGTGTTAATTGGAGTCATCTTGTTATTTATGTCTTTTACACATGATTGAGATGTGTGGCGACAAGTTTTGGTAATTATAAATGGAGAAAAAGACAGCTTGATCTTATTTATTGTCTTCATAAATTTTAGCTGCCAAGGTGTAAATAGTATTTAGAATTTTTTAATAATTATCTTAACTTCACTAGGTTGTAACAGTAATTAAAGTTAATGTAAACATTTCATATACATTCGCATAGGAAAACTTATATAGTAGAAGTTTTGTACGCGGCTCTGTCAGAGTTTATATCGGTTATTGCGACAAAAAGTATTGTATGCTCTTCTCCGAGGCTTTATCTAGTTCTATACAGAAATTCACAAACTTTAGTTATTAAAACGAGAAAGCGTAAGAGACACATAGACAGAGTTACTTTCAAATCTACACTTATCTATACTAATATATAAAGCGGAAGAGTTTGTTGGTTTGTTTGTTTGTTTGAACACGCTAATCTCAGGAACCACTGGTCCGATTTGAAAAATTATTTCAGTGTTAGAGAGCCCATTTATCGAGGAAGACTATAGACTATATATCATCACGCTAAGACCTACAGGAGCGGAGCAACAATGAAGAATGTTACAAAAACGGGGGAAAATTAGCACGTTTCGGGCAATAGGAGACGCAAACGAGGTTGCGTGGGTCAGCTAGTAATGTTATAAAGCTGAAGAGTTTGTTTGTTTGTTTGAACGCGCTAATCTTAGGAACAGCTGGTCTGATTTAAAAAAATCTTTCAGTGTTAGATAGTACATTTATCGATAAAGGCTATAGGCTATATATCATCTAAGACCAATAGCAGCGGAGCGCCAATGGAAAATGTTTCAAAAACGGGAGAAAATTATCACGCTACGGGCAATAGGAGACGCAAATGGAGTAAAGTGGGTCAGCTAATTAATAATAATAGTATAGATGGTATAGTTGTACACAAAAACTGATAGTTTTCTTTTTATTTTATACAAAACTCAGAAATAAGCCGACTTCTAAAATAAAATATTCAAGAAATCTTGTAATGTACATTTTCTTTAATTGGTCAACTCCAGACAATTTTTCAGACATTTACAACTTTGATCTCAATCTGCTTCGGAACAACTTTTAATAGCTTTCACGAACACTTATATTTAATTACAATTTACATTAAATAACCATCTTAATTTATTTAATATACAATTTCTATTAATAAAAACCAGATGTAAGAAGTTAAATGACATAAACCAAGTTGTAAGTCGAGGTCTTTCAATAACTCATGGTTCTAACGTCGAGACATATTGTCGGCTGGGTAGATTGATTAATGGAATCACTGGTCTTGTAGATTTTTCTTGTAAATATATGAAAAACTTGATCCGTATTGATATGTTTGTGTTTTAAAGTACAGCGCGCATTATACAACTGGTGATACGCTTTTTGCTAAAGGCGATTTGAACGCAGTTGTACGTTATATTACGCCTCATAAAAATTGTGGTGGATTTTTATATTTAAAAGCATAAATTAGCAATGGTTTCTGCGTAGAATTGGTTATTTTTAACATTAAAAAATACTAATTTTAATTGGTCCAAATCGTAATAAGTTCTGACTATATTTCATTCATTCCTTAATTCTCTAAATTTTGCTTTGGCACATTTTATTCAAATATAACATAAATCAAATAGACATACCAAAAAATAATTACAAAGAAGCTATTTACAACTAAATCGTGTTATTAATTATTTTACTTTATATGTTCAAAATTATTTAAAAGAATTATAGAATAAAGTATTAAATATTTAATTCATAGTATAAAGCTATTGATATCTTTTGCCGAGCATTCTCACTCTTTTCTTAAAATAATTAATCTAGGTTTTACGATAAAAAAATTACACAAATGTTATTGCATTCGGTAACTGTCACTATGCGTTGACCCTTAATAGTGTAATTCATTTAAACAGTCGCAGTAAGTAGATCTTGGGACTGCGTAGCTCCTATTTAAGAGAGATAGGAATATATTTATTTAAACTCGTTTATTTGCTGTTTCATACAAATAAATGCGCATAGTAATAGACGTTCAAATTAATCTTGTAAACAAATACTTAAAGAGCAAGACAATCGGTACGATCTTAGAAAATAATAAAATTAATGCAAAATAAATGTGGGATACCCACAGACCATGTGGAGTGACGACTTGCGCAAGATAGCTGGCAGGTGCTAGATGCGAGTAGTGTTTGTGGTGACCTCCACATACAGCGGCAACAAAATCATATGCCAACGCCATCTACCGCAGATACACTGAACTACGAAGTAACGTACAACACGGAGTAAATATCAATCCTGAATCGCGCAATAGAAGCTCTCGCGCCAATTAGCATTTATACAACATCCCAACATCAACCGTTGGGCAACAGAAACTGTTGGCAGGGGGCAAACCGCCCCGATCCAGCCTCCACGCGTCCCTTGCGGGACGATGTGACGACAGACTCGATGAACCGTTGGGCAGTGGCCCGCCAGGCATGATCTCCTCGTTTGGTCGGAGGATCCTCCTCCTCCTCATACGTTAAATCGATCAGGTTGGTGCAATAATAGTGGGCAATGTCCATCAGAGGACTATAATATGCTAATCAGGACGTGATCATAAAGAAAAAAAATCTTTAGTTTCGATTGACTTTTGTGAATACCTTTTCGCTTGAAATTATAGCTATTATGTAATTTAAAAGTGGTATATTAAATAACAGTGGTTGCTTCATACAACTTTGAATCGATACTAGAAAAATAGTGTTAAATTAGACGAATAAATAAGTGGACAGCCGGGTTCGTATCATTACAAATCTGAATCTTAAAAATGTGCTCTCTAACGTATTTAGTAATAAAAACGATTAATCGTTTGTTTTTAGAGTTCCTTATACCCCAAGGAACTCATTTTCCATCTGCCTATATATCTACTACTTTTTCGAAGAATACTTGAACCTATTGACTGCCTCGTTGGTCTAGTGGTTGGCGTGTGCGACTGCTGATCATGAGGTCTCGGGTTCGATTCCCGGGTCGGACCAAATGTTTGTACGATCTACAAATATTTGTTTCGGAGTTTGGGTGTTTTCTATGTATAATATGTATGTATTTACAAAAAAAAAAAAAGTATATATGTATTTATATCAGTTGTCTAGTACCCATAACACAAGCTCTGCTTAGCTTGGGACTAGATGGCGTTGTGTGTTAGATGTCCGAAAAAATATATATATATATATATTAATATAGTTTATATTCACTATTGAACGTCAAAAGACATGCTGATTTCAACTTAGTCTTAAAACTGTTCTTAATGCGCAATTTTATTCAAGGAATAAAATTATATTACCCTAACCTATAATATTTTTCAGGCTTTCAAATGAACAAGGTCTCATGGCTAAAGTAAACTCAACTGAAAGTTGATAATTTTTTTCATCGAACTTTCGTTCACATACGGAACCCTCTCGAAGTAAGTCAGACTCACATGTGACCAGTATGCTTAGAAGTGGGTTTCATATAATTTATTAGCCGTTGTGGTCGTAAATCGATTGTTTTACTGTTCAACAAGTTTAAAAGAATCGAATTATAAAACATGGGGAAATTCCTCTAATGAGTTATATAACACGCCTTTAAAGTGCTTCAATATGCATGAATTCATCTAAAATTAGTGAAGTATTTGTTCATTTTAACGGTAAATAAAAATATTGCAATTCAGACGAAGAATTTCGATAAAATGAATGTTGCGGAACGCCGTATTATATTATTTATCATTTAACATCTGTTCAGATTTATTAATTTTATTGTGTTAGAAAACAACATAATTTTGTTAAAATAAAAGAGATGCTACATTAAGCGTATGTATTAAAACAAACCCTATGCAATAATAATATACAATAAAATACATTTTTTTATTCTGTAGGTATGAGTGTCATTTAATTTAGCTTAATTTTTCTTATTAATCATTTTACAAGTGAACATTCCATCAAAATTCCTTTATTTTCAAAGTCCTGAAACTTTCTTCGAAAGTACTATCTTTAAATAATATCTACAAACCGTTTAATTTCTTCATTATACCCGAGCATGCATCGCCAAATACATCCTTGGCTGTGTCACGCCCTTAAAGATTATTAATTATTGAAACTACACTCGATGTAGGTCGTGTTAGTGACAGGTAGTACACTCCATACTTTGTATTATCAATATATATCATGAAATGAGAGTGGGTCAGTCTGTACTACAGTTTTAATGTTCTATATATCAATGTGGAAGACCGAGAAATGTTGTTTCAGAAACGAAAGCCTTGTAATTTAAGTATCAAGATCGTAAATCATCTTGATGAGTCTGAGTACAATTTATTGAGAGAAAAGTAAGCAAAGGCAGTTATTTTCGAAAGATATTGAATCAAGAAAATATAATGTCCATCGGTGCAGCAAAGTCCTTATTAATAGAAGATGATTCTTCTGTTATACGATTAATTTGGTTCATAATTAAAAACAATCAATTTTGCAAATATAAATAAATTAAAATAACAAATAAATTAATAGTAATAAACTTATGAATAACTTTATTGTATTATTGTGATTGGGAACAGTTTGGCTAATAGACCAACTCAACTAAATTACTAATTTCGTTAGTTTAATGTAGAAAGTCATTTTAATCACATAGTTTTAACACCAAAGTTGTATTTTAAATTTGCTATTATACACTAACTGGAAAATATTCATATTTTCCTGTATAAAATTTATTATAATTTATTCTCTTAAAGTTCACAAACACACAAATACACACACATGCACACATACATACACACACACACAACCACAATAAATCAGAACATGAATAACTATCAGCAATCAGACAAGTCTAGCTGTTTGTCACAAATACATCCTTAAACTTGTTACGTATCCGTCAAAAATAGAACCATACATTGCAGTGAAAATGTCCCAAGAAAATCACAGCTCAAGGTGCGTGAGACAATTTCCTTTGCCCTTTTTGTTAGTAACTATTGATAACTAACCATTTGCAAATCGTAGTGTTGCATGCAAAATAGAAGGACCGTCACATCCAAGTATAGAGAACTACCTTACATGGCAACGGACACCTTTCTTGCAATGATGTGCTTTGGTTTAAGAGGCCTATGTGTAACCGTTTTTGTAACGTGTCAATGTTGGACGCAAGAGAAGAGCGGTCTAGAATATGGTTTCTGTTTGAGTTACTGTAAGACTGCATTTGTGTGAGAAAACATTGAACATCACACCTGGTGAGTTAAAAAAGGCATATCTAGAATATAAAATATATCATAGCATGATGATAAAAATGTGTCTGCATATATAGCGTAGTGGTTTAATGGGTCATTTAGTCGCTTTCTACTGCGCTGAATGTTGTAGGTTCAAACTCCCCATGCGGCAACACTTGGTGTCATCCACTTGTTCTAAATCTGGGTGTCCTTTTGTTCGTTATAGTGTGTTTGTAAGACCTCAATTACAAAGGAAAGTAACTTTGTGCGGGAGTGGTAGTCTTTCATCAAAAATAACAGTTAGGTATTACGCTCAGTTATGGTATTAATATTAATAATTATTTTACTTTTTAACCGACTTCAAAAAAAAGAGGAGGTTCTTAATTCGAACGTATATATTTTTTTTATGTGTCTTCGCAGATAACTTCATCGTTTTTGAACCGATTTCGATGATTCTTTTTTAACGAAAAGGAGTTATCCTAACGGTGGTTCCATGATAGGGACACAAAGATCTGATGATGGCATCCTAGAGCTAGAGAAATCGTGTCATACCTTGAAGTCGAGTTTTTTTTTTTGTTAAATATTATCTGTATGTATCCAAAAGAATCTAAATATTTTTAACACTATATTGTTGTAATAACTCGGTGTACTTATTGAGCAAACTTTAAGTGAAGTAAGCAGTTGATTGATTAAAAAAATAATACTTACGCCAATAAAAAAATATTCGTATTCATAAAGACTGCCGATAGAAGTTAAAACTTATAACTTAGAATGTTTTTTGTACAATGAATGTGTAAAATTTGAAATTTCATAATGCTTAAATTAAATCAGCATGTCGGTGACGTGGTGACGAAAATTCATAAGATTTTCCTTACAAAGAAAAGTATTCATTTTAAAGAAACTTGCAACAGCACTTTACCGTGAAGAGCATTTCCAAAACTAATAAGTTCACATTAAAGGTAAAGATTAAAGAAACTGTAATCTTTATCGGTTCATCATTTTAGTTCTAATTACAAAACTCTACCTTCCATTCCTTGGACCGGACTCTGACATGTTTTACAACTGACGTTGAAGCTACATCTTCGCTCTTGTAAATTGTATGGAGTTTTCGTCAATCACAGCTTCAGATTAGCCTCAAGCGACCGTTTAATGGCTTCTGGTTCTCTCACTATTGTTAAATGGAAGTTTGAATTTTCAATTATTCTTACACTGAAGGTTATCTATGTTACCTGAATATAAAACATTTTTTTACTAGAAACTACCTAAGGCCCGCGGTGTTACCCGCGGTATGATAACAACTGCGGGGTACGCCGCAGGACTAGGGCAGAAAAGTAATCTAAGTTATTCCTGATGTCATCAACTATCTATCAGTCTGAAAGAAAGTCCCGTTAAAATCGGTCAAGCCACTGCAGAGATAGCTCATGTTTCCATTCATTCTTTTCTTACCATATTAGTTCTTAGTACTCCAAAAATTTGTGCTCAATGATTCGATCAGAATAAATACTTAATCTTTTTTTTCTTTCGTATGCCAGAATTCGGCTAAGAATGCTTGCGATCATACCGAATTGAGTATCCACATTTATCATAAGAGGCAGCTTGTATTTAAAATTAGTGAACCAAGTCTCACGTTCTTTGTAAATCGGTTACATATATAATAAAAACACATTCTGACATCGAAAAATTTCCCATCTGTACGATTACGGTATTAAAAGGGATTGATAAATTGCAACAATTTGTATTTATTTCCAATTCAGACGTTTAACCATAAAAATACCACGATAAAATCAACAATGTACAAATTTCACAAGAATTTACTTAATTAAACCGTATTTAAAGGGTTCATCAGATAAAATGATTAACATAGCAACCCAAATACTGGACCTTGATATATCATTCATTCATTGCCAAATAGCATATGATAATATCTGAGTTCTTACGAAGTATATTTGCTGTAAATCATTGGGTTCAGGTCAAAAACTATATCATAGTAACACAAATATTTTATTAAGTAAAGATTTGAAATGTTGAACTAATAAAGTCAACATCCAAATAATATACAACTAAAAATGTATTTAATAGGCAGGATATACAATTATTTACAAATAAACATGTGTTAGAAATTTCAGGTATATACATTTTTAAGAAAATAATTAGAACAGAAAACATTATGATATTTTTTTAAACTTTATATGACTGCAATGGCTACTAACATTCGCAATAAAAAAAATCGAAATCAATCCACCTCATTCATTTCTGTCAGATCCTGATGGAGTATCCTTACCCGAAAACATCAAAGATTATTCATACGAGTTGAATCCATTATTCGGTAACTCGTGTCTCGCAGACGTGCCCAATCCTTCATCGCTTGCAGAGCAACCAAAAAAGGAAAGAAATGAAATTTAAAAAATTAATTTCGGATATGTTAACAGTGCGCAGTCACGCACACTTGTTAGCACAGCGCCGAAACATGTTATTATACAACATTTATTTAATTTTTTTTTACAGGTATGTTTGTAACAAGAACAGCGGAATCAGTTTAACTAAATACACAATTGCACACGCAATGTCGAAAGTGATTTTTTTCAGAAAATCTTTTAAAGAGTCATATCATTCGCGTTTGCTGTGATGCGCTTGACATATTCAACAATATGAATTCTTATGTGTTTCTGAATTGAGTAGAGTGCTCAGTGATCAAGTTTTTTATGATATATAAAAAGCCATTAACTTACATGTGTTAACTTAAGCGTCTTCTAAAACTATGAAATAGGAGAATGTCTTTATGCCAAAGGTTTGAAGGTCATTTTTTAGTTGGCCTGGGTCTAGAGAAAAGTTTAAACTAAACCCTTACAGTTGAAATTTGATATTGCATTGAATGTTTTTGGAAGGTTTTTCCATTGGTTTTGTCCAAGCTGAAGTGGCAATGGGCTGGCCATATTGGCCGTAGAACTTATAACCGTTGGGGTAAACAGGTTCTTGAGTGCAGACCGCGTCTCAGCAAACATGGTGTATTAATCCACAGATTAGGTGGAACTCAGCAGAGTTGCACCGTATAGCTGGTAGTAGCTGGATGCCAGAAGCCGAGGATCGAACCAAGGAGGGTGCAAGTGGAAAGGCTTTATGTACAACAGTGCACTGCGATAGATTGATGATGATATCGATGATGATGTATCTATAAATTAATATTTTATGTCTATTCACGAAAACTTATCCATTTCGCATGCATTTTATATTAAAAAAGTTCAGTAACTTTTATATTTCTACTGTCATAATCAAAATAAAATGAATATTATTCAGAAATTCTTTAAGCAATATTTCTTTTTAATCGACTTCAAAAAGTAGCTTCCATCCGTCATAGATTGTGATTTTAGTGAAATCATCTATCTATCTTACTGATGCATAACTATACAAGCAAGCCAAAATACCCACATTAATTTACATAGAATTGTCCATTATTACACATCGCTGCACTTCAAGTTGGTCCACTTACACTCATATCGTGGTCTGACCTTTTCAATAACTCTTCAAGCTCAACACATTCGTGACCACAATGTTTGTTCATGATTTGGAAGCTGAACATCCAATTTTTTGGCTCATCAAGATACTCGATTGTCATAACACTTATGTTCTGGTGTTACGAATACATTTCTGTCATTTTTTTTTTTGGTTTTTTTGTTTACTTTGAGACCGAGGTTGATACTCGACTTGTGGTTTATATATAGACACATCGAGGCAATTTGATTTGATGCAATACTTTGTGGTATTTTTAAGTTAGCTACATGGTAGGATGATATAAGAAGAAATTTAATTATTATGTCTACTTATTAAATAATCAATTAAGATACAAAAAGTATTATTTAAATCTCATATCTAGCAGAATTAATGTACTTTATCTGACACAATGTTCTCCAAAAGAAAATTATGGTTAAGAATACTATTATAATTGACTTTTAACTAAATTATTTGTGACTAGCTGACCCGCCCAACTTCGTTTGCGTCTCTCCATAAGAAATAAATTTTACACACTTTCCCAACATTTTCCGTCGATAATCGGCTCCTATTGGTCGAAGAATGATGTTACATAGCCTAAAACCTTCCTCGTTAAATGGTCTATCTAACAAAAAAAAAGATTAGCAAAATTGGTGCAGCCGTTCACGCGTGATGTCGTGACCAAGGCAAATAGGGATTCATTTTTATATGTATATAGATTTAATTTTAAAGTAGAGTTAAACTACAGCTTAAGATGATAATAACCTCATATCTAACACATGGAAGTCTGAACCTAAGCCAAACAAAACCAGATATGGAGTCAGAGCATTCACCGTCGACTACGACCTTTATGCTTCTATCTGCTAAAAAGCTAGTGAACCATTCGCATGATTTTAACCAATCCAATGCTGTACCCAGGCATAGTCGAGTATACTTATCAATTTCTTTTTTTTTTAATAAGATATAACAGACGCTTAAATTTAATTTAATTGTGTAGATACATTTTGCAGCACAATAAAAGTAATGGGTATTAAAAGTAAATTTCTCGGCACATTATAGACCAAATTCTTGAAATTTATACCAGTAGTCCGAAGATAATAAGTTCATTACTTATTGCATGCCAAATATTTGTTATTACCTTTTTAAGGAATTTTATTACCAATAAACGATGTTGGAGGCCGTATAATTTGATACCGGCTTCCTTGTGTTGTAAAAAACAATTAAGTTTATGTCGGAATGTAGTTAATTGTCACAAGGAGGAAATGTCTTCGTGGATTTTCTTCACTGCTGCTTATGTATGCACTTGTAGATTAAAATTTGAAATACCTTACGCAATGGATAAGTGAGATGTAAAGTATTTATTTTATCTTTTTGTTAAGGACAGCTCTGAAGTAGTTAGTAGGTACACTGTGATGTTAATTTATTGTTGAAGTTATTGTAAACAATTATGTAGACAGTCTGGTATTCGAAATCGATGGTCATATAAGTATTTGATTTTTTTATTATATAGGTGCCAAATAATCAGATAGTTCATCAGATGGTAAGTTCTACCTTCGGCCATGGATACCTGTCACTCTTGAATTATAATTGTGTGGACGTCAGAGCACGAAATATACTATTTCATTTCTTTGACTAGAATATTTTTGAAATTATATGTATATCATTATACAAATAGATATCTATACAATGACTTATCGTAATTTAGACTGAGCACTTGTAGTTTTATTATTTGCACAGATCTTATTAGTGTGAAGTGAGCCTAGTCATTTATTCGTATTTAAAAATATTTAAGAATTTTTCAGCTTATAACAGGGTCTACCTAGCTTGGGGACAGTTACCTTTACGTAACGTTATTTTATATTTCTTACTATCGATGGAAGTGACGATAATGATGATCATGCATAAAACAAGAAAGGTAATTTGATTTGGTTGGTTAATCAAAACGTTTCCATTTGCTCATTGTAACCAAAATCATTTTTAATACAATTAGATGTCTAAAGATTATTTTTTATTGTTACAGATGAATCAGCAGTGTAAGGTGTGCGGAGAACCAGCCGCTGGCTTCCACTTCGGTGCTTTTACGTGTGAAGGTTGCAAGGTAAATACTTTTTCTGATCAAGGCATTTCGTTTCAGTCAAAACGAATCATCTAGGTTTTAGTTAGTCTAGGTTTTTTAGAGATTTATTCAACACCAATGATGTGATTAATAATTAATATTATGAATATCCTCATTCAGAAATATACATGCATAAGCAATTGACCTATCCTAAAGAAATAAAGATATCACTACTTAGTAAACTTTGTCTATTAAACTGCCAATCGAATTTGAAGAATTCTTATCGACTTTCATCGCTCAATAGATATGTATACCTGACGAATTAGTCAGGTATACATACTCAAAACGTGTTTATAACAAAAAATTCCTGTTAAATTCTATTTAATTGAATAATGGTAAAGGAAATGTTGCTGAAAACGGTAGTATTACCGTTTCCAACAATATTTTCTTTTTAAGTTTAACTATAATTCCTTAAAGGTTTTATTTAACTTTTCTTAAAATTTCCTTTAACTTCATATTTAGTTTTTCTAAAGTACAGAAACAATAAACTCTATTTCCATTTAATTTATCATTGTTGCACTTCTAGTACCTAATCTTCTTACATAATATTGAAGAGATGATTCAAATAAAATATTGTTTATAATTGATTTTATGGATGGTCTCTGAACCTTATTTAAGTTGGTTTTGCATAAATTCCACAAGTAAATCATTCAGTAATACACCTCAAAAGTTAAAGACAGTCCTAAACAGTTGGACACAAATCTTAGCCGTCACCTGTGCCTTATAGAACGATGTCAATTGACTATATAACCTTATACATTGATGTGGATTGACGCCTGAATAGTAACTGTGGTGGTGGTCTGACCATCCGTATAAGTAAAATGGTAGAATTTAAGTTTATGGCCTCTTGATAAATATTGCATTGGTCGGAACAGACGAGGTAGTGTTTGATTCACATTCAAAATCCATTTTCTAGATGAAATAACTTGTAAGCAGTGTTACTAGTAAAGACCAATGTTCTACTTAGCACAGTATTTCTGAATAAAATATTGTTTTAAGGGGTATTTATAGACCTATACGACCTTCAAACCATTACTGATGATAATCACTTGCTATCAGGTGCTCCGTTTATTCGTTTGGCTCCAAAAAAAATTAAAAAATAGTTTTATAATTCAAGACCATGAATCCAAGACACATAATTCAAGATAAAATTAGTTGAATCGATGAGTTATGTCTTTTTTGTGTATCTAAAGTTCTAATATTATAATCCTACTAATATCCTACTAATATTATAAATGCGAAAGTTTGTAAGGATGGATGGATGTTTGGATGTTTGTTACTCTTTCACGCAAAAACTACTGAACGGATTTGGATGAAACTTTACAGTAATATAGCTTATACATCAGAATAACACATAGGCTACTATTTGCCGCGATAGCCGACATATACGCGGGCGGAGCCGCGTGCAACAACTAGTGTCAAAATATTTGTAAGAAGTATTAAACTACGTTTCAACATCACAATGTTATGATGTTCTTCACAAAATTATGATGTTGAAAAGGATCTAACAAATGGGAGTTGCCTGGCTAGCTGCATCAACACTTTTATTATTTTGAATTTCTAAGCAGAGAAAAATCTTAATCGCGATGCAGGATTATTGGTTTCAACCTATTTCAGCTGCTTTTCACTAGATATCGCTAAAGTATATTGTTAATAGATGGTGCCACTTGCTAACTTGATGATTATTTAATAATGAATATAAAGAACGTAAATCTCGGAAGACTTAAAATAACTTTGACAAATGCACTTAATATTTACGCTACGCCTTGGACTCTTAACCGATCACGCAGTTGCATGTTAGTTAGTTATATAAAGATTTTAGTTATAAATATTCAAAAGTAATTATCGTATTATGTATAAATTAATACGTAATTCAATGAAATTTGAAAACCCCATTAGAAAATTTACTTACCTAAATTTGGAATGCCTACTTAAATATGGATATGCGGGGATTCCCCGATAGCAAAAAAAGAACCACGCATACGCCTTCACAATAGGACTCATTCAATTGTTATTATACAATTTCTTCATAGAAAACAAGTGATAAATATTTTTTTAATGTTTTCCAGGAGCAAATAAGGTTATCGGAACCCAAACCTCCCAACCTAGATTCTACAACACATTTAAATCGCAGGGGTATTTGAGCTTACAGTAATCATTTACTATTAGACGACCTATCTGTTTGTTTGCCACGTCATAAAAAACGTTGTTTCTATCTTTTCCAGATTTAGGTACATCCATTATATTTTTACTAAAAGATTAAACATAAATGTATTTTAAAACGTAGTAGAAACTTAACAAATATTAGTTACATTCAGATTCATATCTGATCCAAAGCTATTGGTTAGCACTTTAAATGTAAAAGTAAAAGAAGTATAAATATTGAATGAACTAATTTTTTTTTTACATATTCCTATCAAGTAACGAAGTACTTTAGTAGAGTAACCCCAAAAGTAAGCAAAATCAGGGACGTGTTAAGTTTATCGTTAGAGTTACCAGTCGCAAATAAAGTCTCATGATTGATGACACGTATCTAGCCTATTACGTGTCATTATAGGCTATGGCAAGAGCTAATGCTATTACATTACTCATTGTTACACTTGTTTTTATTTTCATTGAACGATTTGCCTGTCTTCATGTATAATTTAAACTCTTCGATAACTCCATAAAAAAAATACAATTTAAAAAATTGACCCACAAGCAATTCGTCACAGTGAAAGTGATGTAATATTTTCTAGATTTTTCTATTACTTTATACATTTAGTTACTAACGATAATACCGTAAAATTTATTTAAAAGACAGTCTTAAAAGTAAGAAAAGTTTCTAAGATCTCCTCCTTTTGACAAACATTATTTATAACAGGTTCAAAAGACGAAATATGGCTTAACAAATCCAATGAAGAAGAAAAAGGCAATAGACAGATGTGGATATGTAATTCGTGTTTCTTATCCTCTAAAGAACGGAATCGTAAAAAAGAACAAGAAACAATTAGCATCCGTGATTGTTTAAGATGTTTTACCATATTCTAGTTGACTAGATGTGTTTTATGGAAAGTCGCCGTGTACAAGATCGACTTCTGAGCCCCACGTCGTGTATTGCATGACAAGCAGTCATACCTTGTGCGCTTATCTCGAGTGTAGATCAGTGTCAAAGTTGTTAAGTGTGAACTAAACAGGTGTTAGGTTCTATTTTTTTAATATCTCGCTGAGTTTTTGCAATGTGACATAGCATCGCAATACGTTTGTAGTTCCTACTAGAAATTTAATATTTAAGTAAATAATGGCGGTCTTAAGCACGTGTCAGGCATACCTATATCTAGAACGTGTTCATGTGCACTTAAGTATTTAATTCTCAACAGTTTTGTGTGTGGATTGACACGCTGAATCATATATTTTTTCGGTAAATACGACTCACAATAAAATAATTGATATTTTTGGTAATAAAGGAACTACACAGCTTTCGAATAAATAAGTCATTAACCATATAAATTTATACGAATGGGTTTTAAGGTTTTTATCTCAGTTCAAACATCAAATGGTGATCATTGATTTTAATATCATGCAATTTTCACACACATAAATGTCAGAATTCGGGATTTAATCGTGTATATATTATAAGATACCGTTTGATTCCATAAAAGACCATGCGCTACCAAATAAAACCATTCATGTTCATCACTATGATTATAAAATAGGGATGTGGAAAATGTATTTTTAAATCTAAGACAGTAGCATCCTATGCATTATTTTTCCAGATTGTAATCACAGCGATACTTAATAAAGGCCACGCAGTGCGACAACCAATCACAAATTGTCGCACCGTTCGCAATTTGCTACTCTGAATCAATTTGCGACGTTTTTGTCGCGCGTAATGTCACTCGATTCAATTTTACTGTTAACTACATCGTTGTTTTATCGCGTCGCGTACTTGAATTATGGTTGTGAAGAAACTCATTTCGATTTTGTGATTGCATTTTGTATTCAGAAGGCATTTTGAAAATATGCTGCCAGCTCTTTGAAGAGTGACTATTAATTAAATGTTAATTTAGGTTCATCATCATCATCATATCAGCCGTAAGAAGTCCACTGCTGAACGTAGGTTAACCTTATTTAGGTTGTTTTAATTTTTTTTATAGTATATAATTATTCAATAACGAATAATTTATGATAGATAAAGTCAGTCTTAAGATAAGCATGCATCTGAAATTTTATGCACGTGAGAAGGAATATAGAAAAAAAATGAGCCGTCACGGGACGCGTGGCAGATGTGAAACATCGAAATTGTATTGTATAAAATAAAATGACTGTTTATTACATTCATATTCATTTTTATTAAATACAAAATTCAAATACAATTAACAAAACAAATATAAAATAAAAATTAAAAATTGCAGCGCTACGAACGAACTTCGCGGCAAACTTCGCCACTCGCCACGCCGAAAATCAGGTTTACCCCTCGCCTATAGATGTCACCTGTCGCCCATTTTGATTATACTGATTGTGTACTGGTTTCGGAAAAGTTTCTTATTAATAGTGTCATTGCCCTAATACTATTCCTAATTAAATTAGCACTTAAACCGCGTCCAATAATAAAATTTAGATTTGTTTTATACTCTTCTCCTAAATATGTAACAAACTCTTATATGGCTAACATAAACAAATCATATAGTCCAAACAAACATTTCAAAAACTTATAACGAAATATACTTATTTAAATCATCGATTTGATGTTAACATATCACTATGATCATTATCAATAATGATACATCTTCTACATGTAAATAAAATAAAATATCTAAGAAAAAATAATTTAATGCTTATCAAATCTACAATCACACCTACTCACGCGCAGCATTCAAATAAGTTTTTAAACTCATAATTTGACCTTAAAAGTAAAGCCCCGCCCAGACAGCGTATAGTTGTAGATCTGTTGTGGTCAATTATAGACCACCCGCGAACACTGTGATTGTGGTCATATGTCACTGTTTTATGAGATATCTACTGCATACCTGTAGAGATTAGCAGTCTACTTGTTAGTATCTATTATTGTTATAATATATACCACATTATTTGTTTAGTTAGTTAGTAAGAGATTGCCTCTGAGCAATAAGGAAACTACTTATACCTACATACCTAGTGTCAAGTCTTTTGCAATTATCTGGTGTAAAGTTATTTGTAGTATAATCACAACAGCATTTAATAGCCCACTGCTAGATATACGCCTCTTCTTTGAAAGGATGTTTTTAAAAAAAAATGCTTTGATCGGTACGTATAATAATATTTAATATAGACATTAAAATATATATATACATCTGTATCTGTTCTAAATAAAATCGTACCTCTTTTGCGTAACGAATTGTATTTAAGTGTATTATTTATCTTTATTATATTACAATCTGCATAAATATAAATTACTTTCTCCTCACGTACAATTTAAAAGAACATTTAATAAAATAAATTATTTAACTAGCTCCCAAACCACACCAGTACGACACATCTGTGAGAACTGAACAATTTGTGAAACATAATTACAATATGAACGTTATAAATCAATATTTCAATTCATTAACTGTTCACAAAATAACACAGTCGTAACTTCCAATAAACGGTTCCGAAGGCTTTGCAGCTATGTGATTATCGTTCGAGATAGCGAGAATAATAAACTAGAAGCAAGTGATTTTTTATTACATGTTGTGGGAAAATTAGGCGCTTTATGTTATGCTCTTATGATCTTTTAGCATAAACAGAGCTTTAGCAAAGAGTTTAAAAAGTAGTTGGTCTCACGGTTGGCGTGTGCGACTGCTTATCTTGAGGTCTCGGGTTCGATTCCCGGGTCGGACCAAATGTTTGTATGATCTACAAATATTTGTTTCGGAGTTTGGGTGTTTTCTATGTATAATATGTATGTATTTACAAAAAAAAAGTATATATGTATTTGTATCAGTTGTCTAGAGTACTAGATGATGAGTACATAACACAAGCTCTGCTTAGCTTGGGACTAGATGGCGTTGTGTGATAGTTGTCCAAAATATATATTTATTTATTTTATTTATTTAGTTTGTGGATTTATTTAAATGCCTCATTGCTCCACTTTAGTTCCACAATGATTTCTGCCTTCAAATCCAGTACGATCTCAGGGTTACGAAGTTCCAATACCAGTCTGGAAGTGGAAAAATTGATATTCCATTAAATCTGGTTGAACTAGTAGACAAGCCCTAATCTTAGGAATGACCAAAGCTAGGAAGATGATGATAGAATAGGCTAATATTGAGATTGGAGGAATTTCGAAGTCGATGTTAAATTGTGCCGTAGTGAACTTACATAGTTGCTTAGAGGAAGGGTTCTGTATCATTATCTATTCATTTCAAGCGTCTACCTATTGCCGTTATCAATATCGAGCAAAAAGTCACATTAGTTGTATAGGAGCCCCTTAATCATTTTTTTTCTGTATTTTAGTATTTGTTGTAATAGCGGCAACAGAAATACATCAACTCTATAAATTTCAACTGTCTGACTATCACGGTTCATGAGATAAAGTCTGGTGACAGACCGAAGGACAGACAGACAGACGGACAGCGCAGTCTTAGTAATAGGGTCCCGTTTAACCCTTTGGATACGGAACTCTAAAAAGAATCAGAGACTCAATATACAAAATTTATTTTTAGCCGAGCTTAAAGAAGAGCTATTTTTGGGATTCATGCATCAGAATTCCACAAGATTTATTTCCGGCTTGATTCAAAAGAAATTCGAAAACGCCACGCCTAAAAATAAGAAATAAAGACTACTCTTAATTAAAATTCGTCATGACGTAGGCAAAGTAAGTATACCTATTATCTACTTATTTGCTTTTTATTTCGCCCCAGGACATTTTTGACCTTTTGCGAATACATGAACACTCATTAAATACTAAGTCAATTCTCACTTCACAAATAAAACACTTGACATAATTAGTTAGTTTTACTAACGATAGACGTAAAAAAACTTGCAACAATGAGTGGGCGAGACTATTTGTATGATAATTACGCCCTTATTTGCATACGGTTAAGGGCTATAATTGATAGGTAATTTATTACAGCAGTAAGTCTGTGGAGTGGACCTCGTATTTATAATTAACCGTAGGAGTTTGATAGTTTTTTTCTGATCGTTAACGAGTGATATATTGGTGACGCAGAGGCTTAATTCTGAGAGAAATGGGTGATATAAAGGTTTTATTTAAAATTACGCCAAGTACATCCATTGTAACAAGTACAATTTTAACAAAAATAAAACCGACTTCAAGGTTCGACTCGATTTCTCTGGGATGCCATCATCAGATCCTAGTTTCCTTATCATGGTACCACCGTCGGGACATCTCCTTTCCAACAAAAGAAAAATCATCAAAATCGGTTCATAAACGACGAAGTTATGCCCGAACGCACATAAAAAAAAAAAAAAAAAAAAAAAATATATACGGTCGAATTGAGAAACCTCCTCCTTTTTTTGAAGTCGGTTAATAAAATAAATTTGAAATAATTTTTCGGCTAAACACACTCTAAACAAACACTGCTTTGGATAAATTTCGGTATAGAGATAGATTGAATCGTGAAACTTGAAAAATGTCGTGAACATTGATATACACGAGGGCGGAGCAGCGGGCAAAAGCTACTTATATGAAACTATTTTTTTCTAAATTTTTGAACAAAGCATGTCTGTTAAATAAAAATATGGGGAACTATAAGATAACAAACATACAAAAATATTATGACAATATTGCTATATTGAATTCGTTGCCTACATGAATTTGTGTACATGAAATGTTGATAGTCAGTTTCGGAGTTTGGGTCTTTTTGTGTATAAAAAAGTATATATGTATTTATATCAGTTGTCTAGTACCCAAAACACAAGCTCTGCTTAGCTTGGGACTAGATGGCGTTGTGTGTTATATGTTTGAAATAGTTAAGAAGAAGTGTATAATCTGACGTCAAATATAAACTGACGTCTAAAACTTCAGAGTGAAATTCTATGTTTAATGGCTAAAGTGTATTTTAGTGTAGATAGGTAGGTTGTTGGAGTGGAGTTGATTTAAAAGTCCACTGCTGGTCATAGACTTCTTCTTAACTATTTCAAACATCTAACACACAACTCCATCTAGCCCCAAGCTAAGCAGAGCTTGTGTTATGGGTATTAGATAACTGATATAAATACATATATACTTTTTTATACATAAAAAATACCCAAACTCCGAAACAAATATTTTGTAGATCATACAACCCGGGAATCGAACCCGAGTCCTCAAGCATAGCAGTCACATACGCTACCACTGCGCCACCGAGGCAGTCAACCATTGTAATGAAAAGGCCGGGAGTGAAAACCTCATTAGATTTTAGCCTAGTTTACCATGCAAAACGGGTTCATATACATTTTTTCAAGTTTTCTTTCTATACACAGTGATAGTTTGTATAGGTTGCTTACTTAGTCGGCGCTTAAGACACCCACATTGTGCATAGGGGTGGTAAAAACCTTATACCGTCAACACACGTACTTCTACTGGATTCTAGCATTATGTAATGAAGGTTCAAATAACATAGATGTCATATACCAATTCAATTGGGACATATTTCAATCTCTGTTAACCCTAAGAAGCGATTTCGCAACTGACTGCTATACCAAGACATTTAGTTTGACATTTAACTTATTAATACACGTTTTTGTACGAAATATTTACACACAAGTCAAATTTGATATAACTAATGTCCTTTGCTATGAAATTTAACGAGTGGGCTACAAAGTTTTTGTACCAATTGTATCCTTGAGATGTTTCGTAACTTCTTTGAAGGGTGCATTCAAATCAATTTGATGATTTGACATTTCGTAGCTAATTAATTATATTGCATGAGTAGCGCTACGTTTAAGAGATTTATAGGATATTAAATACCTAACGTTGGGTAATAAATTTATCAAGTGGTTAGTGACCTAGACTGTTCTGCCCCTGTAGCCAAGTTGCAAGTTTTTTTATAGACTAATGGGCAAACGAGCAGACGTATCACCTGATGGTAAGTGATTACCGCCGCCCATGGACACCTACAACACCAGAGGCGTCACAAGTACTTTGCTGGCCTTTGGGGGATAGGGAGGGCGATGAGGAGAGGGGTTCGGGGTATGGGCCTCTAGTATCGTCACTCACTCGGTAAAACACAGCGCAAGCGCTATTTTATAGCAGTTTTCTGTGAGGCCGTGGTATCACTTCAGTCGAAACGGGCCGATCATTCATGCGGAAGCGTGGTTCTCCCACAATAGGGGTTTCGCGTCGATTATCTTTCTACAACAGCTAACGACGTTAGTCCCGTACATTTGTTAGTTTTCTATTATCATTTACTTTTGTAGAATGCAACTTGGCTAGAGGCTAAGGACGAACAGTCGTGCCTGAAATTGGTCAAGTTATGTCTGTTACACATAATGAAACAATACTTTGTCACTAAGTAGTTTAACTTAATTGAAGTCTTACATAGTTTTAGTAAAAAAGAGAGAGTTGAGAGAGAACTGAAAGTTAGTTTTAAATTGTATGAAGTAACTAAACGTAAGATAAGTGTTGGACACATTATAAGTAGTTAGTAAATCTAGCACAAAATGTTTAATTTTTCCGTAAACTTGATTTTCCTTTGTCTCTTTGAGTATTGTTGAATATTGAAAACTTTGAAGACATGAAAGTTTGATCTTAGCCGAGACTCAGTCTGACAAGGAGAGCGCCATGCTTTAGAATAAAACGGTCTTACAGAGATCCTGTATTAAGGAAATCTATTGTTGATTTTAACCGGGTGACTAAGGTTACTGGAACCGGATATCTGTTTCCTTAATTCTTAGGAGAGCGAGGGGGATGGTTCAAAGTTCGTCAACGAACTTTTGAAGGCCTTTTGAGGCGCTTTGTCTCCTTATTTTACCCCTTATAACATGAAAACATTATTAAAACTCTTTCATAATTTATTTAAACCCTTTATAAAAAACAATCTAAATTTAGATGTAATTATTGAACATGAGTGTATGATTCCAAAGTTAAATTGCTATTAAGCAAAAAGCTAGTTTATTGGCGCCAAAAAACTAATTACAAGCTATTAAACGTATAAAAAATAAAATGAATATAATTAAATCATAAATGTATTGAAGTACACTTGCCGTAGAAAATATGTGGGGCATCAAAAAATTATACGGAGTTTATAATACGGCGTCGTTGGGGTCAGTAATTCGATCGACCATTACGACCGAATATTACCGATGACCCTATAATTTGCACACCTTTCAATAATCGACATCGAACCAGCGTACCGAGGTACAGAGTGAAATTAAATTTCAAACTGGTTGTGCAAAACGCCGGACTTGATTATTGTTTATAGTTAGCTCGGTTGACAGGTTGAGATAATGTACACTGTACACAAAATTACAGATTAAAAATAAAAATTTACGTTGACATTAAGGTTATATTCCATTATGTTTATTTACTGTAAGTTTGTCTGCAACAAAGCCCTTCATTATGAAAAGAATAAAATATAGGATTCAAAATCAAAAATACAATTACACAGAAATCATGTATAAGTGAAAATAAAATGGCGTGTATTATATATTTAAATAAATTGTGTTACGGCTGAACAATTAAAAAAAAAAAAATATTACATATTTTCTATTTATCACCAAATATTATTTAAAGAAGGATATATAATTAATCACTGTTTATCAATACGATTGATACGGGTTCGATTCCCACATGGGTCAACATTTTATGACTTATACAAATTGTTGTGTCCGTTTCCCCTGCGTTACAAGATTTATTTCTAATGTGAAGTTGTCTTTATAAAAACAAGAAAGAAAGATAGAATAGATTTATAAATCTTTGTATATAAGCTATATACGAATTCATAAACTCCATTAGTGAAGGTTATATAAAACGTCGATAGTAGTGACCTCATACGGAAAAAATGGCCCCATTTGTAAAACAATATTTTGTCTTCCGACTGTACTTTAATGTACCGTAACACACCTTAGTATCGTTGCCAAGGTATTTACCACCATTTACGGATAGATTGAATTATTACCGACCAGCCGGCCATCTTCAAACGTTTTGTGAAAAATACGTGACTCATTATATATGTACTATTTTTTGTAATAATTACGTCATAGCATTATAGAGGTGTGAATTTATTGTTGTTTCACACATAACCATTATTTGTGACCGAAAGTGTAAAGGTCACAGTTAACGGAGAAGGTATAGCCGATATCTGCGGAGGTACAGAGGTTTTTTTAAGAGAATATCATTAAACGTTTACTATACCTTCTAAGCTTCTGTTAGTCTCCTTTTCTCTAGTAAAGCAGTCGGTCCCGGTTGTTATCGTAGGATAACAGCCGTGAAGCTTAGTTGGAGGCGTTTGGGCGGCTTAAAACATTCAACGGCAGTATTGACGATGATTGTAGCCACAACGTTGTCTTGCTAGTCCCCAACCCGCTCTCGGCCAGCGTAGGGACGTTTGACTTTAACCCTCTCCTGAGAGGAGACCCCAGATGTGACATTATGGGTTGTTAACTTCTAAGTTTCTGTAAGTATTTGTGCTTGCGCTGTGTTTCACCGAGTGAGTGAGGATACCGCAGGCCCATACCCCAACCACTCCCCATGCCCCATCCCCCAAAGACCGGCAACGCACTTGTGACGCTTCTGGCGTTAACACAAGTTTTTTTCTTGATTTTCAAAACAACCTTTACCTACAAGTGGGTTAGTACCCTGCGACTGATTACTAGTTTAATTTTCAGGCCATGTATTTTTTTTTCAAAAATAATTTTTGGCTTAAGTAAGGTACATTAACTCAATTTTTTGCATTAATATTCAGAAGAAGGTGCATTTTTATCAAAAGTAACAAGAAATTGAAATTTAAAAACAGCGTCGGCGCAGGCGCAGATATCGTAATGACGTTTAATGCGTACGCAACATGAATTATTCATCATGATTTCGGTACATGAATGTGTGTATATGTAAATGTATCAGACAAGTATATGATGTTTTTCTTTGGAGAAATTTTAGGACAAATATTGAATAAGGTATGTAGGCGTGGAGAAATGAACGAAATTCGTTTTATTGAAGTGACCAACTAGATTTCTTATTACACAACACGGTCGATTAAACATGCGTAAATGAAGTTCTAGACGATTCTCTTTTTTGTCGTGAGCATATCATAACCATAACAAACGTTCTTTGTATTGAATTAGTATTTTTTGTGTTATATCTACGGTTATGTAGGCTCAGTAATCCACATATATTATGTACTTTGAGGATAAGCGACTATGTTCGTTTTGCACTGAAAAATGTACAATGAAGTCTATGTAATTAATCAATACATAATTTTAATATTTTTTAGTATTATTGATTATAAAAACAATAAAATTAAAGAAAATTTTATCGAGTAAATAAAATAAAAAAAAAACTAGTTTATACTTCTGATTTTTCGCACATTCTGAAACTTTTAGAAAAACACACTTTTTCGTTTTCAGTGCGTATGTAAGTAGTAAACATATTGTATTGTTTGCATTCGCAATGGGTATGGTAACCATTACGCTTGGATTCTGCTTATGTTATCTATCAAGCAGGGTAGAGCCACTTTGTCAAGCCCATACACAAAAAGAGGCAAATTTTTCAGCTTTTCATTAGAGAAGTCGTAAATGTAAGTCAAGAGAAACCCTAAGGAATGCGCAAAAACTATAGTTCTACGAGTTTCATGTATTAAAAATGGTTGTAAATTAATAACCCACGTCTTTCTCAATAAAGCTATCGCTAAACATAATTATGTAAATTTTGGCATGTGAATAAATGACTTTGATTTGGTTTGATTTATTAAGAGCTTGATTAATATTGAGTAAGATATTTGGCAGAATATAAATTATTAGTATAAAGTCAGCATAATATATATCTATATTACATATGTTTATAGTTTTCTAATTATTTCTGAATCGACCTCTCGTTTCATTACTAAGAATACTTAAAGATATATTGACATTGTTAACTATGCAAAGGGTAGCACATTTTTCTGAGTCAAATTTTGGTCTCACATACTTTCAATGGTACATTTAAATAGTTAGAAGAAAAAATTATAAGAATATTTACATAAAAAATTATAAAATAGGTAACTGAGATAACTTTAAGAGTATAAATATAAGAAATAACTCTCGCAAATAGTCACAAACCTGTGATGTGACGCGAACAGACGGAAAGAGCCAACCATCTTAACTATGCTACGGATTTACCTGCATTAATGTTAGTTAATCTTAATAATATTCAAATTTGCGTGTGTGAACATTCGATGACAATCTCTTTTCCCATAATAGTTAAATTCCATTGATTTCTTTTTGTCTGTGATTTACATTAGCTAACTTGTTACGTTTTTGCATCGTTGACGATACAGATAAGACCTTAATAGTGTTAAAAGACTCGTATCAAAACATAGTTTCTAATTATTTTTTTCTACAACAGCTAAGCACTGATCCCTAAAATAATGTTCTTATTTGACGATAACGACCTCTAGTCAGATTATAGTGTGGGACTTGTTAACTGCAGTCGGTTCGCGCCTTCAAATTATAGACACGTTCATTTGCCGCTTACCAACAATGAAGGCTGTACTTATTGATAAAAAAAGCCTTTGAGATTATTTTTAGTAATGATTTAGAGGTGAATTGATTTCTAGAATATGAACTAGTAGTATTAAAATGTAATGCAAATGAAAAAACATTTTCTAAGACAGATGCAGTATTTGAAATAAGTTGATATGCTAAATGAATTGGCGTTACATTTCAAAAGAATGTAATTAAAAAAAAATATAATTCTTCAGCAGTAGACAAAATGAATTGTAAATTCTGTTATTCTATTCTGCTATTACAAAACAAGTCTCAATTTAAGAATACTCCTAATATAACGCTAAGGTTATTGCTCTATCCTTTGATGTGTAACTATAATACCTAATTATAACTCTAACATTATGACTATCATCATCACCATTAGCTTATCACAGTTCAATGCTAGATATACGCCCCTTTTATTTTACATCACTCTGATTGATTTTGACTACATTAATATAATAAAGCTAAGGTGATTTTCTTTGTTTATCTTTTTAAAAGTCATTAAATTCTGAATACAAAGCTCAGATTTAAATTATTATTTTGATATTAGATCGAGAAACTGATCAGTAACTTAAAGCAGGTGAAACTCCAGACAGCCCTGTTTTTCAGTCAGTTTTTTATAAGTGTGTAAAAGCCATTACATATGCAACCCAAAAATAGTTATGAATGTGATGAAATTCGTTCTTCGTGATAGATATAATATCGAATAGCGTGACAGCTTTGACAGGTCAAATGTCAGTTTGACATGGCAAAACAAATTTTTGCATCAAAGAGAAAGCCTTTGGAGGTTACCATAAAATGTATTATTTATAGAACAACCGTTGCTGGGACTATATCCAAGCATACACCAAATTTATACATCGTTAGAGTTCTTAATACTTTCTTTTCTATTGTATAACCGTCTTAGCACTGGACAGGGCGTCACAATGTCGATCAATTGTATCGATGCTGAATCGACCGTGATTATAATCGATTCGAGATTATTGAATCGCTAACGGTAGTGCATTTTATGATTTTTTTTTCTTCACTGATTGGGTCTATTGTTAAATGTTTTTAGCATCAAAAAGTGCTCATTAAAAATTTCAAGAGACAATTCAAATAAGCGTAATCGAGTTTATTTTGATCGAGTTCGCTAAATATTTAAAAGTAAATTTAATACTTTTAAATGTAGCCACTGCATTTGTTCATTGACTTTGTTTAATCATTTTAGTTATACTTCTTTAATATGTTTTATTATACTCCAACCAATATTTAAAACTTATCACGACAAAGTTATTACAGTACTTACAAGAAATATCTGGTTGTTATTAAATGTATGGAGTATGGTCTTAAATCGTATTTAAAAACATATGTTTTTTTTTTCCAAATGCCCTTTTAATTTCGCTTCTGGCAACCCTCGACCTTATTAAAACAACAGTATTTTAGTCTTCAGTTTCAATCAGACAACACTTGCAAAGCTATAATGATTGTCAATAAAATTTATTGCCAGCCCAAATAAAGACCGATTTTTCTTAGAAAACACTCGAGTACCAGAGTAAAAGTGTAATCAATATCAAAATGCGTGCAATCATTAATTCGAGTAATGTATCAAAATTTTCGGTTCTCGCTCGGTGGTCCGTTATCACTCCATACTTGATTACGATTCATCGGAACCGATTTAGTCACGCCTCCTTCGTGTAATCAAATCGATTGCTCTCAATATTTCGTTACAGGTTACATGGTTTAAGAATACATCGCAATATTTAGTGTATCTTATGACTACATGTATCGAAATAATTAAAATCAAAGGTTAGTAGGAGGTACTAAGACCTATCAACTAATTCTACAAAAAAAAAATTCATGGAATTTATATTCAAGGTCATAATTAATAAAAAGTATAACAAGATTTCATATAAAGTCAGAGAAATCTCAAAGTGTATTTTTTTGTATTATGTATAACAGTAAATAAAAATAAATTAAAAGTGTTTATTTTCTTACCACAATATTTTAGGTTTTACAAACATTATGCCTAGTAAGCAATGCCATCTCTCAAGACAATGTTGTGAAGAACTGGTGCCTAAGCTTTGTATAAACCTGTGTTATATATGTAATAAGGTAATAACTAAAGTAACTAAAATAGTAATAGGCTTTTAGTTGCTAGGAGGAACAATTAAGAAAAATGTTTGTGTTAGAGATAGGTTTGTATCAAATGATATTCTAAGGAGTAAAGACTTGACTGTGAGTCCTTCAAATTAGTAGTTCTTAGAAATGCTATAAGTATGTACACACGTAAAAACAATACCTATTTTGTTTTTTTTCATTAATCCATTAATAACTTTCAGAACTTCGTTCGATATTGACTTTTAACTACATAGACGAATAAATTAATTCAAAACATCAAACAAACATTAGTACGTCCTACAGAAAACTAATTAGGTATTAGCTATAAAATGGAAATTTGAATGCACATTGACATTTTGCGAATAACTAAAAACTAACAGTTATAAATATCAGTATGTTCATTAGCTATATAATTGCTCAAATGTTACATTATTAAGATCTAATATAGTAGCAATAAAAAACGAAGAAGTGTGAGATGATTCACACGCCATGGGTTCCGTATATTTTTTTTATGTATGTTACTGTCAAAATTACTCTACTCTGCCTGATGGAAAGCATAAGCAGAATCCAATAGTGGTGGTCACCATACTAATTTTTTTTATGTTTGGCCCTGCCAAAGTGACTCTACTCTGCCTGATGGAAAGCATAAGCAGAATCCAATAGTGGTGGTTGCCATACTGCTAATGCTGACAATGCTGCATGGTGACACACATTTTGGCGGCCTAGTGATGCTTCTGCATCATTGGGCCTCCGGTCTCGCACTCACCAACTAAACACGACAGCACAAATGCTGTCATTTTACTTTGATCTTCTGTGCGAGAATAGTATCGCCGCAGTCGAGCCGGCCCAATCGTGCTGAAATCAGCGTGGCTCTACTGCCTTGAATATACTATAGGTATATTATAGGTAAATAATCCGTCAAACACAAGATTCATCGTCGGAGAGTTGAATATTTTAAGACGGTTGGCTTAAACCGAGTATTTATTTTAACTTGTATGTTCATAAGTTTCTATACTCCACAATAGCTTGTCTTTTCTTTGACAGATTTGCATGAGTTTAAGAAGTATGGTTAGAATCCATTCTTCACCCCGTCACGAGCTAATCAATTTCAAGGCAGCTCTGCCATTCTATCATATGTTTCATTTAATGATTCTGGGTCAATAGGGAGTTCTCTAGATTTTTTTATTTATCTTGAGTTGTTCAAATTAGTTAAAATCACACACAATGTACATTTGGTATTTTTCATAAATTTGTAACTTCTTTCCTCACGTACACCCAATTAATCTATAAAGGGTTTTGTTTTGTATGAACGGTACCCCATAAATTATCAAGTTCATTTTAAAGCGTAATGTGTTTAATGATTTGAAAAACTTTAATTTAGATAATTTATTTATCACGACTTTGAATTTGCGGATGCAATTAATGAAAAAGAACTTCAAGGCTATCATGGCACATTAAGGTTATTCTGAAAGATGATCTAATAAACAGTAACATTACATTTTTTACTCGGTGTAAAGTAATGGAAATTTTCTCAATACAGAATTTCTGTCGGGAAGTGTTTTCACTTGTGGTATTATCTATGTAAGTTAATTTGTAAGGACTCTTACAAATTAGCCATTAAACTTAATACACATGGCTATGAGTACTAAGTTTAATGGCTGGTATTTTATTCAATTCACTTGTTTTTCTTTGTGTACAACCTTTAACACAGTATCAATATGAAAATATCGATATAAGAGACAATATATCGATAAAGTATATTCTGCATTTCCATAACATAAATATTGAGGTATCAATTCAAGTTAACAATCACATTACAAATCGTGACTTTTTGAAAACCATTTAGCATTCAACTGAAGCTCGTTAGTGAATCAAACAACATGTTTAAATAACAGTAAAGAATGTGATTAACTAATCATAATAGGCCTAAACTAGGTTACAAGTTAGTATCACTAACTTAGACCATAGAACCTTGGAGACTTTAGTATGTCATCATTTTTCCATCAATTTGATTAGAATGAATGCATCGTGTAAAATTTCTAAAGTTTTTGTCTGTTGTTTTTATTGCCCATAACCTGCTTGACACTAACCGTCAATTCTAAAACCTATGGTACATGCTCTGTTTATAATAGCTTTCAGCTTAGTAGATACGAATGTAAAACGTTATCTGTACATGAATATTATTATTAAATCTTTCGATTTAAGGCACAAACCATTAAAAAATATTTCGGACATTTCATTTACAACGTTTCATCTACTCTAAAACAAGTTTTAAATTGACTGATTGAATAATTACACATTTTTGTTGTAAATACATGCATATCATAATTTTGTATGACATGTATGTGCACCCAAACTCCGAAACAAATATTTGCAGATCATACAAACATTTTGTCTGACCCAGAAATCGAACCCGAAATTTCAAGCACAGGAGTTGCATAAGTTACCACTACACCATTTATGTAGCGTAACTATTACATACTAGTTAGTGATGTTCAACAAAAACTATTCTACTACCTACTAATACTATAAATGCGAAAGTTTGTGAGGATGTATGAATGTTTGTACCTGTGACGACTTCCGCATACAACGTAAACAAACCAGCGCATACTACAACGCCATCTACCATAGATACACTGAACTATGGAGTACTACTAAAACACTACTGATCCTGAATCGCGCAATAGAATTTCTGGCGCCGATTAGCATATATACGACATCCCAACATCAACCGTTGGGGAAAGGCCCGCCAGGCATGATCACCTCACCTTGTCGGAGAATCCTCCCTTTGTGTGCGAGGGACATAACACCCGTTCCCCACATTACTCTTTCACGCAAAATAATACTGATCAGATTTAGATAAAACTTACAGAATAACAAATAGGCTACTATTTAAAATGATAACCTACATAATCACAAGACAAGAGCCACTATTTACTAAAAAACTAAAAGTAAAACTAAAAAGATAAGAACATTTATAAGAACCATCTTTAAAATATTAATTCAGATTATACAAATAGATGACACAGCTACATAATTTAACCTTTTGGCGTACACGCAAAAACTTCTATTAAAATTCTACTAGCACACACGTTCGTTATAAAACCGTGCTATATGATAAAGACTGTCGCACAGCTCTGAGAGATGCTATGCTATATTAAAAATATATTTTCTGTATTATTTTAGTTGAACTGTGCGCTGAAGCTGCCGCTTATGTGACGTATACAGGCAATATCGCCTAATGTTTTCTGTTTTGTGTCTATTTTTAAATTAGTGATCGGATAAAAATTCCATTTGAAATAAAAAAATTGAAAAAGCCAGTGCGTTTTGATATGTGGTATGTATTTTTTCTCTTTGTAAAAATTAAACATATTGTAACCCCTGAACCTGTCAGGCTAGTCACCTCACCGACTAAATCAGCCTAAGAGACTATGAGATCCCAGGGCGCCGTTAAAAGAAATTTGTTACATAAATTTAGACAAGGTAGAAAAATAAAAAAATAAAAAAAGATAATATGTGTGGATGTGTGTTTGGGATACCCAGGGTGCTCTTCAGAAGAAACGAATACTCCTCAGTGATGCATTCATATATTCACAAAATTAATGGGTACAAGTATCAGGATTAAATAGAAATTTACAATTATTAAACAAGTGGGTTGTCACAGGTTTATAAAAAAATATTGTATAATAAAACACTCTTCTATGCCGCTGCACTGCAGGCAGACACCCAGAAGATCTTTCAACCCCTTTCAGACCACAAGCGAGGGTCTGTTAGGGCTTCTATTGAAGATCAGCAAAAAAAAATAAGAAATTGTAACACCTATGTGGGTGTTAGGTAAAAATAAATACTTTTTATTCTACGTGGCCTAGTGAGGAATCCTCAGGACACGGAAGCGAGCCAGGTGGTGAGCTGCGGGCTGCCTCTGATGATTTCTCTGCCGGGATTTATCCACACAACCCAGGATGTGCGCTCCTTAATCAAATGGTTCTGTCCGGAACCATGAACCCTACACAGAAAATACATCTCCTAGATACACATTCAAAGAAATAAAGATATGGTTAAGATTATTTTATAGGTTATATTTGATTTTTTACCTCAGACGGGGAATTGAAGATTACAGCAGCTTTTCACTTTTCACAGCGAACAACAATCACAAGGCTTTTGCAGGATTATCACAATAGGAGCAGAGAACTTAGACAGTGAACTCTTTTAAAGGATTTGAACCGAATCTTCCAGAATCTCCCACCACTTTCGACTAAAACGAGCACTACTCACTCCGATATATTCTAATATAAAGACACCATTTTGAGAAGTAAACAATTGCATATAACTTAATACTAAAAAATGATATTCTTAAATTTTGAAAAATGCGAACTGTCAACAACGCTTTGTAGGACGCAGTGCAGAATAACGCCATCTGGTGCCTCTTGGATGAACTGATCGGCCAGTCGATCCACCCGCAAGGGCGTAACACACCGTGAGGGCGCTGTGCTCACCTTCTTGTTGATACATCTACAATTAAATCAAATCAAGAAAAACAAATGCTACAGTATATACATACGTAAAACCACGCCTATTTCGTTAAGAGGTTAACAGAGGTATATGAAACAACCAGAATTAAATAATCTTATTTTTTACATTATAAGCTGCTAAAAAGACTGTACTTTCTTTGATGGAAAACATAAGTAGGATCCAAGAGTGGTGGTCACTATTTTCACAGTGAATGTGGATAATGCAACATGGTGGCAAATACTGTGGCAGTTAGTAAGATGCTTTTTCACGTCCCACTTTAAGAACTTATACTATTAAATTTGATAGTAACTCTCTGTCCACCTGTCTGTCAGTTACGTTTTCACGGCTAAACCACTGCACCGATTTTAATGGAATTTAGCATGAAGATATTTTGATTTGTAAGGATGGACAAAAGCTACTATTTACCGCGATAACCGACATATACGCAAGCAGAGCTGCGGGCAAAAGCTAGTCTCGGTATATTTAATAAACTACCTACACAGTATACAATCGTCTCTGATATTTGGTATAGTAAAATATTATCATGATTTGGAATGGAAGATCCCAATATAAGGTCCGAGTCAACAGTTTTTTGTTAAAGTAGATACTCATTTATAAATGTATGGACTAATTGGTTTTGTAGTTCTTACCTAAGCTAGTGCTCATAAATTGATGATACATTTTTTATTGCACGGATCACTTACTGCTAACAGTTTTTATATACACTTCAAGTTTAACGTTTAAAGTCATATAATTGAGTTTCTTTGATCTTATTATTCTGTTTTTTATGGAATGCAAATTAGTTCTGATGTAATATGGTTACAAGTGAATTAGTTTTTAAAGAAATCATTATTAATCATTTTATCATACATCATTCGTATTAATGTAATGATAAACATCATTTAACATTTATTTTTATGTGATATCTATACCAATAACTCGAAGCTCGACTGTCTGTATACTTGTAAAATTCGAATATATCAAGTTTAAAATATGGAAATTAAATAAAGGGCATCTATTAGTGAAAGAAAATGAGTGAGTACCTACATTTAAAAAATACTAGATGAAATCCCAGCTTCTCTCGGGTAATATGTATATATATCGGGTATATGTGGATAATACTGTATAGCATTAACCTATATTTTTAAAACAATCACTTCTGTTAGCATTCTTTATGACTGCTTTGTGTTTTTTTTATTTAAATAATACTACCGTATCTACTGGAAAACTAAATCTTAACGATTGTCACTGACGCTATTATCTAAACCATAGTTATTAACTTCAGTTATTAATCTCATTTCAAGCCATCTAATTGGTCAAAAAAAACTCAAAATCCATATCACACGTCAATACTTTGCTTCTAAACTATAGCGTATCTTAAACTGGATGCGACACTTAAGCTTTTACGGTCGAAATATTTAAATTATTTAACCTATGAACCAATGGCGAACGAGCGGCGACATCGCGATATTTCCGGCTTAAATTGCAATCATATCTGCTAATGCTATATTTTAATAATTATACCGCTATATCACAGGTTTTATTAGCACGTTTTATGTTGGAAATAGTAAATAGATGAGTCAGACAAGTTGTCGGTAAGATATAACCAGCTATTTATTTCTATAAGCCACGTAGGTACAGACAGCAAAATATTTAAGTATGGGCAATAGTATAGGGACAGATTTTGTTTGTTCCACGACTAGACGCACCTGCCTTGTACATCAATCATTAGTATTTCTATCTTACAATATAGATATTAATGAATTGTTATCTTGTAATATCTAAAATATGCATAATTTAACCACATCACGATTAAAAATGATCTGCATCTGTATAGGCCAGAAATGTTTTTGGCACTGATTTTCATCCACACCTTTTGTGTAACACAGAATGATTCCATCCAGCAAAAAAATGAATGAACGTATAAAAAATTGTAATGAAATTTCTTAGTCTCACGCGTTTGTAAATCGTATGTTCACATGATCATTAGTGACTTAAGCGAAGTTTTTTTTCATGACTGTACCAGCCAAGTATTCAGATAGGGGAGGCTAAACGACTTCTTGTAAAGACTTGTTATATGCCGCATCAAGTTATACAAGAAACTGATTCTGTGGCGTAAAAGGAAATGTACACTTTATATTGATTTCATTAGTACTTAAGCCATTCAGCATTATTTTGTTATAATTACATTAAAATAACTGTGGCAAAGTATAAATATATCTCACTGAAATTTTAATTAAAATTATTTTTTACTATCATTAAGAAATAAAATAAAAATATAAAAACAAGTAAAAAAATACTAACATAACATAATACATAGAACTGTAATATAAAGCACTAAATCTCGTTCAGAACACGTTCAGTTGAAAAACCATCTAAAAAAAACGCCTCTATACCTAAGCAAACCATTTATGAACGACCATACAATATGGAATAAATTACGATTTGACACAATAATGTCTTCACAGCTACCCGCAAACTACAGTACAGTCTAACACATAATACTGAGAGTATGGAGACATGTATAACACTTGAGGTTTTGGTACAATACTGTTATGGGATGGAAGTCTAGATTGTATAGCAGTTATTCTAAAACTTTGGCTTTAGTACCTATTAAAGGTATCTGAATAACTTTTTACGTAACCATGACTTTTTTTATAAACATAATTATTACTACTGTCATTTTTCTAATCTGCCCCACAAGCCAAGTAGCAAGCGTTTTTCTTTATGCAGTCGTTAACGTCTCAATTCTCTTGTGTCATTGGCTAATCTTAGTATCAAAGTAATCTTCGACCAAACATTAGCCAATGACAGAGAATTTAGGCGTTAACGATTGCAGAAAGAAAAACGCTTGCTACTTGGCCAGGGACCTTGCTTTAAATTCTAGTTTCAGAACAAAGGATAATTCTCATTTTCTGTGGTCATGCGTAACATATGAAATGCTTGGAGTAGTCACTTTCATACCCAAGTATCTAGCCGAGCAAAGTGATATTGTATTATCTTTTCTTTAATTCGTTTAGTCTATAACATTAAAACAAAAAAAATTAACAACCCCACTCTACCCAGCATCAGGTTGAAGTTATCAAGTAATTGTTGTTGAACTATTGTACTGACACACTAAAGCACTTAATCGACTAATCATACACCAAAAATGCTTTACATTATTTTGGAAAAGAGCTGATACTCTTTTACTGCTGGACCTATATTAACCAAACATAGCTAAGAACCACCGCCAGAAAACTGGCTTTCAAATGCAAAAACCGCATCGAAATCAGTCCATCCGAAAACAGACACACACACCCACAAACAGATAGACATCGACGTCAAACTTATAACACCCCTTTTCTTGTGACGGGGGTTAAAAACTAAATTATATACTTTTTCATAAAGGTACAATAACACAGTTGGTTATAAATATTTCAATTAAAGCCTTAGTTGAGATATATACATAAGTGACATTAAAACACAATAAAAAATAATTTGTCTCAATAGAACTTTTAATCTTAGTTAACTATATCACGCTATAAAATCACTCAGAACACATTTATTAAACACACAATCTTATCTACACACACAACATTTACATTCAGTCATCAACGCAATTAAATAGATCATTATCAGTAACGCTAAGCGATCGCTTAAACAAGCGTTAAGCGTGATGAACATAATCTGTGTAACAAAGTAGGCGTGTAAGCGGCCCGACACGCTTCACTGAGCACGACACAATGTTGTGTGGCGCCCGAGTTGATTGGCTTAAAACATATAAAAAAATAATCTTTATTTATGATCATTATTTGCATGGCTGCGTATGCGCATACTATTTTAATATGTTCTAAAACTAGGACACAATACGAATTTTAATATCACATGTATAATTTAAACGAATTATAATTTTTGATTTTGCAATAGCTAGATTGTTTAGGCTGATTTTTCTTTATATTATTCTTATGAACATTTATATCTGTTTTTATAAATAAATACATAATTAGCGGTATCTTAGTTATTTTTAAACAAAATCTAAAGTATAGTCATCAACGCAGAGTTGGCCAAATAAGATCAGCTCATGAACAGTCTTTTATTGTCTATTTCTAGATATAAACTACTCCTCAGAAAGAAGGTTAATCAAATAATTAGCCTTTTTTAAATATTTTAATTATAAGTTTCTTATTTCCTAAATGAAAAAAATAACATGTTACAAAATGGTCCATAACATATTTATGGAGTTATAACATACCAAGTAACAAAAATATCCAACTGAATCAAGAACCTCCTAATTTGTTAAAATAAGGTAAAAAACATAAATCATCTCGCATATAACCTAAAAGATATAAAGTAATTAAACCATTAAATTTAACTAATTCACCTGTACATAGATGACTATCAAATATTTGACTACCCGAGCGTGTGACGCGTTTGCTGCGCACGCGCTGGTCCATGCGTCATCGCACACGAGAACGTTTTATTATGACATAGTGCTAGTGTTGATAAACAGAATTATTTTATCTAGAGTATACGTTGCCTCTGTTTTATTTATAAGAAGCTTAAGGTTAGAATTAACCAAAAATTTTGCTCATTCATTGATATTACATTATAATTATCCAAAAACAGGTAGCAATTTTTTATTTTGTAACTAAGTCCACTTAATGTTTATAAAATCGGAAAAAAATTGTTCAAGTGAAATGTGTTTGTCTCGTTGTGATAGTGTTTGAAAATGTAACTGGCGCAAATTGTCGGACCAACAGCTGTGATGAATATATAATTTGACTTGTAAAAATCGAAAAAAAAAGAAATCTTTTAGAACTTTCTATCGTTTAGAAAATTCACAATCGATTAAAAGCAAATCGGAAACATATCTCACTGGATACCTATATGCATAGCATCATAACTGTTCTCTTACTTCTCAGACTACACTACATTTTTGTTTTTAATTTAATAATGGAGAAGTCTTTTAGAATGGAAGTAAAACCTCTATATCAATATTATTTCCATAAAGACTTTTGTATACTTTTAGGATTACTTCATATAGTTTAAATAATATAAATATTTAATACATATTTACTTATATATTACCAGTAGTTCAAGGTGAGGTCACTTATTGCTTGACAAGGCCGAGGCTCTTAAGACAGCTACAATCTTTTATAGTAGATAGCTAGATTATATATTATACTAGCCGATACACGCCACCTCGTTTACGCTCGTAGCGTGTAAAATTTTCCCCGATTTTTGCAACATTCTCCATTGGTGCTCCGCTCTTATTGATCTTAGCGTGATGATATATATGATATATGTTAGTATAGATGTGATATATAGCCTTCCTCGATAAATGGGCTATCTAATACTAAAATAATTTTTCAATCGGACCAGTACTTCCTGAGATTAGCGCGTTCAAACAAACTAACAAACTCTTCAGCTTTATATATTAGTATAGATACGATCTATTTTATAGATTTACTTTCGATTTATAAAAACCAATAATATTTTTGACATTTTACACGTAACGCCATCTAGTACCAAACTAAGCAAAACTTGTACTATGGGTACTGGACCACTTTTTACTGTAAATACATATTTATTATACATAGAAAACACCCAAATACTAGACATATGTTTGCAGATCATACAAAGATTTGGTCCAAGCCCGAGCCCTTAAGGACAGCAGTTGCATACGCTACCATTGCACCACCGAGGCAGCCAAAATATTCCTTAACCTGCAAAAAGATCTGCTTTATCTTTAAAAAAATATCACAAGGAAATATTTTACACAATTTAAACCATCTTGAATCACGCTTCTCTATCGCCACCTTCAGTAAGTACACTAATCAAAATATAGGCCAAGGTAAATTTCAGGTGAGTAAAGTATATAAAAACACTAGCTGACCCACGCAACCTCCTTTGCGTCTCCTATTGCCCGTAGCGTGATAATTTTACAGCGTTTTTAAACATTCTCCATAGGTGCTCCGCTCCTGTTGGTCTTAGCGTGATGATATATAGTCTATAGCCTTCTTCGATAAATGTACTATCTAACACTGAGAGAATTTTTCAAATCGGACCAGCGGTTCCTGAGATTAGGGCGTTCAAACAAACGGACTATTCATCTTTATATATTAGTATAAATTAGCTTTTGACCGCGTCTCCGCCCTGTGTCGGATATTGCGGTAATAATTTTTAGTATTAATATATGTGACACACACACCAATTATGTAGCTTTCTATTGCTAAAATAATTTTTCAAAATCTGTTCAGTAGATCCAGATATTGCCTACGACCCACAAATTTTACCTGTTAGACCTGTACCCAACAAGCAACAATTCTAAAAATATATAACATGTAAAGCAATGTAACTATATATTCAACAGATAAAAATAACCCATAACTAACACGAGTTGATACTTTTCGTGTATTCTAATATAGCTACATCAAAGTCCAACCATTCCACTTGCTAAAGCAAACAGTTTTTTCACGACCTTTAACTAATTTTTTTGACTGACAATCGTAACTAATAATGATTGATCAATATTAGGAAATATCAAAAATAGACTCACGTTTCGTGTAACAGAGTGTAGTTTTGACACCAATATTTTAAAATAATATCGGTTTTTAAATGTAAATTTGAAAAGCGTTGAATACGATTTTAAAATACTATCGGATTTTTTATATAAATGAGTTGAAAAATGTGAAAACAGTTTTGTATTTGTATGAAAATAATAAGCATCACAAACAGTGCTAAATTGACACATTATAAGCTTAAATAAATATAGCTTCTTAGATTAAGCTTCTTAATTATAATATTAACTCATTTAAAACCGACATCTTCCGAAAAAACTTATTCAGAAGCAACTTATCAATACTAGTGGTTTAAAAAATCTAATATAGTAATGAATAGTGGAATTTGTAACAAGTACAGTTTCATGTATGATACATATATTAAAATAACCTGAATTATAACCATACATTTGTTTAGATTCTATTATCAAGCATCAATTAGTATATATTAATTTAAAAATCAGATATGTACCACTCAAAAAGAAATTTCAATTTGAACTAGTACCTATTTCCTGCACGTTGACCCACACAAACTTTGAATTTATAATATTACTACTATCTTACAGATCTAACAATTGTCTATTTAATTTGCTTTAAATTTCACTCTGTCACTATGTGGGTGATGACTTATGAGTTGATCGCTAGCTATCATAGGAAAAAATCAAGATACATTTATCTTTTAGCAGTACAAGGGCAGTTACAACCGACATTACATAATATCGACCTTTGTGCTTTCCAGCGTTTATATTATAGGTATCAAGATATTCTGATTAATATGGTGTAATTATATTAAGTATCAATCAAATACCGTATGCGGTTTAAGAGATGACTATGTTATTTTACCTGAAAAGAAATTTCGGTATCAAGCTGTAAAGAGTTTTGACCGATTTCTTTTAAGGCTAGCCATCTGCCTGGTCATCTTTCTGAGTCATTTGCCTGACGCCAAAGGTACTTACGCCTCGCCAGTTTCCACCAAGTCACTTACGTCACTGAACTTCAAACTCCAAATCTAGACCTTAAACTCTGATAACGAAGGTGTGATTTGGGAATTGCTACATCCATGGGTGACGATAATCACTCACCATATAATAATATCACAATTCAGAGTAATATTCAGGTTAGCATCTAATGTAAACAAGCATAAAACTTTAATAATTTAACAATAAACATAGAAAGCCATATGTTACAAATCTTCCAGCTTAAGCATGGTTATATGGGTGGTCCCATTAAAATGAACCAACTGCCTCACTTGTCCATGCCTCGTTTACATATTCCGCTTGACTCACGCATAAATTGTCATTACGGTAATCATTCGATACATTCTATCGATAACTACGCTCGCCTAAATCGTTTAGTCGATTTCAATCCTCCGTTGGACGCCTCTAAACGACTGACTCGGAAATCTATTTGTAATGTAACTTTTTTCACGGTTCAAAGTGTACAAGACGCTCTTTGCCTATTTTATCTTTAACTTTATTGAGCTTTATCGGTTTACAGTCGTAAATAAAGTCCAAATGATACTGTGCGCGCTCCAGTGCAATGCTTGTTCCGAGTGAACACGCTTAGTCGATTATTTGGATATCTTTGATGACAATTTATTTTTTGTAGTTAGACCTTGACACATCCGATTAATCTAATATTGAAATGAGGCTAGTAAAGATTGGTTTATGCTTTTATATTTTACTTGATGGAGTTCATTGGTTTTCATATCTTTGAAATTTTGGACACAGAAGAGTTTTTGATTTTAGTTTATGATGACAACCGGAGAATTTGAATAAAAATGTAATTAGGTGGTTAAAATCACGATTGCGAGAAAGAGGCTTAGTGTATAAAAAATGTTAACAGACCATTTTTAATTAAAATGTTACAATATTTAAATACCGGTATTTCTTAATTGCCATCCTTATATATTAGTATCATCGACACGAGTTTTAAATTGTTATTAGATTTGCAAAGCTGATGCTCATTAGTAAAATATATACTTAAATTAACTCATGTTTAAGATACGAGTATGTCTATTTTGGAAAAAGAAATTGACCTCACCATAGAATACAAGTTCTCTATCTGCATCTATTTATATTTGTTTGAATAATATTACTTTTGAGAATAAAATTATCGTTGTTCAATATAAGGGTTTACTCATATTTGACCCGACGCAGAGTGCAATTTCTATCGTTACCATAGTAGGTTGATTTATTATCCACGAGAGAGTACAATCAGTAGAACGAAAAACAAAATACTTAAGAGCAAATATTGAATTTCTAATTAAAATCGATCTAAACATCGACTAACGACAAGTTTCAAGAGTAAAAGGAAATTAATTAAAATAAATAGATAATTTGAACACGATAACGTTACAATAGATTACGGAATATGAATATATAAAGGTTAGTAGCAAAATACATGAATGTCATGCTAAGTGGAAGATAAATACATTTTATGATTTTTGATTACATTTCGATGGAAAAATTGATTCAAATTTTAAATTAGAAAAGCTTAGAAGCTTAGCTTAGAAGTAAGATGATATAGGTAAGTGAATCCGCGATAAAGTAAATTTTAAGGACTTTTTGTTTGTTATTGTTATTATGAACAACACAACAAAATTTCGTTGTGTGATGCTGTATTCTACATATACAAAAAGTTACAGCGATTGACCTCAACAAAAATATTATACGGACGTGCATTTGTTTCGTTTTTCCAATTTGAGTATAACACTACTATTTTCCTATTTACTTAAAAATCACGTATTGGAGTACACAGAAAATAAACTCATTTACATCCAAGTCAAACCCACTGTCATCAATAGAAAAACATTGTTTGCATCATGTATATAAATGATCAGAAATGATCTTAAAGAGTACCGAAGTTTATTTACAAAAAATAAAACCTTATTCTACATTCATGTTGCTAAACATTTCCATTTGTTTCTGTAGGCATCAACTTAATACTCCTCCGACGTTCCACTCAATCGAATTGATGATTCAACTGGCAAATCCGTATAAACGCCACCATTTAAATGTATATTTCGAACGCGATATTGAAGCAAATTTACATATTCGTGAAACAAATAGATATGAACTCAATAATAAAGTTGACAAAGTTGAAAATGTAATAGCAGATGATGAAGGTGTGATAATTAAAGGAGACGATGACGGCAGAGCGCGCGTTTCAAATAAATAAATCGTCACTTGTTATTCCCTTTGCAACGATGTTATGTAAGTAGTGTAACTAGATTATTAGGTCAATACACTTGCTGCTCGGTTTTTGTAATGGTGAGTACAGACTAGTGGAATACAATGTTGCCCAAATACAATATAACATTAATATTCTTAATTCATGTCCGCATGTATTTACGTGCATAATTAATGCTAAATAGTGTAATATTACAGGTATATACAAGGTTAAATGTGCAATGTAAATTTGAGTTCTGTGTCAAATGACTGGATAAATACCTTCATTTCTACACATTTTGGGAATCGCAAAAATCAACGTAAGAGAGCGCAACCTAAATGTATCCTGACAATTTCTTTTTAGAATTTATTTGTACTAAATAATAACCATTTGACACATCTTAAATAGTTAATCCACGTCATTAATAATAATATTCATAAACATTATTTCCAAAAAAAAAAGTAAATTATTTCTTGCTCCACTATTGTCTACGATACACGTCAATCATGCGTGTTGGCAATAATTATAATATGTACATGTGTTTGTTTGTTACCTCACTGAGTGCTTTACCAATCGTTAACATTTGTAGTTTCGAGTGCGTGATTGTGCGTTACCGATGAAGTGCGTGAAGTGCGTTACATGTACCTGTTATTTTAAAACCATTTGATCGATGGATAGCATGTTTGTTTTCGTATGAAATAAGAACATCAATAAATTACATTATTTATGTTATCGATTTATTATTTCCACGTCGAGTATGCCGTTCGAAAATTGATGATATTTATAATTAGTGGACAAGTAAAAGTTTCTTTCTTCATTAGTCAACTTTGGTACATACGTAGGTCTGTTATTTCTTGATAGTGACGGGGAGGCGAACTCATAAGATTTCCCACTACCAATAAGTATTTAACACGGCTAAAGAAGGTTTCACTTCAAAACCTTATAACTTGACGGTGACGGTGATGGTGACGCGGTGACGCGAACTCATAAGATTTCCCCCTATCAAGAAGTGCTCAACGTGGCTAAAGAAGTATTCATTTAAAAACAAAAAATGAGTTACGATAAATGCAAATTTAACAATTGGCGCCGCGCCGGCCTTAATGCTACGGCGATCTATCCCAGACAAGCATGATACCGATTTTCGGTATCCAAAAGATCTTGATGAATATGTTAATTCTTTTATTATTAAAGAGACATGTTGTGGAATTTAAATATGTTAATTAGATGCGAATACCCAGAACATAATTAAGACTATCCACTTAATAATATAACATGAATTTCACCAAACAGATTGTTTTTGTAAACCGCTCATAATATTTTTTTGGTATTTGTATGACTCTCGTTCAACACTTATTCACATATTGTTTTTTTTTTAATGGTGTAGGAGGGCAAACGAGCAGACGTATCACCTGATGGTAAGTGATCCGCCCATAGACACCTGCAACACCAGAGGCGTGACAAGTGCGTTGCCGACCTTTGGGGATGGGGAATGGGATGTTGGGAGGGGTTGGGGTATGGGCCTCCGGTATCCTCATTCACCCGGTGAAATACAGCGCAGGCGCTATTTCACACTGGTTTTATGTGAGGCCGTGGTATCACTCCGGTCGAGCCGGCCCATTCATGCCGAGGCGTGGTTCTCCACCGGTGGAAATTAAATTTTAAAGATTAAAAGTTTTAAAGATGTTATGGCTGGATTTTCATATAAACTAACTATTTTATTTTTAGGGGACCATATTTTGTTTATTTTGAAGGATTTCAGAATTGTGTCAGGTTTCAGAATCCAAATGTGATTTTGCATAATCTGAATCTATCTAACTGGAATCTAAACCCTTTGAATCCATGCCAATTTTGTGAATGAACATGAATTAAACTGATTTTGTTGGATAACTTGAAAATTTAACTTCTATGATCTGTGTCATTGCCTACTACTTAACATAAACTTCTTACCGAAGCGTATGAATCTCTATTCGATAAAGTATCGATGCATTGCAATAGAATCGATTACAAATCTGATCACACATCCTATTGTCTTCGATGGCATTTATTGCCGATAAATGTTTGATAGGTGAGTGTTGTAAATTATTGTGTAAAGACACTGTGTCCTGGTTTCCATAATAAGGTCTTAGATGCACCTGTCAAGAAAGTTCATAGCTATTTCATCAGTATTTTTTATTTAAAATAAATGTATTATTTTTTAACATTTTTATTACAAAAATATATTTCGCGTAGTCTTTCATGACACAGGCTATTTATCTCGTGACTTTACAAATACACAAGAAATGGACACAAAGAACACCCAAACCATGCTGTTCTGCACTATACTACGCTGGCTATACGCTTTACATTGGTTTGTCAAATATTCCTTCTTTTTACAGTTCAGTCTTCCTGTGACATTCATGGGATGAAAAAGAGTGATGACAGTTCATATTTCGAATCCTTCACCGTCATTTAACTATTATTATTTTTGTGGAATTAACGCGATCACTTATTTAATTACTTCACCGTTTTCACCGTCAGTTCAGTCAGGTCACCTTCACCGTCATTGATCGGTCTATAATTGTAATAGTATCTAATAAATTGCCAACAAATATTGTGTACTAAATAATGATGTATTTTACCAATATGAGTGTAGAGATAGAAGTTATAGGTGTGTAATAGACAGACAATAAGAACGATACATATCGATATAGAGTAGTGAGCACACGATTGATCCTCGTTGGCTCGCATCGGGAAAGCTTGCGCGGACGACGCTTACAAATTGCCGCGTAAACTCACGCGTGGCGCTAGGGTTGTCAATTATTTATTTCATTTAATTATTATTATATTTTGAAAATTAATACTTATATAGTAAATACACAGAACTACAAACAGGACAATACATTTGGTTCCAAGACAGATTTCTTTGGATTTCCTGAGTGTCATAACCCGGTCTGTTTGTGGGTCACTGCTGTTGATACAGGGTTTAAGGTGGTTGGCGTGTGGGTGGGCTTTGTCGCATTTAAAAAAAGAACAGCTCATATTTTGATATTTTGTGTGCATAGTAGATAAAATCGATAAATTTGTGTGTAAGTTAACTAAATTAAACCCCGCAGTTTTTTGTAGATCGTCTGGCAGTAACTAGATTTTGAACCATCGCAAATAAGGATTCAAAAAGTTAAGACTCCTTTTATCGCTGAGAATAATATAAGGAGCGTACTTTTAAAGCTTTTTTATTTCAAATCTTATGAAACCAAAATTTATTGTGCAAAAACAATCTTAGTTATAATCAATGAAACATTACAACATAAGTTGATATACAAATGGACCATCAAATGCTATATTAAACTCAATAAATTTTCTCTGATAGTATAAAATGTTTATTATAAAGTATACTTCAACTTTTCTCAAGATGGAAACACACAATTAATTTACGCAATACAGTAATGTTTAGCAATTAGTAAAACACGATACCAGATACTTATCAAACCTTATCTGTGCAGTTATATTTAAGGCATTAATCCGTATGAAACGGCCTTACATTCTTAGACAAGAATCTAGAGAATAATTACAAGATGTTGTTAAATCTCTACATGATTTATTTGTAATGTCTCTTTCTATGGTTTATAGTTTATCTACAAATGAAATATTTTTCATCTAAATGATGTGACAAAAAAGTTATTTAATTGATGATAATGTACTGATGGTACTATAACTTTTAGTTTGTTACGAAAATGAAGTGCTTACATTTTTGTTACTCTTAAACGTTTTGGAAATGCAATACATAAACGATTTTGTTCGCTGCAGCATTGTCTAAGACATTCGACTGCACGGTTGGCTTAGAGGTTTATGCAGTCACTATGCTATTTTGCACTACGCCAAGTATTATGGGTTCAAATCCCTCATGTGACAATACTTTGTGTGATCCACTAATTGTTGTTCAGAGTCTGGGTGTTCTTTGTGTCCGTTTCATGTATGTTGGATAAGTTTCCCGCGACACAGGATGATCAATATATTTCTTTTGTATGGCCTGCCAAAATGACTCTACTCTGCCTGATGGAAAGCATGAGCAGAATCCACGAGTGGTGGTTACCATACTCATTGCGGATGCAGACAATGTAACAATGCAGCATGGTGACCCACATCATGGTGGCCTAGTGATGCTTCTGCATCATACAGGAGTTGTCTCAAAACACTGAGGACTACCAACAGAAGTGAAAACTCAAAACAACAAACAAATAGTTTACCTGTAATGAACCTCTTTGCTCTTTAAATTAAATACGCGATAAAAAGAAGTGAAATAGATTTAGGTCATGGAAAGCGTTCGGTGACGATGATGCAAGTTCCATGATTTATGTTCATCAAAAAAGTCCTCAACGCGCCTATAGAAGTTTTAACTTTAAAAATAAATATGGTATCTATAACCTTTTTGCAGATTATCGTAACAACGTAATCATATTAGATGGCGGGAAAATGATAAATCGGTCAAAAAATATTGCGATTTCACTTCTCATTTATTATTCTAATTTTTAACGATGTATGCATAATTTAAACTCGTCAGTTATAAAAATAATAAGTTGATACAACTACCGATAACGCTACACGGAAGACGCGTTTAACGACTCATTACATATACAAAGTAATTAAACCAATCAGCATAATTAACTCAGTTGCTACATATTATTTAAATTTGGTTTCCAATAAGGTTATAAACTTTCACTAGTTTATGAGTTCGTTTCACACAAAGATGCCTTATAATCGCAGGAGAGAGCTCAGTTAGTTGAGTGACGCAGCGATAGATGTAGTGCTACAAGTTAAAACAGGATTTCTTATTATGTAGGACGAGGGAGCATAAATAAGTAAATTAATGATAATAATACTTCAGATATAATATTTCGGACATCTGACACACAACGCCATCTAATCCAAACCCAAGCAGAGCTTGTCTTATGGGTACTAGACAACATAGAAAAAACCTAAAAGCAATAAAAATTTGCAGATCATACAAACATTTGATCCGACCCGGACATCGTACTCGAGATCTCAAGCACAGCAGTTGCATATGCGACCACTGTGCCACCGAGGCAGCCGTATTTACAAATATCGTAATTTACTATCCTCGCCCATTACCTGTAACTCAAAAGTAACTAGTATGGATTCGGGTTCTGGTATTATCACTCATTCATAAGTTATTTTGTAAGTAAACATCCTCTCGGAAAGTTCTACTAAGATGTGTGACTGCAGTGAAGGAACAACAGATCAAATTCACGTTTTGAATATGACAAAGTTAATATAGTTATTATTGACATTATTTCTAGCTACTACATGCAATTTAAAAAAAAAATGTTTATGGCATTGCCAGCCCTAGGTCCGTACATTGAAGGATATATCGCCGTCCACCGGCTTTCAACTTCGCCGACGTCACACGTTCACCTATACGAACGCAGCATTGTATTTTAATTCCTGCCGTGTTAAGAATTTACAAATAACTACTATTTTATTTTATTAAACAATTTTGAGCTTTAATGATACGAGAATAAAGGTGCAATCTTAAGCATAACAGTGAAATATTGCAAGGGATGGTCGTGAATTATTATCGCGACATTTAGTATAGATTTAGACGAATGTCCTATGTCGAATGATTTAGTTTATGGTGTGCTAATATTATATTGTATTCAAGACGATAATTGGAAGGTTTTGTGCTCAAAGGTTATGATGTACTGTATTTAACTTGCGTATCTTTGCTGCTTTGCTTAATAGTTTTAGATTTACCATTGAAATCCAAAGTGAGATCGAGTTAATCATACCTCTACTTATAATAACAAATGTTATTATTTTTTGTAATTAATATACTAATATGTCACACACATATGTACAGAAAAAGGGACTTACAATGAAAGTAGATAAAGGAAATGAACAAGTAGATGGAGCCATCTCACGGAAATAGTCTCCGGGACTTTAGAATTTAAAGTGTGTTTTCCCTATATATGTAAGTGCGTACGATTTACTTGAAGGTTTGAAGGTTATATCAGTCCAGAAATACCGCAGTTTGTAGAAAACCATCAATCAATCATCTTGAAAGTCAGATTGTACATGTATATTCATCATAAATATGTCTATCGACACTCACATAAATCAACCGTCTATCTAACACCTCACTTTCATTGCAATCAGGTAAAAACCATACCTCATAGGGTATTACAAATGTCGAAATTAAACGTCAAATTAAATCGAATGTCAAAACAGTATGACGAATGTGTGATTGATTTGACATTTCGATTCGTACAGTCGCATTGACAGAACTCTTGCACGCATCGATCATCGCTGTTTTGTGCGTGTTATCAAATATTTACAGAATAAAGGTCGTTTGTATAAACGTTTACCTTCAATTATAAACTACATTTATATTCCACATAGTTAGAACTGATGCAGCAGCAAATGATGTATTATGACGTTCATACGCAATCTGTTCATATGAGACGACCACAATCGTAGACCAAACTCCTTCAAAAGCCCGATAGACATTGTTTTTTTTTCTTCTAACTACGCAACTTACACATACCTATTTAACTTGGCGCCAATTACTGCAGCTGTTCTGTAATATGATTTATTCTAGGCTAACGTTGGAAGTATTTTATTTATTTTATTTAAAACTTCATGCACACATGTAAATCGGCGGCGACGACTGAGTGTGGTGACTGCTTATCCACTACGCCATTCGTGTATTAAAACAAAATCATCAATTACTGGTCCACATCTATATTTATACTTGGCAAATAGACACCGACGTGATTTAAAGTCGTTTACCAACTTAAGTAAACAGTTATTACAATAACGGTTCCTAAATACTTTACGTATAAATAACTTTACCGTTTATTTATTAAATAGTTAAATCATGGTATTACAATCATAGCTAATACTTTACTAACTTATGACTGCCTCGTTGGTCTCGCGGTTGGCGTGTGCGACTGCTGTTGGTGAGGTCTCGGGTTCGATTCCCAGGTCGGACCAAATGTTTGTATGATCTGCAAATATTTGTTTCGGAGTTTGGGTGTTTTCTATGTATAATATGTATGTATACTAACTAACTAAGGAACATACTAAATTTCATGAAAATCGTTGGAGCTGTTTCCGAAATTCAGATTAAAACTAAAGTTCAATTATGAAGTCTGAATTCTCTACTGCCTCGTTGGTTTAATGGTTACCGTAAGCGACTGCAGATTAAGAGATCTCGGATCCGATTCCAGGGTTGAACTGCTGTTGGATTTTCTCACAAGAATTGCTCATTGAAAGGTATTGGATACCTATACTTTTTCTCGTTAACTTTTTAAATATTTATAAGTAAATATACATACGTAACCAAGTGGTGTGCATTTGGAGAGGAAGCCAGCAATGAATTGCGATAGGCTAATGATGATGGAACATATTATATACAATATTATACTAATACATACATATATTCATGTTTTTATCACTGAAAGAGTTGACGTCCAAGAAGGCTAAATTTTTGCCAGTAACAATTGTATGCCATGTTAATAACAAACTAAAGGGTGTTGATGATAATAACGATCATAAAATTTACTAATAAGGTAAATTCAAAATCAAACATGGGTTTACTAATAAGGTAATAATAATTACCAGATCATGATATTTTCAACAACAACACGATAAAAGTTGACCACATTTTACGTGAATACAATAAACAACTGAATCAAATTATTCTATCCGATATTATGCAGAATTGTGTAGTTGTATTTGGAATGAACACACTAAATAAATAAACTGCATGCATGGCCTAGTGATTTAAGCGATCGCCACGCCCTTTCCGACTGCACCAAATGTTGTGGGTACAAATCCTACGTGGGACAACACTTTGTGTGATCTACAAATTGTTGTTCTGAGTCTAGGTGTTCTTTGTGTCCGTTACATGTATGTTTGTAAAGTCCTCGTGACGTAGGATATATTACAGGAGTAGTCTTTTATAAAAAAAGTTACAATAAAATAAAATTTATCTAACTCTACCCTACGCATTTTTTATCTTGTTAGGAGATCGAAATCATAATCTTAATGTTTCAAATCAAGTAAGTTTTTGCTAAAAAAGCAGCCGTTCTGTCCAATTATTATGTACTACACTAGCTGAACCCCGCGTGTTACTCGCGGTTATTGTTGTACCGCGAAGAACGCCGCATGACAAAGTTAGTCTAAAAAAAGTAGCCTAAGTTACTCCCTGGATCATCAGCTACCTGCCAGTGAAAGTCCCGTCAAAATCCGGCCAGCCGTTCCAGATATTACCCGGAACAACAAATTTTAACCACATTTTTGGTATATGTACCATGTGTACATACGTATGCATTTAGTAAAAAGCTGCTATTTTAATATTACAGACAGACACTCCAATTTTATTTATTTGTATAGAGTATAGATTAGCAACCATAGCATCCAACGGTTACTGGTATAACGGTGCTAAAGTGCTTTCGGTGTAAATACATGGCATATTATCGATTATTTAACAACGACATGTTTGTATAACTAATGAATGAAGCGTGTGTCAAGTTGATGTTATGACTACAACTACGTGTTCTACTCAACCTCTTCAAAGATGGTATGATCAAATAGCTAATAGTGAAATTAAACATAGTTCACTATCGTCTTCTCAGAACGCTATTTTGTCCTCTAAAAGGGAATAGTGAAATATTTATTGTAAGAAGCTTGTTATGGGACTTTGTTTTGTATATTGAAAATTTTGCACATCTGTTATCAAATAGAATTCTGTGATTATCTGAATGAGGTACAAGATAATTGCAATAAGTAATTTTGCCAACTGTGACGGGTGTACAGTAATGGTTGAACGATTATGTGGTAGTTAGTTTGAAAGTCAGTTTAGCCCAGTCTAGTTTGAAAAAACTTTGATAAAATTAGTATTTTTGGAACGAAGTTTCTTATGGCGCGTTGCGAAAGGGGGCTAGACGGAAAAAGTGTAACGACACTTTTTGTTATATTAACATTGAGTTGACGTTATACTGCTGGATACGCAACGTTAAATATAACAAACTGATTGCCAACGTCCATACCTTGTTAAATACACCGGTTCTCGTCCGATCACCAAAGTTAAGTAACATCGGGCGTGGTTAGTGCTTGGATGGGTGACCGCCTGGGAATACCACGTGATGTTGGCTTTTGCATTTATTTACAGAAAATATATTGTTTTATAGTATACTAGCTTTTGCCCTTTGCCCACGTAGACTTTCATCCCCTGATTTACCCCCTTAGGAGTGGAATTCCAAAAATCCTTTCTTAGTGCTCACTCACGTTATATAAAGAACCTACATGCAGAATTTCAGGATTCTAGGTTCAGCGGTTTGGGCTGTGCGTTGATCTCTGGGAATGTCAGTCAGTCAGTTACCTTCCTCTTATTAATAAATAGATTTTATACAGTCTGATTATTTCTAAAATAATTTGAGTATTTATGCACATTTTTATTAGGAGTATATACATACATATACATAAACTTCGGTCCATCCGGGTGTCCCTTGACACCTCTCTAGTTTTTTTTAGTAGATATTGTGCTTTTTTAAATGACTAAAGGAATTTAATTGTTTACGTACATTTTTAAAGAAATTCTTTCGTAAGAAAAATGAAGAACAACAAAAAAATACTTAAGTATTTTCTAAAACTACCTTGAAAACTATGTGTAATAAAACACTGCACAAGGATACATATATTTAATTTATCAACACTAACTACTAATGATCTCACCTACACCAATATTAGAACGATATTGACTGATTGATTAGTGTCATTTAAAGAATGTTAGTTTAATAAACAAATTCTGATGTCTAATCACGATTTTTGCATTTGGCCTTCATTACACACCAAATTAATAACCATCAATTTATCATACCATAAAAAAACACCTAGAAATATACTTAAAATGTCATCAGTTTAACATTTGGATGTAAAATAAACATTGACTCTATGAAGCTAAAGTTTATATTAGGTTGTTTCAATTATAAACTCGTTGTTCTTGACAAATTTAATGTTAAGTTGCCGACGATTCGAGCATGGAGTGATTTGATTACTGATCGACGTGAATATATCTATAGAGTTGGTAATAAACTTTTATCCTAAAAACTAAAAAATTGTAGCAGTGGAAAACCAAAATTCTATTTTTCATAATGGTCTTTTAAAGCACAGTTGATTTTCTTTGTTTAACTTGTAGTGAAACCAACAACGTGTTGGAAATCGGTTAATTTAAAAAACATGTTACCAAATGGTAGGAGAGCCACGCTTTACCGTGGGAAAGCCACGCTTTGGCATGAATGGGACGGCTAGACTAGAGTGATACCACGGCCTCACAGAAAACCGGTGTGAAATAGCATTTGCACTATGTTTTACCGAGTGGGTGAGGATACCGGAGGCTCATACCCCAACCCCTCCCCACATCACATCCTTTTCCCCACTCCCCACAGGCCAGCAACGCACTTGTGATGCCTCTGGTGTTGGGGGTGTCCGTGGGCGAAGGTAATCGCTTACCAGCAGGTGATACGTCTGCTCGTTTGCCCCTTATTCAATAAAAAAAGTGGGTAATCTTAGATACTTCATTAATTCTGTCAGAGACAGTTTATATTAGATTCATATGACACAACAAAAACTACTAGTTAAATATATTCTAATTATGCAATCGCAACATCCTAACGTAAATTTAAAAACTAATAGCTTCTATCACTATTGGTATTAAAAGATTTTTCCAAAGGCGTCTCACCTAGAATACTATAATATTATTATAATAAATAGTATTTTAACTACTCTTTGTATGTCCCAGTGATGCGTTGCGATATACAGAGGACGCTCGTGAAATGCGAAATCAGATAGAACTTTTTGCTCGGTTGTACTCGCTCGTGTTTCCCTTTTTACTGCAACTGTACTAGTGCTGCACAGGTAACATTTTGTTTATGCATACTCTTGTATATACATACTTTTATGTTACATGTACGCACGTACAAGTAAGTTAAAAATTTGTAAAATAATTTAAACATCTTTAATCATGTGGTAGAAAAAGCCTGCAGTAGCACACATATTTGGAATAGCTTTTTCCCGCCTGGATATATGTCAGTTACCGCGGTAAAAAGCAGCTGATATCCTTTCTCAGGAATTAAAGTATCTCCATGTCTAATTTCATTGAAACCGTCGTGAAGGTATATTAGACAGACAGGCAGAGTTACTTTCAAATTCATAGTGATAATGTGGATATGTTAAATGTAACAAATAAAGAACTTGGTGATATTGGTCAATTGCCAATATATCATGGAACGCCAAAGTTTAAAAGTTAGAGATGTATGAGGTTAATATTATTGTCTATTTAACATCGTTTAGTCTAATTTATCATAAGTAAATTTTATTTATCAATAAGGTATTTTAAGCATTTATTTTAAAAATGCACAACAAAATATCCATTAGAATAAATATACAAAATATCTTAGACACTTTAAAGTTACACTGTAAAATAATTTATTTTTTAATCGATACATTTAATTTATTCCGTTACACATCACTAGTGCTAAAACTTCAAACAGTAGGTAATGTTAACTGAAGAAATACCATGTTTTCTGTACTCATTTGGAAATAGGATCATAAAAAAGTCAGTACTACGTAAAGACAGCTTTTTATCGCATACTCGGAGGTACTAGAGAAAAACAATTGCTAAGTTTTCATTGATAGAAATCTTTGCGTTCAAACGAATAGTTGTCTGACAAAAAACCTTATAGCTTGCGGGGACTCTTTGGGATGCCTTGTAACAACCCGTCGGAGCGTTTTTATAGTTGTTTACAAGAAATGTCTTGACAGCTCACCATGTATGTGCTCGCTTCTTTATAGAACTAAAAAGTTTAAATTATTTTTTTATTCTTCTATTAGTAAGCTTTTTATTTTACACAAACAGTATCAAGTATTCAAAAACAATTCATATTAATTTTCAAAATCGAAAGCAACGTCTGTATTTCTGTCTGTCAGTCTGTCACGCTTTCACAGAGCATTTTAGCTGTGTCAAACCAAATTGGATAAATTTAGGTATAGATACAGATTGGACCTTAGAGAAGGACATAGGTCCCTTTTCTCACGATAACTGACATGTAAAAAAGGGGGTAATAGGTAGTAGCACAAGCAGGAAAATAGTCGGTAATAGATTGATATGGCTCAAATAAACGGTTATAGTAAACTAATAGTGATTGTTAACCATAACATGACCATTGGGCCACTAATGGCTACCCTAGAAATGTACTTAATATACATTAAACTATAGAGTAAGACGCTTGAAGAGTGAAGCTTTAAAGCGTCAGATAAAAGTTTTGGTCCATGGGAACTGTCTGGCACTTATGATGCTATTTTGGAATAATATTCTACAAAACATATATGAAAATCCATGTAAGTAAATTTAAGTTAAGTATCTCTTACTTTTAGTTACCTTTCTTAACCTAGTATCTGCCCAAGTATCACTAGGGGGGTTTCAAGAGCTCGCAGGTATTTAAAGAACATGAGACGCCACTGAGAACCTAAAGATCCATTTGTGTGAAAATAAGTGCTGTCTGATCGCACTGGGATCTTAAACTATTAGATCATACGTATATTAAGGTTGTATTATTTATATGATGATATGTAATATACTCGTAATAAATTATACATATAGTCTCTAATATGTAGTTGAATCTCTCTAACATATGACTATAAAACCGACAAAGTAGGTATAAGTAAGTAAGTATCATCTATGTTTTCATTCTTTATTTCATTTTATCATAAATGAAATGCAATATATTACAAGAGAAATGATTAAAAAAAGCAAGACTACGCCAATATCTGCCATCTTTATTAAACCTAGGTCCTTTTTTTTTAAATTTTCTTATACCGTTTGTCATTTTCATGACTAAAATGAATATATTGACACCGACAATTCGTTTAGGCTCTAGGGCGTGCCAAAGAAATATGCATACAAACATATACTAGAGAAACAAAACCCTCCTTCTTTGGCAGTCGGGTAATAAAGAAACAAAACACACCTAAAATTTACCTCATAAGTTCAAAAATGATACCTACTTCATACTTTTTTTAATGCTTTTCACAGTGTGGTTGAGGTTATAGAAGGCCAAATAAACCCCTTCCTGATTATAGATAGGGAAGAATGGTTACTGAAAGTGCAGCAACATACTTATTTTTTTGAGTAGCAGGTGTTCATGGGTGTTGGTAGTTAATTTTCATCAGCTGATTCATCTGCTCGTTTGCTCTTGAACCCATAAAAATCATTTCATCATAAAAATAAAAGAAGTAATATAATCATACTTTCATAAACCAACTAATTTTAATTTAGTTAACTATTCCTTAACCCGTCACATCCGGTTCAAAAATAGTTAAATTTTAATATCATTTCACAATTAAAATACCGGTTTTTATAACAATATTATAGGTAATCCGTCTTGTAAATGATCATCGGCTACTTAATCAGCAAACAAACCAATCAAATTAATCAAACAACTGCATTAAACATATCATGTGCCGTATGCTCGTTTGAAATCAATTATCGAATAAATCGTATAAATATCGATACTGTGTACATCACTAAAATGTTCTATAACGCAACCTTTCATCTTTGCCGTTCTATTCATAAAACCCATATCCAGATAATCAAAAATAATTATGATACAATTAAAATAATTATTTTGCGTCAATTATGGTATAGCACAGTCGTTAATGTTTTTTTTTGTATACTTATCGGAATATAATTTTAGTTAAATAAATTAATTTTCAATATTAGGCGAAAGTCGGTGAGTTCAAAGTTGTAAGTTGATCTTTATGAACTTAAGTGAGATCATTCGAGTATATAAAATGTCACTAATTACTAACAAATTGAGGGTTACTTTGCAATTAAATCCATGTATCATAAAATTTATTTTTGAATTTGATTAACAAAGTAATAATTTCGCATATAATAAAAATCGTATAAAAATATCGCATAATCATAAGTTAATTTCACTCAAACTTTACTTGTAATTTCGAGTCGTAACCTTTTTTACCACTAAAATATAATTATAAATAAATAAATAATTAGCGAATTTACAACACCTAAATTGCAATTTATGATATTTAAATTGAAATCTTATTTGATTTTCAATTGAGTGTAATCATAATAATTAACAATTACTTTTCTATAACTGTTAGTGTTTTTTTTTATTATTGCTATATAATTTTTGATTGAATTTCTTACTACCTTCGAGTGAATATAATTTAGGTAGGTAAAAGTAGTAGTGAATAGTTTAATTTGAAATTTTAACCATAATTAGAAAATTGGATATTGTTTTGTTCTTATGTTAGAAGTTTCGAATGAATCAACGATAATCTTTTTTTATAAATTTTCTATAAAAGATACGGGTAGTAATAGCCACTGTAACAATTTGGCACATTTGTCGTATTTGTTTGATCTAGAATTATTCAAATTCTAAACATATAACTGTAGTAATCGCTAATATAGGTTTCAGTAAATACCTACTTAAATATTATAGATATATTACAAAAGAACACAAAACAAATAAACCAAATTAAAAAATAATGTTTTGAATGGGAATCGAACACATAGCCTCTTGATTAGCAAGCAGGATTACTAACTAAACCAACAGGCTGGTCATGTTGCACAGAATAAATGTTACAAAATTATTTCCAAAAAGTACAAAGTTTTACTATTTCTAAGCAAACTTTCTATCGATCTGAAACCACAACACATAGCCTTGTAAAGATTTAATCTAATTTAAAGGTTCACCTTGCACCAGATTGCAAAATTAATATCAATGTCCACCATAAACAATAATATACGTCAAATATATTGTGTTCGAATATGTTATTAAAAAAATCATACCGTACCGTTACATCTTCGAAAATAATATAACTAACCGAATCGCCGGTCGGGCGGGCTCCCACGACCTCAGAGCTACATTTCGCTGTGCTCTATCCAATCTTACTTCCTAGTACACAGTAAAACCAACCCTACCAGAGACAAAATAGAACTCGAAACTATTCTAGCAGAACCTGTATCCATTCAAAAGCGATGTCTCGTGCACACATATACAACCAACACCTTTAGTTTCAATGTGTGCTTGTAGAGTTGTATTGAATGAAAATCCTTGGCGCTCGAATTTGAATTCTGTGATTCAAATTGTTAGGTTCGAATTGAGTACGTTATATATGTTAGTGTGAGTGTATTGACCAATATTAATAACGTACTGGCTGGTTGGGAGGTCGCGGTCGAGTCGACAGGTGACGTGTTGCGATACTCGGTCGAATGTGCGCATGTGTGCGTGGAATGTCAGAGTTTAGAGCTTAGTTTGTTGCTACACTAGGAATTAGTACAGTTTTATTGCATTACAAATACTCTGAATGCATTCATTGTGACTGATAAATTTATATACAGCAATTTCATTAAATTAATTTTAAATATACATTTGAAATATGTAAAACTATTGAATCCTATTCATTTAAATTATGAAAATGTGATTTAGTCAAAAATTTAGAAATACTTATTGTTGTTTTGTATGCAACCAAAAATCAAATTTCTCATATAACAAAAATATTTTTTTATTATCACCAAGTGTGCCTACGTCCTAACATGTGACAGTGCGCACGAGTGGATCGCTGCAGGTGAACACGTCTTTGTGTGCGTGAGGTCACCTTGTCGCTACACTATAAACGGTATCATGTGTGTGTCATAGGGGAAGACGATCTCTTATAAGGCTGTATATTGACTACTTTCAATTAAACTAAATGCAATACGGTACTTCACATTTATAATACACACCCTACATAAAGGTATAATTATATTCATGTTTAATATCGGAAAATTTCATATAAACATTAAAGTTTAATATGCTTTGAATGTTATTAACAGGTGTGGTTAGGACTGTACCTAATCCGGATATACTCTGACGTCATCACGATAATAATTATTAGTATTTAATAGTATTTAACTTTAATAGCTTAGAAATCATCATTAGCACGTTTATCTTAATCATATTGAATGACACGATCGTGATTATAACCTGTTACACCCTTTTAATTGTATGCACTTACTTACTGTAATTTAACTGTCTCCATCATAATTAATAGATGTTTATGGATAGGTAAATAAATTTTATTAACCAATTTGTTATTTGAACTTAAGTGAATAAATATGGACATTACTATAGATTAAATGTAATTTTGTCGTTGGTTATAGTGGACAAGTTTGTCAAAGAGGGCTTGTATGTTCTCCGGGTTAGTTAAGTCCTTTTTTTATGGAATAGCGTGCAAACAAGGAAACGTATCACCTGATGGTAAGCGATTACCGCCGCCCATAGAAACCCGCAACACCGCGTCACAAGTGCGTGTGCTGACATGCAAATCATACCAACCCTCTCTGAGCAAATTTGTATAAGGTGGTAAGGTAAGAGGAACCTACATCTTTTTCAGCAGGTAGATCCTTAACAATGGTAATTAAATTGGCAAGAAGAAGTGATCTTATACTTTACATTAACTATAACTATGCTACATGTACAAACTATACTAACAAGTCTATAATTGTTGTAATGTCACCACCTTGTACCAATACTATTGCCAAATATAAATTTTGCAATATATCTGAACATTGGATGAAAGTAGTCGTTTATGGTATTCTTTAATAGTTTATAACACATAAAATAAAATTTACATAGACAAAAAACCACTTATTTATATCGGTATCTAATTTATTACATCTCTCATTTAATGCAATATAATGCATCAAACATGTCACTTGCATATTGAAATAATGTTCACAAATTACTTGTCTGTGAACCTTTGACATTACATTATCTTTTTTATCTGTATAAAGTAACCACAAGAAAATTAAAGCTAATCAGAAATTTATTAAATCAATCGTGATTGCAATTTTGCAACATGTTGTTTTGTATGCACTCACCTTTACCACGCGACAGTTGCAACTGATGACTGCACGAAATACATGCGGATATTGTATGAGTAATGTTTTTTTGGAGATCTTTAATGAAATGTAAAATCACAATACATAATGTGTTTTTTTTTTTTAATTATTAACAGAAGAAAAACCCTATAAGGCAGTAGATGATCTATTAATAGGATAGTGTACTTATTCAGAATTATAACTACATAGAGGAACGTAAATAAATTTCTTGAATGCGAATTAATTTTTACATTACACGGGTTTAGGAGGACTTAAATTTTAAAAAGTCAATTGAGTTTGGAATGAATAATGTAAACATATTGAATTCTACTATATATAAAGCAAAATTTGTTTTTGTCAAAAGCAAAAATGAATTGAAATAGGATTTTGAAATATAGCAGAAGCAATGAAATCTGTGGTCAACTATACCCACTGAGGTACATTCAACCACAGGTCAATTGTCACACCTAAGTGAGAGAATAGAAAATGAAGCGACCCCAACGGCCTTCAGGGTGCGGTCTATAATTCATTGTTCTGCGGGAGAGTGGCTTCAGAAACTAGCACAACTAAGTGCCACTTTCGCTTTTCTAAATCGCAGCTCGTGTTGTGTTTTGCTACTTCAACGAGAGTCGCATCTTCTCGAGTGGTTATGTTATACTAGTAACTTGCAGTGGACACACGTGATTAAGAGACTTCGAGAAATAAATGCAATAATGATTACAACTAATACCTGATGACGATGATGTAACTATTCCTAGCCGATTTTGGCCGTGTAAACGGAGACCAACTAACTACGCAGCAGATATTATATTGCACAAATGTGTGCGTTCTCCAATGGAACGGTTATCCGACATGACTGGGGGGAGATCAGGCGCAGGATCCATGGCTTAATGTATAACATCAGGTCAGATGTTATCAAATACTTGTATCAGGTTTTTTTTTTTAGTAATCATATCACATCAATAATTCATCCTAAATCAGTAATTTATGAAGTTTTTTTCTGCATCATATCAACCAATCTTAGTAGTCTTAAACTACAAAACAGGTTGTACGCTTGTTTACATTGCATAACGATTCAAATAGGATCATAGTTCAACAGTTAACGATTAAGTATAATTATTGTACGGAACCATTGCACGTAAAGTGCACTAACCTTATTGTTTCGAGATATTAAAAATGTTACTATAACACTTTCACTTGCCGTTCTCACGGCTACAGTCATTACGGCAGTTTTTGTGAACATTATTAATTTGCATCAGATTTTATATATTTTGTGCGATTAAATTATATGGTTACGAGCTAGCATGGAGTTAGAGTCTTTAAGGCTTCATCTGAACTTGGTAGATTTTTCGCCTACGAAAATACTAGATTTGTTTAAACTACAAATTTAATTGAGAATCGGTATTTTTTTTATTATACAGTTTGGTCTAATTAAATACATGTCTTTTTTCATTGATAGATTTTTAATAGAGGTTTGATATGGGAATCGAATTATAGTGGGTGTATGCTAGTTCCACGCCCCGGAAAGTTATTTTTTTAAGTTGCTAGAAATACGAATAAGGGATAGAAATCCCGTGCATACTTTCCTTACAGAGGGAAATACGTGTTTATCAAGTGATCAATCTAATCTAGTCACATAAATAGTTTAAAGCTATAATGACGAAAACTTGCCTGCCAAAAGAAATGGTAAAAATTAAAAAACACATTATGAGTTTATTATAAAATACTAGTTTTTTCCAAGACTCCGCTCGGACTACGTCAGTCTCTATCTCGAAAAAAATGTAGACTGTGTCCTTCTTCAAGGTCCAATATATCTCTATAGCGATATTCAGACAAATTGGTTCTACAGTTTAGCCGCGAAAGTGTAAAAGTTATTTTAAAATTTATTATTTTAACGTAGTTATAGCAAACTCGCAACATCAGTTCTGATACGTTTTAGTTGGATTTTTTGTCGGTAGTGTCATTATTTCGTTGTACCCAGTGTTTTGATAGATTCACTCTTTCTTAATCCCTCTGTAACCTATAGAAAAAACAGTAATGTTTCGCCTCCTCCTATTCAATTTTTTTTTCACGTTATTGATACTCCGTAAACTTTTCTATTAAAAAAACTTGATTAAATTTACCGAGCTTCCTATTAATAAGTTATTAAATAACTCCTGGAATTTCTACTTTAATTTAAAACAGAGAGGCATCTAAGAACATCGTTCTATAAACTCTAAACCACTTCTGACCTGTGAAGCACAGATTTCTTTCTACACATTTTTTCCTTAACAAGTACTTGATAAAAATAACAGTACACAAAATGTACGATACTACAATATAATTGTTGGTTGTAACCGATCTAATACTTTATAATTATACGTTCATTAATGCTTTACTATAATTTAGTTTAATACGAGTCTAATTGAGACGTCGATGTAAGGAATTGATCGACATGAGAAATTGAGAATCGGTGTTTTTTTTATTATACAGTTTGGTCTAATTAAATACATGTTTTTTTTTCATCGATAGATTTTTAATAGGTTTTTGATATGGGAATCGAATTATAGTGGGTGTGTACTAGTTCCACGCCCCGGAAAGTTATTTTTTTAAGTTGCTAGAAATACGAATAAGGGATAGAAATTCCGTGCATACTTTTGATTCGATACTTTTAGCGTCGAATAAATAATAATAATAATAAATATTTCGGACATCTAAACACACAACGCCATCTAGTCCCAAGCTAAGCAGAGCTTGTGTTATGGGTACTAGACAACCGATACAAATACATATATACTTTTTTTTTTGTAAATACGTACATATTATAGATAGAACACACCCAAACTCCGAAACAAATATTTGTAGATCATACACACATTTGGTCTGATCCGGGAATCGAACCCGAGACCTCATGATCGGCAGTCGCTCACGCCAACCGCGAGACCAACGACGAATAAAAACTAGATACAACTATTATGATAATATACAATCTATACAATCAGGTGAGTATAATTTATCCTTTATTTGTGTCTCAAGGTACTTTACACACATACATGAAACGGATACAAAGAACACCCAGACTCAGAACAACAATTTGCGGATCATACAAAGTGTTGTCCCATGTGGGATTTGAACCCATAACATTTGATGCTGTTTAAGGCGGCGTGGCGACCTCTTGAACCACTAGACCTACCGTGCAATCTTTGCAATTAATAATTAGAGATATTAATTCGATTCACAAGTAGTATATATATATTTATATATATATATACTACTTGTGGATCGATCGATGTGAATTTATATATATATATATATCGTTTAACATACACACTACCAAAACAATCTAAATGAAACCCCTTTTTCTTAAAATAAGTTAAAATCATATCTCACATTGGAACGAAACTATTAATAATAGCGTACATCAGAATCAATCAAATAAAAAGATCAAAAACCTTTATAAAAAACTAATAACACATCACAGATATTATTAACACCGAAGACAATTATCATTAGGATACAATGAGATAGCATTGATCAATAAGTGATACGGTTTTGCGATATAAAGTACTCGATACACGAACCAAAATGATTCAGTAGAACTTTTAAGCTAGCTGTATAAAACTTAAAAAATTATCGTGGGAGAGCCACGCTTCGGCACGAATAAGCCGGCTCGACCGGAGTGATACCACAGCCTCACGGAAAACCAGTGTGAAATAGCGCTTGCGCTGTGTTTTACCGAGTGAGTGAGGATACCGGAAGCCCATACCCCAACCCCTTCCCCATCCCCCAAAGGCCGGCAACACCCTTGAGATGCCTCTGGTGTTGCCGGTGTCCATGGGCGGCGGTAATCGCTTATCATCACGCGATTCGTCTGCTCTTTATTCCGCCCTTTATTCCATAAAAAAATGCATAAGCTATTTAAAATTTACGTCAATAACAAAAAAAAATTTGGTTGTTGTACGATTTAAACACCAAGTTCTGCATCAATTATTTATCTCTAATTTTTACACAATGTACAATCAGGTCCAAATGTTATTTTTATCTATTTTTCACTTCAGTTATGATCCTCATTTGTAATCAATGAAACCATGTATTTTTGTGAAACATGGTAGAGTATAGAGGTAATTGAAATAAAGCAGTGCGACTCAAAGTCGTCAATATAAATAGAAGGGACTCAAAGTTGGCAAAATCTCGAGAGCCGTGATACTTTTGGATGCTTGTCAATGTATATCATGTTGACTTTCGATAATTTCAGTTCTTTGTGTTCCATTTTTGGGTCTTACTTTAACATTGCAATTTGTAAAATGAATAAAAGATAACCGTTTTATAACTTGTTGTTTTCTAAGAGAAACTCGGCTGTCCTCTTGTGATGTATGTTCGTTCTATATCAGTCAATTGTATCTTATGTTCATTTAAAAAAAAGCTTTCTTTTCGATTTAAAAAAACTCATGTGCATTACCGGCAGTCGATGAAATAACCATCCTAATAAGTAATAGGCTAAAATTAACTCAATACGAATTCAAAATTAATTTAAACATAAAATTTACATTAAATTCAGAAAAAGGTTATTTAACTGAACAAAATTATTTGATAATTATAATTCTGTAAAACACTTTGACTTTACTTATGAAATAATTATTATTTAGTATTTAACTGAGAAGAAAAGGTCATCCACCTAATTATAATTATCCGATTTGAAAGTCTTAATCGCGTATAACTTGCCGTCCAACAATCTGTTTGCTCAAGAGGAATATAACGCAAAATGTTCATAACAGTTTAGAATATTAAGCATGCTAATAAACCAATAAATTCCAATTAAACCCGTATAGTGTTTGGTCTATCACCTTTAATACGTCGACCCACTATGTAAGTTTAGATCCTATTGAAGATAACGCGTAATGGGTATGTAGATGAACTGGGAAGCACTTTTAAGTAACTTAAATTACATAATGTTATAGCCTTATATACATATATTTATAATAAAGTTGGATAGAAAGAAGCATTTTTTGATACTATGTGACCTCTGATGGTTCTATTTCTTAATACCTTAAAGGTTACATCAGTTTTTTGTTAGAACGGTTCAATAAAAAGCCGCTCGATAGTGAAAAGAAGTAGTATAGTTAAAGTGGCAATTGGGGTAAATAGAATGTGAAGCAACTAGGAAAGATGTATATGACGTTATCGAAATAAATATGAAGGCCTTACAGAAAATCTATGCTGAGCAATTCCTACGTTGCAGTGATGTTACGGGTAGCTGGCAAACTTTTATCTTCCGTTTATACCTCTGTAGAGATAATTCAAAAGACAAATGCTCTTATATCTCTTATGCAGTAGGATGGTAGCGCCCAATAAGTTACTAAACACCCAATCTAATTACCCGTTTGCACCCTAATATAAAAATTCTCATTTTTAAGTCACGCTTCTTCATAATAGACCCCTTGATAGTCCTTGATAGTTTGCACTAGCAATAAAACTAAATCAGTCAGTAGCCAGTAATACTGAAATACGGTCGTGTACCCAGCACTATCAATACATAACAATTTATCATTCTTGTATCTGTGAGATTAAAATCTAAGTATTTTAATAACGTACCCGCTACTGTTAGCGCCTTAAGCAATCGTTTTTTTGTCGAACGCATCAATAGACCATCGACTTTTATTGTTATTGATTGGTAATGATGCTATGTCGATCGGTTGGGAATGTATGTGGGAGATATTTATAGTTTAATATTTGGTTTGAACCAGTTATTGATTGATGGGTCTGTAGATCCAGTAGTAAGTGAATCTGGCTGCTAAGCTGAAGGTCCGGAGTTCGATTCTTATCTAGGTTCAGTAATTATGTGATTATGACGATCGCTTCTTGTGTTGTCGTCACTTTTATAATCTTTAGAAATTTATTTATAACTAGATTTAATAGCAGTCAGGTTAATGTACTTTTGATTTTGGCTTATTCAAGAAGTAGAGTGTAGTACTGTCTAATAAATTTAAGTTTCAAAATGGTACTCAGCCTGATGGAAAGCATAAGTAGTCACCGTCCTTTTATTTAGATGTAATTTGTTGTAAGAAATATTTAGGTATTTATAGCGGACCAAATGTGTGTTAATTCGAATAATTCGATCCGTGAATTTTCTATACTATGTCTCTAGTAGAAGGCAATAAAATCAGTACCGTTTTAGTCCCAGTTCACTTCTCAGTATATAAGTCATTTTATGCCTTATAAGGGCGAACAGAGTCGTAAGGTAATGCCGACAATCGGCCGGCCCTTATTCAACTCATTTTGTCTTTTACGGCTTAGGAAAAGTTACAGGTGATACGATTTACGGTTTTCCTGACGCGGTAACGCGAAAATAGATTTAGTAACGGTTTTTGTAATTACGGTTTAACGGTGTCGACTTGATACTTTCCATTTCAGAAATCGTATTGACACTATTTTTGTAAACAAAAAAATATTCAAAAATATAAATTTAAGATTCTTCTATTCTAAAAGATGCATAGGAACCATAGGATCTCACTATTGGTTTGTCACATCACTATATTACTAACTATAATTAGTATGTTTTAGAACCTTTCTAGAATTGCAAGGTAAGACGACTTCCCATTTCCTTTTAGGGCGGTGTTGAAACTGGTTCTGGTCTTTGATATGTATTGTCTGTAATTGTCGAGAAAGGAATTTTGGAAAAGCCACCCCTTAGGGGGTACAAATGGGATGAAAGTCCGCATGAGCGAAGCCGCTTGTAAAAGCCGCTTGTTGTTTGCTATGGGGCGGTGTGTCGGAATCGAACCGACTAAAACCACACGGTGTGCCACTCTGCGCCTGAGACGGGAGGGATTCGGTAACTGCTGTTATTAACACATCCGGACCCCTCCCAGACCATTTAAACCACTAGGCCAACCGTACAGTCAAGCTATTTGTTATGAATTAAGCTGAGTCTGTGTTATGTATCTAGGCTGCTGATATACATACTTCAGGAATCAGTTACAGATGTAGTTGTCACACATCGTTAGGTATCCTATCTGTTAGTTTTCTGTTCCTGCGTCCACTAATAACTATTGTGTTTTTAAAGTTATAAAAAAATTATATTTATGACAATTGGTGTCAATTTGCTCTTAGAGGATATCAATTTTAATTTCAAGCTGTAATTCTAGTGTAACCAATTTCTTTATAGTTCGAAATGAAAGCAAAACAGATGTTTCTGTTCCATTAAAAACCAGTAACCGTCGGTTTCAAAATAGATTGAAACTATACATCACAATCAAACGCCACGATGCGAACTGTATACCTACATCTATAGGTAAAAAATATAATTTATATATGTATATATATATATGTAAGTCATTATTCTCAAAGGCGTATTATCCAATTAAAGATAAGATACGCTCGAATTTCAATAGACAGACTGACAAGCCGAAAAATTATAATAAATGTTTTATATTTTAATACGCTGTGGAAACAATTACTCGGAAGAGTATGTGTGTTCCAATATCAAGTTTATAGCGTTAATCGACTATTCAAGGCTAAAGGAAAAAAATCATTGAATGGAAAACCAAATACTAATACTCTTAAAACATGTATAATATTTAAATTTATTCGGGTGGGAATGAAGTGTCTAGTCATTTATTACACATATCAACAGTTAGTAAAAGTAAGCGATTTTAACTGCATTGTATATTTTAATAAATAATCATATTTAAAATACAGTTCATGAGACAGCAAAAAGTTGGTTACTCCAATTTTACTGCAGCGGTTGTTTAAATTAAATACACTTTGCAAAATATAATTAAGTATGACCAAAATGTTTGTAATTAATACAAACACGACAAAACAAAATAAACGCAACCGCTCATGACTTACATCCCCAATGTTTCACACAGTGGCTCAGTTTTTGTACACCACTGAGTGATTGATATTGAATTCGTAACGAATCGGAAAGTGATTTTGACGTCCCGTATGATTGCTACTACGTTACCTGAGTAACGTTTAAGAAATATTTCGTACATCCTTTTCCCAATAAAATTTTACTACCTCCTAATAGAGCTAGGTGTTAGATTACGTGTGAATTACTTTTATCTCAGAATTCTTTCGTAAAAGTAAATTGGATGTAAATGCGATAGTTTGTATTGACATTTGAAGATTTAAGTCTTCATTACACTATAGGATTAAATCATTATTTAATTATTAATTTCATAATTTTAAACATTTAACATACAAATGTTTTCACACCATGTTTACCAAATAAAATGAGCATGCATCTAGCTAATTTTTTATGGTACCGTACCGCAGGTATCCCCTTAAATACATAGGATAGCTGGTAGGTAGGTAGGTTAAGCGATAGTTGATTGTGACAGATTTTATGAAATACTCGAACGAAAAAAAAAACAATAGTATTTCATGTCGAAGCGTGGCTTTCCCACGGGAGACACAGTCAACTATCGCTTAAGCGGATCCTTTATCCACTTCCTACTATAACAAAACTTCAGCAGTTTTATTTTCCCCGTCACTCAATGCAAACGACTTCCTTTATACAGTTGCACACGTTCTAGAACAAAACAAACTGAAGTAAAATCAAGCTGAGTCTAAGAAGGGCTTAACTAATCTAATTAAACATCTGTGGTCGGAAACGATGGTCGTTATCGCCAAGAATATCAACATTTACTTGTGAGAAAACACACTGAAACGGTCAAAGGTAACGCAAACGTGTTGTAAGAGACGTACCAATAAGCGCCAGCGGGAGCGGAATGGGATACATTTTGGTTACGCAATCAATAATAAAAATCGTAATATTATAATTCAAACTAGTTCATGCTATCCATACTAATATTATTAATTTGAAAATAACGTTGTCTGTCTGTCTATCTGTTTTCATGGTTAAACCGCTGCACCGCTTTAAATAAAATTAGGTTTGAAGACACTTTGATTCTTAAAGAAAGACGTAGGATAATAATCTTTATCTTGACAACCGACATGTAGGTGGTTAAGCCGCAGGCAAAGGTTAGGTTTTATAAACTATTTTGTTGAAATTGTTTTACTCAGTTTGAAAAAAGGAAGGTATATTTGCATGAAACAATATTAAAAACTGAAATATAGGGCACTATCTAATGCTAAAAAGACCAGCACTATCTAAAACTAAAAACAATAAGATTAATTCGCTGTAAATGGAACGAATTCAATGACAAACTAAAGTACAGGATTTTAAAGAATCACAAGATATTCTGCGCTAACAATTTCAATATTGGGTTTAATTTATATTGTTACGAATAGTTGAGAACTTGCTTGAGATGTTTTATTAGAAGGCGTTCTAAATTATCGCATTGCAATACTAAAGAACAGACTGAAAAATCTGTTTTACTTGAAACTATACCCATGGGAGATTTAGAACACGATATTATAGTGATTCTTAAAAATAATAGATTTAAGAATTATAGCTCGCTAATCGCTCAGCTCTACTCTCCGCTTATCACTAAGGCATACCGCATACCAAGCTTTAACATTAAGATAACACCTTACTTATGGTATGCTTATGGAGCTGATTACCCATCTCAGGGCGCTCTGCCCATGTTCATTGGTAAAGGCGGCTTTTTGTGAAACCCGTAACGATTGTGGCGTCTGGTAACGAATTAGTTTTGGTTCATACGTTTCTTGGTAACAGGTTTGGTATCTGTTTACAAGGAATTGTTTAGTGGGTTGGATAATAGAATGTAGTTGTTTAGCCTATATGGAATTTACGACTATGTTATCGCAATACTGCAGTTGCAAGAAAAAAAGTTTTTGGAGACTTTTGACCGCTCAGTACATATTATCTGACCTGACTACGGCGAAACAAAAGAAAGCGTTAAAGCCATTCCACCGTAACACATAAATATTTGTTTCGGAGTTTGGGTGTTTTCTATGTACGTATAATATGTATTTGTATCAGTTGTCTAGTACCCATAACACAAGTTATGTTTAGCTTGGAACTAGATGATGTTAAATGTCCGAATTTTTTATTATTATTATAAGCTGCTGTATTGTAATTAATGAGCTGTCAATGGAATCATTGTAGTGGTTCGGGTGATATAGACTATATTAATTTTATCAAAAGGTTTAAATGGTGGCGTTTTACTTATTAAACTTTTTCTTGTTGTGAAATATATTAAATATGTATTCTGAATATTTTCTCTAAGTTTAAGTTCAAAATAATGATAAAATATTTTAGCTTTCCTTGTAGTTTATAATAATAATAATAGTTTAGAACTTTTGTTTATAACTCCATGATAGAGTCAAGACGTTACTGGTGTGATCCAGAGTTTGGTATCTTAAGATTCATGGTTTCTTTCGATAAATCGAAAGATATCACGCCTAATAATCAGTAAACAGAGTAAAGAAAATAAAAAGTTTTAAATATTAAAGTAAGAAATGAATAATCTAATTAGTTATGTGTTTATATTCTTGTATCGTACTTAATTGTATTGGTATTAAGACGATCAGTATTCGTTAGTTTTTTTCTGTCATTATTTTCATACTCGAGACTGAATGTCAGGTAACTTTTCATCTTATATAGTACTAGTTTCGCCCCGCGGCATTATCCACAGTAAGACATTTGCCGCGCTTAACATCGCTGAGTTTGGCTAGTCGTCAATAAACAATAAAAAAAACACCATTACATTATAAACTTTTTTTTTTTTTTTTTTTAACGTGTGGAAACCCCCTCGGGCCGTCACCCCGCCGGGGTTTGCGGCGGGGCGGTGTGTCGGAATCGAACCGACTAAAACCACACGGTGTGCCACTCTGCGCCTGAGACGGGAGGGATCCGGGAACTGCTGTTATTAACACATCCGGACCCCTCCCAGCGCTTACCCGCACAGAAGCGGGCACCGTCAGCTGGTAATGACTTTCAATTTAGGCGACGTACGGCACACGCGTGACGTCGCCCCCTCGCGGGTGATTACATTATAAACTAGCTGAACCCTGCGATATTAACCGCGGTTATTCTAACGCTGCGGGTCGAAGCTAGTCTAAAAAAAGTAGTCTAAGTTATTCCTTATATCATAAGCTACCTATCAGTGAAAGTCCCGTCAAAATCGATTTTATAAAAATGTTATTTTAGTATATGTAGCGTGTATACATACATATGCATTTAGTAAAAAACGGTTGTTTTAATATTACAAACAGCTACTCTAATTTCATTTATTTGTATGGATCTGATAGTAACATGATCAAAATAGCCCGAATATTTTAATTTCAAAGCTCATTGTTATTTGTTTACGTTTTCGTGTAGGAGACTATCTTTCCAAAAGTGCTACATTTAGTATTAAAACAAATTTACATCTGTCTCTGATTATTTTTTACCATTATAAGAAATTTTACGATCACTTTATAAAGGAGACCCGTTTGATTTTCATTCTAAGTTCAGAATGAAATTAAAATATTGAGAATTTATCGCTATTCAAATATGTTTCATTCATCAAAAATTTAACAATCAATAAATTCGAATACAGGTTTGTGTTGAATTCGGCGGAATCTATCAGTTTATGACATGTAACAGAATAAACAAGCATAAATATAATGAATCTCAGTTAGTTTATGGACATTGTGGGACGCGTGGGCTTGGATGGTGTTATTCAATAAATAGATACGTACATAAAATCATTTTCTATTGTGAATTTTCTTGACACTGACAGCTTTCTTACTTCTTTTATAATGTTTTTAATCAAAAGATCTAGCTGCGAGTTAGCAATGACCTGTGCTTACACTAGTACACACAGGTCTGTTACGACGCTTATAGCCCAGTTGCACTCGGTGATTAGAAACAATTACCGAGGGTAAGCAACGACGGCTCGGTCAATACCAGAATGGGTGACCGCTGGTGGCATGATACCATGAGCGTCTCTGTGATTTGGAGGTCACGTTCTGTAGTCGGTTCCGGTTGTTATCAAGATTACGTAGCCACAACGTTGTCTTGCCAGTCTCCACCCAGCACTCGGCCGGCGTGGGGACGTATGGTCTTAACCCTCTTCTGAGAGGAGACTCGAGCCCAGCAGTGGGACGTTGATGTGCTTATACTAGTAACACCAAAAAGACTATAGCTTAGTCTTTTTGGTGCTTAATCTCTCCTTATGAAGCTTTGTTAAGTGTTCTCGCCAACTAAACACACAAACCTGAACTACTATTAAATTGTGTGTACTATTAATTTGTTCCCTTAGGTAGAGCTACCCATCTATATCTTCACATATTGTTGTTTTTTTTATAAATAGGCGCTCATATGGTTTTATATCGTATTTTGGTGCTTAAGCATGATCGAACGATCATTTTTTTTTGATAGTAATTAATTACTATAAAAAAAAATATCGTTGTATTTACAGTAAGAAGCACTTGCAGCCAAGTTTTGATAAACTGCTTTTGTTTTTTTTTTTTATAATAACTCTTCTCTATCATAAAACTTTGGCAACAATATCAATATGCTACATTCCTTTCATTTAGGAATTAATAATATTAACACTTTTTCTGTTAGAAAACATGTTTTTGCATATTCATTCCACATAGATACTATGTTCAATAAATAATAAGAATCGTTTAAAAATCGTTAGTATCAGACTCAGAGTGAGTTATGAATGGTTATATCTAGTTTAAACTTGTCCAATCCTCAAAGAATTTGTCGTATGCCAGTGAAAAGCAACGTCACTGGCGACATCAAAATTCTGTTAATTAATTCAGCTCCTTTATACCTCTAGCATTTATATTTATATGGTTTTTTATCACTCGCGCGCACGAGTCGATAAAATACCTGTTAGTTTGTGATACAATTTATAAGCATACGCGATTGATAAAATTATAGAAAAAAAAATGTAAGTGATGTTTAGCTGCATTAAATCTTTTGCTTATTGCGCACAGACACACAAACCTCACTTAGATTTGAGTTTCAATATTATTGGTAGCGCCAACTGGCTTGGCCAAAGAATTATTGAGCGCTAACACATAATGCGGGAGCGAGTATAACTTCAGTGACTGTGCACTGCCTGAAAACTGTGTGGGCTGAGTACTTTGCTGCCGGATAGGTTAGGTGGGTAGGAGAATATGGAAGCACGCTTACCTTTGGTGATCTTGAGCTGCTGTCCAGATCTGGCGGCCTGATCAGGCGGCCTGGCTCCTCGTACCGTGATGTGGCTTGCGAATCACGATGGCGACGCGTGTTCGGTGTAGAATAAAACGTCCCTAGCTTGCCGGCAAGGCACGATTGCACTCAGCGAATTAATGCGGGTTCGTTATTAAACTATTTTACTACGGTTCTATTGTCTATATAAGACGCGGTGGCGGAGTCCACAACTGGTGTAGAACTCGACGAGCGGTGAGCAAAGCGTCCGGGCGTCACTTCGCGAACAACTTGACTATTTCTTCTTGCTGTGTGCGTGCGATGCGGGAATAATGATCAAGAATGCGGGTAGAAATGGGAGCCGACAGCTTCGGAACTTTTACAAACTAACAGTGTTCCTGTCATCATCGACAGGTGGCGTTACCAATTATATTCTAAAAATATGGTAATATAACAGCATATATTTTTATTAGATTTTTAGTTTTCCTATCACTTTATTATTACTTAAGCAAAACCATATCTTAGAGGATTGTAATTTCACTACTAATATAATATTGTACCAATTACTTAATCCAAAAATATTTATAACTTAAGTTATACTTTTTATATGTAAATGTAAATTGTAGTTTGTGAGTTTACTATTAATACTATTGTGTATAGTATATATCTTTGATTAATATCAAGATAGTACACGCTGCAAAATCACAAGCTCAATGTTCGTAATAAACTTTCAGCATTGTTGCATCTCATTAATTGTATGATAATGATAACAGATAATATAAATACACCTTCATGTGGAGCTCGTACAATTAATAGTAATATTATTATGAATGCTATTTGCATACCTAGAAGAGGTACATTGTACAATTATAATGCTAAATATAATTTATTTAAAAAAATATTTTATGTAAATATATAAAGGGCCTTCGAATTTGTAATAAAATAATTAATAGGAACGTAGTAATATTATGAGTGTTATTAATAAACTAGCTGACCTATGCAGCTCTGTCTGCGTCTTCTATATTCTACCCGTATCTTGATATTATACCACGGAAAGAAATTCGGTTAGCTTAAAAAAGTTATAGTGAACCAACTTTAAAAGATAGACTTGATATAGAGATATGAGATAGATATGATGTCGCGGACTTTTTTTTACAACTTTTAAAGTTTAACAATTCTGTCTTACATGATTTTGCAAAACTCTAACCGTTTACGCAGCGCACGCAGCGAAAGTTCTGAAAAGGAAAAAAATTAGGTTTGAAGATGAAGAAAATCAGATTCGATGTATTTATATAATACAACGACGCACATATTGGATAGCCTCTATTTTTTTATCACTTGCACCACTAGTTAGATTTCGTAACACTCACTTACGGTGGTCATTCTTTATTGTTAGGTTGGTGCGGTACTGAGATTTGTGGCCGAGAGTGTTGGTGATATATTTATTGACTCTTATCGCTTGTAATGGAATGCGTGCACTAAAATTTAATAGGTGCCGTTGTTTGATCGGTCATTGACGCGGAGCGCGGTGTTTGATTTGATCATCTTTATTACGTGTTTAGAGCTTTCTAAGAGAATGCTAATTTTAGTTACCGATTAGAGGACTTCCAACTTATTTCTTGTAACATATTGTTTTAAACTTTCATGGTCAGTAACGTTAAAATAGGAATCTAAGGGATTGCTACCATGTACCTTTTTGTTTGTGATTATCCGATATTTCGGCACTGTTGCAAGCGCCATGATCACGGAGTAACCAGTTAATCAGTTATCAGTTAATCAGTTACTTCCTATTTTAATATTTCTTGTAATATTCAGGTTGAATTCCAGGCACTCTACCCTAACCGATTTAATCTACTTCTCACACTTCCGTATTTATACGTCCGAGCCTATGGCTCTTTTCTACTATTGCCTTTCTAACTTACCATCTATTCTTTTCTTGTTGAATTGCCGTTTTATACTTCGCCAAGTATTGTGAGTTCAAATCCCAAATGGTACAACACTTTGTATGATCTACAAATTGTTTTTCTGAATCTGGGTATTCCTAGTGCTGGCGTTGTGTTAAAAAAAGCAAAATATTTTATTTATTGTGATCGTCTATTATTTTCTAATATCTGAATCATTTGACAGCAATAGGGTTGCCCCTGATACATAAATGGGATAAAAGTTATAGTCGGAAAATGTAAGTCTTTAATGTGCTTACATCTTCGGAGATATAGTAATTTATTGTCTATGTGCAGGTTTGGTTAAATGTATGTGTGTATATTCGGTTTACGAGCATGTAGTTTCCTATTATGGCGGTATGATTGATCTCTCAGTATCAAGTTACTCAACTATGGAATATTACTTTCTATTAAAATTAATGTAAAGAGTGATTAATTTATTAATCTACCAAAACAGGTGTTTGTTAAATATTCAGCCAAGTCTTTTAATATTTTGTTGTATACTTATGTGAATATATCTAATTGTATGTGGGTGCGATATGTGGGTTATATTTATCGACCTTGGTGTTATACTTCATGTATATATATCTGTAGAATATGGTATCATTCCACGTAAACAATCAAACTAGCATTGATTTATCTATAATGATAAGTAGCGTCGTTTTAGACACCTACGTTTTACCAATTATATCTTGATTTCAAGCTAATTATTTTCTTACCGACTTGGTTAAAGAATGTAAAGAACAGTTCAAGAATGCAAGCTAACTAACCTATATGAAAACAGAAGTCACTGTGCAAAATGTTTCTCGAGCCCCAAAATATACATTCCAATTATATAAATACACAAGAGTAAACGTTACAGTTAGCGATTACTACTCTTGTGATCTTTTCCATTTTTGACTTGGCTGGTTTTTTTAAAACACACAAATTTAATAATCTATATCAAGAACACTATTAAGTCTAGACTGTATGAACTAGAATTTAATATTAAATTAATTATCTACAGTTACGATACCTTTTATCATTATTTAAATTTTATTGATATCATATTTTCTATAAATTTTTGTGTTGTTTGTGCGTTGAATTTTTATATAATAAATTGATGATGGTTTGGGAGTGTGGCTATGGGTTGGGTAGCTACATTCTTATTTAGTAGTATTTGGGTACGTGCGAAAGGCGCATATGCTGATACGTTGCCTTATAAGGGACGCAGCACCGTGTCATCAGTTTGAGAAAAAAATTAGATCACCGCGTGGTACCGTTGGAGATCGGTTTAACCTTTATAAACTTTGATTTGTGGCAATTTAACGTTTTTAACATTTTATTCATCAAGTCAAATCTAAAAAGTACCTCACATTCAGATAATAATTATGATAGTAATGTTACTATTACTTTCATCATGCGGGCTTATATGAACGGAATCTTTATATTTACTTGAACATTAACAAAATTATTACGGGGTGAAAAGAGGTGGTCAAATTCCGATTTTTTTTCCGTCACTACGCGAATACATCATTTTTATCATCATTACAGTAAGTAAAAAATTATGCTCAATGTATACTATGCTGTAGTGATAGACTTCAAGGTAGTAGAGCCACGCTGATTACAGTAAGAACCGGGACGGTAATACCCTCTCGCAGAAGATCAACCTAGGATGACATCATTCGTGCTGTCGTGTTTCGTTAGTAAGTATGGGACAAGAGGCCCAATGATGCAGAAGCATTTCAATAGGCCGGTATAATGTGGATCATTTTTAACCGACTTCAAAAAGGAGGAGGTTATCAATTTGACTTTTTTTTATGTTTGTAACCTCATAACTTTCGACTGGGTGGACCGATTTTGATGATTCTTTTTTTTTAAAGCTGGTGCTTTTTGTTTCATCTTAATTCAATTTGGTCTAGTTCTTGAAGTCAGTTCTTTTTTTTTTTAAATTTGAGATTATTTGCACTCGCAATGTGTATGTGTATATTACATCAGACAGAGTAAAATCTCTTTGGCAGGCTAATACATAAAAAAGGCTACAATTTAATATTCAAATTTATCAAGTAAACCAGCGGGTATGAGCTATTACCAATAGATTAATTATATATTCATATTTATATCGAATAATGTTTCAATATATATTGAATTCCGCTATCATAAATCTTTGTTGAGAGTTGTTCATTTTAATCAAGCGATTGTAAACACAAAAACAGTTTGTGCTTTATAATTTTTTAATAATCAAAATTAGTTTAGTTCATAATTGTTATAATTAAGTGACATGTAAACGTGTTCTTCTTGTAGCACTTTAAGAATACAAGACCCAGAAGACATAGTTATCACTAAAAATAACATGCCCAAACTGGGCCCAAAACGCCGTTTCTAGAGAGCACTCAGATCCTGTGACTTCTTAGGTCCTCCCAGGTTTGCAAACTGTCCTAGTAACCTCCATAACTGTTACTAAAATTAAGGTCAGGCAAGCCCAGCAGTGAACTATGAAGGTTGTTGATGATGATGATGATTGATAAACTCGAAGTAAAACCCAATTATTAAACCAGTATTTAGCAGACCATAAGTATCTTTTTTTTCTGATTAAAAATGATATGCTTCATAGAATGAATAAGTAATCTTAGGAAATATTAGAAGCAACAGTAAAATAATACACTAAATGGTCAATTACAACTTCTAATGGATCACTTGAGCTACCAAATAACATACCATAAAGTGATATATCGTTATAAAGTTACGCGAATCGACAATTTGCGATGTACCGATTAATATCGATAAATTTGTAATGTATCGATTTATTGGCAATCAAGTGTTACATCCCTATTAATTATGAACTTTCTAGAATTGTTATCAAGGTTAGTTTTGATGTTGATTTTAGTAGTAGAATCGTATTTTTTTATTGCACATTAATTAACGCTTTAATAGAAAATACTTTGTGCAATATACAAGTTTCAAGATAACTATTCTCCTTGTAATTAAACGACTATTAAATAAAAAAAAAACCGTTTGAAATAGCATCGAGGGACCAATTTAGTATCTTCTCAGACTTTCGAGAACGTTATAGAAACCTCTAAACAGAAAATTAAATACTTTAAGCCATTATCAGTGGCTGATTACAAGTTAAACTAGGTTGTGTTTAGTAAATTCAGTGCTATAATATATTAAAGGCGTCGAAGTCAAAATCTAGTTGTTGTTGCTTCGGACTCTACCCGAGTGAAATGCTGACGTAGACAAAATCTAGAAAGTTTAGAAAGGTTAACAAGAATGCTCAAAATATATGAAAAGTATACGTTACTAATATTTCTTAAAGTAAGGAATCATTTTAATTATTTTAAAACACAGAATAATTATCTAAATTGCTCTGACGTCATTGGCTGTTTTCATGTTATAAAATCTATATATTTTAATACTAGAACGAGCATTACATTAATGCGACAGATTAAAAGAATAATTAGTTCATATGTAAATAAAATGTATGACAACATATTAATAAATAGACACATGGCCGTCTTATGTCAAATTAGGCATAGCTTACGGGTTGCATGGCGACTTACTTATATCTTTGGAAATACATACATATTACATAGTATAGGAACAGAACAAATAATGGTGCTCATTATTATCATCAGCCTATTGCAGTTCACTGCTAAGCATAGACCTCTCCCATTGCACGCCACTCCGATCGAGTTTGGGCTACTCGCATCCAGCTCCTGCCAGTCACAAGCTCAAGTCATTACTCCACCTGCCCTACATTTGCCAATGATGGTGATTATTGCTCAACTTTTTTGTCCTGTTTGGCACTCGAACCCATGATCTATAGCTGAGCAAAGAGGATTACTTAACCCTGAAAATTAGCTAATTAAAATAGTTTGTCTCAAGAAGTCCCACGATACAGATATTATGCTAAACTACCAGAATTAAGAATATCATCTAAATATTCTCAACAATTTACTAGTAATTAAAAAACCAGTTCATCTAATAATCTCCTATACTTTTAGAGAATTCTCTAAGCATATTGACACCTGCCATTAACCTAGATCCATATTACTCAAATATCATCACGATTCACGGAATATTTATGACATCACTCTCAGCACGAGGAAAAAATCACGACTGAATCACTAATTTACTACAATTGAAGTGGTTTTTCCTAGGGGTCAGTTCTAGTTCAGTTCTTTTATATGAGTCATGAGTAGATTTATTGATATTAGTGTGCAAAATCCGAGGAAAGTAATTATAAATTAGATGTTATTTCTATAAATTTCGTCATCATTATCACCTATTCGTCCTTTCTTGACATTATTTGTGCCTACGTAAAGTATAATTATAGCCCCAGTACACGTTGGACCAACGCGTTCGGCGAGTATGCTCGGCAGATTTTCGTGGTACTGTTTACACGTTGGCCTGTTTCTTAATTACTTTGATTTGTGCATAAAAAACCGACACTTATCAGGTCATCGCCAAGCCAATTTTGGTTGCAAACGACAAATAGACACAAAACGGCCTAGTATACGTTGGCCAAACGCACTCGCCGAGCGCGTTGATCCAACGTGTACTGCAGTTATAATACTAAAGAGCTGTCTCCCCAACTTCTCTTGTGGCCAGTAACTTGATGTCAAGCCTTCTTTAGAATGTAATAGATTTCAGACGTTATAAAAACACGGTAAATACATGACATGTCACACACAATTCATTTTTTCGCATAGGGCTACATATTATGTAATCCACAAAATTTGTTCAGAGTTTGAATGGTAGTTTAAAAGGGGGGAGGCCTCCAGCGACACAGGATATATTCCTAATGCGGTAGTTGTCATTAATAAAATTAAAAGTTTTGAGTTGTGTCATTGAACACTTATAATATTTTTCATTCTTGTTTGACCCTATAAAACAAAAACGAATCAGTATCGAAACCTACTTTTATCTCATTTTCAAATCAAACTAATTACCAAAATCCGAATATAATTTACTCAAACTCGCTTCTTAATCATCAAAATCAGTAAAAAGCTTATTCTAAAATCCAAACGAGGTAATTTGATACATTTCTTTAATTCCATCAACATGTAAATTGTTTCTCATTTAAATATCTAATCTCGACATGTCATTTAATTACAGTCTATCACTAATGTGGTGAACGTCACAAATCTCGTCATCAATCTTCTGATAAACATAAATCAATGTTTGTTTGTGGGTATGCCATGCCGTACCATTCATTCGATCATTGTAAAATTTTGTAAACATTCTTACACACACTCAGAAAAGACTTAGGCTGCCATTTATCGAGAAAATAAAGAACTGAGAGAATAAGTAGAATTATATAATGGAATCAAATAAAGAGCATCTTATATGGACTTTCATCCTCATTTCCATGTTTTGAATAGGGCTGACAATTACTTTGAAGTAATAAAGAATTTACAGTGAATGTTATATTTAAGAAAGACTTTGGAGAGACGAATTTAAACTTTTATACCTGTTTAATACTCTACTACGGATGAAGTAGTGATTATGTTTATAAGTATAGTTTACTTGTTCTTGCCCGCGGCTTCGTCCGCGTATATGTCTGTTATCGCAATAAATATTAGACTACGTGTTATTCGGATGTTGAGCTATATTACTGTAAAGTTTCATCCAAATCCGTTCAGTAGTTTTTGCGTGAAAGAACATCCATCAATCCATCCATTCATACATAGCCCTCTCTTTAGAAACTTACATACATATTTATAGTGTACTAATATTGTCTCTAATTGTATTGTTTTATAATATACCAAATTATTTTTGGCTTAAACTTTAGTGTCTAAACATAGCAGTTTGAGGCAACCATACGAAGATTACGTCACTCAATTTGCATAGACCACGAGGTCGAGCCCGTCGCGGGTCACATGGAAAGAAACTCTTTTCGATACAGATTTGGGTGCGCGTGGGCACAAAACCTTTCGGATTGTTTATTGATCAATATATTATTGTAAATGTGTGAATATTTTCTTTCTGATGACGATTTTAAGTGAATGAATTATGTTAGAATTTGTGATAAGCGAATCAATTTGTATGATGGGGAAAGTTGATGTTTAGAATTAGGATAATACAAGTTTATTGTTATTTTTTATCTTGGAAGACGATGGTTCCATAATTTATATGCTGATTTGGAGTTGATATAATGTATTAGTTTAAATTCTTATGTTGAGTTGTACTTCAGTTTGTGTTAGTTGAATAATAAAATTCGATTTACAGGAAAATTTATTTGTAAATTTTATTTTATTTTTTGATGATTATCGTTAACTATCTGCGCTTTTAATTTAAAGTTATTCATTTTGATATTTCTTTTCTCTCAATATAGAACTTATGAATTTCGTGAATTTAAGTAACTTAATAATGGTTATGTAACCTTATAAGATTCTACACAAGCCGAAGGTCGACTGGAATGAGAATGCCCTTTGGCATTAAGTCCGATGTAGAAATTTACTGCATAAAGCATATAAATAAAAAAAAAAGACTGGGGATAGCAGTATGTAGTAGGAATCGAGAAAGACGCGTTCTTAGTTCTTAGGTGGGATTAGTCCAAAAATACAAGTTTCGTACGCCATAAATTTTGGTGACTACTATAAGACTTGATAGTTTTTTTTACCCATGTACGGCGAAGTCAAAAGGAAGGTTTATCGTTTTGGCAGTCTATGTATGCGTGTTCCACCGTTGTACGTAAACTACTGAACCAATTTCAGTGAGGTGTCTATAGATTCGTAATAATAGGCGGAGTGACGTAGGCTATATCAATATTAAGGTAATCAAAGGTTGTCTGTAAGAAATCGCTGTGAGCGATAAGACCGCCAATTGTGTTACTCATCGTACACATACATTTCTGTTACTCATCTTTTGTTATGTTTTTTATTACATTTTATGTACACAATAAAAATATAAATAAACTAGTTGTTGCCCGTGGATCCGCCCGCGTATATGTCAGTTATCGCGGCAAATATTAGCCTGTATGTTATTCTGAGGTATAAGCTATATTACTGTAAAGTTTCATCCAAATCCGTTCAGTAGTTTTTGCGTGAAAGAGTAACAAACATCCATCCTTACAAACTTTCGCATTTATAATATTAGTAGGATAAATATCGTTTTTTATTTGAATTACGTAAGATATACATAATATATGTAGGCCTAATCAATTTAATCTGACAGAAAAAACTCTTAAAAAAATAATTTTCACTAAATAAATTCTCCTCATTATTCTTCGAGTGGTTAGGTTATACGCACTTTATATTTAACTCTACTCCGTATTGCCAACTTAAAATAACTTAAAAATATATAACCCATATCTCACAGCGTATCAGTTACGTAAGCAAGTAATAAGTTTAATGCAATCGGGGACTGAATCTCGGACCATGCGTCAGAACGCGCCCAGCTTGCGCAACCCGACACCGCGGGGTTATCGGTCCTGGATTAACGTGGTTTCGCGTAAGGTTTAGGGTTAATTTAAGTAGCTAATTATTATTAATAATTTCCTGCTGTTATATAGATGCTAATTGGCTGAAATGGCGATTACAAGAAACTCCTTATATGAACTTGAAGTCGTTTAGTTGCGAAATTAAGGAAGGCAAAATTGTGAATGTAATTATTTTTAAGTACACGTAAGGTTATGAAGTTTGATGATAATATTTAAAATGTAATCTAAGCAATAAATAGTATGCTTACTATTTTGTATATGTTAGTAAAACTACTTTAATTTTCTGTTTCTTTTCTAAGTGTGGTGACAGATTAAGAACACAGAATATCACTACCCATCTCAGATCAAATTTTAATAAAAAAGGTAGATAACGCACAGCCTACTTCTTGTTGAAGCATAAAAAAGTAGCGTAGTTCCGTACACAAATGCCGTACAAGACGTCTCAGAATCGATTTCCGATTTGACCCAAAATGTGTTATTGAGTTTTTCTAATAGCCCGGAGTATGGATCTGACGGCGTTTCACGCCCGTGTCTTGGAGAGCACGTTAACCTTTGGTAACATTTGTCATGAACATCTCTGGCGAAAATATATGGCAAAATATATAATAAAGACTAGAAAAATTAAGATGATTACTATTCCACACAAGATGGTCTAGTTTGAATAATAATAGTAACTTCACAATACAGTTTTACATTAACAGCCCCATCATAGAACAGCTGTTTCACTGATCATCATAAAATTCAAGTAACAAATTTTCAAACGAATATAACTAAAATAATTACATAATCTACGTAATCATAGCATTGTAAATAGGTCGAGTGATGCGGCTACCAAATGCATGAACCGCCCGAAGGCTTGCTCAGCTTAAGGTTGCAAAATAGTCATAAGAGAAGCTTTTTGGTAATAGCGATTTAAACATTCTCTAACTATATAATCTATAAAAGACGTGATACATTGTTATTCTGTTGGTTCTGAATTTTATTAAAACTTTTAATTGAAAACAGTATCCATGTAAGAAAAAATAGTCCCTCGAGTCCATCAAGAATTGTATCATTTATTAATTGGTAAAATAACTACTAATCTAGTAAATTATCTGAAAAAAAAATTGAACGCGAAAGTTTTAAAGTTAGTATCAAAATTATGTAGGTAAGTATATATATAGAATTATCTAGTTATTCTATGTTGCAAGTTTAGAGACTTCACTATCTAAAGTTTTGCTTCGTAAGATTTGTTTTTCGAATCGCTACTCGCTCTTCTTGTCACTAAAACCTTATAGTCCAGCTGTATTATGCCGTGAGAACACAAACGACCATGGCACTTGCCACCGATCGGTCATTATCGAACGTGAACTATTGTTTGCGCCCATTCGAAACTTGATAGCGATTCTCGATTTCTGACCTATTCGCTTTGTACGCGAATCGATAACACGAACACCAAACGGTGTCATTAATATTATATTGTAATACTATTAGAATTTCTGATTTGCAGATAGTATTGTATGGCATAAAACACTGCCAAATATAGTCGTAGACGTGAAATAAAACTTTTATTTTGCAAGATTGACATACACTTCATAATGATAGTCTGAATATTCATATTATATTTAACGGAGACAGGATGTCTTAATTACTGCATCGGATAAAATTACAGTTAACCCCAATTCAAATTCAATACATTTTATTCTTTTGGAAGATTACTTAATAGTTCTGAGTCGTTAAAATCAGAACAAAACTACTACGCTTTGAGAACACCGCTACAATTAGATCTGGTATATTTCTATGATAATTAAACGATGGTTCCAACTCTACTAACAACTCCAAGGATGACTTTATATTATATTAACACTGTACACTAAATTATTATTGCTGATATAGGTACTTAGGCACTCTTTTAGAGTGGAAGACATACGCTCTCGAACGCAACGTTTCGGTTCTTCCGTTTTGTGCTGAGCGATCAAAACATCGAACTTTTTTACCGTGGGAGAGCCACGCTTCGGCATGAATGGACCGGAGTGATACCACGGCCTCACAGAAAACAGGTGTGAAATAGTGCTTGCTTGAGGATACCGGAGGTCTATAACCCAACCCCTCCCCGAATCCATTTCCCCATCCCTCAAAGGTTGGCAACGCGCTTGTGACGCCTCTGTTGTTGCGGGTACCTATGGGTGGCGGTAATCGCTAACCATCAAGTGATAAGTCTGCTCATTTGCCACCTATACCATAAAAAAAACTCATTACCACCGCAGTATTCCTTTCCCATTATGATCTCGGGTCCTTTACACGGGGCGGGTTGATTGTTTAAATTTATATCAAGCTTTAGATTTGTTGTATAGCACCATATGAGGAAGGTTACTGATAAAGAGAGATATAGGTACTCTAATATTAAAGCGGTACTCTATGATCCATTTAGGATCGGGGCTTGCAGATATTCATATGTGGCGGTAGTCAATTTGTCTCCTGCCTCATATATAAACTACCAATACAGATCATTAATAAAAAAACCTTGAAAGATGATAATAAGTTATTCAAGATTATTAACACAATTCAGTACCGCAAAAGCAATACGATGAGTCAGATTTAAAACCACAGTACTGTACCATTTTTGGGTCAAAATGCATCGTTTTGAAACACAATACTTGATTTAACCGCAGTCGCTTTGTAGGGTCCCACAAATATTTGTAAATTACTCATAAAATGCATTTATCCTTTTGCATACTTATATATTATACAAGGCAAACCAATCGGCACTAGTATTTACTTTATAATGTAAAGACTACTTGAGGATAAAATCTTTACGTAAGTACTAGCATCAAAATGGTTGATTATAAATTTATTATGAATAATACTAAATTAAGACCGCTTTTCGTAGTATCGTCATGTGCAAATTATAGCGAAAACCATAACAACTAAGCGGCTCTTGAGTCGTTCTATATTTGAAAACTTAGCAAGCTTAATAAAGTGATACCAATTTTCGAGAAAGGAGGTTACAGGATGGATAAAGAACTCGGAACCCTTATATACCCATAAATAACATTTATGTCATTATACCAATGACGTATTCAATCATCTCAATAGGCCTCCATAGTGCGGGTCACCATACTGCACTGTTGCATTGTCTGCATTTGCAATGAATATGGTGACCACTATTGTTGGATTCACCTTATGCTTTCATCAGGCAGAGTAGAGTCAATTTGATAAACTCATGTACAATTCCTTTATCTAAATATGTATCAAAATTTAAACGTAGAAACGATCGAATCGAAACTTTGGTTAATTAACGTTGTTTAAGCCTTTACACTCAATAACTTATCGAACTGTCATCTATACTTTGAAACATAAATATTCCATGAAAAATGAACAGATGGCATTTATTTGGATACAAAAGTATCTTCATTTTACATGATTAACGATACTACATATAGTGTTGTATGTAAGAAAATAAATCTTCAAAAATATTATAATTTTGTTTAGGTATAAATCGTCTCTAATCTTAATAAAATACATCGACGAGTCAGCAGTATATTGTCGCTGTACAAGAAAGTTATAAGTATGTATTCATAGATATATATTTTATGCATAGGCCGTGGGAACTCGAGAACCACCTACGCGGGAATCAAAATTCCTTAAACATTTGTCATTCAAAGATTTGCATTGAGATATATTTCATTTGCTAGATTTTTTATGATAAAAAATAACGGTTGTTTATTTCACTAAATATTGCTGTCGATATTATAATAATTGAAGATTTTTAGGGTACCTTGATTTGTGTCTATTAGTGGAATTTCACGGAGCGAGAACGGAGATATAAAAGTATGTATAGTCGAAGCGTGTAGCTGAGAATTAACACTTGTAGTGAAGTCGTAAGCGGTGAACTAACTTTTTACAAGATATTTAGTTTAGTAGAGGATAAAAAGAGTACTTAAAATTTAAGGCTCAAATTTCTAAAATTTATTTAACTTCGTATTTCACGTTTTTGAATCCATAATATTTATTGTGTAAATTTTAAAACACGAATTTGTATCGCACATAAGGAAAAGTCTATTACATAACAAAAAAAAAGGAAATTTTGGTTTGTTAGATATATTTATCAAGTTTTATTTAGTTAAAAGTTGTACATTTTTATAGTATTTTTCTGACCACATCTACAGGTTCGGGACGTTCTTAACCAAATTGTATCAAAATTTAAAATTTATCAAGTTTATATGTTAACTAAAATAATAGTGAAATGTAAAGAAACTATACAAACTTTTAAAAATAGTTTGAGTTCTTAGTTTTGAGTTCAAAAATTGTAACGAAATTCTTGATACACCTTTACACAATTTAAAAATAATTGCTTTAAGAAAACTACCGATTTATAATAAGATTGTAATCACTTTTTGATAGGGAAATCAGAGCTACGGTACCGTTTTCCTAGAATAGCTGTTAAAACAAGAAATTGGATGAGTTTTGTGAAATAAGGTGATGTTTATCGTGTCACAATTTTAATTAAAACCGTCGGATTATCTACGGATCAGTGATTAATTTTATTGTCAATATCATTATGATTCCGGTACACTACTCTGCTTTCCATTAAGATAACATCGCATATGTTACAAAAATATTAATGATTAGGAAGATATAAATAAACGGTGATTTAATATTAAATAACGTGTTACTTTTCACTGTTAATTATTTTTAACCCACGACGCAAAAAGAGGGGTGTTATAAGTTTGACTTCAATGTCTGTCCTACAGTGTGTGTGTGTGCTCTCAAGAGGCTGAACTGATTTGGTTGTGGTTTTTTCATTTAAAAGCCAATTATCTTGTTGTGGTTCTTAGCTATGTTTCGTAATATCAGTCTAGTAGTGTAAGAGTATCAGTTCATTTTCGAAATGATGTAAGGCATTGTTGGCGTTGATTACTCGATTAAGTGCTTAGGCAGGCAGTAGGGGTTTATAATTTTTTTTTTTAGCTAGTTTTTAGATATATTTTCATCTAACGGTCGCTCTAACACTTAGACAGTCTACAAATACAATTGTGAAACATCAAATCATCGGTAACAATGTTTGTGGGGTCGAAATACCATTCAGGACAAATAATCTGGGGATAACTAGCATCTTATATGTATGTATTTATTTTATTTATTTATTTATTATTCATGTGATCTTACAAGCTAACAGGTCTGATATCCAAAACGCTTATAGGATTATTTTTTAGTCAATTGACAATTGAATGGCCGGGTAATTATCATACGTATATTATCATATTAATGTCAAGTATATCGATAAGAAATAAAACAGTACATTAAAATTACAAATTAAGGATATAAAGAATGTCAGTTTAAGAGTAGGTATATAAAAAGAAATCGATATGGCAATACTATGTCCTTCAAAATTACACAAAATTTACCGTACAAATGTTCCAATCCATCGGCAAATAAGTCTAGTTCGTGGTGTCGAGCAAGTATGTCCCCTATGGTGCGCAGTGCACGGTTAGTGGGCGCGTGTTATAAGAATATATAAGCGTATTCATTTAAAAATTTGTAGACTCGGTTAACAGTAATAGACGGCCTTGCTACGTCACTGAAATAGGAGAAAAAGTGCTAGCCTTTAACGAGAATTAAACTTTTTAAAAGATCCAGACAGGAGAGCATGCTTCTATGTATTGACATGGACACGAATTTCTTCTTAATGAGGAGGTTTTGATCCCCTATGGCCACGCTGGCCACACGATTTGATATAGGGTTTGCTCCTTCTCATTGAAGTGGTGTAATCCTGTGTAATTTGCTCCCTTAGTCGCGTCTTACGACACCTACTGGATGTGATGAGGTGGTGACAGTCCGTATTTTTAAATCATCACCTCACGGTGTATTTCGTACATTATAATTTACTCAGACCATAACGTGCCGTCCTCTGTGTGACCCAGCCTTGGAACAGCGTTCGGAACTAATCGCGCCCACACGCCCACCACTGTAACTCCGGTACACCGGGACCAACAGCAGTGACCCACGAACACACCGAGTTATTACACTCGGGAAGTCCCAGGAAAACTTAAACCCTTTTGGAGCCCGCCTTAATCCGGAGAAAACTGGGGGAGAGACTCCCTATCTACCACACGTAGAGACCACTCATTAAATAATAACGTCATCCCGCTACATAATCAGACATAAATCACCAAGATTACTCAATTTGGTGATTTTACAAGTCATTTGCATATGTGTCCGGTTAATCTGTGGATCTGGAGCTTACGTGTGGCCTCACATAAATTATAGGGGGCATTAAATGTCAATCTTATTATTGTCTGATATGTTGAAACGAGACTGCACTTTAGCTTGTCAACGTTTAAGGTTTAATTTGTCTGTGGGACAAGTTGATTGTGTTCTCGCATGCTTCTTTTATGTAATTGATCTAGGGATTTCACTGATATACTTTTCTTATACGATAACTTTTTTATCAACCTCTTCTTTTAGTAAAAAACTTACTCATGAAAGCCAAAATGGGGCATGTATATAACCCCCTACAAAATACTAAACAAGCCTATTTTTGTGTTACTACTTATAAGTCCATTTTTATGTCAATATAAGAAAACTAACATACATCAATTTTCATTACCATAATTTATGTTATCATAGCTTATAATATCATAACGACAAAGGCGCCACCTGTCGGACAGATTTGAATAAACGCGTGGGCTAAGTTATCCGCAACTCTGCCTATATGGAAATCATTGGTTCAGTCTTTATTTATCGCTAATAATTTAAAATTTGTATAATTTTTTGGAGTCAGGGTTATCGAATTTAGGAAATAATAAGTTATTAAACATAATACTCGTAATATAAATTACAAAACGAACTCACGCCGATAATTTAGAAAACAACGATTTACTCCTAAACTGATTTGAAAAAAAATCTTCTTTTTCTTGAAATGTATAAAACCCAAGCAATTATACAATTCTATAAAAATAAAAGCGGTGAGCTTATTTGCTAGTTTGCTAGTGATAGAAATAAAATTATTTATCAACTTATATAATATGTTAGATTTTCTTAGTATAAAGTAACAATAGTCCAATTTTTTATTGATAATTTTTCAAGACAACTCTCGCACTAGGATATATCCTGCGGTGTGGACGTCTTTACAAACATACATGAAACGGATACAAAGAACACCCAGACTCAGAAAGACAATTTGTGGATTACACAAAGCGTTCTCCCATGTGGGATATGAACTTGGCAAAGTAGGAAGTGGCGTGACGACCGCTGAAACCACTAGGCTATACTTGCAGTCATCATAGTTTTCTTTACAAAAGCTAGAATAATCTATAAGTTAGAAATTTATAATCTTAAACTGTAATTTTTTAACCAATCTTACTGCGATGTTTTACTTACTCCAAAATATTATGTTGCTAATAAAAACAAAAGAACCATCTGTAAAGTAAAACTTAACAGTAAAAAATACAATTACTTTACAAAAAATGGACAATGCCCATTACATGATTATTTCACATAACAGGAGTAATCGAGTCACGTACGTCTACGCAACGAGCTTCAATTAGAGAGTACAATCTGTATCGCGGCTTGCCCATAAGGAAGAGGGACTTATCTGAAATTTCTAATCTAGTGACTCACATACATGCGTTCGCGAAATTACCTCAATTTGCTCGCCCCAAGTCAAAAAGGGCACTGTGTTTCATCGTGACTTAGAAAATATACGACAGTAGTAGCTTCATTTAGCGTAGATGGAATACGTGCTAACACAGTTTCTTTGGCTCAAATACCGGTTTCCTAGCCATAAATGTTTATCTTTGGGTGTCGCAAATGTCTTGTTACAGTTTCTATGACATCTTGATTATTGTAATTTGTAGCGACCTTGCGTCTTATTTTATGCCAAACTTCGTTAAGCTGATTGCTCAGACAGATAAAATTCTTTTTGCTAAAAGAATAACTTTTTGCTGGATTTAATTTTAATTAAAATTCGTACTTCCAGTTGAACCTAATCGGAAAGTTAATTTTTATATTTAAATTCAAACTCTCACGACCGTGGAGAATGTAAACAATATATGTAAACGTATTTTGCATTCCAAAATATTGTTATAATCCAAAATAATGAGCAACATCGTTATTTACTGCTGAAAGTACGCCAAGCGGATGGCGGTATCGAGTGAAACTGTAGCACAATCACATATTTTACGCTTTTGTACGAGTTTAATTGAGTAAGAAGAGACTTGGAATCGCTCGCAGCGGGGTAACTTCCAAATTTATTTACAAAAAAAAATTGCAAGGGACCCCCATTACTTACGTCCCGAGATGCAACAGTACCCGAGCGATGTTCAATTCTGTAATATTAAGTGTGAGATACAACCTTATTCACGATGACCCAGATTTTAATACGCCTCGCACTGCTCTTTATGATGACTTTTTGAAAAATGTAATTTTTAATTCCATGCAGGGACGTACCAAATTGAATGGGCCCACGGATGATTCGTTTTAACTGTATCGCTTATAAATTGTTGTTTCTTATGCGATGCCGACGGAAGTCTGTCGATATTTTAAACTAAATTAATGTGTCGGGTGTATGCCAAAATTGGTGTTCTCGTTTTCGGGAGAAAATCGAATGCCCTTTCTTACACGTACATATATCATAAGATTTTCGTAAGATAATATCAGTACGATCTCAATAACAGTTTCTGCAATTAACGTTATAAATTTCTTTGTTGCAGAGTTTCTTTGGGCGGACGTACAACAACCTGTCGTCGATATCAGAATGTAAGAATAATGGAGAATGTGTCATAAATAAAAAAAATAGAACAGCGTGTAAAGCTTGTCGGCTACGAAAATGTCTACTAGTTGGCATGTCAAAGTCTGGCTCTCGATATGGGAGAAGATCAAACTGGTTCAAGATCCATTGTCTTTTACAAGAACAACAGCAGCAACATATACATCATTTACAATCGAGTAAATCACCGCCTAATTTTAACTCATCATTGAACCCATCTTTTTTGCCTACAAACTTATTACCTGCTGCAGCTCTGGCAGAATACTACAAGAACTCAGAAAAAAGTCAATTTACCGAAGAAATGACGAGACAAAGTGTATCCCCGTCTGATTCTGGCGCTTCATCAGCTGATCCTGAAGATGACAATAGTTCCAGGAGTACTAGCGGTCTTAGTATCTTTAGGCCAGCTTCATCTCCGTGCAGCGACAAAGATGTACGGTTACAAGCAATTAGAAATCATAGCAAAGATAAGAGACGAAAGCCAAACTTGCCTCCTTCACCTTTTGGAAACATATCAGCCCCATCAAGCTTCTCTCCAAGAAGTGGTCCGTTCTTACCTACTCCAATTCAAACTATGAGAGCAGCACCACCAGGAATTGCCTCCTGGCCGACTCGCAACGGGGGCGACTTACTTTTGCATTCACCGGCAGTAGCAGGAGTGGCCATAGATCAAGATCAACCTATAGATCTATCTATAAAATCTACCGCTATGATATTTAGAAGTCCGAAAAATGATGAAGTCAGTGACTCAGAACCAGAACTAAGCATCGATCTGAGTGAGGAGAATAGTAAAGAGATTATGAAGAATCCTTTAGACCTTTCGCTTGTTCCAAAACGAACTGAGGAAGTCCCTATGACAGGTTGAACGTATACTAGTTATGTAAGCTTGTGTCCAGCCATAGTTGTCTATTTATATGTAAATATTACCTATTTTAGTATTCTTGTTAATACTCTTTTCACGCCATACAGTATTTAGCTGAGTACATTCCTTTCTTCTTGATTACCTGATCTTATTTACCATAATTATTGTGTAGTTAGTATGTAACAAAAGTCATGGACTTGTATTTTTAAGTAGCGAAGCAGATTATTGTTAAGTGTATAAAAATAACTAGTGTGATGTTATATTGAATTGTGTTCCTGGCAGAAGTGTTTAGTGGTTAATAAATATATCAAAACTATTTTTGCAGAACTGACTAAAAACTTTAAAAATTTAAGAAATAATACGTAAAGTCTCACATTATCACCAGTTTGCAATGATCTGGATGCCAAGATTTCCTTGTTTATTACAACAGTATTTTTTAACCGCTTCAGATCCCATGTCTAAACACAGCCAACTATAAGCGCCAGTGTATGTTTTACCATTTTAGTTAATGTCTAATGGGATAAAAGGCCAGTTAAAATGAAGCTCAAAATTTAAGTGTACAAACGTAAGTCTTGTAAAAACTAGTTAAGATTATCTAGTTAGTTTGTTAGTTAAGTATTTATTTCTTTAGTTTCTAGGCCAGTTTGTATTGAGTCATTTTGTTTATTTTTTTCTATTGTAGCTAAGTTTTTATTTTAAGGTGTAATGTTAGTGTAATTTTGATTTGAATTTGCTTGTGTTATTAATTTGTTATTTTTTCATTGTTGGAGATTTTTAAGAGAGATACATTCCTGTCGTGCTCATTCCAGTTTATTTGTAGATTTTACCTTAAATTCTGGTGCCAGTTTTGTCCCAGTGTTGGGACATTTTGTTCAAATAATTTTACTGTTAGACAATAATGATAATTATACATATCTTATTGTGAATTTCAGTACATTACTGGTAATGTATTAAATACTTTGGTGCCATGTTATACGAGAAATAATCACATGTTTTTGTCTGTAAACGTTAATGTTATTCAAATGTATCGATGTTTTGAAACAATATTAAATGTTTGTTTTGGCACAATGTTAAATAAAAATGTGAACGGTGTTACAACCGGTTACTTTGCCAGAACAAAGTGTAAATGTCATTATTTTTATAAAATAATAGTAATTTCAAAAAAGTACAATCACAGACAGAAATAATAATTCAATTAGTGAGCTCGAAGTACTGAGTTAGTTGTCAATAATTGAATCGTAATAATTGTTGTTATCAGTGTGATACGATATTTTTTTAACTACGTGTTTACATTTTTTTACATTTATAAGTAAATTTTAATATATTTGAAAGGAAAAAATAATAAAAAACGATGCCTCTATAATTGTGTTGTTTTATTTTAACGTTAAAAAGTAATAAAGTTACACCTATAACACTGTTTTAAGCATATCATATTTCAATAACATGGTTGTATATTTTTACGATCATTATTAATGTTATTACGTAAGTGTTTTCTTTAAGGTTAAGATTAGAATATAAGTACAGTCTCACGTACATAAAACAGAAACTCATTTTTTTTTACATAATATTTTAGTTCACTAGCGTCTCCAATATCAACATTTGTTTGTTTATTTGTTTGTTTGTGTAAGTTTCAAAAACACAGAAACTGATGTGCTAATTGAACTAAAATTTTTACTCGATATGACATGTCAAACAGTACACCTCTGTAGAGTGCTTTGGGAGAGGCGTCCAGCACTTCAAAATTATCTCTAGATGTTTATCGTAACAATTTTGGTTCTTATCTCTCACAATGGTGTTAACATTGATGAGAAACTACATTTAGTGACAACATAACAGAGCATAGCCAGTAATTTATAGAACAAAACGCCCAAATATGTAAAACATTTGATTAAATATTCATTAAAACAAGACCAACGTTTACCCTTCATTCGTTAAATCTTCAACAAAATGAGATACTAAAAAAAAATAGACACATGACAATAAAAAATACATAAAACATAAGAAATCTCATGTTCCCTAAGACAACATTACAAATGAAAACTCAGTGTTTACAAGCAAACAGTCTAAATATTCATGAAATGAGTATGTTTGCTTCGAAATATTTGTTTCCTGTGAATTTTGATCCATAATTATTCATGAGTAGACACTCTGAGACAAATGAAAGAATACCACTTCAAAATTTCAACCTTATTTTTAACGTTGTAGGGTGTGAAATTGTTTTTAATCTGTAATGTACAGTGTGAAAAACTAGAAGAATTTGTGTCTCGCTACTGTGAACTACTGTTTGCTACTGATTAGTCAAATGAGATCACAATCTTTAAAATGAATAATTTTGTGAAGTGTATGAATAAGGATATGTAAGCAGGCTAAAAGCCCGTTACAGTTATCATCTTAAAAATAAATATCTATCTATATATATGAAAGAGGAAGGTGACTGACATACCAAGAGATCAACGCACAGCCCAAACTGCTGAACCTAGAATTCTGAAATTTTTCATGTAGGTTTGCTTTATATAACGTAAGTGAGCATTAAGAAAGGAATTTTAGAAATTCCACCTCTAAGAGGGTAAACCAGGGGATGAAAGTCTGCGTGATCGAAGCTGCGTGCAAAACCTAGTTTAATATAAAATAGTTTGTTCAAAAATATGGGTTAAAAAGATACGACTTCCAAACCTGCACAAAAAGCATAGTGGTTTAAACCACACTGTTTTCTACTACGCTGATTATTGTGGGTTCAAAACCCACATAGAAGAATACTCATGGTACCACAGAATAAATCTTCTGGCATAGAATTTATTCTTAAAGAGGAAATTGTCCAAAAAAACCTTATACAAAAGAGATACTCCCACTTCAAAAAAGTCAAAATGCACTTGTGATTCCTGAGTTTCTGTTGGTGTTCATGCACGGAGGTAGGTAGGCACTTTCCATTAGCTAACCCCCTGCCAGGTTTCCAAACACAATTAAAAGCAATAGACTTATTTTTGGCCTAATAAACCTTACTTCTTCTATCATGAAATCATGACTTTGATTTAAAAGGAAATCCAATTATCCTAGAGTCAAAAAAAAATTACAATTAAAATGTTAATTTTTCTCTACAACTGCATTTAGACTTCTCGACTTTTAGTTTTTTTTTTTCAATTGGACTTTTCGCTATAAATTCTTTAGAAGGTTACGCAAAATATGGTCAATATCCCGACGTTATCAACGGGCTATACCGCTCATAGTTACAAGTCACTACAGAGTGTACCCGTTTAATTATAATGTACATGTAAAGTTTTATCGCGAAACTGCTATACAACAAAATATTTTCTCTCTCAGTCTAAGTAACTTATAAATGTGTATTAATTTGGTTATTTAAAAGTATGTTTGACAGTGATATATTTACAACAGTGCAGCCTCCGTTTGATTTTAGGATCCGTTAAATGAGACGGTATTATAATACTCTATAGCTTAAATGATTACATATTATATTAACGTTAACACTATAAGATGTGCAATAACTGAAGTTACAAAATATAAGAGAAAACGTATTTTTTTTTTCTTCAAATTTATACTTTTAACAACTTTTGAGAAATGATAATTATTTTAACACTTCTGAAATATGTTTATTTCTGACGGTAATCGCAGTTGGTTTTATTAAAAAAATATGATTTTCACATATTTATATAATAATTTAATTTACCGTGGACCAGACCACTGCGTCGTTAATAATTTTAATTCGCTGTAACTGTACAAGCACTTAAAACACACAATAAAGCCTTAACAGATTTAATTGATATTATTAACTCTTTTCGTTCTGATTGTCACACTATTAGCACACGTCGCAGTGAAATAAACTTAAGCATTAAAGTGTTAAGGTGTAAATTAAATTGTACGTAATGACTAAATAACATCGACATGATTTTTGTCACTCAATTTAATTGAATTCACGTTGGTGAGTAACAAATCAAATTTTTTTCACAATGCAAGACCTTTTCCTGATATAGTCGGGTGTTTACGCGGCAAGAAAGAAATGCACCTCGTTATCTCTGATAATAGCGGTCTGCGTTATTGATATGTACTGGTGAAGACAGCGGTGATTAATTTTGATGGGACTGTGGAAAGTAGAACAGGTTTTATATACGTATGTATGTGCAAGTATTTTGTAGTTTCTTTAACATAAATAAGAGTAACACTTTATTTTGTCACGGCTTGCCTTTATCTATACAAATAAATAAAATTGGAGTGTCTGTTTGTAATATTAAAGTAACCGCTTTTTACTAAATGCATACATAAGCATTTAGTAAAAAACGTTAGTAAAAATATGTATGAGCCATGTATACACGGTACATATACCAAAAATGTGATTAAAAATATTTTTGTCTGTCTCTCTGTCTGTTTGTTGCGGGTAATCTCTGAACAGGTGGACCGATTTTGCAGGAATTTCACTGGCAGGTAGCTGATGATCCAGGGAGTAACTTTTTTAGACTAGCTTTGTCCCGCGGCTTTATCCGTGGTACAACAATAACCGCGGGTAAAACCGCGGGGTTCAGTATGTAAATAATATTTATCAGGTCTTGGACCTAAATTTAATACTTAAAATCTTGTTGTCTTGAATCACCGCAGTAATACTAGTAGTAGTATTGTAATATTTACTGATAGTTACCTTCATATTATTATCAGAATAAGATTGGACGAAGAGAAAAAAAAATACACTAAAACCTGTTTGCTGCTAAATATTATTTAAATCACGAATTATTGTTTTTTTTATCACAATCTCAAATTTGTTTCATTTAAGTCATACAAATTAAGGAAAATCTTCTTTAAAGGAATAACTGTTAAGGTCCGATTTAAAAATAGATAAAGGATATTATACATTAAAACACAAAGGTATTAAATTAAATACTGTAAAGTTTAAAATACCTAATTCTTAATCACATAGTTCATCTATAAAAAAAGCTTATGACTTAAAGATGACTTAGATCAAAACCTTTCTGATACTGCCAGCGATGTTTACTGAATATTAATAAACATTGATTATGTTCGATATTAAAAATACAAGTAATGTGTTGTTTGTGTAAAAGAAATCGTCATGTTATGGTAATCGCCGGAGATAAAATACACCAGTGTTGTTTCATGTTTCTATATGTGTGGCGCATGCAGTATTTTATGAAGAAAATACTACCTATGCGGCTACTCATATGAATAAACAAGAATATTAGTTATGCATGAGTTACGTAAGTAATAAGTCTTTAGGAAATATTATTAGTATCCTAGTAGTGGTATGATTTGTTAGCTTTAGATAAAGGAATTTATTTTTAAACCAACTGAACCCGGCGGTGTTACCCGCGGTTGTTGTCGTACCGCGAGTAACGCCGCGGGACAAAGTCTAAAGAAAATAGCCTAAGTTACTCCCTGGATCATCAGCTACCTGCCAGTGAAAGTCCCGTCAAAATCGGTCCAGCCGTTCCAGAAATTACCCGGAACAAACAGACAGACAAAAATGAAAAAAAAAATTTTGGTACATATGCATTTAATAAAAAGCGGTTATTTTAATATTACAAACAGATACTCCAATGTTATTTATTTGTATAGATGAACCATAACATTTCTTTGATTTGCGTATTTTAAGCCGAAACTTTTTAAACGAGTTTAAATATACATGAATAATTGTGATTAAACTGACAGTAATCAAATTAAACTGGTTTTAAGATGGATTAATAACACAAAATAAGTATCTCCCATAGAACATCTTACTATGTGAACTTTGAGGTTAGAAGTATAAGGGAGATAAATTTCTAAAATATAAAATACTGCATACTATATGATATTTATTTTAACAACAACATCAACAACCCGAAACGTACCACTGCTGGGCTCGTTTCTCCTCTCAGTAGACTGTTAAGGCCATACGTCCCCACGCTGGCCAAGTACGGATGGAGGACTGGCAAGACAACACTGTGGCTACGTAATCTTGCCGTTGGATGTTTTTAAGCCGCTCAATGATCTCCAACTAAGCTTCACGACTGTTATTCTATGACAACAACCGGGACCGACTGCTTAACGTTACCTCCTAATCACGGAGACGCTCATGGTAACATGCCACCAGCGGTCACCCATCCAGGTACTGACCGCGCCGTCATTGCTTACCCTTGGTGATTATTACTAATCACCGAGTGTAACTGGGCTATGAGCGCCTCAATATTTATTTAATAAATTGATGTAAACTAGGGTACTTTAATGATTACAGGTAAAATTTTAACAAAATAAAAAAACCGACTTCAAGAACGAACATATCGATCGATTTCTCGTCGATGCCATCATCAATCAGATCTTAGTGTTCTTATCGTGGAGAGAACGGTGGCACCGTTGGAATATCTCCTTTCTATTAAAAAACAATCATCAAAATCGGTTCATAAACAACGAATTTATCCGCGAAGACACATAAAAAAATTATAAATTCATATACTTACAATCGAATTGAGAACCTACTCCTTTTTGAAATCGGTTAAGAATGTAATTCTCTGTAAAAAATATATCCGTTTTACAAATAAACTAACAAATAAATTAACCAAATAATTCAGTTCGGTAAACTTGCTTTCTACATAATTATTTTAACAGCTCTCCCAGCAACCCATCACCCGAGTTCAAAAACATTTCTCAGCATTCGCACACAAATCAATTACGTATACGCACTTGTACCGCTTGCCAATTTTAACGAGGAAACACATCTCGCTAATTGAGATTGCACCAAGAAGTAAAAGAACATCATTATAACCAAAGATGGCGCTGATTTATTTACACGTCAAATAGACATCGAAATGAGAGCAGTGAATACTTTTTTCATCGAGCGTACTTTTGGACAGTGGTTAAAATCGTTCGAGTTCTTTGATATATCAATCAAGCACTGAAATATCTAGCACAAAAAACTGTTTAATAAGTTATTTGCAGCAGCAAAAAACCTAAAATCAATACATTTCTTCCTATATTTAACTGTGTTTTTAGCGATCATTTATCAGATTAGTCTGATCCGTACAAATATTATAAATTCGAAAGAAACTCTATATGTCTGTCTGTTTGTCTGTTACACTTCCATGGCTAAACCGCTGAACCAATTTGGATGAAATTTACAATGGAGATCCTTTGATTCTTGGGAAAGGATATAGGCTACTATTTACAGCGATTACCAACATACGCGCAGGTGCGATAAAGCTAGTAACTTATAGAAGCATTTAGTTTTTCAAAGAGACTGCTAATCAAGAGTCTTCGAGTTCGTTACCTAGGTCGAACTGCTGTTGGATTTTTCTTTCAATTAATTCTTAATAGCAGCCCACAGTATGGAAGATTTTGATTTTTCCCGCCCGTTCCTCAAAAAACACGTTCAAGTCTTCGGTCCTGGTTGTCATGAACATCTATGGCAATCGTTATTAGTAGGTAAGTGCACTCAAATATACTGGCAACTAGTTCAAGCTTAAAATTCTATTCACCCTTAGGGTTTTCAGAGGTCCGATGCCAGTTGCTCCGTGTAAAAACTTATATTCAGTTAAAACCGGTTGAACTAGAATAATAAAGGCTAGGAAGATATTTAGTCTTTCAAAAATTCGAAGGTTTCGTTATTTTGCACTACCTTATGAGGTTATCGAAAGTCTCAGCCTTTTCATCCCCTATTGTTAGCAAGGTAAACTAAGGATGGCATATTATATAAAGTATAAGTTATAATAAAAATTGTTAAAATTGTGTTTTGTTTTAAACTTTCATGGTCAGTAACATTAAAATAGGAATCTGCGGGATTGCTACCATGTACCTTTTTGTTTGTGAGTACCCGATATTTCGGCGCTGTTGCAAGCTCCATGATCACGGAGTAACTGAAGATCTTGCGGGTGGGCTGCTATTGGCAGACATATCGGTCTACCCTCTTTCGTAGTCTTTTATTACGACCGTCCCCGGTCGTTTGGTACCGATTACTCCGTGATCATGGCGCTTGCAACAGCGCCGAAATATCGGATACTAACAAACAAAAAGGTATGTACCTTACATGGTAGCAATCCCGCAGATCCGAGAAATCCCCGATTTTAAAATTGTATATGTACTGTGATTATTTTTTACTATTGATAATTGATTTTGACGCATTAACAGATTTATGATATTTGATGCCTTTCAAATATGTTTAATGCAACTGATTTTAAGCCTTCAATCTCTATCAATTCTGATCATTTTTGCATTTTCTGTAAACAGTTTCAAAAACATCGATTTCCAACACTGTTGTCAATTTGACTGTCATTAAGAACACAATTTTATGCACTGTCATAACCCTAAAATATTATTGTTATTACAAGGTACATTGGAATATTAATATCGTTTTTGTCGCTAACATTTGATATTGAAGTTACAAGTTAGTCATAATTTGGTATTTATTTTGGCTTACAAATTGACAGCGTGGGTATACTTATATTTATTATAAATATAGGTAACGCAATATTTTATTTTTTTTATTTTATTGCGCGGTTATGGTTTATGTAACTTTAGATGAGTTAATTTAAAATAGTCATGAATTTTAATAATAATAAATTTTTAAACACCCACAAAAAAAAGAATAATAAGTGATATATGTTTTGATTTTCTCTGAAGCTATAGACTAATCTTAACTTTATGATAACTTTATATATTTTATTTACTCAATTATTCCAAATTTCTTCTTTTTATTTCAATTTAACAGTAAATTTAAATCAACACAACATAAAATAAAATCGCTCCAAAGACAACACACAAGTAAAAATCAATGAATCCAAATCCTGCTACAGGTTTGCACAACAGTATTTACATTTTGGATCGAAACAATTACTAGTTATCACACTGTGCGTTTAATGTCGAATAATTTTGACATCGTATTGCTTGTATCTTCACTGTTTATTTTGCCTTACCCTATATATATTATCACATATTATATGAGTATGAAGTTTAAAAAATTAAAAGAAACATATATATGGGTGGTAACTTTACTGAAAAATTGATTTTAAACTTTCGCGACTATACATATTATTCGATTGTAAATCGGGACTTAATCGCTCTCACCGGTCTACCCGTAACCACAATCCGTGCAATTCGATTGAAACGTCGGGCAACCAAAAATGATATTGTACCTTGGAGATATTATCGCAATCAAGTCCCGATTTACAGTCGAATAATATACTGAAAACTTTTTGAATTAAAATTTTGACAAACGCTGCACGATGAAATAACTAGTACTTTTTAAACAAAGACAATTAGAAAAACCATGACTTCAACTCATCAATCTGAATAACTTTCGCAAAGCATTTCCTTTTGTATAAAGAATTGAATTTTGAATTTCATTTACAAAAATCTTTTCTTTGGGAACATAGTCCGGAACGAAGATCGAAAGCTAATTTTTGAATTTGACTAATTATCTTTGCTGGAGATACAAAGATTGTAATTTGTATTTAATTGAGGCTGGATATTCCTTCACACGAACAATGTTTTACAAGTCTGAATGTGTATGAAGGCAGGAAAATAAATCTTATTTTTATTAAATAGACTAAAATACAATGACATAAACATCTCAAGGAAAAGTTGATTTTGGTATAAAATACCAAATCCAACTTATGATTGAAATACATGTCTATTAAAAAGATCAGTCAAGATCAATATATAAAAAAAATCAAAACTATTTTCGCACCTGCATGCATGCACCTGGGTGCATATTATAACTGCCTCGGTGGCGCAGTGGTAGCGTACGCGACTGCTGTTCTTGAGGTCTCGGGTTCGATTCCCGGGTCGGAACAAATGTTTGTATGATCTGCAAATATTTGTTTCGGAGTTTAGGTGTTTTCTATTATGATATGTATGTATTTACAAAAAAAATAGTATATACGTATTCATATCAGTTGTCTAGTACCCATAATACAAGCTCTGCTTAGTTTGGGACTAGATGGAGTTGTGTGTTAGATGTCCAAAATATTTATTTATTATTTTTTTATTTATTTATTATTTAAATTCTGTGTAGATAAAATGCATGACAAGTTAGACTTGTCATGCATTTTATACACACTGATATAAATGAGCTAGTAAAACCAAAAAAGAACTGAACAGATTAACCGCAAATAACACAAAAAAGGTAGTTTATTAAACAATTCGATATAATTAAATTAATAAATAAGTGTTTTAAAACCATATTTTCAATGTCATTTTTAAATAAAAGCGGCAACAATAAAGAACAAAAATTTCAATTGAGTCATTTGGACGGCTTATAATTTGTGCAATAATAAAATTTGTCCCCAAACAAATTATTTTAATGCACATAATATTCAAAAATTTCATAAGTTCTATGTCAATGCATAAAATTTTATTTACAATAAAACAATCGTAACATTGAATATGCATAATTTTAGCATAATTTAACTAAATGTCATAATATTGACTGCGGGGGATTTGTTATTGTATATTATTGTACAAAAAATGGTTTTATATACTAGACTAAATTAAATTCTTAAACTAATTTTATTAAGAGTATAAAATTAAAATAAGCGAATTAATCGGATTTAATTTCAAGGTATTGGAAACATCACCCATTGTGCAAAGGTCGTATGAATGCTAAGATATTTGTGAAAATTCAATGGTTCTGTACGTTTAAATTAAAGAGTTTACTCTGATGGCTTCGATTGGATTCTTTTGAGGGAAATTTTATAGTACGGTATTCTAATTTTAAGAAGCTTCTTTTAATATTTTAAATCGTTAAGTATGAATACATTGTATAATTTTATTATACTGTATATGTATCGATATTTAATTTGTGACTATTGAAATAGCGGGGTTCAATATAGTGGTGTTCCCTGCGGCGACTCAGTATGATAGGCGATAATTTTTTAATTGCTTTTCAAAAATACATTTTTATTCGTTTTCCAAGTACAATAATATCCCTCAATATCTAAGACACCATTTTCTTAATATTTATTGTAATTGCGTATGGCGTTTTATGTATAATTTGCGGTCGTATGTGATATTTTTCTATAATTATGTTAAATAGAAATATTGGCCGTTAATTAAAAAAACAGCGTGCAGTACACGATTGACGTTTATTACATATTTATGTTTTTTTTTTTTTACATTTTTATATTTTAACATTTTCATAATAGCTTCCGTGTATGGTTTTCGTTTTTTTATAGTTCTACTTATGTACTTTAGTTTCTATTTTAGAGAAACTACACCAGTTTTGTCATCGAAATCGAGGACAATTATATTGTTGGCTTACTTAACTTTATCTGGTTTCAGGGGAAAAACTACTTGGGAGATTAGCACATTATTCTTGCTGTTCCGAGTAAAACTATATAGATATCAATTTTGTTAAGACTTGTCTCATTCGATTCGATCTATAAATTAGTACCTAAAAGACCATATCTAACTTGGTGAATTTTTAACAAATGAATAGATGCAAATCCTTCTTTTTAAGAAGAGGTTTATATCCAGCAGTGGACTATTAAAGGCTATTAAGGATGATGATGAATAAATACAAAAAGTAGTTCATTAAGAAAACCCTGATCACACTAATTATATTGGTGGTACTATAAAGTAAACATTTGTATTATAGTTGAACTGTTATTATATCATATCGATAAATCTTTAGGATTTTAGAAGTATTAATTTTAAAGAGATCACCAGTCATCCACCACCATCAATATATGCCAATAGTTATTGATGTGCAAGACGCCTTACTCCATGCAACTTAACACAAAATAAATAAGCAATAGGAATGTTTTAACGAAACAATCTGGAGTATGATCTAACTATGCGAGAGGAACGGCATTTGGGGAATCTCATGGTGCACCACAAATTTAGCAGCTATCTGACACGAAGACTTAGATAGGTCTATGAACAATGCCGTATCGATTGAAGATTTTAAGTAGGAAATACTTTAGTAAGAAATGCACTAAGCAATACTGTTGTTATTTGATAATATTATTATCTATTAACAGATTTTTCTTGCAATTAAATGTAATTAAAATATGGGTTCAATAAATTCAATATGTTGAACGACCAGTAATGAAGAGTTTGCTAATCGAGAAAAAAATTCAGGGTCAGGGCTTATAAATGTATATACAATCTTAAACGTAAAGAAGCTTCTTTTTTGTTTGGAAATTCGGTAATAATTTAAAAATTGTACGTTGTTATCAGGTATACATATAAATGATAATATACACAAAAAAAATAGTATTTCTTAAAAGAGTTACTAATGAACTTTCTTATCGGGTTCTTCACCATAAAAATTATATTTTGTAACCCCGCAACTAGAGTCATTCATGTATCTAACATTTCAAAAGTGCCTGAAAAGGCAAACTTAAAATGAAAGCTATTTAATTGGACTAGAAAAGTGTTAATAAATTATCCTTTATTACTTTCCTAATATCTGATTGTATTAGGAGCCTAGTGATTAATGATCAAGTTGTTGTCAGAACTCATCGGTTTGATTAACAGATTTTTATATTGTGAGATCTGTTTGTTATCTGCTAAGGTGTATTTTATACCTAGATGTTTATTTGGAAATATTACGTTACCGATTATCGTTATAGACTTTCGTTATCGTTATAGATTAATAAAAAACATACCTTTTTTTAATCTATCATTGACATATTAAAAATGCTTGACTGAATACCCGTTTCACAATAAACCTTATACACGCTACAACTTTTATATAAATAAATAGCATTGTCTATAAAGAGCAATCGCCCAACACCGATCAGATTGCGCACGCGCACTAAACAGGCCTATCGCGATGCAAGCGCCACCTAGCAAGTTATCGCAGAGATTTATACCATGTGGTGTTTGTCGCGACTGATTTTGGTGCAGTATATGGGAACATTGTTTATTTCTTAACTTATATTAATTACTTATTTATTTATAATTTTTTGTTCGATAGTTTTTATTTTAAAATTTGAATTTTATTTTAACACTTGTAGATAGTATAGGTCTAGATATAATTTGGGACTTCTATCTACACGTTCTATCGTACATGTATTTAACAGTGTATAAGTTTTTAGTGCATATTATTATGGGCAAACTATTTCACTTTACTAAATAAATTTTTGAAATGTTGTGGTTGCATTTTGAGTCCTGCACATCAAAATATATTCTGTCTTTAATTTAAAAAAAAAAAACAGAAAACAGCTACAAGACTTATCCTTAGTGTTCATCCATCTTACAAAAATTATGAAGCTTTTTTCATCCCTATTCGATTTAGCTCACTCTTCCAGTTTGGAAGTTTCAAACAAAGACATTTCAACTCTGACTTTATTACAAATATCACAAAAAACAATCACACCTACATTGATGTAGATAAAATACCTCACAGTTCAACAAACAATGAAAGAGACAATATCCCTTCTAAATTCAAATATCATGCTCCATTTAAAGATGGCCTTCGTATAACGGATATCCGTCATGATGATACCGAGACCGTAGACGAGCTCTTTTGTTTTATTGATGGCTCAATTAAGATAAAAGGAGACAGACTTCACACATAGTATCACAAAAAAATCAAATTCCCATATATGGTTGTCAAAATATGAATACATTTTTGCAAGTTTTTAAACTGTTGTAAGACAGAATAACATATTGGACTATTGCATTGACACTTTTTAGATTCCTTCAGGAGTTTATAGGATCGATCACCGTAGGGCCTTTATGGGTTTCATAGGTATTTTTTACGTAAAGCACATGCATATCAATAAATAAATGTTTGTATAATGAAAAAGTGATGTAGCCACCCGTTGTCGATAAAATACATCTCAAGAAAGATTTGAGAACTTTGAGAACAATAACATAACATTTTTAAATATTAAAATTTACTCGGGGAGTGTAATGAGAGTTTTATTATTCACCTAAAACGACAAAAACGCTCTAAATAGGTTATCCATTATCAGTACTTGTAGTTGTTACTAGTTTTTTTATATTGCTATAGCGATCAGAACGAGGAAATTTACAAATATGCATACATGAAACTGACAGTAAGAACACCCAGACTCCGAACCACAGTTTGTGAATCACACAAAGTATTTTCCCATGAGGGATTTAAACTCTTTGATGGTCATAAATTAATAATATAATTCTGCATGTATACTTTAACAACAAGGGTACACCTTTCTCCGTCAAATATAAATCCTTTAATAAACCTAACAAATTTACAGATATTACTTTTATGTTGAGTTTGACTGAGAGTTTGACTCTACACAGTGATACCATATTGGCATGTTATCCCTTGATGTTACATATCGTTTCGAACATTCTAACCGAACATTTAATAGAACACGTTCATATCGATATAAACATATAAGACAACACTATTGGTAATGTTTTTACCTAAGACGCTTGTACCAATCGATAAGCCTAATGAAATCCTTATACAGAATAAATTGTGTTTGTTTGTTGAATATTCATGTTATCATGGTGCATACACTATTTATTTATGTATTTAAAGATACTTGGTTTATATTGTTTGCCTTTAGATTGAGATGTTATAGTTGTTTGAAGGAGTCTTTTAGTATTTATTTTCGTCTTCATATTAAATAAATTAGTACTTTGTATAATATAATGTGAATACCAGTAATATATGACATAATACATTATATTTTATTATTTAATTATAGTTACTAATGGTAGCTTAGTAGTCATCATCATCATCATCAATAACCCATAATGTCCCACTGTTGCGCTCGGGTCTCCTCTCAGGAGAGGGTTAAGGCCATACGTCCCCACACTAGCCGAATACGTAATCTTGCCGTTGTATGTTTTCGAGCCGCCCAAATACCTCCAACTAAGCATCCTACAATAACAGCCGGGACCAACTGTTTAACGTGACCTCCGTATCACGGAGAGGTCGTTGCTTACCTTCGGTGATTGTTTTTAATCACCGAGTGCCATTGGGCTATGAGCGCCTCAGTTTAGTGATCATTTCGACCATATGTCACGTATTTCTTTTACCTTTCTACACTCCTCCTCCATATAAACTTTAACTGTGCAAAATTTCATAATCTTTCGTTTGCGCAATTTTCGTGAAAAGGGGTACAAATTTTTGTTTCACGTTTTAATATTATATCCTACTAATTTTACTAATATTATAAACGTAAAAGTTTGTGAGGGCGTTTGGATGTTTATTACTCTTTCACGCAAATACTACTGAACGGATATGGATGGAATTGTACAGTAATATAGCTTATTTCAAAATAACACAGGTTACTATTTGCCGCGATAACCAATATAAACGTGGGCGGAGCCGCGGGAAACATATTAGTAGATAAAATTAAATGAAAAACTTAATACAGGATAATTGGGTCTTCACTTATAAAACTAAGTTTCAGTTTTCTATGAAGCTGTGGTGTTACTAGGGTCTATTCGACCCACTTTTAACGCAGCATGGCTGTTTAATGGTCACAGTCATAGTACCTCTGTAATTAAGAATCATAATGATTGTTAATATTTATTAAGGATATATCAGTCACTAGCTCACGACAGTCGGCAAGGTAATTCAATCCTTGAAAAGAACCCCCGTTGGGTCCGATACTATATAGGCATGCCGGAAACATACACGCGTACCTTTAAACAACATCACTACCGCTCATAGTTTTTACTCGAATATTATATTTTATGCACGTATATAAATGCTTTAAAAAATGGTTTAATATGTCAATAATATTTAGTAAAATAAATAACTAAACTTAAACTAAAATAAAAAATAAATTAAAATATTAGAAATTAAAAACTATGAAAGTAATACAGTAGTACACAAGCGTATGATTTATTTATTACTACATGTTGCCTGCGGCTCCGCCCGCTTATATGTCGGTATCGCGGCAAATAGTAGCCTATAAGTTATTCTGATGTATAAGCTGTAGTATTGTAAAGTTTCATCATAATCCGTTCAGTAGCTTTTGCGTGAAAGAGTAACAAACATTCATTCATCCAGCCTACTTACAAACTTTCGCGTTTATGATATTAGTAAGATTAATTAAAACTTGTTGCACTTTATGGACAAAAGCGGACTTAATGCCATTAGGCATTCACTCCCAATCGACCTTCAGGTGATGTAGAAATAAGATGATACAAAGATAATAGTTTTCCATAGTAAATAATGAATGTACTAAAACCTAAATGTACTAATACATGAATTAATCATATAAAATCATCATACATAAATTTTATATTACAAAAAATACACAGTAAAGTACTCGGGATATTACTGTACAGCCAACTTATTCCGAAGAAGTTCATTTACTGTAGACTTGAATGTAAGGCGGGTTGTGGACATCGTGATCGCTGCAGGGAGTGCATTCCAAAGAAGAACTGACTGCACGTAGAAGAAATAATGGAGGAAGTTAATGGTATGAAATGCGTTTTCTCCGCAACATCGCCTTCTGGTAGCATTCGCAAAACACTAGCAGCATTACTGATATTAACGATTTTGTAATTTCATTTTTATTGCTACCCGACTAATTTGAAGATTTTTGAATAATTCACAGTTCACACAAAGTTATTTAAACCTACCTATTTATTCATTCTTATCTGTAGGCAATATAACACGCTTGCTAAAAAATCAAACTTGGACATATGCCTGGGCTTGCCTAGATATAGAAAATGCTTGAAAGTGTTAGGGAATGCAATATCAGCCTCATCATAACATTTTAGATGTATTTTTGTCTTTTAATACTTTTTAAGTGTTTTTTAGCTTCTTTAAGTCTTTTTATGTTGTTGTTTTTTTTTTTGTATTCTGTAAAATTGATAGTTTGCCATAATTAATTAATCGTTTACATTTCATCCTTTTCGTTTTAGTCACCTTTTGAATGTGTGTTTTGATCTTTTTTGTTACTTGTAACTTTGTTTGCTTGGTTGTTAATTTTTATTTTTTGCTTGGTGTGGTCTCCTGTAAGTGAAGGAGTACATCGGTATAATACCCCTTTAGTAATTTATTGTATACTGTACAGATGTGTATATCCTTTGTTGGAGATCCTAATTTAATTAAATAAATAAATATAAATAAATTTATTTTATTCAAAAATTTCATTGTACATGTATAATAAATTAATGTGAATTTCTCACAGATTTTGATACTTTTTAATCATGTCGTATCTTTTTCGATAATTCACGTTTGCAGTAAAGAATAAAAGGAGAACAAGTGTATTATTATTTCTTTTAAAATATTGTATAATGTGTAAAATATTATGTTACATCTATTGCGTCACAAACTGATTCAAGGCTTCAAGGTTTTTATAGTTGCAAGTGAAAAGTTACTCATTGGTATTTATGAACGGTGATTTTTTTTACTTCACATATTACAATTATTGTCATATTGACAATTTAGACGAATCTAGCTACCTCCTACTGCGTGGACTATAAAGAAGCGAAAGATATACATAAACGCAAAAACCATAAGCTTAGTGGTGAAATTGGGTACAAACACTCTTTGTGAGTGAACATTTTAAGTGTTTCACGTCTGTATTAAAAATTCTCAAAATCTGACCTCATAATAAGCAGTTAATTAATCAGATCACGTCTCAAATAAAACTTGAATTATCAGTATCCATTAATAGATATATAAATTATTGTTTCTCAACATATTTACGACACACTAATATAACAATTAATTCAAATTGTTATCTAATATAAAATTCAAGATATAGTTGTTACATGGTCTCCTGTCTCTCTGTTAAGAGTAAGTAATCAATAATATTCATTATGTATGTATATATGTGTGATTTCGGTAACGCTCTCAGGGTTATGTGTTTAAGTTATTATTAAATTGAAACAGTAAGACAACATTGTACGATCATTGAATTCTGAGTTTTATTTGACACAATTGTAGGTAGGCTTCTGAATCATTTTTTGTGTATAGATTAAGCGTATGGAAACCCGATGGTTCAGGTCATGGGTCGACATAGCGGCCGCGATAGTTAGGTTAATAAATAGGTGATTCGGTCATCAAACCGGGAAGTCAAATTTCCATGAGAAAGAGATACTCCACGCCAATGCTCCACGTTACACGTTACATTAAAAAGACAGATCAAATGTTTGACATGAAGTGAATGACAGCTCAAGTTCATGGCATAGATAAACAAGAGTTATTTGATTTTATACGAATCGATTCAGGATGATACAGTTTTTGTCTCCAAAATTGAGATAAATCTTAAAATTTAAAAAAGTTAGTGATGTACGATATTAGCCGTATCTGTATTTTTTATCTATACAAATTAATAAAATTGGAGTGTCTGTTTGTAATATTAAAATAACAGCTTTTTAATCAATGCATATGTATGTATACACGATACATATAAAAAATGAAAAATCTAGTTAAAAAAAAATTTGTCTGTCTGTCTGTTTGTTCTGGGTAATCTCTGGAACGGCTGGACGGATTTTGACGGGACTTTCACTGGCAGTTAGCTGATGATCCGGGGAGTAACTTAGGCTAATTTTTTTTAGACTAACTTTGTCCCGCGGCGTTACTCGCGGTATAACAATAACCGCGGGTAGCATATAAGTACTATTCATCTAGATAAACACTAAACAGAATATGTTGGGTTCGATTTAATAGCTTTTTATGATATAGCAGGGCAAACGAGCAGTCTTATCACCTGACGGTAAGCGATTACCGCCGCCCATAGACACCTGCAACACTAGAGGCGTCACAAGTGCGTTGCCGACCTTTGGGGGATGGTGAAAGGGTTGCGGGGAGGGGTATGGGCCTCTGGTATCCTCACTCACTCGGTGAAACACAGCGCAAGCGCTATTTCACACCAGTTTTCTGTGAGGTCGTGGTATCACTCCGGTCGAGCCAGCCCATTCATGCCGAAGCGTGGCTCTCCCACGGTAAGCTGCTTACAACATCGCTGTTTTGAACAAACGAGTAACCGAGTTTAATTTTTGCTAACTTTTTCCTCTTAGTTTGACCTTTGCCAAATGAAATCGATTTGGTTACAAATCTAATTATCACACTCGTTTAAGGTTTGGTGGTCTGAAACAGTTATTTACCAAATGTTGTAAATTAGTTATGGAATAAACTGTTTCTGTTTGTTTTGTTTTAGTGTTGTGACTGATGAAGAAAATGGAGTTTCACCAGTCCTATTCATCCAAGAGGTGACTGAAGAAAGAAACTGCTCAGGACAGCATTACTATAAAGCGAAAGAAGTTTAAAACAAACTAGTTCTGCCAGCGTAGTATAGTAGGTAGTTCAAAACCTCCTTGCTAAAGAGAGGTTGTTGTTGATGTGAACCGTTTTAGAGTAATTGGTAATTTGGAATAATTAATTCAAATAATGTAAGTGGGACCGCCATGCCTCGGTAAAGCCAGAGTGACATCAGTACCATGATAGAAATCCATTCCTCGGTATTATGTTATTATGTTTTACCAAATAAGTAAGGATACTGGAGAAAACCCCAAAATTTTTTTTGAAATTAGTTCTAAATTCAAAAATATTGTACTACTGTTTATATTACACAGTGGCTTATAATAAAACCCCAACAGGTTTCATCGCGGAAGAACGCTCAACAAGATTAATTGTCCGCATCAATGATTAGTTGAGTTGTTCTGAGGTCGAATAATATTCTTGAAAAGCATGTCATAGGTCATACATACTGTAACACTACGCCACAGATTTCGTATCATATTGGAGCCCAATGACAAATGCAATATATCTTGCTTACCCCAGTAGAACGAAATTGTTGTATTGAAAAACGAGTATTCAAATAGTAGTAAAGTAGTTTTAAGAGTCGATTAAGAAAGAAAACAACTGAGGACACATCACTGTAAAGAAAAGAAAAACTCGACACAAATTCTACCTGGAATAGAATAAGATGCCAGTTTTATTCACCTACATAAAGCGGTATATATGTAACAGCCCACTGTTACATATATATGCAAAATATCATGACAAAAGCTTTTAACAACCCATTGTTAAAAGCTGTTGTCATGATATTTTGCAGTAGTTTTGTTCCAATTAGTGTATAATTGTATATGTATAGCTATTACGCGAGTTACGAACTCAAAACAACTTTTTGAATACTATAGATGTCATCGACACTCTCGCAGTAGGTCAGGCTATTGATAATATTGATACAATCGAATAGAACTTAAAACTGATCAAACATTGAATTAACTGAACTCATGGAAAGAAGGAAAAGAGATGATGATGATACTTTGGATTATTATAATCCTAGGAATGGTTTTGGCCAATTGCTTTTGCAATCGGCAGCCTCCTCTTATCAGAACGTATTTGTTGTCAGACGAGTCACAAAAAAAGGTCAAAGAAAATACATTGTGCTCCAGTAACTGATTGATTAACATACATTTTTTGTGAGACCGTAGTATCACACCGGTTGGTCCCTACTTACTGAATAATTACTCTCCCATAGCTAAAATTGAAGGAAAACTTTGGTAAGGACGATATATTTACAGCCTATCACTTATTGCGTACACACATTTGAATTCATTCGGTAGATACAATTTTTATATACGTGTGATGACGACATCACAGCTTAGTAAATATTATAATTTATATTATACTTAGCAAAGAATGTGCGGAAGGTGTGGAATTATAAGCGGATTATATTTATTGTTTTATAATGTGATAACTGTATCTAGCAAAGGAATCTTTATAAGAAATATGAGCGGCCTATAAATTATTAATCTCGAATAGCCTATTAAATATTTATTTATCAACAGGTTTAAATAGTCCATTGGTAGACATATTACTCTTCTTAGGAAGGAGGTTTTGGCTTAATAACTATACTATGCTAACCAGACGGACATAGGAATTAAATTTTTACTTCATTTAGCAGTGCTGATGTCCTACGTACTTAGGACCCTCAGTTGGTTCTTACGACACCCACGGGATAGTTTTGCCATAAATATTGTTCCAAAGAAAAACAAGATATTTTATTGTACGTAACAAATGCAATGACGTCTTTGAGTGGCGGACTTAAAACCGGCAGATTCTGGACTCTGGTAAACTCTATAATAATCAAAAACTCGTTTACTCCAACTCTTATCAGTTCTGCGGCTAATATAGCCAGCCTATTGGCATTTCAGCTTACTAATCCTGTGGGCTATGTCAATGATCGATACATAATACAATTAAATTACATTCAGTAAAGACGAAAATTTTGTATTAATTACACAGTAATTGATCATGGATAGGTTTCAAAATATACGTTCAGCAGTCACGGTCACTAGGCATCAGACTAAAAGCCTCGTTGAATATTAGTGCATTATAATTGTTTATTGCATATCTTCACTCCAACTTCATCCTTGATGAATAACACTGAATATGTACATTCCGGTAAAGTTTCAGTTCCTGGAAAGAGCTATTATCCACGCCATATTTCTATTCAAGCCTAACATTACTATATAGAACCGCAATGAAAGAAACTACAACATAACGGGAAACGTACCTAATCGATTTAAAATTATGATGCTCATTAATCGATTCCTGGGTCAGTCGAGATGCGAAATAATCGATTCCTTTAGATCAATCAACTGTACCGCCATTTTATGTCCGGGGATATTATGATCACAACATTTAACAGAGTTTATAGTCTATATTGAACATGTGTATGGAAATTTTGGTTATGTGTGATGACGGATTAATAATGAGAAGTATCACCACCCTTTTTCATTCATTTATTCATTCTGTGGGTGTTGAAAAAGTCGATGAAAGAAGAAAAATAAGCAAGGCTAAAGCAATGCAAATAGAAGGCAAATTTGAAACGAACCCAATACCGACCAATCTGGTAATTTTGACATAATTATGTAATTAGCTAAAACCTTCTTCTTAGGAGAAAGCTATACCCCGCAGTAGATTATTATATGCTAATGGTGATGATGATGAATTTTTATTTAAGGCCTTTTTATAGAAAAAGGCCTTAAATAAAAATTATATAGATAGCTATACAAATAAATAAAATTGAAGTGTCTGTTTGTAATATTAAAATTAACACTTTTTAATAAATGCATATGTACGTATACACGATACATGTACCAAAATATCATTTTTTACAATTTTTGTCTGTCTGTCTGTCTGTTTGTTCCGGGTAATCTCTGGAATGGTTGAAAGGATTTTGACGGAACTTACACTGACAGGTAGGTGATGATCCAGCGAGTAACTTAGGCTACTTTTTAGGACTAACTTTGTCGGCGTTACTCGCTAGCTTAGCTAGTTTTTACATAAAATTCTCTCTAGCAATTGTCTGTTTACTACTAGATATGCATCTCTACTAAGAAGGAGGTTTTAACTAACTATACCATGTTGGAGAGATAAGTTGGGACTGGGTTTGTCTTAGCCTTTAGTTTTCACTGAAGTGCTGTTAATTGTCCTGCATATTTGAATCTATTAGGCTTTTACGGCACCCAAGCGGCTTTGATATTCTTAATCCATTACCACACTGACACCTTACTAAATCAATTGTTTTTGGAAAATTCTTAATCGAACAAATCGAAAACCTTTTTTAAAGTAATGCTATTATTGCTATAATTTATCACCATAATGAGTATAGATTTATTACAATGAGAATGCCACTAATATTATGATATCTCAACTCGGGTCATCTCTTAGTCTTTTGTGGGTCATTTATGTTGGAATAGATGTTTAATATAAGTACAAATTTATCTGATAAGTCAAAAGGCTGTACCGATGTGCCTTTGGTTATAAATTCTCGGCTCTTGCAGCAACTAACGTAATAATTAATATAGCTCTCGCATAAAGAGACATAAAATATTTTATGAAAACAATTAATGACAACGAACAATTTACGATTATGAGTCAAAAGTCAACATTTGCTTCTGTCTTCAAAGCAAAACTTGTAAGTTAATAGCTGAATAGATATATGGTAATGTATAAATTAGGATAAATTAAAAAAATATATCACCACCCCTATTTATTCCATGGATGTTAATTAAGAAACGACTAAGGGAGAAAATAACATAGGATAACATCACAGGAAAAATATATTAAAACTTTAAACTAATTCATTTCTCATTCATTCATTCCATACCAATCCAGCATGGAATGAAAGGCTAAATCTTCATCCTTCTTTTCTAAGGAAATGCCTATACTCAGCAGAAGACTGTTAAATTCATCGTCTCTTAATAATCTATTGATTGAATCACCTAAAATGATATTTGAAATCTTAGAACATATATAGTAAGTCTGTCATCAATTTTCAACCCGTAATGTGACGATAGCTGTGGAGAGATGAGAGAATGCCAAAGAAAAATGAATTGAAAATTTAGGTACTTATGACATACGATTAGTTAACTAATAGAACTTTATAAACTATACTATTTAGTAAATTTAACTTCTTTAATATGTTAAATATATTATTGGAAATGACGTAATAGTACAATCAGCGGTATGAGATAAAAACAATAAATAACGTGTAAAAACACGGGTTGTAGAGTCAAGTCGTGCAAACTCTGCGCGCCCTTTGTTAATAGCCGCTCCCGAGCTACTCATGCATTGATCGCAAACATTTTCTGTGTTAGAAAAAGTGTAACACATTAACGTATTTAATTTAACTAATAAATAGAAATCAATCTTGATAATAAGGTTATATGTAAATGTTTAACTTTTGTTTGATATTAAAGTTACTTTCATTTATTTACCCCTGTCATTATTTTAATTTTTTTTCCATTAAGGTGTTGTCTGGAATCGGATTTGTCTGTTTCGATGAAATACGTTATTTTATGGAGTTTTATTTCTAGATAGCAAGACTAGTATGATTTTAGATAGAATTGGCAACGACCAAATTATATGAGTATTGTTAATGAACTTATTACAATCAGTATTCAATTTTAACACGTTTTTTATTAGCTTCACCTGTATATTTCTTTGTTTGTAATCGACTTGTGTGAGCGTGCTTTTTACTTTTTTTAGTTATATATATATTATTATCAGTAGTAGTAGTACTAGAAGTAACTATATATATTTATTTAGAAGTCTCAGAACGAAATTCCCCACATTATAAATTAAAAAAATGTTATTATTACCTGCAAAGCAGAACACGCTTGCTACTGACTTAATTTTCGCCTGCACCAAGTGAGATCGTTATTGCTACGCGCACGCAAGCTTAGATTCTTCAAACGTTTTACTAGTAGTTAGTAAACACTAATTTTATTACTTATGAACCCCACTTCTTCACTTCTTACTTATTATTGTACCGCGAGTAACGCCGCGGAACAAAGTTAGTCTAAAAAAAAGTATCCTAAGTTACTTCCTGGATCATCAGCTACCTGTCAGTGAAAGTGCCGTCAAAATCCGTCCAGCCGTACCAGAAATTACCCGGAACAAACAGACAGACAGACAAAAACTTTTCCAACTACACTTTTGCTATATATATCGTGTATATATACATATGCATTGATTAAAAAGCTGTTATTTTAATATTACAAACAGACACTCCAATTTTATTTATTTGTATAGATAAATTTAGTAATTTACCAATTGATTACAAAATTTTATCACGTAATCATTACGACATTTAAGACTATACTTTAAGCTCACATTTTCCTACCTACCATAAGCTCACAAGACCCAGAACATTAATCACAATCTTTTTCTACATTATAAAGGTATATTAAACAAATATACATGAAAATCACAAAAAGTATTTATCAATGATAAAATTGACTCGAAATATAACACACAATGAAGTTAAAATCTCAGTAGAGTTACTGTGAATTAGCCCTAATAAGATGATGACCTCACGGCTACGAAACCGTTAGTTCTACTGAGATCATCTTTTTAGCGCTAGCTATGTATGGGTCATCACCAAGAGAGGTTTTGAACTCGTCACACATAATGTTACGATAATATTATGTTATTTAATAATTTAATTGACTTAACATTTAGGTATGATCGAAGGGAGAGAATCAAGTTCTACGGAAGAAAAGTGCAATACATTCATGTGTATTGCATCACCCTAACTGAAGGAGTGTCGGCAATGCAAAAAACGCAGTATGCAGATCCTGCTTTGATGCATGAATATCCAAACCGACGTAGAATGGGCGTAGATACGTTTTATGAAAGTATATATGTATTTGTCTCAGTTGTCTGGTACCCATAACACAAGCTCTGCTTACCTTGGGACTAGATGGATTATTTACTTATTATTTATTTATTACTATTTTCAAAAATATTTTCGATGGAACGCAATTACAGATGCTTGCGCTGAACTTATGAAATGCTAGCAGAATTCAATCATTTGGATTATTATAATAACTATTTTGATCATTGATGATGAATTGACATAGAGACTATCACAGCACATATAAAGTAGTAATTAGTTAGTCTCTTCTATCAATATCTGTATCATATAATTAAAAAAAATAGCAATTGGATGTATATCACAAATGAGAAAGTATGTATATACATCTCGACTCTGAATCAAACTTGAACAAAGTTTCTGCAAAATTGTTAAGAAATATAGTAAACTAGTACTTAATGCTACTGCACGATATAATAGGTAGGGCTAACAAGAACTTTCCTATAATAACGCTACAAAACAAAGCCATCTAAGTCGCGCCCCTGTGACGTCACCCTGGGTATCACACGTATATCTGCTACCGCTTGTTAGTGGTATCTGATGGTGACGGGTCATCAATTTCGCTCATGATTTGCAAATAAAAAATAAGAATGTGTACTGTTGTGAACGATGCCCTTTACGGTATTATTTTTTAAAATTTTAATAAGGTATAAAACCTTATTACCCTTATTTAAATATTTTATACCTTTTAATACTGAAATAAACTGGTCAGGTCAGCACATAATACACTTACGCCCGTTTTTAATAATCTATTTCCAGTTTTAACTAGAGATATGTAGATTGAAAACGGTCTAAATTTACATTAGAAAGAGTAATTGTTCTTTTTTACAACTAAAATTCGTAAAAACAGAAAAAAATGTGTTCCTGCATATCAATAAAAGTATTGAATCAATCATACTAACAAAATATATATACTATCTCCACTAGACCAGGAAGAATGCCTTTTTACCCATCACTACCAGGCCATTTAGATCCAGCAAATTGTGTGGTAGTGTATTTTTTTGATTGGGAAGAAGTAATGGATAGTCTTGCATCATGCACTAGATGAATAAAGATTCCTAACAGATGTAGAAAATTATATGTTAATGTTTATATAAAATTATATGTTATCATTGTATATATTTTTATTTATGAAATCTCATTTAGTTATGAATACGTTTCTCTAATTTGAAAGTAGATTTAGGGATATTGAAGAAAATAATTATATTATTGCCCAATAAAGTCATAACGGGCGCCAGCGACTAAAATATTTTTCTCTTACTTTTTCTGTCTCTTAAAATCAATATGAACTTTTTGTACTTAAAATATTACAAATGCTCATCTGCGTTCGCAGGTACCAGTTGACTGATTGCAACGACGATATAGGACAACGATATTTTGGCTCTCTCAGGGTAGATGGAAGATAAAATATTTTTATGAGACGCCGGCTCGGCACGTTTTGGAAATCGCTGATTAAAGCTACCTTGGCTGCCAAAACGATTGTCATCATCGGTTTTACGATTTTGATATCGATTGTATGTCGCTTGAGGGTAGGTGGGCAGATAAAGGATGTACCGTTTACGGTTAAACGCACTTACTTATAGTAAGTATTATTTAGGTATGTATGGTAGTTGCTTCGTGGTGGTCCATTCATGAATGTATCTTCAACTGTAAATCAAGTAATTGTTTTAACTCAAGAAGATATAAGTCATCATCTGACCATTTGTTGGAGTCATGACCACTAAATCAATCCAATGGCTTGGTAGTGTTGGGTACTGTTGTAAATTCTTTAAAACTCATTACAGAGTCAAGAGACAAGAGAGAAAATTCCAAATAATGAACTCAATAGGCTGCAGTCCGTGAAACTTGCTGGAATCCTCGGGTAGTTTATGTAAGTACTGCCTTCGTGTTAATTCCCGTTAAAATAAGATGAATAATATAAAAAGAAAATTTGCTCGCGTTTACAAAAACGTACAACCGGCCATGTCACAATGCGACCGGAGTGGTAAGAACGGAGCGGACATAATTAATTAAACAATTAATCAGCTAATTGCCATATGATTTGCTTTTTATACCACTCTTATGTCAATTTGTACGAATCTGGATCGCTCGGCCGTTTATACCATAAACGATTAATTCGTTCGTGCCTAAAGTCTTTTGGCTGAATGCCGCCAGTTTTGCACACACTACCGTTTTTATTATACAGGTAACAAATGCACAGACGGGGTTACAAATACATTCCAAGTCTTTGAAATGTTAGTACGGTCTTCTTAACTCTTTGAAAGATATGTCGTTTTATATATATATATATACCTTTCTAGCGTAGTATACGTTACCTATGCGACTGTTATCCTTGAGGTTTCGATTTTGATTTCCTGGTCGGACAAAATGATTGTATGATCTACGTACAAATTTAGAGTTCTTATATTCGAGTTTTTATATGTAAGATTTGTATGTACCTATTTACAAAAAAGTATGCAAGTATGCTAAAAGTAAATCTAGCTGTCGTAGTACTCTGTTTAGTTGGTAGTTATAATATATTAGGAAAGATAAAAAACATAAGCACATTTTTCACAAATCACCCTAAAATATCAAAACCCGATTACGGTACGTAATCCAATAGGAAATAACAGAACATTTCACACGCCTATAGCCGGAATCATTTATCAATAGAATATGTTTTACATTGACGGTCTGTGTCGTCGAATAGAGTTTATTTTATTTTCTTACCAATTTGAATTCAAAATGCATCAGATTATTCATCATATTATTTATTTCCATTATTGAAGATGATCAGTTGTTCTAATATATGTGTTTTGCAAATAGGCGACTAGTTTGAGATACTAGAGAAACTGTTTATCAAAAAAATTGTGAGTCTTGATTAGACTATGTATATTTTCACAAGGTAGAGGGATAAAATAATTAGTAGACGAATTACCTCATGTCAATAGTACGATAATGCCGTGTTTCCCTCCTTCCAGAATAAGAAGGAAAAAGGAGGAAAGATGTTGGGCTTTTTTAACCTAATTTATCCTTTGAAAAGTAAAGCACCCTCACGAATGTAGCCTTCATCATTCTAGTGGTCGGCTATTGGGCTCAACCGGTTTTACCTATATATCAGTTTTTCCACGGAGCATCCAACCCCTGCAAATCTGAGTGTAAATTGAATTAGAAGGCAGGACGAATGTAGCCTCTAGTATTGTATCAATCAATCTAGCTTGCCGTGGGAGAGCCACGCTTCGGCAACAATGGGCCGGCTCGACCGGAGTGATACCACGGCCTCTCAGAAAACCGGTGTGAAAAAGCACTGGCACTGTGCTTTATCGAGTGAGTGAGTATACCGGACACCTTTACCCAAAAAAATCCCCTTAAACCCCTACCCCACCTCCCATCCCCCTCCCCATCCCTAAAAGGTCTGCAAAGCACTTGTGACGTCTCTGGTGTTACAGGTGTCCATGGTGGCGGTAATCACTTACCATCAGGTGATACGTCTGCTTGTTTGCCCCTATTCCATAAAAAAAGCTTACATAGCACAAGCTTTGCCTTGTTTGAAGCTAGATGGCATTGTGTTTGTTTCGAGTAAAAGTACATGAATTACGTATTACTATGACAAGAAATAATGCAGTAGCGTCAATAACACAAATTACGCGACGAATCGTAGTCCGGTAGTAAGTAGTACTTATATCATAAATCCTAGATTTAGTGACAAACCGCGCACAATTCCTAGGATACCGAAGTAATATACTGTGGGACAATAATGCAGAGTGGAGAATGTATTTAAAATATACAAACCAAACTTATGAGATGTTAATCCACCTACTAATGTGCGAACTAAGATGAAAGGAATTGTAAACTTGAATGATTTTATCTTGGCTGGGCACTGGGTATTCATTAGGAAATTCGCGTTGTATAGTCTGTAAATTTGAAAAAATATAATAGGAGAGCCAATTGGACACACTTGAAGCATAGTAATAAAACAGTCTGATAGAATGCCTGTGTCTGGTACACAGGCATTCTATCAGACCGTTTTATAAGGGGGATTTAGTAGTCGGTAGTTCTACAGGCAGGTCTGACTACTAGATCTCTAGCCTCACTTAAAAAAATCCCGTAACTTTTACATAACATTTTCTTACAATGTTATAAGCCAAGCCTGGTGATTTCAAGTGAAATATATTTTAAACACTGAAACGGCTTGTTCAAAATAATGAATTTACAGGTACATTTATGATACAATAAAAATACGAGAGCAGATTTTAGTGAAATTAAAATTGTCGCTCGCCTTTTACCGTAAACGTTAAACGCCAAAACTATTCCGTAATAAAGAGGCTCAAAATATTCAATTAAAAGAAGACAAATTGCTTTTACAAAAAAGTTTTAAAACCAAAAACGGCAGATACCCGATGGGTTCTGGCGAAATGCTTATTAATTTTCATGAGGATACCATGCTCCAATTTTTTAGCCAGCCGCAGTCGCCGACGGCCCACTGTGCAGTTCGAGCCTCATAAACTTTTATGACAGCATTCATTCTGTGCGTGAGAGATAAGTTATTATTGGTACGTGCACGGTGTTACGCATTGTTTTATGGTTCTCGAAAAATCAACAGGTTTGGTAGACCATTTACTCTACAGAGAGCAATATGAATTTAGAATTCGCGTGATTTTATATACTCTACTTTAGGATAGTTAAATCTATCTATAATAAACAGATTACTTAAGAATTTCAAGTACAGTTAAAATGTCAAGTATAAGAATTAATGTCTGCAATTTATCAAATATTTTTTGCTACAAAGTGATGTTACATATAAACAGGATTCCAATAACTCTGAAACCAGGTCCGACCTCGCGGGCGGAAAACACAAAAAAAGGTAATTATCAATTATAACAAAGTACCGTTACGAAGCGACGAATGGGATGCATAAAAAACCCGTCGATTTCAATTTCTCATCTTCAGTTCCAAACATTAAAAAAGTCAATTTTTCCCAAAATTAAGGTGAAACACGAAAACCTGAAGGGCCTGTCGCCATTTTAGGCAGCGATCGGGCGGTCGGTATAAATGATACGAAATTGTTTCCGCAAGTACACGCGAGAGCAAAAACCACGTGTCGCGACAATAAATCATTCGAGGCGAGTGTACTCGAATAAATGAACCATTCGATTGGCGATGCGACGATTACGCCTTGTGTTTATAGAGAGAGTTGTAAGGTAGAATGTCGTCGGCGACTTTTTGTTAAATCGCTTTGGAAGAATATTTTTTGTTGTTAAAGGGCATGCCGAGAAGGTTTGGGAAATTTAACGGTTTTTTATTTTAAAATTAACTAGAACAACATTGACATTGTTTATGGTAACTGTTCTAAAATAAGTACAATTGGTAAGAATTCAAGAAATGTCATTGTTATTTCTCGTTTTCTAGAGAGAGGCTTATGTCTAGCAGGTTGTTAATGATTATAATAAGCAAACTAAGTAAGAATGCTTTTCTTTTGATTTGATGATGTTATTAAAACAAAAAAGTAATTATCTGTCTTTAGTAGAAGTTATTGTGTGTACTGCCTCGTTGGTTTAGTGGTAATCGTAAGCGACTGCAGATCAATGGGTGTCAGGTCCGAATCCTGGATCGGACAGCTGTTGGGTTTTACTTGGAAATTCTTAATAGCAGCCCGGAGTATGGAAGATGGCGTTGTTTCCCGCCCGTGCCTCTGAGAGCACGTTAAGCCGTCGGTCCTGGCTGTCATGAACATCTATGGCAATCATTATTGGGAAGTCAGGGCCCTCAAATATACTGATAACTAGTTCAACCTTCGAATTCAGTTCATCCTAAGGTTCGATGCCAGTCGCTCGGTATAAAAACTGATATTTAAATAAAACCGGTTGAACTAGTAGCCGACCCAAAATCTTGGGAATAATAGAGGCTAGAAGGAAGGCTAGGAAGATGATCATGAGTAGAAGTTTTTGTGTGCCAAAAGCTTTGTTGGAACCGCGATATATATAATACACATCATTTACTATTCCTACTTCAAACAATTTTAATAAACACACTTATGTCACTATTCCTATAACATAATTTAACTTTTAAAGTTTTTGCTGCATAGATTTATTATCATCGACATATTTTGTTCCAAGAACTTTCAAATGAGTAAATCTAATAATAATACTATTTATTACAACCTTTCCTACAAAACTATAAATTGACATTAGTCCCATATTTACAGTCGCACTGAATCAGATGAATCTTGTTCAACCTTTGTTACCTTTCGTAATTTATGCCATAAATAACTATCATTATCATAATGTTGGCCATTTTATGGTTTTAGTATACAATAATGAAACGAACAAAGATTTTGGAAAGTCATTTCGAAAATGAATTTCCATAATTCTGCTATGAGCGCTCATCATGTTCATAGCCCTGTTTCACTCGGTGATTTAAAACAATCACCGAGGGTAAGCAACGACGGCGCGGTTAGTACCTAGATGGGTGATCGCTGGTGGCATGATACCATGAGCGTCTCCGTGATTCGAAGGTCACGTTAAGCAGTTGGTCCCGGTTGTTATCATAACATGATAAGAGTCGTGAAGCTTAGTTCGAGGCCTTTGGGCGGCTTAAAAACATCCATAACGTTGTCTTACCAGTCCCCAACCCATACTTGGCCAGCCTGGGGACGTATGGCCTTAACCCTCTCCTGAGAGGAGACCCGAGCCTAGCAGTGGGACGTTATGGGTTGATGATGATTTAGAAATCTCTTAAGAAATTTCTTGTAAAGAATGCTTTTGTCCATTCCAGTGCCTACAACTACAACAACAAGTAAAGTTATGTACCAGATTCCTTGCTTTAAATACAAATAAGAGAAAAAATTCGTTCAACATATCACATGTCGATGCACCGTTGTCATTCTATAAATGGTGTCAACCGAAAAAGTACAACTCGTAAATAACAAATGTGGTCTTAAACGGCTCGAGATGCACCGGTCTGAAGGAAAAAAAATTGAGTCGGTAATTAAAGTGGATGTCCCACGACCTGCTTCATACTCCGAATGCTTCGGCTCCCAACAACCAAAAATTCACCGCATTGTACTCCTTAACAAAATTGAGCCATAAATATACTACGCGTAATTTTCGATTGTGAAATTTTGTGCAAAATATTTGCATATTCAACCACTGTGTGACACTTTTAAAGGTTTAAAAGGTATCTCTGAATGCACAGTGTATTGATTGCAAAATGTTTGGCAAAATATTTTGCTAACCTATTTTGCATTATGCATTGTGAAGTGGAAAATAAATACACTTGTCTCTCACATATATTACGTCTTTGAGTTCTCAGAGCTTGTCTGAAATAAAAGAGTTAACATGCTTTGTTTGTGTACATACTTAACCTGTTTAATTATCATTGAAGGAACAGAGAATTATAACGATGTTTTTAGAGGATATTGGTGTATTTTTTTAATAAATTCATTGTGTGAGCGGCAGGGCTGGATGCGAGAACCCGAAGATCGAACCAAGTGGGGTACAATTGGTGAGGCCCTGGTTCAGCTGTGGACTTCGATAGGCTGATAAAGATGATTGTGCAACTTCTACAGCGACTCGCTGCTCGCCAGCAGTATTCTAATATTTAATGTAAAACATTAATTTTATATTGTACTCTTATTTTTTGTATACTATAACAACACTCTTATTCTACAGTGGATCATCCATATACACATAAGCTGTGAAAAATATGACCCTACCTTTCATTTCTGCCTCGGTCCAGTAATAATCACATTCAAGTACGTACATTCAAGCGTAAATCGAACAAACGACATCCTAACTCGGCACAGAAATACGTATACACCATTCATACTAATTAGATAGTATTTCAAAGCATATTTTGTAACAACTAACGCCGAGCACCACATAAATATACCTACTATCTTGCACTAGAATGTCTTTAAAACTCTCCTTTTTCGTCTTAATATACCTCTCTAGTATTAACACTTAAATATCTCAATTTAAAGCTATCAATTAGAGGAGGCGTGCGCAAGCGCTGCCGGAGGCGCCAATATAGCGTCGTGACTTCTGTTCGCATTAGCGTGGGAACTAGATTGTACGTGTATATCCGCTCACTAAGGAAAAGCAATTTTTCAAACATTTTTAAACAGTATTTAATTATATATTTTGCTCTCAGCTTTGTTGGAGTGAAAGTAATTTTGTACTACTTGTCATGTTTATTATTTTCTTGAGATAATATTTGTTCTATATATTACTAGCTGCACCGGCAAACTTTGTTTTGCCGTAAAAAAAATATGGTATGAAAAATAGATGTTGGACGATTCTCAAACCTACTGAATATGCATATAAAATTTCATAAATTATAGTAACTAACACTGGAGGATTATGATAACTAACACTGTGACACGAGAATTATATATATAAGATAATTCGAAAGTAACTCTGTAAGTCCCTCTGTTACGCTCTTACGGCGTTTAAACCGTTGAACCGGGTAGAATGAATTTCGGTATAGAAATAGATCGGATCTTGGACGTGGATGGGTCGGACGGACGTTTTTGTCGCGATAACTACTAAACCTACTTTTTAATTACAATTTTTTTAATATAAGGCCAGTCAAAACGACTCTACTCTATCTGACGGAAAGCATAAGCAGAATTCAAGAGCGGTGGTCACCATACTCATTGCTGATGCAGACAATGCAAAAATGCAGCATGGTGCACACCATGGTGGTCGAGTGATGCTTCTGCATCTTTGGGCATCCGATCTCACACTCACCCACGAAACACGACAGCATGATCGCTGTCATTTTACGTTGAGTGTGATGGTAGTACCGCCGCGGTCGAGCCGGCCCATTCGTGTTGAAATCAGCGTGGCTCTACTTGTATGTATTCTTTTAAAAAAATATAATCTGCCGTGTACACTATTAAAAAAACATTAAATGATTTTTTGTATGTAGATATTTAGTAAAATTGAATTTGCTTCCATTCTTCAAATTATTAACTATTTAACTGCCTCGTTGGTCTCGCGGTTGGCGTGAGCGACTGCTAATCATGAGGTCTCGGGTTCGATTCCCGGGTCGGACCAAATGCATTTACAAAAAAAAAGTATATATGTATTTGTATCAGTTGTCTAGTACCCCATAACACAAGCTCTGCTTATCTTGGGACTAGATGGCGTTGTGTGTTTAGATGTCCGAAATATTTATTTAAATATTTATTTATTTATTCCAATCTTAATTTATCAATATAAAAATAGATTGACATGATATTGACATGGATACTGGATAGAATAGAGGTTAAAGTAGTCGCCACGCTGAGCTGAGTGTTGTCGGTTCACAACACTTTGTGTGATACTCAAATTGTTAATACGAGTTTAAATTTTCTTTGTATCCGTCTTATGTATAATTGTAAAGTCCGTTGTATGTAGAATGCGAGAATTGTCGTTAAAACTAAAAAAATAAAACAAAATATCAGAATTCGATACTTGAATTATAGACTTACGTATATAATCACTGTTGCTTATTATTGTTTTCATATTAAAGTCATCATGTTGAGTACCAACTAAGATTAGTTTATGTTCCTGTTTTAACCTGTTTAAATTTAGACAACTTTTTAGTGGGTAAAAAATCCAATTCCCGAGAGGCAGTACAAAATACCTTTGAAGAGATTGTTGCTTCCCGTCCAGCTGATTTTTACAAGAAGGGCATCAATAAACTGCCAATGCGTTTGCAAAGATGCGTCCATTGCATGGGTGATTACTTCGACTAACAGAAATAAAAAAGTTTGAAAAAAAGGTACTTTCACTTATTGCATACAAAACGGCAATTTCATAGGTAAAGAACTATTATAATCTTAAAGTACTTTTACAAAATACAGTATTATTTCTTACTTGTCTCTGTTATACATCTTCACAAGTATCAACCTTGATACCACGACATAGAAACAACATTACAGTAATATACACACATATTACGTCAATTCATTTATTTACATACACACCTTATAAGTAAAGGTCTTTAGTTTCTTCAAGATGTATATAATGTAGAATCTAATTCAGAAACCGCATGGAGCCAACACACGCCAATAAACATGCATGCGTTTACAACGCATATAACTTCAATCACATTTAAATTTAAAACCTACTGTATTCAAAAGTGTTACTAAAGGCGAGTCTACACTGTGCAACACACACGCCGAGATTCATAAGTAACCCATTTGTTAAGTCTGTCATCGACACTACCGTATTTATTTTTATTTTTAAATGGCAACACTATCTAGTTAGTATTTACTTAGTTTATATTCAAGACACCAACATTATCAACATTATCTTGCATTTTTCGTTTGTTCGAGACGTACGTTTTATTCGTACGTTTGACTCGTACGTTTTATTTAACGCCTTCACTACGATCATAATTATATTAATGTTTTTAATATAATTAAGACCGAAACACTACCGTTAGAATATTTCGAAGGCTTAGTCGTCGTACGTTCCAAAGGGCTAGAAAAAGGAATATTAAGTGCTCATATTTTGACTAATGTAATTTCAACCCTAACTTAGGTACTATAGGTAGTGGACCTATTCCCGTAAACCGGGCGCATAGATTCCTAATAAAAGTACCTATATATATCTTAAAATGAAAATACTACTGATAAATAATCGAATAGCTACAGATATCCTAAAAGAGTGGGAACACCATGTTGTAACTTATGCCCATAACATAGTGGTGATAATAGCTTTTCTTATTCCCAAAAAAGATTACACTATCATGCTTGTTGTCTTTGATACTCGTCTTCTATCTTATGTATTCAACATATTAATATTAACACGAAAATAAGATTAACATTTTAAAGTAATATTTTAAAATGAAAATATAACGAATAAATAAGAAAAAGGTTATTTAGTCTATGGTCACAGCCTAACTTTAATTGGTTTTAGAATTTAAGACCTCACACTCTTGTTGGAGCATGAACTTTGTTCAGTGCAGTGACGATGGCGTGCCTACGAGCCATTCAAGTATTCAATATCACCTTACACTGCTTACGCCCAGTCCTATATATGTGGGAAAATGGTAAGACCTCGTTTTCTGAACATGGAAGGTTAACTATGTACATTTTGTAGAAATGTTTTTAATTTGTTGTGAGATGAACACTATGTGGAGAACACACATTTTGTTATTAACATTTGTCACGGCTTATGAATTTATGTGTCTATGGGCATTTCATGTGTTTTGTAGAGTTATTTGTATTGACTCGAAAAACTTGAAATTGAAAAACAATATTTCTTATCTCTAAAAATAAATTATCAAAAAAGTCTTCGTTGTAGCAGGCATTGTAACAATTTTTAAAAATAAAATATTTAAAAATCGAATGTCGATTTAATCAACAACATAAACATACCATTCGAATGAAGAACACTAATAAAAACACCTTTTGCTCCATATACAAACTGATATTACCACAGTTAACACGTAAAATAACCCACAAAAGTCACATAACTTGCAGAAAAAGAATTCAAAAAAAGAATGTCAGTTTTTTTTCTTTTTTAAGCTTGAATAAACAGATAAAATTGACAGGTGTGGTCTATAGCGGAATAAATGTCAAACATTTAAATGTAAAATGAAAATTATGAACATTTCGGGGATAATTTCGGCTCAGTTTACGAGTCTTTGAGTGTTAATAAAGATAACATAATAATGGCAATGTAAAACTAAACGTTTATGATGGATATTGTTTCAAGTACCGAGCGGTTTCATGTTAAGGGTTAGGCTAATACACTGGTATAAATGTAAGTGCACGATTAAACTCGTATTATAATATACGGTTCAGAAATTCGATTTTTTTTTTCTGAATGTTTTATCATTATCAATAAGAAAACTAATTTTAAGTACTACTGCTAATACTAGCCGACTCCAGCGGTGCTACCCGCGGTTATTGCCGTATCGCGGGTAACGCCGCGTGGCGAAGCTAGTCTAAAAAAAATAGCCTAAGTTACTCCTCATATCATCAACTACGTATCAGCGAAAGTCTCGTCAAAATCGGTCCAGCCTTTCCATAGATTATCCTAAACAAACAGGCACAGATATAATTGTAATAAACAATATTTTGGTAAATGAATCGTGTATATAAAAAGTGGTTATTTTAATATTAAAATCAGACAGTCCAGTTTTATTTATTTGTATTAATTATATAGATGTATAGAAGTTAAATATTTCTGAAACATTTTTGCAACATGGTAACCCTTAAGTAAAGCGCAGTGTTTACGACTGTACGCAATGGTTTTCAGTAAGTCCGTGATGGTAATCACTTAATTCGTTGTTTTTTACGATCGCACATCAAAAGTTCATTCCTCATATTGACCTTTGACAACACAATGTCACATTTTTTTTAAAATAATACTTTTAAACTTTGCAATGATAATTTATTGGGAAGAAAATAACTTTTAATAACAACGACAATAACGTTATAATTATAGTCTATTATAGCCAACATTTTACTTGTGGCTTTACTTGTAGTGTTATGGCTTTTCACGAATTTCCTAACAGTTTGTATAAAGTAAATTTTGTACTGCATTAGAGCATTCGCAATGAGTATTGTGGCCACCACTCTTGAATTCTGCTCATACTTTCCATCAGGCAAAGTAAAGTCACTTTGGCAGGTTCATACATAAAAAAATCATCTATCAATATTTCGTAAACCATAAAAAACTTACTTTTAAATGAGAGTGCGGTTTAAAAAGAACTTTGAAATGACCCTTAGATTCAAAGAAATCGACGTTAACACGAGGAAAACCACGCTAAGGTAAAAGTTTTTAATTAACATACGTACAAAGAGCATACATCATTAGGAATCTAATAGAAATTTTCAGGTTTGAAAAAGGTTCTCACGAGAACAAACTAAAGTTTTGAGATTGCTTTAATAAAACGGTAGATACAGCGTCTTCGGTACTCGTTATTCTAATGTTTCTATCACTTCCAAAGACATATATTTAATTGGCCTATCCGATAAGTAATTAATTAATTATTTATGGGCGACACACGGTGATGGTTTGGCCATTTGCCAATGAAATCTTGTTAAAGAATAATTATTTACTAATATATTTGATAATTTGACGACAGGTAGAACGGTGATGGGATTTTACTTGATTAACTTTTGCTAATGAATTAGTGGAGCCCAAAGATCGATATTTGACCTTATTTCAGTTATTAATATACATTTTAATATCATTGAGAGAAAATGTTGTTCATTTTTTTTATTAAAAACATCAGAACTTGTCATTGGGTATTTTTTGTGTCAAGAAAAGAAAGATAAAGTCTAGTAAGGAACAACGAGTCAGTCAGTCCCCAATCCAAACTCCGCCAGTAGTGACGAATGGCCTTATCCCTCTTCTGAAAGCAAGAAACCCGAGCCCAGCTGTGGGATATTATGGGTAGTTGATGAAGGGGCAACGCAGGACAACTTACAGTTCTGCGAAAAAAAAGGGAAAAATTGAAACAAACCCTTTTTTTACGTGTGGAAACCCCCACGAGCCGTCACCTCACCGGGATTTGCGGCGGGGTGGTGTGTCGGGTTCGAAACGACTAAAACCATACGGTGTGTCACTCTGCGCCTGAGAAAGGGCAGGGATCCGGGAGCTGTTGATATTAACACATCCAGACCCCTCCGTCTATGTAGGCTACATACAAAAAGGTGAAACAAACCTTTTTTCTTGTTTTTTTTTAACGCTATACCAACCCGGACAGCGTGCTATAGTAAACCTCCTTGCAATGAGAGTCTTATGTTCAGCAAGGCAGTGGACTTTTGAAGGCTGATTGAACCTTATCTTAGTTCATTTATAATACAGTAGGTTATTTGAATACACACAAAAAGAAATTCATGGTTTTCTTTTTGCCACATTCATATATGATTGTCATACTGCACTACTCTAAATAAGTCATGACTCAGAAAAAGCTACATCGCCATAGTTACAATTATGAAAACCAGTTATAAATGTAAATGAAGGATCAGTACACTTTAAGAACATTATGCTGCAGTATATATTTTTTATGTAAGGCTATGCTCGGCGTTTCTCTGAGGGATCGCATCAGGAATGAGGTAATCCGGCAGCGAACCAAGGTTATCGACATAGCCCGTAGGATTAGCAAGCAGAAGTGGCAGCGGGCTGGCCATATTTGGCGTAGAACCGATAATCGTTGGGGTTATCGGTTCCAAGACAGTTAATTTTCTTCCTGGGACTTCCCGAGTGTCATAACTCGGTGTGTTCGTGGGTCACTGCTGTCGATCCTGGTGTACAGGAGTTACAGTGGTGGGAATGTGGGCGGGATTAGTCCAAAAAAAAAAAAAAAAACCGTTGGGGTAAACGGGTTCTTGAGTGGTTAGGTGGCTAGGTGGCGTCCGCAGGCTAGGTGGAATGATGATTTGCGCAAGACGGCTGGCAGGAGCTGGATGCGAGAAGCCGAGGATCGAACTAAGCGGCGGGAAATTGGAGATACCTATGTCCAGCAGTGGACTGCGATAAGCTGATGATGATGATTATATTTTTTATGTAGCTTCTATTTAACGCGAGTCAAGTTTTTGGCAGCAGTAGTAGTTAAGTAATTATAATACGATAAGAGTAGCATTGTAAATAATTTCGGATAGGTTTTTGTTTGGATAACTGAGTAAATTAGGCTGTAAAATAGCTATGGATGAATAAGTAACTTGTAGAGAGAATATGATTGGATATTGAGAAAGGATACATGATTCCTATTATTAACTATTAGACGTAAACATAGTATTATTAGTCCCGATTCTTGACTTTACGCAATTTATTACATTTGATAATGGACTCAAAGTCAACTAAACTTAATCCAAAATTTAGTAAACTATTTTTTTAAAGCAAATATCATTAGTATATAATGTTCATTGATAAAAGCTACTTAATGAAAAAATGAGCAAATCTGTTTAATAAATAAAAGTTTAACCAACCTGTCAACTAAAGTAAAGAAACAATTAATCAAGCAATGAAGCTTACGAATAAGGTAAAGCGCATATAGAGATATTTAGATATACGATCCATTTAAACTGCAAGCCACGTACTTTTAATTAATACTAGCGATTTAATTAAGCTTATTTGTATAAACAGTAGCCTTAATAAATTAACATTCTGCACGACAAAATCCATAGTTTGATGTAAATTAAAAAGTTACTGTACTACTTCGTGGGGTAATAACGCCAACTGCTAATCCATCAGACAAGGTACTGGATTTATTTCCTTTGCTCACAACTTATGCACTACTTTACACAATATCCTTCATTTAAAAATGTCGTTAATCGACATTCCCTTATTAAAACTTAATAACGATAAAATTGTTGTACCATTTCTTTGATAGTCCACACCTTGTTGACATGTTTTAAAGAAACGTAGGCACCTAACGTCATGTGGCGTGTCATGATGAAACAAAACTATACTAGTCTACGGTCCTCCAATTGTAAATCTTTCTGCAATGGTGATATTTCTAATAAAAATAAAAATAATCTATACTAATATATGAAGCTAAAGAGTTTGTTTGTTTGTTTGTTTGAACCGCTAATCTCAGGAACCGCTGGTCCGATAGATAGCCCATTTATCGAGGAAGGCTATAGGCTTATAGGCTATATATCATTACGCTAAAACCAATAGGAGCGGAGCACCAATGAAAAATGTTTCAAAAACGAGGGAAAATTATCTCGCTACGGGCAATAGGAGACGCAAATGAGGTTGCGTGGGTCTGCTAGTGCTCTTATATTTATTCCTCACACACAGCTGTATTACCTAACTAAACAAAACCCGTGCTCTAATCATAAAAAATATTTAATATTTTATTTAATTGGGATTTTGTTTTTTTTTTACTGTGATAAATAGAAAGATCATTCAACTTCTCGTTTGTTTGCGCTCAAGAACAACAGTCCCATCAGAAAACGTATATTGGCCTCAAATGATCAAGTGCGTTTGAGTCTATAAAGTGATTTTTGGGTATGCCACGCTTCGGCATGAATAGGTCGGCTCGACCGGAGTGATACCACGGCCTCACAGAAAACCGGTGTGAAATAGTGCTTGTGCTGTGTTTCACCGAGTGAGTGAGGATACTGGAGGCCCATAACCGAAACCCCCTCCCCCTATCTCCTCTCCCTAACCCCCAAAGGCCTGTAACGCATTTGTGACGCCTCTGGTGTTTGCAGGTGTCCATGGGCGGTGGTAATCGCTTACTATCGGGCGATACGTCTACTCGTTTGCCCGCCAATTCCATTAAAAAAAAAAGTTCATTGTCAAAACCCATTCCCCGATCTAAAATCCATAATAAACATTTATGAACCGAACTAGTATTTTTGTTTGGCCTCACTTTGCGAATATGACAAAAATGTAACCGATATTGAAGCTTGTGGCGCTGTGGTGTGGCGTCGCGTTAGTTACTGCTGTGTACTTGATAAGTATGGACAGAGTATGATATAAATGCAAACCGAACGCCTTAGCGGGTAAACGTATTAGCCGAGTTGGAAAAAATACGGGATTGACTACCAACTTGGTTTGTTCCGCTTACGTCTTTTAAAATAAATAAATATTTAGGATAATAAATATTTCGGACATCTAACACACAACGCCGTCTAGTTCCAAATTAAGTAGAGTTTGTATTATGCGTACTAAACAATTGATATTAATACTTATATACTTTTTTTTTAAATACACACATATTATAGATAGAAAACACCCTAACCCCGAAACAAATATTTGCAGATCATACAAATATTTGATCCGACCCGGGAATCGAACCCGAGACCTCAAGAACAGCAGTCGCGTACGCTACCACTGCGCCACCTAGTCAGTAAATTCTAGAACTTTAAATGCCAAGATGACTTTCTTATTTTTTGTTGTTATTTCGTAAAATAGACATATTTATCACTGTAACTTGTGAAAGCTTTCTATTTCATACATCATCTAGCATTCAAAGCCAAAATGTAACACAATAGAGTCAGAAGATCATTCATATAAAGATTTTGGACGTCACATACATTTTTACGACTCAGTTGCCAAACAAATCTATAAGTTACTAGCTTTGCCCCGCGGCGTTAACCGCGGTGGTTGTTGTACCATGGGTACACCAAGAGGCTCGCTAGCTCGGAGAGCTAGTATATATACTTATATGATAACTCTCATACTTAAACACCATTTAAAATCCTTCTGCCATAATTACTTTTACTGCAATAACATAGGACTTTTATACAAATTACCGTCCCCCGTTTTATCTCCAAAAGGTTGTTGATTTCCTCCACCATCTACAAAGCATACATTTTAAATTTCAGATCTCTTAATTCATAAACATAGGACTTTCACACTAATTTCTAACCCCAGTTTTACCCCCTTATGAGTGAAGTTTCGTAAAATCCGTTCCTATAGGATGTCTACACCTTATAAGGAACCTAGCTGCCAAATTTCAAGTTTATAGGTGTTATAGTTTTAGAGATTTCGTGATTAATCCGTGAGTGGTATTTCGCTTTGATATATATAGAAGACACGCAGACCCACACAAACTCGTTTACGTCTCCTATTGCCCGTAGCGTGATAATTTTCCCCCGTTTTTGTAACATTCTTTATTGCGGCTCAGATCCTTTTGGTCCTGGCGTGATGATATATACGCTATAGCCTTCCTCAATAAATGTACTATCCAACATTGAAATAATTTTTCAAATCGGACCAGCGGTTGCTTGGATTAGCGCGTTCAAACAAACAAACAAACCCTTCAGCTTTATATACTAGTATATATAGAAGATAAAAAAAACTGTCATACTCGTAAAAATAAAGTAACTACCTCAAGACACAATTCAAATATTTAATTTAATTTTATGACTGTTAAAGCCATGTAATGAGGTCGTATATCTAAGTATTGTAATAATATATAGTTTACACTAAAAAGACAGTTGTCGACAATGAAAGACTAACAATTTCTACTAATCTCTTAAGGTAATTAAGTGTGAAACCGTAAATAGTGCTTAACGAGATATTTTATGCTCCCAAGTATTTTATTGTTATGGTAATCCTAATGTTTGATTACTTAAAAGGTTAAAGATCTCATGCTTATCGCAATAAGGTATAATTTACTATTTTAATCCTATGGATATTCCTGGGTCGGGTTTTTTACTTCAAATACATGTAACATATTATTTCTTTGATTGCATTTGGAGCTTTTAAGCTATCCCAAGCCCTTGTTGACAAGCTAGCTAAGTTTGTATTTAAAGCCCCTTGAAATACAAGTAGAAAAAGGGCTTTCAATTAAATTTTGGAAATAGAATAGGTTTCAGATCATCAATATCTTATTAAACAATCAGTTCGATAGTTGAGACTTTCCTGAAATAGTTCATTGGAGTTGTGTTTGGTTTTGAAGTGCTTAGTACTTTTTTTTTTATGAAAGTAGTAGTAACTTAACTTAGTACGTTTTTTTATGGGTCAAACGAGCAGACGTATCGCCTGATGGAAAGCCAATATCGCCAGCCATGGACACCCGTATCACCAGAGGCGTTACAAGTGCGTTGCCGGCCTTTGGGGGATGTCGGAGGTGGGAGATAGGGGGAGGGGTTGGGGTATGGGCCTCCAATATTCTCACTTACTCGGCGAAACGCAAGCACTATTTCACACCGGTTTTCTGTGAGTCCGTGGTATCACTCTGGTCGAGCCGGCCCATTCATGCCGAAGCGTGGCTCTCCCACGGATGACCAGTAAGGTAAATTGGTCCTATAATAACATATGTGATTTTGTTGTACTAATTTAATTTGTGTATACAATAAAGATAGTTAAATAAAAATAAATTTTTCTTTCTGTTCTTTCATATACCTCAATTTGCCCACGTAAGCTCTGAAATATAACAAGTAATAGTCTTAGTCACTATAACGTAAGTAGGGCTTATAATAAAAATGCTAAAATGTAAGCTAACACATGCATAAACTCCTTTAGTCTATAGACGTAAAAGTATGTACGTATATATAGTGAATATTTTTTCTCTTTTTATCAATATTTTTATAGTAAATTTGGTTTTTATTAATATTGAAAAAAAAACTCTTTTAACAGTGATACTGATAAATATTGAATTATATAACTTTAAATACTGAAGAGCTTTTTATAAATTCACAATTTTATTTTCGTGTGCCATACAGAAAACAGAACTAAAGCCTTGTATTAAGATAACCTACACTTATTTGCGTGGGCGTTTAAAAATCAGACTACTTTATTTGACATGATCATTCCATATTCTGCAATCTCCAAACATATGAATGAATAAAGTCTGAACAAGCTTTTGGACCGAAGGTAAAGAATTGTCCATAGCACCTACAAAGAATATATAAAGAACAATTTTCAAACCTTATTTTGCGAAAATGAGTAATTAGTTACATTGCTGTTACCCATTGCCTCACCGGTCTAGCGGTTAGAGTATGCGGCTGCCAATCAAGAGGTCTTGGGTTCGATTCCCGGGTCGGGCCAGAGTGCTGTTGGGTTTTTATTACAAGAAATTAATATTCAATTTGTCCAAAATTTATTAAGCTATTACTTAATTAAATTATTATACAAATCAACTATAATCTCAAATAGAGAACAATGTATAATTAGACGTTTTTACAATTTTAGTGAAATTTAAGTTGTCGTGTTTAAATTATTTTATAACTGACTTTAAGGAGTGAATATTAACTATCATTAAAATGAAGTAGTTGTAAGAGATACTTTCAACGTGTCACTCAGGCATCCATCAACACTATAATATGTATTTTCTTAAATAAATGTTTAACTTGTTCTCGCAATTTTTTTATGACATTAACTGTACTGCTTAGGGTTCAGTAGCTCAGTCATGATACAAGACATCAAAATAATTTCAGTTTTGTTAAGTGCTTGTAGTTACATGGATCTCTTAAAATATATCAAGGAAAATCCTGATGGGGGGGAGAGCAAATTTATATTAGGTCACACTATATTAAGTTACTAGCCGACCCACGCAACCTCGTTTGCGCCTCCTATTGCCCGTAACGTGATAATTTTCCCCCGTTTTTGTAACATTCTTCATTGGTACTCCGCTCCTACTGGCCTTAGTGTGATGATATATAACTCATAGCCTTCCTCGATAAATGGTCTAACATTGATTTTTTTTCAAATCGGACCAGTAGTTCTCGAGATTAGCACGTTCAAACAAACAAATAAACTCGCTTTATATATTAGTATAGATTAACAGTTTTCACAGTACAACACGACGCTGCCGCTGACAAAACGAGTAAGTACAGTTTGTTTCAAGTTTTCATTGTTTTGTCAGTGATGTTGTTCTGTGTAGTTTGATCTCTAGTCTTAGGTGTCTTCTACCAGTCATTGTAACTGGAAAGAAGATTTTACTTAAAAAGGTCCCAGCCAAATATCTAATGCTAGTTTCTTGATAGTGGTTGAAACTAAGCAAGCAAGAACGCAAAAGGTGACCGCTTTATATCGATAGTTACAATACTGTTGCTACAACGATAATCATTTATTCAGACTTTTAAAAACGTTAATACAAAAGTCGATTCGTAAAACGTTTAATTATATTTAAAACTTTTTACCACAAATCGATTAGCACGATCGATTTTTTTGAGAATCGTAAACAATTCCTAAGGTTATACTTAACCAGTATCATAATTTTACTAGCCTTCGATTCTTCCGTCAGGTTTTCAGGGCTGTGCTGCGGTCAGGGTTGAATAAGCCGAGTTTCAGCTCATTTAGCAGCATTTAGAGATTCAAGGTAATAAACTTACCTATTTTGTTGTGTTTCAAGAGATTCTAGAATTATTGTGTTGCTATGTTTAGTTGTAGCTTATGATTAAATACTTATGTTAAAAAAAAATGGAAAAGCTAATACTAAATCCCTACGTAATATCAAAACACGAAAACATTTATTTAAAGTATAAAAATAAAAACAATAAACATTATTGCTAGTTTAGATGAAGATATAGCTAAGAACCAAAATTTAACCTCTTTTTTGCTTGGTTTAGATAAAACATAAAAAATAACAATAGAAAAAATCTAGAAATCGGATGACCTCAGCAAACACTACACCAATATGCCAGGCATAGCAACATTATAGTAGAAAGAAATATTATTTTACTAGTTGTTGCCCGCGGCTCCACCCGCGTATATGTCGGTTATCGCGGCAAATAGTAGCCTATGTGTTATTTTGATGTATAAGCTATATTACTGTAAAGTTTCATCCAAATCCGTTCAGTAGTTTTTGCGTGAAAGAGTAACAAACATCCAAACATCCATCCATCCTTACAAACTTTCGCATTTATAATATTAGTAGGATTAGTAGGATTAATGACACATTTAAAGTAGGTGTTACAAAAAGAAATAAAGGGTGTAATCACTTAAGCCTTAAAAAGAACACACCATTACAACTAATATCAAATCAATTGCAGGCATCCAGATCACTCGGTACAATAAATCAGCGCGTGCCAAATACAGCCAGCGCCTTGTACGTAGCCGCTTGATAGCGTCAATATATTTGTGCAACCATCAGATGTAACATACCACTTGTATTTAGAGTGGGCTCACTATGTTTATTTATTGGTAAACGTGTGTAAGTTGCTTGTTTGACCTTCATAATGAATTAAGAAAATATACATGATTAATTATAGAAGTGGAATGAATAGTGTTTGACTTGCGATCAAGATTATCTAGGTTCAAGTCTAATTTTGAATCGGTCCAATCCCAAACAATGCACTAATGTAGTGAACCTTGGTAGCTCATGAATTAGTTTTCATTATTAATCCTAAATGATATGTTACGTCTGAAGAAGTTCTGAATAAGTTTAAAAAAAGCATGAATTTTTCTTTCTTATTAAATATAATTAAAATTTCCTTTAGTTGAACAAATATTCATGAACTCAATTTAAAGGATTTATGGTAAAAAAATCATTGCTAGTAACAATACTGTTACTAAAATATTTTTTGCAATAAGTCCTCACAGTGAAACTCAAAAACACAGTTATTACCTTTCGACTAATAGAGTATCCTCAAGAACTTAAAGTCGATGTTAAGAAGAAATGCCCGGTGCACCCGTACGCAATTATGGTTATTGTTATGAAATACAAATATATTAATTCATACAATGCCATAAAATAACAAATCATACTTGCTTGTGGGTGTACACCGCAGGCAGGCACTTTAATTTTGTGGCGGCTTGCCACACGTACGACGGCGGCATAATCAAGGCGACCGTATCTGAGCGAATGGACTATATAGGCTCTGCCTAGTTTAGGATCAACTGGACGTGTATGAGATGTATGAATTTACTAAATTATTATTATTACCTTATCTTACTCTCGAAACCGACGCATTTCATTAAAAATGATCACCTATTAGTTTTTATAGTACATAAAGATATTAAAAACATACAGATTACAACAATCATCTTTGTATAAAACGATATTTAAAGCGGTATTGAGTAGTACTGATTACTGCATTAAAGTTATTACGACGGTATTGACAAGACTTATTTAATTTGCATAGTAATTGTAATGTTGATAAATATTAAGAGTCAATGAGCCGGGACAGTATTTTTAGTATTTTATGAGAGAATTGTTAAATCCGGGTTACTATTGAAAATTAATAAGATATGTTCTTTACACAGAATTCCTAATAATTCACACTAATAAGTTGTTTCTCTTTTTAACCGACTTCAAAAAAAGGAGGAGGTTTCTCAATTCGACCGTATATAGATATTTTTTTTTTTTTTTTTTTTATGTGTGTTCGGGCATAACTTCGTCATTTATGTACCGATTTTGATGATTCTTTTTTTAATGGAAAGGAGATGTCCAGACGGTGGTACCATGATAAGGACATTGATATCTGATGATGGCATCCACGAGAATTCGAGTCGAAACTTGAAGTCGGTTTTATTTTTGTTAAAATTGTACTTGTCTATGCTATATTTCTACATTCAATGCTGCTATAGGGCTGTGCATAAAATGCAAACTCACTACAGGGATGTTTAAATATCAAATTATTGTGGCCTCGGTTGTTTACATAATTGTGATAAACTCCTGGCGATTAAATTTTAAGTTTTTACTAAGTTTATGTATTATCTTATCATTTTGCACTTAAAGGTTATTAAACAAAAGTTTTTGGCTCTAGAATACTTTAATGTTGCATAAATTTAGAAAAGATTTTTTGACACTTTGTTTGTGGGCTCAGTCATCATTGTAAAAAAAATAACTTCAGACTTATTAAATCTTCTTGCCAAGAAATCCCACACCATATGACAAAATCAGATTGTCCAGTTTCTATGAAGTCATATTCATACAGTTACCGTATTATAGCTAGTAAAGCTCATATTTAAATAAAACAATTTATTTGATTGTATATACGCATTCGGCTTTCACTCCCACAATGAAACGGCAATATGAATTGAAATAAACATACTAATATTATTTTTGTTTACATATTCACTGCACTTACAAGTTTTTGAAATACCGCCCGTATCTTTATCATATTCAGAATATATCAGGATTAGATGGAACCAGCTGTAGTTGAATAGAATCGAAGGTTTTTATATTTACTTGCTGCAAAATTTAGTAGGTCCAAATGCCCCTTGTCAATTTCAAGTAAGACTAATAAATTATTTTTACTAAAGAGTAATTTGTCATCATTATTATTATCACCAAAAGTTGAAAGCCTACGTCCAGCAGTGGACTGCAACCAGGCCATAAAATATGGACTTGATGGAAAAGAGTAATTATTTGGTTACAATTAAAATTACTTAAATACTATCGTAAATTGTCAAACCACTCAGCAAAAGGCAAAGTAAATTAGAAATTGCAAGTCATAAATTTGAAAATATATGTATGAGATTTTTTCAAAATCAGATTGCTGGACTAAATTTTTCTGGTTTTAACTATTTTTTAATGTAGATAAGTAGAAATTAGGAGGGTTAAACGACTATGAGTTTCAAAGTGTAGAGCGTTAAGTAACTCCTAAAAACATTTTCAATTATTTCGACCTAAATAAATTTATTGTAATGGGCATTGCATATTTTGTATCTTAGAGTGGTCTATACCTCCGCTGTATAAACCTATTTCCTATTGTACTTTAGCAAGTACGGTCTACAAGTAAATTTATCGATAGAAATGAAAAGTAATATAATTTCTATCACTCAATGCAATTTCTAGTTTATTACCATATTTCATTGCCTTTACATTAATAGGCTTTATAGTGCTAAAATTTTATGTAAAATATTAATCACGAGCAAGGTGGTTAAATTAAATTTTAAATAGGTACGTTATTCATAGATGTATCTCATAAAGATTTAATACATTTTGATTTATTACTTCATTCTATAGAAATCAGTATAATACTTAACAGTGATAGAGTGGTGGAGTCAAGACCTCCTAGCAGTGAATTATAATTATCTGTATTATTATATTGTAACATTCTGATATTATAGTAAAAGCGTATAGATACGTTTAGTCGTGTTATTTCCTGAAGTTCAGGTGCACCAATCCCCTGACTTCGCAAACCCCTAGGCGTCGTACTTGAAAGCACGGTTGCTGCACATCATGGAATAAAGATATCATTTACAAGGAATTTTGATAGCTTTCATTTCTAAGTCAGGTATAACAATTATAGTCTCGTGATGACCCACACATTATTTTGCACGTTCAAAAACCCCATCAGAATCTAGAAAAATGAACATAAACAGAAATAGTTGAATATAGTACATTATAATACTACACTGATAACTATGTAAATTGGTACCAAGAGAAAGAAGGACGTAACTCGTAAGTTGTACATAGCTACAAAAAAGTTCCAAATCATAATAAATGAAATAGTTCTTATTCTTTAAAATCATGTTACTATGGATAATCCCTATAGTCTTGAGAACTTACAAAATATAAGAGTAAATATATTCAAAATATTAATAATTATGACAAATAGAAATAATAACAAATGTACCTAAACACAATGTTTAAGTATCACAATGAGTAGTTTAGTTCGGTTTTGCTAACCATCCTAATATTCCAAAGTAATGCTAACCGGAACAATACTTCAATATTTACGGGCAGTTCGGTTAGCAAGAGAGATCATATACATTGAACTTTATAGTAGCAACACATTGTTAAACATGGCCTTATATTTTATATATTATGACGTCATAATTTTACTCATATGTATAAGTTAGTAGTTGTTTATAGCTCAGGTAGATATATTTATAAACATTTCCTACCAGAATCTACATCATGAGAACTTTATTACGATTTTTGTATCCGGATCTTAAAATAAATCACTTTATAAATATACGATTATGGGGTGGTCCGGCTCAGACTCAAGATAGTCACAGTCCGTTAAAATTATCATTAAACAACGAAACTCTTTAACATAATTATTATGGCAATGCAGTCGATATCCTTGGCTTCGTATAACATTAATAATACTATTAATATAAGTGAAAATTTATCCAAAAAGGAAGTGGACCACACAACTGTACTTATACTAATATAGACCTAAAGAGTGATGACAGACTTAATTATTTTTTCAGTTGGGCAATACAATGCCAATGATTTTTATGTATGGAATATGATACATTTTTCATACTACTATTTAAAAACATTTGTTTATCTCTCTGATTGCTGCGTTATTACGCTTTCGCAGCTAAACCGCTGCAACAATTTCGATTAGTTTAGGCGTAAAGAAACTTTGATTTTTGAGGAAAGATATAGATGAATCTTTACCGCGAAAGCTATAAAATATACGCAGGTGGAGCCATAGGCACAAGCTACTATATCGCTTTTGTTTCTTTTTGTTGTGAGTGATTTATCTGATGTGAATATTCCTATGTTTGCAATAATTATCTGTAACAACTGTTAGTAAACCTTAAATAATAAATAAATAAATGATATAAATTAAATTATCGTCATAAATATTTTTTTCCACTCAGAACGACTCACTATTTTAAACACAACCTGTAAACATGCTTAACATCGTTTAGTTATAACTATATCGCCGTTTAGTAAAAAAGGAAGGGTAGGGATATTCTCCTTTTGATGACAATGTACGACTATTTTTATCATTAGTTACTAACTGATTAGTTAAATAGTTTGAGATAATAATAGTAAAAAAAGTATATAATTATTTTAAAAACTTAGAACTGAAGTTTAAATAAAGTAATTGAAGTAGAAGAAAGTCAAACGGTATTTCCTTAACATAAATCCTTGCGTTGGATTTAGCCGTAACTGTGATACTGTGCCGCGATTTTGTGTAGCTCGCACAGTGAGTGAGTTGTGTACGTGCGGTGGTGCTGTCTTGCGTATGATTTGTAACGCTCCCTGTATAATACGTGATCACGTGTAGCCCGAGGACATAGTGAAAGCGTGAGCGGATTATATATTGCTATACAAATAAATGCAATAAACACGAGCAAAATGTGTACTAAGAAAAGATTTTCTACTCGACTACGGTGGAGCTAAAAAGAAGGGTGATAGTTTTGGCAGTCTGTATAACAATAAATCGTTTGTAATTTATCTCTCACACAGTTACATGATCGTTTATACATATCGATACGTTTGAGAGACTTATTTTTCTGCTCATTTTTATGTCATCGACTAAGAGTAATACTCGCTAGCGTTATTCATAATCAAATAAGTTTTATGTTTACTTTACATTATTGTAAAACAAAAATTAAACATTTAACTAGTTTAGTTTTTTATAAAAAGTAGATATTCACGGTAGTAACTAGGGCAACAAAGGATTTTAATGAAGGAGTTGTCAATAATTTCATGATAATGGCCCGGGTCACATAGGCTCTTGCATGCATCCTTTCTATATACGAGCTCAACATTTTAAATTTATAACTCATAATAGTTTAAACTCAATAAAAATAATCAATACATCAATAAATTAATGAATTCTCCCGCTTTTACCTTCTACTTCTAAAAAAATTAAGATCAGGCAATACTTGTTAAATAAGTACTGCGACACAAAATTGTATCTTGATTATCTGGCCTAAGTCACTAGAGTTCTCAGTAGCTTCATTGCAATAGACCCTGGGTGCTCTGTTATAGACTCTTTTGTAACGAAACTAACACAGACATACTAATTTATCCTCAGCTCTGATTAGGGAATAACCTCAGGGGGCTTTCATAGGACAAAAGTTACTTACGTAATGTTATTGAGTCATCTTTTTTCAAGATAATTCTCGCACTAGGAAAATATCTTCAATCAATCTTTTCAATCAATCAAATTCAATCTTTCAAGGTAGTAGAGCCACGCTGATTTCAGCACGAACGGGCCGGCTCGACCGGGGCGGTACTACCCTCGCACAGAAAATCAACGTAAAATGACAGCGATCATGCTGTCGTGTTTCGTTGGTGAGTGCGAGACCGGAGGCCCAATGATGCGAAAGCATCACTAGCCCGCCATGGTGTGGGTCACCATACTGCATTGTTGCATTGTCTGCGTTCGCAGTATGGTGACCATCACTCTTGGATTCTGCTTATGCTTTCCATTAGGCAGAGTAGAGTCATTATGGCAGCGTCAGACATAAAAAAAAAAATAAAAAAGAAATCTTGTGTTGCGAAGGATTTTGAATCCATACAAAGGACAAAACGTACACTCGGGGTGAGTGTACATTTTTGTGAATAATACAAAGTTGGGATTGAACGCAACACTTAGCGCAGTAGGAAAGGACGAGGTAACTACTTAATGTCTTAAAGCATCCACCTCTCTATTCCATGGAATAGGTTTAAACGAGCAGATCGCCTGATGGTAAGCGATTACCGCCGCCCATGGATACCCGCAAGACCAGAGGTATCACAAGTGCGTTGCTGGGCTTTGGGGGATGGGGAGAGATTGGGTTTGGGCCTCCGGTATCCTCACTCACTCGGTGAAACACAGCGCAAGCACTGTTTTACACCGGTTTTCTGTGAGGCCGTGTTATCACTCCGATCGAGCCGAAGCGTGGTTCTCCCATGTTAACTACGCTTTTTAATAAAGAATAAAACTTCGGGGATACAGATTTTTAGAAGCAGGAACATTTTAAAACAGTTCGTCATGATTTTGACTACTACAATGGATTACAGATTTAAACTATGAGATATAGTCCAATCTGTCAAAAGTCTGGCGGTCAACGGGTTGAACTAATACGCGGTCTGTGCACTCAGAACTCTTCTCCCATCATAATGTCACCATCCTATAAGGCCGTCAGCAGATGCCTCGGGTCGCGTACGTGCGCGCCTGTATCATCTCGTCGACAACGTGCGTTGCGCCTAACTTACGTGGTGCACTATTTGGACAATAAAATATATAAGCTTCACATTTTGCTTGCTTGACCTAAATATAACCTCGAAAGGTTCCTTCAGTGATGTTATTACTCAATAATTTTCCATACAAATGTGAAAATGATACACGTGGAATCCATATGATGGGAAATTTTATGATAAACACTTAATTAAGATACCCTACAAACATGTTTTCTTCATAATCTCTTAAACTATTCCTTTTATGTCCTTAAAAATTAACGCGTTTAGGTTTCCTAAACCTCGTCTGTGATTATAACTAGTGTAACCTGATTGAAAAGCCGGGCAATTTTATTTAAAAACTATATACACCTACACAGTGATCATCAGCTCAGCCATAGGGCGTGAACAGGGGCGTCACTGCTGAACTCTCTCACGAAGACTTCCAAGAAGACCAGTAGAAGTGACCTACATACGCGTACAGCTTGTGGTCTTTAGTAGGTCACCTGACTACTTTATTGATGGACATCCTCCGCTGGGCTTTCCAGTAACTGATTTTCATTCATTTTTTGGCCTCATCGATTCATAAATCATCAATAAGCTTATCAAGAGCAATCTTCTTAGTTCGATGGTTCCGAGCTTAAAAGCAAAATAACAAAACTGAACGGACATGTGTATATTTAAATATATGTACGTATGTGTATGCGTTTATTCTGTTAAACCTTCACATTGAATTTAACCACACATTTAGCAAATACAATACCAAATTCCTATCCACTGAACTACAAATAAAATAATAAATTATGTTCGTGCACCCGTAACTTATTGCAACGGAGATGTTAGCGGTACTCTACAGACGAGTAACATTTTTTTGCGTAGAGTTATAAGTGGAAGGGTTAATTATTTATTTTATGTCTTAATTTTTCATTAATTCTGTAGTTATTTTAATGGGGTTTCCAAGTGTAGTGTGAGTATATAGTAGAATGACTTTGACTGCCTCGTTGGTCTCGCGGTTGGCGTGTGCGACTGCTGATCATGAGGTCTCGGGTTCGATTCCCGGGTCGGACCAAATGTTTGTATGATCTACAAATATTTGTTTCGGAGTTTGGGTGTTTTCTATGTATAATATGTATGTATTTACAAAAAAAAAAGTATATATGTATTTGTATCAGTTGTCTAGTACCCATAACACAAGCTCTGCTTAGCTTGGGACTAGATGGCGTTGTGTGTTAGATGTCCAAAATATTTATTATATTATTTATTTATTTAATGTAGATAAGTCCCAATGAGAGAGCACGTTAAGCCGTAGGTCCCTGTTGTCATGAACACCTATGACAATCGTTATTTGGAAGTCAGTGCCCTTAAATACTCGCGTACTGGCAACTAGTTCAACCTTCGCTCTTAGGGTTGCAGAAGTCCAATGCCAGTCGCAATCCGCATCATAATTAATACCACCAAAATTACAAGATCATTCACTTAGCTAAAAGTTTGTACGGAATCCTTAATACGCGAGTCCGGTTCGCACTTGGCCGGTTTTTTAAACTCGTTCTAGTTCCCAGAGTTTATTCTTAAATTTTTTGAAGTGGTAACTTTTTTTGGCGCACCGTACTCATTTTTTCGTAGGTACTGTTTGTTTATAGTTTTAGTTTTCCCTTATGTCGACAGTCTTCATAACTGCTTTGTGTTTTTTTTTGACATGATCGTATGTTTTTGGCGGAGGAGTTTTTTGAGGTAGGTATATAAGTATTACCCAGTGCACGTTCGTAATAATTTTGTTTGAATATTAACTGTATAATAGGAAACATAAATTCAAAAAGTTGCATGTCTAAAAGGACTTTTAGTTTAACCCACGTTTTCGGCGGCGCATATGCAAGACCCGTACATAAATTATTCGGCCATCCTTTCTTTTTTGTTAAAATTTAAGAGGAATTGGTGCACCTATATAAAGTAATACTATAGGTATTTTTGGGACTTTGTTAAGAATATTGTGTTTGTTATGAGTATTTTTATGAAATCATTGTCTTTCCGTTTTGTACTTTCTATTTATTTTTTTATTTTTTATTATTATATATTTGACATACAAGGACATACAAAGATGACATATATTATATTAAGATTTTTGTTCAAATATTAGAAAAAAGTAGAATTTTTTAAATCGTTATTTATATGCATAGAAATGTGCGGTAGTAATATATAATCGAACCCTTTGCTATGTATGTCATTCAAATCTTTGGTATTGGCGAGTATTCATCTTATTTTAGATCATTATGTAATACATTTTTTTTCCACCTTCCAAATTCAATTTAATGTTATTTGAACTATTTCATACTTATTCGTCCTTTAATCTGACCACTATATGTCCAAGAATAGTATACAAAACCGCTCAGCTCCTGATATGAGACGCTCAATATCATTATAAAGTAGTTATTTAGTGCGACTCTAGATGACATATTTTATATGTGTACAAGATAACATTCGATAAGTTGTATATGGATTATTTTTAAATAAAGGCTTATCGTACACAACATAAATGTTGAAAATCCTATGCATTTTCAGAAAAAAAGTCTTATTAACAAAATTGTAGATACAATGTTTTAGTAGTAGGTATAGGATCATAGACAGGAAAGGTAGGAGGAATCTCGACTGCATTGATTTTATATATTACTAGTTCTTGCCCGCCGCTCCGCCCGCGTATATGTCGATTATCGCGGCAAATAGTAGGCTACTATGTGTTATTCTGATGTATAAACTATATTACTGTAAAGTTTCATCCAAATCCGTTCAGTAGTTTTTGCGTGAAAGAGTAACAAACATCCATCCAAACATCCATCCATCCTTACAAACTTTCGCATTTATAATATTAGTAGGATGTATACAATTTATATGAATAAATATACATACACATGTAAAAAAATACCTGTAATATTTTTAAACAATTACGTATTTCTTACTGATCCATACTTCCAAACTAATAACATACATTCGAAATTAACTCAGTATGACTTTTGTTACGTTTTCACGGCTAAACCGCTGCAATATTTCAATGAATTAGGAATAGAGATACTTTGATTCTCGAAGAAGACATAGGCTTTTTTTTATTGCGATAACCGAGACACACATAAAACTAATTTGGTATAAAGACAACCCTTACTAATATGTGTTGCTGATTTGACAGCAACTGATCAAAAACCATACCGTCTACCTCAGCCCTTACAATGGCACTAATCGTCACCCATCGTGTGTGGTCCCTTGTGACAAAAACCCTCATACACAACACAGCCTTCGTGTAAATACAAATTGAATTCCTATGGGATGTTTGCTTAATTTTTTAGAGTCTTCCGAACTTCTTAAGTAGCTGATGTATTAATATTGATTAGGTGACAGTTTGGCTTTGATGTTAGGAGACTGCGTCGACTGTTTGGTGATGATAATGAGTTTGTTATTTGGTAGTGGGTGGTGCATTTTAGTATTTTTTCTAGTGTAAACCACCAGGCAAGTGTTATAGCAAAACTACTATAAAATAGCCTTATAAGTATTTTAGGTATAAGGCTAGTTTTTGAAAACTATGAGGTTCATGCCATAAGATCAAACATCGCCATTGACATCAAACCGTTTGAGAGGCTTCTAGTTTAAAAATAAATAATAAAAACAAGTGATATAAATACTTAGAAAATATTTCAAATCACATAGAATCTATTCAAAAAAACATTGAAGTTTGTAGGTTTGGTTTAATGCAATAATTCTCTTTGTAACATAATCTGAAGTATTTATAGTTTAGAGACAAAAGAAGTAATTTATAGTGAGTTGTACTGGTTTTGTACGTTCACATACTTCTTAAATTTAAGGTCTTGATTGATGATAGTTAAATGATTAAAGTACCCAGTAACTTTTCAAAATAACAATAAGTATTTTTACATTAGTTAGCAATAAATATTTTGGCATTAATATGTACTAAATTGGCATAAATGCGACAGTAATAATTCTTTTAACGTATTAACATTCAATAGCTTCTTTGCTCAAAGCAGTTGAATAGTATTTGCCGTTATATATTCCAGCAAAAAAGAAACCTTCAATTTACAAGTATAGGCTTGAATTGACAGGTCAGATAAACAGAACTAAATAATTCCCACAGGGTATATCAAAAAAAAAGAACGATTGAATAGACGTTTTTCGCTTCAAGTCAAACAATCCGTCGGTGTCGGCGAACGGACGGACAGACATCGGGACATATCCCTAATTAATGATCTAGCAAACGACGCCGCACAAGCTGATCCAATGAAAACAGACGTAAAAACTAGTATAAATACATCTATAATGTTAAACCATTCATTGGAATGATTCGCTTAAATGAAATTGCTTAAGGGAATATATTGAAGCTGTAATATTTCCAATTAAAACACTGTTTATTCGTAGTATATTTTATGTTTTATTCAGATTAAAAATCTTAAAGTATTTTACAAAGTTTCTCTATAATGTTCAATGGCAAAAAGTGCAAGATGACAAGTGAGTGAGTGAATGACCTACTGTCTGAATGAATCAATCACTCCTTGATTAATATCATTCTATTACATCATACCCCTTTCATTAAAAAAAAATTAAAAAAAAAAATCAAAACATGACTTCATACTCTATTTAAATGAAAACAACAAAAAAATAACTACCTAGTTATTAAGTTATGTTTGTATGATATTACACTGGTAGGTAGGCACCTACATTATGAATGTATTGATACAATATTCTATTATACTGTATGAATTAAAGCAAAACCCTAAAGAAACATTACCACATAACATTCATGGTACTTAATATTCTTCATATGCATATACAACAATTACTTTATGTTTGTATGTTACACAATAGGTATATGTTTATGACATAAAACATAATCCTTACATTTCCTTATATATAATAAGCTAATACACAAATTAACCTAATACTGCACAGAACCACACACCCAAGTTCATCAAATTATTGAGATCTTTTGTGATAAGATGTTCTAGTATAAACACAATCCTCAGCATCTTTGACATCATAAGATCTGTTATTATTAACTTTTACAATTTTACCCAAATACCATTTACATTTTGTTGGATCTTTTAAGAACCATACACCTTGATTAACACTAAAGTTATCCTTCATTTTCACTTTCTTATTGTAGTTATTTTCATTTCTATGTATTACTTTACTAAATTCCATGTTTACATTCTTATTTAACTTAGGCTCTAAATATCTATGAGTGGATGGTAGCTTAGTTTTCAGGTTTCTATTCATAATTAATTGAGCTGGTGAAAAATGTGTTCCTGAAACTGGTGATGACCTATACTGCAATAATGCTAGTCTATAGTCAGTCTTATCTTCATGACATTTTATTAACAATTTCTTAGCAATTTGAACACCTCGCTCTGCCATACCATTAGACTGTGGGTATCGTGGACTTGAGCAAGTGAATTTGAAACCCCAGTCACTTGCAAATTTGGTACATTGTAAAGAGTCAAATGGAACATGATCTGATACTATTTCTGATGGTATGCCAAAGCAACAAAAAATATCAATCAGTGCATTTATTACTGATTGTGCTGACTTGCTAGATAATTTTTTTATGTCTAACCACTTTGAAATGTAATCATATACCACAAGATAGCTGTTCTTTCTGAAATCCATGATATCTACACCAATTTTTGAAAAAGGTAAACCAGGTACTTCATGAGACAACAAAGGTTCTTTGATATTCTTAGTTTGATAAGTCTGACAAATATGACATTTTCTTACTATTCTTTCTATTTGTGAATCAATGTATGGCCAATAATACAAACCTCTAGCTACTTGTTTCATTTTAGTGATTCCTAAATGTCCTTCATGTAATTTATTCAAGATCTTAAGTCTTAAGGATTGTGGAACTATTAATCTGTCATTCATAAAAAGAAGTTGTTTATCAATTGTTATATTTTCCCTGAATTTATAATAATTTTTTAAATTTATTGATAAGGATTTTATATTCATTGGTCAATTATTCAAAGTAAAATTAGTCAATTGAATTAATTCATCATCTTTACTTGTTTCTCTTATCAGTTCTTGCTTTTGTTCATCTGTACATTGCAGATGTGTTGCCAAACCAATACAATGGACTACTTCAAACATATAAGACTGATCTTCCTCAACTTCATGTAAGTATGAGCGGGATAACAGATCTGCAATGTGCATTAACCGTCCTTTCTGATATTTAAAATCAATATTATACTTTAACAACTTTAACGTCAGTCTTTGTAGTCTTGCTGAAGGAATTTCATGTATTCCTTTTTTTAACAATGTTTCTAAAGGTTTATGATCATTTAGAACATAGCATTTTTTCCCATAAATGTAATAATGAAATTTCTTAGTGGCCTTAACTACACTTAATAATTCTTTCTCAATTTGTGAAAAAATTTTCTCTGCGCTCGTTAAACTTCTAGAAGCATAACAAACAGGCTTGCCATTCTGCATTAAACAACAACCAAGACCATCCTTGGATGCATCACATTGAATTGTATTTGGTAATTTATCATTATAATTCTGTAAAACAGGAGCTGAATTTATACATCTCTTAATATTATCAAATGCCTTTTCATGAATTTCTGTCCATAACCAAGTTGAATTACTTTTTAATAACATTTGTAAAGGAGATACTATGTCTGCTAAATTACAAACAAAATTTCTTAAATAATTTATCATTCCCAAAAATACCTGCAATTCTTTTTTATTACTTGGACTTTTAATATTTAATATTGCTTTTACTCTATTACTATCAATTCTCATTCCGTCCCTGGAAAAAATGTGTCCAAAGTATTTGACTTCTTTTAATTTGTATTGGAATTTTCTTTTATTAAATTTTACATTATTCTCTTTAGCTCTTTCAAGTACTTGTTTTAATATTTTATCATGTTCAGTTTCATTTTCTGCACATATACAGAGATCGTCGCAGTAAATCACCACACCTGGAATATCTCCAAAGGCTTTTTCAGTATATTTTTGAAATATTTCTGGGGCCACTGATAGCCCAAATGGCAATCTCAGGAATTTATAACAGCCAAATGGTGTGTTGAATGTACAAAGATCTGTTGATTTTTCAGTTAATCTTATATTAGAAAATCCGTCCGATAAATCAAGTACCGAAAACACAGTTTTATTGCTTAATTTGCTTACTATTTCTTGCAAGGTCGGAATGAGATGATATTGTCTTACTAAAACTTTATTTAAGTGTTGTGGATCTAAACAAATTCTCAAGTTACCATCACTCTTTTCAATTATAACAAGATTACTTACAAAGGATTTTGGGTGTTCAACTTTCTCAATAATTTGATGTTCTTGTAGATTTTTTAATTTGTCCGCTAGTCTTTGCATCAATGCCTGAGGAACTCTACGTGATGGTTTAACTACTGGCTGTGCATCAACCTGGGTGTGCAGTTCCAGCGGGGTGTGAAATTCACCTATTCCCTGAAAAAGTTCAGAATACTGATTAATAATACTGTTTTTGTCAACACATAAGCTGTTTACACTGTAGTTCTGTACAGTAAATCCAACTCAATAAGGGAATTAAAACCCAATATAGGACGCACATTATTTTTTATAATAACAAATTCTACTTTAACTGTTTTGTTGTTACTTAAATAAACATTTAATATTATTTTTCCCAATGGTTTTATTTTATGACCCCCAAATGCTTCTAGTAAAATTGAAGTCTCAGACCATTTAGGATTTTCATCACAGACAATCAATTTTAAATCTTTTAATGACAAAACATTTACTTGTGCTCCTGTGTCACATTTAAACACAACCCTTTTATTTTCAATTTTTAATGTTGTTAGCCATTCCTATACATTCTTACAATTACCAATGGAATGACACATCTTAACTAGTCACAAATCATGAACAAAATTATCATCATCCTGCTGATCTGATTTTTCTACTAAATTCACTGATTTACTTTTACAACCTATTGCAAAATGGTTCAATTTATGACATTTAGCACACACTTTGCCAAAAGCAGGACACTGTCTAGGCCCATGCTGTCTATTACATTTTAAACATTGATAAAGATATTATAACCCCTTATTTTTATTGTTAACTTGACTTTTATTATTAAATGTACTCCTAAAATACTTATCTTCTCGCCTATTCTGGAAGCCCTTGTCACTTGTTTTGTGAAGTACATCTACTGTCACAGCATCCTCTTGTTTTGACATCACTCTCACATGTTCCTTAGCTAACTCTGTGGATCTGCATTTGTCAACCGCTTTTTCAAGTGATAATGTGTAGTGTAATAGAATGATATTAATCAAGGAGTGATTGATTCATTCTATTACAGAAGCTAGGTCGGTGGTGGTGTAAAAGGGTATTTTGTAAATCCTAACATTCTAACTACTACAGTTATTTTCTATCTGTTATTTTTTTCATGTAATAATATAAATACAACATCTTTTTATGCCTTGAATAATTGTATGGAGGAAGCTAAACAAGCAGCCAATGACTGCCGTCGTTTATGAGCATCTCTATTTCAAAGGTTACAAGTGTGATACCGCCCTTTGAGTTCGCCACGTTAGAGTATGGGGTGAACGGATTTTTAGTTCACGCGCTAGTATATAAAACCTAGGTATAAAATAGCGCTTAAATAGTAATCACAGAAAATAAACTTAAAACCAACTTTAAAACTATTTACTTAAACTCAACCATAAACAGTTTCAAAACATTTATGCTGCTGGTCGACTACACAGTTAGCGCTATCACAAAGGAGCGACTGGCGATCCGGCAAATAGGAGACAAATTAAACGAGTCCTTTGTAAAAAGCCCCCAACCCGCTACAGGTTGTAAACTATAGTATGACACATTCAGCTCACGACTTTATGTTGTCCGATAAAGGAAACACTTTAATGTAATATGTAATATGTAAACTATAATCGAATTTTATGCTTTATGTTAGAAATAGATTTTGATAAAACATTTTTTTATTACTATTTACCATGGTGATGAGTGTGATGAATGAATCATCTAAAGATTTAAGTATAAAAAAATGGTTTCAAATTTATGCAAGGCGTATAGCACTAGTGTATCATTTATAAATTAATGTTTTACGGAAATGAACGGCCTTACGATAGGCATTAAATAGATGGGTCGCACAGCCCGATATCACCGACTATGAGATATTTATAAATGTTATTCTAGAAATTATAATTCTGTACATATTTTAAATATTATTAATATAGATTATTCCCTCATAATTCATTAAAATAAGTTAAAGGGTAAGTAAGTAAACGAATAAAAATATTTAAAAATTTAAATATAACACAAGCGTTTATTTCTCTGGTACTATTTGCTTTATGTTTGAGATCTCCTTTTGTTTTTCTTTAGAGTGTTTTTATTTTTGAGACGAAGTCAAAATAAACAGCTCACGTACTACTATTATAGGCACTTTTAAGATTTCAACCGATCGGTTTTCACTTTGAATCGATTGCGCAACAAACGAAGGGACACAAACGAACAATATTCGATTTTCTTCACCATATAACAAGCCCACAAAGTCAAGTTAAAAGTAATCGAATTATCCATGTAAGTACTTTAATAGGTCCTTAAACAGACAGAAACTAATTTAGACGGATAATTAAAGCCTAGGACACACGGCATGAACTTTCGCACAAGAAACTCACTTGCGACGTAAATAAACCGTTTACGTTCGGCCATTAAAACGGCGGCTGCACAGTACTTACATAAACAATATCAGTTTTCAGATGGTTTTATTTTATAATATGACTTTGTTCTAGTAAGTTCTCTCTAATCTCAGGATTCCGACCAGTAGATACTCGTTACCCGACTTTTTCCTTTGCTCAATAAAAGATGAAATCCCGAAGGATAGCGTAGGTTCTTGACCGTGTGTATGAAGTTGTTGAAGAGAGTTATTTTTTGTATCACTTTGCTTTTAAATATAATAATATCGCACTGATGATTTCTTATGGGTGAGGTATTTATAAAACACATATGATTCTAATTGTTTCATTTCTGAATTTATGCTACTTATATACATCTATGTGTGTCGTTTCTAGTATTTAAATAGCTATGCCTCTACTTGACTCTTAACTAAATAATAAGGAATAGTTGAACAAATGTTCGATTAAAAAACTTTTGTTTGCTTCCGACGAACTAATACATTATTAATGATTTCTGTTACAGGTAACACTTATTTAAAATTTTCATAAACATGTCTAGTTAACAAAACAAACACACTCTTGAGATGCCAGATTTCGTGGCTCCACAACTAAGCTCATTACACTAAAACTAGAGGCTAATTAAGATCAAGCTGCCTTTATATGGACTGATGAGCCAAAGGGTTAACAATACCGACAGACTGCATTCTTAGACTTACTTATAGCTTTTATTTCTCCTATCTTTCGTGTTAGATTTTGAGCTAATTATTTGGAGAAGAATTCAGAATTTTTGTGTTTTCCCGTTTTTGTTTTATATTTACTTTTTTATTTGTTGGTAGTTTCACGATAGATGTCTTCTTATTACTCAAAGATTAAGTTTTTCCACTTCTTGAAGCGTATTCCTATATAGAAAAAGTGTAAATCAAATTTTTATGAAAGAAATTATTTTAAAAAAAATGTGGAAAAACAATCTTCTTGTTATTTTTTCTAAATTTTTGATGCTTCATTGCTCCATGGTTTAGCTTTTTAACAGACACATTTTCAACTTGCTTTGGCGATGAGTTGTTTGCCTTACCTCCAAACTGTGGTAGTATTATTTAATAGCAATGATATATAAACTACTTTAGGGCACATTTAAAGGCACTGGTTATTATAATAAATAAGAGGGAAAATTAGTGTTACTGATAAAACAAATTTAATCCAACACCAAACAAAAACGGAAAGAAGCTTCCCAAGGTATTAAAGAACTAAATGAAATTTAATACATACTTACTTTAGAACTCTCATCTTAGTCGAATACATGAAAGGAATGTTTTCATATCAGTAACGTACGAATAGTTTATTATCTCACAAGACACTTAGTTTTATTACCTTTTAAGAGACTTTTAGTAAGTGAATAGTGCGATATGGGAAATTAGTTAATTACAAAATTTATGTCAAAGTAGATCCTTAGATAATGTTTACTTTTTATCGTAAGATACCTATCTCACGGATTTATTTTCTTGATACGCTTAATCACTTAGTTGAACATGATTTTTAAATATTTAATGTTAAATGACGTTGTTTTGAAATTGTTTGAAGAATTTTTTGTGTAATTGATATCAAATATTCATTATTAATAACAGGAAGACACAAAAAAGTTTTAAGCATCACATTTAAGTACTGTTTAATAACAAGTATTTAAAAGTAAAAGTAAATGGGTTTCCCAAGATTATTTTCTATTTTTAATTAAAAAAGATAGAGAGAGAAACAGAGAGAGAGCAGAGTCATTTTGGTAGCTAAAACATAAAAAAAAAAACAATACTATAATTATTATTTATTTTTTTAATGAGTAAAAGATTGTTTTTTTAACGTTGTTCATTTACTGCTTTTTGGCAATAAAATGCTTAAAAATCTATCAATAAACAAATATTTACTAGTAAAATTAGTGTTATGTGTTTCTATATTAACGATGTTGTTTAAGTGTATGTAACGATTAGTTTGAACTGTGTCATGGAAATAAATTGGGGTCTTAAGCCGAGTCCACGGAACAAAAGTTGGCAGCTTTCGTGTTGTCAACACGTGTTGGTGACAAAAGTTTCTGTAATTTCCTTGTGTTGGCATCAACAATTGTCAACAAACGTTGGTAGCCGTGTTTCTGTTTTTGGTGGTACACATCAAAAGAATGCGCATGTTGCAGATATTTATTGGCTTTGGAGACGGTCAGGGCGAATATTTTTTAAATTTTTGACGACGGGATACACACAATGGAAACAAAAGTTGATGATTTTCTAAAGACTTGCAAACAGTTGGAAACACTGAAATTGCCAACAATTTTGGTGGAGACGCGCCTTTAGATAAATACTTGTCCTAGTTTATACTGCGGTTTACAAAGACGTAATGCTCAACGATGAATGATTTATTACTTTTCATTCATTAATTTATATAAAATAAAATAAAATCTATTATGATTTTACAAATATAATAGTTTTTGTGTCAACAGCAACATATACAGAAATAATGATTCAATGGCAATCTTGTCTTTTTGAAACATAAGACCCACGCAACTTTGTTTACGTCTCCTATTGCCTGTAACGTAATAGTTTCCTCCCGCTTTCGTAACTTTATTCATTCATTCTTCTTCATTGGTGCTCCGCTCCTATCAGTCTAAGCGTGTTGATATATAGCCTACAGCCTTTCTCAATAAATGAGCTGTCTATCACTTAAAAAAAATTTCGAATCGGACCAGTAGTTCCTGAGATTAGCGCGTTCAAACAAACTCATCAGCTATATATATATTAGTATAGATGAAACACTTCGACTTACTGTTCACCTATTAGTTTTGTAATTAGAAGTACTAGAAATTTATGGTGGATGGAAATAGGATTTTCCGTAGGTAGGTAAGTATTTAGGTACTATATTACAAGTTCGGTATCAGACAAATAAAAATTCACTTTCGCATTTAAGCTTTCAACTCAAGCCCAAAGCTAATGGTTATCATCGTCTCAATTGATTGACTCAATACAAAGACATATTACTCTCATAAAAGATTCACTTACAAGCCCAACACCTTCATACGGTAGTAATTGCATTCGTGTATTACCAAAAACGTCGAAAACAGATATTTCAGATTCTTATCAATTAATAAACAATTAAATTCTACCTTTAAACGTTCGACTGGCAACACCTTTGGACAGTGAAAAATACGACAACACTTTAGGACAAAATTTGCCTAAAATTGCTTTAACATCAAGGATGAGTCGGTAATTGAAAACCACCGTTTAATAAATACACTGCCTCTTCGATTTATGCGCATATTGATGAGCTGAAAATTCTTAAATAGTGTTCATTTAAAAGTACAACTCTTCTGTGTCCTTTAACAAAAAATGTATAAAAGTATTTTATCTTGGAATAAAATAGTTTGGAGATGAACGGGAAGTTACATTTTTAATTTAAAGGACATCTGATCTTGTAGACAGCCATGGGTTTTGCCTGTTTAATAGTAATTCAATATATCAACTATAACTTGGAATATTTGTGGACGTGAATTAGTACCTGTATACTTGCGGTAGTGATTTCTCTTGCAATTTTGCAAGACCAGCTGCCCTGACAGACTTCATTCTGTCGAAAGTTATTGACCTGGCGCAGTCGATTAGAAACAATAAATATATAGTTTTCACGCTTTTTCTTTTCTTGCAAAACTTCCTTCTGTCTTAACAAAAATTAAAAAAAATATCTCTAATTAGTGAATCGATTCTCGATATTTAGATAGATAAGCGCAATGTCTAACATTGCTTACGGTTTTGGCTGCTTTCTTTTATGAACGCCTAAAGAGCCTGAAGTAATGAAACCTTCTCTGGGATTTATTACTTTTTAGGCTATACATATTAAAGAGCTAAATTAGTTTCAGTGATAAATAACAAATATACAAGAAGAGGATGATTGGAAATACCACTTATGTACACATATAAATTAATTGACATTTATGTAATCATCTTAAAATCATTTTTATTAGGTAATTCGCTGTTGTGAGTATTTGAGTGAGGTCAGATCACAAAAATGCATATAAGGGCTTTTATATTAAACTAGTGGTCGCTCTTTGGTCGAAATTTGACCATTATTCTTATACTACCGGCAAACTTGAAACTTGTTAAAGCCACATTCTAGAATTAAACTTAGAATTACTTATTACACTATTTTCAAACTTTTTTTTTTATTGTGCGGCAATCCCCTCGGTCATCAGACGGTGGCTATGTCGGACTCGAACCGACCATTACTGGGGAACCAGGTGCACCCTCGAAAGGAAATCCCTCTAACCACGACGTACCTTGGGCCACCTACGGTTTTTATGTGGCCACCTCTTGTGTAGGAACCCTATTGCTTCTTATCTATTTGGAAAACGGGCACAAGCAATTTATATTTTAACCCCTAACGAAGGTTACGTAACCTTTGATAATGCTATAGGGTGAAACCGGTCAGGATTAAAAGTTAATTAAAATAGTGGTATAAGTACAAGTGTAATATTTTAGAATGTATTTTTATTAGCTTTCTGCGCTCCTCTTCCATATAAACTTTAACTGTGACAAATTTCATATTCTTTCATTCGTATAATTATTGTATAAGAGATATGAGGTTTTGTTTCACATACAGTTTATGTACAGATAAAGCACTATGACTCATAATTTCCTGATCATTTTCAATAACCTTCTATCAGAGCTGGATTAATGTAGTTCGTACTGCTCGTCTTCTGTATTTTCCAAGTCTAGTCCTTTTAATACTTCCTCTAATATCTGGTTGAACCAGCCTAACTTCTGAATATCTTAAATTACATCCTTGTTGTCTTAGAGTATACATAAGTAAGCTTAGCTAGAGTATACATAGTTTACTTATTTATACTCAAGATAACATCACTCGTACTCATAAACTTGCAGCTGCAGCAACTTGAGCTGCACCCATTCAACATCATTCATCGTAAAAATAATGGAAAAAACAATGTATGTTTATCAGAACAAGTGCTGTTATCGTTAACATGTCAATGGATTGTTTTTTTAGGATTTCGTAAATAAAAATTAGAGCAATAATTATCAGATATCTTTTTTAAAAGTTGAATTATTTAGCCAATTAAAATAAAAAATGCATAAAATTATTAATTAAACGTGGCGAAACTTACTACACAATTTACTAGATGGCGCTGCGAGCAAATAAAAAGTCGATGTTCAGAGTCTTCAAGAATGAACTACTATCATACTCGATTTTTAGTAATTTCGATGAGCTACTTGATTTTAGACTAAATGTTAGGCTAACTTATTGAAATAAGGATAAGTAATGAAATAGTTTTCAAAACAAAAATAGCAATGACAGCCGTACAGAATAGACAAGAGCAAAGAGTAAAAAATGTTTAAAATATGTCACTTTCAAATCCCTAAATTATATTCTCAATGAATCTTCAAGTAACTATTTTAAAAATGTACAGCACCATCATTCCACCTGTTCCATTTACACTTTCCTGCATATTTATATCATGTTCGACGTAAAAAGCAACAAGATGAATGGTTTGGCAAGCGAAAGTTCATGATATTAATTGATATTTTTGGTTCATTGTGGTGCTCGTATCGTAAAAATACAGTACCAATAAACCGTTCATTCTTAAACATACATGGTGGGAAAGTATATGTCGTGAATTAATGATATTAAACAAACTGATTTAAGGTAGATGTTACAAGGTGACCGAAATTTTGTAAAGGATACAATTATTTACATGGAAAAGGTAGCAATGGGAGTATGATAGTGGCTTGATTTCACAGAGAGAGAGCTTAGAAAAAACTGTAATAAGTAAATTCAAGGTAACTGAAGCAAAGTAACTTGTAAACTTTTGGATTTACAGTAAATTTTTAAACGTGAATAGAATTGTAACAGTAGTGGACAATAAGACATTATACAATTTTTACAATAGTCCGACGAACTATTTCACCGTTTAATTGCAGTTAGATTAAGATCCGTGTAAATTCTTATATTAGATATTTTTTCCTTCAAGGATTTATTTTACTCAAGAGGTATAATTTATTACGGTATATAATATGATCTCACTAGAACTCTCTGAGGTTATGTGATGACTCTATTGGTTTAGTTAGAAATCTTAACTGATAACGGTACCGCAGAGGTCGTAGCTTTAGACAGTTTTTTTTCTATCGTTACAAAAGTTTATTTAGTTTATATAGAGAATTAGATTTAGCCCGCGTCTCCGTCCGCTTGTTTGTCGATTTTCGCAGTAATGATTAGCCTATCCCAAGAATCAAAGTATCTCCATGCCAAATTTCATTCAAATCGATGCAGCGGTTTAGTATTTAAAGTGTAACAGAGAGACGTGTAGACAGGCAGAGAGAGATAATTTTGAATTTATAATATTAGCATTGAATTTTGTATTTAGAGTGAATATTTTTTACACAATGATGAAAAAAGGTACAGACTGTCAATAACATACTGGCAAAGGCATGGTTGCACAGTTTCATATAATATTTCAGCATATATATTACTTGGAGGAAAGGTCTCAACAAAACCTAGAGGTCAATTCTACAAGATTTTTACGCCAATTACCTCATTTTTATGACTAGCATTCGCAAGGTTGTATCCATAATTTCTCCGTATCGAAAATACATTTTTATAAATTGATAAAAACAATCCCGATCAGGACTAGTGACTGTTTACGATAAATTTATGGAGATTTATTGAAGTACGTGGCATTTACACTGTAGATAAAGGATAATAAAAATCAGTGATTTACTCATTTTTTGTTTCACCGCTGAGATGATTAATTTATCTCATCACAACATCTGTCAGGTTCCACGTCTGTGAAATCAATCGCGGACGCTTGTTTGTGGTTTCTTGCCAATAAAATCAGTAGTAATTCACTGCAAGGCTACATTATGGAATAAGCGATTTATTGCTGTTATTATCATTATCCCAAATTATGTGTCTTGTCAAACAGTAGGGCTAGGAAATTGTCTGAGAAATATATACTATTCACTTTGAGATTTATTGGATTAATTAAAGTAGGAACTTATTCTAAAACAGAAAAAGTTTGAAAACAGAAAAAGTAAAAAAAAACTGTAACCTGAGTTCGTAAACTCGTACTTTTCGTATTTATTTTTTTATGAAATATAGACATTGGTAAACGATTACAGCCGCCAAAGGACACCCACAACACCAGAGGTCACAAGTGCGTTGCCAGTCTTTGGGGGATGGGAAGGAGGATGGGAGGAGGGCTTGGAGGTGTGGGCCTCCGGTGTCCTCACTCACTCGGTGAAACACAAGGCAAGCGCTATTTTACACCGATTTTCTGTGAAGCCATGGTATCACTCCGCTCGAGCCGGCCCATTCAAACTGAAGCGTGGCTCTCCCACGGTAAGTAGTAGTAAGTAGGCAAGTAATAGTCTATGTCACCTAAACCAGCTCTTTAATAAATAAAACTATTGACACCTCATTCATTAATTGTTTCAGTTTAGACGCTTCAATGGAACAAACAAACATACATAGACTACCAGAACTATTATTCTTCCTTTTGGCTTTGCCGAGTCGGCTAAAAATAAAAAGTGAGATTAAGTTTAGTGAGCCAAGTCAATACTCTGTGTCATCATACTGAAACTGATCGATATAAATTATTAAAATGCGTTTCAAATAAGAATAGGACTAGATATGTGACTAACTTCGCAGGAAAGGTAGCGTTGGCATATACATCATATAATAAAAAAAAAGCTTTCTATTTTTTTTCCCAAAAGCGCGGCGAAGACTCTATGTTAGCATTTATATTTTTTAAAGTTTAACGCCATTCATGGATCTTCTTAATCCCTTAACAACCCTTCTGACAAACATAGTATAATATGCTGAATTCTCCTTTCTAAGAAGGTAAGAAGGGACCAAAGTCCAAGGATGGTATGTTAAAAGTTTTTGATGTGATTATAATATGATGTAGGTAGCGTACGCGACTGCTGTTCTTGAGGTCTCGGGTTCGATTCCCGGGTCGGAACAAATGTTTGTATGATCTGCAAATATTTGTTTCGGAGTTTGGGTGTTTTCTATGTATAATATGTATGTATTTACAAAAAAAAGTATATAAGTATTCATATTAGTTGTCTAGTACCCATAATACAAGCTCTGCTTAGTTTGGGACTAGATGGCGTTGTGTTAGATGTCCGAAATATTTATTTATTTATTTATAATTGATTTAATTATGTATTTCAGACAACTTTTAAAAGAACACACATTTTATTAAATCTTTATCTATGAAACTACTCTATTGATGCGCAGCGAAGGCACTTGCACTTAATAGTAAGGTTATAAAAGAGATATTAGATATTTTTTGTGGCGCACAAGGTTTGATAATAAGGCCAATATGTGTGTGTAGTGTAACTATTTTAATTTTAAAACCATTTTTTTCATTAAATCATGGTCTTTTAGTTTTAATGAACTTTAAATTTAATAATGCACAAAGACATTTACAAAAAGTCAAAAGTGTCAACCCATTCCAAGTTAATTTTTTGAAGTGAAAACTACTTTAGCAGATTTGTGCACTTGTAAAGAACGTGTTGGGATAAGTAAAATGTTTTAAACTTGCGTCAGGAAATCTGACGCGTCAGGCGTCAGGATACGTGACCGAACCTAGGACGGTGGGCACTTGCGCGAATACAGTTTTGTATGTTCAATAATTTTGTAAAATAAATAAGATTTTAAAATATGGAAACTGAATAATTGAAATTGCATCTATTAATGAAAAAAGTGACAAAAAAATAATGAAAGAAAATGAGTGAGTATTTTATAAAAAAAAAACTAGACAATAACCCGGTGTCACTCGGGTAATATCTTTAGACTATACAGAATTAATCTATATTTTTACAACATCAAAATAAGCATTTCTGTAGTTTTCGGTTCTTTAGGAATATTTTACTTCTTTTAATCGCACATTTTATTTAAAGAGCAAAGAGGTTAATTTCAGGAGAGCTTAAAGAACTGTTTGTTTATATTAACAATTATTTTTACGGGAATTAACACGATCACTTATTAAAAGGTATCACATATCTCTGCTTTGCCTGACGTTTCGACCAGGTTGCACTGGCCGTGGTCACAGGCTGACTCTTAAACACAGTCAGACAAAGTCAGACAGTCAGACAGTCAGCCTGTTAATTCCCGTAAAAATAATTGTTAATATATCATGGAACGCGAAAGTTAAAAAAAAAAAAATTTGTTTATAGTTTTAAGTGGTCACATCTGTCGGCAGTCCTTATTACTGCATGAGTTTTTTCGTAACTTTTATGTTTTGTTATTACCTACTGTTACATTTACTTTTAATCGTTTAAATAACTATTACTAAATCACATTGCTGTTAAAAGCACTTTACATATTTCTAGAAGTGTATCTTTCATTACATAAGTACTTAGGAATTAAATGTTTAGAGTAATAAAATTTTAACCGTTCGTTTGATTGTACAGGATGTAGTCCGAGATTGCGAAATAACTGCAGCATTTTTTTGCAGAATCAAAAAAAAACTCTGCTACTCCCATATTTATTGCAAACGATGATACTTTTAAATTTTTATTGCTTCGCCACCCAAACGATATCAATATCTGAACCGATAAACAACACTTTTATCGTCGCAAAAACACAACATAAAATTTGGAATTGAACTCATAAAATTCCCACAAACGGAGCAGTATAGGAGAGAATGGGGATAAATGGCAACCTGTACCAGTAAATATAACTTTTTGTATGATTTTTAGTTTTTTTTTAAATTACCAGTATGAACAGTATGTTAAATGCCGTTATTAAATCAACCGGCTATCGAGCATGTTATTTAATAATGAATTTGACAATGCGAAAATTCACTGCACGTGTGAAGTGTTGTTGCCCGTTAACCATGATTATTATTTCAAGTGCGTTGATATATTTATTGTACTGAAAAGTTTTAAAATGTAATGGATCTTTTACACTCAATTCAATGAGTATATGTGTCAGATGACATCTGCATTTCCAGTGCTATCTTTGTTCAGTTTCTTAAAACGTTCTTCACATTTGACTAAATCCTCTCTCTTTCCTCCTCGTTGTTACTCAGCTCCTATTGATCTAACTGAGATGTTAGCTATCCTATCTAAGGTACGCCAGCAAAACACTAATTTAAAACGAAACGTGGTAATCAGTTAGAAATTTTTGAAGTTAATCGTGAACATCATCATCAGCCTATCGCAGTCCACTGCTGGACATAGGCCTCTCCAATTGAACGCTACTTGGTTCGATCTTCGGCTTGGCGCATCCAGCTCCCGCCAGCCAATTTTCGTAGATCATCACTCCCCCTGATCTGTGGACGTCCTACACCACGCTCGCCGAGATGCGGTCTCCACTCTAGAACCAATTTACCCCAACAGTTATCAGTTATGCAGCTAATATGACCAGCCCACGCCCACTTCACCTTGCTAATCCTACGGGCTATGACAGTGACCTTGGTTCTCTGCGGGATCACCTTATTCGTGATACGTGAGCAACACCGAGACAGATTTATCTTTATATATATAAATATTTTGTGCATTTGTGCGTGACTTAACTTCTCCTAAACGGTTAAAACGATTTTAATGATTTTTTGTGTCTATTCGAGATGGTTTAGATTCACAATTCGGCGGAGTAGTACCAGCGGTTGTTAATTTACAACTGTAACCGCGGGTAGCACCGCCGGGCTCAGCTGGCATATATATATAAAGATTTAGTTTTTGATTATTAAAATAATAATGAAATTTTAAAAATGATATCAAGGTCAATTTGTGCCGTATTAACCCCACATTCCTCGACATTAATCTAAGTGTCAATAAGGTCAAACAGAACTGGTGCTAAATATAAGAAGACAACATTAACGAGACATTTCGAAGTGTAAATGAAAAGAAAAAATTGAACCTTAAAATTTCGATCATGCCTGTTGGTATATCGAAAACCAGGAAGCGTATATAGAAAAACTACTTCAGTACGTCTCTGCCGATGGACACGCTCTGCTATGCTGCTATAAAACATTTTAGAGAGTAATGCACTGCAGTTGGATTTCTAAGTTAATAAGCTTTTGGATGAACTAGAAACTTTCATCCTATTCATCAAGCTCTTACTATTTTTTTAGTTTTAAGGTGACCTCTACAGAATCGAGTTGGCTCAAAAAGATGGTTTAAGTTAGAATTGCGATTCACACAAAGAAACGACATTTCTGGAGAAGTAATGAGTTCAGCGCATATGAACTAAAGTAGTTTTTCTAAATACGCAACCGGGAATGAACATACAATAAACATATTTATTTAGTTCGAACTTTCTCTTCGGTTAAAAAGGTCGGTATATGGTTGGTATATCTATAATGTCGGTATATCTTTCGGCATTGTATTTAAATTGCAAATGTACCGTAAGTATTGCGAAATGTCGTCAATAGTTCAAGTCGGGTAAAGATGTTTTTATTTTTTATTTATGTTTGAAATTGCAGTTCTTTACAGTTTCGAATGGACTGCATTGAATGAAGGAGTAAGTTTGTAATTTTATTACAGGATTAATACCCACGGCAATATTACAAGCTATAATATATTTATTAAAAAAAACTTAATTTAAATAAATATATAAATATTTTCGGACATCCAACACACAACGCCATCGAGTCTCAAGCTAAGCAGAACTTGTGTAACGGGTACCAAACAACTGATATAAATACATATATATATATATGCTTTTTTTGTAAATACATACATACTATACATAGAAAACACCCAAACTCCGAAACCAGTATTTGTAGATCATACAAACAATCGGTCCGACCCGGGAGTCGAACCCGAGACCTCATGATCAGCAGTCGCACACGCCAACCGCAAGACCAACGATCAACTATAAACTATTACATATTATTATATATTATTACATATCATTATTGTTTCTTTAGTTGAATGAACTTGTGTTACTGAATCAAATAGAACAATATTTTAGTGTCACATGGCCCATTTATCGCTAAAGGCTATATGCTAAATCACGATTTGTTGAGAAATGATGAGTTTTTCAATATTAATCGACTATCTACATAGTCCACTCATACATACAGGTCTCTTCTCCGCTAGATGATTTCGGAAAAAATGTATATATTATGTGGCTCCAGTATCCTCACTCACTCGGTGTAACACAGCGCAAGCAATGTTTCATACCGGCTGGCTGGCCGGCCCATAGTGCCGAAGCGTGGCTCTCCCAGGGTATAAACGGGATCAGTGTAGTTTGCTCACAATACCCATCGCATAAATAGGGAAGTTAATACCACAGAATAACTAATAGGTACTCCGTATCCTTAATTCATCATCCTAACATTTTCCAAACCACAAAGGTTAACATACCTATAAAACAAAAGCAGTTGGATGATAGGTATTCGCATAATCGATCTGTAGAATAAATCTTAGTTTTAATTGGTATTTCTTAAGATATTGTAAACCCAGATTAAAGTTTCATTGAGTAATTACAGCTATTGTGAGAGTAACAAAACACCGGGAGCTCAAATATCACATTATCCATTCATTTTGAATCGCAATATATTATTCCACTGAGTAATGTTTACTCGCTAGAGCTTTCGCGCGACATTTAGGCTAAACACACAGCGACATCTGTTGTTTAACTTTCAAAGTAAACATTTGTGAGACAAACACGGTTACGTGCCGGTTTTAAACTAAAATGTATGCATTGTTTAAAGTTTAAGTGAGTCCGTGTACTGTTACGGTTTGCGCTATGAAGTCATCTCAGTGCAAACGCAAATATTCATCTCCATAGATGCAGTTCACTTTACGTAAAATATCACCAACTGTAGAAGATATTAATTTTCCTTTGCTATATTTAGATTAAGAAACAATTTTTTTTCTTATATTAATACCTATAAAGACGACTGAATACAAAATAAAAACATAATAAAAGTATGCCTATGCCTAGTGGATAGTTAAAAACTTATAAAGAAAAAAAAACTATTGATTTGACTTGATATAAATGAATACTAATAATGCCTAAATATTAAACTGCCTCATTGGCGTAGTGGTAGCGTATGCGACTGCTGTATCGAGTCCCTATAGCCTCGGGTTCTATTCCCGGGTCGGTCGGACCAAATAATTGTATAACATGTAAGTTTTTTTTTTATGTTTGGCCTTGCCACAATGCCTCTACTCAGCCTGATGGAAAGCATAAGCAGAATCCAAGAGTGGTGGTCATCATACTGCGAATACAGACAATGGAACAATGCAGCGTGGTGAACCACACCATGGCAGGCTAGTGCTGCTTCTGTATCATTGGGCCTCCGATCTCGCACTCACCAACGAAACACGACAGCACGATCGCTGTCATTTTACGTTGATTTTCTGTGCGAGGGTAGTACCGCCCCGGTCGAGCTGGTCCGTTCGTATTGAAATCAGCTTGACTCTACTACCCTGCAAAAAATGTATACATATTTATATATATATGTAGTTGTAGTTGTTGTTGTATGTAGTTACTCCTTAAACTTTTCAGTATTGTCTTGACAATGTGAGCAAAATTATAATTAAAAAATAAATAAATATTTTACAGTAAAGATATTGCATGAAGTTCTAGAAACCTAGTACTTATTATATTTTACCTATGCGTCAAAAGTGCATAAAGTTTAGGTTTTACTGTTCAAATAAGATGGCCAGTATCGAAATTCACACGATTTATAAATCACACATGGCAAAAAAACATATGCTAACAAAACCTAACCTTTTGTCTTTCAAAACTTGCCTGCAAAAAATAAAACCTCATAAATCAGGCTTCAAATGAAAAAATCAATTAAGAGAACACCCTTTAACTAGAATCAGTAGAACAAACATATGTCATCACTTTCCCGTGAGAAACAAGTCTACACTAAAATAAATAAAGCTTTAATTACTTGAGCTATTTGCGTGAGTGTTTAGCATTTAATTTTAGAAAAATATATTGTGACTAACTAGACGTGACTACATAAGCTTATAACCGGGACCTTATTAAAGAGGAATCAATTTATTTAACGTTAATAATGGACATGGTAATTAATGGGGTGCTGTGCTGTCGCAACGGCTTTGATTTAGTTCGATAGCCTAGTTAGGTGCGTTGGGACCAACTCACACGTACCGTATTTGTTAACACGCGAGGGAACTTTTTTTTGAAACGAATAAAATAGAAAAACATAAACCAATTATCGAATTCATAATTATATATTAGTTTTATAAAGATGTTATAGAATAGATTTTAAAACGTTTTGAAATAATCTTTTTATTTTATACTTACATAACACTTCTATAACCAATAGCTTTATTGTATTTTAATTTTGGTCAGCTTCTAAGTTGTAATACTAATAATTATCATAAGAAGTAACTCTATTATTTTAAGTTGGTTTCAGGTTATACAAAATCTAAAACGAGAATGTTTAACGATTCAAACGAATTTTGAGTATCCTAACATAATTTTACAATAAACAAATCTCGTAGTCGCAGTTTTTTATTCAAACCCATATATACAGATAAATGTCTGCGTAGTTTTTTTAAGTTTATCTTCAAACTTGCCATATGTTACATGCATACGTAGCTTCAAAACAGTTAATTTTCCACTATGAATAATTTATGTACTTCTTCACTTCTTCATAATTTGGTACATACGTGTGCTTTTACTTTTTCTAAACTAATAATTGTATTTCATATAAATGAATTTCATGATCTAATAAATTTTATTCGGTTCTTCAAAAATCGCTTAGACGCGCGTCTAAACAGCACACCGTGTGAGTCAATCCCTTTGCGTGCGCTACTAACTACTCCAAACAGTTACAATTAAATTGGATGCTCTTTATATGGCCGCCATTGGACGCCGCGCCGACTGCTTTGAACACATTGTTTGTTCAGATAATATCTGTTTTACAAATTAATTTAGAAATATAACGATTTCGACTCGTAAAGGTCTGCGTGTTTATATCGGAAGAGGTACATAAACTAGATACGGTCTTTTAAATTAGGAATTATACATGAATAATACATTTCGACACCACTGAATTCCCATTATAAGTTCGATAAATATCAAAGTACTATTTGAAGCAGGTGAATATCAGTCAACGAACGGATGAACACTACCAAGTCAGCGGTGAACACATCACTAGTCTAAGCTGTAGAATTAAAATTATGTTCAAATTCAAATTCAATTCAAATTACAAATTTTAACAAAAAAGAACCGATTTCAGGAACTGGACCAGCTTTCAAATATAAATAGAATCATCAAAATCGGTTCACTCAGTCCTAAGTTATGATATAACAAACATAAAAAAATACAGCTGAATTGATAACCTCCTCCTTTTTTGAAGACAGTTAAAAAAAGTTCAGACTTGAAATAGTCTTCAGATCATAACCAACTCTCACAGAAGATCAACATAAAATGATAGCATTCGTGCTGTCGTCTTTGGTTGATGAGTGCGAGAACGGAGGTCCAATCATGTGGAAGAACCTAATGGGCCGCCACAGTTTGGATCGCCATGCTGCATTTTTGCACTGTCTGCGTTCGCAATGTGTGTAAAAAACTCATTATCGGAACTATAAGCTGTCTCAGTATAATATTTTAAACTGTAAATAAGTGTCAAAATAAACTTACACCTTGTTCCTGACTAGTTAATTAAAATATGAAATATTTATATACTAGTTGCTGACAGTGTAATAAGCAATTAAAATTGAATATCGATTCCGTTAGCAATACTATCACATTTAATTCGAGAAACAACGATAAATTTCGTAAGTAAAATTTTCAAACATAAAGGGATGGAGAAAATACGAAATAGAATTTTAATAATAAAATAATCATTATTAACAAACTTTAATTAGTCTTAAAAGAAAGGTTTTACCCAACTCTACCACGCGGTCCAGACGAATTGATCTAGGATTTCTTCAAATTTTCTTTCTCTACAGTGAATATTGTATTTTGTTATTTAACCAACCTTTAAAAAGAATGCACGGATTAATAATACTAATTCTACAAGAAAAACATACACATATTTGTCTGTATTTGTAAGTTTTTTACTGAAGTTGACATGAAGCAAAGAAATATTATGTTATGACTTTTCGTGTGTTTGTAATAAAGTGTCACTTTACTACCACTCAAAGCCTTCTCACATAACCCTTTGGAGCCACATTTTAATCACAGTCATATAAAAATAAGCGTTCAACAGAATAACGAGGATATTTACACTTGATTATCAAAATAAGTGGCAATTCAGCTTTATGTGGACATAAATATTTTTTATATCATTTATAATCTTGCAACACTGGTTTAGTTAAGGCGGGATTTATTGCAAAAACGTTTCTAACGTGTTAAGCGTTCCTTAATGATGTTCACTTGGAGATGGTGAAGCAATACGAAATTCTTATTCAAATGAGAAGCTGACTAAAGAAATGTAATGTAAGTAAAGCATTTTAAATACTACGGTTGAAGACTCATTGATAAGCTTTCGAATTTCCCTATAGGTGAGAAAATTATTTGAAACAGCCCAAAAAAGAAGTCTTCTATATAACAAACTCGATTTTTATACCTCCTAAACCAATGTTAAATTAAATAGCACCTATAGCTCATATAACTTTATTTTGAATAATTGACAGTGTTCTTAATTTTTTTTCTTTATTTTCATATTCTTATTTCACTTTAGTAGAATCTTTTGAATGGTTTATTTTATTGTTCAACAACAATAAGTACGACTTCAAACTTTTTATTTGTAGATTAAAAGATAATCAAAATAGTTTATTTTAAACGCTAAAGAAGTCGTTAGTGCCAGGCATTTGTAGATAAAAAAATCTCTTCATTTGAATTGATAAAATATCTACACCAGACATACTTTAGTGTTAAGCGACTTGGCTTTAAGCTGATGCAAATTATATCTTGCTTAAAGTTTATTGCTTAAGTTTTACGAGGGCAAAACAAAGTGTTAACGTTAAGATAGCGAGCTTAAATGTCGTTTTAAAAGGGAACGGCAGGTTACACGTCCGCTGTTTGGAAGAAATTAAATTAATTTGATCCTTGAACCACGGTTATACGATGATTTGATGGCTCGATCTGCGTTGACACTGTACTTTAAATAAATGAAAATGTGTGCAAAATAAAATCAGAATCAGATCAGTCCTGTTGCTAGTCTAGTTAAGAGTCGAAAAGACATCTGATGGTAACTGTTGTAGCTCTGGACGGACATTTACAGCTTTAAGGATGCAAGTGCTTTGCCACTTTTGTTTATGTCCTATTTCTTCTTTCAAATTATGGATTAAAAGGAGAGTTGAGCACCTGCTTACTTCATTCACTCGGAGAAAAACCTCGAAAAAATTGCTTAACACCATTTGTATAGTAGTGATATCACTCATACCACTCCATGTACCTAGGCATTACTTGCATGGTAAAGAGCCTACGTCCAGTATTAGACTATCAAAAGCTGTTCATAATGAAAATGCTGTTTATGTCCTAATATCCTCACCAAACACATTACAGCGATACTTACTTAGCTTTAAGAGCTAGTAGAGGTTTTGTTTTATCTATTTTACTAAAAATGCACAACAGGATAAGGATATTAGTCACATAAATACAAATAAAATAAATCTTGAACCAGAAAACATACGTGATAACGCGTGTGATATACGTGATGAAAAAAACAGGGAACTGTAGTGTAAGACAAAATGATCCCACACATCAGAACTCATCCATCCACATTGTTACATGTTCGAAAAGCAATTACAATTTCGGACAGGTTAACCACCTCAGTCTAGTGTCACAATAAAAACTGGGTACCGCTGACCTGGGTGTCAACTTTCGAGTTGCACCATCAATGAATACGGGCAAAGGGACCGCGCCTACAATTGATTTATATGCCACCGCTACAAGTGGGAGACGTCCTGAGATTAATCTTAAGATATACATATAATATTATATATATATATAAATATAATATTTTAAATTAATTATTTTTTATCAATAAATGAGATGGTTTTAATTTTTTAACACCTACGAAGAGAAAATGAATTAAGAAATAATACACTTATGCTCTGAATGGCAATAAGTGTAAGTAATTGCAATATATCAATATTTACTCGTTTAAATTTATCACCTTTCTAATCCTAAATAATAAACTCGTAGGTTATTGTTTAATGTTTTTAAAAAAGGTATATTCTTTTTAAATAAGATTTACCACAGTTTTGAGAGCTCTCAGCGCGTACAGCTGGTAGCCACAGTACGTCTTATAAATAACAAATTAAGTTATTATAAGATGATGATCGCGTCCGGAAGGTTTTCTTATTAAGTGAACTTTACAAATAATCTAGATTTAAAATTTTATTCATTCATTATAAGACTTTATATCTGAACGTCCCAATCTTTTAGTACTTCATTCATCCGAATAAGATACGACAGGGCAGGACGCCCTTTATGTGCCAGTATTTTATGATACATTCTTAAAAAATTCTGAGAAAATCATTTGCGCCATGATGAAAACAGCTACTTGTATAACCGTTTAACTGAATGTAATGTATTTACACGATTGTCTTGTCTTGTATAAATGATTAATAGATAGAATGAACACGTAGGGTTAAATGTTACTTACATGAATCATTACTCACATAAACACATCATTTTAACTTACCACTTACATAAAGTATATAAAACACTGAAAACTGTCCCTTAATTAGCATTAATTACAACCTAATTCCTCGTACCATTAACATCCAAGGCAATATCAATAAACAATTCAAATTAAATCGTTCATCTAGATGCAATCTCATTGCCAATCTCATGTGTACCGCATTTCCCATAAAAGGACGTCTGAAGATGCGTCGCTATCGGTATGCGCTCGAAAGTACTAATTGAGGTGCGTGTGCGCAGAACGGCGTGCTTTTTTCTTAATCGTTTTATACGGTCGAATGTTCCGGATTGGTTTAATATTATTTTGTTGTGTGGAATAAGATGATATCGTTGTGTAAGTACATTAGGAACAGTAGCATGAATTTTATACTTTTACTGTTACCTTAATATATGTTATAATAATATTAGTAATAAATCTCTTTATTGTACACCAGCTTATAAAAAAATATATATGATAAACTTAAAAACTATTATGAAGTATGTACAAGTGGCGGCCTCATCTTACAGGCAACCATGTTGTTGGTATTTAGTTGTTTTTTTTTTCTGAAGTTACCAGTTATAGCTTCTGAACGTCCGGCAACTGTTTTAGCTAGTACATTATTGTGTTTTTGAATTAAAAGTCCTGAAGTGGGTAGTAGTAGTATTATTAATCGGTGCTTCAAAAGAGTAAATATTAACCTATTCTCTACCTGATCGTATCGGTTTGCCATTCCTACAAATTGTGACAACTATTGAACCTTACACCTACTTGTTTTCGTATTCAGACTTCTAGTACAATATTTTCAAATTAACCAGCTCAGTTGTATTATTTTTTTAGATTATAAATGTACAATTAGTTGCAATTTTCCCAAAAAAAAAAAATAACATTTGTCAATGTAAACATTGTAGTTTTATTATCTAATCTTGTGATTTAAGTTGTATATTTCTAAGAGACTTCTAGTAAGTATTGCGTTGCGTCTTAATATCACTGATAAACAATAACATATAGGAAAAAAAAATAGTTCTACAACAGTTTGTTGCAATGCTGGTTTCGGTTCAAATAAATCAAGTGTTCACGTTCCACCAGCTGACCATTTTACGCACATCGTTCATTAACATATAAACACACAAAAACACATCGCTGTGTTGTTATATGCCATCGCACATAACTACGCCGCTCACGTAAGAGCTTTTTGAAGAAAACCCTATTAAATTTTATGAGTCTTTTCCATACCTGCCTTGCTCCAATTTTTTTGTGAGTTTGCAAGTTATCAGTAGAATCTAGATGTGGCTTTAACTGGCTACAGTTATTGTTCATGTATCATAAATGTATATGGTGGTAACGTATATGGGTTTGATCCATAATCTGTATCTCGAAGTTATCTACGCCTAATGTGTATTGGACGTGACCTGAGTTATGATTTCATCATATCGCGAAACATTGGCATGAAATATCTGATATTAGAAGTGACAGAATCTTCAAAGATATTTACTTTAATTCATACTTATATGAATCCTCTCTTGAGAGGAGACCCGAGCCCTAAGGTGGGACGTTATGGGTTAGTGATGATGATCGTAAATTATAAATTCCTGTCTGTCACGCTTTCACGGCTAAACCGTTATACCGATTTTAAATTATTTGGCATGGAGATATTTTGATTCTTGAAGAAGTCGATATGCTACTTTTTACCGCGATAACTGAGATACAAGCGGGCATAGCCGCGGGCAAAATCTAGTATGAAATAAAATAATAGCATGGTTAATAAATTATACGGTAGTAGATTGTGGCAAGGATTAAATTATAGTAGCATTGTCTTTCTATTTGTGTGATATAATAATACATTGAATCAACTACTTCTACTACTAAACCAACTTAATATATGCCACAATCTCTGTTAAATAACGTATACTTCTAATAGAATAAAATGGTTGTCTGTAAAGTCGGTTCTCGGACGATAGTTTAACGTGACAACGTCAAGACAAAACATTGATGAAACGATGATCATCTATCTCACATGAAACGACGTATATTGAACGTAACGGGATAATGAGCGTAACGAGTCAATAAACGTAACGGGACAATGAGCGTAACTGGTCAATGATTCATCCTTTTTCGTGCATGCAGCCGGTGTTCATCAATTTATTAGTCGTTGTCACGTCAAAAAGTGTCAAATCAGCCCTACTGTTGTACTAATATTACATTCCTTCCATTTATTCCCGTTCTGTGTTTCGCGAGAGCGCGCGGACTGTTCGGACAACAGGCCACAGATCTTGATACTCGTAAAATTTTATGTGTCTGAGACAAAGAGAATTTTGTTAATTAACAGTTCTGAAGGTTGGTGCACTTTCTTGTAGTGATAGATAATGTAGCCTTTCTTTATCGCAGCGAAAATCTTAACAACCAACATGTTATACATTTTGAGCGAAAAATGTGGACTTTTTTAGCCAGAGTGGAGAACGAAGCATCACATTCACTTTATATTCATCGTGACTCGGATTTTAAAAAGGATTTTGTGACACATAATTCAGGATGACCACCAACACTTTTTTTTTTAAATCCTGCTTTAATTTTATCTTATAAAACAACTTGCAGAATCAACATCTACATAGTTGTCATCTATTATTCCTATTACACCTATTCAGGTATGCATGTATCTATGTAAGTTTATATGTATTTAGGCGTATATATAGTATATATAAGTTTTTATATATTATTTGTATTTGATGTATTGCCAGATCTGTTAATTTTAAGACATTTCTTTTACAAAATGCACCTATATCTTGAATTCTCTGCATCACCCGATGGTTTATTGAGATGAGATAATACCTTAGGTATTAAGTCCGCCAATGCACCTAAAATGTATGATGTATTAAATAAATAAAGAATTCAATGATATGATTTAAAAGTTTTTAATTTTAAACTTAAATGTCGATGACAAAAATATTTAGCGACACATGTAAAATATTAATAATCGCGAGTAATAGATATAACATATTGTGGCGACTTCCACGTACAGCGCAACAAGAAAACATATGACAGTGCCATCTACCGAAAATACGCTGAAGTACGGAGAAACGTACAACAAAACGTTACTAATCCTGAATCACGTAATAGAAGTTCTCACACCTATTATCATATATACAACACTATGTTAATTTCTATATATCAAAAGAAAGAAAACACTGAACTTTAATTCAACAGACAGAACAAACAGAAATTATATGAAATAGGCCGCTCTAGTGTAGGGAACCTTGCTGCACTGTAATCGCAATGAGTGTAGTGACCACTACTGATGTATTATTAAATGCTACTGTCTAGACCTCAGATTAGTTCATAAAATTAAAAAAATTGTACACCAGAAATGGTAGAACATAAGGAACTTATTATAATGTGATAACCTCTTTTGTACCATATTCTAACAAATAAATACTTCTTGCTTTCTTTCTACTCGAGGATTCTTTTCATATATTCCATTAGGCATAGTACAGTCACTATGGCAGGCTCATTAAAAAAAAACTGTACAAGAAATCAAAACTCTACAGTTTAAGTAAGGATATTTAAGAATTACATAACAATATTGCGATGATAAATTTTCATCCAAGATGGGTAATATCGAATGAAAACAGATTTACTGCAGTTATTACGGATTGAATAAAGAATCAATTTATTCGCTATAAAGATTTACTTACGGTAGTACGTGACGCACAGAAACGTTAATTTTGATATCTCCTAATTGTTAAGTTGTTCAATTATGACTGCTTCTGATGTTGCCGACATATCATTACTGATCATTTTCTTTATCGTTTTGTGTAAAGTGAGGTGTTTTGATATTTACTTTTTATATGCATGTGATTTAGACATGGTGACTATGATTGCATTGATGGTGTGGTGGCCTAAGCACTCACCACGGACTTCTATTCGTTTTAAAATTTAAAAAAATAGTGAAAATGCAATGTAATAATGTAACAAATTAAAAATACATGATGAAAATAATTTTATTATTTTTTTACAAAAATAGTTCATACGTACACGTAAACACACATACGATCACCAAATGAATTATTTATGAATTAATAATCGATTTTCCCAAGATTTGACTCCAGTCGCCACGCCGCTCTCTACTGCGCCAAGTGACGTAAGTGGGTTCAAATATCTAATGGAACAATTCTTTGTTTGATCCAAAAATTGTTATTCTGAGTCTGGGTATTCTTTAAGTCCATTTCATGTATGTTTGTAAAGCCCCCAGCATAACAGGATCTAAAACTACAACGAAAGTTGTCTTTTTAAAAATAAAAAATAAATAAAAGTATTTGTATTTGAAACATCACTACTGCTTTGCTTACTTTACTTTTATACATACTAAACTAATTTCAATAACAAACTATTAAAAAAAAACACTTATGTCAACATTATGCTAACATGTATAATCATTACTTCGTCGTATCCATCTTAGACCTTAACAGTAACAGAATACTTCGGCCATGCTGTTCTACTTTACCAATTCATTCTCTGCTATCAACCAAGAAATTAAACTCTCAAAGAACTATGCAATCTTCATAAATACTAATAGGTGTACTTTACAATAACAACGACAGGTTACGGGCAAAGGTTATCTGCGGTCGAAGATGAGCCTACTTTCACTTGCCAAGCCTTTCTGCTAACATCACAAGCCACAACAAAATACATGCTAATTTGAACTCTAAAGCAAACGCATTAACGTGCACATAAATGCAAATGCTGTTTGTAATTAAATAATCTGTTTTGTGCCATATCTTCTACAACCAAATGTATACCTTATTCCTTTGAAATAGGGATTTTGAGAAATGGTCAATCAATATTTTAAATCGGGTTGGTGCACTTTTTAGGAAGTTGAATTAAAACGAAAACTATATTCAAGTCATATTGGGGTATGCCGCAGGGCGACTTTTATGTTCCCTTTGTGCCTTGTACAGTTTTATATGAAAACATTAACGGTACTTCTACCTATGTATGTCGTCTATTTGCATTTCATTACAGGAATAACTCTTTCTCAGTGATTTATGATCGTATTTTAGACGTTTAAATTTTAATGTCTTAAAGATTTTCAAGAATACTGTCTTTTATTGAGTTTATATATTTAGGTTTGGCATTTTATGCTATTACTATCAGGGAAATCTCAGTAAGTGTCAGCTTCAGAAATGTCTTATATAAATAAACCTCAGTGTAAATAAAAATATCGCGACTGCGAATTGATTGTTTTAGAACCAGCCTTGTATAGTTTTCAACTAGTTCTAGTTATATATATTTACTAGCTGTCCCGGCAAACGTCGTTCTGCCATAACTACTAATAAATTAAAAATTAATTAAAAAACATTGTCCAGCGGACAAAATTGTGAATCTAAACCATTCCCAGATCCCCTTAAACACACACAAAAAATTTCATCAAAATCGGTCCAGTCGTTTGAGAGTAGTTCAGTGACATACACACTCACAGAAGAATTATATATGTAAAGATAATTACACATAATCATCCCCATTTTAGGGTTCTGTAGTTCATGTCTCGAAACCCTTGTAATTTTATCACGTCCGTCCGTTCGTTTTTAGCCTACCTTATTTTAAGTAACACGCTCGTAGCCGTTGTTTTTATTTCTTAACGTATTCATATATCATCACCATCACATCAGCCGTAAGAAGTCCACTGCTGAACGTAGGCTATGTGGGAGCCCATTGATTTGCATTTCAACCGATAAAAAAATAAATAATATAAACTGAAATTCAGGTAAAACCGGTTGAACTAGTAGCCGACCTAAATCTTGGGACTAATAAAGGCTAGAAAGATATGATGATATCAACATATATATGTGATGTCTTTTTCATTTCTATATTTATATATAGGTCTGTCAAATCAGAAATAATATTTTTCTTCTTTCTAGACTCTCTTCATCGCCGTTAAATTCGACTCAGAAATAAACATTGGAAATAAATAATCTTCACACTTAGAGAAGATATATGCTCTGACATCTCAGCCCCATGTCTAGTAAATTATGTGTAATAAATAAATTATGTTCATAAATTACTGTGAAAAGTAATATAAAATCAATTGAGTTATTTATTACGCTATCAAACAATTAATTGCGTCCATTTTCAAATATCTCAAATATCGAACTGAAAAGGAGAAAATATATCAACATCATGTGTTATGGTTGCACTTTTAAATTATCCCTTAAAAACATGAATTTTTTGAAAATGTTCTTTAATTTTGTTAAAGTAAGGTTGAAATTTGTATACGTATCTTGTATGGCATAAATCAACGTAGGTATGCTGACGGTTACAATTTTGTAATTTAACTGTCCACTTGATCTAGTCTCATTATCGATATGGTGCAAGTGAAAGAAAATCCGAATTATTTCAGTGTGGCGCAAGCAACAAGAAACTTGTTTTTTTATTTGTACCAATGCTATGGAATGGTTGGTTTGTTGTTGGGATCTTACATCGAGCATTGTGCGTATCGTCTCGATACGTGAGAAAAAAATATTTCGGTCATATATAATTCTGCCTGTAATTTGATTATTTCATAATTTAACGTTTTCAAATACAATTTTGGATAAAATACCTATACGCAATCCGGAAGTGGTTTCCAACATCTATCTTTACAAGTGAAACCCTTACATATATTTATTTTTGAGTTACTTTTTCTAGCACTTGTTGTCCTCTATTCATCATATATAGTAATCACGTAAACCTTATACTGCCTATTTATTTTTACAGTACTCTATCACCCATATACAAAGCGTCTTATGCCACTAGCTTTCAAGATGATTTGACACAACCACAACAGAAGCTTTAGGATCATTGGGTTTTTAAGGAACCAGAATATCTCTCGAAATTTCAAAAGTCAGAACTATTATTTAAGCTGTTTAAGAATCAAAAACAAATACACATTTGATTTGCGTTTAGTACCTCCTCTTATTACTTGCACCACACTGTAAAATAAATTATGTACCTATCGGAGCAAAGCAGTAAGTGATTAAAATAACACACAGGTCATTACCGATCTATATTCACCTTCACCGATTGTCAGTACAATGGCGAAGCTCTTGGGCAGAGGCCGCCTGACTCTATATTTTATTGTCAGAACTAAACAGTGACTCGACTGTCTCAGTGGCGCAGTGGTAGCGCATGCGATGCTTGATGTCTCGGGTTCGATTCCCGGGTCGGATCAAATGTTTGTGTGATTTGCAAATATTTGTTTCGGAGTTTGGTGTTTTCTATGTATAAAATCTACGTGTTAACAAAAAGCATTTATTATTATGTATTTAAATCAGTTGTCTAGTACTAGCTCCGCTTAGTTTCAGACTAGATGGCGTTGTGTGTTAGATGTCCGAATTATTATTATTAAATAACAATTTATAAGCATATACTTCTGTAGTTTTTCAGTACCTTCTAAATGGAATTATGAAAGCAATGTGCGAATCTTCAAGAGGGTATCCGTTTTTAGATCTGCTTAGAGGCTTCTTATAATTTTGTTACGTAAAATACAATTTGTATAAAATCTATGATAAATAAATCTACGATAAATCAATCTAGCTAAGGTTCGTCTTTAGAAAATTTATCATTAAAAAAATATCGAGCAAAGTTTGGTCATCCAGTAACTTATATATAAACACCAGATAAACGTAAAACAAATTATCATCTACATCAATATTTATCTTGAAAGAGAATCAAATCTTCAACATCTGGCTCAAAAGTTAAGATCTATAACCATTATACCAACGTCCTATCTTTTCCTATTCAAAACACGTACTTACTTAGCTTCTAATTATAAGCTATTACTTTACACTGTTCGCAGTAAAACTCCAAAATAGGTAATAAATTCAACCATAAAGGTGGCACTCATCACCGACACATCATTATCAATCAAGCTTCCACGTAACGAACCACCTGGGGAGGAAGCCAAGACATTATAGTCGCCATACGTCTCCCATCTTGGGAGTTTTTCCTTTATGGAATCGTTGTTGTGATTTGCAACGGCCGATATTAAATGTATATGGATACAGTCTAGTCCGTAGGATTCATCTTTTGGGCCTATAACAGGTATTGATATTTTTTATCTATATAAAATGCTAAAATCTAGCGTTGTATTTTCAACCGACTTCAAAAAAGGAAGAGGTTTTCAATTCTACTGTATTTTTTATGTTTGTTGCCTAAGAACTTTCGACTGGGTGAACCGATTTAGATTATTCTTTTTTCATTTGAAAGCTGGTTCTTTCCGTATGGTCCCATTTTAATATGGTGCAATTCTTGAAGTTGATTTTTGTTAAAATATATGAATATGCACGTTCATACACTAAGTATATTATATATCCAATAAAAGTATTATACGTATTGAAAATAAACTAATTAATTCCAATTACCTGAAATAGGAAAAAAAAATCTCAAAAAGTACAGAATAATATGTGTTAAAGGAAAATCATGAAGAAATTCATTGAGTGTCCTATCTCCAGTTTTCTAAAATAAACAAACAGACAGAAATTAGCGTGACTCTTATCTGACATCTTGTAGTAACAGTGTGAAGTGGCGATTCAATTCGAATGAGATGTACAATTAATTCCAGTGCTCATTAGGTCGCCTCCTTCGGGCCACATCAGTGTGGTCTGTAGGGTGACTAACTTTCTCTTTTTTTAAAGGATATGTTTCTTACAAGTTTTTAGCCTATTGTTCAAACACACATTAGTTAATGTAAACATAAGAAAACATATCCTACTAATATTATAAATGCGAAAGTTTGTAGGGATGGATGGATGTTTGGATGTTTGTTACTCTTTCACGCAAAAACTACTGAACGGATTTGGATGAAACTTTACAGTAATATACGTCGGAATAACACATAGGCTACTATTTGTCGCGATAACCGACATCTACGCGGGCGGAGCCGCGGGCAACAACTAGTTATGCATAAGATTATGAACACATACAACATTAAATAAGAACTAAATTTTTGAAATAAAACATAGAACTGTAGAATTCGCTGCGCAGTTTTATTATAATGACGCCAAAAAGGATTGGTTATTTGACTATTGAAATATTAGATTCATAAAAAATGCAAATCTACATCAAAAGCTGTTGACTGACAAAGAAATGTCTGAAAACAATTCTAGATCTATGAAAATATACAAATTTTTATGAAAATTTATTCCTTCATTTATTAGTTAGGTTAAAAAAAATCTTGCATAGGAACTTATTTTATCTATTGTTTGTTCATATTTAAAATCTTCTTGCTAGATCAGATAAATATTGTTTAAAATTTTAATCCTTGTTTTTTTATATACCATGTTAATTAAAAACAATCTGAAAATAATTTTGCCAAGGGGAGTATCCTAAAAACAAAATCAAAATCTATTTTTGCACAGTGATATTTGGAATAAAAATGAATGTATTGCGTTTGTATTAACAGTCTAACGTCCTATCCATTACCAATTCCTATTCTATATGGTCATAGAACCCATTTCGTCATTGAAATGTAAATGTATTAAGTTGAAAGCTTTTGAAAACCATTTATAGTTATTTCTTATCCTTAATTTATTTCACATAAATATGGTGCCTCTACAGTTTCGTAGATACTCAGTATGGTGTTATTAATTGCTATAGCCTACGCTATGGGGATTTATGTTTATTTTCTAACACCTTCGGAGGGGTTCTATATGTGAATTAAATGTATTTACTACAGACGAGAAATTTTATGGGATTCTAGCTTTAGTTTTTTATCTGCTACTTTTGTGTAAAGGAATTTAATAAAGTGATTTTTTTTATTTTACAAGAATAGTAGGAATGAATTTATTGTCGATTGTTGTAATTTTTTTTTATCTATCAGAAAACTCAAGTTGTTTAAAAAAACACAAAGGAGTCCTGAGGACTGCCGATAGAAGTGAAAACTCAAAAGTATAAACAAACATTTGTTTAAGCTCACCTGTATAGCTCAGCTGACCTATATATTCACCCAAACAGTGCTCAACACGTTCAAAGAAGTTTTCACTTCAAAAATAATAATTAACACATCACTCTATCAAACACCAATAAATATAATGTATGTTGATAAATGTGATATCATTAATCTATCTATTACGAAACCCGTGAAGCACTTGACCTAAGTTCGCCTAATCTTCAAAACTCTAGAACTTTAAAGTCAAAGGCACCGCGAATTCCCAGTTGAGATAACATCCGAACACCGCCTTTAGTACAATCAGCTAAAATATAAACATGTCACCTATACAGGGTTGGCACACAGCTAATTTTGTGAATTCTTTAAAACCTATTTTTTCGATCCTAAATAAACAAATATCTTCTGACGTCACACACGGTAGTCCGATACCAAACTAGCCAAAGCCTGTACTTTGGTAACTAAGTAAAACAAGAGAAGTAAACCAAATCTAAAACTTATTAAGGAGAGAGGACGACTGAATATCTAGTCCCGAAAATATTTAACAATATAGCAATGTTAAAAACAGAACCTAAACTGAGTAAAAATATTATATAAAAAATAAAAGTTAAAGGTATACAATAATGTGTAAAATAAAAGTTCTTGGCAATGGCGACAGCATTGTCAGCGACGTTCATTAGCGTGGTGCAGCTGCTCCATAGGTATTTAATTAGATATCAAGATGTTGTTCTTGAAGAAAATATAGTTTTAAGTAGATATTTAGTTACATGTTAACGAGCGTATCTCGCCAACAAGCTGTGTAGCTTCGCGAGGAATTTGTTTATTTTCATTTTAGAATTTTATGAATAAACTAGCAGACCCTCGTTTGCGTCTTCTATTGCCCGTAGCGTGATAATTTTCCCCAGTTTTTGTTACATTCTTCTTTGGTGCTCCACTCCTATTGGTATTAGCGTGATGAGCCTATAGCCTTCCTCGATAAATGTACTATCCAACACTGAAATATTTTTTTAAATCGGAACCCTGGTTCCTGAGATTAGCGCGTTCAAACAAACAAACGAACTCTTTAGTTTTATATATTAGTATAGATGATGATGATGATGGAGATGACAACATGGACTTCTGAGCAATTGAGCTTACAAATGAGTTCCTTCAGTGTAGTTCAGATGCAGACATATTTTTTGACTCCCATAGCGTAATTGTAAGACATATTTATTTGCATTTGAATGAAGGTACCACATACCTATCAACAAATTTCAATTAGGATTAGTTAGAAAAGCAATTTAACTGAGTACAGTTTCAGTATTTAAATACTATTCTAAAGTGTGACAGCCCTACTCAGCGTTGTCTTCCGCGTCCCTGGGACGTACCGATCTTTGCCGAATGGGCCGGTGCGTACGTTGGACACAGCCCATTGAAGATAGCTATCGACCGACCGATGAATAGCCTATATCGCAGAGACTGTAGACCGTTTGGCGAGTTACATTTAGTACAGGGCGAATTCTGAAATATAGTTTAGGAACCGATATTTATTGTACATAAAGTTGTAATAATGAAAAAGGGGAAGGTAGTAGCATTAAGAAATATATAAAAGCTTAAATTCGGTTACTAGTATTTATTAAAAAAAAATGAATGAAAATTGAACGTATAATCTCAGCTCAGCCTCATCAAATTTATTATCTATACTAATATATAAAGCTGAAGAGTTTGTTTGTTTAATTGTTTGAACGCGCTAATCTCAGGAACCACTGGCCCAATTTGAAAAATTCTATCAGTGTTGGATAGTACATTTATCGAAGAAGGCTATAGGCTATATATTATCACGCTAAGACCAATAGGAGCGGAGCACCAATGAAGAATGTTTCAAAAACGGGGGAAAATTGTTACGCTACGGGCAATAGGATATACGCCTGGCAGAGAGATAGATTGGTGTAGGGTTTCAAGTTCTAATTCTCTTTGCAGTGAAGTTGTTCTACGTGATTAGATCTGCCACCACAAGGATAAGTATATGACATGTTACAGCCTACTAAATTTACAAAAGAAAAACAGGATGATATAATACAAATCATTAATCACCTTAATCACTTTAAATCAGCTTTTTATTTGATTCAGATAAGTATTTCATCCCAGTGTCTGGTCGACTAATAAAACTCCAGCATCAGTTGAGTGACGACTGAATGGCGGTGCGCGGTGACGCGTGACGTGCGTATGCGCATCCACGATGCGACGGAGATGCAGCCGCTGCGCTACTAGGTAACCGCATGTATGTGGGTTAAGGAATTTAGCATGCACCAGCGATGTATCACACAAGTGATGTTTAGTTTTAACGTTTAGTTAACATTGTGTTGTTTATTTTAAATGTACCTTTTGTAATCTTTTTCTTAGAACGATCTTTAATCTTGATTATGAATGGTTTTGTTAGTAATACCCGGTTGTAAAAGCTGCGATCTTCCAAAAGCAGATAGTTTGAGTTACGAAATGCAAAACCCAGTCGAGGTTTTAACATTAATCATTGCTCTACCTACTTTTCCATGTGTATCTCAGTTTCATATAAATAACTGTTTTAATTTTACCGTGGTGGATGCCGAAGGGCCTCACAGAAAACCGTTGTGAAATAGGGCTTGCGCTGTGTTTCACCGAGTGTGTGAGGATATCGGAGGCCCATACCCCAACCCCTCCCTACATCCATTTCCCCATTCCCCAAAGGCCGGCAACGCACTTGTGACGCCTCTGGTATAGCGGGTGTCCATGGGCGGCAGTAATGACTTACCATTAGGTGATGCGTCTACTCGTTTGCCCCCAATACCGTAAAAAAACGTTTTTTTTACTGAAAATACTCTTTTCCGAGGAGTATTTTCAGTATACTCTTCGGAACAGTCTCCAACCACTACACTCGGCCAGCGTGGGGACGTATGGCCTTAACCCTCTCCTGAGAGGAGACCCGAGCCCATTAGTGGAACATTATGAGTTGTTGATGATGACTCTTTTCCGAATTAATTTTACATGTACATGCCGTGATCGCTATAAAACTAATATTGTTTTACTATGACAAACTTCGGCCTAAAATAAATATTATAATACCTTCTTACAATTTAACTTCAAGTTGTTATAAATTTTCTTTATTCAAAACTAGCTGAACCCCGCGGTATTACCCGCGGATATTGTTGTACTGCATGTCAAAGCTAATCAAAAAAATATAGCCTAAGTCAAAATCGGTCAAGCCGTTCCAGAGATTACCCGGCACAAACGGACAGACAGACAGACAGCCATACAAAATTTTTTTCAACTACATTTTTGGTATATGTACCGTGTATACATACATATGCATTTAGTAAAAAGCAGTTATTTTAATATAACAAACAGACACTCCAATTTTATTTATTTGTATAGATTGATGCAGAATACTGTTTTGAAGATGAAATTGGAAATAAAAATATCTAGATAGTCCCAACAGTGTCTCGGAAGAATATCAAGAAGTGCAAATATAAGTACCCCATAAAATATCCATATATAGTAAGGCAATTACAATTCACAACAAGCAAAATTTATACCTGCCCCAGTAGCAACTGACTTGACAACAGTTTACTCCATACAAAATATTCACAAAACAAAGCAATAAAGTAAAACAAGGAAATAGTCATTTATTAAAAATATATCTGGGACTGAACATAAAGCTTCCTTTAAATCATCGTATTGGACAACTTACATCGGACGTTTTCATGAAGTAAGCCAATGTTCGGCCCGAAAACAAACAGCAATATATATTATCCACCCAATAACAGTCATCATTCAAGACAGGTACTTTAGTAAGCCGTTTCAGAATGACATATTTAAAGTTGGAAGCCGCAATGCCAAATGAATTAACGATATTGTGCTGACGAAAGAACGATGATAAATGGCGACAGCGTTCTCTGATAGCTAAGCTTCTATGGCTTTTGGATGATATGATCATCAGTTCGGCTTAAAATCTTACTATGGAATGTAAAACGTTAGCACTTGTTTCTATTGCTTTCGTTATTAAAGCAGCATTATTTAGTGGGTTTCAAGCCTGTACAGAAACAAGAAGACGCGTATCCATCTCAAATCTTCTTTATTCTCCCTTTAGACTTGTCTATTATTGTGTATGTAAGAAATTATTTTGGTTTTGTGGGTCCTTACCTATACGCCAAAATTAATGGTAAAATAATCATTAAAAATGATTTTTTTTAAAGATGAACTCCGCGGTGTTACCCGCTGTTTGCGTTGTTCCGCGGGTTACGCCGCAGGACAAAGCTAGTCACAAAAATAGTCTAATTTACTCCTTAAATCATCAGCTATCTGCCAGTGAAAGTCCCGTCAAAATCGGTCCAACCGTTCCAGAGATTACCCGGAACAAACAGACAGACAGACAACATTTTAAAAAGAGTTATTTATTATTAATTATTAATTTATACCATGTTCTATGTAAAATACTGTTTAATGAAAATTATTTATTATTATATATTGTAATACTTCTGAGTTTTTAGATAGAAGTTATGGAATATTATAGATAACTGGCTTGTGAAGCATTTACATTAGGCCTTGATGGGTAAAAGCTTCCAAAGGTTCTGCAATTCAATGAAGCTCGAAAAGTGCAAAGTGCTAAAAGTAAATGAACCGACCCTAATATTAGTAAGTCGATGGTAAAATAACCAAATATTTGCTTTTGAAACATTTGAATTTTTGTCTATGCGTCTGCAATATACATACAGCGTGTATGCACACTCCATGTATCTAATAGGACTATGTACCCTACCTATCAGAATACTGCTAAAGGAAGGCTTCCCTTAAGGAGTGCCAGCATCCCGATCTGTGACAGTCCACATCCATCTACTGTCAGGTTTTTTCCTCAAGTCATATTACGCAAATGTAGTGTAATTTAGATATTATGTTACTTAAGCAAAAAAAAACAAAAATTATGTAAAACAATAGACTGTAAGCAATAGTTCTATATAAGATTAGCCATAAATAGTAAACTAAGTAGTATATAGCCTATGTATCTAGTTAGTAATTATTATTGTACTTACCATGATTGGCCTTAATTTATTAGAAAGTCCTTGAATTATTTATTTATTTATTTATGGTTTGCTTACAGTCATAACATTATTACATACTTTTGGTAACATCTATTACAATTTAGGCTAATGTACAACCACTTTCAAGCAAACACAACATGCTCAAAAAATATAAGAATAAAACAGGAAAACTGTGTACCTAATAACTATTAAATTTAAATATGTAAGAACTTACGACTAGGAATCAAAACTACCGATTACCCAGCAGTTTTAATTCCCACTCGCATAATTAGAAAACATAATTACAAAAACAAACAAAAAAAAAAGTTTTAGACATGTACAAAAAAAGTATCACGTTGCTCAATAAGATGATAAATCAATTGTCAATGAGGGAGTTAATACACCTTCGGAAGTTACACAAAGAATCATTGAAAATATCTAAGGAGCTGCTGTACTCATTAGCAAGCTTAGTTAGTCGACAGATTGGGGAATTTGCTCCTAAGACAGTTCTTCGTAGGGGTGGGTAGAAAGGAGTGATTATTGCACGTGGAAACCTCGTTGGAACCCGTAGTTTAATTTTACTAAGAAGCACTGGGCAGTCTATTTTACTCGTTACAAGTTTATAAAAGAATGTAAGGTCTAATACTTTCCTACGCTTTTCAAGTGAAGAGATTTTGAAATGATTTAATTTATAACGGTATGAAGATTTCTTAAGTGCATTTTGAACTCCAGATGTATTTGTTAAATGCCACATGAAACGTGTCTGTATACGTTCTATGCGGAGACTACGTACGCAATAGTGTGGGCGCCATACTACACTGCAGTATTCTAATGTATTCCTAACAAAAGTGTTATACCGCAGTATGTTGGTTTTCGGATTTTGAAAAACTTTGCCGTTTCTGATCACAAAACCCAGCATCTTGGAAGCTGCTCCCAATATGTTCTCCATATGGGACCAACGTTAATTTTCTATCTAAAGTTACACTTAAGTCCTTAATACAGTCAACCTCCTGTAAGTTTGTACCTTGAATGTAATAAACCGATGGAATAATTTTGTGGTTTCGAGTAAATTTAATGTGCCGACATTTGGATACATTCAACTGCATTTTGTTACTTAGACACCAATTGGAGAGTTCATCTAAATCTGTTTGAAGCTGTTCGAAGAATTATAACAATAGGGGAAAGTAGAACTAACAAAGGCAGTAATACCCTGCAATGGCGGGTGCCTCTTTGACACGGCGGCACGATGGACCGATATATATATATATATTTTTAATTTAAATGTATTCCTTATGGTATGTGTACAATTTTGTACACATACCATGAGGAGTGTGTACGTTGGATAACTTTAGGTTCAGTGTTTTCAAAAAAAATCTTTGTAAAACTCAAAAAGCCTTTCCGTTTAAAAGGAAAAACTTCGGTAACAATATTTGTCCTCTATTTTTTTTAGTCACTTTTGTTAATAATAAACAAGCAAGCCAATGTCTATAAACATTGCAGAAATTTAAAATACCATCAACTCTGTCCATATTTTATCGCGAACCGTTCAAAATATATTCCAAGTACAATTTTTAAATTATCTCATTTGGGTGTGAAACTCAATTTTGTACATGTCAATTGAATCGATTATAAAATCGATACTAAACGATCTCGATTTACATTATCTCACGATTTTTAATTATGTTCAACTAAATGCGCCGTGGGATCGACATTTATTTTGTTTCTTCAATAATTGGTTTTTGATTTTTATTTGATTTCTTGTCATTTTGATTTTGTCGAAGTTTATTTAGTTACTTGTATTTTTTAATTAAAGAAATAAAATCTGTTGTCAATGTAAAACAGAAGATATAATAAACTTTTCTTATCTTTAAATATTTTATTGCTAAAAGCTGTTTCTAAAAAAGTACGTTAGTTCTTTAAAGTAAACCGACATACAATCATTTTTTGTATCAATTTAAAGGTTCAGTCGTAATTTCTATGAATTTCAATAAAAAATACATAAATATGGATATTTAATCAAATTAAGGACCTCCTTTTTCAAAGCATTAAAAAATATAATCAAGAATTCAAAAAACCGACTTCTAACCAAAAGCAAATTTATATACAGCTTTAATTGTAAAGTATTTCTTCTCAAGAATAAACAAAAACAAAATACAGTTTCTTAATACAAAACAAAGTAATCTTCTTTAAATAGAAACAAATCATTGGAGCCGCATTATCTCGGGCCATTCATGCCGCACCAAAGGAAACTAGAAAACAATGTTCATTAAACGGATACCAAAGCAAGAGTCCGTTCAAATAATTGCTCCCTACATTTAGATGCGCGTATCCAATTCAATAGGAACAATTTGTCGGTCCACCCTTTACTAGTCTGCTTTAGAAATTCAGACATTTCCAAAGGTCCGCGCGGAGAGTTCTGATACCTCGTTAGTTATCTTGCGGTGCCGCTAAATAATTGTAGCAGAATCTCTTTAAGAACATTCTACGAAGAAATTTAGATCTAATTGTTGAACATTTAAGGTTAAATTTTAAATGTAAACTATCATAAGTCAAGAAATATGGAAGAATTAAATTTCTAACTTAAGCATTCGAATATAGAATTGTAAATTGATCGTTGGTATAGATTCTTTATTACATTTATCAAACAATCAATACTGAATCTTATATTTAAGACGTTAAAGATGTTAATGAATTAGGTCTTAGTATAGAAGCTGTTTTTGATACTGAGAGTGGTGCGGAAGCTAAAGTAATTTAACTGTCTACAGTCTTTATTTACGAGTATTGAGTGATATATTTGCAGACAAATGTGATGTTTGAAACAGCACCTCTATTTTGAAAGATATCTTTAGATATTTTTGCGTGAAATGCGCTGACAGAAGCTGACAAGATAAACTATTATCTTGCCAAGAGTTATGTAAGAATAGAATGATAATGATGCTTTAAACGACATAAAATATTTTATGTTAAAATTTAGGTTTGACTTTTTTTTTATAAGGTGAAGAAAGTAAAATGCTCGACTGAAAAAGGCCAAGTTTAGTAACGTTTTATCAAAAAGTATTTTTCAGTTCTGTGATGAACAGATGGAACTTTTCGTATTTAACTGGTAACAGAGGCCATGAACATGAATATTGTAAAAATGGTAAGCTAATAATTCTCAAAACTGTTATTAAACGCCGGGGCAACCGAACCTATATAGAGAATTTACTGAATAAATTTTAACCAAACATGGAGTATAATAGAATAGTCTGTATTGTACACCTGTTAATACAGTATACATTTAGGATCATATCAATTTAACGACCATGTATAAATGTACAAAGAGACATCTTAAATTTTACAAACTTTTGTAGGTATATATATTTTATATGCTTAAGTTTTCCTCTATTTCAAAAATTCTACTACACAAATGAAATGAAAAAAAAGACAACTTGTGTTTTGATTACGGATATTTGATTCGGTTCGGTTCGATGTACCAAATGTACATGTTTGATCATGGGAAATTTTAATCGAATCATAGACCTTAATTAGGTTTAAATATTGAACTATCAAATATAGAAATTGGTTTGTCATGTTCCTCCAGTCGAATAAAACGTGTTTAGGCACGCTTCAAAACCACTATTAAATATAATCAAATATTTAAACTAACTTATATGATAAAATTATATGTATTATAATAAAACATGATGTGATCTATATACCTATGTTTATAAGTCTACTGACCAAATGATCAACTTTACAATAGAATTTGTAAATTGTAATTATCGAATTTTGTAATTTTTAAAGCAACTCTCCCTTTCTGTCTGTTATGCTTTCATGACTTAAAGGCTGCACCGACTTCAATGAAAATTGATGAAGATACTTCGATTTTTGAGGAAGAACATAGGTTATTTATAATTAAGTTAACTAAGTACGTGACTAAATAAGTATTCTATGTTTATACTTTGCCCGCAGCTCCACCCGTCTATGTGTCACTTATTGCAACAAAAAGCATACCAAAATTCAGCCAAATCGATTCAGCGCCTTAACCGTAAAAGCGTAATAGACAGATATAGTTACTTTCGAATTTATATTAGCATGGACATTTTTTTTTATGTAATAAGCGGCAAACGAGCAGACGCGTCGCCTGATGGTAAGCGATTACCGCCGCCCATGGACACCTGCAACACCAGAGGCGTCACAAGTGCGTTGCCGGCCTTTGGGGGATGGGGAGAGGAGATAGGGGGAGGGGGTTTGGGTTATGGGCCTCCGGTATCCTCACTCACTCCGTGAAACACAGCGCAAGCACTATTTCACACCGGTTTTCTGTGAGGCCGTGGTATCACTCCGGTCGAGCCGGCCTATTCATGCCGAAGCGTGGCTCTCCCACAGTAGACTTGAATTTTAATAACTTCTATAAACTTGAATAACTGGAAGTGCATATCGCAACAGAATATTTTTTGAACAATAACTCAGCTCGCGGTAATGACGGCAAGATCACACATTAAATCATATTCCCAAAAATCGGAAACCAATAAATTGTAATCAATACAAGACGCTAATGACACCAATTAAATAATGATAAAAAACGTAGCTTATCTATTATATCCGTCGTTTTATTTACGACTGCCTTGCGTGTCCCGCATAGAATTATTTATCGATTTGTATTAGGCCTTCGATACAGTAATGTATGAACCCCGAGGGAAATTCAAGATCATTTTTAATGATATTTTGAAAGTTAACGTCGGATTAAAACGACTTATTAGTGTATGTTTAATGAGATTATTTATTGGTGGATTTATATTAGAAATCTTAAACCTGGATAAATAATTTGTAAGAAGTGAAGCTATGTAAAATTATTATTGAGTTTAATCTAAGCTCAACTTGATATCAAATGAAAAAATATGCAATTTACGTAATTTTAAAGCAAAAGAACAATATAAAACAGTAAATAAGTACAAATCAAATGAATCTTAAGTTAACGTATTTAACAATGGAAAAAAAATGGAATACAGGAGAGCCGCGCTTCGGCACGAATGGGCTGGTTCGACCGGAGTGATACCACGGCCTCACAGAAAACCGGTGTGAAATAGCGCTTGCGCTGTGTTTAACCGAGTGAGTGAGGATACCGGAGACCTATACCCCAACCCCTCCCCACATCCCTTTCCCCATCCCCCAAAGGCCGGCAACGCACTTGTGATGGCCTCTGGTGTCCAAGGGCGGCGGTAATCGCTTACCATCAGGTGATACGTCTGCTTGTTTGCCATCTATACAATAATAAAAAAAGGTACTTATTTTCTTTAAATTACTGTGCATACCCTATTATTTGATCGAAGTATGGACGTACTTCTTTATTAATACTGTTTTCATAGTTCATAGTTTTTCTTAGCACGATCTCAAAGTCCATGCCATATTGATATCTACCATGACTGTATTCAGAATTAGCTGTTTGCTCGTATTACCGATATATTTCTGTGAGTTTATTAATAAATCATGAATATCTCTGTTACGACAGCCAGCTCTTCATATTTTATTATAGTGGTCATTATTATGTGGTAATCATCTAATGCTTCCATCGGCATCAATTCATCGAGTCTCTGATGATTTTATTATGCTTGATACCTAAGTAGTCCTTCATCTGATACGTCAGCCTCTGATAGGACTTGAGAGTCACAAGTCAGTTGACGGCCTTTAGTTGTCCCTTGAAAAAAAAAACTCAAAAACCAAGTCAATTTTTCTTCCTATCTTTGATCGTTTTAATAACTTATATTATTAATAATTTCTTCCACTTCTTGTAATAGGCATCTTTATAAAAAAATCATTACAAAAATTTAAAGCAAAAACGAAATTAGCACTTTACACATACTGTTCCATAAAATATCAATAATAGAGTTCTCAATGAATGTCAAACGATCAACATTAAACCTTTTAACAAGACACTACATTCCCTCTCTCCCAACATTGTCATCAGCAACTTGAATTTCGAAGTCTGCACGGTGTACGTGAGATATGAATTAAATGGTCCAAGATGGGCTACAGTTCTCTTAATGGTCCCGTATATCTTTTTAATTGGAAACCCTTTTTGCGTGGTCAATGTCCGTGAGGAAGCATGTGAGAAAAACACATAGCTTTATGTATGCCATTCATCTTGACGTGTGCTGCTAATCAAGGTAAGAGATGTAGCGATTTATGTTAATGTGTTTTTTTTTGTTTATACATTAAATCAAATGTTTACATAAATTAAAAATGACGTATACATTTTATAAACTATTAAATCGACAGTGTTAGTCATGTTTTAGATATTTAGGATGTGTTTATTAGATATTGGAGGTGATTTTCTTGTTGTCATTACTTAGCTAAAATTCACTAACGTTTATTATTGAATTATATACTGTAATCTCATCCGCTTACAGTCCAGTTTTTGATATCTCACATCTCAGCTGTCACTATATTTAGTTTTGTACCAAATACACATTAATCATGCTTGTTCATTACTTGAAAAACTAAAATTTACCTAAGCATAAACAAAATTAGTTAAATTACTTAACATAAACCACATTTTTTTATTTATTGATATGATGTAAAACTTGACATGTCGCACCAAACTTAGACTTATTATTTTTTATAATTTTTACATTTAGAGTTTAGTTATTTTACTAATAAACTCTCTGATCGTCTTTTAGTCGCTACTAACCTAAAAATAGTCAAAGTTGAGATATGAGATATTGAAAAATGAATTGTAGGCAGATGAGATCAAAGTATATAATCCAACAACAAATTTTAGTGAATTTTAGTTCAGTGATGACAACAAGAGAACCACCACCATTGTTTAACAACGAAGGATCACTTCTATTACATAGGAAAATAATTTGTTTGTTACACTTTCACTAGATTTAAATAACTTATTTGCAAGTTTTCCACTTTTATTTATAATTATTTTTGTGCGTCTTTTTTTATGTCGGCTTTTAAATACTAATGAGCATGAAAATGATTGATGAAATTATTTAAATAAATTACATCACCATCACATCTACAGCTTTTGCTTAGAAAGAAGATCTTGGCCTACTATTACATAGTTTAGGAACATGAATTAACCACTCCACTATATTAAATTTAATGTAGTACTAGATATTTGGTAATCATTATTTTTCTAACGAATCCTTAGCTTAGTCAAGGAACAAGAGTTATGTTGTCATACTAATTCACTATCGAACTTACAAGTACAATACAGTACAATATTGTTGCATTTAGCTTTTATACACATTTCTAGACCTGAATAGTTGACTATAAATAAATAGAATTTAAACAAAAAATCGCTAACTCTTGTGACTGAAACCACTCATATAGCCAGCAATATAAGATATTAGTAAGTTCCAAGTGTCGATATTACCGTTTCTATACAAAATGGTGTGAGATTCCGCCGTGGTCATTCAATATAAACTATTTCGATTTGTTCACCTATTTGTAGGCTTAAGAGATTCCATATAAAAGACATCAACGCGCTCTGGTGTTCGTTATAAGCTTGTTTCTTTTTCAAATGGGTTTTTATTTTTAATATATCCGTTTGTTGTTTTTGCAGTTAATTGTTTAGCGTTGTGTTTTAATTACTTATGGAGAAGTATTATGTCTTCGTCACTGTACTTAAAGCATAAAGGAACTGGTTGTAATTAACATAATTTAATGATTAACATTGTTTAATGTGCTACATAGTATTTATTTACTTCTAAGCATAACTTTAGGGTTCAGAATTTTGTTTTACCACTTAGAGATTTCTAAAAGCATTTTTATAAAATTTCGAATGTGTTATACAACTTAAATAAACGCACGTTAAATTAAATCTATCAAATCTAACAAATAATTATTTTGTTTTTAAAATGCTTAAACCGAAATTTGAGAAGTGGAATAATTTAATTAAAATAAAAGGTACAAAAAATGGCTATACATACACAAGGGCCTATATATGTATATTTTAACCCTACTACAAATAATTTAACAAGAGAACTCGGGTCATACTAGTAATGAAATAAAGCAAAACATTGTTCAATTTTGAGCGGCAGGGATTTTTTACAAGGAGTTTAATAAAAATTATAATAGTAATATAAAAGATAACTAAGATTTTTTAAAATCGATATTGTTAAATTTTGAGCAATTTATTTTAATTATCTATTTTCTTAGACCTAGCCACCAATTTACAAGAGAATAGGAAGCCAAACCCTATCACAACATACACACGAGGTTAACATACGATGTTAAGCAGGAATCCTTAATCTCATTTAATACTCGTAGTTCGTAAATTAAGATTTTTACTGTCATCATTGGTTTTTTATTGTCTTTTACTGAATGAAGATCAAGGAACGCCAGCTTGATCCCGGTCTAGGGCTGTCTAAGCCATCGATCGTACTTCAGGTGCTCCACACTACTTTTTGCCAAATTGAGATCTCCACCTGAAGACTTGAAAGGCTCACTACCATTTTTAGGGTTCCATTCCCAAATCGTAAAACAAGCCCCTACTACTAGGACTCCACTGTCCGTCTGTCTATCACCAGGCTGTATCTCATCAACCGTGACAGCTAGACAGTTGAAATTTTCACAGATGATGAAAAGAGATACTTTGCCTTTTTTACAAAACATACAGAATAAAATTAACATTTATGGGGTCTCTCATACAACAAACGTGATTATTTAAACAGAATATAGATGCTGATACGGATCCCTTCATGCGCGAGGCCGACTCACATTTGGTTGATTTTTTTTATAAAAAATAATGTAACCTCTTTGTAAAATAATGATAATAATGTATAGGAAGCTACTCTGTACGTAGAAGGTAGTTAAACGCAAACACGTTCATTAGATTTATAGTGTACTAAATTTTCAAACAAACACTTAACGGCTACTGCATAGCCTTAAGGCTTTCTAGGAGCCAGTTCTTTGGAGTCCAATTAAATGCGAATAAACTGGCACCTCCCATGTTGATATCAATAAGCGAGCCCGTGAGAGATCCATTTGTATTTGTTAATACCGCTGTGGTTTTGTCAAAGATTAAGTTTGATTCAGAAGTGACATTTTGTTTAGTTTTCATACTTTTGAATCATAATAAGGCTACATAATATAATTGTTCTATTTGATAGTTTCCATACATATCTTAAATAATAATTCATAAATTTTATCTAATTTTGTCTCTAACATTGGATTTCTAATACAAGACAATATTTTTTTTTACAAATTGAATAATGAAAAAAGAACTTCATATTATCCATTACAAATACTTTTCAAATTTAAAATACTATATCTACATCAACATTACTATATTGTCTTGCATTAAGGGTTCATATACAATATGTTTCAAGTTAACATTATGAAACTGTTTACTAAATCGACCCTTTCGTGGGGTAAGTTTCGTATGTATTTCTTGATACAAAAGTTTCAGAAATAGGTCACGTTGTTTTTTTTTTTATGGAATAGGTGGCTAAGGAGCAGACGTATCACCTGATAGTAAGCGATTACCGCCGGCCATTGATATTCGCAACAACATAGGCGTCACAAGTACGTTGTCGGCCTTTGGGGTATGGGGAGCGGGATGTGGGGAGGTTGATTTAAAGACCTATTTACTTTTTTTTGTAAATTCATACATATTTTATATAGAAAGCACCCAAACTCCGAAACAAATATTTCCAAATCATACAAAAATTTGGTCCGATCCAGGAATCAAACCCGAGACTTTAGTTACTTGTGAAGTACCTATTTCCACGTCTGCAGTTTATAAAACGTATATCAGTGGACATGGGAACCGAATATCTAGCACGTTCAATAAATTTACAGAAAGCAATAGCTTCTACTATTAGAAATATGATAGTTGAAATATTTGTTGTTTGCTCACGTGCAGCAATAAACCAATGTGTAATATAAAGATAATTTACTTATAAGACATAGATTTATAATCAGATAAAGACATACCTGTAAGGTCATTGATGGTGACCATAGAATTTCCATAAATATCACTTCAAACATTTCGATTGCAATACTTGTTTAAAAATCTATTTCATTTGTGAAATATAAATTTTTTGTGTTACATAATAAACTATCTGACTTCGTACCGTCATATTTTCAGATCTGTCTCAGCTTCCCACAGGTAGTGTACAGTCACGGACAAAAAATACTTTTCCCGTTATCTTTTATTTTTTCTTGTACACAAACCTTATCTTAAAAATAACGAAGACGTAAAAATAATTATTTGATTTGGTGCAGCCGATGGGAAGTTATGCGCGTACATATATTTGGGCGATTCATTTATATATATATATATAAATATAGATCTTAGACAGACATTAATTTGTAATTATTATTATATTTATTACTTTCTAATAGACAATTACTAAAAATTTACATTCTCGTTCCCATATTTAATCCTACTAATATTATAAATGCGAAAGTTTGTAAGGATGGATGGATGTTTGGATGTTTGTTACTCTTTCACGCAAAAACTACTGAACGGATTTGGATGAAACTACACAGTAATATAGCTTATACATCAAAATAATACATAGGGCGGAGCCGCGGGCAACAACTAGTATGAAATATAAAAAAAAACCTTTAAACTATTAAACACTTTTTAGAGACATACTATTACTGTGTGAGCCTCATTAAAAGTCTGTTAACTTAACACATCTTAGATGAGATCATCCGACAAATAACGAGCCCTATCACAAAATTATTTATTCTGGGTGAGAGTCAAACCTATGACCTTACGTTCAAACAAAAACAATCAGAATTGCGCACTAAGGCAGACAAGGGACAATTAAATCATTTAACATCACCATTGTATGTATCTTCATCCTAGCTAGACAGATAGAAATCCGAAAGAATCCAAATCACATATAATATAGAACTCAAGCCGTTATAATACTTAATATGCCTACTGGGACACATTGAACAACTTCAATTATGCGTCCGTATACATAGGAAGGTAAGCGTGTCTCATGCACGAACGCGATCATAAATTGAAATGTGATATTGATATAAATAAGGGGGATTCCATACGTGACGACAGCGACATAGCATGTGTGATATTATCGCTGTAGGTTTATCTCGGCCCTTATTTATTTCTTTTGATATTAATTGCAAATGTGCTCGAGATAGAGTTGGGTGTAGTACGGCTTGAATATATCGTGTGCGGTATGAAGTAATGTTCGTTTACGATAGTTTTGAAGTTGTAATAAGATTTAAACCATTCTTAGATTAAGTGGTTGAAGGTTTTATCCATGAATACCAACTGATACATATTTATAACTCGTTTTTGAGGTAGTACGGGGGCTTGATAGGCATAAGTATTTACCACAATATCTTTGAAAAGTATCTTCAAAACGTAAACAGCAGAAGGGCACGCCCATAATGTCCCACTGCTGGGCTTGGGTCTCCTCTCAAGAGAGGGTTAAGGCCATATGTGGCCAAGTGCGGGTTGGGAACTGACAAGACTACGTTGTGGCTACGTAATCTTGCCGTTGGATGTTTTTAAGCCGCTAAAAGGCCTCCAACTAAGCTTCACGACTGTTATCCTAGGATTGGGACTAATCCCACCCACACGCCCACCACTGTAACTCCTGTACACCAGGATCAACAGCAGTGACCCACGAACACACCGAGTTATGACACTCGGGAAGTCCCAGGAAAAAAATTAACTGTCTTGGAACCCGCAACGAAATTAATCAGAAGAAAAACAGGAGGAGTTGGAAATATGATAAGTTGTTATCCTAGGATAACAACCGGGACCGACTGCTTAATGTGACCTCCAAATCACGAAGACGATCATGATATAATGCCACCAGCGGACACCCATCCAGTTCCTGACCACGCAATCGTTGCTTACCCTCGGTGATTGTTTCTAATCACCGAATGCAACTGGGTTATGTGCGCCTATATATTATATATTGGTTTATGTAACCGATGTAAAACAAAAATATGTGTCCCCCTTTCACCTAATTTTGGAAGAGGTACACAAGAGTGGCAATCACGGTTGTATTTGATCCTAATGAGCTATTAAAGTAATATTCATTGCCAATTTGTATAGTGACTGGAGTATTTAAAACGACCAATTCAGAATTTTAGCTGGTAATATCAATAATATCAAAATTTGACAATCAAGGTACTCGAGAAAGATTACAAATGTGTAAGTTCACGTAGATCTACTACGTGAACTTACACATTTGTAATCTTTCTCGAGTACCTTGATTGGCAAATTTTTAAATATAACCTTTGCGTATTAGATCACTTATAATTTTATAACAAACGACATGAAATAGCACTTACTACTAAACACTAAAAAGCCGATTCGGCAATACCTTAATTACAATTTTTTTTTGTCAAGTATGGTATTTTTACACCGCCTGTCACAGCTTAATAAGGATTAAACTCCTTATTAAGAAGTGCGAGATAACAAGGTGTTAATCACAATTTAAAAAAAGTTCTCCATGCAACTTATTTTTTACTTATAGACTTTCTATATTCATTTCAAGCGAAGAGTTTCAATAACCATGAATAACAGAAGCAGTTGACCCAATAAATAAGTGTCAAAAATACAATTATTTTACTTAAAAAGTCTCGCTTTTAGCTCAAAAAGTTCGATTTAATCGCAACATTGCAGCGGCGCCATATGAGGATAATTATAGGCAAATTGATGTTATCTTAACGAAGAGAGGACGCTTTTTTATTAAAACCCCTATGGATGTCTGTAACACCGTGGCGTAATTTAAAAGTATTGTAGCATTCGGTTTTTCCTTAGATCTTTTTCAAATATTTAATTTTAAAACAACACAACTTTATATGGCAGTTAATATAATGAGTAATTATACTGTTTGCAATACAATTAGTACAAACAAACACAAAAATACTATTTCATGAACACTTGGGATTATGTTTATAACTGCATATCATATCATATGATAGCGTACAAGACATAGGCTTTCTTTGGAAATAAGATTTTTAATGTACTCCGCCAATCTGACCCAACGGTTTAACAGTCTTCATAGAGTCATTCCAAAGCAATAGGATTAGATATAGATTAACAAATAAAAACGTAGAATTAAGTGTTACACCAGTGCTACGTGGCTAAAAACATGTTTATAATGTTGCAATCAATTAAAATTTTATCAAAATATCACGGTATGATTCAAGAGATTTTCGCAGTCGACTTACTTGCGATGATACACCATGTACTCTATCGATTCCGACATTCCTTTTCACAAAGAACCCTGGTGCTGTGATTTTTACCTAAAGTTTATTTTTAAAATATAAAACTCAATAATCTATACTAACATGTATCGAGCACATTACGAGTTTGATTAATTAACAAGGGTCAAACACCAATGAAAACAGTTACAAAAACGGGGATTATATTATTCCCATTGGGAGACCTATAATCAGTTTTTTTTATGTATGGTCCTGCCAAAATTACTCTCTGATCAAAAGTATAAGCAGAATCCAAGAGTGGTTATCATCATATTCATTGTGAATACAGGCAATACAACAATGTAGTGTGGTAACCCACGCTATGACGGCCTAGTGATGCTTAACTCATCTGCTCAAAAAAAAGTTTAGCTTGCAAAAGTGTTTATATAACCTAACTAGCTGTTGCCCGCGGCTTTGCTCGCGTGGATATTATTAAAATTGCGACTATAATTTGAGATTTAAACTATCCTATCTCTCAAGTTGGATCGAACTGCACATGGTGTGCGAATTTTATTATAATCGGTTAAGTGGTTTAGGAGTCCATTGAGGACAAAAATTGTGACACGAGATTTATATATATTAAGATTGCAGAATAAATTATTTCATTTCATTTCATTTCATTTCTTATGCATCATTAGGCCTCCGGTCTCGCGCTCACCTACGAAACATGACAGCACGCACTCTGTCATTTTATGTTGATTTTCTGTACTAGGGTAGTACCGCCCTGGTCGAGCCGGCCCGTTTGTACTGAAATCAGCGTGGCTAAACTACCTTTTAGTTCAATTTATATTTAAAAAAAAAATCTTTTGTACTAAAAATTCAGTTTTGAAGATACTTAACATTTCTATTGTAACGGTGACAATAGCGGTCGATATTAAAACAAGCCTTCACATTTTTATAAATATTAAAGTATGTAAGATATTCGATGTTCATTACAATATTAAACCATGTAATATGCGTGTATTATTCCAGTTCCGTGTTTTTCCCGAAACACATTTTTTTGTTTGTATGTGTCATTTAATTTTTATTTGTAATATAATAAAACCGGAGAATAGACTAAGTAAGGTTCGTTAGATAGATTGCTAACATTCTAATTACACTAGACTTGAAATATAGACAACGGAAAAACTCTACTCATATCTGATGTATTCCTTATTTAGACACCATTATTATCATTTTGTTACTCTTCTTTCAATATTATTGCTTATCGACGCAATGTATTACAATACAATGTTTTTAGACTGATCCTTTTATACTTACAGAATTAACGTGTGGCCTGGTAAACTGGCTCTACTCTTCCTGATTGAAAGCATAAGTAGAATCCAAAAGTGGTGGTCACCATATTCATTGCGAATGCAAACAATTCAGCGGTGATCCACACCATGGTGGCCTAGTGATGTTTCTGCATAATTGGACCTCCGTCCTCCTACGTGCATCAGTAGTCGTCACACCACTTACTCCTGCATCAAGTGTTGTGGTTGCAAATTCACATGATCCACAAATTGTTGTTCTAAATCTGGTTGTCCCTTGTTCTTTCAACTGCCTCGGTGGCGCAGCGGTATCGTATGCGACTGCTGTGCTTGTGGTCTCGGGTATAATTTGTATGTATTTACAAAAAAAGTGTATTTATATGTATTTCTATTAGTTGTCTAGTACTCATAATACAAACTCTGCTTAAATTGGGACTAGACAGCGTTGTGTTTAGATGTCCGAAATATTTATTTATGTCTATATATATAAAAAAGAATCCTTGAAATGTATGTACGCACATAACTTTGGATCGCCAAATTGGATAATTCTTTTTTTACATGTTTTTTTGGCCCTGCCACAATGACTCTACTCTGCCTGATGGAAAGCATAGATAGAATCCAAGATTGGTGGTCACCATACTGCGAATACAGACAATGCAACAATGTAGCATGGCGACCCACACCATGGCGGGTTAGTGATGCTTCTGCATCATTGGGCCTCCGGTCTCGCACTCACCAACAAAACACGACAGCACGAACGCTGTCATTTTACGTTCATTTTCTGTGCGAGGGTAGTACCGCCCCGGTCGAGCCGGTCCATTTGTTCTGAAATCAGCGTGGCTCTACTACCTTCATTTATTATTATTATTATTTCCTTTATTCCAGTTATAAATACATATTAATTACATTTTTAAATATAAATATAAAAAACAAATACATTTAAAAATATAAAAAATAGTAGACCACCGACTTCGGGTACAGGGACCAAGAAACCGGTGGTTAGGGCTCCAAAGACAGGAACCTCCTCACTATACGTGCCGTGTCAAGGAGGACTGCCTTCTGCATCAGACCCTTGATCCAGCCCTCTAACGTGAGCCTCTTAAGGTGTTGGTCGAGGCTCTTGGCTATCAATCCGTGAGCAGAAACGACTATCGGAACAATGATTGCCGAATCCACATTCCACATATCGACAATCTCGTGAGATAGATCCAAATATTTTATTTGTTTTTCTTTTTCGACTTTCACGAGATTCTCGTCATGACGAACGGCGATATCGACAATCATTGCGCGGCGCTCCAATCGATCTATCACCACAATATCAGGCTTATTGGCAACAATAGTCCTGTCTGTGATAATAGATCGATCCCAATATAACGTAGCACGACCATTCTCGAGAACTGGGTCGGGCACATATCTGTAGTCTGGCACCTCTGAACTCACAAGATGGTATTTAAGGGCAAGTTGTTGATGTACAATTCTGGCTACTCGGTTGTGCCTGTGCAAATATTCGCCGTTAGCAAGACGAGAACAACCAGAAATAATATGCCTGATAGATTCTCCAGGACGGTGACATGCCCGACATATGTCAACCGTACCATCTTTCAGGATATATTTCCGATAGTTATTCGTCATGATAACTTCGTCCATAATCGCACAAACAAAACCTTCGGATTCTCCGAAGAGATCACCATACCGTAGCCAGGATGTAGATGCTTTAAAATCTATATCAGGCCCATTAAGGGCCCGATAAAATCGACCATGAAGTTCTTTGCCCTTCCATACCTCCCTGCGATCATTAGTACTAAGTACTACAGGTTTGCGCCAATTCTCTTTAGCCAAAGCGAGCGGAGTAAGTCCGGTATCCACTGTAACTACACTGCGATGCACTCCCACATCAGTATGAAGGAAATATTCTCTAAGATTGTATATCTCGCGATTGTGTAGGGTCTTGGCATTTAATAGACTACGACCCCCAAACTTTCGCGGGATATACAATCTCATAACCGATGAACGTGGGTGATGCATTCGAAATGCAGTTAGCAGTGTACGGACTCTCCTGTCTAAGGCATCTAATTCGGTCTGAGTCCATCTAAGTATACCAAAGGAATACATCAGAACCGGCATGACCCAACCATTGTAGGCTCGCACCTTGTTACCGCCTGATAAAAGACTTTTAAGTACTTTTTTCAGGCGGCCAAAGAAGCGTTCCCGCAACGACTGTTTCATGTCAGATTCTGGTATTCCTAAGGACTGTGAAAAACCTAGATACTTGTAGGTTTCGGTTGCAGACAGAGATCTAAGTCTTGTAGAATCTGAAAGCTCTGTTCCTTCAGATTCCACAATCACTCCCTTCTTTACATACATGACTGCACACTTGTCTACACCAAATTCCATCTTGATAGAATTACTAAAGTTTTCAGTGACTTTTAGTAACGCTGTCAATTGTAATTTAGTGGGGGCAAGTAGTTTTAAATCATCCATATAAAAAAGGTGAGATATAACTTGATCATCTTTCTGCAACCTATAGCCTAACCCTGAATCCTCCAACAGAGCACTTAGAGGGTTCAAAGCTAGACAAAACCACAAGGGACTCAGACTGTCACCTTGAAAGATGCCCCGCTCGATGTTTATAAGTACGTCGTTTACCGCAGTCTGCCGACATCCAGGATAGCGAAGTACTGTTCTCCATTGCCCCATACACGACTTTAAGAACGTGCACAGAGTTGTATCAATTTTATACAACTCCAGCACCCTCAAAAGCCATGTATGTGGAACAGAGTCATAAGCCTTCTTGTAATCTATCCAACATGTCGCCAGACTCTTACGATTACGACGCACTTGTTGGCTAATGGTCATGTCTATGATAAGGAGCTCTTTAGTGCCACGGGACCCACTTCTACATCCATTCTGAGAAATGGACATTATCAAATTATTATTAATATGTGTAGAAATTTTGAGTCTCAGAATAGATGTCAGAAGTTTATACATGGTTGGTAAACATGTTATGGGTCTAAAATTTTTAGGATCCATGGCACTACCAGATTTATAGAGTAAGTGAGTTATACCGGTAGTTAAAAACTGGGGTAAAGAACCCGAATCCACTGCAGCTTGGTATTGAGATGCCAAACACGCATGTGAGTTTCGGAACCACTTAAGCCAAAAGTTGTGCAGTCCGTCTGGACCAGGTGATTTCCAATTTGGTAATGAACGAACTGCACAACCAATGTCATCTTTACTAATGGTAATGGGTTCCATAGATGTTATGGACTCACATGAGCGCTCGACATCCCGATACCAATCACCTTCTGTATGAGTGACAGGCACTGACCAGATGTTACGCCAAAATGTATTTGTGACATTTTCGTCTGGAAAGCGCCCTTCACCCACACGCGGACTTGGTTCCTCCCATTTCCGGTACACCCACTTCTCATTTCTTTGGAACATTCGATTCTGGATAAACCGATCTACTCGTTTTCTATACCGTCTTATCCTGTTTGCCCATGCATAAACTTTTTGCTTCAAGAAGTCAATGCGCTCTGTGACACTCGACATGTACTGTTGAGGACTTATGGTAGTCCCCAAGAATGCCTGTTTCACAAAGCGCATGACTCTTGGCCGCGTATTGCCTGACTGAAACGTAATTAATTTGCCAATGAGTGTCCTGGTCTCAGTAATACGACGTTCTATTCTGCACTGCCAAGCTGGCACTTCATTTTTTGGTCGAGTAGTAGTGATTTGTTCAACAAATTTAACACCAGCTACTCGACAAACTGCAATAGCAGCACAGTACAAAATAGAATGTGTATCACTAAGATCTTCGCTATTACCAAAATAATCTGGTAACAACGAATTCAGGGCACTCACCAAGGCTAGATTACGTTTATGAATGGGCAAACGGGGTAACCGGGGTCTGTTTTTATAATCAACATGCCGGTACTCCTGAATCGCATCCTCCAAAGCTCTCCTTATCCTATCATTACATTGGGTACTTACGGTCATAACTTCACTCTCCACTTGTTCATCAACATACTCATTGTGTGGTAATTGTGGTGTAGTAGCTACCAAATCCACAGAATGTGACGAAGAAGGGACAGTCAAAGTACCCCGTACGTCAGAGCGTATCCTCTCAAGTACCACATCATCCAGCAGGTGACAACGCTGTATAGCTCGTACTTGATCCGACAATCGCTGTGCAGATACGTATTATTATTTTTTTTTTATTATACATTTATTTCAGACCGAGATCCATATTGTATTGTTAGTTATAAAAGTCTTAACCTAATGTTAGTAAGAGTGAGAAAAAACACATAAGCAAATTAAACTTACACAACATTAACTATGACAGGGTTTGTATAGAATAAAATCAAAGATTAACGGTTAAAGAAAAGTGTGGCGTTATGAAGTTCGTCGGGTCAACTAGTAATATATATATTTGTAAAGTGACACAGGATATACTTCTAGTGCGGGAGTTATATAAAAAAGGAAAGAGATGGAATTCTTGTAACAAAGATAGATGGTTTATCATAAAATATACAGTAAATCTCGTACGGGGAAATGATATCGAGATTGCTGTAGCCCAAAAAGTTTTTTTTATGAATATGCTCTAAAAATTAAGAAAAGTAAATCATACTCTCAATACTGTTTAAAAGTTAATTATAATACAAGACTCCATCGAAATTTTTGGAAACATTTTCTCAGTAATCCAAAGATATAATACACGTACGCAATCGAGTACCTCAACAGAACATAATGTGCGTAATGAAGGATTGCACGTCCAAAATTGTATGTTAAAATAATAAATTTCCCGCGAACTACCATCCCTGGTACGATTATGACACTTAATTGAAAAATTCGGTTATCGAGATCTGTTTTAAGTGCTTTCGTAGAAAAGTTCTCGCTAACGTAGGGTTGACAAAAGTATTTTTATAGTTTCTGCAAAAACAAAATGTTTTAAATACAAACAAATTTACAATTTTTCGTTTGATTTTTATTTTGTTTGTTTTAAAAAGTATTGACGCAGAAATAACTGTTTCAATAGTTTTAGAAATATATTATGATATAAAGAAAGTTTTATGTTTAATATTAATTTTGAGTTAAATACTCGTGTAACTAATAATACACTAACACACACATATATGTTCACGGTATTAACGTTTTATGTTAAGCGTTCGGCACTTTAAAAAATCATGTAATGTAAACTAACTCCAAATTGCTAAATTTGCTTAAGAAGTTAAGGTAGATTTGGGTTTCCGTTCTCTCAGAAATACCATGGTGGCAATGCAAAAGCCAGAACTAGAGAGAGAACCCGGATCATTCTATTACGAATAAAATTCTCCTCTACTACCAATCGGCCCAATCACTGCGTGACAACCCACCTCGATGCAATCAGTTTTGCCAACCCTAGCAAACACCCAGTCTGTCTAAGTAATGGCCGTCGAATACCCCCTTTTAGTGGTCAGTGTAAACAAGAAAATTGATTTTGAAAGAACATACGTGAGTTAATATAAGCCTCACAAGTTCACGGAAACATTTATTTTCAGTTAAGACCGTAGGCTGTATGAGTTGATTCCTTGGGACAGTACAAGCAATTAAAAAAAGCACATTTTTAAATTCATGTTTTAAAATTCGATTATAATAAAATTTATATTTTTTATAAGTAGAAAACATAGGTGACTTCAGTGCTGGTGCTTTTACTCAGTAACGGAAAAAAACTATCACGAGAGACAGCGTAATCAACTGCTTTTTAAAAATTGACGTTGCGTTTGCAGTCGAATCTAATGATTGCATTTTTAACACTATGAACCCAAAAATGTAGATCTACGAAATAAAACAAAACCATCTGAGTGTCAGTCTAACTTAAGGGTCCATAAACACTTGATTAACAACCCCAGTTAAGACCTTTTAGTTGTTGTGATTTACGATATTGTTGTAGAATAGTTATTATCAATACCAAATATAGTTACCAATTATAGTTAACAAATATAGTTATCTGTAATTAACCCATAGAACAAAGAAAGTTAATGGGTTTGATAGCCGTCTAAGTTCAAACTAAGCAGAACCTGAACTATAGTCAACAAGCTAGTGACGAACACACATGTCAATGTTGAAAAGTGTACATATTATAGATAGCTTATATAAACGGTCATAGTTGGAAATTGAATTCTTTACCATTATACAAACCATTACTGGTCAGTCAAAACATGCAAACTAATTTATTGCTCACTCACTGAGCCCCGCGGTATTACAACGGATGTTGTTGTAGCTTTACAATAACAACCGGGCGAAGCTTGTCTTCAAAAAGTCTGCCAGTGAAAGTCCATCAAAATCGGTCCAACCGCTCCAGAGATTAAATGGAACAAACAGACAGGCCGACTTATATTTTAAAATGGATTTTTCAAATGTAAAAACTGTATACATTTTTTTTATAGTCAACTGCCAAAATGACTCTTCTCTGCCTGACGGAAAGCATGAGCAGAATCCAAGAGTGGTGGTCACCATCCTCATTGCGAATAAGCACAATGCAGCATGATGACCCGCACTATGGCGGCTTGGTGAGATGCTTTTTCACGCCCCGCTTTTCTCCGAATTTCTTTGGTGAAAAGAAATTACTAAAAGACTTTTATAAATTTTTTACTTGTATAATACCCACACACAGCATACTCTCAAGCTGAGTTAACTTTTGAACCACAATAACACTATTAACTGTAATATATACGCAGTAATCTCACAATCACAATATTTTGCGAATACTAAGAAAGATTAATCTATAAAAAGTCATAAATCGCGTTTAACCTGTGGTCGGCTTGATACTGATCACAACGCCTCACATTTGCGTGCAGCCCACCTCAGTGACGTGGCGGTAAAAGTTTTAATTCAAATGAGTAATGGAACGCAATTACTGGTTGTTACATTTTTTAATTATAAAAAGAAATGTCCCAATTTTAAATAAAAAAAAATATCATAAATTCTCGTTTTTTTTTCATTCAAAGCGTGTTTGCATGTAATTTTATTATATAAGAAATTTAATAAAGTTGTTTCCAGAAGTTTTTTCAGAAGCCAGAAATGAATGATTATTCAATTATTTTTATTAATCAACTTTTCATTTGCACCTTACTTTGACACTGAAAAATATAATACAACAAAAAGGTCCGATTTTAAGTGAACGCACTTCCTTTTAAAAGCTAAAATCAATCACGGATTGACAATGGCCAGTTCCATTACGTTTGAGTGGACTCATTAAAAATACCGCAACAAATCAGGGGCGTTGGATGTCCAATAATTCCCCCCAACGTATGACTGTGCAGTCCAATTATAATGAAAACAATCATATCATTAAGGGACTCGGGTCTCTCCATAAAATTGTTAGCTCAACAATTGGAATATTGGCTGCAAGTGTGAATACTAGATGTGGTATAGATGGGTTCTGTAACGTAACTCAAATATTCTGTGAAACAAACTAGGGTATTTTAAAAATACAAATGATGTAGCATATTAAACTTGATGTTTACTGAAAGTATTTCCTTATCTAGAATAAAAAGAAATAATTAGTAACAAAATTTGTAAAAATAGTTTAAAAAGTTCAATGTTTTTACAGCTATGCTATGATCATAGGTTGTTAACATTACATATTTAAGAGAGAAAGTCCTTTATTTGATAACCTGATATTTGATTACAAATTAATTAATTCATATCAATCAATTAGTCCATAGGTCCATAGGTAACTTTCTTTTCCAATATTTTAGGATATTTCTTGCTATATTAATCTTTTATAGCATTTTATCTTCTTTAGAGGAATCCAAAATCAAATAAATAAAATTTTACTAAGCGGTCAAACACTATGTCAAAACTCTAACCTTCCGTGTGATGTAACTTATTTAAATTCGATTACAACTTACATTGTGAGATTATCTCATATCATGCCCGCAATGGTTTTATGTTGAGTAAGAATTGAAGTCATAAGTTAGGTTGTATTAGAAAAATAAAACTCAAAAGATAAAGATTGCAATATAAGTAAAAATACCGTATCCTCAGTGCGACCTCCGCTTCGCAATTCCAAAACACCTTAATGGACAATTATGCATTGTGTGTTTAGAGCCAAGTAGATTTAGACTGATAGCCTGCTCGTTACGTTAGTGAGTTAGGGGCGCATACAGACATAGCTGCACGCACGCAAATGCGACCACTAACAGATTTATGCGAGAAGTGATTCGAGATTAGTAGTAAGTCCATGTGCACGCTAATTTTGTTAATGACTGCTGAGGATTTACTTTGTTCGTACTTGCTAGAATGTACGAAAATTACGCCCTCGTAGATACAAAGTTATAAATGTTTTGTGTCAGACCTTTTTAATAAAAGCAGCTTGGTTAAGTTTAAAGAAAAATGCTGCTAGACAACTTTGTTACAGTTACATAAATAGCCGTCAATAGTTCGTTTGTATAACCTATAAGATAAACACATAAAATATCTTGAATCTTAAACTTGTACTTCTCAATAGTACTGAACCTAAATTTCTCAGTCTCATGATTTTATTTATGTGTTGTATTCTTTGACATCTAGCATTTCAATTAAAAAAAAACAAATCATTTTTTTTTAATACTTTTCATAAATTGTTAATATACAGTAGCTTGAAGATCCTGTCTATTCATGCTTTACAGGAGAGATACTAAAGAGCTTCATATCAACAGACGTTTTGAAGTTTTTAAACAATAATTTTAATTAATAACAAATATGCTATTGATTGAATTTATATTGATTCTAATTCAGCTGAAAAAAATTGATGGTCGTGTAATACCCTTTGTTATCTCATCAAAGCCCTTGTATACTGAACCATTTATTCAGCCGTGACCTAACAGTCGCGTAATAGATCCCCTGACTATCCAACTGAAATCTAAAATAATAATGACATAAACATAACTAAAGTGTCACAAAAATACCAAAACGTGACAACACCAATCCGTTTAATACATATTCAATTCGAGCGATTTTAACAATCGATCGTGACCACTCGAGATCTCGATATCTCGCTGTTTTATGAATAAATCGGCAGTAGAGCTCCACTGTACTGCATCGTACCTCATAAACGGTTTAAGCAAAGAATAGATTATATCTGAGAATTCACCAGATTCACGTTCTGCGGTTTCTCACGGTTGGTTAAGTTGACATTGTCGAAAGGCGTGGGTATACAACCTCTTTGCATTGGACAACTTTTTCATAAACTAGTATCATCATAAATTAACTTAATAAAAGTGTATAAATAATAACACTAGATACTTTCTATAAATTGATTACGTGATAACTATTGTGTTTTATATCGTTGGCCAGTATATTTTAAAGCGTTGTGTGGCGACTTCCACATACAGCGACAGCATAACATTTTACAGCGCCATCTACCGAATATACGTCGAACTACGGAGTAACAAAAGAAACGAAGAAACTACCAATCCTGAATCGCGAAATAGAAGTTCTCGCGCCGACTATCATACATACAATAACTTAACATCAACCGTTAATCAGTGGCCCTCCAGGCATGATCACTTCGACTGGTCGGAGGATCCCCCTCTTGTGTTAAAGGGACATGACACCCGTTCCTTTACAAATATTACATTGGGGGGATTATTTTTATAGCCTACTATCTACTCGTTATCAATCCCACTTCTATAATGACTTCCATTCTCTTTATTTGATAAGGCACAAAAAAAAAAATATGACGAGAGAAATGGATACATTTAGGTCAAGAAACAAGACTTGTTTTTTGAAATAAATGAATTTTTAATTGACTAAATAAATATCAAGCATATATTTTACTTTTGATTTAATTGCATTTATATTTGAAACATGCAATATGACTTTTTTTATCCTAATAAGGATGACAATAAGGATATAAGTGTAATAAAGAGTGTTATTTCTCATCAAATGAAAGCATAAAAATAGCTTATGCACCAACTTTTATTATTAGGTGTTATTAGTTAATCTTATCTTAGCTATATATATACAAACTTCTTTTGTATAATTCTATAACTGAGGTTAATAAATAAAGACGCTTACTGTTTGATCGTGATAAAAAACGTAAGCTTTTCAAAAGAAAAAAATCCAGGAAAGCACTTGCAATTTATAAAATGCTTTCCTTATCTATACGTCTATATCTATACAAATAAATAAAATTGAACTGTTTATAATATTAAAATAACCGCAAATTAGTAAATGCATATGTATGTATACACGGTACATATACCAAAATATTTTTTTATACAAGTTTCGTCTTTCTGTCTGTTTGTTGCGGCTAGTCTCTGGAACGGCTGGATCGATATTGACGGGACTTTCACTGATAGGTAGCTGATAATAGGAGTAACTCAGGCTACTTTTTTTAAACTAGCTTCGCCCCGCGACTTCACTAGCGATACGATAATAACCCCGAAGGACACCGCGGAGTTCGGCTAGTGATAATATAAGGTAGGTATGTAAGTGCTATCTTCAAGGATTTTTTTGTATAATTAATTGAAAGAATGTACTCTTTATACTATTATCGTAAACCAATAGAAAACTAGTCAATAAATTATGTTACAATCGATTGAAATCAGTCTAAAATACTACACTACTGTATATTATACTGTGTGTATGCAGCTTTATAGCAAAAAAGGTTAGTTGTGACGGAAGATGACACGACTGTTGACTCAGTTTATTTTCAAAGAATTAATATAAACTTCTTAGTTCCCTTACTTTAAAGTAACGGTTTGTTGACAAGGAAATACTAGCAATGTTCCTTCTAAAAATTATAAACTCGAGAATGAATTTTGTTTTGAAGTAAAAAAAATATCTTATAGTTCATGAATGACCGGACTTTGCTCGGCTTTTTTTTTTAATCAATTGAAGTAAGATCGATTTATCGCCCCCGAAACCCCCGAATTCAAAATTTCATGAAAAACCTTGTAGCGGTTTCTGAAAATCAGATTTTATATATATAAAAGACAAAGTATAATTATTAGTACGTTGATCAAAATCGGTTCACCCAGTCGAAAGTTATGAGGTAACAAACATAAAAAAATACAATCGAATTGGCAACCTCCTCCTTTTTTTAAGTCGGTTAAAAACGTGATCAAATTAGTACTTGAATATGTTATCCACAAATACGGTAAACTACTGACATATTCATTCGGATGATTCAAGTAAATAAAGTAATGTTTGTCTACAACCAGGAAATGAGATGAAGTAACTTCCATACGCTTTTATTTTTAGCTACTTGTCCTAATATTCTCCTAAAAATATCCCATTAATACGTCACCGATAAATATATACAAAGTAAACAGACAGTAATAGCCTATTCCAACAATATAACTTCACGCTTCGTCCCAAATAGGCTAAACACAACACTAAACAGGCGAACAATCCAGCCATTAACACATAGTGTCAATCATTTGGGCTCGTGCTCGACTGGACCCATTTCATGTCAATCTTCAGGATGGCTATGGGGAACTGATGCTATCTCCAATAGAATTCAGTGCTGGTGTGCAGTTAAGGGGGAGTTGGGAGGTGTGAAACAGATTCTTGGCAAAAGTACCTATTAATTGGGTACAAAAAAGGTAATCAAAAATTTGTGATGCAAATTTGAAATCCAGTAAAATAAGCGCGGAGATTAAGTTTCAAGTGTAAGCACATGAAAAGGTTATAGTACTTTTAAAAATTATGGATATTTAGAGTTCAAGATATATTCGTTTTTACCCGACTGTGTCAGAAAGAGGGTAATGTTTTTTTTGATATCAGACGATGTTCAATGCAGATCAACGTATCTTTACTGAAGATATAAATTCCCAAGAACCACATTAATTAATATATTTTAATAAAAACATAGATTAAGAATTTATGAGACACACAAAAGAAAGGATAACAACATTATATTTATATGTCAAAAGATGAAAATAAAACTACAGCTAAACCCATATTTGAAACCGTGACAGCAGAAATAAAAACAGTATGAAAAAATGGGAACCAGCTAGGGATATGAAAAATAAATGTTTCCTCAAATGCGTTGAGAATCTGCTCATTTCTGCCTTTTAAAATCATTTGTTTCGATCATAAATAAAGCAGCAAGTAGCGTCGCAAATAAAACCAACAAAAAGTATCAGTCTGTATAAAGGCTAATGCCTAATAAGTTTAAGTGTTACAAAATAACTTTTCACACCTAATCAAGAGAAAAAAGATAAAACCTGTACCGAAGTCCGTAAGTGTTAGAATGTTATTCAATTGGAATATATTATCAAGCTATGAAGACGACATACTGCATCGATTGCAATAATATTTGCTAAATCAAAATATTTGTAAAGTGAAAAATCTTTAGGCTATTTTTAAATGCACCCATTTTTTTTCTTGTTAAAAAATAGTTATATTTTTGTAATAGTTATATGCTACTAAGTATAAAAGAAATGAACAAATCATCAACAACCCACTCCTTTGCATATGCTTCATTTTAGAAAGGCGGTAATTTGTTTATTTATTTTAAGGAACACAAACAATCGTAATGAAGATAATATTCCTGTTTATTTTACCAAAACTGAACTGATTATGTAAATATCTGTTTAGATTTGTCTGTTTTTCTTGACTTCTTGAATTCCTTAATAAGATGCTGTATAGATATATTCACAAGAATTGTCTTATAAACATACTAGCTTTTTCCCGCGGTTCCACCGTAGTTTGTGTCGGTTATCGCATCAAAGAGTAGCCTTTGTTTCTCCTCACGAATCACAGAAAATTATAGAGCAAAATGCATCGTAATACGTTATTAAAAATACAATAATATTTCACTAAAAGCACCAATTTAATGCCAAACTGATTAAAAAAACAACTGTCATTTAAATTATTAATGATTAACAAACAAACAACAAAAATACCACAAATACTGAACATATCATATACATGCACATACAGATCAATCAACTAATAAGGATTTATCATTTACCCCTTAACCGGCCTTCCAGCCAAGTGCTGTAAACTAATTGTTCTATAGAGCATAATTGCCATTTTAGCGATAATAGACCATTTAAGTTCCAGTCTGGCCACGGCGCCTTATAAGTAAGTTTGAGCATTGACTTTATCACCTCTTTGGAATAAAAAGAAGTGATTCGAATTTCAAACGACAAATTGGGTTTTAGTTAATTACTAGTATGTACAGACCTCATTATGTGATGCAAGTGAATCATTTTCTAGGTTTATCATTTCATCATTACTCTGCCTGATGGAAAACATGAGCAGAATCTAAGGGTGATGGTCACCATACTGATTGCTAAAGCAGACAATACAAAAACGCGGCATCGTTATATTTGTAAGTTTGATATTTCTAGTGTATTATGTTCACGTTGATTTCATTAAATGTAATATATTTTAATTTTTGTAACCAGTTTATTTTAGGTAAACATTCATAAATTCTTAACTCATGTTTGAATGACTCTTATTGTTTTTTTTTTTCTAACTCCTTATCCTCGTAATACAGCACTGTATCATAAACCGATTTCTATTTATTTTCCAACGAGCTTTTTATTAACTCGCAATGTATGTATGCTTGTATGTTCGGATGGAATCTTGCAACTCAATTTTGAAGCAGTTATCTTCAACCCCGTTTTTGCAAAAATTTGCAAGCATATGTATACAGCGTGACAATATAATATTATAATGACATGGAGCTGATCTGATGCTGGAGCTGGAAGGTGGCCATAAGGATTCTGCAAAGACACGTCGCAACATCATCGAGGCATTCCAGGAGAAGCTTGTTTTTTAAAAGTTTTTTAATTTAATTTATAACTATGGATACATTATTATTTGGTTATAAAATGGAATACCCCCTGGCCATCATGGCAACGTACGAGTATGGAATATTTCGATCAACCTATCGTAGTCTACTGCTGAACGAAGGCATTCTCCAAAGAGCGCCATCTATTCCGGTTATAGCTGGCTATGAATACTCAGTATTTCTATAAAAAACCAATAAGGCACTTGAAAAACACTTTAATGAGTAATTATATTGTTTAAAAATTATCAACAGCACCTTTACCATAAGTTAACTAATCGCAGCCGATCAATAAATTCAATATAACAATACACAAATTATCGTTCAACTTGATTTAATTTCCATTCATCATTCATCTTGGCGTAAATTTATCCAAAGTAAACTCACTAACTAGTTTAAAAATAAACTTATGACTTCAACGTAATCGTAACTTTTTGCTGTCAAACCGAAAAAGGTTATATCACACGGTTAATTTAAGAAAAATCGCAAGAAAAAAAAATCGTTACCAACACGACGTCCTTAAATTCGATTCTTGAAATTTAAAATCTCATTCGCTTAACTTAACGGATCGAATGTTAACAATAATTTAGTTCGATCAACAATGGAGTAATGTCTCCTACTTTTTGTCAGTACCAACATAATAACGCAAACAGAATCATCTGTATTTTTATAACCATAGAGTTTAAAGTCTATATTTTAAATCGTTAGGGTAACTTTGTGGATTTTTTGTATTTATAGTCTTTTGTGACTATAAGAGTGCCCGATAATGCTCAATGAGTGTAAGTTATTTTGTTTCGGTGAAAAAATCGCTTTATATGAATAATGCTTTTGTCTCATTAAGCGTAAAAGGCGACCTGGGTGATTTAATACCCCATCACAGTGACTGTGGGCGTGTTTATGGGTTAACGTGTGGAGAGCGGGTAATTCATTATACGTGCAAAAGGGTATAAGGTTAAATTATATCCGGTATATATCTGTGTTGTAGCATCATACCATGAATACTTTTTTCTGTATTGTTATTCCCGTCTAGTGAAGAAATCACGAGGATTGCCCTTATTTGTTATATCTCAATAATTAGCTTGGCTTATCTTATATAGAGCGTTAGATCCCAAACTATGCAGAGACTGTAGTATAATAGCTAGGCTTGTGTCTATTTATGTGTATAAAAATGAATCCCCGAAATATATGTACGCGCATAGCTTCCGATACGCTGCACAAAAATTTCTTCTTTTCAGGGCAAGGTTTATTATGTAGAAGAAAAATTAAAAGATAACGGGAAAAGTTTCTTTTTTGTCTGCGACGGTAAGCTGAGACAGCTATCTAAATATGGCGGTATGAAATTCGCTGGGTAGTATGTAATCAATTTGAGTTACAGTAGAAACGCTAGTGTTCATCACATATATCATAAAATACAATTTAAAATATTCTGTTTTTGTTCGAAAAAGCATACCTCTCGATTCAAATACATGTAGCAGGTAATAATTCTGTATTCAAAGGTAAATTAAGAGATAAATAATACGATTTTTTTTTTATTGGGACTAATCCCACCCACACGCCCACCGCTGTAACTCCTGTACACCAGGATCAACAGCAGTGACCCACGAACACACCGAGTTATGACACTCGGGAAGTCCCAGGAAAAAATATTAACTGTCTTGGAACCCGCAACGAAATTAATCAGAAGAAAAACAGGAGGAGTTGGAAATATGATAAGTCCACTTCCCTCCTTAGCAAAGCGGGAGACAAAATGAAGTCAAAATAGGCAGACACCTTTTTTTAAACCGGGAAGCACCACGGATAAAGTATTAGGGGTCCTAAGTGAGCTATATTTGATTACTATAGTATGTATGGCAGAATCGCCTAAACGCACGGAAATTCACCGCAGTTGACACAAGATCCCCATAGTATACCGCCCCAGATGTCATTTGTAAGCTATTTAGCATTGTGTTACGTTCATTGTACCAAAGACTACACTCCCAGAGAACATGATGAGCCGATTGTTCGCAGCTAGTATCGGGTGTTGAGCATTGACACAATGGTGAATCGACTAATTTAAATGAGTGTAGTTTGCTCTTAAAGTTACCGTGGCCCGTAAGAAATTGAGCGACACAGTGATCTACCTCGAGCCATGTCCTCGACATCCGTTCGCGAACAGATGGAAAGAACTGGTAGAGGTGGCGCCCCTTAGATGATTCGTCCCATCGTTGTTGCCATTCATCCATTAGGTCGTCATAGACATTGGATTGCTGTTGAAACAATCTTATGATTTTATCGCGGTCTCGTACGCCCAAAAAATCGCATTCCATGTTTTGTTTTGTAGAATAGTACATGGCTGCACGTCTTTGCACCTCGAGATCGACCGGAAGAACACACGCCAATACCGGTAAAGCCTCAGTACTAATCGTTCTATATGCTTTGCATAAGAAGATTAATGCAAGTCGTTGGCCTTGTAGCAGTTTGCGACGGACAGCACCTACAGTCGCTCTATCGGCCCATACGGGAGCACCATAGCAAACAGCACCCAAATAAGTAGCTCCATATATAATTTTTAATGTATTAAATGAAAGACCCCATGTGGCAGTTGATATTCTCGTCAGAGCAAAGAAACTTTTTTTAGACTTTTCATTAACTGTTCTAATATGTTCGATAAATGAAAAATTTCTTTCTAAAACTAATCCCAAATAGCAAACCGAGGTTTTATTTTTAACAGTAACATTTTGAAATTTAATACACGGCGGTGATTTGAGGTTACCTTTCAGAAGTAGCTGGAAGGTTTTGTTTGGTGCAAAAGTCAAGCGATTACGTACACCCCATAGAGATACTAAGTTCAAACATCTATTAGCCAGACTCTCAAGCCCCGCTCTAGTATCAGATTTCACCAGTAACAAAACGTCGTCCGCATACGCGTTTAGAGTACATCCGGGTGGTATAGGTATTGTAAGAAAATCGTCGAAGCCTACATTCCACAAGTATGGACCTAGCACCGAGCCCTGAGGACACCCCATCGTAAGCGCCTTCGACACAGAATGATGCCCAAGTCTTAATTTTGTTGTGCCTTGTGTGAAGTATGAGGAGATTAGGGAATAAATATTTTTAAAGCATCCTCTTGATTTTAATTTTAGCAATAACATGGGCCACCACGCGCTGTCGAAGGCGCCAGATATATCTAAGAAGATACCTAAGACGTATTGAAACCTTGACTCGGTGACAGTTTTCCTTAAATAATACGATTTATCAGAATTTATTTTTTTATGTTATAGGGGGCAAACGAGCAGACGTATTACCTGATGGTAAGCGATTACCGCCGCCCGTGGACACCCACAACACTAGAAGCGTCACAAATGCATTGCCGACCATTGGGGTGTCGGAAAATGGACGTGGGGAAGAAGTTGGGGTACGGGCCTCCGGTATCCTGAGTCACTCGGTGAAACACAGCGCAAGCGCTATTTCACACCGGTTTTCTGTGAGGCCGTGGTATCACTCCGGTTGAGTCGGCCCATTCATGCCGAAGCGTGGCTCTCCCACGATTACTTTTATACATTTACGACTACTATTATACTGCCTACTCATCAGCGTTACTTATAAGATCTAAATTAAGTCAAAAAAGGTTAATTTGACCAGCTTTTGCATATTTCGTGGAAATTCTAAAACAAGAGATGCTATTGACTTAATAACGGTATCTCATTTCTCCTAAACACCATCACGTACATCTAACTAAACAGTTGCTGACATGAGGACTTAAAGTCGAACACATCCGTTTCCGCTTGTATGTTCTGCACCATTTAACAACACAACAACTTACTTAGCATGTCACATGTTTACAGAATCATTTGTTTCATGTTTTACGACGTAGCTTGACCTTGAGTATTTGTTAATGAGGTTAAAAACAATGAGATCTTCAATACGATGACTGTAGACTAATTAAAGAAATTTAAGTAACAGTTTTCTAGCAGCAAACCAACTATTAAACTAGTCAGTACTTAGTAAGAGAAAAAAATAATGTAATGTCTATCTTTATATATATAATTCTTCTGTGAGTGTGTATGTCACTAAACTACTCTCAAACGACTGGACCGATTTTGATGAAATTTTTTGTGTGTGTTCAAGGGGATCTAGGAATGGTTTAGATTCACAATTTTGTCCGCTGAACAATGTTTTTTTAATTAAATTTTAATTTATTAGTAGTTACGGCAAAACGACGTTTGCCGGGACAGCTAGTTGTTGTATATAACTCTTCCAATGAAAACTGCTTAGTAAAATCCTACTTTTTTTACAACTAGCAACAAGAGACTAATCTAACCGTGAGCCCATCTTCATAGTCTATTTTACTTCCCCTTTTCACCTAGTTTAGGTAATTCGTACAGAAATCTATATGACGCTGATATTATTATCATGAAATGACTTTATTCTTCTATTACTCACGTATTTCATTTAATTTAAATTTATGACTTGATGTAAATACTTATGATCTGTAAGTACGCCTCCTGAACTTTTAATATATATTTTTTTAGTATCACATAATTTCTTTCTCACTTTGACTAATACGAATATAAAAACAAAATAAATCAAGTTAGATAACCAAGTGAGAAGTACAATATTCATTATTGAAATCGAAGTAATTGATATCAAAATCAATTAATCGAAATGCCAATTGATTTAAAAGTCTAAAATACTCAATATGTCAGCTAAATGTTATCAGGGACGACGAACGACATTATTAAGGGTGACGTTTAAAAAAAGAAAAACCAAAATTAAAAATGAATCGCTGTCACCGCAGATGACCAATCAGATGCGTTTATTTTTTACAACGGTTGTAGAATTGCAGCTCAAATTCGAAAGCGTAATCTAAATGACCTTTATTTCAATATTCACAAAGCACAGTAAAGTATAATTTAATTTAAAGTAAATGTAAAAGCAATTTGTCATTCCATGTGGAACGTTCAAAAGACCCGCCACAATTTTCTTTGTTCCAATTTTAAATTTCATGTCGATTTATCAAAACTCTTGAACTTGAATGTGCTCTTTTTTTTTGTCACTTCAAGTTTATGGTATCAAATAATATGATATTTATAAACTTATTAGCTTTTGCCCATGTCTCCGCCCGCGTGAATGTCGGTTATCGCGGTAAAGAATAGCAAATGTTCTTCCTCAAGAATTAAAGTAACTCTGTGCCAATGTTCTTTGAAATCGGTACACCAGCTTCGCAGTGAAAGCGTAACAGCTAGACAGACAGAGTTACTACTGAATTTATAATATTAGTATGGATTAGAATAATACTATTAAAAATAAATACCATACTACTATTCACTACAGTACCACAACCAGTAACTTTATGTGCTCTTCTAAAGACAATATTCTTAAACACCAACTGTAGTTCCTATCACTCAAATTAAAATGAACTTTAAATTCCAAAGCCAGTTCTATAACTGTAAAAAAAACAAAGTTCTTCCCGCCATAAATTTGCTGGTCGATGACAGCTGTCATTATTTCCCGCGCTACAGCCGAATTTCACTTAAGATCTTCATAATTTTAATACGAATCAAAAACGTGACTTCGACACCTCACGTTCTTATGTACAGGGTGTCCAGATAGAGCTATTATATTTTTATAGGTGATTTTTAAGCATGATTAATAAATGATCAAATTTGAATTTTGATCGGTTTTTAAGATTGTGTGATCTTCAATGTTCAAATTCACAACGCTTGACGAAAAAGGTTGTAGTCGTGTTATCCATTACTTACAAGTTCGTATTATCTTTTATAGGCTATATTTCTCTTTAATGAAGTTCATTTGAATATCAAAAACTGAATAGTAAAAATAAACGTATCATCAACCTCGCTGCCTTTAGAGATAAGATAAATAAAGATAAGATTGGTTTAAAAGCTAATTGTTGTGTAAATAAAGAATGGAGAAACTGGAATAAGTGAAAATATTTGTGGAATTTATTAATAAATTTATTTTGAAATTTATTTCTATAGAATTGTTATCTTAAGTGTTTAAATAATTTGGTTATCGTCTTTAACCTACTCCAAAAAAGGAGGAGGTTTTCAATTCAACCATATATATATATATTTTTAGTTAAAACTTTTGACATATAAGTATATACAAATAAAGGTACGTCAAAACATCAGTTCCCCAAAACACGTAAGTAAATTCTGAGCGATCTTTTCTCAATAAATACTATTGAGAAAAGATCGATCAGAATCTCCTATTATTTTTTGTATGAACTAAAATTATGAAATTGATATACTAGAAATACATTAATAAATAGAACTATGATAAACAAATTATCTAGATTCCTGTTGTAACTCCATAGGTTGAAATCGGTAAGGATTAAAATTTTATTATTAAAATTCTATTAAATAGTGGTATAAGTAGGTACAAGTGACTTTGATTCTAGTATATATTTCAACAAGTTCCGTCCATCAAGTGCCAACAATCGAGAGTATGAATTAGATAAACAAATTGTTTAATTTTAAGCGTGTCACTCATAAATAATAAATAAATAAATAAATATAAATATTTCGGACATCTAACACACAACGCCATCTAGTCCCAAACTAAGCAGAGCTTGTATTATGGGTACTAGACAACTGATATAAATACTTAGATACTTTTTTTTGTAAATACATACATATTATATATAGAAAACACCCAAACTCCGAAACAAATATTTGCAGATCATACAAACATTTGGTCCGACCCGGGAATCGAACCCGAGACCTCAAGAACAGCAGTCGCGTACGCTACCACTGCGCCACCGAGGCAGTTGGCCACCGCCAAATGTACATACAACCTAATATATACGATTATACATCTAAGAACAACCTGTAGACAACAACTGTAGACTGTATGCATTTAATTGAAACTAAAGGGACTTTCGTACCCACCAATAATGTAATGAGACAGTATTGCGCAGGCGCTGCAGTGCTGATAAAATAACACTTCATAATTTTACAAGAATTATACCATCGGTACATCGATACAGATTTTACGTGTTGAATGTCGAAGTCAGTTGTGGTCATTTGGTTGTGTTCTTTTTGGAACCTTGATATAATCTTCTACTACTGCTGGTAAGAGGTTGTTGAATTAAAACGAGAAATAATTAGACAGTCATATTAAAAATCGGGGTATTTTTTTTAAATTTATATAGTTATTCAGTTTTTTTATGCATGGCCCTGCCAAAATAACTCTACTTTGCCTGATGGAGATCATAAGCAGAACCCAAGAGTGGTGGTCACCATACTCATTGCGAATGCAGACAATGCAACAAGCATGGCAACCCATTCCATGTCGGGTTAGTGATGCTTCTGCATCATTGCAAATAATATCTTATTTTTAAATATTTGGTTATATTTGGATGTGTTTGAACCATAACTATATATTTTAATATATTCCACATATTGAAAAGCGATATAACTTGATATTTGTTTATCTTATCTGTGTTTGTTCCAACCAAAAATATGACAGTCTCTAACCAATGTTGGCCAAAACCTTTACCAAAACCTGTCGAAAAAATGCATTTGCGATATCACCTACCTTTCTGATACTAAAATTATTCACATCAAGATTAGACTTTCAAAAGGCAAAAGGGTAAGATCCAATTTCAAAACTAAAGAGGAGCTTGGGTACTAAGTGAAACATTCCATTTTGAACAACGCGTAGGACGGTCATCAAGGCTCATTAAGGTTAATATCAAATTTTGAATGAAAATCGATTTAAATGTATCGATGAAAGTACCGATTCGTATCGATTATATCCTTAAGGCTACGGTTACGTAAGAAATTTACTTAATGACGCATTTAAAATGTAATAAATTATTGGGGAGCGATTTTGGCAACGCCTCCTGTAAGTATACGTTATATGTTTCGATCTGGTTTTAGAGAGAAAATGTGATACTTCAGACACTTTAGACCTAAATTCCAGTCAAAATTTAAATTTTATAGTAGACTTGGTAACGGCTTCACTCGTCTGATTATATCTTATTTCATGCTTCTAACTTTGCAATGACGAAATTTAATATATCCGTTCATTAAATAAATAAATAAATATTTCGGACGTCTAACACACAACGCCATCTAGTCCCAAACTAAGCAGAGCTTGTATTATGGGTACTAGACAACTGATATAATCTATACATCTATACAAATAAATAAAATTGGAGTGTCTGTTTGTAATATTAAAATAACCTTTAAGTTTAAACTAATACTAAAAGACACTAAGATAAAAATAAAAAGTTATGAGTAACATTAAAACACGAAACTTTCAACAATTTATTTTCTTCTCACAATGTTGATTATTATAATTATTGAAACAAATTTCATTTACGGTTTGTTTACTTTTCTACGGAAAGAGAAAACATGAGTCATTAAAATAAATGTATTCCTATTAAATAACAGTTTTTCTTTACAATTTTTACGTAATCAATACTTTATACCAATAAATAAAATTGAAGTGTCTGTTTGCAATACTAAAATAGCTGCTTTTTAATAAATACATATGTAGGTATACACGGTACGTATACCAAAAATGTACTTTAATTTTTTTTTGTCTGTCTGTCTGTCTGTTTGTTCCGGGTAATCTCTGAAACGGCTGGACCGATTTTGACGGGACTTTCACTGTCAGGTAGCTAATTATATAAGGAGTAACTTAGGCTACTTTTTATAGACTAGCTTCGCCCCGTGGCGTTACCCGCGGTACCGCAATAACCGCGGGTAACACCGCGGTGTTCAGCTAGTATTTTATAATTCTACGCCTCCATAACCAACATAAAATTATGTTACGTAAATAGTACATAAACCATTGGTTCATTACACTAATTAGTCTGAAATTCGAGCAGATATGATTTATGAATACAAATTAGATACCATATTAATATTTATGGCATAAATTCAAAGTGGTTAGTTACCGCCAGTTATAGGCTGTATCTGTTGTAGTAAAACTCAAGTAAAACGCGCTTTATCTTATCTGTAGGACAGTTTACGATACCCATATGTGTATGTTTTGATTATATTGTGTGATAGCTTAAGGGGAGTGTGGATGTGGTTTATGAATAGAATAATGTACTTAATGATCGAAAAGAATGTTTTTTTTTGTTTTGTAGACTCTTGATTGTGTTTGAGGTTGAATCTTTAATGAATAGTCTACACATGTCATAAAGTTCGTCAGGTCTGTTGGTGGTTAGTAGAACTTACTGCCAAGTTAGACAGTTGGGTTTGATGTCCATTTAGAACAAATAATTGTGTTATCAATACACACTCACGTTTAGATTATGCGTATGCAGATATCAGGCAGAGTAGAGTCATTTTGGCATGGCCATAAAAAAAGTCTGTGTTCTGTGCCTAGATGTGTATATGATGTATAAAATTGATTTGTTATAATTTGTTGGTATTTAAAAATAAATAAGTATGTTTATCAGCAATTAGATTGTCATAGTAACCGCCCGCGTGTATGTCGGTTATCGCGGTAAATAGTAGCCTATGTGTTATTCTGATGTATAAGCTATATTACTGTAAAGTTTCATCCAAATCCGTTCAGTAGTATTTGCGTGAATGAGTAACAATTATCCAGCCATACTTACAAACTTTTGCGTATAATATTAGTAGGATTATTAAACTAAATGTTTTAATGAAAAATGTAAAATAAAGTAATATAAAAGATTTGCCTTTTTAGTACTTTAAAGTAAGTATCTTAGACTTCATCGTAGAAACATAGTTACTAAAACCAACCAATCGAAATCAAATCACTACCAAATCTACTACAATTTGTTTTCATATTTTAATAAACTAGACAATATTTCATTATATCTGTGGACTAGGACTTCTTTTGTCTGAAATTAGGATAAGACTTATTTTGCCAAAACTTTAAAGCCTTGAGTCCTGTCATCCTAACTTTGAACTTCAAAGGGAATTTAGTAATTTATAGAAAATTTCTACACCTTAACAGCTATACGATTTAATTAGCCAAATTTACATAATATAACATTTTTTTCTCAGCAATTAATATTTAAATACATTCGGCCTCCTACAAACCTTAATGAAATGTTTTATTTACAATACAAACGTATAGAGATGTCATATTTCATTGGAACGAATAAAAGATCGCTTTCTTTGATATAATTAATGAATCGGAAACGTTTATGGTGGACATGTGTAAAATTATTGAATATGTTATTGCGTCGTAAATTCACGCGATTGAGGTATTGTGCGTGTTCTCAAAGCGTGTTGATTTATTTGGCAAATTACTGTCGAAGCAAATTAGCGGGACGTTTAATTGTCTATTTTACGGTTCTGGTAAAAAAAAAACATTTGTTGCGTAAACTTAACTTAAAAGGGCTTGTTTTACAATGCCTTTTAATATCTGGCTACTTATTTGGTACGAGTATAGACGTGCTTTGTGCAACAAGTTGATCAAAATATACTATCCATAACGATATCGCAAGTGTTTACAAAACAAAACACACGCACTCACAAAAAACTTTAATCTTGATAGATTAAACTACGATTAGTCACCGACTATTAACCGGTAAAAAAAACCGTAATAACTTAACACGACCAGGCTTTCCCGCGCACGCGTCCATGCGTTATAATTGTTCCTAACCACACTTTATCACTTATTACAGTTATTACTACATTACCGGTAATTACCGGTAATTGTGACGTTAATCGGTTATTAAGACTTTAACAATTAAATGAAAAGTGGTAGATTATAAGGGCTTTTTACTTGAGAAATATATGATAATTGTAGACAAATGAGGATGGTAAATACACGATTATGTTTAGTAAATGTTCTAATTGGTTTTCTAATAAAATTATGTCGTTATAGCAATTTTGAACACTCTTGTGTTTGTATTGTTTTAAACTTTCATGGTCAGTAACATTAAAATAGAAATCTGCGGGATTGGTACCGGGGACGATCGTAATAAAAGACTACGAAATAGGGTAGACCGATACGTCTGCCAATAACAGCCCACCCGCAAGATCTTCAGTTACTCCGTGATCATGGGGCTTGCAACAGCGCTGAAATATCGGATACTCACAAACAAAAAGGTACATGGTAGCAATCTCGCAGATTCCTATTTTAAAGTCTCGTGTTTACACAATACACCGTATAAACACAAGACTGTATATTGTACATAAGCTTTCTACAAGCAGTAGCTACTAATTGTAGAAAGGATATTGTGTAGCATGACCAGACATTCAAAGCCGATCTTGAACACCGGCACTACAGAGAGTAGGAAAACTTGACTCAAACCTTAAACCACCTATCCGACTGGTTTGTGTGGTATAGTAACCCAAAATCACCTTTCTAAGGAAATGCCTATGACTAGTGAATTTTTAAAGACAGTATATGTGATGTGATGTGAGAATGGAATAAATTATTAGAAAAACCAAAATTTCTGTCATGTTTCTGGCATGGTTAGAGAAGCTTTTATCAGGATTGATGTGTGTAACTTTCTTTGTGTACTTGTTTGAATTTTATATAGTGAAATTGCAAAGGTATAATAAATTTCAAATTTAGTGTTACGTTTGCATCACTTCCCGTACAAATATATCATTATGAATACCTAAAAAAATCACGTACATAAATATATCGAAGTACAGGATATGACTAATAAAAAAAATTAACAAACAATTAAATCGTCTAACGCAACTTCTTACAAATTAGTGTATCAAATTAAAGACTTTCATTTCCGCTTTTACTTGTACTGTGTTGATTTTCTATGATATTCAGAAAGTGGGAAGTACCCTACATATTTTAATTCGGTCGTCTATGGTTCACAACTTCGTCGTATATACTTGTAACTTTATCTATACTCAAAATATAAAGCTGAAGAGTTTGTTTGTTTGTTTAAACGCGCTCATCTCAGGAATTACTGATCTGATTTGAAAAATTCTTTCAGTATTAGATAGCCCATTTATCGAGGAAGACTATAGGTTATATATCATCACGCTAAGACCTATAGAAGCGGAGCTCTAATAAAGAATGTTAGGAAAATGGGGAAGAATTATCAGGCTACGGGCAATAGGAGGCGCAAACGAGGTTGCGTGGGTCGGCTACTCTAGATATATATATATATATATATATATATATATATATACGGTTGACGTATGTGACTGCTGACCAAGAGGTCTCGGGTTCGAATCTCGTGCGTCAGAGAGCACATAAGGTGGTCGGTACTGCGCCTGATCTCTCCCCGATCGTGTCGTAACCGTCCGATCGGATAATGAGAGTGAGGGAACAGAGAGTGCACCTGTGTTTGCGCACACACTTGTGCTCTATAATATCTCTTGCGTAACTACGATCTCAACAGAGACCAACCAACTGGTTGGTCTCTGTTGAGACTGGCCGCCGTGGCCGTAATCGGCTAGGAGAACATCATCCTACTAATATTATAAATGCGAAAGTTTGTAAGGATGGATGGATGTTTGGATGGATGTTTGTTACTCTTTCACGCAAAAACTACTAAACGGATTTGCATGAAACTTTACAGTAATATAGCTTATACAGCAGAATAACACATAGGCTAGTATTTGCCGCGATAACCGACATATTCGCGGGCGGAGCCGCGGGCAACAACTAGTCATATATATAATATATAGTCAGAATAGAATAGAATAGAAAACTCTTTATTTGCACTCCTTATTACAGAGTTAAATAAGTACATAATACATAAAATATCCGAAGTGTAGTGTACAAAGTCAGGTTCGCTAACCACTAAGTTAAAGGTTTCGTGTTAAGTTCCTGACCAGGTTCTGCGTCTGAGTGTAATTTATCTATATTACAATATTATAAACCGCTTATAATTGTAAAGGAGCAAACTACACAGAACAACACCATTGCAAAGAGATAATAAAATGTGTTACAAAATTTATTCCAACCCTTTTTTCAACCAACACCTTTTTCTAAGGAGAGTTTTCAACAAATTGTTGGTGAGTGAGAAACCGGAGGCTCAATGATGCAAAATCATCACTAGGCCACCATAGTGTGGGTCACCATGCTACATTGTCTGCATTCGCAATTAGTTTGGTGACCGCCACTCATGGATTTCGCTTATGCTTTCTATCAGGCAGAGTAGAGTCATTTAGGCAGGGCCAAACATAAATAAAACATGAAGAGCAACAATGCAGCATGGTGACCCACACCATGGTGGCCTAGTGATGCTTCTGCGTCATTGGGCCTCCGGTCTCGCACTAACCAACGAAACACGACAGCATGATTGCTGTCATTTTACGTTGATTTTCTGTGCGAGGGTAGTACCACCCCGGTCGAGCCGGCCCATTCCTGCTGAAAGCAGCGTTCATTCATCTAGACATAAACCTAACTTATCATAAATCAAGTTGTTCCTAAGTGAACGCTAGCGCCGCGTAGATTAAAACAATAATTTGAGTTTCAATTAAAATGCAATGATTGATGACCATCTATTTCATACCCGCACAGCTTCCGTAATGCTCCAGATAATGATTGATGAGATGAACACGAATTAATGATGAATGATTATGAGCTTAAAGATGTTGATATTGTGAGAGTAGGCTTTTGTATATTTAAACAAAACTAAACATGAAATCTGGACATGGACTAAGTTCTCTAACTTCAAGAATTTTAGATTTTAAGCGTTTTGGTAAATTAATTTAAGCAAGCAGCAAAACATAAAAAAAATAATTTCAGCAGGCATGCCAATGTGGTGTGAGCTCACATTGCAAGCGAATGCAGACAATGCATGAATGCAGCATGGTGACCCACACTATGGCGGCCTAGTGATACTCCTGCATCTACGTGGCTCTACCTTGAAAACCCTACTGTTTTATAAATTCGTCTTTAATCACATTTTACTTAAAATTAGCCGACCCACGCAACCTCGTTTGCGTCTCCTATTGCCCGTAGCGTAATATTTTTGTAAAATTCTTCATTGGTGCTAAGCTCCTATAGGTTTTAGCGTGATGATATATATATAAATATATGTATATCGACGTAGGAATGCATATTTGCTGTAAGTAGGCATATTGCAATTGTTCACCAGAGCCAAAAAACTTTATTGATTTCGGAAAAAAATTAATAGCTTCTGACCTATCCATGATATTGCTACCATTTTTGGAACATAGGTTTATTTAACTGCCAGTCACCATTTGCAATGTAAACTTTTTATCCAAAGTTACTATAAGTATGTGTTTGGCTAGTTACAGCAATCAGTTTTTTAAATCACATACCTTTAAAACGCTGTAACTAAGGAAGAAAAATGTACGCGTAGATGGAAATATTATCAATTTACAGGCGGTAAATGTGCTGTATGCAGTAAATTTATTTATATGGGTACTGCAATTCAAGGTGTAAGATTAAATTTATAATTATGATTAGATCTAGAAATGCAGTGGGTTAGTTGGTAATGTAATGTTTGGTTGAAATAAAATTTCGTAAATGGTTAATTAAATAATTATTTTATTTTATTTTATTTTACAATTGTAGGAAAACTTACTTATGGTCTTTTAAATTGTTGAAACAAAATTTTAAACTCTAATTATACTGCCAGAACTTCTTTTCAACAATACAATGAATTAAGAAAGTATTTTCCTCTTATATATAAGAGATAAAACATAAAAAAATACAAAAAAAATAAGGCTTTAAAACTAATTAATAACGCTAGATGTAAATAAAAACATTGTATGCAATCAAAAAATATTTATTTAAAAGTAAAAAACAGAAACTTAGTAGCAATTTGCCTTATTTTAGAACGAAAATACAATTATAATTGAAACTTAACATGAAGACATTGTGTTCAATCAAAAACATGTAATAAGGGAAAGGTAGTAGAGCCACGCTGATTTCAGCACGAACGGGCTGGCTCGACTGGGGCGGGACTACCCTCGCACAGAAGACCAACCTAAAATGACAGCATTCGTGCTGTCGTGTTTCGTTGGTGAGTGCGAGACTGGAGGCCCATAGATGCAGGAGTGACGGTTAACGTGATAAGTGTGTGAGCGAAAGAGTGCTCGCGAAGTCATAGTAAGGTTGGATCGAACCGTCGGCTAGGGAGACCCGTAGAAACGGTGGTGCCGCTGGCCGCCCGCGGCATAGAGAGGGATCCAACCACGGCTAACCACGCTGGGAGGCTGCCCCGTCAGGTCGCGCATAATCCACGGAGTGGCTCGTCGTGCCGGTTGGTGACCGGACGGTGGGACCAGGCGACCATTTCCGGGAGGACTCAAGAACTACTCACCAGAGTTGTCTCCCGTACTGACACCCTTGTACCGCCTGTCCTATTCCTCAGGACTTGTTCCGGGGGCTTGAAGAGAGGCGAACGTTCAACCTAAAAAAAGGTGACCGTTCAGACCCGGCTGATTACCGACCTATAGCCGTAACTTCCATTGTCTGCAAGGTGCTCGAACGGATCATCAACAAGCAATTGGTCCTCTACCTGTAAGATCACTCCTTGCTAAATGATCGGTAATATGGCTTCAGGCCAAACCGATCCACGGGTGATCTTCTAGTGTATGTCACTCACCTTTGGGGTGAAGCTATTGATGGTCATGGGGAGTCCTTGGCCATTAGCCTCGACATGGCCAAAGCTTTTGATAGGGTTTGGCACCGCTTGCTTCTCTCCAAACTTCCCGCAGTCGGCCTGCCTCCCAAACTCTGCACATGGGTCTCCGCATTCCAGCACCAGCGCCGCAGTAAGGTCCTTTGCGACGGTGCGGCCTCTGATTATCGGCAGGTAAACTCTGGTGTACCTCAAGGCTCTGTCCTGTCGCCCACGCTGTTTCTTCTGCATATCAATGACATGTTGGCCCTAGGCAATATACATTGCTATACAGACGACAGTACAGTTCATGGGCGATATTTTGGTCACCCTACAGCCAAGTCTGCAGGTGTTGAGGATAAGCGACAGGATTTTGTCGCTGAGCTCACCCTGGTCCTAAGCCGCATCTCTCAATGGGGCACTGAGAATCTGGTCGAGTTTAACGCCAAGAAAACACAGGTGTGCGCGTTATCTACCAAAAAGTCTCCCTTCCTTCCCTTCTCCACTTTTCGGAACACTCAACTGCCCCTACAAGATAAGCTCGGTATCCTGGGTATGGATGACTGCCATGACCTCAACATGCGTGAGAACATCGAAAGCGTCGTTAAAGCGGCCTCGCGAAAGTTAGGTGTACTTAACAAGGTGAGACGCTTCTTCTCGCCCGGGCATCTGTGTCATCTCTACAAGACCCAGGTTCGCTCGTGCGGGGAGTACTGTTTTCATCTATGCGATGGTGCCGCACAGTATCTTTCGATCGGTTGCAGCGGCGAGCAGTCCGCATCATCGGTAGTCCCGAAGCCACCGAGTTTCTTGAACCTCTGCAGCTGCGAAGAGATATCGCCTCTACGGCAGTCCTCTATCGCCTGTATCAAGGAGAGTGTTCTGAAGAGCTCTTCCAACTGGTTCCCCCTTCTCCATTCCTCTACAGGACAACACGTGCTGGCCTTCGCAGTCACCCTTTTAGAGTAGAAGAAATATAAATGATTTATCAAAATGCATTATCTCAAATTCCTAAAAAACCGTGTGTCTAAAAGTACGTGATGATTTGCTGTAAATAACGAAAACTAAAACGATAGGTTCCCTAAACTTGCTGTAAGTAAACGAATGTAAAAATCACACACCGCAAATATGCTGTAAGTAGCGTAAAGTTTTTAAATGGGAAGAAGTAAGTATTTGTAAAGCAAAAAATGCAGTCTTTCTTTTGCTGTAAGTATAAAATGTCTAAAATGACTGGATTTTAGCCTACATACAGCATTTAATCTTGCTAAAAAAAATATAAGTACGGGCGTTTTCAACGGCGTATGTAATTTTTTTTTCATCGTAGAGCCACAGGACCCGGGTCAGTCGATGCGGCTTTTTTTTCTGATTCTAATGATGGTAAAAAGTCACTTTAGGTATTTTGTCTACTTACAGCAAATATGCTTTCCTACGTCGATATATATCCTTCCTCATTAAATGGACTATCTAACACTGAAATAATACTCTCCCAATATGAACGTTACCTATTTTAAACTAATTACTTCGTAATATTTTTATTTTTCTCTGTATCTAAATCTTTGTACAGTTCCGACAATCAAAATGTAATAACGCAAATATTTTGTTTATTGGCTTCTTTATTAATCAAGGTAATTATACAAATATCAAGTAATGTTCGTGCTTCCTTGGAAGAGAGATGATTTATTAAAGTTAACGTGATATTTCCCATACATAGCATATGTCATTAAAGTATATCTCTGTAATAGCTTAATAACTAAATAATGCAATGGTAATTTTATAAAGAACTAGCTCACCCGGCGAACTTCGTAGCGCCATTTTTTGAAGTGAAAACTTCTTTAGCGGCATTTTGCACTGTTTTGAGATGGGTAAGAAATGATAAACTAACGTCAGAAACACGCATCAGGACACGTGACCTGATCGAATATTCGTAAGATGGTGACGTGACGTAGGAGAGGAAGTAATATCCCCCTGCCCTTTTTACCGCGAGGCGAAAATGTATGCCCGGGTAATATGTTTATACTGTATCAGCATTTCAGTAGTTATCGGTTCTCAAGGAATATTAAAGCCAAATCAAAGCATAGATTCGTATAGCATAGTTTATTGTGTTTAATATATACAGGAATTAAAAAAAAACAAAAATGCACAACGTTAATGATCAAGTTTTCACTTTTGCCGTCACTCCCGGAGTGCAACCCGTTGTTTTTTTGTATATCGCCTTAGATTCCCACGGGTAGTACATTCGTGGACTAAAAAGAAAAGCTATTTTTTGATTTTTGATACAAACCTTGTTCTGACGATAGCAAACACATATAAAAAGAATTATCCAATTTTGTGCAATCGAGCGGAAGTTATACGCGTACATACATTACAGTTATTCATTTTTACCCGACTACGGCAAAGAGGAGGGTTATGATTTTGATAGGCTATTATTTATATAGATTCAATATTAAAACGTATTTTGCCAAAAAGCTTGTTATGTTTAAATAAACTTAGTAAAGTTTCTTTTTTTTTAAATTGACAACCGAATTTCTGTAAAATAACGATGCATAGCTTACGTACGCTAAATGTTAAAGTATAATTAAAAATTGATTTACAAGAATTACACGTTTTAAAGTACAATTTTAACAAAAATAAAACCGACTTCCAGGTTCGATTTGATTTCTCTTGGATGCCATAGTCAGATATTAATGTCCTTATCATGGTACCACCGTTGGAACATCTCCTTTCCATTAAAAAAAGAATCATCAAAATCGGTTCATAAACGACGAAGTAATCCGCGAACACAGATAAAAAAAAATTGGTGGAATTGAGAAACCTCCTCCTTTTTTGTAGGTTGAAAACGGTGCTGATCACAAGTTAATATGTTTATATTATGTTAAGTTGTAATGGCACTGCGTGCATTTTCGTTTTAATAGGGAAACCTTAGACAATTTCATTTCTAATGATTTCACAGTAGATGTACCTGATTACTATGAGTGTCATTTTACATTACTACTAATAAAATTCGATCGCATACTTTCACTATTTCTCTCAGTCATTTTACAACCTAAAAAGTCTGAAAGTTTTGTAATACACAAGGTTAAAACCGATTCTTTAAAAGCGTGCAGAATTCTTTTTTTAAATGTAAGTGAATTCAAGTGGTTTTTGGTAATAAGGAAAATTCTCAAATAAGGATAGGAAACAAAAAACAGGTGGCAAGAGAAAGATAGGGTGAGGGATAATAATAAGTCCTGGGTGGGAAAAAGCACTACCTACAATTTTTTTTGTAAATAGTGGTATAATAATATGAAATTTGCATGGTGTTGTAACTTACTTATTATTTATTTATTTATTACTTTTTTTATTTAAAATGTTTTGGTGCCCCTATAATATTAATTTCTTTGCAAAGTATATTTTAAATAGATACCATAGAAATACCACACTTATCGAATAAATAAGGACAAAGTTACAAGCAAATGCTAATAATATAAGTATTTTTTAAATTTACAAGTAACGCCCTTTCTAATGATACCAAACACGACATATTTATCCAAAACTTTTATACAGTACTTTACGTCGCCTAGAGGGCGCCACATTAGATTCAGTGACACGCCCCATAGCCTATAACCAGTAGACAATCATGCCGCTTCTAACGTCACCTCATTTGTCCAGTTCTAATGAGTAATTAAGGAGCTATGAGGGAACAAATGAATATACATACATACATAGCCTGTCAAAATCATAACCCTCCTTTGGCTTTGCCGTAGTCGGATAAAAATAAACCTAACCTTTTTAACTGATTAATTGTATGGGTACTTAACAGTTTAACCTGTGAGCGAAACAAAACCACAAAGTAAATAAGTTAAAACCTATACACTTTTTGTTCTTAAAACACTATCAGTATTATTACCAACTCAAATACTAAAGTTAATATCTTTTTGAATATTATTCATGAAGGTTCTACCACTCTTGATAATTACACAATATGTTAGCAGCGCACATGGATATGTAAGGCACTGCAATTTGTCCTACACATAACGTTTCAACCACCCAGCACCATACGAATTCAACTCACGTCTTCATCTAAATTTATCCGATCAATCATGAAACAAGAAGTATATCAGATTGATACGAGTACCACAAAAAATAAGTATAGCGATGTACGGTCGCCATAAAAAGTGTTTAGCTAGAACAGTTTGAAATGCGTGCACGTGCGATGACGCGTGGATGTCATGCCGAGTTGTAACTGTATTGGGTTTATATATGGTGTTTGATATTTTTGTAACCCGATTTATACGATTACAGGGGGTTATGCTTTTATCTTTCAGATCATTGTTTAATTTTTTTTCGTAAATATCATTTTAAATGTAAATATAATTATAAACTGCTCCGTATTTGTGTAATGATATAGAAGACAAATCATCAGACTGTTCTTTTGATGGAAATTAACTACCTTTAACATGAACATCTGCCACTCAGAAGTACAAGCACGTTGCTGGTTCTTAAGAAGAAGTACGCTTTTATACCTAGTACTGCCCAACTGCTCTTTACTAGCTATCGTAAATATATATATCAACCTTACATTTTAAAATGACTATACAGTATGAGTCTCCAATAAAAATTTTCCACTCCATTCGTGTCATCATTATCATCATCAATAGATTTTCATAGTCCCCTGCTGGTTAAAGAAATCTTCTTAAAACGGAGGCTTTGACCCAATACGATATCATGCTGATCAGACTAGTTCGAAAATGGTTAGTTTTAAGTTTTCCTTCTATTTGTAGTTTTTTAGATCTGCGTAATTTATTCTCTGAGTCGGCTCTTACCCACACCAATGGTATGATAAGCGGTGGTAATATTCCGTTTTCTTAATGCCTTCTAGCAACAACCCATAACTTACAACTGCTGGTGTCGGGTCTCCTCTCGGAATGGGTTTAAAACCATACGTCCCCACGCTGGCCGAGTGCGGGTTGGGGACTGGCAAAACAACATTGTGGCTACGTAAATCTTGGCGTTGGATGTTTTAAGCCGCTCTACGGCCTCCAAATGTTATCCTACGATAACAGCAGGATCCGACTGCTTAAGATTACCTCCAAATCATGGAACTGCTCATGGTATAATACTACCAGCGGTCACCCATCCAGGTACTGACCGCGCCGTCGTTGCTTACGCTCAGTGATTATTTCCAATCACCGAGTGCAACTGGAATATGAGCACCTTAATTCATTACCACACGAAAACTAATGTAAGAGAATTACAATTTAAAATGTATTGGTCATTCCACAGTCACAAATGAATATTATATTTATCATCTATTTGCCAACACCTCTAGTATTTACTAAGAAATATATACAACTTTTGTAATATATTATCCCAGGCCAAGTGAGATTATTTGATTTATTGTTAGGAATCTAAGATCAGAACGATGAATATAAGTTTTCCAGCATCCGCCACCGTTTAGGGCTTGACTGCTTTTTGTACCTTTCTAATTGATATACTACTCATATTTGAACTCCATATCGAAGGAGTAGTCTGCATTTGGAAAATATAGTCTGCAGTATATGGCTATGTATGTGTGTATGAGCGTAATCGTTGCTTCGAGATAAGTTTCTTGTTATGTAGAACCGATATTGGATAAGCACAGTTATGGTTTCTATTAATATGTGTCGAGCGTTTTTAGAATCTGGTTTTATAATATTTGTATTCATATTGATATTTACCAATTTTATGTAAAACTAGCTGAACCCCACGGTGCTATCCGCGCTTATTGTCGTACTGCGAGAGAAGCCGCGGGGCGAAGCTGGTGTATATCAAATCAAATCAAATCATTTATTTGCATCGATTGTATGTAGTTACATGAATAAGGTATTTGGTACTGTGTTAGTCTTAATAGAATCTGCCATTTAGGCATCATCAGCTACCTATCAGTGAAAAACCCTTCGAATTCAGTCCAGCCGTTCCAGAGATTACCCGGAACAAACAGACAGACAGAAAGACAAAAAAAAAATAACTACATTTTTGGTATATGTACCGTGCATACATATGCATTTAGTAAAAAGCGGTTACTTTAATGTTACAAACAGACACTCCAATTTTATTTATTTGTATAATCTATTGTTTATATTCAGGTGTTGGTGCAGCGTCAGACCCTATAGTATTTGGTCAATTGTCTGTGCTTTTTCAGGACCAAGAAAACTTGGACATTTGCAAAATATAGCTGCAGGTGAATATGAATTAAATTTACAAAAAAATAAGTAATTCATTTAGCGACCAAAGAAATTAATAGTTACTACACTCTTTTGAATTCTTAGGTTTCTAAGCCGTAGTCTACCTGAACAACCTGGCAAGAGCTGCGGTAATATCCGAACTTATTCCGAATTTTACACATACATACACATTTTGTTGAAACTTTGGGACATATACGGTATCAAAACCTTTTGAGTCCCAGTACAACAAAAACTATTTGAATATGAATACCATTAGAAGTTACGTTCATAATTCTTAGTCTAAACTAAAAATAGGTATACTGAAACCCTTGGAGATAATATTAGGCAGTTAGCTCAATGTATACAAAAAAGTGAAAATTATGTAAAAATACAACCTTATCTTTATTCCCAATGTGAACTAGTCCTTAGAAACACGACTCCGACCACACAGAGTATTCTCGTAAATAAAATAAGAAAACTTTGACAGAAATTTCATCTAATTTGATAAATTATTACCAATTACTTATCTTCGTAAGCCCTTAAAAAGCTTGACGATCGAATCACCGGCGCTCGATAAGGTAAAGTTTATAGTTAAGGGTAAAACGGTACAAATTATTATATAGGTCAGATTTACTCGGCGAAGTGGTTTGATCTAGACTTTAACCTTTGCTAGGAGGATGGCGGGTGGCATGCCACACTTGTAAGAAAATTATTTGGATATGGTATATTTTTTAGAAAAGATATGTAGTATGGGCATTGAGCAACTCTAATTTATTTGTGCAAAGAAGCCTCTCCTGATAGTAATCAAAAGAAAACCCTTTTACAATTTCTACTTATTTTACAACTAGTTAGGTTATTTAAATTTTAAAATCCACTGAACCTCAATCGATACCTTAGTCTTACCTAATCCTTGCCAAACATGAATTTTAAAGTTTTCCACTATAGATATAAAATATTAAGGAATTAAGAATACGTTATAGAGGAATCAGGTCATTGATTAATCAAAAAGATTTTTAACGTATATTGAAGTTTATATGTATTTCTATTAGCTGTACGATGGGTAGTCGTCTAGTACCTGTAGCACAAGCTCTGCTTAGTTTAGGACTAGATGGCAATGTGTGTTAGATGTCTGAAATATTTTATTTATATTAAATTGTATTACACTGAAATCTATGAAATATAGAAACTTAAATTATTATGTGACTCAATGATATGATAATCGTCTATCAGGCTATCAGTTCAATTCAGTTTATTTATTACTGCTGCTTGTAAGGAATTAGGTGCAAATAATAAAAAAAAGTTTGTCATCTCCATAATTTCTCACTTCACCATATTACCGTGAGAAATACCTCGCTCGTGGTTCGTACCCATCTAGTTTAGTGAATCGCGAGATATCGCCCAAACGGCCTGTTGGACCGATTGTTGATTTATTCGCAATCGCCGTAAATGTAGCACGAACAGCGTGCTGACTGAGCACGACAGAAAACGATCATTGTATTTGGTCTCAGTGTTGATAAGATTATTCATGGATTTTTAACTAATAACATGTTTTTGATATCTTTTCATGTCCTGTCAAAGCGGCTCTTCTATGCCTGATGGAACGCATATGCATAATCCAAGAGTGGTGGTCACCATGCTCATTGCGAATGCAGACAAACCAGCACGGCGACTCACACAATAGCGGCCTATTAAGATACTTTTATCCATCATAGGGCCTCCGGTATTGCACTCATCAACGAAACACGACAGCACGATGCTGATAAATAATCTTTATGTTTGCCTAAAAATCAAAATTTTACTTTAACTTAAACAATTACAGTTATTAATGAAGACATATTTATTTTATTTATTTATTACACATCATGCACTTTAGGTACATAGGCGGACTTAATGCCTAAGGCATTCTCTACCAGTCAATCTTTAGGTGATGCAGAGAAAATAGGAAGTAGATGCATTTAGATTATTATTTGTAAAATATTAAATAAATATTATTGTTAAACATATGCTATGTTACTTATTAATCGTTTAATTGTTTTAAATGTATTTAATAATACTATCGTAATTATAGCTTCACTTTATAATTTCAAGTACACCCGCAGTCTTTAAAATCCGTGCGGACTACTTTCTCCAATATAATGCAAAATTTTAAGAAAAAAAAGACATTCTAGTCATTACAATTTGGTTCAAACTGACTGTTTCCATTGAACCGTTCAAGTTGATTTCAGAATGAAGCAATAAAAAAGTACGGATACACAAAGAAATCGCCAATTTATATAGCGTCCACTACGTAAGTTGCAAGATAATTATTAGTACCTATATCCTTTTACCAATACCCATATGGGTTTGCAAGTGGTTATTTGGCCGAATATAATGTCCTCTTAAATGTTACGGCTCCAGTTAACATTTATGACACTTAATTTTGTAGGATAGTATGCGATACATCGGTAGCGTAATAACAAATTCGTGTAACGATATGAGCTTGAGGTGATAGGGTGTGACTCAAGCGAAAAGTAAAAGCGGATACACCAGAACTTGTGGTGTAACGTGTGATTGGGAATTGTCTCCTCACTGAATATCTGTCTTAATATTCTTTTTAGGGTCACTTTAGAACCCTTTTAGGATCACTTTGTTGTCCGTCTGTCTGTCAAAACCCGTTTTCTCAGAAACACGTGATTTATCTAGCTGAAGTTCATACAAAATAACTAGGTCTACTGTTTCTTAAAGCTGTGAAAAAATGAAACTTCTAAGCCAACGAAATCAAAAGATACAATCGTTTGTGCTGCAAATTTTCGATATTTGCAAGGGAAGTAAAACCCTGAATTCAGAATCTTGAAATTTGGTAGGAAGCAACATCTTATGGCACAGATGAAGGAACAATTGAAAAAATAATAAATTTTAGTTACATCATAGGTTTGTACAGAACCCTCGCCGGTTTATTTGATAGTTCTAAAGCTGATTCTTGCTTTAACAAAGTATAAAAATATAAGAAATTCCTATACAAGCATACCATAAAATATTGCATTATGGCTAGAAGTAGTAAAAATTAAGTTAATTGTTATTGTATTAGGAATTAATTGTTAAATACTAGTTCACATGATACCGATATATACTAGTACACACGAGTGTAATGTCTTCTTTATCCTATTTTCGTAAGAGGCTAAAGAATTTATTCCCTTACTTTACAGAATTCCGCTCTGTTTATGAACATGTAACAAACACCATCAAAAAATATAAAATTTTATGCGTTACTTGGTGATCGGATTGACCGTTTCAACGCATTGTAACTTATAAGTGTTATTGCTTAATTTGACTATCGTATCAATCGCTGGTTTTCGCGTAAAAACCCTTTTATATGGAGCGAATTTGGGAAAAAAGATCTCCAGTAATAAGATGGTAGTTGTGATACTTTATGTTGAAGAGCGTCAGAAATTAATAAAATTATAGGGAATATTTACATTGACCTTATCTTTAAACTTCTCAGATTATTTTTTTCCTAAAAGATGTAGCAAAAATATTGTGCAAACTTACGATTCGTCTTAGAACTGAACCTTAAAGAAGTTTCTGTAACGACCAGCAGACTGCCTCCCAACTCTTCTTCTTGAGTAAGAGTGTTCCTAATCATTTTCATATGCGTATTTCGTATTGATAGATAGAAGGATTGAGTAAGGTTGAAAAGAACCATGACTGTTTTAGAACGCCTGTTACTCAAAAGCCTTAAGGGTGTTTGAGTTCCTCCTCTCCCAAATCAATTAAAAAGGAGTTCAGTCATCAGTTTTTTGAGAGGTCGTGATGTTGCTCCGTTCGATTAATTTTTTTTTATTTTTATTAAATACTCTATATAATATGGCTTTATCCACGGCTTCACCTGTATGTATGTCAGCAATCGCGATAAAAGTACCCTATTTCCTTTCCTAAGAACAAAGGTCTCCATGCCAAATTTTATTGAAATCAGTGTCAGTCGTGATTTAGAGACACTATTTTCTATACTTTCAAATTTCTAGGAATAAACGTTCATTAAATTTCTTTCGATCAAATTGAAAAAATTATAATATTTATTTAACCTTTTATATTTCATAAATTACAATTTGAAGTACTAACATTAAATTTAAAATGAATTATGCTTGCTATTCGTTTTCAGATCATAAATCGAGCCGAATCGAATCGATCCCGAAAACGTTCCCAATTGATTATAATACGTTGTTATTGTTGCAAATCATTATTTTGGATGTCAGTTCCATTGCAATATTATGATATTCACATGAATGTAAATTAAAAACACTTAAAAGATGGTGCTCCAAACCCCTAGAAACCAAAGTTTTTAATACAGTGAAATCTAAAAATGAACGGGCCAGGTATCGCAGATGACGAGATCGCAAAGTAATCTCCGTCCTCCATAAGTGCAAGCCTGGGGGTAACAGATGAGGCCATCTATCACCCTAACAGAAGCAGGCTTGGGAGAGGGGTGTGCGCGCTTCTTTTGGGGACAGCAACGGTAGGTGGCCCGAGGTACGTCGGGGTTCCAGGGTTTTCCTTTCTAGGCCCGATATGGCGTGCGGTTTTAGTCGATTCGAGTCCGACATGCCACCGGGGAGGTGGTATACAAGGGTATTTCCGCTTTCCTATTTTGAACAGGGATTTAAACAGGGAATTTGTCTCAGTGTAAAAATAATACATAGAACCTTCAAGTACTTGTCTTAATTTAACTTCCATTTAGGCCCACCTTGTGAGGTAAAACTACGCCCATCAAGGTTCAAGTGAAGTTCTGGTAAATAAATAGAATAACATGACCGATAAAGCAGATAAACTTCTGATCTCAAAAATATTCAGTCAATTTTTTCGGACATTTTCGGACATCTAACACACAACGCCATCTAGTCCCAAACTAAGCAGAGCTTGTATTATGGGTACTAGACAACTGATATTAATACTTATATACTTTTTTTTTTGTAAATACATACATATTATAGATAGAAAACACCCAAACTCCGAAACAAATATTTGCAGATCATACAAACATTTGATCCGACCCGGGAATCGAACCCGAGACCTCAAGAACAGCAGTCGCGTACGCTACCACTGCGCCACCGAGGCAGTCCAATTTGTCCAAAATTTGTCCAAAGTCCAAAATTGCCAGTTTTAAGCAAATAATTTTTGTTTCTCGTGTTGCTAACTTTTGGTAATATAATTCTTTAGAAAATATGTTGGTGTCTGAGTGAGAAATAGCTTTTAAACTAATAAGTGTGGAGTATGTCTAAGTAATTACCGTCGGGCCTTACAGCGGTGTTAGATATAGAGCGGACATTATGAGTTCATTAAGGTTAAGCTTCTTGTTTACAATTTTGTATGTAACATAAAGAATTAAGACATGTTTATTTTCTTTATATTCGTTTCTTGTTGGTTTCTAATTCATGTCTAGTTCTTTTAACACTTCTTCATCACACGTCATTTTTCCGGCGTACGTACGCCGTGACGTCATTACTGTTAGTGGGACTGAACTTTGACGTTCATTGTTTGTCAAATCATTCTTATCAAACCTTTAACAGTCCACTTCGACTGTCTCGTTGGTCTCACGGTTGGCGTGATGCTGATCATGAGGTCTCGGGTTCGATTCCCGGGTCGGATCAAATGTTTGTATGATCTACAAATATTTGTTTCGGAGTTTGGGTGTTTTCTATGTATAATATGTATGTATTTACAAAAAAAAGTATATAATATATGTATTTGTATCAGTACTATAGTACCCATAACACAAGCTCTGCTTAGCTTGGGACTAGATGGCGATGTGTGTTAGATGTCCAAAATATTTATTTATTATTATTTATTACTGCTGAAAGGAGGATTTGACCTACCACGTTGTATATTAACATGACTCAAAGTTTGGTTTTGATAGGACCCAATTTTATTTATCTTATGATGTAAGACAATAAATAAAATTAATAAAGATTAAAGAAAATGATTAATAACTCTCTACGATTACCACTTGCCCTTAACTAAAAGAATTTATCATGCGAATAAAGTAAAAGGTGAAAAATTGTCTCGCACCTATTTGGATGAGTATTGCGTTCTTCTTACCCAATAAATTGACTTCACTCGGAGTAATCATAGGACGAGCTACACAAAAAATATTAATCGTCGCTACATATGGTAATTTCCTCTCATTTGAAACAGTTAAACTCCTTCTTTTTATAAAAGTTCTGAGTAATTCCTAAGGTGTAAAGTGCTTTACCGACTGGTTGAGAGGTATTTTATATATACTGTACATACATACATACACACACGTCTTATGTGTCTCACCTCCCGAGTGAGTGACGCTATTAGCCACGATCCTGGCATACAGTTCGCGCCATTTACACATTCATCAAGCCTTTCATACAGAATCGTCAGATAAAGGTGCTTCTAACAAGTCCGTTTTTTAGTATACAACTGATATATCAGTGAAAGTTTGTAATTGAACAAATTTTGACAAAATTTGGAATGGAAATGGCTGACAGAGTGATTTAACACATATGCTGTTTCTATTCCGAATAAATGTAATGATTCCTTGGGATCAACACCGAATTGAAATCTGTTTGATAAACAACGGGTATCAAATTGGAAACGAGGCACACGAGGTCCTATGATTATAAGTTCCTATTTCATAATGATCGGTTAGGTTTAGACGTAAAAGTATTATGAGCAAACAAAAGAATAAACGCAGTCAAGACAATCTAGAAGTAAGGAATATATAGTATAGTGTTTTCATCAAAAACCATTCTGACGTGGCTAACCTCATATGTACTACTCTAGGGAAGACTTGTACCATGAGATATGAAAAAGATCCCCACAGATATGCTTTCATAAAACAAGAATAAATAAAAACCAAACTAAATCAAGTTCATCTCGATATCATACATGCTACACAGGGCCATACATCAAACAAGACGCCATATTATAAAGAGATCAAAAGCCTTATAATTAAATCAGTTAGCAACGGTGACTTGCGGTCTACACCGCTGCCTTTATATGTTTTTTTCTTTCGGGAGTTTAAACTTCGAATCATTATCGGGTTATTGAGATGTCTATGGTACTTTGACTTTGGTGAGAAATAAACAGCAAGTCGAGGATGAATACGTCTTTCAATATTCTACAAATTTTTGGTAGCATGATTTATTATACACTAGCTGAGCCCCTCGGGATTACCCGTCGTTAACGCCGTGGAGCGAATCAATTTAAAAAAAAGTAGTTTAAGTTACTACTCATATCATTAGTTCTTCCCCAGTGAAAGTCTCGTCAAAATCCGTCCAGCAGTTCCAGAGATAATAAATGTTTTTTTGATGTTAGTACCGATACATTTTCATAAGGATGTAATAAAAACCGGTTTATTTTAAATTACAAGCAGACACTCAAATTTAATTTATTTGTATGAATAAAGATATCTAATGGATTAATATTTTTACTTTCTTCGTTCAAGTCAAAAAACCGTCTCATAGGATTATAAGAGTAAGGGAACTGAAAATGCACTTGTGTTTGCGCACACATATCTGCACTATAATATCTCCTATTAGAAGTAGTACAGTACATTAATGACATATAATACCTACTATACTATATTTTTATTTCATTAATAATACAGATGAAAGACAATAGGTACATTAAATGTAAAAGCAAATTTTACAATTTTTTGAACAAATTTAATTGAATTTGTTAGTAGACAATGTAGAATACAATTTCTGACTAAAAATATGTGACTTTAATCAAAATAAACATAATTTGAACGAAAGACTTACAACAAATTTACATAATCTCAGCAACTTTACTAACTACTATTCAATCAATAAGATATAGCACAAAAGTTTACTATTAATTTTACGATTTTTAACCAGAACTTAATGGTAATCAAAATTTCTAACACTTTAAAATTTTAATTATAAATTGAATATTGACATGTTAAATTTATGTTTGATATAAATTAATGAGTGTCTATTAGAATCATATTGTAGAACTCCCCTGAGGCAATTTGCATATAATCTAGTTCGTTTCGAGATGAGTGATCTAATAAAGCCAAAGGTCAGACTGCTCCGTAATAACCGGTAATCAATTATTGTTCTATAATTTATTACTATGTTACTCTACAATATTGTTGAAAGCTTGTACAGTCAAGGACAAAAATAATTGAAAAAAAAATGGTAACAAAAAAAATATACAAATTTAGCGGAAAATATGAGGTAGGGAGAAAAAGTATTGTCAAATTACACACACAATCAAAAAGTATATACCACCACCCATGGACACGGCAATCAGCCCCCGTGGCCAAGTTGCAAGCGTTTTTCTTTCGGTAATCGTTAACGCTTTAATTCTTGTGAGTCATTGGCTAATCTGAGACAAAGTTCCCTGATATCGCAAGTGTCATTTGAGTTAGATGAAAAAAAAAAATAGGTAAAAATATATTGCTAATTTGGTTGTAAATAAATCACTATTACCAAAATTACCGAAATGGATGTATATCAATTTCTCACAAGTTTTCCCTGGTTTCTATATATTTCTGAAATAAAACTAATATCTTTATATCTTAACTAAAACTTTTCAACTCAAAACACACTCGCTAGTACCACCATTATAAAGCAAAAATAAAATCGTCTTCACGTAGGAACGATAATATAATTGATGTTCATTTTAATGCAAAAAGCTGTGCAAATTGAATCAACCTACATTAATATTAACGGCAGATAGAGTCCGCGAGGTGCGCACAGCGCGAGACTGTCATTAATCAATGCTGGCAGGAAGATTAGAATTTCTTCTTAAAATACATTTTTACACCATGTTTTTCTATTCGCGTGACTAGAAAGAAAATAATTTCAGAAAATTCTTTATCCATTTTTTTATTCATGGAGGAGTTTGTAAAAGCAGTTTATAATTTTTTTACACTTTTCATTAGAACATAGTTTGTGTAGTAAGTCCACCAAACCAATACCTAAAATCAAAAAAGTAAAAAAAAATAAAATGAAATTACAATTGCATTACTTTTCTTTTTCTTTTCAGAGAGAGAGAGAGAGAAAGAGAGAGAACGAGTGAGAGAACGAGAGAGAGACTTTAAAACTTTGAACTTAAATAAAAAGGGCAGCGGTAATCTTATACTTCCTTGCAACCAGAAGCGGTTCATTTACATCCTATGTTAATTTATTAGTAAAATAGCTAACATATAACTCCAAATATAACAATTTCTACACGTATTACGTATTTGTTCCATGCTATACAAATTCAAACCATTTATTTCAAGCCATTGAAAACTTTAATGAACCGCCATATATTCCAAGTAATATAAAGGAATTCACTTAGCTTATAAATTAAAGCTTTAACAGACTTTGGTTTATGATTGAACTGACGTAATGAGGTATTATGAGTAAAGCTATTGCTGGAAATTTTATTGAAAAGTGCAAGAAATGCTTATATTTCCTCTTTCATTCATTTCAAATGAGCAACGGACATCCCTTGAGGTAGATGAGTTTTTATATCGAGACAGCTTCTCGCAGGTCAATTTGAGTGACGGTTTACGTAAGATAGCTTGCAGGAGCTGGAAGCAACAAGTCAAGGATCAATCTAAGTGGCGTGCAATTGGGTAAATATTATGTTCAGCATAGGACTGCAAAAGCCTATTTAATATTTGATCATTTAATTTGAAACCAGTTTTTTCTACATATTTTTATATACCAATCCAAAAACAAGTCAGGTATGTACACGATGTAATTAAAATATATGTATAATGCTGTTATAACACGAGTGCTTCATACCTACACTCGCAATGAAATCGTAAGAGTACTCATCAGTAATTAATTAATTTGTAAAATTTTCTTTGTATTTTTTTTGTAGTTACTAGTTTGCTTTAGACTTTTTCTAAATTGTTTACTTTCCAATGTTTTTAATTATTATTTATGTTGTCTATTTACTGTACTCATAACGTGAAGCTCTATAATAGGCTTTGGAATCGAAATGAAATGAAATGAAATCATTTATTCTGCAATTAGGTTGTACAAACACTTTTGCAAGTTAAAGTATTTTTTTTGAGCAGATGAGTTCGGCCTTTCCTAACTGGACTAGCCCTGAGAAGAAATGGCGAAACAAACTCAGGGATCAACGTCTCTTTTAAAATCCAGACAATTTTCATAAATGCAAAAGACATTATTTCAATTAAAAATAGCGGTAATTACAATTAGAGGAGGTATTACATATTAACATGTCATTGTCATTCCAAAAAAAACCTTTGAGTTTCCTATTTATAAATCTTAAACAATAAACAAATATACAAATCCGGTTCTATGATAGTTTGACAAATATATTGTATTCAGTCAAACTGTGACTTTTAAAATTTTTAACAAATTATATATTTTGTTTTGTATATTATATTTTGTTTGATACACATGTTTAGAAAAAAAAATACAAAGAGCTTTGAAAAGGTGTAAACCTTAATATGCGGTAATACAGAAGCATCATCATCATTATTATCATTACCAAAAATGTCCCATCCTGTCCTTAGAAAAGAGGTTTTGGCTTGCCAAATGCCCCGGGCAATGAGTCGGTTTAAGTTTTCCTATTGGCAATACTGTCGTCTTGCTAAGTTTGCGACAATGCATCCCGATTCCTTACACACTGATACGTTTTTATTGTTCAATAATTCTTGTTTTTGGCAGGTTGTTCTCTAGTGTCGAAGGATTCACCATGATTGTGATGAACACACTGAATACCATAGAACCCAATATGGAAAATATCGATGAAGGTTATTACACCTCAATTGGTATTTTCCATAGCCACTGTCATTGACAAAAAATATACATCTATTAGTCTATATTATATGTTTTTCAAAACACTCATAACTTGTGTCGGTAAATTCGATCGATCGATTCGATCTATTATTATAATTTTGTTTTATGTAATGAATCACATGCGTCCCACTACAAGTGTTCTAAGAATTTATATCAAAATATTACAAGACGGAGGAACGCAAGCGTCCAATGTCTAACGTAGCTGCCCTAGTACGTTATGTACAAAATCATACTAATAAAAGATATATTACAATCACACACCCTCTATTATCGACCGACAATAACGCGCCTTTGTGGGAGAGCCTTTAATTCGTCACAACAGGGATATTATGGCGAATAATAAAATATTATTTAATAAAGAACATAATTATAATCCTTGTGCAATTTGCTCATTTTGCTTTAAGGCTGCATAATGATTATGATAACGTCCTTCACTAGTAACTTTAATGTAAGTAATGTAATAATAATATTATATTGTCTCAACATTATTTATAAAAGGATAAGGGCATTTTATAATTTACAAGATGCGTGATACTGTGTACCTACAGAGTCAGGGTAGCTGCATTAGCCTTGATTGTTAACATCATCAACGAAAAAGCTACACCTTTTAGGGATCCGTGGACAATGTTCTGTGTTAGTGTTACATATATTAAGTACTAGCTTTTGCCCGCGGGTATGTCACTCACCACAGTAAAGAGTAACGTATGTCCTTCCTCAAGATTCAAAACATATCCAACCCAAATTTTATTGAAATCGTCTACATAGGGAGACAGACGAGTCACTTTCGGATTTATGATATGGTATGGTTTCGTGCGTATACCAGAAACCGTAACTAAAAACGAATGATTTAAATTTTTAGACCGTGTTTTATTCAATCAAAAATCGCTTCTATTTTAAGACAGAAGTCAGAGGGAAGAGGTAGAGTACTTCCTAGGATTAGAAGGTATTAGGAGGTAATCTGTAGGAGCAGTAAACAGTTAAAAAAATATGAGGAAGTTAATTACAATTACAATTTACATATCGTAGTTCGGTAGTGAAACAAATAGTAGGTAAGACAGAGCATTACCTACTACAAAATGGGTGAGCGGTTACTAATAACGCCAACTGATTATTTAGGTGCTAATATTTCTAGAATATATATACCGTTCTGTACGGAACCAATGGCAATACAGATCAACTTTACGAACGAGTAATTTAAAATAAAATCATAACGGTTATTGCACCCGAAATTATAACGAGCATGTAAAATATTGTGCAGCGGCCATTTGTTTGATATATGACCAGTATTAAGTACGAAACAAAATGTTATGGGGCGCTTTACCTTCATACTTCATAAATGTAAGAAATAAAGCACTTGTTTTCAAAAAATAATGTTTATGCATTACTCTTGGCCTGGATCATTTAGCTTGAATCGTACATTTAAATGGATTTCTTAATAGGGCCGAATGGTGGGCATATATTTTGCAAAGATTTATGTTGGAAATTAAGTGTTAAATACTCCATTACGTAAATAAAAATAGGTATGGTATTCAGATTCTATTAGATCGGAACGTTTGAATTACTAATAATTTACTACCCTGCCTATACTAAATTATTAGTAAGTGAAAGTCACATTGCGACGCCCTTCTGACACTTTATAACGCACTTGTGACGAGTCACAAGTGCGTTGACGCCCTTTTGAGTTCAAATTCGATAAGTAGAATTAAATTCAAGAAGTCAATTCCGACGTCTTCCAAGCAAACTCGCTATTTTTAATTACACATTAGTTTACGATGCATCTAAATCCGCCAGCATATTTACAATACGAGCATTAGCTGCATAATTTCAATATCAATAAGTGCACGGAAGCTCTAGTGTTGTGAGGAATCGATTTATTTATGAATCGTATTCACACATTCCTGTCTAACGTGCATGGTGATTATAAGGGTTGATGTTGATGTACTCGTTGCAATTGCAACAATAGTCAGCCAAAATATTAGTAGTTACATTTTCAGTTAGTAAATGATTAAAAGTTATCAATTGTAATTTCCATTAAACATAACATTTAAAGTAAAACTTAAGTCCAGGAATGCAATTCTTCTGTAGCAAAAAGTCGTGGTTTTTAATCGATAATATACTTATGGTGCTTTTTTCTTATATTTTTATATTAAAAATATAGTAACAGTAGGTTTGAATAGATTCTAATTCAATTCCATTCCAAAAATGTTTTGAATAGTTTTCAAAAACAAGATGTTACTACCATGTAATTACTTTTTTAAAGCCTACTTGCGTTACGACAACTGCTATGTTTCAGAAAAACTATAACCATCCTATACCTACATTGAGTATAGTAGAAATCAGGCAGTTTTTAATATGAATCCCTTATGTGGTTGGCTGTGGGCAGTATTGTTTAATGTTATTCAGATATCAAGTAAACAATTATTGTAGTGTTCGGAAAATAAAATATAATTATAATCGCTACTTTTTTATTGTTTTACGAAATGAGTTCGCGTAAAAGCATCGCTATCCTAACAGATCGGAGAAGCAACCTAACACTACACTGGCCGGAGTTGCAGTTTGAAATATATGCCCTTATTTACATGCGCGCCGCCGAGGTGCCGAGAGTTATGCATTTGACCTTACTGCCCGCGCCAGACGCGAGAGAAACGTTTTTGAAATGTTTTGTGACCTAAATTGAAAATAGTTTCATGTACTTCGTGAATAATTCTTGACCATAACACCGAAAATGTAGCTGTACTTCAGAGAAGCTGACTGTTACTTTTTCTTCTTGCTTCTTCATATGTCATATTGCTTTTAGTAGATTTTCCTAGATAGACATTCCTAATCACTACATCTTCTTACCTAAGCGCACGGTTTAAATAAAAACCAGAAGAAAGGGGAATTTTAAAATTCTTTTTGTACTTAAATTCGAAATGAATTCGTTTCGTCTTAACTGTATCGTCAAAATTATACCACTACTGTATAAACTCCTTTCAACTGCAACCGCCATAAAGATGGATTTACATACAAAAATATCACTTACGTTGTACTACAAGTAGTCAGTTCTCACAGTGGCCAGTCAGACTAATGTAATTTACTACCGACCCAGAATCGACTCATTCATTCAAATGCATTCTCGACTTAATTTGAATCGATGCGCTATTCCCCGCACTGTCTCTCTTTACGTCAAATAAATATCGAATTTTAGTTTCGAATAATGACATCGGTATTTCAATGGCGCCACTAAGCTTTTAGGTGCTCGATTGGTGACAATATGTATGCGCAAGAGATTTCATATGATTATACAAGTGTGGATCGTGAACTAATTTTGAATATGGAAGTCATAAATGATCTTGATATAATGTCTTAATATAACATCATGGCAATAGGCTATAAGCAATTTCTTGCCTCCTACTCACTTGAAATGTATTAAGATACTAATATTTTTTCTATTTGAGGACGGTATCACTTTTAAATTAAATTAAGACTTTTACTTTGAACTATCAAGTAACTTGACTAAATCTGATTCTTTGATTCGTTAGAGAGGAAGCGATGGATAGTTAATCCGTTGGTTATTAATCCTGAGAGGATGACAACTGAAAATTTCAAATTCTAATCTCTAGCCAGTATGTATTAGTTCAGTTTACATGAAATATATTTCATAACTGGTTAATGGAACTGCCTCGGTGGTGCGATGTCCGGGTCGGATTAAAGTGTTCTATCTATATTATGCTTGTATTTACAAAAAAAAAGTATAGAAGTATCAGTCTGTCTAGCTTTCATAGTACAAGCTCTGCTTAGTTTGAGGCAAGATGGCGTTGTATGTCAGATGTCCGAAATATCAAATTAACAATTAACTACGGAATTCTACACCACTCCAGATCTTACTCGCACTAGACTGATTTCTTCATACATGGTTCTGGTAACTCATAACCTAATAGCTTCTCCAAAATTTACGCTTCGGCATGAATGGGCCGGCTCGACCTGAGTGATACGACGGCCTCACAGAAAACCGGTGTGAAATAGTGCTAGCGCTGTGTTTCACCGAGTGAGTGAGGATACTGGAGGCCCTTACCCAAACCCCTCCCCCTATCTCCCCTCCCTATCCCCCAAAGGCCGGCAACGCAGTTGTGACGCCTCTGGTGTTTGCAGGTGTCCATGGGCGGCGGTAATCGCTTACCATCAGTCGATACGTATGCTCGTTTGCCCGGCTATTCAATAAAAAAAAATACTTTTTTTAACCTGGCTAGGAGTTATGTTTTAAGTATATAAATATATAAGGTTTTGATTAGATACAGTTTGAATGAGAAAATTTACAGTAAATAAGCCTTAAAAAAGCTATTGCAATATCTTACTCAATATAAACCACGAACAAGACTACACATGAACCGTGATGTCATCATTGCTACAACATTTGATATATGTATCGGTGAGAGCGGAACTTTTTGATTCAAATTAATCCATTGCCATGACAGAAATTGAATAACTAGAGCCAATTAGCAAAAAAATAAATTATGGTACAATATAAAGCTGATTATACACAATGTTCTGATATATATTACCACTCTAAAAAGTAAGGAAACTATGTAAAAAGACCTTTAGTTAGTGGCAAAAAGAGGGGTTTTAAAAGTTTGACGTCGATGTCTGTCTGTCTGTCTGTGTGTGTGTCTGTTTGTGGCATCGTAGCACTTAAACGGAAGGATCGATTTCGATGCGGTTTTTTTATTTGAAAGCCGAGGTGGTTCATAACTATTTTTGTTTAAAACTAAAATCGTTGAATACGGGCAGCAGAGGACCTGCTATTGTGAAAAGCCTCGGGAAAGGCCTATGTCCAGCTGTGGACATCTTTTGGCTAAGATGATGATAACCAAACAGTCAATGATATAAATAAATAATTATTTTTTGATGATCAGAACCCACCTTAATACTGATCCAACGTAAAAAACCTTCTTACTCGTCTTATTTTTCGCATCAATATCTTCTGACAGTAAAGACTGACAAATGACTGATAAAACAGATGGAGTAACTGATGTTTATCTAAGCGGTTCGATCCCACGTACATTAGAATTTCAGATGGGAATAATGTTTATATTTAATATTAAGTAGCTGACGATAGACAGTAGCTTGATGTATGCGCTAGTGATCAGGTTAAACAACTTGTAATTCGGATGTCCTATTGCGAACGTTTGAATGTATGACTGTTTCTCAATCATACTAGAAAGGACTGTAATGATACTCTTGTGGAGGAACGAGTGTCATGTCCCTCCAACACAAAGGGAGGATCCTCCGACCAGGCATTGGGTGGGAAGTTGTATATTTGTTAATCCGCGCGAGAAATCTTATTGTGCGATTCAGGATTGGTACTGTTGTGTACTCCGTGTCGTGATGTCAGACCGTAGTTCAGTATATTTCGGGTCGATGACGCTGTAACATGTTGCTTTTGTGCTGTATGTGGAGGTTGCCACACTCTTAAATACATAGACATAAAAACTAATCAAAAAGAAAAAAAGGAATTTTAAGCCGCGCCAAAAAAGTTAAATCTGTGTTGTACTTTAAAATAGTTTATTATAATCTAAGTAATTGATAATATATATCGTTACTACGTATATCCATAATATACATACTACTAACACATATAAATGCATGTACAAGTATGTTCATAATTTATTTCCTGACTGCTTTGATCAGCAAGCGTTAATAAAAATAAAGGAAATAATTGTTAGTCTTGTAAATATAATACGATATCATTATTAATTGGTAGAACTAGTAATATTTCTGTTATCCAATATTCCTGTTCCTTGTATAGCTCCAAGTTCAGTCATTTGCTAAGTAGCGTAGGTTATTTTTTTTTGCGTGTAATACAACTTCTCTGAAATTAAAACCGTATGCACTGCACGTTTTGTATAGCATTCACACCGTTTGACAATTTATTGACTGAGAGTATGTGGTTTACGTCCATAAAACACACTGCCGTATCGTATTGACTGCATTTTTAGGGCAATTCGACGAATCCAATGTGTTAAGTTCCTTCAGTCTGTGCTACCTGACATATTAAGGAAATCCACGTACATTATTAAATGCATTTATTAGTTTTGTCATAGACAGTATTTTAAAACATTTTTTTTCGCAATCGCGATTTTTTCGAAAGCTTTATTTTTTTAGATTTTAGATTATAGATTTTTTTGAGAGAGAGAGGAATATCTGTTGTGCAATAATTTATAAATAAATACACAGGTCACGGTCACAAAGAACACTCAGTTTATAGGTCGCAAAAAGTGTTGTCCTTTGCGGGATTTGAACTCACAACAAGTAGCGTGGAAGAAAGCGTGGCGACTGTTTAAACGATTACTTCATTCGTGCAGTCAAAAAGATTATTTGAAAGCTAAATTTTTTTTAATATACCGAAATTGAATGCAGATTGTTTAAGACCACAGTTTTAACAGGTGTAATACACTTGTACATATTTAATTACTATTAATAATCATACATGTCACATTTAAAATGCAATAAATCTTTACTCATTCCATCAGCATAATATTATTTAAATTGAGCATGAGTAAGAGCTTAGTATCTGTGGTAGCGCCAACTGGCTTGGCCAAAGAATTAGTGAGCGCTAACACATAAGGCGGGAGCGAGTATATCTTCAGTGACTGTGCACTGCCTGAAAACTGTGTGGGCTGAGTACTTTGCGGCTACCGGATAGATTAGGTGGGTAGGAGAATATGGAAGCACGCTTACCTTTGGTGATATTGATCTGCTGTCCAGACCTGGCGGCCTGATCAGGCGGCCTGGCTCCTCGTACCGTGGTGTGGCTTGCGAATCACGATGGCGACGCGTGTTCGGTGTAGAATAAAACGTCCCTAGCTTGCCGGGAAGGCACGATTGCACTCAGCGAATTATGCGGGTTTGTTATTAAACTATTTTACTGCGGTTCTATTGTCTATATAAGACGCGGTGGCGGAGTCCACAACTGGTGTAGAACTCGACGAGCGGTGAGCAAAGCGTCCGGGCGTCACTTCGCGAAACTTAGCTATTTCTTCTTGCGGTGTGCGTGCGATGCGGGAATAATGATCAAGGATGCGGGTAGAAATGGGTGCCGACAGCCTCACTTATCGGAACTTTTACAAACTAACAGTGTTCCTGTCATCATCGACAGGTGGCGTTACCAATCTGTAATCTTATCTGTCAATCGACAATCAAATAAATAAATAAATAATAATCAATAATCAAATGCATATTGATTCTGTCTTTTGTGCTAGCATATTTACTGTGATAGTATGAATAGCAGTTCTATAATATCACTATGTTCCTTTTTAACCCCTGACGCAAAAAGAGGGGTGTTATAAGTTTGATGTCGATGTCTGTCTGCCTGTGTGTGTGTCTGTGTCATCGTAGCTCTGAATTAATTTGAAAGCTAGTTTCCTTGCGGTGGTTCTTAGCTATGTTTGTTTAATATCGGTCCAGCAGTGGCAGTTACATCATTTTGGAAAAGAGCTGATACTCTTACACTAAAGAGTATCAACTCTTTTCCAAAATGATGTAAGGCATATTTGGCATGTGATTACTCGATTAAGTGCTTGCGTAGGGACTTGTTAAGTTTTAGTTTATCAAAATATTACAATAAAGAAATTCCAGTGACTATAGTTACGAACGTGCAATATACAATAGTCTTATCTTTACCGCAATCGTCAAGTCAACAGCGTCATACGCACAGTTTTGATTTCACCGACATAACACTTTATTGTTGCGGTTCTACGTGACTGTATTTGTTGTTCTTCCTCGAATTATAAGACAAAGCAACCTAGTTCACGTCTGTACGCGGTAAATGAGTAACATGTATGATGTTTTATTTTCTTTTTTTTTTCGAAAAGGATGACTCCCGCTGTAGAAACAGTCAACAACAGTGTCTCAAGTAACTTTACCACCAAGCATAATCCGTGAAGTCAATACTATCTTCATTTATTTCTAAAAGTGACCTATACAATGACTGACCTATACAAATAAATAAAATTGGAGTGTCTTTTGTAATATTAAAATAACCGCTTTTTACTAAATACATATGTATGTATACACGGTACATATACTAAAAATGTAGTTAAATTTTTTTTGTCTGTCTGTCTGTCTATCTGTTTGTTCCGGGTATAGTCTTTGGAACGACTTAACCGATTTTGACGGCACTTTCACCAGATGGTAGCTGATGATACAGGGAGTGACTTAGGCTACTTTTTTTAGACTAACTTTGTCCCGCGACGTTACTCGCGGTACGACGATAACCGCGGGTAACACCGCGTGGTTCAGCTAGTTTCCTAATATAAATGTTTAATACAAAATCCTTAATAGTATACAGCATAGTCTTTCAACGTCCAGATTCTGGTCTTATGAATACGGTACGAGATACGTGACAACCATAACCTCAAGATATCTACATAAGACCCCATAAGGAGAAAACCGTAATTCGAATTACCGTCATTCATATAATTTATTAGATAGTCCATGTTAATAAAGAAGAAAATCGTCTTCAAAACACATCGAGTTATAAATCTTGTTTATATCAATTTCTCAGAGTTTCTATTGTAAATTGCAGATATTAAATCTTGTTATTAGACGAATGTGTACCTAATTAAACAGCTCATTAGTGCGTCCTGCGTACGCGCAGTTATTGATACAGGGCTGTGACTAGTTGACCAGTCGTGTAACTATTTGAAATATTTGTATTAAGGGCTGGCACCTATCACTTTAGCTTAAACAAATCTTTTAATCTTTAACCTTTTAATGTATTTTCTATTATTAGGCGTTAAAAGAATTACTGAGCTGTGGTTTGGGTTCGATCTCCCTATGAAATAAAACTTTATGTGATAAACAAATTGCTGTTCAGAGCCTGGGTGTTTTTTGTATTTGTTTCATGTATGTATGTATGTAAAGTCTCCCGCAATATATAATGTATTCCTAGTATCGAATATGTATTTGTAAAATAAATATATTCTTCCGTATCGTCGTCTGCTGGTGGAATTTCCAAAAATATAACAGTAAAGATCTATGCTAGAAAAGACCGTGTTCGGTTGTGAGGTGAGTACGTATTTACCAGTTTCCTATAAATAAATAAATATTTCGAACATCTAACATACAACGCCATTTTTTTTGTAAATATATACATATTATACATAGGAAACCAAACTCCGAAACAAATATTTGCAGATCATACAAACATTTGGTCCGACCTGGGTATCGAACCCGAGACCTCAAGCACAGCAGCCGTGTACGCTGCCACTGCGCCACCGAGGCAGTCAAAATAAATCGATTACTAGGATCCCATGACTTTTGATAAAATAAAAAAAAACAAATAAACAATCCATTGATAAAATATTAAGGCTAAGCAAGTTTATTCGTATTCATTAATGCCACTGTTTTTGCTCCTGTTTCAACTGAAACATTTTATAATTTTAAACCGACTTCAAAAAAAGAAGGAGGTTCTTGGTTCTTTGGAATCTTTTTTCATGACAAAATATCAAGTGCAGCATGACATAAGTGCTTACATAGCATATTACTTGAATAATTATAATGTATCTGTCTATTTGATATTTTTTTTATTTTGATTTTGCTCTTAACCCCAAACGAACACTTGAAAGGTTAAGGGATAGTCAAGTAGACTATCCCTTAACTAATTAGTAAATGACCCCCCGCGATGATTAATTAATGGGGGTGTTCTTTGCTTGAATGTGCGCCGTTTAATAGGTTTCCACAACACCGCTGGTTCATGCTTACATGACAGTTAACGCTGCGTGTTACCATTACAAAAGAAAAAAACAACAATTTTTTTTTTACTCTGTGAACACTAGATGGAACGGAACTGAACTTGAGTTAGCTTGCTTCCATTCAGAAAAAACAGTAACTAATGAATGACTTTAATTACATTTAACTATAGTATTAAATTAATTCTAGCAATTGAGGATCATGTTGTGCTTCTTGTCTGTTCGTTTTTCTGAACATAACTTTTGTCTATTTTCACATAAATAAATTGCATACAAGAAAGAGGTTAAATATTTTAAACCCGACTAAGTAAAACTTTAGATAAAACGTATTTATTTTATGTCACCCCGGATTTTATTACGAATCTATTGGCATCTCATTCATTTATATATTTAAGATCAGTTTAGTAGTTTAGACACTACGGTGGAACATACAAACATACATAGACTGCCAAAACTATTACCCTTACTTTTGACTTTGATGTAGTTGGGTAAAGATTAGTTTTTAAACTGTCATTTTGTTCACACAGTGTTAAAAAAAGAAAAGAAAGCTTGACTTAAAAGCTTGTTATGGTTGCATAACTCTACCTTGAATTTGCTATTACCGGATATAATTGAATAAATGTAATATTTTAAAATGTCTAAAGTGACAACCCTAAAGTCAGGTATCATAGTTGATACAGTTTAATAATTCTCGTTTTCAATTTTCTTAGTAATTACAATCAGTTATAAAGATATCCGAACTGGCTGTTTTTATTTACTGGTATTACTTACATACACTAAAGTAAAAACGAATTCCTTGAGTGTAAAGGAATTTGTCGTATTATTTTTTGCAATCATTTGTTAATAACATTTGATATAATAGTAGGTATGTACATTGTGTATTAACAGTATATATATACTTAATGTCCACTATTATTTCTTGTGATTAACTACTTAAAATAAATGTTTATAGTTCCTATGTTTGTTATTATTTCTCACTCTTGTAATGTTCCTAGCTGGGGATTTGAGACAAAAAACAAAAAGATTTTAATCTTCAAATTATATTTAAGAAATGCGATTTCAAAATAAATCTACATACGATGTGTAGGATTGGCACGGCGCAGAGCACCTGGTGTCACCACTGGATTCACAAAAAGATTACCTAAGCTAAAAGTAACACAGTGCGTATTGTATATCCTATATTGTCGGCTCTAGACGCACGTGCCCACTCACCATTGCCACCACCACCTCATTTTCTGAGTGAACTGACTGAATAGACATACACTACAGTGTGCCTACATGTATATTAATATTATATGATACTAGCTGACCCGTGCAACTTCGTCTGCTATTTTTTTCAATCATGCTCAGTTCCAATCGGTCTAAGCCTGATATATAAGCACTATTTTAGGCACGCCAGCAAAACGGATTTAAAAAACAACGTGACTTTCGTTCAGGTAGTTTTAGAGTTCATCAACAATAACGTGACACGAGAATTATGTTTAATAGATTACGTGTTTATGAACGAGTTTATGAACATACGTATCATAGACGAACACCTGCAAGCCAAATTACACAAATGCCACCTTTAGTGAGATTATTGATTAACTATTATCTTGAGATAAAATCCTTACCGTGGGAGAGCCACGCTTTGGCACGCATGGGCCAGCTCGACCACTACCTCACCTTGAGCGATAGAGACCTCACAGATAACCAGTGTGAAACAGCGCTTGCGCTGTGTTTTACCGAGTGAGTGAGGATACTGGAGGCCCATACCCCAACAACTCCCCCATCTCCTTCCCCATCCCGCAAAGGTTGGTAACGCACTTGTGACACCTCTGATGTAGCGGGTGTTCATGGGCGGCGGTATCGCTTACCATCAGGTGATACGTCTGCTCTTTTCTCTTAAAATCACAAAATATTCTACTTTCTTGGGCCTTAGGTATTATGAAACAGGCAGAGATCTAACTCCCCTCTTATTCTGGTATACATATACATTTCATCACTAGTTTTGAGCGTTCATGAGCGTTGGTTATCATTTACCAACGCTCATCATCATCACGTCAGGCATCTCATATTACATAAAACATTTAAGTAACCATTAAAACATATGTAACATGAAGTACCTTTTTAGACGAAACAAAACACGAGTCATTTAAAAAAAATGAAATATATTATCTTCCCAAATGTGTTTTTAAAATAATTTACCTAACAGTTCAACATTTACCCGATAGGTCTGTAAGTGATCGACCTAAATTACATTTCAACTAAACACATCATACAAATGTACCGAAACCAGACACGGGAGTTGAACCACTCAAACGCGTGAAAATCAACACAGTGCAAATAAACCCGTCCATTCCAAAAAGTAATTATGTCGACTAATTGCGACATTTCTTGGCGATTAAACGACAATGTGCCCGGCTTTACCTTCGGCATGTTGGGTGAATACCGGTTGTCTTTGGTTCCGTATACGATGTGTTATCTCACAAAAATAGGTTATCACCAATAACTATAAAGATCGTTGGATAAGGAACCCTGTAATCCAAATTGAGAAAGAGAAGACAAAAATAGACCTATTCATTTATAGGAAAAATACTATATATAAATTATATTTGCCAATAGACATCAAGGAATTTATGTTTGAAAAAGTGATCAAATCCACAATAATGTTGGAAACACTGTTGTATCAGAAGCGCTACTATAGTGTTGCTGATTTCTTGACAGGTAAATAATTAATATAATCTATTCATGACAAACTGTTTTTACATTAGTATCAGTGATTTCTTATACCTTTTTTTAATTTATTTTATTTTTATAGATATTTTATTGTCATTTTTTATTTTTTTTTCCACACATATACATATAAATACAAATAAAATATCATGACAATTAGTCATGATATTTTATTTTTGATATTATTCTACGCATTGTTTGTATGCCATTTTAGTCTATATTTAATTTAACTAGCTGAATCTCGCGGCGATGTACCACAGGTAATGCCGCGGTGCGAAGCTACTCTTAAAAAAAGTAGCCTAAGTTACTCCTTATATCATTAGATTACAGACAGCCGTTAGATTAGCAGAGATTAACCGGAAACAACAGACAGACAGACGGACAGACAGCCAAAGACAGTTTTTTTTTAATATGTGCCGTGTATGTGTGTATACATATACACATAGTTAAACGCGGGTTTAATATTACAAACAGACACTCCAATTTTATTTATTTGTACAGATGATGTGAAACATTGATAACTAATATTAAAATTTGCACATCTGAGAAAAATAAAACAAGGCAAGTATTTTTATGTATCAAGGCAGCTGTTTATCTATTTGTTTTACTCAAATATGTAATTTTGAAACATCTAAAAGTTCAATATATAACAACTTAGCTAAAAAACTCAAACTGAACTCAAAACTGGCCAAGCCAGACTTTAGGCTTCAATATATTATCCTAAGTTTTAAGAATAAATAATATTTTAAGTCGTTATAAATAAACTTCAGTACTGACTATTGAACTTGGCACCAGTTTAGATTCCACTTATTTTGTCGTTGAAGTGAACAACCAAGGCATATATCATAATACTGAGCTTGGCTCTCATTTCACATAGATAACTAGCTGACCCACGCAACATCTTCTGCTTATCGATCAATCAGGCTCTGCTCCTATTGGTCTTAGCGTAAAGTTAACTTCCGTATCTTAGGTACGCCAGCAAATCACATGTTTAAAATAAAAAGTGTAAATCTATGAGATAGTGTCAGTGTTCATTATGAGTTCACTATGGGAGAGGATATATTTTTTGAACATTTTGGAATACTGTGCTATTTATGCAATTTTTTATGATTCCAAGTTTAAATACTCGGCTTCATAAAACGCGTACGGAACCCAAATTCTTTACCAAAACTGTAACATTGCGCCTTCCATCACAGAGCAATTTGTGCTACTATAACCTCATACCAACCGTAATTATGTTTAAACCAGAACACTCATACATTACGTTCACTAGGTGTTTCTTTTTTTTATCATTTAATCTTCTAGATGTGTTAGTGGCCAGTTGTTTTAATTACCCGATGCCATCTTTGAGTAAACTGGACTATTACTATCTAATGTCATCCACTGACAAATAGAAGTCACTACCGAAATGAACATAAATAGATAGACAGATGAACATAAATAGAAACGTATATTTCATATCATGCTTAGGAAATATGCAATGCAATTAAGAACCGGTGGCAAACGTCACAAGGGCTTTACCCGACGCACGGTTACTTGTGCTTGGATATGCACACTGATGTATATTTTTTAAGAACTATTTACAATATTTATGCAAATAAATACATTATGTTGTATAATATTAAATTGTTAATTACGTGCTAAAGTTTCACATCTCGTTAAGAGATTCTGAATGTACCATTCTCAGTCTTTCCAAAAAAACCATCGATACATCAAAATAAAATTTAATCGTCCACGCCAATGCACAAGAACCTTAACGCTGAACGCATTCTCAAACTTTCAGTTTTACTAAAAAGGCTTTATATTTATCGGTTCAGCTTAAAAAAGAATAAAGGGCGATCCCATTGGCCCGATAGACGTGAAACTCTCGGTTTAATGCGCACCCATTAGTTTTAATGGAACCCAACCTTAACCGTTACGGTTTATATAATGAAGTAGTTTGCAAAAACTGATTGATTGCGTGATTTATTTTATACAATTTAGTTTTAAATTTTGAACTTGTGGTCTATAAAGAACGCGGGTCACGGGATGTGGACAATGATAAAGGAACGGACAGATTTATATATGTGTTTATATGTTCATTTGTTAGTGTTTATGTATTGTGCCAGTTACTTTAATAAATATGTCGATTTTACTGATTTATGATACCGAATTTCATTTATTGCAGTAGTAGTAGCGAAATTTATAATCTGTTATTGGGAAGTCAGTGCCCTCAAATGTACTGACAACTAGTTCAATCTTCGAATTCAATTTACCCTCAGGGTTACGAAGGTCCAATGCCAGTCGCTCCGTGTAAAAACTGATATACAGGTAAAACCGTTTGAACTAGTAGCTGACCCCAATTAATCTTAGGAATAACAAAAGCTAGGAAGATGATGAAAGTATGTAGTAATGTAGTAGTAAAATCTACGCTTCTGTTAGAAACTTTAATTTGATTTGAAACATTTTTAAATGTGTCTTGGACACAAACCTCGAAAGCTTTGCTCCCAATTGAGCTAAATTTAGTGTACGTGGCAGTACGATAATATGACACCGTGGAATTATTCTGATGATGCAGCTTGAAGATGGTTAATGGAATTTTCATCTTTCTTACTTAACTACATATCAGAAACCTATAGGCGCTATTCATTGCGACGAGGATGACCAACGCGGATGTCCGCGACGGATTTTACAATACTAGCTGACCCACGCAACTTCGTTTGCGCCTTATATTGCCCGTAGCGTGAAAATTTCCCCCGTTTTTGAAACATTCTTCATTGTTGCTCCGCTCCTATTAGTAGTAGCGTGATGATATATACCCTATAGCCTTCCTCGATAAGTGGACTATCCAATACCGAAAGAATTTTTCAAATCGGATCAGTGGTTCCTGAGATTAGCGTGTTCAAACAAACAAACAAACAAACTAACAAACAAACAAACTCTTCAGCTTTATATATTAGTATAGATATGAAACCTATACAGCGCGTTCAAAGCTGCGCGACGCTATTGCACAGTCCACGCAGCACTGAACGACGAATTCATCCGTGACGGACGATCCGTGCGCGGACGGTCTGCATCGCACTGAATAGCGCCATAGAGTTTGGGATAATTCATTTTGACTTTATAAGTCCTACTACCTACTTTGAATAATAATATTGGAATCATCGGGTATACAAAACCTTGTTTTCACTCACACAACACACAATTCATATTCAAAATAATATCATAAATTGGATAGCACTCCGATAAATATTTCATTATTTATCGATGCTTGGAGTTTCTCTGCATGATCGAATCAGGAATGAGGAGATCCGCAGATGAATTAAGGGATATGGAATCAAGGTCGATATTGCCCGTAGAATTGCCAGACCAAAGTGGCAGTGGGTGAGGCACATTGCTCGTAGACAAGATGACCGATGGAGCCAGAGAATTCTGGAATGCAGGTCACTGGTAGACGGAGCGTGGATAGGCCCAAGATGGTCCGACGACTTGGTGAGGGTCCCAGGAAACCGTTGGATGCAGGGTGCATAGGACCCATAGGAGAGGTTGTTATGGGAAGGCTTGAGGGAGGTCTATGACCAGTGGACGTCTTACTGCTGACATGGTGCTTTAGATATTAAACACAATTTAACACGCTGATTAAAGAGATAAAAATGTGAACCATTTTTTAAGTTTACGAAACTAGCAGTAAATTACTAAAAGTAAACATCACAGTAATCCGGTATCATCACAATTGTGTAACAGGTCTTATTTCTAATCTCTTTAAGAATTTATAGCTTCTTCTAAATCTAATTACATGATAACCATTCCAAAGCTTATTCTAATTATTTTTTCGTACATAAATATTAATGTTTCTATCATTCATCTTTTAGGTGTTATAATATTATGTTAATTTATAATAAAGTTTTGGGAGGATTTATCGAAATCTGTTCATAGAGCTACATTCTTTTGATAACAATAAAAATTTTCACTATTCCTTTATCCGCATATTACAAAATGTTTATAGGGCCACCATATGACAGGGCTGTTGGTCTAGTCGTTATTGACTCTGGCAGTCGGGCCCTACTACTTTTGTAAAAAATGGAGGTAGTAGCTTCGATTCCCTTCATAGACGCGAATCGTGCGATCAGCACGATCATTTTGTTGTGTGTTTGATTGCCTGACTACGGCAAAGTCAAAAAAAAAATTAGAATTGTTTCGGAAATCTATATATGTTTATATGATCCACCGTAGCGCATTTACTACTAAACTGATTTTAATGAATAAGATGTTCATAGATGTAAGGATAGAGGATAAATTAAAAACTCATGTAACTCGAGCTGTTACTGTAAATTTTTAGATTTAGGATATGACCCCTATTTAAGATGTTAAGTTACTATTGATTTTGAATTGGTTGTAACAACATAACTAACAATGTAAAGTTTTGTCTTGTACTCAAGTAGTTGTAAATTCAAAACCAGCTACCATCCAAATTCTGTTTGGAAAATAAAACTTAGAGTATTTCATTAATAAAGACCCTTCATTAATTCTGAGGGCGAACGATACCGTCGGCTGGTTTAAAGATTTGTAACCAGTTGACGACATTGCATTTGAGTGTTATACAACAACAGCCTTTGAGTGTTATTATCATTAAGAAATACAAAATCCTTTTTGAATGCTTCGGTACATCAAGCACAATACAATTTGAACATTAAAAATAAGTCCTAAGGTTCAAATTATGTTGTTAGAGTCGACTGCAGACTGCTACTTGATTTGAACTAAATCCGATTAGTTTAGGATTATTTATAACTCAACGTCCTTAGTTATTCTGTTTTGATATAATTTTATTTTTATGCTGCTAATCGAATAATTAATGTATTTTATAAAAGTAGGAGGATTAATAGATCAAAGTCTGATTAAAAAACTAATATGATATTTTATTCTCATTGTTATATTAATATTTCTTCGACTTGTTTTCGTAGTTTGAGTTGAATTCAAACATAACAGGTGGAGAACTGTTTTGGTTCTCCTTAAAAGAACAATTTTCTAATACAAGTGGCCTTATGTAATTAATTTTAAAACAAATCGAGAATTACACAACTTAATACCAAACACATACTGTCTGGTAACTTTACTATTATGTACAGCATAAAAGGTTAATGTACGTTTATGATAATAAAGATTTTTTTTATTATTTGTCTTAACGAGAAATAGTAAAACATCGCAACGCTATCACTTTTTTCAAAAACGAGAACGTAAATATTAAAAATCTAGTTGTTGCCCGCGGCTCCGCCCGCGTATATGTCGGTTATCGAGGCAACTGTAAAGTTTCATCCAAATCTGTTCAGTAGTTTTTGCGTGAAAGAGTAACAAACATCTTTCCATTCATCATGAGAAACTTTTACGATATAATATTAGTATAGATACTTGTAGAATAGTAAAATTGACTTACTTCAAATATTATACAAAAACACCCCTGATGAATAAAACAGATTTAAGTAACATTTGACTCGCTTCAGAGCAGTGCAGCAGTGGTACCGTATACGAATGCGACTTGTATGTCTGTCTGTAGCAGATCTGTAAATCGTTGTTTTGGACTTTGAGTGTTTTTTATGTGTAATATTTTCCTGACGTTTTACTATAACGTATCAAACTTATCACCCGATTCCTGGACTCATAAGAAATAATTTTTTTTACCACCTACATGGCCCAGTCGTTAGTTGTAATATACAGACCATACTTATGAGCCTCTCCCTAATTTATCTTTTCAAATCTGAATGAATTCAGATTCTCAATTTATAAAATGAATAAACTCGCATCAATAAGAGTAGACGCTAAACAACTCAGTCGAAACGCGATCGCATTTTGCAAGATTTAGTCATAAGGCGATTATACCAATGAAGATTATATCACACGATACTAGCTAAGTTATTGCCTGTTTACCGTCCGCGATGTTAAGCGATATGTTTGGGGATTGTAACTGACAGAATGTGTGTCTTATTTAATGTCCTATATTAAGAATACAACAACCTCAGGCCGAAAAAGTATTAAAATTAATTCTAGTTACTGTTTTTGAATGTATGTATGTGTAAGAGATAAGTAAATTCAGTATATGTTTGAATACAGTGTCATCGTTATACTTTTATTTTCAAACGGTGTATTGCAAGAAGAGTAATCGAACCGACCGTCTATCTAATACTAATTGTCCATAACAATGAAAATACTCTGAGAAAGAACAATGCAAGAAGAAAGCGAATTAGATAGCAGTTCGCTCAAAGAAACTTAGGTGGTGAACTCGGTGGTGTATAGGATATTGGGACAGCGGTTCGCTTATAGCCTGTGGACGTCCGACACTATGTAAACATAGTACCTAACACAAACAGTAAATTTTCAAAACCATATTAGCTATTACTTTTTTATATTGACAGTATAATCTATATTATATATATTAAAGAGGAAGGTGACTGACTGACATACCCAGAGATCAACGCACAGCCTGAGCTGAACCTAGAATCCTAAAATTTTGCATGTACGTTCTTTGTATAACGTAAGTGAGCACTAAGAAAGGAATTTTGGAAATTCCACCCCTAAGGGGGTAAATCAGGGGATGAAAGTCTGCGTGAGCGAAGCCGTTTGTAAAAACTAGTATATTATATTAGTCCATTTCATCTTTCCAGATGGCTTAAACAGCGTCTCTCTGGCAATTTTTAATGAATGGAAGAAAGTATGTGCTGTATAAGTTACAATACCAAATGCTAGAATACCATATGGTTTCAATGATATATATAATATTACATGTTAGTAACAACTCATGTCAAAAGAATTTATGAATAAAAATTTTAACTAATAAATCTTGTAAACAATCTGGTTCTCATAATTTTTTTTATGAACTTTTGAACTTCGGCGGTTGAAACAAACAAGAATTTAATCTCAAAATATATATTGTTGTAAACGAAAACACGAATGCCCTTATTATTAGTAGATATGGCCAGAACTTGGCCGTCGGTCGTAAAATGCGATGTCTCAATTTTGGAGTCTCGTTTCCTTTGATTTATGGGGGCACTAAAATGATGTATCGAAAAGTGCCAATTCTTTACCAATGGCATTGTGCAAAGGCAATTTATGGGCTTTGGAACTAAATTAAGCCATTCGCTGCATGTTTAAGGTATGTTTCGAAAGAAAACATAATAAAACAGTTTTGGATTTATAGAACAAATTAGGGAGATTGTATCACTTTGCTTGAAGTTTATGACAGCTTCTAGGTATGGTAATATCTTCTCCTAAAAACTGCATATTTGGCAATATATAATGAATATTTGCTGTCAATCAAAAGGGGCGTTCTGTTTGTTAATTGTACGTTTGTGAATTTGTTGCCAAATAGAAACAACTATGATAGAAGGTAGGAATTCTGAAGAATTTCCCTGTACTACCACTGTATCATAATATCAACGTTTTCTTTCCAAATTATATGTAAGGTCATTGTTATTTTTTTTATAAATACAGGGTTTTAAACCTGGTTCTTCTTCGTTGTTCTCCTCTACTTCAGCGTCAGTCCCATTTCCTATCGTAAAATTGGCAATAGATGATTTTGATGGTATAGGGGGCCAATGAGTTGACATATCACCTGATGGCAAGCGATTACCGCCTTCCATGGACATCCGCAACACAAGAGGCGTCACAAGCGTGTTGCCGACCTTTGGGGGATGAGGAAAGAGATGTAGGGAGGGGTTAGGGTATGGGCCTACGGTATCCTCACTCCCTCGGTGAAACACAGGTGACTATAAATATATAATAAAAATATAATCACTCGCACATATTTTGAACTTTTGAACAGATCAGTTTCAATTTCAAAACGAATAGAGGACAATTAAATAAACAATTGCTTTTAATTGTTAATTTAGATTGATATTTACCTTCTCCATAACGATTTTTTTAGTAGTATCATTTTAAAATAGTAGTTGATTTGGTAATATATTATAAGTAATTTAAGTAACAATTAAAACTTTTATCACACACTTTCCTTGCAAATATCATTTCAAAATGTCTGTTGCATACTTTTCTAAAAATGTATAGATATAAATCAATTGTACATATAAATGAGTACTTCGCCTTATCGAATGAATATAAATAATGAATTCGATATTCAGTTATATTTTAATAAATATAGAATACTATTTCTAACACTTTCCAACTTTTTTTTACCATTTTAATACACAAACCTTAAGAAACTACTATTTGCACCAAATTTACAGGAACATCGGAAACTACGTACTTATAATTTTTCTTTTCAACATCTTTCCAATTATTTGTAGCGAGTCGAACGATAAGTCGCGTTTTAAGTGCGCGTGCGCATCGGAGGTCGTAAATATGATCGCGATCACACATTATGTTAAGGACGAAACGAGATCACTTGGGGCTGCCCTTATAGGATTCGAACGTGGGTGGATATGGAAAAGAATCGTTACCTCATTGTTTTGTGAATTTAATGTTAAAATTATGATTACTCATGTACCATAGGTACCATGAATAAATTAGTACGGAGCATCTAGTGAATCATCATGACATTTAAAGCTAGTTTTACCAGTTAATGATGGAAGTCCGTGTATATCTATCCGGTCATAGAGCACCAAAGTATGGAGCAGCCATATGCAGGCTCTCTGTCAAAATATAAGCCCAAATGTGCCTACTCATTACACTGTTATGACGGAGAATATATTTATTTGTATGTGAAGTAGTGTTGATTACAAAAAAAAAAACGAAATTCAAGCCAAATGTTATTGGTCTAGGTTTCAGATCTTGCGAAAAAGTCTTTCGTCAGGTTATAAACTAGACAAGAATTTGTACCCTTATGCGTAATACCATTAATTCTATGTAGGTATATCTATACAAATAAATAAAATTGGAGTGTCTGTTTGTAATATTAAAATAACCGCTTTTTACTAAATGTATAATTATGTATGTATACACGGTACATATGCCAATTTGTATTTTAAATTTTTTTGTCTGTCAGTTGTTGTTCAGCTAGATAATATATGTTTATCACTCAGTTTTTTTTCTCATTGTAAGTTTTCTGTGCCAAGAATCTATTATCATCTTACATAGCCTTTGAAATCACAAATAAAAAAAACAACATCATTATATATAAAGACTATTTAAAAACTGTTATTCTTAATTTATACTTAATAAATCAACATAATGTACTTATCCAGTACACATAAATTCCTTGCCGCTACACTTACGAAACTTGCCCCAATATTTTAGAATAAGAAAAAAACAGTACAAACTTTATAACTGAATGGGCCAATAAATTGAGTTAAGTCGAACTTACACAAGATAATAACGTATCTTGTATAAAATGTGGAAAACGAGAACAAAACATTGGAGGGACATTGTTATGAATAAGACGGCAGTTTTGATAATATACATACAATAGCTAAGAACTTGTATCTTCCAATTATCAAGGTACCTGCACGTATATTTCCAGTTTTTAAGATTATGACAGAATCTCAATTGACTAGTAGCCTAGATTCGGAATTACGAAATTTTATTGATTTATTTACGATTTTAAAACTTAATTTACGATCGAATTCTTTAAAATTGTCATCAGAATAAATATTTACTATTTTTGTGTAAATTAAAACTGGAAATGGATGAAATATAATGTAATAATGTACCTATCGCATTCACCTCAATAATTTTACAAGTTTTCATTTAATTCTCTTCGATATTACCGACCTTTATATGATTTATAAAGACTAGTGGCATTACATGAGCAATAAATAAAACTTTAATTCTTCTTTTGCGGTCAAAAATAAGGTCTTAAGATTATTCATGATATGAAGTGTGAGGGTCAAAACTTAATTTGTTGGGATTGTTAATTTCCATGATTGGTTCTGGTATGGATCCAGATTTCTGAAGATTTATTATTTCAGATAATGTATCCCCTGTATATTGGCGTTGGTGAGATACTTTAGAACTTGACTGATAATTTTTTTGAACAACAAGTTTGCAGTCTATTCTAAGAACTTTTTCACTTTCTAATGCTACGGCTACTGTAATAGTCACTGGTGACAGAATAAAATACAGAATGTTACCAAACCAACTCCCCTGTGTGTATCGTAATATTCTAATTATTATTTTTACGGGAATTAACGCGATCACTTATTAAAAGGTATTACCTACCTTTGATTGCCTGTGACCACGGCCAGTGCAACCTGGAAAACTTAAAAGTTAGTATCGTAATATTCAACTAAGGGAGCACACAGGACAGTAACATTGCAAAGAGAATTAAAACTTTAGAGAAACTCTGTACCAATCTGCGTGGTATAAGAAGCCAATATCTCCTTTCTAAAGAGAAGCTTATGTCCAGCATTGGACTAAAGACTGTTGATGATAGCTACTGTGAAGAAACAGCAACGGTATTAATTAAGTACTTAGATAGTTATAAATAACTCTTTCTTTGACAGTCAGGCAAAAACATGTATATCGCATAAGTGTTATGATATATATATTTTTAATCACTATTGTATACCAGAAATACCGATTGTAATCGGCAATTAATAAGCACTTTGATCTCAATATCATGGTTGACTATACAGTTTACTGGTGTGAATTATATATATTAAATAAATGTGAACAGTGGTGTATGAGGCGTTTATTGAACTGCTATAATTATTGTTTTTCATTCATATTGTCGCCGTTTATCACTCTTAAAATTAATGCCTTTACAAATGTAACAAGAGAACCTGCGGTCAAGTGTTTGGGTTCATATATTTTAAGTTCCGTACATTTTATGAAGCCAAACTTGTACTCTCAGTTTATACTGGCCAAACTTTACCAAACGTTTTTCATCTTTAAACTACAAGTGAAATTCCAATCGTAAGGTTCACTTTTAAAAAACTATGGATTTGGATCAAAAATTTCATGGTTTAATACGAAACAACTGTTTTATTTCTAAGTTATTTTTATCTGTGTTAAGTTAAATGTTCAAATTTATTGCTTTGAAGTGAATATGCAAAACTAAAACGAAATACAATACGATTGCATATGATTTTTTATTCTTTCGTGGTTTTATTTTACAAAATAGACGATTCTCTTTTTTGATTTTATTGATTTTGCTTCATTTATCGTTTTTATTGGCACTGACAATAAACCATTAACATTAATTTATAAAAAAGCTATTATAACATTTTCAACTCAAAAAATTTTAAAAGATTTTTCCGTTTTAAGGAACTCTAATAAGTTAAATCGTACATCACTGTATGATTACAGGGCCCTTTGTAGATGAGTTGTAAAAGTACTTGAATGTTTAATTTATGGGTCCAACGATATCATTAAGAGATTGTAACCATTGTACGGATCTGGGTGAAGAGAAAGCAAATCATCTTTCTTCTCTTGATGATGAAATGAAAACCAGTCGGATCTCTCGGATCAGCTATTTCTGCCAAAGTCAAGTGTTTCAAGTCTTCAAATCTTCAAGTCTGTAAGTCTTCGTCGTGATGAAATTAATGGTAAAAAACATAAAAAATGTGGATGAAATGAAATGGTGACCGCCTTTCGAAAAAACAAAAAAAGATGTACAAGCAAATCAATTTAATAAGACCTTTGACAATGATAATACAGAAGTAAAGATAGTTTGACAATGACAATACAGAGATAAATTAAAAGAATATAATAGAGATATAGTTCTTCATTTAGAAATGTTCAAATGATAGACAAATTAAAAAAAATACTGGAAAAACTTTTCAACAGCGCCATCTTACGAATTCATACTGAACTACGGAGTACCTGCTTATGCTGTACAATGAAAGTAAAATAAAAATATTCTCTGTAAATAACCTACGGCCTACCAGACATAACTACTTGGCTCGATCGGTGATCCTTTTGAAGCATTTGACACCGTTTTTTTTTACAATAGTAAGAAAGTAACTACTACTATGGTACATGATCATTTTCGTTACAAGGCTATGTAGATTGATAATAAAAGCTAATTTCCTGACTTGTAGTCTTTATTAGTAGGGTCGGTCGGATCGGAAATCAATGGGGTCGGCTACTAGTTGAACCGGATTTACCTGAATTTCAGTTTTTCCACGATGCGGCATCAGTCTCCTTAACCCTTAGGGCGAACTGTAATCGCAAGTTGGAGTAATTTTCAGTATTCTCTTCGAGGCACAGCGTAACATGCCTAAAAAGTTCATACTCCATGCTGTTGTTAAGATTTTTGAAGATGTCCTCATCAGCACTTTTGATCCGATTTTTGGATCGGATCAAAAGTGGTGGAAATCGATCCCGAGACCTCTTGATCGGCAGTCGCATATGCTAACCGCTAGATTAACGAGGCAGTCATAATAAAAAGCTAACACTGACAATAAATTTATAAGCTTTATAGTTTTATATACTGTTGTTTTATTCACAATTAAAGCGAATGTTAGGTTCAGATTTCAATAGAAATTGACACAGCTAACGGTAAAGTGTTATATCGGAATACAACCGGCTAAACCACAAGGTTTATATTCAAAGACTATGACAAAACTCTTAGGTAACTTGTGCTTTTTATGTGTATGATTCTCAAATTTAGACATTATAAAAAAAAGAAAGCGCTCCCAGCCCAGTTGCCGCCGCGGTCAGTACCTAGATGGGTGATCGCTGAGCGTCTCTGCGCTTTGGAGGTCACGTTAAGCAGTCGGACCCGGTTGTTACCATACCATTTTGTTGGAGTAATTCGGCAGCATAAAAACATCCAATGGCATGATTACGTAGCCACAACGTTGTCTGGTCAGTCCCCAACCCGCACTCGGCCTCCGTAGGGACGTATGACCTAAACCCTCTAATGCATGACGTTGTATCTGACGATTACATTAACTATGCATCGTAGAATTATGAAAATCCTTAGAAAAGACTGCAAAATCGGTGTTCAGAACAAAAAATCTGTAAAGTTTTATGAGAGCAGACCCTAGCCCAGTAGTGGGACATTATGAGTTATTGAAGAGAGAAGAGAGAAGTTTTTTGTTAGTTTCACTTTTTTATGGTATAGGGGGAAAACGAGCATACGTATCACCCGATGGTAAGCGATTACCGCCGCCCATGGACTCCCGCAACACCAGAGACGTCACAAGTGTGTTGCCGACCTTTAGGGGATGGGGAAATGGATGTGAGGAGGGGTTGGGGTATGAGCTTTTGGTATCTTCACTCACTCGATGAAATATAGCGCCAGCGCTACTTTACACCGGCTTTCTGTGAGGCCGTGGTTTCACTCCGGTCGAGCCGACCCATTTATGCCGAAGCGTGGCTCTGCCACAGTAAGACTAGAAGGACATCTAAATGAACTAGCTGCTAAATACACGATACGGAGCTACAATAAAAGGCTAAAACGAAAAGACATACTAGCCAATTTAAAAAGGCTGAAGTTAAGTAAGAGATGTTCTCAGTGGAGGACACACTCAAACTGCCACGATGCTATCCCAAGACATCTGCTTATAACCTTACTAGATCTCTACACCCCCTAAAGATTGGCTGGTAGAGAATGCCTTGGGCATTAAGTCCGCCGATGTACACAAGTGCATGAACTTGTAAAATAAATAAAATAAAATAAATAGGCTATAATAAATAAAATAAAAAGACTGATTGCAGATCTATAAAAAATAACAACAACCACAGATTATAAAACAAAGTTCTCCGCTACGTCTGTCTTTATGTTTATTTGTTATACCTTAACTGAAAAAAACTACCAAACTTTCATGTAGTTTAACATTTTTGAAGAATAGGTTATTGATGACAATGATGATTATGTATAGATAAAACTTTACAAGGAGGGTTAAGATATATAGCTTGGTTTAGATCCACTTACTATCTATCCTTTGCCATTCTTAGAAATTATGTGACTTAGGTATACTTACTAACCAAGAGATAGAAGTTCATATAGCTTAAACATTTAAAGACTTTGACATGGAGGTAGAACCTTTCCTAGAATTGCGAAGTACTCATCATATCGATAACAAGAACATTTTAACACTACTACTCATTATAATTAAAATACATAATAAAATATTAATTTATCGCATGAATCGCCTTTAAGGCTAGCAAAATGACCATTAACCAGTCAAAATGAATCTTAAACGGTATTAAATTGATGCAAGTAATAAAATTTAAGCACCTGATCTGATTAAAGCGGTTCTCTGGAATCACTTGTGTTCCAATGCGACCGACATTCACAACAGTTACATTAATTTGTAATTCCTTGAATTCAGATCGCTATTTGGAAGTGGTAGTGTGATGGGGTTTTCGCATCTTGAAATTTCATCAGATGTGATGAGGATTACGAGACAATAATTAGTACGGTTGAGTTCTGTTTCAGACGGGTTGACTTATAAGCGATGTTATCAGAGTGGCTTATTGGTTAGTGGTTTGTAATTCAGAATGCTAGGTCATATGCTAATGCTCTGCTAAGCATTTAAATCGAGGACAAGTAAACTTGTTGATCATCATGTTATTTCAGTATACTTTATTTGCATTTTACAACGTAAAATAGGTGATACAATAATTTCAACTTTTAACAAAAAAAAAAACCGACTTCAAGAACTGGATTAAATTTAAAAAGGACCATGCGGAAAGCACCAGCTTTCAAATAAAAAAGATTCATCAAAATCTGTTTACCCAGTCGAAAGTTATAAAAACAAAATAAGGCATGATCATGGATCCAGTTTGGGCATAGAAAAAATATCTATAATATTAACATATTTAGAAATATAGAAGAAGGTATGTTTTGATTGAACCTCACCTAAGTGAGTCCCAGTAGGTATGGAAGTTACCTAAACTCCCGTAATATAGCAGATTTAAAAGTCTTATACTATAACGCAAAATGTAACATTATTACATATTTTATAGGAAACTTTATATAAAATATATGCTGCTACGATAATAAATATCATTGACGACCTCGCGAAATTAATTTATTACCGTACAAAAACGTTTATAATTGAATCTTCGTAAAAGCCCACGTATTGTCGTGGTAACAGCGTGAAATACCGTGAAATTTTAACTTTACTACCGAAAACCTAAGGTCAAATTTATAGCCTTGCTTGATTTATACTTTTATGTTAAAGACTTTTTTGTCAGCGAATTTGTTCCTTTGAAAATATTTTTTTGATCATCAACATTGTCAAACTTGAAACAATCCATTATTGCCTTCTCCTTAGAGAAGAAGGTTTGGCCTATATATTATACTTGCTTGATGGATTGGTCTAGAATTTTTGTCAAGTTTTTCCTCTTTCTAACTGCCAGGAGCTGGAAAACTTGACATTAAGCTTGATGTCGAGGAATGGGTGTCGTGTCCCTCCATCACAAAGGGAGGATCCTCTGACCAGGCGAGGTGATCATGACTGGCGGGCCACTGCCCAACGGTTGATGTTAGAATGTTGTATGAGAACTTCTATTGCGTGATTCAGGATTGGTAGTTACTCTGTGTTGTGCGTTACTTCATAGTTCCATGTATCTTCGGTAGATGGTGCTCTTATGTTTTTTTTGCGTTGTATGTTGAAGTCACCACACCTGACACAAGTAAGGGCTGATGTCCTGCTTAGTTTGATCCTTATTTAGCTCTTAAAATACTCACCAGATGATTAGGGGTAGCTAAAACATATTCTTAATCCAAATCCTTAAGGTAATATGCTTTACAAATAAATTTGAAAATGGAAATAGTCTCAAGCCTAAACCGTGCACATATTTAATGCTCCATATATTATTGCAATATGTAGGTAAAATTCAATTCAAATATGGCCGCCCTAAGCAACTACATAATCCAATTAGCAAGTCACGGTAGCCGCTGTGTATAATAAAGTCATAAGCAACACAGGTAGCAGTAGGGGCACTGCATTAATCACAGATTACTGCGAGCTTAGATGCACTATCTCTTTGTCCAGGACTCCCAGTGAGTGCCAAAGATTATGGCATTAACAGTTTATAGGTTTTTACCTTTGATTCTGCGTCATATGTGAGTTTAGTAATAGTTACCAATTCTCAATCTAAGAAATTATAAATGGGATATTATTCGGTTTCGTATTGAGTTTATGTAGTAACAACCACATTTTTTTTAAGTTTGACCCTGCCAAAATGACTCTACTCTGCCTGATGGAAAGCATGAGTAGAATCCAAGAGTGGTGGTCACCATACTGCGAATGCAGACAATACAACAATGCAGCATGGTGACCCACACCATGGCGGGCTAGTGATGCTTCTGCATCATTGGGCCTCCGGTCTCGCACTCACCAACGAAACACGACAGCATGATCGCTGTCATTATACGTTGATTTTCTGTTCCGCCCCGTTTGTTTAAAAACAAAAACTTAACAATTACTTTTATGTAATCGTTCCTGTTTCTATGAGAATAAAACAAAAATATTCAACGGCTGCAAAATTAAATGTTATGACGCTTCTGCACTTAAGTGTTAACAAATAATCTTCGTTCACTATTACGCTAAATAATATATGAGACGATTTATCTTAACCGAATAAGTAGTTGGTAATATTTTACAGTGTATTGTGTCGCTAAACTTACGACTTCCGGTCCGCGGCGGACTCAGTCGCGCGGCTTATCTCGAGATGAGATATTAGGTACTATTGTTATCTTCTTCGCTGTGGGAATATTACGAATGTTCTTCTTCAATGTGTATCGATTTTATTTTGTTTGGGAAAGCACGCTGACTTTGTGTACCAAGTTTTACAAACAAATGACATAAAAGTATTGACTTGGATTGCAAAGTCGTTTGTAAATTCGATCACTAGATTATAATTTCTGAACTATAGATTTTAAAATATTGTGTAGGATTCCTCCTATGAAACTTCAGATGACAGAATAGTATATTGTGTTAAAAATTAATAATGAAATATTATTTAAAAAAAATAACGAGTCGTGGTGACGCTTCTGTCCTCAAATGCACGTTTAAATGTTCGTAACAATTTTTTTTCCATCCATTAGGAAAAGTTTTTACTTATTTCATTTCATATAAAAATGTTAATTATTCGACTTAGTGTTAAAGGTGTTATGATCGAAGTAGAACATTGATTTTAATATACTTTTAAAACTAGGTTCCATTGATATTCAAGACCACACAACAGCTCACGAGCCCCGCAGATATAGATCAGTACAAATCACAACAAATACTACATCATGTCAGAGCTAATAGCGAAACCAATAATTATATATTAATTAATAACCACAGGGTAGTGATTAGAATCAATGTGAACGTTCTCACGTTAAACTCATAATTGTTGTGATTAATCTATATTTTGACAGGTGCTCTGTGCTGTCAGATATGCTGGTTAAGATACGTTCAGTGGATTAAGGAGACTGCTTTTATTTATAAGTAGCAATTAAATTTAAAAAGTTTATTAAAAAAATGTTCAAAATGGCTCTGCCGATTTTGATAAATCTCATATTCAGAAAATAATTTGTTGTAGATATTACAAAAATAATACAAATATCTTTTACACGAAAACTGTGTTGTTCTCCAGATATGGATACGTTGATTGATTGACAAGACCGATAAACAACAAAGCTCGAGGGAAAGTTTTTATGAAGTATTAAAACTTTTAATTCTTATACACATACTAGCCGACCCACGCAACCTCGTTTGCGTCTTCTATTGCCCGTAGCGTGATAATTTTCCCCCGTTTTCGAATCATTTTTCATTGTTGCTCCGCTCCTATTGGTCCTAGCGTGATTATATATAGCCTATAGCCTTCCTCGATAAATGGGCTTTCTAACACTGAAAGAATTTTTCAAATCGGACCAGCGGTTCCTGAGATTAGCGTGTTCAAACAAACAAACAAACAAACAAACTCTTCAGCTTTATATATTAGTATAGATTTTATAGTAGATTTTGTCGGCGGACAAAACAAAACTTCACCAGTATAAAAGTCGGTTATTGAGTGACTCTTGTTTTTTTGTTTTGTATTAGCTGCCAAAATGGCTGCCCTGCCTGATGGAAAGCATGAGTAAAATCCAAGAGTGGTGGACCAAAGTGAGCCAGGACCAATTGCATTTAAAATTTAGACTTTTTCGACTGGTCCGTCTTCCAATGCGAGAAGCTGGCGTTTTCGAGCTCTTATTTGTTTTTGTAGACCAAGTGCACAGTATGTCGAATTTAATATTAGTTTCTATGATTTGAAAATATTTGTTTCGTAGTTTGAGTGTTTTCTATGTAAAATATTTATGTATTTACAAAAAAAATATTGTAGATATGTGTTTATATCAGTTGTCTAGCGCCCATAACACAAGCTCTGCTTAGCTTGGAAGTAGATGACGTTGTGTGTTAGATGTCCGAAATATTTATTTATTTCATTTTATAGCCACTGAATTATTTAGTTAAATAATGAAGAAAACTGTGGCAGAAAATTTGATTAGGTACTAGTCAAGTCTTTAAACTGATATATTTTTCTATTTATGAACGATTGAAATGAAACAAACACTAAATGTTAAGCGGAACAAACCGCAACGCATTAGTAGAAAATTCAACGCATTCAAATCGTTCAAGCCTTGTCTGAGATTAGCGTGCACAAACGTACAGACAAGCAGACAAAAACCATTGTTTTGAGTTCTAATGCCTTCATAAAGCAACCCTATAATATTCTTTTTATAAATCTTCTATGTACAGACAGCGACCAGATACATTGAACACACCTCATTATAGCGAATGCATATTTTGAACACATTATTGAACAAAACATATAGATAGATCTATTAACAATACTCTACATTCTGGGGCGGTACATTCGAAATAAATCAAAGTTCATGCGTAGGTGGCCGGGGCAAGCGCAACCTGCAATTACCAATTAACCTCGCGTTACATTCGCTCTCATAACACGGAACAAGATGCAAATCAATTTTTTTGCAACAACTTTAAATTTAATTTTATTTCTGCAATGTAGTACTGTCTTCCTGCTTTAGTTACAAGGAATCGAAGAGGAATAATAATATTTTATTTATTACTCTTTCACAAAGGTGAGTACAGATCAGGTAATATTATACAATGTGGAACAACGTTAACCGTGGGAGAGCCACGCTTCGGCATGAATGGGCCGGCTCGACCGGAGTGATACCAAGCCTCACAGAAAACCGGTGTGAATTAGTACTTGCGCTGTGTTTCACCGAGTGAGTGAGGATACCGGAGGAAATCCCCCTATCTCCCCTCCCCATCCCTCAAAGGCAGGCAACGCACTTATGACGCCTCTGGTGTTGCAGATGTCCATGTGCGGCGGTAATAGCTTACCATCAGGCGATACGTCTGCTCGTTTGCCCCCCAATAAAATAAAAATAAAAAAGTGCACAAGATTAGACCACTACCTCTTGGACCAACTTTTTCTAGTTTTTTTTTTCTGTTTTAACAATTGATTTGAAGCTAAATTTTACTTAGTTTATCACCAAAAAAGCTAAAGATGTCAAACTATCAATCGGTTTCCCTGATGTAAAGTAACTAAGGTCGCCCATGCATGGACATCTCTAACCTAAAAACTTGACGTAAAAGATACGTTGTCGCACTTTGAATGCCTCTCGTTATAGAAAGAAGTAAGTGATCCTAAATGTGAAGTCAATGCATGTGGTACTAGTATCTCCCTGGTTTCTCTTTCTACAATTGCTGACGTCTCTCTTATTTGGTATAATTGGTCAATATTCTATTTTGACCACGAGACTTTATGTATCCTTATAGCTACCACGCCTGGTGTTTCTATGACTAGGTATTGTAATCGATTCTGTTTCGGTGTTAGTATTATTATGTTTCCGAATAATATTATATTTAGAATTGTGTAATTTGTAATATTAAGAAAACGGAACAAAAATATTTCACGATATAAGGCAGCGACTTTTGTATCTATTTCTTTACAGAGAAGAATAATTTGTAGCACATTTTTTAAAGTTACATAAATAAAACAAAACACATATCTGAACAATACTTTTATTAAAATTATTAATTTTTAAAAATAAAATCTCAGACCTAAGAGTAATCTTATGCTAAAATATTCAAATATCCATATTTAGGCTCGATTTTTACGTAATCTAAGACACTATAACGTTTATACAACATACTAAACAGTACATCAAACCACGTTTACACTATAGAGAGCTCTTCTGTTCTAGCTTTCGGTGGATCAATAATACTTTGTAATACTAAAAATACTGAATAAATAAAATAAAAACAAATGATATAGATATTTAGCTGCACGGATAGCGTAGTGGTAAAGCGGTCCCCTCACCTTCTTCTAGTGCTTAGGGTTAAATTCCCGCAAACAACAATTGGTATGATCAAGAAATTGATTGTACTAAATCTGAGTTTTCTTTGTGTTTCATGTATGTTTGTAAGATCCTTGCGACACAAGATAAATTTGTAGTGCGGAAGTTATTTATATAAACGCAAAACCCCACTTTATGAACATGGGAACAGGGGAATTTCAATAACATACAATAAACGGTCACATAGAATACCCAGACTCTTTTTAGGTTATTTTTAAAAGCTAGAAAACAACTATCAATATAGTACATTTGTGACACCATGCGACTAAAGTAACAACCCGCTTCAGCCATTGAAACCGACCACTGTTAGGCTCAAAAGTCAGTTTAGTTCTAGAAACATAATTTTAGAATTCTATCCAGTGTAAACGTGTAGTAAACAGTCAATAATATAAACACATTATTAGGTATATAAATATTCTTACGCACTATCCACATTAATGAGCATCTTAATTACAGCTAAAGTTAAACATTTAAAGCCTTCTTAATAAACGTGATTTAACCGTATTCAACTTTAAAATTACAGCTTTAAAGTTCAAAATTACACACAATCGTTGCTTAAAGTTAAATAAAGTTTACAAATAAGGCTTTTATTAATAGGTAAGTAAATATTTTTATCAAAGACAGGCCCATTGAAAACCATTAAATTCAAGAAAATAGACTAAAAATACTGATCATATTTTTTTTATGTTCTATGATATATTTTAAGTGTTAAATCTTATGCGACATTACCGAAATATCCCAAGCTGGTGGGATATGTATTTCTGAATTTCTTACAGAATTGTTTTAATTAAATTCTGTAGGAATATTGTTAACAAATACCTTTTTAAAAAGAATTGTTATAATGTAATATTTTCAGTTTTTTCTTCACATTGGGTCAAAATGGAGTGTAAGTCCTATCCTAACGAATCTGACTTCAAAAAAAATGGTTATAGGTATTCTATTCCTAAACGCGTTCTGAGGTAACAAACATTAAGAACAGAAGTTCCTTCTTTTTGGAGAAACTAAAAAATAAAATATTAAATGCAGATTATGGACTAAACATTAGGATTTTAATTAGATTAAGGTTAGATGAAGGTAATGTTAAATAACATTTTTTTATCACACCTTTAACATTCTAATATTTTTATTATAACAAAATATTATTTACATTCCTAATCATTAATATTTTTCTTTTACATTTATTTTGAAGTAAACAAAATAATATAAGTTTGATTTTATATTAAACTAGTATTTGGCAATATTCGACATTGTCTTGAAATATTTGATAAAAATAAATATATATTATAATTTAAAACTAATCTGTGGTCAATTGAATAAATTAATACACATCTTAAAAGGCAAAACTGTAGGCTACGTTATATTTATTGATTTTAATATTTCTGATACTTTTCAGACCCAAGCTAGTTGTCTCTTGGTGTAAAGTAGTGTAGCGCCTACACGATTTGAAGAGCAATTCACAAATGTACAACATTGCTAACTTTATTGTACAGGCGCTGTTTTATATTCAAAGAGGAATTGTTAAAGAAATGTAGATTTGTAAAATTACAACTAACTTTTATAAATAACATTCAAATCCCAACATTTCTCTCAATACAAAAAAAAAACAGTGGCTTTTCGTGTAGGTTGATAAATAAACAGAATTAAAGTTAGGTATACCACAACGTTCCTAAACGACGGATATTCAAAATAAGGGATTAGATTCAGTACCTATAGTTTTGCTTAAAATAATCATTAATTGTAGTTTAATAGTTTCTGAAAAAAATTAACAAAGAAGGATTTAACTCTAGGTTCCTGAAACTTTGTGGTCTCTCTAGAATATTCTACAAATAGTTTTTTTGTAATATTTTTAATCTTGAGAACCATTTACTAAAACATATAATGCAACTAAGAACAGATTAAACTGTAACTTACCCTTTTTTAAATTAGGCTTGCAATTTTTTTTTCAAGATCATTAAACTTGCTTTGACATGAAATAAGTGAACAATAGTTGTGATATCTTTTTTCGTCCCTTAAATTACTGTTGGGGTCTTTGATCAAATTTATATTTTTATATTCAGGACATTTAACTATTTTTGTTATAATAAACATAAGGTAAAGGAAGAGAAGATCCTTACAAAAACATTATTAAATATTACATTTAACGTGATTTAAGTAGAATTTCAAATTATAATATAGCTTAAAAAAAGCTTTACCAGGTTATTTTTACTTTCCTTCCAATTTTTCCAAAGATAATATCTTTAGTAATCTTCATCGTAATTTTCCTTTTTGTATTTAATTGTTACACTGTAATTGTGATGGTTGTGGTTGTTTTTCCATTCTCTTTTTTTGTTTCTTCATATATCCTCATGTATTAAAAATGATTAAATTTTCGTCCATCTTGAATTTTATATTCATAATATATTAAATCTGATTTTAAATGTCAACTTCATTAGATATAACTTTATATAACGTTAATTCATCCTTTCTTTTCATGATAATATTTTCTGATTCTGTTTTTCGTCCTTTTTACCCGACTACGGAAAAAGGAAGGGTAATATTTTTGGCAGTCTATGTATCTTCCACCGAAGTACTTAAAAATATTTAACCGATTTTAAAGAATGAGATGTCAATAGATTTGTAATAATGGCTCGGGCGGCATAAGCTATAAACATTTATCAAAAGTTTTTACATAGTTGGGTTATACATTTTTTATTTTTTCTTCTCTAAAACTCCAATCCTCGATTTTTTCGTGTTCTAGTATTCGTGATTGTCATACATCTTCTCATCTCTACCCATGTTGCGTACTATAATCCCATTCATTGTCTATTGCGATCTACACAACACTTCACATTCCGCCCCCGACGTTGGGTGTTTTAACATAATATGTAACGAGAGTGCCCTTCCCTTTGACGTAAGTAGGGCCTCGGCATTCGCAAGTGTATCCTGCGCTCATTAATACTCTGCAATAAAAGAAAATTACGCTTCATACATAAATGAACATGAAAAGTGTAATACAAGTCATTTTATGGTTATGCTACTGTTTTAGGCAGCTTTGAATTCAGATCATAATTAGAAGATTTCAAGATTTCAACCACGCTGATTTCAGCACGGTTAATCAAGGTAAAATGACAGCAATCATGCTGTCGTGTTTCGTTGGTGAGTGCGAGACCGGAGGCCCAATGATGCAGAAACATCCATGGTGTGGGTCACCATGCTGCGTTGTTGAATAGAGAATGCATTGAGTATGATGGTAAAATAAGGTAAGAACTAACTTAGCAGTGTCTTCAGTGACTTGTATTCTGCCCATGACTCCAGTAGAGTCCATCCTTGAAGCTACATTGACGGTGTTGCCCCAGATGTCGTACTGAGGCTTCTGTGCACCGACCACACCAGCTATCACTGGCCCGTGGCTCAGACCTATAACATTGAAAATTCTTATGAGATTGAGACTTCCCCACATAATTTTAGAGTGTGAAATTTAATTCGTCTTAAGTAAAACAATCTAAAATTATAACAGTTATTTTGATCCAGCTCAAAAGACCAATGTTCAGTGCACTTTTAAATGAAATTGATCTGTTAAAGATGTGTTATTGCCTTAATGACCTGAATTTTAATAACTAAAGATTGTTTTCTGCATTCTAGTTTTATATATAACTAGTTGAACCCCGCGGTGTTACCCGCGGTTATTGTTGTACCGCGAGTAACGCCGCGGGGCAAAGTTTATCTAAAAAAGTAGCCTTGGTTATTCTCTGGATCATCAGCTACCTACCAGTAAATGTCCCGTCAAAATCCGTTTAACCGTTCCAGAGATTACCCGGAACAAACAGACAGACAGACAGACAAAAAATTTTACACTACAATTTTGGTATATGTACCGTGTGTACATACATAGGCATTTAGTTAAAAGCAGTTATTTAAATATTACAAACAAACACTTTATTTATTTGTATAGATTAAGAAAAAACAGTGATGTAAATAAGAACGAGGTAACATTTCATGCTCTACTAACATGTATAATGAAATGTAAGTACCAGCTTAAAAGATTGCATTTAATGATTCAGTTCAGTTACAATCGATGGTGTTAAGTACTAGGATTATATAAACGTATGAAAAAGTGACATACCTATCCTAAGTTTAAATCTCTGGAAAGATTCCCTGTTGATTTGATCCAACATCGCCATGAGTGCGATCGCAAACTCCACTAATATCGCCACCGAGTGCTCCTCTTTAGTTCCCGTGTCCTGTAACGATAAAATAATACACTTAGAAAACAATGGTAAAATTATAAAATACATAGATGACGAACAACATACTACACAGGAGAAATTTCAAACAAAAAATCATATTCATCAACTTTTATTTTTAAGTGAAGCCGTAACGTGGTCACTTACATTTTGTTCTTCCTTCCCTGGCCTCAGTCCGGACGCGATCATGTAGGTGCTACCTATTGTCTTTATCTTCTCTATACAGCTGAATTTTGGTTTCAGGAGCAACTGGGAAACATAAATATTTTTCATTATGATGGTGTTCAACACAAGGCATTTACGAAAACATGAATCCTGCAAAAAAGTAAAAATGGCTCAATGTGACGTCAACTATTTCAAGAAGACGAGAAAAGGCTGTTGATAAAGATGATGTTGATGAATATATCACACGAGTTGACCCACGCAACCTCCTTTCCATCTCTTATTGTTCGGAGCGTGATAATTTACCCCGTTTTTAAAATTCTTGATTTGTGCTTCACTCCTATTTATCATAGCGTGCTGATAAATAACCTATAATCTTTCTCGATAGATGAGCTATCCAACACTGAAAGAATTTTTCAAATCGGACCAGGTGTTCCTGAGATTAGCGCCTTCAAGCAAAGAAACAAGCTCTTCAGCTTTAAAATACATAGGCAATATATAGGTATAGATTACTAACCTTGTCGAAATCACAAATTATTTCGTTTAGCAACCGCAAACATTCTAGACCTTGCTTGTTGACGTCAGTTTCGTCATAAAACTCTTTGTAGTTAGGAATAGATGCGAACATTACTGCGATAGTCGAGTATCGTTCGTGATACAGTTCGGCCTGAAATTAAAGTCGTATGGATAACTTGTTTCAAAACTGTGCGTCAAAACTACATACTACCAAGAAATGTTAATATCGATATAAAAGATATTAAATGTACTAACTACCTCAGAGGCGACAAAAGTCAGAAAGTGTTCGGCCACGTGAGCTGGGAGAATATTTTCGAGAAGAATCTGAAAAGAAGAAAAAGTAGTTAAATAAAGATGTCTTAAATGAGAATCATACGTCTTTGTCTATTTCTTTGAATGTAGTTCAGTAACTGAAACTTTTAATTACATGGAGATACAATATAAATGCTTCTTTTTATCCCTCCTGCACTGACATCACTGGATAAAAAGTCAAACTACTTAAGTTCGCTCGTAAGCTGCAGAATAATATCGACAAATATTATAATGTGAGTATTACATCTTACGTAAACAACATTCAGTGTTTAGCTTAGGCATGAATGGCAACTCCTCCCCACATCTCTCCCCCCTTCCCCCAAAGGCAGGCAACGCACTTGTGACGCCTCTGGTGTTGCGAGTGTCCGTGGACAATGGAAATCGCTTACCATCAGGTGATACGTCTGCTTGTTTTTCCCTTTCCCATAAAAAAAATAATGAAGGCAAAACCTCTTCCGTCTACTATACAGTACACGGTACACTATAACGATTTAAAAAACTATAATATAGATCGAACATCGACGGTACAGATTATATTCCAGTACTCTTCACCCGCAAACTTTGCCGTAAATAAATTTTGAGTGCAAAAGTTTAGGCATTTATTTATTATTATTATAAATGGAAATAAGATGGGATTCTTCTAGAGCATCATTTACAATTTCAGACCCTTAACCTTCGTAGTGCAATACTAACCTTATTAATACCTCTCATGGTTTCCACCTCCTCTTGTTCGAATTTAAGTTTGTCCTTCCACAAGAAGTCTGTCCGAGAGGTGAACTCAATCTGTCGGTCGAGGATGTGCAGTAGAGCTGCGAGGAACACCAGGATCAGGCCAGCCTTCGCCGCGTACGGGAGCATTGTGAACCTATGCATTTACAAACATTTTATATAAAGACTTTCAATTGAACATATTTTTAACACAAATATATTCAATGACATTAAGTACAATAATATAATAATAAAAAATTGAATTACAAAAACATTAAATTTGTTCAATCGTTTTCTTGCAATCAAATAGTAAATACCCGATATTTTTTTGACTATGGAAGGTATTATTATCACTAACTTTTAGATAAGTTAAATACTAGTGTAATGAGTAGGTTCTGAAACTTACATTCAATACTTTTAAATTGCTACACTTGAATTCGTAACGATACGATATCATTATAATTTTCTTACTTCATTTCTATCTTTTATTTAATGTGTTATCTAAATAGATGATACGTAATAAAGTCTAAACATACTCATCATCAATTTCCCTCTTCTGGTATTCCGAGAAGAGTTGAGCAGAAGCAAAGAGCGAGATGTGCGTCACCAACGTCACGATCATCAGAACTAATTTGAGCACGAAGCCCACTCGCAGGAACACCGAGATGGATGCCAGGGTCAGTACTGAACTGTACAGGTAACTCTGCAATAAAAAAAACAGTTTAAATATTTGACCACTGTCAGAATACTAGTATCAGTCAGTCGAATAGAATCGTATGTCAGAGAAAGTTAGAGTGCAGATGCGAAAGCATAATAAACCAACTAACAAAATATTGTATTACATTAAGCACTGACGAAGTATATTGTGTCATTGCATTAAGGAACCTACTTTTACTTTTAAAATAAAATAATCGGAAAATGAGAAAAACTACCTAGAATTACGTGTGTTTTGTAGTAGTGAACTAGAGTCACTAAGGCGTTGACAACCAGATACCTCAAGGTTTTAGGACTATTTTATGAAGTTGATGACGTTAATTGGTGGTGGTGTTGGTGAGATGCTTTTTTATATCCCGCTTAAAGGACTCGGCATTATAGTGGGAGGGAAACACGTGCGCTAGTAGTAATTCAGTAAGCATTTTTAGATTAGAATATTTAATCCCTTTTTATCCTATCTTAAAACTCAATAGGACTCCAGAGTGAGTCTAGGGAGACTCACACCGAGTCCTATTGAGGTTTAAGATGCGATCCTTATAAAGAATAGAATATAATTCATTTTCCCTTATTGAAATGTTTACAAAGAGTACACAATATATACTCACAGGAACAATATCGACGTCCACGTAGTACTGGTTTGTAACGTCTACAGTCAAATTATTGTCAAGGACTATGAAGCTTGTGGCATTGTCGAAGTCCGTGGGTCCCACGTATGTCTGAAACTAGAAATTATAAGTATGATGAGCAATAATTTAGCTATGACTATCTAAAAGATATATCGTAGCATCTGTTATTTTATTAAACTTTTTTTCATTCCTGAAATTGAAACTGTTCCAAACGTTGTATTCGAAAATACTTTCCAAAACCAAAAAGATATAGATAAAGTCATTTCTTACCAAGTTAATAACCGCACACGATCCTATCAACACCACTGATACTAAGAACATCGTCAGTCTTATGAACTGGTTACTTGATACCACCTGGAAAAAATATGAGCATTTGTAAAGTTATCTTTAGTACTAAAAATAATTGATTTTAGGCAACAGCTATGGAATTTTAACTATTACATCTATACTAATATATAAAGCTGAAGAGTTTGTTTGTTTGTTTGTTTGAACACGCTAATCTCAGGAACTGCTGGTTCGATTTGAAAAATTCTTTCAGTGTTTGATAGCCCATTTATCGAGGAAGGCTATAGGCTATATATATATATATATATATATATATATATATATATATATATATATATATAGATATCTCTTTTCGGCCCTTGTTGATCTGTCGCGACGTGGCGTCAGTTAATTGTTGATCTGTTGGCGATTGTTGATCAGCAACAGGTTTTGTTGATCTAATGTATATTCCGGCGTACTAATGTGGCTCCGCTCTGGATCAACAATTGCAACCCCTCTGCTGGCAGAATTACGAACTATTTACATCATTTTTATACAAATCCACACCAGCTATTGTTGATCCGATTCAAATGGACCAATGAGAGGCCACCTTCTCCACGATTGGGTCTTTTCTATGGTATACTGTTTCCACCTTGCTTCAGAATGAATTAACGAATTAATGCGTAACGTATTATTACCTGGAGCCTTCAAACAAAAAAAAGGTACGTAATCAGATATAGTTAGGTACTATTTAATTTTACCAAAAGTAAAAAAAATGAGTTGATCCGTATATAAGCCTTTCTGGATAGTCTACCCCTAAGGGGGTGAAATAGGGGTTTAAAGATTGTATGAAAGTTTGTCATTTTTAAGTTAGAACATAAAACTTTATCTTTGGGCTACTGATTAAAAATGACTAGATACGTATTTAAGCGTTTCTGGACATTCTATCCCTAAGGGGGTGAGATAGGGGATTAAAGATTGTATGCAAGTTTGTCATTTTTTAAGTTAGAACATGAAACTTTATCTTTGGGCCACTGATTAAAAATTACTAGATTCGTATTTAAGCGTTTCTGGATATTCTACCCCTAAAGGGGTGAGATAGGGGTTTAAAGATTGTATGAAAATTTGTCATTTTTTAAGTTAGAACATGAAACTTTATCTTTGGGCTACTGATAAAAAATTACTAGATTCGTATTTAAGCGTTTCTGGATATTCTACCCCTAAGGGGGTGAGATAGGGGTTTAAAGATTGTATGAAAATTTGTCATTTTTTAAGTTAGAACATGAAACTTTATCTTTGGGCTACTGATGAAAGATAACTAGACACGTATTTAAACGTTTCTGGATATTCTACCCTAAGGGGGTGAGATAGGGGTTTAAAGATTGTATGGAAGTTTGTCAATTTTTTTTAATTAGAACCTGAAACTTTATCTTCGGGCTACTGAGTAAAATAACTAGACGCGTATTTAAGTGGTTTCTGGATATTCTACCCCTAAGGACGTGAAATAGGGGTTGAAAGTTTGTATCAGTTTGTATCAAAGTACGTCCTTTTTTAAGTTAGAAAGAGGAAACTTTATTTCACGGCTACTGATTAAAAATTATTGGTTACATATTTAAGCGTTTCTGAATATTCCACCACTAAGGGGGTGAAACAGGGTTTGAAAATGTATATATATAATATATGTATTGTCCTCTACTCGCCAATTGTTGATCAGGCCGAAATATGCAATAATTGTTGATCCACCTTTTTGCTACTATTTCTAAGGAAGTGTCCAGTGTATCGTCTTATAGGCGCAATATAGTATTATTCGGCTTGCATCGTTGTGCTTAAGTCTACGGCAAAATCTCTAGATCTATTGACTCGGCAATTGCAGCTCTAATAACCGTCATCTTTTTCACATATGATACTTTGTTGATCAATATACACAACGTTTGATTAACATATGCCACGGGGACTAATATTCTAAAACAGCGTGGTATACAAGAAGTAGTCAGAGCAGAATTTCAATATTCATTCTGGTTGGGATTTTTTTTTAAACGTGGAACCACTTTCGCGTTGTAAACCCTCCTAAAACTACCTACTTGAAAAAGTTTTTTTAATTGTTTTGTTGGTCTAGGAAATAAAGTTTCATTTATATACCTAAAAAAATTGACTTTCACACAAACTTTCGACCTTTATGTTACCCCTCTAGGAGTAGAATTCCCATCATGCTCATTCCATAAATGCTGTGATATAAGTATTCATTTATTTGTAATCAAAAGTCTACTTCGAGACTTCGAGAGTCTATATACGAAATATGAACCCCTATTACACCCCTTAGGGTTAGAATCTTCGGAAACTCTTAAATACGTATTAACTTATTTTTAATCAGTAGCCTAAAGATAAAGTTTCATGTTCAAAACTTAAAATGACGGACAAACTTTCAACCCCTATTTCACCCCATTTGGGACAGAATACGCTTAATTACGTATCTAATCATTTTTAATCAGTGGCTCAAAAATAAAGATTCATGTTTCTAACTTAAAAAATGACGGACTTTCGTACAAACTTTCAAACCCTATTTCACCCTCTTAGGAGTAGAAATTTCAAAATTCCTATTTCTATATATGGTATTTATAGAATCAGCCTCTAACTCCACAAGAATACAAATTAAGGTCTACACGTACGTGTAGCATTAAAATCACCCTCTAATCCCTAACTCTTGAAGAGTTTAACCTTCTACCATCAGTTCACCTAAATTACTTGAATCTACACAACTAAAGGTCTATGGATGCATGTGAAATCGAAGGATATCCTCCAACTCCTAACCGTTGAGGAGTTATACTTTACATCATCAGCTCATCATCATGAAATGATGACTACCAAACGCAAATATCAGTACGCAAACATAGTACGTGCCTACAAAAAATGAGCATACCTTTTCGAAAACAAAAATCATTTTTAAAATTGGTCTACAATTGACGGAGTAATCGGTGAACATACATAAAAATAAAGTACATACAATAGAACATAGAACCTCCTCCTTTTTAGAAGTCGGTTAAAAACAGCAGTGATAAGATAATACTAAAATATTTTTTTTGAAATTTCATTTTCTGTTAGTTTAAAAATATGATTTAGAAAATAATAAGCTTTAATTAATTATTTTTGCATGACTATAAGTATCCGGATGTCGATTTATTCTACACTAAATTTAGTAAATTTGTTACACTTTGTATGATTTTTTTAAACGATAAGTTTTAACATTGCTAGGTCTCTTGCTCTTGTGGTTAGTGATACTGACTGCTGAGCGCCTGATACATACTTATTATAAGAGTTGCGTTAATTTATACCTTTCTCAGGTGTGCAAATTTTGGTGGTGGTTATTGTTATTTTACGGGGTTACAAATACAGCAAGTAGAATTAAATTTGGTTAATTTAATTTATAATGTCACAAACAAAAACGTCAATTAATTATAAATACAGTTACTGTTAGATTGTTATACATGTTATAGTGACAATGGTGTAACTTTCTGAAAAATCAGCAGAAATGTTTTTTTCCTTCATGGTTCTTTTCGATCAAGTGTCTAGATTACACTATAATTTATTCATTTTTTTTAATTGTAATTTAAAACTACAAAAAAATATATTTTAGGTGATATCGTTTCAAGAGTTAAGACTTGTTCATTGGAAATTTCCTTGTTTTTCAGTATCTAGTTTCAACAATTCCTTAAATATTAGTATTTTAGAAGTTTTTAACGAAAAACTAAATACCTTGCTTTCCTTTTCTTATTTTGTTAATAACAATCGCAATTTTTTATGCGCTAATAAATCCTTAAAAACATTTTTCTAGACGTCATGACACTCATTACGAATCGAATGAGCTATCGCACATTATTTTTAGGAGCTTTATTATAACAATAATATATACTTGTTCCTTTCTACCAAGGTTGCTGCTCCGGCCCCCGCGTTTTAAAATGCTAGTGTACGCGGCATATGTTGATCAAAACGTTGTGTATATTGATCAACAAAACATCATCAAGTATCATAAAGTTGACCGTTATCAGAGCTACAATTGCCGTGTAAATTGATGACGAGCTAGAGTATTTGCCGTAGACTTAAGCACAGCGTCGGAAGGCGTATAATACTTATATTGCGTGTATAAGATGATTGACTGGTTACTATCTTAGAAATAGTGACAAAAGGGTGGATCAACAATTATAGCGTATCTCGGCCTGATCAACAATTGCCGAGTGGAGGACAATATATATATATATATATATATATATCATCATCGGCTAATATATTATACTAGCAGACCCACGCAACTTCGTTTGCGTCTCCTATTGCCCGTAGCGTGATAATTTTTCCCCGTTTTTGAAACATTCTTCATTGTTGCTCCGCTCCTATTAGCCCTAGCGTGATGATATGTAGCCTATAGCCTTCCTCGATAAATGGGCTATCAAACACTAAAAGAATTTTTCAAATCGGACGAGCGGTTCCTGAGATACATAAATAGACCCACGCAACCCCGTTCTCGTCTCCTATTGCCCGTAGCGTGATAATTTCCCCGTTTTTGTAACATTCTTCATTGTTGCTCCGCTCCTGTAGGTCTTAGAGTGGTGGTATATGGCCTATAGCCTTTCTCGATAAATGGGCTATCTAACACAGGAAGATTTTTTTAAATCGGACCAGCTGTTCCTGAGATTAGCGTGTTCAAACCAATAAACAAACTCTTCAGCTTCATATTTTAGAATAGATTTAGCGAAAGTTTTCAGAGCTGCATCTTAGTTCTCGGTAATATGTTTAAAATTCACGTGATCAGTTGCCATGCCGTAAGTACTAATAGTTATTCTGTGGCTATACTTAGTTCACATCATTTCCGAAACTCCATTAATATTCTTGCAAACTAGCGAAATATTTATTTTTGAACTATTATTATTATAGCACCTGCGAAAATGCAATTTCGACAATGATTATGTTTTCAACATGTTCGCTCAGTAGGTATTTTGTACTTAACTAGCCGACCCACGCAACCTCGTTTGCGTCTCCTATTGCCCGTATCGTGATAATTTCCCCGTTTTTGTAACATTCTTCATTGTTGCTCCGCTCCTGTAGGTCTTAGCGTGATGGTATATAGCCTTTCTCGATAAATGGGCTATCTAACACAGAAAGATTTTTTTCAAATTGGACCAGCGGTTCCTGAGATTAGCGTGTTCAAACAAACAAACAAACTCTTCAGCTTTATATATTAGTATAGATCTGTTTTTTGTTGCAGTTCACAATCAAGTCAGCTACTAAATTCTCATTAGCAGTTCTTCAAATAAATAAAAATTAAGTTGATGACAGCAAAAGTTGTAATATACAGTTTGATATTAATATCACCTATTTTTCTCATAGCAGTAGTCACACTGACCTGCCCAGGTTTCGTACAGTTATCAGCATACAAGTCGTCAGTCAGTGCTGGAACGTCTGATATCGGATGTAGTCCTCTGGACAGGGCGGTCCCATCGTACCAAGACAGGTAAACGAAGACCAGAAGGGTGAAGAATGTGGGCCCAAAAGAAGCATACAGTACGATACTTCTGAAAATTTAAATAAATATTTTAAGATAATCATGTATTATTAGTGATACTAAAAATTTTTAATAGTGACAAATTATTACTACAAAAAAAAATGTTGATAACCTAGAGTGAAATCTGAGAAAGACATTAATGATTTTGTTGACACCAAAATGTTGTCAAAAATTTACTTGTGAACATGAAAATATTAATATAATAACCTAACCTAACTATATTGTTAGTATTAATCTTCTATTATGCAATAGAAGCTCACAGTGAATAGTATTTCACTGTATATGAGAAAAAATAAATGTATTATTGAGATACCTTAGGCAAAAAGCAGTCGGAAGATAAAATAATAAAATATTTTTTATAATTTATTTGAAAGTTTTCAGTTTTTTTAATCTGTTCTTTAACACCATGAAATAGTAGCCGCCATGTTGTTACGTCATATCGCTTTGTGTCAAATGTCAACTGGTCAGCGTGTGCTCTATATTTGTTTTTGCTTACAAAGCGAACTGACGTCATTACCACAGAGCAATATGGCGTCCACTGCGTCCAGCTTTTTTGACAAATTACGCGCCAAATTTGAAAATGTAAAATTTAAATACATTTTTATTCGCCGGGTCAGCTAGTAGCACTATAGAATCTATTAAGATACTTTTCAAAAATGCGTGTAATACCCTTTTGTATAAAACATTTTATTATAAACAACTTCTATATCGATATTAAGTTGTTGATAAATATTACATCTTCTTTCTTAGTGTTGATTCTACTATTTTTGTCCATAAATCTTCTAAACAAATACATCTAACAACTAGTATCGTTTTAAAATGTAAACAAATTTATGTAAGAACCAACATTAAATTACTTTTGCTGTACTTTCATGTTTATGGATAGTAAGTTCAAATATATTATTTTATGAAATACATTTTTTTAAAGTACAATAATCTTAAAAAAATTAATGGCTGGATATACTTTATTTTGCTTGTATGTATGTATTTTGTATTACTTAACTAACATTAGGTTAAGACTTTTGTAACTAAAAACATAATATGGATTTCGGTCTGCAATAAATGATGATAATAATAATACATAGGCGTCCACTTTATAGTTTATACAAAAGTCTAACAGTTCAAAATATACAGGTCAATGAAATCCGTTTGAATTTGACTGTTACGTGATCTCTAGTATTATTGGATACTAGCTGAACCCCGCGGTGTTACCCGTGGTTATTGTCGTGCCGCGGGTGCAGCCATGGGACGAAGCTTGCCTAAAAAAGGAAGCCTAAGTTACTCCTCAGATCATCAGCTACCGGTCCAGCTCTTTCAGAGATTATCCGGAACAGACAGACGACAAAAATTAAAAAAATGTTGTTTTGGTGCCTGTACCGTGTATACATACATATGCATTTATTAAAAAGCGGTTATTTTAACATTACAAACAGACACTCCAATTTTATTTATTTGTATAGATTATTAAGTTTTATATGAATTTTCTTTATTAATGTGCAGTCCTTACTTGGGGACAGTGAGCAGTTGAATGAACGCAATCAAAGCGAAGAGTAGAGCTGCGCAGGCGACGTTGTACTTAAACTGTCCGTCGGCTTGGTTGCGGTACTGCCGTTCCTGGGTGCTACTCTTGAACCACAGCGTAACGCGGTTCATACCTTCTGAGTTCGTACTGGAATAAAATATAACAAAAATTGAAATTTACACAGGTATTGCAAGTACGACTAGATAGTAGATATTAAAAAGAATAATGTTGAAATAATATTTTTACTTATATTTCTATTTGTTTAAGCCTTTCGATTATATTATAACTACTTGTTGTACGTATTGATACATTTTAGGGTAAGTTTCTACATCTTTTAGTGACGGATTTTCCGTATAAATAAAAAGGTTTTGTGTCCGCTACACAGTCATCAATTTTTATTCGAAGCTTTCTCCATACATTGTCGAGACCTATGTATATTCTTAGTTTTTCACTACAGAATTTCAGACCTTTTATTTCAAGAAACTTGTAAATAGAGGATTCCATACCTGCAATCACAGCAAGTTGTCCGTTGTGGAAGTAGATTCTCTTCAATCATCGCCAAACTCTGAAATGAAAACGTTTGTGTTCTTTTAACAGAAGTATTTCTTTATCTTTAAAACATAATGATTTGATATTGTTAAGAATGTACGTAATACGATAATTTTTCTTACTAGCAATAAAGAAAACTGCTTTTTGAATTGCTCACAAGCAATAAAAAAATATCATGTTTCAATGATGTTTACAACAACAACTCATAACGTCCCACTGCTGGGCCGGGTCTCCTCAAAGGTTAAGGTCAAGAGGGTTAAGGCCATACATCAAAATGATGTTTAAACTTTTGAAATTTAAATGCATGTAAAGTACCTACCTACTCTGTGTTTACGCTCTGTAGGTATATTTTTCTAACAAAAGTTTTGTATATTCATCGAAAATAGTGTCTCCGTTGATAATAGTATCGCTTTTTATTGTTTACATTTTAAAAACACTGCAGAAATCCTACCTAATATTATAAATGCGAAAGTATATAAGGATGGATGGATGTTTGTTACTCTTTCACGCAAAAACTACTGAACGGATTTGGATGAAACTCTACAGTAATATAGCTTATACATCAGAATAACACATAGGCTACTATTTGCCGTGATAACCGACATATACGCGGGCGGAGCCGCGGGCAACAACTAGTGTATAATAAAAAATTTACCGAAATTCCTATATTCTTGGCAAGAGTTGAATCGGCGATGTTGGCAAAAGGTTTGTCTGCGCCCCAACACTCCACATACTTTGTCATCTTACTAGAGGGACGAGACCGTGTTGGTACTCCAGGAGTTGCTGCAATTCGTATCAAAGATGTAATTAATGTGATAAACTTAGAACTAGTAAATAAAACTTATTTCATATAAAAAAATAGGGATTATTTTGATGACATCACACTTTTCAAATAAACAAACGTCTGAAGAAAAATAGTATGAAATTGTAACTAAATCTCAATTAATCATTTATGAATAGGATGTCGAGAAAATGTATAAATTAGATCTAGGTCTGAGAATATTTTAACGTCGAAGGTCGAAAAACAAATTGAGCACAAGTAATTTGTTTTGAAATAGGATTTTGACATAATCTCATTCTAGGAAATTGGAAAAAATGAACAACACTTACTGAGCAGAATGTTAACGAGACAATGAACGGACTGATTTCTTGATTAATCACAAGACTGTTCGTATGTTGCATATGAAATTAAGGGACTAACATAAAGATTCAACGGAAATTGTACTTAACATCCGAAGGAATAAAGTCGGTTGTGGAGTTTCAGGTGGACTTGATCGATTGCTATGGTCACTATTATCTCCTGAATCAAAATATATTCAAAATATTATTAAGATGATTGTCACTTTCGGTAAATTTGAAATCTTGTACTTATTTGTTTTGAAAAGACAAAAGATAACCATTTATAAAAAGTTTGGTAACGTTTTTGCTGGCAATTATATAGATATTATCAGTAAGTTCATGTAGAGATTTAGCTTGGGACATCAAGTCCCAAGCTAAGCAGAGCTTGTGTTATGGGCACTAGACAACTGATATAAATACATTTATACTTTTTTTTGTAAATACGTACATATTCTACATAGGAAACACCTAAACTCTGAAACAAATATTTGCAGATCATACAAACATTTGATCCGACCCGGGAGTCGAACCCGAGACCTCAAACACAGCAGTTGCTTACGCTACCACTACGCCACCGAGGCAGTTATCTTTTTAAAACTTTTTTTTTTTTTATGAATATTTCCTGTTTGTTAGATTCGCTGTTAAGTGTATACCTGTTCCCATAATAGGGCTGATGGCTCCGATGATAGATCCACTTCTACTTTTAGGCTTGACAGGGATGACAGAGCCATTGTTTAGCCCTTCTCCGGGACTGGTTGCTTGTGTGTTGTCAAATGCTACTTGTTTAGGTCCATCTCTCATGGACGCCCTTCTGCTTAGATCTGAATTATAGAGAGCTATAAAAGTGTGACTAGCCAGTATCCTTTTTTAAAAAAACTTTTTACTTATAAATGTTTAACTTTAGACAAAAGTGTATTACAGGTTCACATAACATGAAGCTTCTTTACCTACTTCAAACCAAGCTATCTCTATAATAGGTTTTTTTTATAGACAACGTCCGTGCCACTACGCTAAAGATACACATTTATGGGGTAATGCGGTGCAATATTTACCTCCAGTGGTAGTTCTCATTGACTCCGTTCTCAAGACCTTATTTGGGAAGGACTCGGTCTCATTGAAGCTATGCTGTGAGGGCGCTGGACTAATGTTGTCCTTGGGTTTCGTTGGAGAGACGTCCTGGTATAGCGAGGACACGACAGAGGCTTTCCTATCTACTGTACACACGGAAAGTCGACCGTTTTCTGAAGGTTTCTGAAAAACAAATATTGGTATTTAGTTATGTAACTCTACCTTTGTCTAATGTTAAATAACTCCCGTCGAGTCAACGCATTTTAGCTGAAGCATGGTTCTCCCACGTGAAATGAGTAAATAATCATAAGCATTTTTTGTGAAACTTCTGTAATATTACTGTTATGTACTTGTGGATTGGCTTTAATTAAAAAACAATGTAAAGGTATTTTAGTACGTAATTTTAAGTAAGTTACAGAAAATTACTAGGTACTTTAATGAAAAAACACACTGACTTTCTAATCATAGTTGAATCTGAACGAAGTAATTAAAAACGCCCGAAGCACTAAATCCGATAAAACCACGAGGATTTACGACTCTCATCAATACAGATTAAAGGGCATTTCAAGAAAATGTTTGGACTAAGATTTTGTATTTATAACCTTACCTTATAACCTAAAACTAGCCATAATATTATAAATTTAAAAGTAACTTTGTCAGTCTGTTACAATTTTACGGCTACACTGCTGCATCGATTTCAATGAAGTTTAGCAAAAAGTAACTTTGATTGTTGAAGAAGGATATAGTCTACTTTATATTACAATACCTGATATATACATGCAGTGGGAGTCACAGGCAAAAGCTGGTATAACAGACATTCTCTAGGAATCTACGGCATGATACGTCTGCTCGTTTGCCCCTATCCCATAAAAATTCTTCAGTAACTTCGTTCACGTACATATTTGCTCAACACTGGTTTTCAAAATGGGCCTGGTAGTACTCCGGCTGAACCAGCTTTTATGTATCACTGTTAGCATATTATCAAAGCTTAGATATTCTTTGTGTTTTTTTTTTTATAGAAATAACATTTCTACCCGATGATAAAGCGTTTAATGCACTCAGGTGCAGTCTTAGATAATAGGCACTTAGCATCCCTGATTGCTTTAACACCGCTCTAATTAAATCACACCCCACTACTACTCGCCCAACCGTCCTTAAGTTCAATCGATAACATTCGGTGCAGGGCAGTGCACCGCCAAGTTAAGTAAAATAAAATTAAGGCCCGAAATGGATCACTGTTAGCATATAAAAAAGTAGCCTAAGTTACTCCTTAGATCATCAGCTATCTGCCAGTGAAAGTGCCGTCAAAATCGGTCCAGCCATTCCAGAGATTACCTGGAATAAACAGACAGACAGACAGACACTCCAATTTTATTTTTTTGTGTAGGTTCTTCTTTTTAATTTAGTATCCCGCGTACATATCAAGCCTAAAACTGATTACATCCTATCTTATACACGTCTAAATCTAGTACAAGTAAGTACAGACAGTGTTTAAGTTCATAACGAAACAAATTATCTATTAGTTATATACCTTAAAATCTCCACTCCGTTGCACGCTGGGCGGGCGTGACAGAGTTGCCGATAATTGAGTTTGTCGCTCAAATTCACGTCAACTTAATATCATCTCTGGAGACACAATCTGAAGCGACTGCTGTCTAACGGCTGATTTATTATAACGCATAACCTTCCTAGGGAGCCCAGCGATAATATAGGTATAAGCTCTTATCTTGCGATATCAAGTACCTATTAGTTCATATCTTAAGTACTAACTGACATAATTATTATAGTTGAAGATGATAAAATTACTCTACTCTGCCTGATGAAAAGCATAAGCAGAATCCAAGAGTGGTGGTCACCATACTCATTGAGAACGCAGATAATGCAGCATGTTGACCCACACCATGGCGTGCTAGTGATTCTACTTTATCATTGGGCCTCCGGTCTCGCACTCACCAACGAAACACGACAGCACAATCGCTGTCATTTAACGTTCATTTTTTGTGCGAGGGTAGTACCGCCCCGGTCGAGCCAGCCAGTTCGTGCTAAAATCAGCGTGACTCTACTACCTTGAAGTGAAAATATTTTATAAGATTAAAGAACTGGATTTAGGTCTTCTCCAAAATAAACTAAATTCCTAAACCATAATTCAATAACTACATTATAATACTATGTATATTATGTTATAATATTACGTATGACTATTGAAACACAAATATAGGCCTAAAGGCAAACTAAACAGGTAAAGCAACAAGACGAGAATGTTCTTAGAAATAGTATAACTCCATTATTTTGGTAAATGCGCTACAAATTTGGCCTGATTACGAAATATTTCAACCCTCACTTTGAAGTAAACTTAATGAATAATCTGAATGATAAACGGGTTACATTAATTTAAAATTAAGATTTTGGGGTCGGGATTTTAAATATTTTGTTTTCTTCCTGGAAATATTTGCAAGTTTCTTTTGCATTTTTAAATCAACATCTTCCTACTTCAGAACACTTCATTATAATACTAAAAAATTTAAGAGTGATATTAATACGTTATCTAAAAAAAAATCCAATCAAATTGAGAACCTTCTCCATTTGAAAGTTGGTTAAATAATTTAAAGAACATCATATTTTTCATTTCATTATTATTGATTGAGAGATTTAACACATTATGATCATACATTTAAAAGGACAACAATATTTGACATAGACTTTTTTCAGCAGTTACATATTTGTAAGTAGTTTTGTCACAAGAGAACACATATTAAAACTGGATAATAGATTTAAAACATAGTAATAACAATAATGTTTTAAAGCAAACATACAATTTAATTGTTGTATAATAGGAAACTTGGTAATTCTTGTATTCACATTTCAGCTAGATATTAATATAATAAATATTTTTTTAACTTAAATATATAGTGAATAAGGTAAGTCCAAAAGTTCCCAAATATCTATATTAGTTTGAGAAACTCGTATTATCTCGTAATAAATGTCCCTGAAGGGTCAAAAAGGACAATCTTTCTCGAAAAATCACTTCTCTAGGATCCTTATATCAGCGAGCACGATTTATTTGTACGGAAAGGAATTAATTTCAACAATTATTTATTTATACACAAATTATTGAATGTTTTAATCCGAATCTTTTGAATTTAAGAAGAGTATTCAAATTATTATTTTTAAATTACAACTGAGCAACATTTTATTTTTAAGAGTTTGTTGATTAATTTAGTAGTACTTAAATTCGGGTATTCCAAGTTTGACCTAATATCGAGGCAGTTGGTGCCCTAAACGCTAAAAAACTCCGGGTCTGCAATTCAGTTAATCATGCAGGAAATACAATCCTGAGACAGTAATTATCCAAATGTTAAGAAAAATTGTCTGGAAACTCTTTGTTCGTATTTTAAAACAAATCTCCTAGATATAAATGTGTGAAATTTACACAAGAAATGCAAAAAGCAAATAGAATTTCAATCAACATTTATCCCCCATAGACTAAAGTCCATATAACTATTACATCTGCAAATAAATATGTCTTCTCCTTTAAACTCGAGTCCTAAATAAACTCTGCCAGTCAGAAATTTATGGTAACACATCTCAAACCTCAGAGATAGACTTGGCTACACGGATAAGCATGTCAAATCCTATTTGTAGTTCTATAATACATTGAGCATGTCATCACAATTGGATTTGCAACGATACGACGGATATTGCCAATATTCCAGAGATGGGATATCTCGATGTGTGATTGAACTGCGTCGTTACCGCGTGATGAGATTCTGCGACAGTTCCTGATTAACTTACGGCTGTTAACGTTCCATATGAGTTGTTCTTGTAAATTTTTTTTCGAAGATCATTGATCTTCTGTTTAATAAATGAGCGAAGGTTTTATCGAAACGTGGGTAGGTGTTTTGGATAAAAGTTGTGCCGGAAATTTTATTATATTGAATGATTCGGATCAAACATGGCTTATTTTATAGTAGTTTCTGTCTCTTGACCAAGTTGCTTTAAAGACGATTTAATATACTGGTCTACTTGTAATCACAAGTTTTTATCGCCTGGATTCATCACGAGTCTATTTGAAAGCTATTGCTGGATGTAGGTCGTTCAAGCTAATACTAATAATAAATATTCAGACATCTAACACACAACACCATTTAATCCCAAGCTAAGCAGAGCTTGTGTTATGAATACTAGACAACTGACACATATACATGTATACTTTGCACGTCACTTGTTTCGATCCTTACTTAATATGTTTCTATTAATTTGTTGTTTATTTTTCCACTTTCTTAGAGGTACAGTAAAGGCCATAAGTTCAGACTATAGTGTCTTTCCCATTTTCCCGAGAGAAAAAAAACCTCAAAGTGGATGAAACCGTAGTTTAAACAGAGATGACATTGACTACCCTCTTATCCCCTGTAAGCCAAATGAATATGATACAAGTGTGTTAACGTCACAGCCGATAGCTGTAGAAGCTATCAATCAAAGGTAGAATTTAGGGGGAGATCGGCTATCGGATACGTGATCCTGATTTCCGCAATATTGTAACGAATAAAAATGATAATATTGTAAATCACAAGTTTATCTTTTCTCACAAGATTCTGGTGAAGGTTTCTTTTTAACTGACTTCAAAAAAAGGAGGAGGTTTCTCAATTCGACCGTATATATATATATTTTATGTGTGTTCGGGCATAACTTCGTCGTTTATGAACCAATTTCGATAATTCTTTTTTTAATGGAAAGGAGATGTCTCAACGGTGGTACCATGATAAGGACATTAATATCTGATGATGGCATCCTAGAGAAATCGAGTCGAACCTTGAAGTCGGTTTCATTTTTGTTAAAATTGTACATATTTTCATTGATCAGAAAAAGTAGCAGCTACAAATTCTTATAATTAAATAAAGTATAGGAAAGAAATAAAAATATAGATTTGTATATAAGTTTACCCTCAATAGTCATAATATTCTAAAAATTTAGAGAGCAAAACTAGAAAAGTGTAATGCCCTAAGGTTCTCTAACCACAGTAACATCCATATCAGTACGTCTCAACAATTGTTCGCGAATGAAAGGAAGCAATCTATCATCGTGGATAGAGGTGCTAATTTATAGTAGGTACACATCAGCTGAAGCGAAATTTTGTTCAAGAAGATATCATCAATCAAACGTAAAGTTTCCTTATCAACCGTAGAGCATCGCGCACATGAGAGACGGCTATTGTAGTTTAAACATTTGTTAAGTTGTACTTCAGAAGGGGAGTGCTTACATTAATGTTCTGCTATATATTAAATGAATAATGTATTTAAAATGTATACATCTATTTACTAACAACTAGCTAGTAATGTACTTGATGATCTATCTATATCTATACATCTATACAAATAATGAAATTGAAGTGTCTGTTTGTAAAATTAAAATAACTGCTTTTTAATAAATGTATATGTACGTATACACATGTACCAAAATAACATTTTTTAAATTTTTTGCCTGTATGTCAGTTTGTTTGTTACAGGTAATCTCTAGAACGGCTGTACCGTTTTTACGGGACTTTCACTGGCAGCTGATGATCTGAGGAGTAGCTTAGGCTACTTTTTTAGACTACTTTTTTTGTTTGTTCAGCGTTACCCACGGTACGAAAATAACCGCGGGTAACACCGCGGGGTCCAGCTATAATTCTAATATTATAAATACGAAAGTTTGTAAGTATGGATGGATGGATGGATGTTTGTTACTCTTTCACGCAAAAACTACTGAACGGATTTGGATGAAACTTTACAGTAATATAGCTTATACATCACAATAGGGTACACAGGGTAGTATTGCCGCTATAACCGACATATACGCAGGCGGAGCCGCGGGCACCAACTACTTTCTAATAAAATTAGAAACATTATATACTCGTAGACTGGGATAATGGTGCTTATTCTGTTGTTTTGTCACAAAACTAAAATAAATTTAAAAATATTTTATTTTAGGGAATTGGTTTCCTAAATGCTATTTTGTAATCTATTTCGATAACGTTTAAAAACATTGACACTATAATAAAACTATGAAATAAACCTAACAGTTCTTTTACTTGTTATTAGTCAGTTGAAAGTCTCAACAGAAGCACAAAAGAATGACAAATCAGTACATAGCACGAAACTCACATGGTCATAGTCATAACACTTAAATGATATTGAAGATACTTATTTTCATTTTCACAATAACCACGTTTTGTTCGCCCACTTCATATTTTTTCATCTAATAAATACAGCGCAGGGTTGGCGTCAATAAGTTTATCCCTATGTTACTCAAGTGGGACTAAAATTATAGTTGACACAATCTGAACGCTTAATACGCCGCTGTCTAACAATTTAAAGTTATAGATGTTTAGTATATAAATCTTATATTTCTTTTACTTTATCTTTGCACCTTCCGCATTTTATTTCTACATCACCTGAAGGTCGACTGGGAGAGAATGCCTCATGGCATTAAGTCCGCCTTGTGTACAATAAGTGCAACAAGTTTAAATAAATAAATAAATAATCTGGTTATCAACAATATCTCCGAAACAGAATTAATATTCAAAGAAAATTTGAACAACAAAAAAAACTTCGAACAAAATATTTTAAAAGAGGGTTATAAATGCATCAAAAATTTATTGAAATCTATACTAATGTTATAAATCTGAACAGTTTGTTGAAACGCGCTAACCTCAGCAACCACTGGTCCGATTTGAAAAATTATTTCAGTGTTGGATAGTACATTTATCAAGAAAGGCTATATATTATCAAACTAAGACCAATAGGAGCGGAGCACCAATGGAGAATGTTTCAAAAAAAGGGGAAAATTATCACGCTACGGGCAATAAGAGACGCGTGGGTCAGCTAGTAATTATATAATAGTGTGTTTACAATTATTGTTATTTTTGGAGTTATGGCGTACACACAAAAAAGTCGAATTGAGAACTTCCTTCCTTTTTAAAGTCGATTAAATAGGGAGAAGTCAAGGTTAAGAAATTTGTACAGGAAATATATACTTTACTCCTTAACTTTAGAAGAGTTTATGGTTAAAAGCTTTGAAGCACATTAATCCTTAGTCAGGTATAAATACAAACAAAAACACAAATTAATGTCATTCCATTGCGAAGGCCACAAGGCTTTTAGTATTAAGAAACGAAAATTGCTCAATTCTCTTTTAAAGTCATGGTTACTTTGTCTTTCGTATTAATATTGCAGTACCGTACTTTACTTGTTAATTTAACGATGTTTTCCGACTCCTGTGTCAGTTAAATTCAAGGAAATAAGCTTAAAAATCCTCTGGTTAAAAAAATCGAGTTCGCTTTATAAATGTGTTGTCTTTACTATCTCGAGTTTAACGTCCTTATGTAAATTACCATATAAGTAATATGTACATAGTAATATGTATGGGTTGTATGGCCTAGTTATTAGACGCCGTCAAATGCTCTTTGCTTTTGGTTCCCACACGTGGGAAATAATCATGAAATGTTTGTCTAAAACATTGCCTGGAAGATATTTCTTTTGGCAATAAGGCGGCTCTTGGCAATAATACTTTGATTTGCCTGACGTTTCGACTAGGTTTCACTGGCCGTGGTCACAGGCTAACTGGTTCAGCGGCGCTGCTCCGCTATGCCAGTCAGCCTGTGACCAAGGCCAGTCCAACCTGGTCGAAACGTCAGGCAAATCAGAGGTATGTAATACCTTTTAATAAGTAATCGCGTTAATTCCTGTAAAAATAATTGTTAATATATTATGGAACGCGTAAGTTTCAAAGTTAGTATAATAATTTAACTTTGTATATTATACATCTGAGATGCTCTGTTTTAACTCTGCATAATGTGTTAGAGTTTTCTATCTATATACCTAATGATCCAGATTATTATTTTATTCTATGTTTGGCAATAATTTATATATTAATGAGTGTGTTTTTAGAAATATTTGACTACCTCGGTAGCGCAGTGGTAGCGTATACGATTGCTGTGCTTGAGGTCTCGGGTTCGATTCCCGGATCGGACCAAGTGTTTGTATGATTTGCAAATATTTGTTTTGGAGTTTTGGTGTTTTCTATAAATATATGTATGTATTTACAAAAATCAATTATAAATGTATTTATATCAGTTGTCGAGTACCCATAATTCAAGCTCTGCTTAGTTTGGGACTAGATGGCGTTGTGTGTTAGTAGTCCAATATATTTATTCATATTACCTACCTTAGTACAGGCTCTGACTAGTTCTGATCACTAGGCCATGAACAAATAAGTCTACACAAATACTATATAACTCACCTTTGGTGGTATGATAAGGTAAGTTTCTACTTTGTGGTCTGCCAGATAACCTTCTCTAGAAGCTCCATCTCCAGGTTCCACTTCAAATCTTCCACCCAACTGAAGTAACGTGGCTTTTGTGATGTGAACTCGACTGAAAGTGATAAGATTGTCTATAGAATTTTTACAGCTTCAGAATTTGAACAAAGCGTTATTTTTCAAGTTAAAAAATTCTGCCTTAGCCATAGCTGTTAGTCATAACTGTTTAGGAATCTTTATAGATTACTTTGTTGCTCATTCTTCACTTGGAAAGATAAACGTAACAATACTGATTACTTTATCAATATATATATAATCTATGCACATACTAATTTGCAAAGTGAACTCATTTTAATGCAAACTTCAAAATATTTTTAATGTTAGATTTTGATTAAAACTGTTTTCTTTAACAATACTAGATGTGATAGGTATTTGAAAAACAATTGACGTTAAGCTAAACATACTCATAGTATATACTTTGATATGTAATGTCAGTTCAACTACCATACAACAAATACATAAAACTGATCACATGATCGAAAATAGACAAATAGAAGAACGGATTTAATGATTTAAAATATAAATTGTAACTTTGTAACTACTTGAATTATAAAGTACTAAACAAAAGTAGCTAATAAATAAATATCATAATGTAGAAACAGAGATATTTATAATTTGTATTTTTAATGTCTAGCCAATTATTAAGTTGAATTCAAGTTAATTATTTCAGTGGTTAACAACCATAGAACTCGTAATAATAAGACACGATTCTGTGTCAACACCATATTATCAATGAGTTATAGAAGGTAAGTTATACAGATACTAAAATAAGGCACTCCCAATATTCAGTTTAACTCGTTAACTAACTACTTCTTTAATACCAGCTTTTGCTTGTTACCTCTTCGATAACTTTACAGATATTTCTAGTGTTATGTAGACAATTTTTTTTCTCTACAGAATTTCACAAGGAAAACAAATATCAGGTGGGGCAAAAGTAATGACTCGATGTTCTTTTACTGTATTTTATTAATTGAAAACTTCAATTCTGCTTGTGAAGTATAGTTATTTATCCATATCGGATACTCACAAACAAAAAGGTACATGGTAGCAATCCTGCAGATTCCTATTTTAATTATCCATAAGAATTTTAATTCTATCATGTCGAAAAAACGCTATCAGCCAAGTGGTCGCCGCCAGAGTTGATGACCATACGGGCCCGTTTTATAGCATTTTCCATTACTGTTGCCAGAACTTCGGCCGACAGGTTCTGGCATTCTTGGCGAATATTCTCCTAAAAGGCATGAAGGCTTTTCTTGAAAATAAAAGGACCGATGACCAGCTTAAACAGCACAGTAACTTTGAGCGAGTGTCATGGCTCATCGTGGGTGATACGCGGATTTTCTATGTCCCAGATGTGGTCATTTTGTTTGTTTGTAGTAACTGAGATAGTAATAAGCCTTATTACTCATGATGATTCTCGATAAAAAATCGTCCGACTGTTCTTTGAGATTAAGGATGGCTTGAGCGTAGGATAGGCGCATTTGGCGGTCAACAGGTGATGCACTGTCTGCACTTTGTAAGGGAACATTTGCAAATTTTTTATCAAATTTTTATATGCAATAATTCCGCATTCTTATTGAGTAAAACAATTCCTGTTATTATTTATTCGCGCAAAATTGCTTCCGAATTTAAAGTATTTCTATAAAATTCAGACAACTTAGAAGTAATTTATTTAAATATATGGTATCATCGTGTGACCCATGGGTGCATGGTGGACAATTAAAACTTAACAGATGATTAGATATAACCACAAAAGTGCATTGCGGTTTCTTGAGGAGCCAGCGCGGGTTGGCATTCCTAGGAAACGCAATGTAATTATTCCGAGGTATAGGCGACTTGAACTATAATTGTCGATATTAAATTAATTTAAAAGCTATATTTAAAAATTTGGTTGAAATTTAAGAGATTTTGCCAAAAACAATCATAAAATCTTCATTGTTCAAAAGATTTCAGTGGTTGAAATTTTTTATTTTTAATTGTTTCAGGTGAAAACCAAACAAAAGCTTTTATGAAGTTTTCATTTTATGAGCGTCAGTTTGGAAAAATAGCTTGCAGTTAAATAATGAAATAAATTATAAATTAAACAATTTTAAGTTTAACTGGACACACAAAAAAGAAACACTTATTACATGCAGACTATTAAAGAGTTTTTACATTTGTTAGGTTCTTCTGATTGATTTAAAATACCTGGTTTAAAATTTAGAATATATCCTATGTCCTGGGGACTTTACAAACACACATGACAAAGACGAAAACAACACCTAGACTCAGAAAAAGAAAGTGTGGATCGCACAAAGTATTACCCCATGTGGGATTTGAACCTTCAACGCCTTAGCGCAGTAGAAAGCGGCTTGACAACTGCTCAAACAACTATGTCATCCGTGTAGTCATAGAAGAAAATAGGCTCGTTTAGGAATCTTCAGCTCCAGGCTCACATACAAAGTAATACTAATAAACAACTTGATCATGAATCACGATAATAGTTTCTGCTTCAGCAGTGACAGCATATAACTTACCCAGCGATACCTCCAGATTCCATATGGTTAGCCAAGGTGACGTCATCACTCCAAACGTCAAACTGCCATTTTCGTAGACCAAGTACGCCACACAGAACATTTCCTGTGTGAATGCCGATACGCATATCTACATTGAAACCCGTAGCTTCACGGACGAATCTGATGAAGAAACATTTAGAATAATAACTTCATTCAATTCTCACCTTATCTCACACACAATAATCTAGACTTAAACTAAGCGGAGACTATGCTATGGCAAATATGGCAATCACTGTTGGTTAACATACTCATTATAGACTAGCGGAACCGGTTCCGCTAGTCTATAATGAGTGCCGCGATTAATGTCGTTCCGCGGGTAAAGCCGCGGGCCGAACCTTGTCTAAAAGAAGTAGCCTAACTTACTTCTTATACCTATCAGTGAAAGTCTCATCAAAATCGGTCCAGCCGTTCCAGAGATTAGCCGGAACAAACAGACAGACAGAAAAAATGTTATTTCGGTTTATGTACCGTGTATACAAACATTTGCATTTAGTAAAAAAGTAGTTATTTTAATATTACAAATAGATACTTTAATTTCATTTATTTGTAAAGAAAAGTTACATTCAGGCTCAGAACAAGCAAACACACTTACTATAAAACTAGTTTTCTTGGTTGAGAATCAAACCCATGACCTCTGACTTAGCAGTCTAACTGCCGTCCATTATTTTAATAGAACCAAAGGCCCACCTAAAAGATCTAAAATCTTATTCTCTCATTCATATGTAAAAGCATGGCAAACAATTACGGTTTTATGGTTATTACTTTGAATATTTTGTATGTTTAAAATTTTTAATCCGAATCCATTAACATTGGGTTTAAATACTTGGTGAAATACATTTTTTTAGGATGAAGGATTTAATAGGCAAATTAAACGAATACCATGACAGTTAAAAATAATTCAATTACTAGCTATATTATATCTTAATACGAAAATGTTTTAATATTTTCGTCATATTTAATTCATTCATATTTTTAACTTTCGACTTCACCTGGAAGTATTTTCCTCTGATATTTATATGCTTGAATACAAACGGAGAAAGATTTTTATATGTTACTAGCTGAACCCCGCGGTGTTACCCGCGGCTATTGTTGTATCGCGAGTAACGCCGCGGGACAAAGTCAGTCTAAAAAAAGTAGCCTAAGTTACTCCCTGGATCATCAGCTACCTGCCAGTGAAAGTCCCGTCAAAATCCGTCCAGCCGTTCCAGAGATTACCCGGAACAAACAGACAGACTGACAGACAGACGGACAGACAGACAAAAAATTTTTTAACTACATTTTTGGTTTATTTACCGTGTATACATACGTATGCATTTAGTAAAAAGCGGTTATTTTAATATTACAAACAGACACTCCAATTTTATTTATTTGTATAGATCTGTACATACAAATAAATAAAATTGGAGTGTTTGTCTGTAATATTAAAATAATCGCTTTTTGTAAATGCATATGTATATGAACACGGTACATATACCAAAAATGTAGTTAAAATTTTTTGTGTCTGTCTGTCTGTCTGTTTGTTCCGGGTAAACTCTGGAACGGCTGGAAGGATTTTGACAGGACCTTCACAGGCAGTTAGCTAAAGATTCAAGGAGTAACTTAGGATACTTTTTTTAGACTAACTTTGTCCCGCGTCGTTACTCGCGGTACGATGATAACCGCGGATAACATCGCGGGGTATAGCTAGTAACACATAAAAATCTTCTCTTTCCCACTCCATCTATTGTTTAAAACTGCATTGCGATCCGTTGAAGTTATAAAAAAATCTAAGCGAACAGCGGCAGCTAATACATTTTGTACAATGTAAAATATTTACCGTATGGCATCAATCATCTGCAAGCCCATATTGACACAATTATACGCGTGGTTGGGTCTCGACACTGGTAGCCCTGATACGCAGTAATAGCAGTCCCCGAGTATCTTGATCCTCATGCACTGGTTCTCCTGTTAACAAATGTAATTTAAAGTTAACTTCATCGACTAGGAGATTTAGAATAAATTTTGTTTTTAAAAAAAATAAACAGTTCCCTGGCCGAAGAACCTTCTTCAAACTTTTGATATTTATTGTGGTATCATGTTGAAGTAATAACATTTATATCACTGAAATTGTTATTAAGAAGGAAAAATAATAATCTATACTAATATATAAAGTTGAAGAATTCGTTTGTTTGTTTGTTTTAACGCGCTAATCTCAGGAACCATTGGTTCGATTTGAAAAATTATTTCGGTGTTGGATAGTACATTTATCGAGGAAGGCTATAGGCTATATATCATCACGCTAAGATCAATAGGAGAGGAGCACCAATGGGGAATGTTTCAAAAACGGGGGAAAATTATCTCGCTACGTGCAATAGGAGACGCAAACGAGGTTGCGTGGGTCAGCTAGTCCTAAATAAAAGACAATTGCTCAGTTATTTTATGACATAAATTCATGACAATAGTAAAGGCGATTGTGAAGACACATTGTCACTATCAAATGTGTCTAATACATATTCAAATAATGTGGTACAAAATGCATAATTCTAACAAGCGTTGATTTAGAATTATGGAATTACCACTTCATTTATATGTTTAACATCATGTTTAAGATGTCTTGTACTAAACTACAAAATCCTATCCCGTGTGAGACTCGACAGGCACTTGTTCTTTCTTACTTACTTAATTTCTTTTATATAACTGTTCAATATTTTTTTCTGTATAAGCCTGTCAAACTGACTCTATACAGTGTGATGAAAACGAGCAGTATCCAAGGGTGGAGTGTGGCTGTCCATTGAGATGCCTCTGCATCATTGAGCCTCCAGTCTTGCACTCACCAGCGAAACTCGACAGCATGAACGCTGTACGTGTGAACGATTTTAGTTCGTTCTTCTATTAAAGGGTAGTACCGACACAGTAGGGCCGGCCCATTCAGGCTGAAATCGATGTGGCTCTACTACCTTGAAATAACTAATACACAAAAAATATTTTATATATTTTTCGCATTTTTTTTTTAATACCTTCCAAGACACGGTATAGTAGTTTAACTTAGAAATGATTTCTTACTTTTGACGCAACTATTTCAAATACACGCTGTTTAAACACAAAGTATATTTTATACACGTTCTAAAATTTCTGGGCAATGTTCTACAACAAATGCATGAAGCTAACCATATTTTAAACTCATAAAACTGAGAGAGGAGAATAATATAGAAGAATTTCTCAAGTTTGCTTATGCAACATATTGGATGAAAACATGCCCCTTGTTATGTCAGAAATAACATTTTTCAATAACTTACATTATGCTGTAGTATGAATACGTTGTTTAAAAAGACGGATTCTTATATTTGTATTCAAATAAATTTAGTTTTTAAAAAAGTACGTACATTTGAAATGAAATTCTAAAAAAGATTAAAGAAGGGTAGATATGAAGTTTTTTTTCTTGGTTTGTTTTTTAAGTGAAGTAAATTTGGGCTGTAATGATGACAATTAATTAAGTTATTTGCTAGCTGCACGTAGGTATGACCAGTGGTAGTGAGTGAGACTGAGTGAGAATGAGCGTTCGCTACGCCGCCTCTACTTACCTTTCACTTCACCGAGTGTTGTGGTTTAGTTTCACATGGGATAAAACTGTGCGTGATATGGTGTTCTTTCTGAGTTTAAGTGTTTTTTGTGTCAGTTTCATGTATGATTAAAAAATCCTTCGCACCACAGGATATATTCCTAGTTCGTAAGTAGTCTTTTAAAAACAAAGAGTAAATTATGTAGAGATCAATACGAGAAGTTTCAACTTGTGGACATATATAATTAAACCTAAAGAGGTCTCATAAAAAGCCTGTATTAAGCTAAATAGCTTGCGTTGTTGCGTTTCATAAAGAGCGGCTCTTGAGTCCCAGGTATTATTCCGATGGAACCCGACCCGATTTATTGAAAAGATGGGTCTTGAGTGACATCAGATTAACCAACAAATTATGTCTTAGATAAATAGTGTATATTTTACTTGGTTGACATAATCAAATTTCATCTAGTAGACATTAATTATGGAAATTAATTAAAGCCTCATTCCTTTAATGCACACAGCATTGTTACGCTCTCAGATAAGGCAAACAAAGGGCACTCAGCTTTGGTACTATTGTATAAGGTGTTAGTGGTTTTTGGGGGATGAAATCAAGATTAATGAACCTAAACTAGATTATTTGTAACTATGTGTTTTTACTGTAAGAGTATGTCTTATTTAGAAACATTTAAAACTAACATAGAAGTGCCTAGGGAATAGATTCTAATAAACTGCCTCGGTGGCGTAGTGGTAGCGTATGCGTCGGCTGTGCTTGAGGTCTCGGGTTCGATGCCCGGGTCGGACCAAATGTTTGTATGATCTACAAATATTTGTTTCGGAGTTTGGGTGTGTTCTATCTATAATATGTATGTATTTACAAAAAAAAAGTATATATGTATTTGTATCAGTTCTCTAGTACCCCATAACACAAGCTCTGCTTATCTTGGGACAAAAATAAAAAAAGAAAAAAAAAAACACACAAGTTCTGCTTAGCTGATTAGATGGCGTTGTGTGTTGGATGTCCGAAATATTTATTATGATTATTTATTCTCTGGGCTCTTCTAAGTAAGTCCGACTTAGCTATATTTGAACAGGAGATTTGAGGTCCTGAATTTAACCCCAGACGAAAATTGTTTTTCAGTACGATCGTCTGTCCTGTGTTTAGATGTAAACATGTAGAAATATATATTTAGTGACATGTGAGCTCGGTTGATAAAAATAGCCAAATCTCTTTAATTTAAAGTTTGTAATAGTAGGCAAGTAATGCAGTAAAACTGTTTAATACATCACAGTTTACCCCTTCGGTGCTCACTATTATCATCAACAACCTCCAGCTAGTAATAAAGTGAGTGCGCGCGCGCGTGAGTTTGTTGCGAAAATTGGCTATGTGAGCCATCTTCGCTCGCATCAGCGAAGATTTGAGTAGGAGTCGAAGAGGTCGCCATGGCCGAAATCGGTCGGAGGGTATATAGTAATAAACAAATTTTACACGGCACTGATCGGCTGGAGTTTCTCGCATCCAGCCCCTACTAGCCATCTTGCGCAAATCATCACTTCATCTGGTCTGTGGGCTCTGTGGGTCTTATACTACGTTTACCGAGACGTAGTTTTTTGAGGTTCAAAAATCTATGTTTATATATAGATACTAGCTGTCCCGGCAAACGTCGTTTTGCCATAACTACTAATAAATTAAAAAATAATAAAAAAAAACATTGTCCAGCGGACAAAATTGTGAATCTTAACCATTCCCAGATCCCCTTGAACAAACACGAAAATTTCATCAAAATCGGTCCAGTCGTTTGACAGTAGTTCAGTGACATACACACTCACAGAAGAATTATATATATAAAGATAAACATAGATTTTTTACATATTATTATATATAGATATAAACATAGATTTTTAACAGACACTCCAAATTTTATTTATTTGTATAGAAAAATAAGTTAAATTGGAGTGTCTGTTTCTAATATTAAAATAACCGCTTTTTAATAAATGCATATGTATGTACACACGGTACATATACCGAAACAACATATTTTATAATTTTTGTCTGTCTGTTTGTTCCGGGTAATCTAGACCGATTTCAACTGGACTTTCACTGGCAGATAGCTGATGATCTAAGGAGTAACGTAGGCTACTTTTTCTAGACTAGCTTCGCCCCGCGGCGTTACCCGCGGTACGACAATAAAAACGGGTAAGACCGCGGGCTTTAGCTAGTGTAGGTATATAAACACAAATAGGTAAGGATGATAGTATCATAGTTTGATCGAAAAAATTTAGTAGTAAAGTGAGACACTATTCACAGTTTTATTAGCATTTTGTGATTTGAATTGCCCTTTATATTGTCAAAGAAAACCTCTAAAGTAAAAGAGAACAGGTATTAGTTTAATATACTAACATCAAAAGAAATATTAGAGCAATTTAATACTCGTATATGTTACCAAAATAGATATCAATCAGAATTCCTTTACTATTCAATTCAGTTGTTTAACTAAGCAAACCACGAAGCGTGTATTTAAAAATAAACCAATATGTCCACTTTAGGAGCTTAATATGAAATACATTTTCGATCAGACTGTTGGTTCATCCAACACAAAACCACTACAACTTAGTTTATAATTATGGCCGAATATTTCCAACCAATGTACCTAGTTAATAAAAAAAAATTAATAGAAGTTGTAGTAAGTTCTTCACTTTAATATTTTATAGGTACTATTTTTGCACTTCACCATTTTATGTGTGTGTAACAACACAACACGATGCTGCACGCGACAGGTATCCTGTGTGATTTTGGTCATCATCATCAGCCCGTTGCAGTCCACTGCTGGACATAACTCTCCCAAGGAACACCACAAAGCCCGGTCTTTTGCTTTCTGCATCCAGTCACTGCCAGCCCTCTTACGTAAGTCGTCCTGCCATCTGGTCTGTGGGCATCCCACACTACTCGTGATTTTGATCATAAGTTCATTACTTCCTGAAGAACGCTTCTGAATTAACCATAGTGTCAGGGATGAATAACAGTGGTTATACTCCATATCCTTAATCATTCAGTACACGAATTGAATATATTTTATAATAAATATGATTATGAGTTTGTTATTAATTAAACTAAGTTATTGCCGTACTGTAATAAACCTTTCAATAAACAATTAATGTACTGCAAACAAGTGTCGTGTATCAGGCGCCGTAAATTAAACGGGTCAGCGGACATTACAGTTTAATCTTCATACAAGTTATAATAGTTCTCTCAGCTTTATTGCTCGGTTTTATTACATTGTACATACCATTATAACAAGACCTTCTAATTTAGTTGGATTTGAGTCACTTGTTTACCCTTAAATTTGCGATATCTGATACTAATATAGATATTTTTTTACTTTATACTTTCTCCATTCGTTGCTTAATTACTAATAACGAGTGGGAAAACTTTAAATCCTTTCTTCCGTTAAAAAACTCTCCCTTAGAAATTGTTTAAATTAGCAAAATTATTTATTTTAAAAAACCATTGTTAAGACAACTTTTCTACAAATATAAATGAGTACAGATTTCGGACATGACTGCCTCGTTGGTCTTGCGGTTGGTATTGGTAATTTGGTCCGTCTCGGGAATCGAACCCGAGACCTTAGACACAGCAGTCTCATAGATACATAATAGGTATAGTAGAGAGTACTATAGCTAATACTATTTAAATAGTAAAAAAGTTTTTACAATTTATTGTGGTTTGTTTCCATAAATTGAAATTAATTTCTTTCTATGTAATAAATAATGCCATCTCAACAGATACAATTCTTAAATAATGTTTAATTTATTCATCTTAACGCACAATATATATTTTGTGTCGACTTTTCAATAATTCAGAATTCTAAGTAGTCTCGTATGTTATCCTTCATTCAAGAAGAAAATTCGTTGAAAATCATTTTAAAAAAATAACCAAAAAATACGTTTGAATTTCGTTAGTTGTACATATGACATTATGTAAATAATTCAATGTGTGACCTCGGGGACGCGGGACCCAACTAATATTTAATATATCAGTACAATTATGATTTAATGTGCGATTGATCTAAAAAGTAAACAGTCTGTTCTTATTTATCTATTAGATATTGCTTAAACGTTATCAAGAGTAGAGAGTGCTCCCCCACCTTGTACTAATCTATTAAGACGTGTAATTAAAATTTTACTGTTCACGCTCAAATATCAACAAACAAGCATAATTTTCCCTGTTGAAGTATGTAGAGTGAGTAAATCGTCTTACACATAAACATAACTAAACCACACACCAACAAACTTTGCACAAACAGAGGGTATACCTATAGAGTGGAGTCTCTGTAAATTGTTCTTTAGAGGTTCTTAGGGGTAACTCTCAGAAACTACCATAATTAGTACTTCTAGTTTTAAGTAGTATGTTTATTGACACACAAATTATGTCCGCATATTTATGAGCCTCGCATTGGCATTAATGGGCCGGCTCGACCAGAGTGATACCATGGCCTCACAGAAAACCGGTGTGAAACAGTGGTTGCTCCATCTCATCAGTCAGTCATCAGACAAACATCGGGACAGGTGAAATTAAATAAAAGCTTGTAAAACAATCATTTAATAAGAAGCAAATATAAATAAATGTGATAAGTGAATTTTAACTTTAACTTTAGCATAAAAGGTGCAATATGTTTTTATCCTGGATTCGAGGAAAATTGTACATGGCGGACTGTGGCTTGCACTATAATCAAGTCGTAACTTCGACACACATGTGCACATCGGTTCCCAAAAGCAAACAAATATAGCTAAGTTTGTTAAGTATCCTAAACTAGAACATCGTACGAAGAAATCTATGAGAGTTTATTCATAGGTGTATTGATTTTGAATCGACCGATGATATGAGTTTATTTTCATGGTGGGATTTTGTAATCTAGGTTACTTAGTATTTCAAGATGTATGTATGTATGCAACTTTCAAGAATTAATCGTGTTATCTTTCTTCTTATTAATTTTGGTAATGCGAAAGTTTGTGAGAATGTATGGAGGTTTGCTACTCTTTCAAAATAAAAACTATCGCACGGATTTAAATGAAAATTTACAGTAGCATATAGTCTAGTTAACAAGTGCATTCATTATCAACTTTTTTCAAATTTGAAAAAAGATTCAAAAAGAGGAGGAAATTTCTTTAAAACATTCTAACTCAGAATTGTGGGACCAATACTTATAATATTACCAGAGGGTTGAAATACGCCCGAAAACGGGTATTCCGGCTTGCGCAATCCACCACTCCTTCGTACCTTCAATGAATTTAAACTTATTAAATATGAAAATTAAAAATTGAATTAAATTATGCGTCTGGAGTCAATAATAATCCGTGGTTCAAAAAATTTTATCTCGAATTTTCAATAAGTTATCCATTAATTCATTAAAATTTTTTGAAGCGCAACTTTACTTTTTTTTTAAATCATATAGATGCATTTCCGAACCGAATGACATGTCAATCATAATATTCGGAGACTGTTGAAAACAACTGTTGACAACACATATAATACATAGGTTTCTATTTACCGCTAAAACTAACATATACGCGCCGCGGGTAAATTACAAAAAAAGTTTTATCTGAGCTAAGCGAAATACCTTTATTTGCTTATCCCAAATACATGTACGTACCCCAAGTACGTGGATAGCGATCCTATATCACCATTAGAAACAATTCAATTAAGTGCCGATTTATACTCCGAAATTAGTATTTCAATTACATCTTTAACTTTCCTTAAATCGCATTACTTTACGTTACACACGGAATTATATTAAACAATATATGTAATTGTATTGTATGCTTTAGAACTGACATGTTTAGCCAGCTTGGTCTCCTTGCCAAGGAGGCAAAGCCGAGGAAGCAAAGGTTTATGGGGGATGCTTTATGAAATACCTTATGTTTTTCTACTTTAAGCTTTTGTGCTTTACAACGAGTGAGTGAGGTTACTGGTTACGCAAAGAGTGCCAATGTACTTGTGTCTGTCGATCTTTCTTACACTCTTATATTTATTTATTCTATTACTTTATGCACAAACAGATGCGTCTCCGTGATTCGGAGGTCACGTTAAGCAGTCGGTCCCGGTTGCTATAATAAGATAACAGTCGACTGAAGAACATCCAACGGCAAGATTACGTGGCCACAACATAGTCTTGCCAGTCCCCAACTCGCACTCGGCCAGCGTGGGGACGTATGGCCTTAACCCTGTCTTGAGAAGAGACCCGAGCCCAGCAGTGGAAATTTATGGGTTGTTGCTGAATCAAAATATCTGATTTTGTTAAATACCTATATGATAGAACTTGAATGCTTCAATCGTAATGGTTTTACATCCTCTTCTTTAATGTATCTATTCTTAACAGAGTGGTCGTTATTATCTAACTTAAACAATTTATAATAGATAGATAGAAAACTCTTTATTTGTACACCATAATATTACACAGTTACATAATACTCAGAGATAAAAGATACGAAATAATTATAGCCATTTATTCTATTACACAACCGTGGGAGAGCCACGCTTCGGCATGAATGGGTCGGCTTGACCGAAGTGATAACGGCACGGCCCACGGCCTCACAGAAAACCGGTGTAAAATAGCGCTTGCGCTGTGTTTCACCGAGTGAGTGAGGATACAGAAGACCCATAACCCTACCCCCCTCTCACTCCCCGTCCCCCAAAGGTCGGCAACGCACTTGTGACGCCTCTGGTGTTGCGGTTGTCCATCGGCGGCGGTGATTGCATCAGGTGATACGTCTGCTCGTTTGCCCACTATTACATTTTTTTTATGTTTGGCCCTGCCAAAATGACACTACTCTGCCTGATGGAAAGCATAAGCAGAATTCAAGAGTGGTGGTCACCATACTGCGAATGCAGACAATGCAACAATGCAGCATGGTGACTCACACTATGGCGGGCTAGTGATGCTTCTGCATCACTAGCCCGAGGCATTGGGCCTCCAGTCTCGCACTCACCAACGAAACATGACAGCGTGATCGCTGTCATTTTACGTTGATTTTTTATGCGAGGGTAGTACCGCCCCGGTCGAGCCGGCCCGTTCGTGCTGAAATCAGCGTGGCTCTATTATCTTGAATTACATAAAAAAACTTCTGAATAATTAATACTATTAATTTTTAACATGAAAATATTTGTGTTCGAGTTTCGTGTTAATAGGTTAGCAATTAATAAATAATTTTCAGCGTCCTCTCGGGTGGGTGGTCACACGCGAATGAAGTCACCTCTATTCACATTGAAAGATTATTACAAAAGGTTCTATGAACAATGAATAGCAATTTTAATTTTATCTATCTTTTTTATACTGAGTACAATGTGAAGTGTTTTATAATTAGAAAGAAAATGCATTTCATTGAAACTTGATCAGTATTAATTTGCATATACATTACCAAACCGGTTTTATCTGTACAATACTGTACATTTTTTTGAAAACACTAGTAATAGTAGTCAAAAAATTAATATGTATATATTATTTTAGATTCAGACTTTATTATAGCAGGGTTCTACTCGAACCTTGTTCACCCGGTCTCGGTGTAATACCTACCACTGTACGTGTAAGTAGTGATTTTATTTTTTTACATTTTATAGCTTTCTCTCGGTTACATAAAATGTCAGTAATACATTCAAATTGTGTAATAAGTATTTGGTTACCTTAATTTTTTTTTTTTTTAACTTTGACGGTTGTATGCACGGAGCAAATACAAAGAGGAGATGCCCTAATGAGATTTTTGTATGAAGCAATGCGTGACAATTTGCGGGGGTGAGGGGGTGTTAGTTTACACTTTTCCATCTACCAGACAATAGCAAAACTACTTGCATCGTTGTACGAGTATATTGCTATTTAGTTTAGCTAGCTGACACTAGTGTGGACGTACTCAGAATTTCAGGGAGTAGTTTTTTCAAGGTCAATTTTGTAAGCATCTTGAACAAAAAACATCATTAATAACGTAAATAATTTTGCAAAAGTGAACTTTTTTTTTCTAATAAATAACCCTAAATAAAATATTGTTCAATATGTTTGGTTTACACGTGGATTATGTAAAACAAAAATTAATATATGTAGTGCAAATCATTTCATTTAAGTATTAAATAAATATATTAAAAAAAAAGCAAACGTCGTTTTGCCATAAAAAAAAATTAAGGATGGGTGACTCTTACCATTTAGGGGTTTGAAAAATATATGTTGGCCGATTCTCACACCTACTCAATATGCTCACAAAGTTTCATGAGAATCGGTCAAGCCGTTTCGGAGGAGTATGGCAACGAAAACTGTGACACGAGAATTTTATATTTTAGATTTCACTTCGGAATTGGAATGCTTAAATAACGCCAATCTTAGAAAATCAACTAATCTAAATCTGAATTGAATGGTCATACCAATGTTGTCTCTAATATCCACATCTAATCACTTTTAATCTTGCCTAATTTGGGTTTAGATAATAAATTACTTTTTCGGTTTTTTATGATTTTTCCTTGAAATGAATCACTATCGTTTCGAATCACAACGGGAAGAACAAATATTGGTGTATTTTGTAGGAGTCCAGTTTTGCCTATTATTTTTTTGATCCATTGCTCTTCAATACTATCTTTAGATGAAAATTTAGAACATTACCTGTATACTGGTACATTGTATTATTTTAATGAATTTAAAAAAAAACCCGTCAAACCATCAGCATAAGTAAAATTTCTTTTTTTTTCAATATTTGAAGTAACAACTTTCAATGCAAGATTAATATAGTCGTAACTTGATAAAATATTTGGATTCTAAAGACGACCCTGTCTTTTTATTTTAGAATAGATGTCGATAGATGTCAGTCTGTTCACAATATTGTTAAGAAAAATACAAAAAAAAATACCATGATGTATAAAAATTCATTAGGTAAGAATGTAGAACTGATTTCCGTATCTTCTTATGGTATATTTTATTAATATTCAGGTCAACGTACCATTGTATTTTTATTTCCAGTAACACAAAGTTTTGCCATCTAGTGGCGAGTAAATATAATAACATTTCAATAAAACACTAAGAGATTTTTCTAGAACTTTTTAAAAAATTAGCTATAAAATTACTTATAAAAGAAATATGATGCCACTCATGGTACCAGAACGTCTATCTGAGTTATTTGTACAAGATAAAACACAACACTTCATCTATTTACTTGATTGTACCGAGAACATTCAAGTATTACGATTTTTCGATGCAGTTCTAGAACATTGACGTTAATAGTATAATTTGCAAGTTGCGTCAACTGCGATGACGTCGGGGGCGGTATTTTGTTGCGGGGGTGATGCGCTTATGCCATCTCCTCTTTGTATTTGCTTCGTGGTTGTATGATACAAAACTGTAACAGTAAAACTATAAAATACCATTCATTTCAGAAGTTTTCACTTTACCAAAGTTATGCGTTACGAGTTCACAAGTTAGTTATTTACTTTCTCTATAAATAAATAGTCTGAAAACAGTCATGTGTCTAGAGAATAATGAAGAACTTCTAAGATTAATACCTTATTAATACCCCTGAGTTTACTTTTCGAATTATCTCTAAAAGTTGCTAATTATATTAATAGGCTTTATCCTAAATATTATATGTACGTAAGAAATGTAAAGGCGTTCTGTAAATCACGATAAATGTTTTCTTTTGTCTCTTCTTCCTAGCATTTATTATTACCAAAATTTGGGGTCGGTTACTTGTTTACCGATTTTAACTGAATTTCAGTTTTTATACGGAGCAACTGAGCCTGAGTGTGAACTGAATTCGTAAGTTGAACTAGTTGTCAATATATTTGAGGGCACTGACTTCCCAATAACGATTGCCATAGATGTTCATGACAACCGGGACCGACGGCTTAACGTGCTCTCCGAGGCACGGATGTGCAACACCGCCATTTTCCATACTCCGGGCTGCTATTAAGAATTTCTTTTAAGAAAAACCCAACAGCAGTAGACTTGGTAGGAGACCCATGTTTCACCACATATGGACCAATTCTTTTCTTTTTCTAAAAAACAACTCACGCATTGGGGATATACTTAACTTCCTGTGTCACGGGGGTTTTTTTACAAACGTACATGAAACAGACACAAAGAATACCCAGACTCTGAACAACAATTTGTTGATCATACAAATTGTTATCTTAAGGCAATAAAATTGTCATTTTACTGCCTTGGTGTCCCAAGAAAATAAAAATATACCCACTTATATACTGAAAGACTTATACTTGAGAACAATTTCTACCCGCCATGACGTTTTAAGGTGCTTATTAATAACTGTGTCTTGTAAACAATTACTAGTTTTAGCCCGCGGTTCCACCCGAAATTTTTAAAATGTTAAATGTAAAATAGTTATTTTCAGAACATTTGTTCACAACACACAAAACAAACAATCGGTGCTCGGAGTCGACAAAGATTATATTCCGTCGCCGTGGTGTAGTGATTAATTTGAAGCTTTCTCTGTAGCCTGTCGCAGTCTTTGTTTAGACAGACTAAGCGATTTACACTTCAGTTAACTGAATTTCGTTTCAGAAATACGTGGGAATAATATTTCGTTTCACCGTGGGAGAGCCACGCTTCGGTATGAATGGACCGGCTCGACCGGAATGATACCACGGCCTCACAGAAAACCGATGTGAAATAGCGCTTGCGCTGTGTTTTAATGAGTGAGTTAGGATACCGGAGGCCCATACCCCAAAGGCCGGCAACGCACTGTGACGCCTCTGGTGTTACGGGTGTCCATGGGCGGCGGTAATCGCTTACCATCAGGTGATACGTCTGCTCGTTTGCCCACTATTCCATAAAAAAAAATTGAAGCACTACTGCATTTACGCTCGCTCTAATATACGCCAAACGCTCAAACGACGTCGCCATCTTGTCCCACAAGCTGTCTACCTTTGTCTGTTAAAATAGTCAACATAAAATAAACTGTTTATGCAATTCAGTAATTATTTTTAACCGATTTCAAAAAAGGAGGAGGTTATAAATTCAACAGATTTTTTATTGTTTGTTACCTCATGAGATTTGACTGGTTGAACCAATTTTGATAGTTGGTTTTTTTATTTTTTAAAAATTGTGCTTTCCAAGTAATTCCACTTCAATTTGATCCAGTTCTTGAAGTCGGTTCTTTGTTATTAAAAACTGTGATTATCAGAGAGTATATTCGTTTAAGTACAATTATGGTAAAACATTGATTAAATAAAATCCACTACAACTTCCCAATAACACAAAAACAATTTCTACGTAACATAAATCATTAATTGATTAACACAATAATAACAAAATTAAATTTTCCGTGTTGCAATTAAGTGACAAGTCTGACCTGAACTGATTAATTACTTACAAACAAAATGTACAGTATGCATTTTAATTAATTTTAACAAACATTCTACTAATCCTACTAATATTATAAATGCGAAAGTTTGTAAGGATGGATGGATGTTTGGATGTTTGTTACTCTTTCACGCAAAAACTACTGAACGGATTTGGATGAAACTTTACAGTAATATAGCTTATACATCAGAATAACACATAGGCTACTATTTGCCGCGATAACCGACATATACGCGGGCGGAGCCGCGGGCATAAACTAGTTTAAAATAATTTAAATAAAAGTAGAAGAATGTCTTCTGGATATTGTCAGAATCGTAGTAAGTGGAGATTAATTGTCTCTGCCCACCCCTCTGGGAAAAAAGGCGTGACTGTATGTTTTTAAATATATTTTTTGAAAAGTGACTTTTTAGTAGTTAGTTTAGTAAGATGGTTTGGAGACGGTAGAGTTTGATGATCAGATGAATGGATCTAAATCATGCTAGACGTAAATTAAATTCAACCCAGAAATAAACCACCTATTTGCTGCAATATTTTAAGTTATTAGTAGTCCACTAATTAAAATCTAACTGACAAAGGACATTATAGCAAACGCAGCAATTTATTTATTTTGTTTCGAAATGAATGAATAGAACTTTATTGTGAGTTATTATTCTATTCTAAGTCGCAAAACAACTCCATTTAGCATGATGAAATAAAATAGTTTGAACAAAATTATGTTTAGTTTAGCATTATCCCGTTTCTCTGTCTCAGTTACCTATGTGAATGTTCTAGTTAACGCAAAAGCAAGCGTTTAATTTTATATTCCACTCTATGCATATCAAACAGATGCCGCACTTTGGATAACTTCTTAGACTTGTGCATGGGGATAATGTACACATTCTGATAACACATTGTTATGAAATAACCAAGTTTCATGTATGTACGATCTTGCTATTATAGTACAGTTTTATCCATAAACTTTTATTATGAACAGGACTTAACTTGAAGATATGATATGGTACTCTTTCACAAAAGCTTTTTAAATAATCATGTCTCAATTAAAGCTATTCTCGGATACTGCTTATTTCAAGTCAGAGTGACACATTCCAGTAGGATGACAGCCCAAAGGGATTATTTAAACGCGTAAATATACAGGCAAAAAGCATTGTTTTTTCGTAAAATACCAAATATTAAATACCTAACTTAACAATATACATGCCTTACCTGAGCAATTTGATCGAATCTTCCAAACAGTTCGTTGAGTGTTTTCACTAGGTCTGACGCGCTGAGTCGTTCAGACAGCGGTGTAAAGTTAACGATGTCAGCGTACAGGATGCTAACATTGTTGTACCTTTGAACGTGCATTTCATGGAAGCGGGTTTGTTTGGAACTGTCTACACAGGCGTCGGCCATCTTGAGCATGATTGAGCGTTTCACCTGCAACAATGAAAGAAAAGGTCACGTTTGTTTCTATTAATGAAGTACTGTCTGTATTGACGCATTGTCCGTTTTTTTAAACACAACTTTCGCCCTAGGAATATTACTGCACTGCAGGGACTTTACACACACATGCAACAGACGCATATAATACCTGAGTGTTATTTACATTAATTAGGTCAATGAACGGTTCAGCCACAACACTTTACTTAGCACTTCGTGGTAGTAAGAAATATGTTTTGTTTAGAACTTGACTTATTATTAGCTTAGAATTTAGCTACGAAGAAATAAAATGTATTAAATACATACTATTAGAAATGGAATAAGTATCTATATAAGCATAATTATCTCTATCCCCCCCAAAAATATATCATGTAAAAAGTTGCCAAGACGACTGCATATGGCTTACCCTGTGAAAAAGATGTCAGATCTCATATAGAGCCAAGCTTCTGAATGTACACGCCCAGACTCTGCCAACCCTAACTTCACAAACTCTAAAGGCTGAAAACTGGATTACGTCTATGTAATATGCTCGTCATCTGTACAGTCAGTAACAGTTTTGAAGTCGGAGGAAGAAATAATTGTAGCTAAATTTGCTCATTCTTGCACATTCATACTGTTCACCGTTCATTTAAATAGTCGGAAATACAACAACATATATATTCAAAGCGCGTGTTTTTAAACTGTTGTAGCTGTAGGTAATCTTGTTCCTATAACTTTTACATACCTCAAATATAAATTTGATTTCATAATATTTATGTTATTTATTAACCTAGTTAAGATATTTCTTATCTCTTGAAAATAAAATCTCAATAACCTTCAGATAATATACATTGTCATGTTCTCAAATTGTGAGTGCATCTCATCAGTTTCCGTAAACAATAACATACTCTCTTTATTATATGTGACTCATTGTTTTATGATGTAAGATAGTATCGGCAGATCCAGTCGCATTATATGCCTGTCAAAACTTTAATTTCATATAATGCTCATTTATTATTTGTGTATTACTTTCAAGAATTTTTCCAAGGTCAATTAAAAATTTACATAATTAAATCATATCATAATCATATCAATAAAATATGACACTCGAGCTTAGATTCGAATGACACATTTGCTCTATGAAAAGCAATGAAAGAATTGCTGAGAGTGTATCAATCTATCTTCTACCCAAATAAATAAAATTGGAGTGTCTGTTTTTAATATTAAAATAATCACTTTTTACTAAATGCATTTATATGTATACATGGTACATATACCAAAAATGTAGTTAAAAAAAATTAGTCTGTGTGTCTGTTTGTTCCGGGTAATCTCTGGAACGGCTGGACCGATTTTGACGGGACTTTCACTGGCAGGTAGCTGATGATCCAGGGAGTAACTTAGGCTACTTTTAGGCTTAGATTTTTTTTAGACTAACTTTGTACCGCGGCGTTACTCGCGGTACAACAATAACCGCGGGTAACACCACGGGGTTTTGCTAGTTAAAAATAAAAATGAATCACCAAAATGTATGTAAGCGCATATTTTCCGATTGGCTGCCCAAAATTGGATTATTCTTTTTTTCATGTGTTTGTTATTGTCAAACCAGTAGTGTTTATATCTTCTGGATCCACACTATCCATGGGAAGCTGGAAGCCGGGAATGAAAAAAGAAGAATACATTTTTTTTCATTCCCGGCTCAGATTCCCATGGGTAGTGTACACTCTTGAATCCAGAAGATATACAAGGTGATCACGAAAAAAAAAAGATAAAACTACAGTACGAAGTTTTCCTGAAATAAAATAAACCGAAAAAGCCTTTGTATAGCGCCTATCGGAATTATGTTAGCAATATGTATTTCTACACAATCACATTGGGACTCTATAAAGTTATGTTGTTCTTTTCACAATATTGGGCGCTTGTCGCAAGTTGAAAAACATATTTCCTATCATGAGAAGTTATCGCTATAGAGGTATTCAATGAACATAACAGAAATCGTAATAATGTAACTTTATACTTTTTACAGAGACTTTGAAGAATGTTTTATATCAAACTGTTGACAAAAATGTCATTTATTTATTCCTTTTTTTGGTTAACAGTCCTCATTAAATTTACATATGAATACGTTAGAAATAATAGCGTACTTCTTGAGCTTTCTGGTTTTGTAAATTTTGATTGATGATTTAGGATGCAGACGAAAAGACGGATCATCAACAACCTGTAATAGGCCTCTTGTTTCTCCAAGGAAAATATCTTCCGGCGCCCTTGAATCTCTACAACTTAGAAATTCCAAGCGCTTTGCAGGCCTTTGAGGTAGAAATAGTTTTTACATGTTTACGAAACGAATAACATTTCATTTCTAAAACATATTCAAACTCTGAAGAAATTATAAGTACAAGAACTAGTAATAAAATTAAACAAAAATAGCTAAAATAATGTCTAATTGTTGAGCGAAAAAACTGTAATCGGTAAAAACGAAAAAACTATTTATTTTAAATTCATTCACTCATAAATATTGTCAATATTTATGTAAGGGAAACAGATAATGGTTTATCAATACCAGGAATGTTTACAAACGAGCAAAATATCGGTTTGTGGTCACTTACCACCTACTACTGACACCCTCATTGACATGATTCAAATTTTGCCATATTCATATTTGCTACACAAACTTGACCTAGATGACATCAGCTGTAATGTTTCCTTGGAAAATTTATAAAATAACAAAAAATAAGGATAAAAGATGTAATAGCACGCAATAAATATTATAATCAATGTTTTGCAGGGAAGAAAAACTAATTATGAGGATAAATATTCCATTGAAAATTTATAAGACTATTGACGCTTATGATTTTACTTCGGAAAGTATTTTATTACTTACTAACTGACCCACGCATCTTCGTTTACGTCTCCTATTGTACGTAGAGAAATAATTTTCCCCCGTTTTTGTAGTATTCTCCATTGGTGCTCCGCTCCTATTGGTCTTAGCGTGATGACATATGATGACCTATAGCCATTTTCGATAGGTGGCCTATCAGTTTAAAAATGAATCGCCGAAATGAATGTAGGCGCATAAAAAATTTTTTTTTTGTTTGTTATTGTTAGGATAAGGTTTTTGTACAAGAAAAATTAAAAAATAACAATTTAAAAGTCAAGGGGAAGTTGAGACAGATATGTAAATATGGCAATACGAAGTTCGCCGTGTCAGCTAATTATGTTATATTTTGATGTATGATTTACATATCTAATTTATGTTACAGCCATGTCAACAAGTCACATTTATTACAGCCAAGTAAAATTTTTCTTTAAAAAAAAAAACTTAGTTAAGTGTTTTAATTACACATTTATTAAATAAATAATGAAGACTTTGTAACTAAGAAAGTTAAGATGGTCCACTTTAAATCACGTTTATTTAAATTTCCTTAAAAATACTACTTGTAACCGTCAACATCTAAAATACGTAAAATCCTTAGACTGATTAATCCCATAAAAGATTTTCCATGAACGTTCATACACACATAAAATTCGAAATTCGAACACACAAAAGATTTTCCATAAACGTTCCGAAATATGACGAACAGATAATGACATATGTTTTTCTGTAAAACAGAACAAAAAAACAACAAAGGGAAAACACATCAAATTAAAAAACAAATCACGTGGCAAAGTGTCACATCTCTGAATCATATTTGACCCACGCAAGAGTTCACAGCAAGTGATGATGATTAAGGCCGGATTCACGAAGAAGGCGTGGTGATGCGTATGTACGCGGCCGACTGGTGGTTTTTGTGACGTCACTATGACGTACAAATTGTGTTCGAATTGGGGCCAATCAGATATATATCTGGGTTTTAATTAAACTATATTTTTCTGCACCTAAATGGATGAAATAAGGAAAAAGAACGAGGCAATATGTAATGTGAGTGAAGTACAATAATGTTGCCAAATGTTACTTGTTTCTAGCTTACATTAGTCCTTACATTATTTGAGATAGGTATACTAGTTCAACTACTAGTTTTAATTGTATAAAATGTAATGAATAACTAGTTTTATACATATGCTAGCTGAACCCTGCGGTGTTACCCACGGTTATTCTCGTATCGCGGGTCACGCCGCGGGACCAAGTTAGTGTAAAAAAAGTAGTCTAAGTTACTCCTCAGATCATCAGCTATCGGCTAGTGAACGTCCCTTCAAAATCAATCCAGTCAAGACGAGCCAAGCGAAGCGAAAGGGCACTATCTACCTTTTCTCGAAGTGTTTTGTCGTTTTTTTTAACCCTCATAACATTGGTTTTCAATATACCAGATCGTTTAAATTCTCAATATATGATGTCGATAATAGACTAATTAAACGTACAAAGTTTCAAATGCATAGCTCTCTTACTTTAGGTTTTATTGATTTTACCGATTTCGTCACTGACACACTGATGATCATAAAATCTGTTAGGGTACTTTACGTTTAGGCTACTACAAGTGCTAGAAAGCTAAAATCTGATATGATGAAATGAAAGCCCACCAAAAACATTTCAATGTAAAATGTTGCCAAGACGACTGCATATGGCTTACCCTGTGAAAAAGGCATCAGATCTAATGTAGAGCCAAGCTTTTGAATCTACATTCCCTATGTATAGCTATAATGTATAGCTCGGCCGTTTTACTATTAAGGCGAAACGTTATACATTTTTACTGGATGTAGAGTTTGTGAAGTTCGGGCTTGTAGATTCAGAAGCTTGGCTCTACATGAGATCTGATATTTTTTTCAGAGGGTAAGCCATATGCAATCATCTTGACAACATTTTACATGAAAATGTTTTTGGTGATATCACATGTCTTGTATCCATAATACAATTTTTTTTTAAATCGGACCCCTAGGGGCCCATTTGAAAAATTATTTCAGTGTTAGATAGCCCACAGAAGGGTTATAGGCTATATAACATGACGCTAAAACCAATAGGATAGGAGCACTAATGAATAATGTTTCAAAAACGGGGGAAAATTATCACGCAACGGGCAATAAGAAACGCAAACGAGGTTGCGTGGGTCGGCTAGTATTACGAGTGAATATTAATGTAGCGTAACGTTTCAAAAGGGAAGAAATTATTCTCCGTTGATTATAGAGACATGACACTTATTCGCGATTATGAAATGAAATGCACGGAAACATATTATTTATTTATTCATCTTAAACTAGAAATAGGTTATTGTAACTGAGTGTTAATAGCTTATTCATATTAATAATAGACAGATGGCTTTCCAACATCCTGTAAAAAGAACAGTATTTTGTTAGCTTCACGGTAATTATTATATTAGGCTTTGTATCTAATATCGTAGAAGTAGCTATTGAACTAAATAACCCAATGACTGACTTTATCAACGTCCGTCAGAGTTCCTATCAATCCACAGCTAATCATATGCTTCTCCGTAGAAATGAGACTTATGCAGACAATGCTTATCGAGGCGAGCAGCTTCATTTTTGAAATATACCCGTACCTACGTCTTATTAATAAATAACTTAAGTAAGTACCGTTCCACACGTTGTGAGACGTGACGTCATCGAACGGTCATCGCAAATATCACGACCTGTCCTACTTTCACAGTACAGTGATAATTGCAATTCCGTTTTAAATCTCAAGGACAAACCTGAGTTGGTCAGCCAAAGAAATTCGTATTACTCAACTTTTGATTGAATAACAGATTAAAAAGGGATCAAAAAGTGTTAAGTGAATGTAGAGTACAGTGACGTCACAATGCAACTGCCAACTTAACACTGGGAACTCCTGGTTGAGAACGTATTGAAGAACTGCAAATTATTGTAACGATACTTCAATCGATTAAATAATCGATAGCCTCATGAGTTAGTATAATATACTATATCTATTAGTATAAAACTGAAAAACTTCTACATCAATAGACCACAACTTTGAGAAAAGCGATTTGTGTATTATGAGAAATCGCTTCAGCTATTGTTTTGCTATATTTTTGTCGTCAGTTTTATTTCCTACTAACTGAGCCCCGCGGTGTTACCCGCGGTTATTGTTGTACCGCGAGGAACGCCGCGGGGAAAAGTTAGTTTAAAAAAAGTAGCCTAAGTTACCCCCTGAATCATCAGCTACCTGCTAGTGAAAGTCCCGTCAAAATCCGTCTAGCCGTTCCAGAGATTACCCGGAACAAACAGACAGACAGACAGACAGACAATTTTTTTGTTAACTACAGTTTTGGTATATGTACCATGTATTCATAAATATGCATTTAGTAAAAAGCGGTTATTTTAATATTACAAACAGACACTCCAATTTTATTTAGTTGTATAGATCAGTATATTTAAAATGTGCCATACGGAAGCATGAAAGGATACAATCACTTTTTCAAAATTTAAATCGATATATCGTAAAAAAAACATAACATTTATACGAAAACAGTTAAAGTCGATTATTATCTTTATATTTCCTTAGTGCTACGGATATACTTAGCAAGTTGGGTAAACTCGATCGTGACGAAATCATATGTTGAAACCATTTTTTGTAAACTCTGAAAATCAAAACATGAAATCCTTCATAATAAAGGACATATAGAAATACGGCAGAATTTTATATTTTCAATCCATACAGATAGACTACCTTTATTAAATTTTACTTCTATCATATATTTTTTATAAGGTATAGGGGGCAAACGAGTAGACGTATCACCTGATGGTAAGGATTCGCCCCCATGGACACCTGTATTCCGCAGAACCGTCACAATTGCGTTGACGACCTTTGGGAGATGGGAAAAAGGGATGTGGGAAGCGGTTAGTGTATGGGCCTCCGTTATCCCCCCTCACTCGGTGAAATACGGCTCAAGTGCTATTTGACACCGGTGTTCTGTGAGGCCGTGGTATCATTCCGGTCGAGCCACCAATTCATGCTGAAGCGTGGTTCTTCTACGGTGAACATCATATTCGATGGAATATTCAGCAATTCTTTGGGTGTCTATAGATAAGATAACTAATCGCGTGGTGACGGATTAAAAATCCAAAGTGTCTCTACTCCTATTCATCCTGTGGTATTAGGTATTATAAGAGACGACTACAGAACTGAACAGAAGGGATCAAGCTACGCAAGACTGGCCGTATTTTTTTTAATTATGCAAAAGCAGCATTAGGCCGCCATAGTGTGGGTCACCATGTTGCATTGTCTGCATTCGCAATGAGTATGGTGACCACCACTCTTGGATTCTGCTTATGCTTTACATCAGGCAGAGTAGAGTCATTTTGGCAGCGCCATACATTAAAAAAAAAACAACTTTACTATAAAGACAATAAAAACTTAAAACAAACTGTATACCAACCCCTCTGGCCATTGTTTTTTTTTAATGTTTGGCTCTACCAAAATGACTCTATTGGTTATATATAATAGGAAAAAAAACCTCTTTTATATGGAGGGATGATCATGATAATAAACAAGATTAAATATAAATTATAAATATTTTCTTTCGAACAATAAACATGTACCTTATAGGAAGAACACCCATGTACACCGGAAAAATCTCATGTTGCCAGTTTATAATTTAGATTGATAATAAAATATCAAACAACGTTCACAAATCGATTGTTAAAATCGTGAGAGTGGGACCAACGTATATCATTTACACACGCAAACGGTCGTGAAAATCGAATACTTCCGTTAGAACGTTAAGAATGAAGGTCTGAATCAATCATAACATACAAAATATTAAATTAATTGTGTTGAATATTCTGCTGTACATAAAAGACTTAGACATCTTTCAATCATTTTGATCATCAAATGTTGGACACAGACCCGTGCTTTAACTCGGATTTCTACCTGGACTAAGCACGGGGGCTATAAAGGGGTTCCGTATTTCAACACAGGCTTCTTCGTAGCTAGGTCAGGTTCAAATGAAATGATATTGAAAGAAAAGGATGCATATATGCCATACGGGATCTGCAGATAATCTGTAGTTCAGCTTGACTTCGTAATATGGCATTGTGGTGTTTCTGCTGCACTGTATGTGGTAGTCATCACAATATTTAATAACGGTACTGAAACTTTCACATTAGGTGGAAAATCTACAACTAAATATTTTTAATTTAGAAAATTGATAATACACCCCCTCTCCTAAGAATAATTCATCATTTTCTTTTGCTTATTATTTGGAATATAATAAGTAGCGGCAGAAATTTTTAAGCGACTTCAAAAAGGAGGAGGTTCTCGATTTGACTGTATTTTTAATGTTTGTTACCTCAGAAGTTTCGATTGGATGAACAGACTTTGATGATTCTTTTTTTATTTTAAAACTGGTGTTTCCCGTATGGTTTCATTTCAATTTAGTTCAGTTCCTAAAATCGTTTTTTGTGAAAATATTTGTTTTATATTCAGCGTGTTACGCAGATACTACAGTGAAAAATATATTATAGAAACGCTTCAAGGACAGTCTTTTAGAACATATATTTAGAAAACTTTAATTCTTTTATTTCAGTGTTGGAAGTTGTTATTTTTTATCTATATTGATTTAAAACAAAAAAATACCACAATATCAAGGCAATATGTAGTTATTATACATAAAACAAGACAACTCGAATCATCATCTCTCTACCGGTTTCCCATCTTTATTTGGGCAATGCCTTTTTTTTAAAATTCTCCTCTCCTCGTCCGTTCACTGCTTACTCTCTTCCTATCCTCTTTCATGCAGTCCATTCAATTTTCTTTGGTTGTCGTCTTCTCTTAAGATGAGAAACGATAATTTTAACCATACGACTCAAATATAATCAAAATAAACATTTAAAAAAAATGTTCCTTCCCTACTTGATCTACCTTTGCAAACTACTTTTGTCTATGCTTAACTAGTTTACAAAGAAAAGAAGAAACCGTTTCTTTATGAGAAACCAAATTGTTTTACAGTAATTATTTCCATAGCCCAGTTGCACTCGGTGTTTCAAAACAATCACCGAGGGGACGAATGGCCTTATCCCTCTCCTAAGAGGAGACCTGAGACCAGCAGTAAGAGATCAGGAAATGGTTCCAAAAAATATTGTTCTAAAGATAAAACATATGCACGATATTAGAGAACATTCCCCAAAATGAACATCGATGAGAGCTTGAATAATTCTAATAGAACATAATTTTTATGTATTTTTTTATGACCTATCATCAAAGGTATTAGTAGGAATTATTGTGTGTCTTCGTTTTTGGCAGTGTTAACCTGGCATTTTGTTTGCTTATACAGCGTTATACGATGTATGGGATGGCTCATCAATACGTCACATAACTTTTCTTTTCAATAAGGCACATTGCTACGTGACTCGGTGCTTGTACGCGAACCAATATGTCTCGTTCACGTCATTATAACGGCATTAGCCAAAACAGATATGACTGATGGACAGAACAAATCAAGAATTGTGTCCACGCCAAAAATAGCCTTGTTAAAGACAATGAACATAAATGCATTAGAATACGGTTATGGAAGTGAAGGTTTTTGGAATTTGGAGAAAATCACAGTTTCAATTATACAAAAAATTAGTAAATAACCTTTTCTGAGCAATTACTAGAAATATGAATCAAAGGTTCTCTAGTTTTTTTCTATGGTCTTTTTAGGTTCCTTTAACCACACGTGCGTCCACACTATGTATACCTAGTCAATGTGGTAAGAAATTGTGTACCGACAAAAAAATCTGCGGTAAAATCTAAATTGAGAAATGTCATTGTTGCTCATCACACACAACACACACGTTGCTCACAATTGTATGCAACGTGTTTCGTGATCGAAGTCAAATTATGAAAAGAATCGCTGTTAGTTCAACTATTCCATAAATATACAATTAATGGAAATTAACGTTATTATTTAGTAACGCCATTTATCATGGCACTTAAAACGTCATGGCCAATTTTTAAAGCCACGTGTTGTGGATTATTTGGTTTCGGTACCTTTTGTTCTTCATAACCGTGTTGTTTTGTATTGTTATTGAGTTCAACGTGTCGTCTTTTTTCGTATTTTTATTTTATATACATAATTTTTACTTTATCGACTATCTCACAGTCAATGCCACTGAACGTTTTCTGTGCCATATGGGTAACAAAAAAATGACTGACTTCATTATTGACGTTTCATTTTCTATTGTACATTTTTCCTGTCTGGAAACTCCATAATAGTTTTTTTTTTTTTTGATAAGTTAAAAAAAAATTCTTTGGTTGCTTAGTTTCAGGGTCAAGGTATTCAGAAAGAAGTAATTCTCAGGTATTGTCAAGTTGCACATAAAGTATTTTTTGGTAATTTTATATTAAATCTCTGTTAGTGTGTGAAAACTCTTTAGTTAAAGACTAAATTATAGCACTTTAGCTTTCGCCGCAGCTTCGCTCGCATTTAATAAAAGTATCATATGTTACCTTACCTACTTTATACTATTTACCTCCAAGAATATGTGTACAAAGTTTCATGATGATCGGTTATGTAATTTTCGTGTGAAAGCATTACAAACAAAGATATATTCACATTTGTAATTATTATATCCTACTAATATTATACACGCGATAGTTTGTAAGTATGGATGGATGGATGGATGGATGGATGTTTGTTACTCTTTCACGCAAAAACTACTGAACAGATTTGGATGAAACTTTACAGTAATATAGCTTATACATCAGAATAACACATAGGCTACTATTTGCCGCGATAACTGACATACACGCGGGCAACAACTAGTGATAATATAATAGCGTGATTTACAGCTTAATGTCAAAATGATATATTTTTGAAGGCATCCCGATTAGCGACCATAAGCTCACTACCTGTCACGTGCTTCTAAAATACTAGCAAAAAGAAGGCGTGTGCTTCGGAAAAAACAGGCGAAATTATATGTATGTTTGTAAAGATTAATTAATTAGATTAGAAGATTAATATTAAAGAACCGTATAAGGCTTTTAAACAATATGGTTTTATAAAGCTCTAGGGATCTAGAATATGATACAAATAAATATTTTAATAAATATTTTTTCGGAAATCTAACACACAACGCCACGTTAGCTCCATCTAAGCAGAGCTTGTATTATGGATACTAGATAAGCGATAAAAATACGTATAAAAAATGTATATATTTATTTATTTATTTATTTACTCTTCCTGCAATTACATTGCATAAGGCGGACTTAATGCCCTAGGCATTATCTTCCAGTCAACCTTCCTTGTATATAATACATATAAAACATCTAAACTTTGAAACAACAATTTGCAGATCATATAAACATTCAATAAGATAGTATACAATGACGATTTAAGTAAATAGCAAATAAAAGATAAAAAAACAAAATATTATTAAAAGTCAATCGAAACGTAATTTCTAACAGGTGTTGATAACACTTTATCAACTAATATAATTTATTATAATTGTCTATCATATTATGTAAGAAACTTCAACATTTATTTGACACAGCACATAAATACACAACTTTGACTGTTTTAAGTTAGCATGTAATTCTTTTCATAACAGAAAACAAGATCTGGTTAAAAACTAAAGTTGAAATAAATCTATGCGCACCATTATTTTTAAACCTTTCAAGATGAAAATTATTTTAAAAGAAATCTACTTTAAAAAGGTCAATGTGACACCGGTACATCAAAAATTCCAAAATCTAAATGAAAGAAAGGTGTAAAATGAGAAAAGAAATACGTATGTCACGAGTGGCCTGCTTCAGATAACAGTATCAGAACGCTTTCCTGACATAGTTTAATTCAGAGGAATTGCAAACATTTTAGAGTTACAGCTGAAAGTGATAATTTTTGTATTTATTTGGAGCTGTATTTGTGCTAGTAACATCAAATTGACGTGTACAGTAGATGGCTATTGAGACATGCCGGTTGGCGGTTTTTCTTATCTATGACCCTGCCAAAATGACTCTATTCTGCCTGATGGAAAGCATAAGCAGAATCCAAGAGTGGTATTCACCATACTCATTGCGAATGTAGAAAATGCAGCATGGTAACACACACCATGGCGGCCTAGTGATGCTTCTGCATTATTGGGCCTCCTCCCTGGGTTGCTGAAGTAAAGGTACCACAATAAGCGTAGGTAAAACCGCGGGGAGCAGCTAGTTATACATTTATACCTAGGATTGAATCACTACGTCTACTACAAAGTAACTTCTGTATTCTGTGTTCTCTCTTCAGAAGGATTCTGCTCATGCTTGCATCTGGCAGAGCATTATCATTTTGGCGGCTAAAACGGTTTTTTTTATCGAAGTATACCGTTTCCACTTCTACGTTTAATCATGATAATATATTCACAATAAAATATGCTTCTTGGCTTCTTACTTGATGTTGTAAGGCTGTTCTAAATCTTAATTTTCATGTTTATACACACAGTTTAATAATAGTTTTGGAGCTGAGGGGAAACTTTGAGGGGATTATTTTTATCTTAGACTCTTCATAATATTATAAACTGAGTTATCTTTAACATAACAGTTTTTACAGAACACTATTGGCGATAAATTAAAATGAATGGGATTTATCACGAAACCTTTAGAATTAAGAAAAAGAAACAAATTTTCGTCTATGACAAGTGTGGCTTAATCACACTAATATATAAAGGCGAAAGTTTGTGAGTGTGTATGTTTGTTACTTCTTCACGCAAAAAGTTTTTACTATAGCAGCCATTATCAACCATATTCTGTTATGTCTGTTGTTATTTCTTGGTTTCAAAATAAACTTTATTATTATTATTCTTCACGCAAAAAGTACTGGACGGATTTGGATGAAATCTTACAAAAATATAGCTTATACATCAGAATAACACATAGGCTACTATTTGCTGCGATAACCGAGATAAACGCGGGCGGAGCCGCGGGCAACAGCTAGTAGGCTATAAATGGTCTAAGGTATCATCTCCTTCAAAGTTTGCACACTCTGTATATTTCTCATGCGGAACCCTCTTCGCTAAACTTTAATTCGCACTGGGTCGATGTTTATTAAACTCGAGCAGACACTATGATAACGTTTTAGCTATATTTAACAAATGTTATCATCAAAACATTGTATGGTATTGTTTTTTTGTTGTCGTCAGCGATTTGTTATCACAAAATTGCCATCGCTTACTGAAAATATATCTATACACATACCTACACTATTTTACAATATTATACTTTTGTTTTAAGGAGTTAACAGAAGGCAGTCTTCATACATTTCTTATTGTAGTAATATAATAAAACTACAAGCTTTCGTAAATTAATTGTTAAATTTAGTAATCTGTTTATCTATACAAATAAATAAAATTGGAGTGTCTGTTTGTAATATTAAAATAACCGCTTTTTACTAAATGCATATGTATGTATATACGGAACATATACCACAAATGTAGTTAAAAATTTTTTTGTCTCTGTCTGTCTATCTGTCTGTTTGTTCCGGGTAATCTCTGGAACTGGACTGATTTTGACGGAACTTTCACTGGCAGGTAGCTGATGACCCAGGGAGTAACTTAGGCTACTTTTTTTAGACTAACTTTGTCCCGCGGCGTTACTCGCGGTACAACAATAGCCGTGGGTAACACCGCGGGGTTCAACTAGTAGTACATAAGTTTATTGACATCATTTAACAGTGTAACTGAATTAGTACCTTCAAATCCATCGAGTGTTTCTAGAGTTTTGTTATTATTAAACATATATGTTGATACTAAAAATCTTAATGAATGAAACTCAGTCGAAACCGGCAATCTTTAGTCGTTACTAACACTTCTTAAATGTTTTAAATCAACGTTAATACACGATGTGAATTTTCACTCTAACTGAGGTAGAGCTTGCACACTGGAAATACAATATGTAACTATGGTCGTCTTCCTTTGACGCACTGTGGTTGTGGGACTACGTGACGAAACACAAGTATCGATAGTGGTGAATATAATCAGCTTTATATAACATCATACTCGAGGTAAACAAGTTAAATATACAACAGCCTGTCATTCATTTTATGTCATAGAAATTTTACTGTGTGTAATATGCATTTGCTGTGCATAATATACTTGTATTACTTATAATTTTTCCTATTAGATCAGCCTACCTATTGGGGAAAACTGCATTTAAAATTAAGTAGTTTAAAAGATCCAAGCGAACAGACAGCGGAAGCGACCTCATTTTTATGCTTTATAAAGATAAAGAGTATTTATAAAATATGTTTATCGGTGTTTTATTTTTAGCTCGAATCCATAAATATATTGCAATAAAGATTATCCATCTGTGTATTGACAGTACAAGCTATATTTAGTTATGACATGTGTTTTAATTATTGTCAAGAGAACAGCACCTAAAGGTAATTTTAAAATAACTTCTACGTCCTGTGTACCTTACACTATTTTGGTAACAGGGTGTAAAGTCCTACCATGTTAGGTGTAGTAACTAAGTTATAGCATAAAATACGCTTCAAACTTACTCAAATATTCATTCGCGTGACTCGGTAAAGTGTTAGGGAAGATTATATAAGGGTTGATGTAGGATAACATTGTTTATGGATTAAAAGTTTTCACTAAACTTTATATGGTAACAACTAAATGGTTAGCCTCCCTACCGATTACGAACGCTAGCCTATTTTGAATTAGAACTGTTTGTTCAAACGTGGTTCAAACTGCATAGTTTCATATAACTAGTAAAAGTAAATATTTGTATATCCCAAATTACGAATCTATCGTAAAGATACTTTTGTTTAACTAAGCCAATAAATCATTTACGATGCTCCCAAATTTAAGACATATACCTGCATAGACCTTCTGTTTTACCAGACTATGGCGACCTCAAAGGGAAGGTTCTTAATAAACGAGGGATAGTTTTGATTACAAATTCTATACAAATTTTATCAAAAGCTTTAACATAGTTGAGGTATAGGTTTTTAAAGTTTTTCTTGGTAATTGGAAGGTTATAACTTAGCATCAAGACACCCGTCTGATCTTTTGCCTCCCTGTACCATAATAGAAGTCTGTTTTTAAGAGGTGAGCGACTCCATCCTGTTGGAGTTATTAAATTATTAATTACTAAATTACATACCTAAAACATTAGGAGATAAATATTCTATAAGTTAGAACCACTGTTCTTCTCAAAGTGATAATATGGTGCTAATTTCTTTTGTTGCGTCACTAAGCAGAGCAAAATCCGAAGTTATCTTTTTTAGTCAATCTTTTGAAAGTCACAAATTTTTAGTTTGATTTCTGGTTTTGTTTGGAGAGATTTTGGAACCACAGAATTAGCACTAATCAATAATGTAAAGTCTGGTCTTGGTTGCCGCGACACAAGCCTCGAGCTTAGTGCGGAAACTGTTGATAAGTTCAAACCTGTAATTTGTTTATGAACAAACAAAATAAAATTAATATTGCATACACTACTTATGATATTTGCAGTAACAAAATTTTAACACTATTAACTCCTTCTTCTTACACGTTTTTTCTATCATTATATTTCAAACTCTCAGCAAACATATTAGACAGCCACCTATTGATTGATCTCTAATATGTGAACTCATGATTTCATGAGTGTGACTTCCATTACAGTATCTCTAAGGAAAACAAATTTTGCGATTAATATAGTTCCGTTGACTTAATTAACATGAGCTAATTATCCTAGGTGAACTTAACTTCAAACACCTGGGTAATTTATTAAACTCTAATATAAATATATGCCTATTTTAAAGGTTTAAGTCAACTCCTTAAGAAACCAGTAGCTTCCAAAAAAGTAGTAGGTTCTTGAAATTGTTTGTTTGATCCATTTTAACCGGGGTGAATAAAGTTTACTTCATATTTTAAGAATTCATATTTTGTTTCGCGACACAGGTGTTTCAAGTTTACTAAAAATATATTAAGTTCACAATGTAGAGTTTAGAAAGAGGCGATACGTCTGCTTGTAGACGTATCGCGATGGTTCTTAAGCGTCACAAGTGCGTTGCCGGCGTTTGGGGGATGGGGGGAGAGTGGGTGGTGTATGGTCATTCATTCGGTGAAACATAGCGCAAGCACTATTTCACACCGGTTCCTTTAAACATATTTATTTTGTGTGTCTAAGAAGGTGTTTTTCCTTCCTTATGTTTTAAATACATTGAAGTTACTGTATATAGCGAGACGCTTTATGTAAACACAAAACGTTAATTAAAGTGCTCAAATGCTGACACTCGGTTTGTCAGCTATTATATAAGTGGCACTATATAGACGGTAAAATGTGGGCGTTTATTATGTCGCTGTCCTCTTCTACGTAAACTTGATTTTTTTTAAGTAAAATAACAACTGTATAATATATTAACAAAATAGTATTACATTTCTTCATAGTTTTACTAACTGTCATGCAACAAAAATAATCAGGAAAGTGATATCTGAAAGTAGCATACCTGAATATTTTATAAAAAGAAAATTAATTCTGCAAAAGTTTTCTACTAATTTTCTTAGGGCGGTGCAGAAATATGTGTCCAGTTACACTAGATATTCCTCGAAAAAGCGTCTAGTGAGGTGTCCCCTAGATCCGGGAGTGGGGGGATTGAAATCAATGGGTCTTCCTAGAGTTGGCCAGTCATCAAGCCAGCAAGGGTAGTTTTTAGCGTAAACACCTCCTGCTCCTGCATTTCCAAGGAGCCAGAGATCGGAAGGGTTTTCTAGCTCATGATCAATAAAATAGGTACACTAGATATTAATAGATAAAAAAGGAAGAATATGGTAACAAACAATGAAACACAGATATCACATAATATATACATACGTACCCAATGCATAAGTACAGTATTTACTGATTTACAAACATACATAATATTAATATTTAATTACTTTTGAAGTGAAAACTTCTTTAACGGCGTTATGCACTTTAGCAAAATGTATTTTGGGATGGTCCAAAAATGTTAAACTCGCGACAGAACACGTGCCCTGATCGAATATTTGTAGGCGTCGGGGACGGCAGCTCCACGCGCCTGCGCGTTACCTGTGCTGGACATCATGACGGCGAGTCAACAAGGCCGTCGCTTTCATTAAAAACATTATTGTTTCTTAGCGAAGACGTAAATTAACAATAAATCCGTTTTGTATGTTCAATATCTTCGTAAAATAAATAAGTCAAATTTATTTTCAGTGTTTCTTGAACTACTGAATCCTCTACAACTGTTTGTTTATAGTTTTGAGTTTTCACTTGTGTCGGCAGTCCTCATGACTGCTTTGTGTTTTCATATATCACTTCAAGTATAGAGCTATAGAAACGACTATATTCATGACTAAAGACAAAAGAAACAAACGATTAGTACTGTGTCATCATTTATGATAGAAAATGAGGGGTTTCACCATAAAAAGGTAGTTAGGTCACAGCTTTAATTGTAAACGACTAACAATCGAAGCAATTCTAGGCAGGTAACTTAAACTTCTCATTATTATTATTCCAGTATACCTATCATTTATGCGACTGAATACTAGCTCCCAAGATACAGCCTAGTTTAGGTTTCAATATTAATACATCTAGTCATAAACAACACTGTTTCCCTATCTGTTACGCTTTTAAGGTTAAATGGCTGCACCATTTCAATGAAACAGCACATAGAGATACTTTGGTTTTTGAGGAAGGACATAGGCTACTCTTTACCGCACTCGATAGATTTCTTACATGTGGAGTCGCGGGCAGTAGCCTATAGTTAATATGTTAATACGTAATGTGAGAAAATAATGTGTCAATTTTTTTTCTTTTTAATTATGTTACATTTCTATTATCTGACATCAGACAGAAGGTCAATCGTGAATTATAGAAGCTGTTGCTGGTGGTCGACATCAGGGTAACTGTAGAAACCATTACGGACAACTTACACCTAAACACCTATTCAGGAAGAAACCGGGGATAAAACGCGGGGCGACGCCGATCTGGGCTTTTCTGAATATTTCTTGGAAAACAAGGGAGTTTCAAGACGACAGACAAGTATCCCCACTGGCGCAAGGTTGCTCTTAGAGGTCTATGAATGTGCTCCTGCACTTGCTAGGCTGGCTCTAGTAGTCATGCTTATTCGAATAAAGAAATGCGAAATCAAAGGTCTTTACTGTTATCTCAGGATCTGTGATAGAACAAAGAATATTATTACTTTTTCTGTGTGATTAGACATTTATCTGTTTTGTTGATATAATTATATTTCGTAAAACGCTACATACTCAAAGACACACAAAAGCATTATCCGCATTGTTATTAAACAATTTGTGCAACAATAGATTATTCTGATAAAAGGTATCTCGCCCCCTATCTTAGTCCATTACTAGAAGAAATATATGTCAGAATGGTTATAAATGTTTTAGTGATAAGGCGTGATATGATATCTAAGATAACTATGTTGTGGTTTGACCGGGTTAACTGGGTACATTATGTGCTAGATAATAAAAAAATTATGCATACTAGTGATGTAACATAAATTATGTTTATTTCTTAAATTTCCGAATTCGAATGTGCTAGCGAATAGTGTCTCGTATTAGCGAATACGAATGTAAAATAAGTTGGATTATCATTTTCTTACTCTAGTAAATAGACCAATTTTTTTATCATATCAGTTCTATTATCTTTCAATATTTATTTTTCACTAGCTGAGCCGATGAACTTTGTACCGATATATTTAATATCTGTCTCAACTTCCCACAGGAAGTATACAGTCGCAGACAAAAAATGACCTTTTCTGTTATCTTTAATTTTTTCTTGTACACAAACCTAATCCTAACAATAATAACGAACAAATACAAAAAGAGAAAGAATTATTTAATTTGATGCAGCCGATCGGAAGTTATGCGCGTACATACATTTTGGCTATTCATTTTTTTAACCGACTTCAAAAAAAGAAGGAGGTATCTCAATTCGACCGTATTTTTTTTTATATATATAGATATCAAACACATTAAAATAATCAATCAAAACATTATAATAATCACATTAATTTGTATACAAATATTAACTAATGTGTGCCTAATATTCCCGAATGCCAATATAATGATATCATCTATACTAATATATAAAGCTGAAGAGTTTGTTTGTTTGTTTGTTTGTTTGTTTGTTTGTTTGTTTGTTTGTTTGAACACGCTAATCTCAGGAACCGCTGGTCGGATTTGAAAAATTCTTTCGGTTTTGGATAGTCCATTTATCGAGGAAGGCTATAGGGTATATATCATCACGCTACTACTAATAGGAGCGGAGCAACAATGAAGAATGTTTCAAAAACGGGGGAAATTTTCACGCGACGGGCAATAGGAGACGCAAACGAGGTTGCGTGGGTCGGCTAGTAATGCATACTTATAAATCTATACTAATATATAAAGCTAAAGAGTTTGTTTGTTTGTTTGTTTGAACACGCTAATCTCAGGAACCGCTGGTCCGATTTAAAAAAATCTTTCGGTGTTGGATAGTCCATTTATCGAGAAAGGTTATAGGGTATATATCATCACGCTACTACTAATAGGAGCGTAGCAACAAAGAAGAATGTTTCAAAAACGGGGGAAATTTTCACACTACGGGCAATATAAGGCGCAAACGAGGTTGCGTGGGTCGGCTAGTGTTTTATATGACTGTTTCAAGAGTGTTATGTTTTCTGAGTGTTTGTTGTACCACATTTTATAGTCAAAACGATTTTTGGGACTCTAACTATATTTATTTGTATGTGTTAACATACTCGTAGAAACACTCAACAATACTTATTTTACTTTGCCACAAAAATAAAAATATAACTGTTTCAGAATTTACCGTTCACTTGTGTTTTCACATTGCTTGTTCGATTTTCAGTATTCTGAGTCGGTGTGAATATTTGGTAGATCACATATTTAGGACATAATAAATAAAAACTTAAGTAATTGTAAAAATAACGTTTAGAAACACTTGTTTTAAAGACAATATATTTAGAATCCTCATATGTTTATCACTGAAATGATCATGCATTTAAATTAGTGTGCCTTTGGAGTTGACTGAGAACAATTAAATAAAGGATGTACCCTGAATTCTGGTTTTAACAAGGTACTAAAGCCTTACTGATTTCAGCACGGTTGGGCTAGCTCGACCGGAGTGGTACTACCCTCGCACAGAAGATCAACGTAAAATGACAGCGTTCGTGCTGTCGTGTTTCGTTGGTGAGTGCGAGACAGGAGGCCCAATCATGGGAAGCATCACTAGGCTGCCATGGTGTGAATCACCATGCAGCATTGTTGAATTGTCTGTATTCGCAATGAGTATGGTGACCACCACTCTTGGATTCTGCTTATGCTATCCATCAGGCAGAGTAGAGTCATTTTGGCAGGCCCATACATAAAAAAAAACTAGAAGTATGTATGTAGTTGCATTTCTTTTCAAATAAGAGTAATAAGTGTGTTTAGTTAAATATTAAAAGACAAATGCCCCTTATTATCTTCAGGTTTATGTTCAAGTAGATACCGTAAACTTTTCTTTCTAAATATATCTCTCTATAAATATAATCAAAGACGTGCATGTAAAGGTTCAAAAGAACCTAGTGAAGCCTTTCTTACCTCAGTTATCGTTCAAAACTCGTCATCAAGCTGGTTGATATATATTCAAGATAACGCCAATTGCAAAAGGTCACCCTGAGCCGGATGAGTACAGTGAAACATTCACCACAATATGTCAACATACTGTCAATGGATTATTTTAATCACCCTGTATTTCATCAACGAGGTAAGTAGGAAAATTTTATATGGAGAACAGGCTAATCACCTGAATAAATTCACTATCAATGAACATTCAGTTGACTCTAGACGAGTACATTAAGATGTGCTCAAGGTAGTATAGCTACGCTTATTTCAGCACGAACGGGCCGGCTCGACCGAGACGCTGGCGCCTTCTCTCAAAAGACAAACCTAAAATGACAGCATTCGTGTAGTTGTGTTTCGTTGATGAGTGCAACACCGGAGGTCTAAATGTGCAGAAGCATCTCGATAGGCTGATGGTCTGCATTCGCAATGACTATGGTAACTATCACACTTTATATGAAACTTTCCGATAGGCAGAGTAGAGTCATTTCAGGAGGCTCATCCTTAACAAAATAAATAGACTACAAACAAATAAAAATTGTTATTTTTATTCATAGTGTGATAGAACCTGCAAATATAGGTACCCAGTATAAGATAATTTTCAAATTATTTTTAAACTCTAAGTATCCAAAACAGTTACGAGAGCTAACGTTTAATAGTGACTACATTCACAGGTTGATATTTCATAAATAAACTTAGACATATATTTAAAATGTTACAAAGTACTTAATGTATAGATATAACCTTGAGTTCTTGGCTTTTTCCCGCAGTAAAACCGTGGCCAACAGCTTTGTTTGAAGTAATATCCTTACTCTAATAGTGATAATTAACTATTACTCCATAAAATATACATTATAATAGGCTATATTATCACTCTGAAATTAAGGCAATAATCTATTAAAGTTAGAAGTATGCGACCTTGATCTGCTAGAGATATTCCTACATTCCTCGATCCATCCGTTTAAGCAATATCCCTTTCCTACCCTTAGTGTCCCTTGTTCTACCTTTCCTTTCAAAATACTCACAATTTTACTTTCTCAAACCTAAAAGGTACGCTTAATACAATGTGCGTCTTGCCTTATTATATCACTGTGACTATAATTATAGTTGACAAAATGTTGGCTGTTTATGTCTCTACCTTTCCCTTCTTAAATATAAGAGCGAATATATGTATGTGTATAGTTCACATAAATATATATATATTGGAGTTATTGAGGCTCTATTTTTTCTGTATCCATTGTTGCACAATATTAAACAAGGAAATTCTGTTTCACTTTATTTTAGAAATACAGATGGCTTAATGTAAAGTGCCTAACGCGTTACTAAAGTTTCTTGTAATAATTCATTTCAGCATTGATGATTAATAAATCTAGATTTTGGTATGAAAATGTTTACTGTTGTTATTTATTTATTTACTTTTTGTTATTTTCCTTATTGAACCTCCAATAAGTAGGAAAATATCTAGAAACATGAACGTCTGAATACGGTGACGTATATTGTACATACCTAAAAATTTCCGAACTAAATCAGTAGTTGAGTTTTCGGAATTATATGATTTTCCGTTTCGAATGACATCAAATGTTCATTGATGTTGTTCTGATTAAAACAAATATAGTCAAATGTATGTGACAAAAAGAAGATGTGACGTATCTTGTGTTAATTCACGCTTTTTTCTTAAAAGTTCAGAAAGTGTATTAGTTCAAAAATAATTTATTTTATCAAACGATAATTTGTAACAAAGATTGTTTGAGAAAAAGTTAAATAAAAATTTCTAACATGTGTTTACGTTTTTGTTTTTAAAACTTTTATAATAATAGTACAATTACCTTTCCACTAACTGGTTAGCATAAATTTTCCTTAGCGAAAATTTCCTTAAAAGCAGGCGGTTTCGCCATATTACCCTTTTCATGAGTCAGGGTACCACCATCAAGGAAGATTACACACAAGTGACTCGTAAGACTATCAAACGCCTTAAATTTAGCCTCATTTGATTTATTTTTTCGAGTCATCAAGATTAATTTTGGTAACTATAATTATAGAATAGAATAGAATAGAAAACTTTTTATTTGTACACCATTATAGTACATTGTTACAAGAGTACATAAAATGTGAAATGTAGTGTACAAAGGGCTTATATAAGTAAAGGGCAAGGGGTTATATAAGTTGATAAACTAGAAAGAACTTCTTTTCAATTCGGATCGACATAGATGCGTGTGTTTTTGCCAATACCATTAATATGAAATTGATATTTTGGTATAAGGGCAAATGAACAAACGGGTCACCTGCTGATAATATAATCATCGCAGTCATTTGCTGCATCGGTGGTGCAGTGGTAGCGTATGCGACTGCTGTGCTTTGAGGTCTCGGGGTTAATTCCCGAGTCGGACCAAATATTAGCATACAAGTATTTGTTTCGGAGATTGGGTGTTTTCAATGAATAATATCAGTAAGTTCGTATTTACAAAAACATTACCCTCCTTCTGACGCAGTCGGAAAAAAGGATTTAAGTACTCTACCACTCAATCTAAATGTCATTATACAAGATAGCTTAGTTTGCAGTTTTATGGCGCTGTGTGTGAAATGCCTGAAATACTTTATTTTATTTGTCTATGCACATAAATACTTTAAACTCTAAAAACACGAGTGCGTTTCTAGCTTTTCAGCCCTCCAGACTATAGGTTGACACCAAGTAACGTGTGAATTTTTAAACAACGGTTTTCTTTGAGATTTCATCACTCACCCCGGTCAAATAAGCCCCTACACCTACATGCTTAAGCAAAGTAAATATTATATTTTTTTTTAATATTTTAGCTGCACCAAAATGACTCAGCTCTGCCTAATCAAAAGCATGAGCAGATTCCAAGAGTGGTGGTCACCATCCTCAATGCGAATAAGGACATTGCAGCATGGTGATCCACACTATGGCCGCCTAGTGCGATGCTTTTTTACACTTCGCTCAAAGGACCCGGGATCATAGTGAGAGGGAAACACGTGCGCTGGAAGTGATTTCGAGGTTTTGACTGCTCGGCACGGAAAGGAGGAACCGAAGCTATGAGTACGAGATCGTATATCTACCACTCTGAAGCGGTGACTTCTATGGTCGGCACGTGTCGTTCTGCAGAGGAAGGAGGAGGGGGGACCAGTTGGAAGAGCTCTTCAGAACACTCACCGTGATACAGGCGGTAGAGTACTGCCATAGAGGCGACATCTTTACGCACTGGAGGGGCTCAAGGGACTCGGTGGCTTCGGTATTGTTTACAATGCGAATTGCTCGTCGCTGCAACCGGTCGAAAGCGTCAAACAGGTACTGTACGGCACCATCGCAAAGATGAGAACAGTACTCCACGCACGAACGAACCTGGGTCTTGTAAAGAAACCACAGATGCCCGGGAGAGAAGAACCGCCTCACCTTGTTTAAAACACCTAACTTCCACGAGGCCGCTTTAGTAACAATCTTAACGTACTCTCGAGGGTTGAGATCTCGACAGATATCCAGGAACAGGAACATATTGAGCCCATCTTGTAATGGCATTTTTGTGTTCTGAAAAGTGGGAAGGGGAAGGAATGGAGACTTTTTGGTAGAGAACGTGCACGCCTGTGTTTTCTCTCGACCAGATTCTCACAGCTCCATTGAATAATGCGGCCCAGAACATGGTCGAGTTAGTTAGTTTATTATTATAGTGTTATATCTGTAGTTGGCGATGAAATATACCTAGTTTAAGAATAATAGAGATAGTATAAAACGTATAGTTAAACGTTGCGTAATGTAAAAATGACGTATTGTTTAATTAGCGTGAGCTACATTTCACAAAGAAAATTGATGAGTAAAGTAATTCTAAGAAAGATCTCGCGTAATATGAGAGCAATCATGGAGAGTTTGTTAGAGTCACCGAGATAACGGTAGCCAATAACGAGGCCATTCTGATACTAAAGGAAAAGTAAAACATAAAAACAGTGTTATCCAAAAATAGATGTACTGAATCTAGGTACACTTTATATAGTTTTTTCAGTTTTGAAAATAGGCCACGTGCGAGTCGGACTCGCGCGCCCAGGGTTCCGTACAAATCTATCTGTAGGTATATGAGTAAAAGTTATGCTTTTCGTAATTTCGGAGTTCACGGGAAGTACCCTGTAGGTTTTGATTCTCTTGCGAGTGTCAAAAATTTGCAGCATAAACGGCGGAATATTTTGATTGCGTATTAGAAGTTTAATTTTTTCACAGTTCAAGGGACAGTAGACCTCAGTATTTGATACGAATTTCAATTTAATACCTCCACGAGTTCTGGAGCAAAAGAGTCTTGACAGGCAGACAACAGATTGGTCTTATAAGGGTTCAATTTTTTTTCCTTCTGAGGTACAAATCCCAAAAAAAACGAGATTCTCTAGGTAAGTTAGCGCGCTTTGATGGCCATTCCAGAAATTTACAGACTGGATACAACTGAAACCAATAGCCAACCCAACGCGTCCATAATTTGAAATTATATATATTTTTCAAATAAACTTTATTTGCAAAATTACCTTAAAAATATCTTGTTACATACAGTTATTTTATTATTAATAAATGATTAACTTTGCCATAATAGGTAATCCTCAATTTCCTAAAACTTCAGTAAAATACAGTATGAGACATATTGTACAGTGGAAATATTACTGAGTGAGTAACCCATCTAAAAAAGTAATTAAACTACAAAGGTACTCATCACTTATCAACGTTTGCAGATCTTAAATTAATTGCATTATATTTGTGTACTTTTATTGTATTTATATTTAATCGCTTATTGTGAAAAATATTATTAAATTACTTTGTATCATATGAATACAGATCCAGGCGGATATTTTGCATCAAAAATAAAAGAATAGTTCTTAATAAAAGAAAAATTCTCAAGATTATCGTGTTCAAGCAAATAATCAAAGAAACTCTTCAGCTTATATACTAGTATAGATTCACTATTAAAATAAATGGCACTTAGCGTGTGAATACTTTAGTACAACACTACTTTCGAATTTAATTCACTGTGACTATACTTCTTATCGCAAATATCGATTCTTTGTAATTTGAAATGATGAAAATATCTATAGAAGCACGTAGAATCTTAAACTAAAAATGCAACAGACAAAGAAACGTTTACCTGAACAGGTATGAGAATAAAAAATCAATTAAACTCAATAAGTAAACAAAGATAACAGTCATCCCCACTTCACACAGACATGAGTCATCTATCTGTACGCGATACACGCTGGTGTGTGACTGTGAGCTTCACAATCATCTAACGCATCGACGCACGCGCACGTCGCTACTTTTGAAAAATTATACAGGCTGTTATTACGACAAAGAAAAACCTTTTTCTGTATGATGTTAATTCTTTCTCGGTGATAAGTGTGTGTTGTTTCAATTGTAATAACTGTGTTCGGTGAAGTGTTGTGATAATTAATTTCAAAATGTTACCAAGGATTCAAGGCTTGGTGAGTACTATCGTAAGTTTAATTTTTTGATTACTCTTAGTTATAATATAAAATATTTATGCCTTTTCCTGTATACGTTGCAAAACGTGGAGAATGTTGTTTTGTTTGCGAAATATCTGGTTCTAGAGACATAGTCGTAATGGTTTTATCTTAGTGTTTAACTTATGACGAAATCGTTTTATTTTTCCCTTTACAGTAATATTATTTAAAGTTTATTAAAAAGAAAATGACAAATAAACTACTCCGAAATTTTGTCTCAGGCAATTTTTATTACGTCATGGTACGAACAATTAAACATCAATAAATAAATAAATAGTTCCGGACATCTAATACACAACGCCATCTAGTCTCAAGCTAAGCAGAGCTTGTGTTAAGGGTACTAGACAACTGATACAAATACATATATATACTTTTTTCTTGTACATACATACATACTATACATAGAAAACACCCAAACTCCGAAACAAATATTTGTAGATCATACAAACATTTTGTCTGACCCGGGAATCGAACCCGAGATCTAATGATCAGCAGTCGCACTCGCCAACACGAGACCAACGAGGCAGTCAGCAGGCAATATAATCAAGTAAAATCCCTCACTTTTGTAGAAGACGTTAAAAATTAAACAGTTCTTTAATTATTCAGTGCAAATAATGTAAAGAAAAAGTGGTATTAAATATGCACATGTAATACAAATGGTACCTACTCAATATTGCATGTTCAATACACAAGTTTCATTGGTCACCTACCTGGTAACGGTACGAACATAAATTTTATTTTTTTATGCTAATTAATATTCGTGTTTTGCTATTACTTTCAATATTATAAAACTAAGAATAACTGCATTACTTACGCAAAATATAACATGAATAAAGTCGATCACATTTGTGGTATTCTTTCGAGTTATAATAGTATTACGGATACTAAAAAAATTACCTAACAATAGAATGCCTAGAGAAAGATATAAGGAAGTAGTTAGGCGAAATAATTAACAACCAAATTATGTACAATTGAACTACAGCAATTAGCCGATTACTTACTTGCCAACGGTTTTTGTAAAAGAATGACAATAACGAATGTGATTAAAATATAATTAGTAATGACTCTTAATGTTTATCCTACTAATATTATAAAGGCGAAAGTTTGTAAGTATGGATGGATGTTTGTTACTCTTTCACGCAAAAACTACTGAACGGATTTGGATAAAACTTTACAGTAATATAGTTTATACATCAGAATAACACATAGGTTACTATTTGCCGCGATAGCCAACTTAGAGGCGGACGGAGCCGCGGGCTATAACTAGTAATTTATATTTATTTACTAATTTATATCTCGTGCACATTTTTTACAATGACAGATTTAATGCCTAAGGCATTCTTTACTATTTAACAACTGACCTACACAGAGAAAACAGGAAGTAAGTTAATTTCGATGTTATGTATAAAATACTTATATATAAAGTTGAAGTGTGTGTTTGTAATTTCAATTTTTCAGTTTTTCATTAAATGCTTAGGAAAGTACTTACACAACATAATCATTTTTTTTTCGTCTGTCCGTTCCGTCTTATCGCTGGAACAGCTGGTCAGTTGACCCAAAACTTTGTCCGCGCCTTTTTTAATCATGCTTTGCTCCTATTAATCTAAACGTGATGTTAACTATCTTGGGCATGCCAGCAAAACACACATTAAAAAACGTGAATATCGGTTAAATAGTTTCGGATTTCATCGTGAGAAAAAACGTGAAATGAGACTTATTTTTTTTATCCTATCGCATAATCAATTACTTCCTTAAAGTAATTTATAAGAAGACCAAATTGTCTTTAACAATTTAAATAAAAGTTCATGGTTATGAGTCAGCCTTTATAAATTGAGTATCACCTGTTGTCATAATGAAAGCAGCTTCCAAACACGAGTTAGAAAGTTAATGGATAAAAAATCAAAAGTAATCGATTATTATCATTTGACCTATATAAGTATCGATCATGCATATTAACGCAAAGGAATGTCGATCACCACGTATAAACGATTTCACTTCGCAACGATACAATACGTGTGTCGGTCACGTACGTGAAAATTTACAATATTACATATACATACTTGATATTGATAAAAGTATGTTGTAAATGAAAGTATTAGCATTATTAACTAGCTAGCTGCGTCCGTGGTTTTGTTAATTTTGTTGTTTATTTTCTAAAATTAAAATAAACGAAGTTACATCTTATAACATCTCCTATTTGCCAGTGAAAGTTATCTGCTCAGTCGTTTCAGAGATTGGCTGAACGAAAAAGCAGACAGTCAAATATAAAACATAATTATTTTTCAATCATTTTGTTTCAATTTGATTATAAAAATTATACAGAACAATTTCACTGCAAAAAGTAAGAATAATAATCACAAATTTTAACAAAAAAAGATACGACTTCAATCTGAACTTAATTTAAATGGGACCACACGGGAAGCACCAGCTATCAAATAAAAAAAAGAATCATCAAAATCGGTTTACCCAGTTGAAAGTTGTGAGGTAAGAAACATATAAAAAAAACAATTGAATTGATAACCACCTCCTTTTTTGAAGTCTGTTAAAAAAATCCTAAATCAAAACGACTGATTAGCGTGGTGGAGTATGCCAAGGCTTTTTATTAGGCCTAGGTTTAACAGTGGACTGTGGACCGTTAAAAGTTGTTGACGAAATGAAAATCTGCAGTTCTGCTAAGTAGTAACTCTAGGAAAGATTACAGCATAAGGAAATGCTTCAATAACAGTCTCAATACAAATCGTTATGTCAGTTGTTATGGTCAATAACTCGAGTGTTTTGCCAGTTAGAGTAATAAAACATTAGGCCGAGCTATGCTGTAATCCTTATGTTCAAGTGAACAATGCCTATGAATTCCGTTATTATTGTTGAACAAAAGTTGAATAAAAACACATTGATCGTGTAGGTATTGAGTTCAATCATTACCTTTATGTTCTTCATAACACAATAACAAAAGACGTAATTTTTCGACGTTTAGCAGTTTATTAATAACTATAAAAATCCCGTTTTAGAAAAACAGTTCGAGGGTAGTCTTTTAAATTTTTTAAAGTTCGTTTTTTAAATTGATTTTGCAATTGTTATCCGTCCATGCTGAAGTATATAGCTCTCGCATAGCTTAAACTTAAATCTCATCAAAAGAATGATAATAAATAAATAAATATTTCGGACATCTAACACACAACGCCATCTAGTCCCAAGCTAAGCAGAGCTTGTGTTATGAGTACTAAACAACTGATACAAATACATATATACTTTTTTTTTTGTAAATACATACATATCATACATTTGAAACACCCAAACTCCGAAACAAATATTTGTAGATCATATAAACATTTGGTCCGACCCGGGAATCGAACCTGGGACCCCATGATCAGCAGTCGCACACGCCAACCGCGAGACCAACGAGGCAATGCGAAGTGTTAAGACGCCTGATTATTTCCGGGGTGTTAGCTAATTGACGCGGCATTTATTTCGTGTTTTAGCTTCTTATAATCGAGCATACTATCATTAACTCTCTTGTAACAACTGATTTTAATTTTATAGTTGACTAGCTGAACCCCGCGGTGTTATCCGCGGTTATTGTTGTACCGCGAGTAACGCCGCGGGACAAAGTTAGTCTAAAAAAAGTAGCCTAAGTTACTCCCTGGATGATCAGCTACCTGCCAATGAAAGTCCCGTCAAAATCGGTCCAGCCGTTCCAGAGATTACCCGGAACAAACAGACAGACAGACAGACCGACAGACAGACAGACAAAAAATTTTTTAACTACATTTTTGCTATATGTACCGTGTATACATACATATGCATTTAGTAAAAAGCGGTTATTTTAATATTACAAACAGACACTCCAATTTTATTTATTTGTATAGATATACAAATTCATTAGATAATACAGTTTAATTGCCTTTTCAAACCTAGAGGTGTTGTGTATAAAATCCTTTTTAATTGTGTGTGATAAGTTTCACTATCAAAATCATATGAAAAATGTTTCAAAAAATGGCGGAAAATTATGACGCTACGAGCAATAGGAGACGCAAACAAGGTTGCGTGTGTCAGCTAGTATGTAATATTATCATAATGGTAGACTTTGTAGGTGTGTCTGATCAACGAAAATAGCACGTATTAATAATTCTGCGTCATTGAAATTTTGTGATGTTATTTGTTTTTATGTTTAACAATAATTCCTTGTATCTTGTCTTTCTAGAAATAGGCTTATGTATATTTGTGTTTTGACTTGTGTTACTTTACGTATTTGTTTCTTTTTATTTTCGTAGCTGCTTCAAATATTACCCTTAAAATTTTATCTTGATTACGATAAGTTAAAAATATTAAAATAAATAAAACGAAAAATGGTAGCGTAGAACGTTGATTAGCAACGTAAAATTTATATCAACGTTAAAGATGCCATTGTTATAATACAAATATGTAAAAATCTTTGTATTGTAAATACTTCTGTACGACCACAATTATACTTCAAATGCTTTAAAAAACACATGATCTTAAAATATGCTAAAGATATACTTATCTATACTTGACATTCAGATACGTATAATACGTCGTAAGAACCACTTCGAATTAATATTTATATTGAACTTGTGAAATATCCCTTATTGTTGAGATGCCTAACGACTAGTTACTCTCATGAATATATAAAGATATAAATAAAATGGGTATTTTTTTACTAATTGTAAGCGAGATTGGATCCATATTATATTGTACTAGCTGACCCACGCAACCTCGTTTGCGCCTTTTATTGCCCGTAGCGTAAAAATTTCCCCCGTTTTTGAAACATTCTTCATTGTTACTCCGCTCCTATTAGTAGTAGCGTGATGATATATATCCTCTAGCCTTCCTCAATAAATGGACTATCCAACACCAAAAGAATTTTTCAAATCGGACCAGCGGTTCCTGAGATTAGCGTGTTCAAACAAACAAACAAACAAACTCTTCAACTTTATATATTAGTATAGATATGAGAATACATCAATAGTTATAAGGAAAGGAATAGTTTCCTTAACAAATTTAGTCACAGCTGATGGATTTTTTATAACATATAAGGAAACTCGTAGCAAAATAGTTATTGTAGAGGAAAAATATTGGCTAACCTTCAGATTGAAAACCATCTCGTGTTTCCCCGCCTCCACTGCAATAATTACGTCAACTAACTCGTAAAACTGTACAAAATAACACTAAAGGAAAACTTAATAGTATAAAATTACATTATATTTTATAAGGTAATTTATTTTTTATTTTAGTCAACCTTTAAATATCCAACTGGCAAATAGAATAACTTCACAAGACAATGTGGGGAATGAGTAACTTTTAGATTTGTGTACTATACATTGTGTAGGTGCAACAGACAGGAGTCACTATTTACACTATGACACTGTAAATAAAAGATAATCGGTGAACATACATAAAAAAAATTACATACAGTGGACCCTACAACCTCCTTCTTTTTTGAAGTCGGTTAAAAATTTTATAACTAACTAGCTGTGCCCGTTACTTCGGTCACGTGACATTTGGATTTTCAAGTTACTTTTTTTTTCACCGTTTAAACCTTCCCTGGACTACGACAAACATTTCAAAACTAAAATCAGCTAAATTGGCCCAACCGTGGGAGAGCCACGCTTCGGCATGAATGAGCCGGCTCGTCCGGAGTGATACCACGGCCTCACAGAAAACCGGATACCGGAGGCCCACATCTACTCCCCAAACCCCTACCTCTGTCCTACTCCATTACCCAAAGGTCGGCGACGCACTTGTGACGCCTATGGTGTTGCAGGTGTCCATGGGCGGCGGGAACCGCTTACCATCAGGTGATACGTCTGCTCGTTATCCCATAAAAAAATCCGTTGTCAAGTTTCAGCTAGATAAACGAATAGCATTTGATTTTTATATATAAGATTATTTATTCACCTTTCCTTTCCTGTTACACTGTTGTATGTATTGTGTTTACCGATAACACAGTCACACGTATTTCAATTCTACCGGGAATGATTATCGATGTGTTTTTCGAGTCATAAATTGTTGATATTTTTGTTGTATACTAGCTAGCTGCCCCCGGCTTCACACGGGCTCTTCACGGAAAATATAATATAGCCTATGTTCCCCCAAGAGCATGTACGGCTTAAATATTTTCGACATCTTCAACAAATATCGTTGTATTTTAGCCAATATACTCAAATATTTTACAAATGATATATGAAAACCTTCCCCAAGAATCTCTATCTATTGGTAAAAACCGCATTAAAATCCGTTCACTAGCTTTTGAGTTTATCGCGAACAGACAGACAGACGCGGTAGAGGACTTTGTTTTATAATATGTAATGATAATAATGTCATCATCAATTTCCGTGTAACAAGCATTTTTATCTTTACTCTACATATTTGAACAACAAAACAATTGAAACAAATACAAATACCTATTTCATTTGAGTCCTGTGTTTGTAGTGCTTATTATAAATACAGAGAGATTTCAAAGAGTTCCAACCTGGCTTCGCATGGAACTTTTTGAAATTCTCGGATTTCTTCTACTGCAATATGCATGTATTTTACAAATAAACCTACCTCTTGAATCACTTTATTGCTTAAAACTGCATTAAAAATTAAGTAGTTTAAAAGATCTAGCGAGCAGAAAGCGAAAGCGACTTTTTTTATGCTATGCAAAGATTATGTAGAAAACACACTTACAGAGTACTACTTACAGAGTACTTACTAGTTACTAGACTAAGATTGAAGTCTGGTAACTGGTTCATAGGTTTAATGTAAACGAGACTCTTATTAATTACTGTTAAGACTGTTGCGTGACTGTTCTAGTTTCAATAAATACTAGTAGGTATGTATTACGGTACAAAAGTCAACTAAAATAATTCAATTCTTGCTCGTTAACATAATCTTATGTGTGTTATTGTGCATGTAATTAAATGTCCTAAGATCAAAAACCCGAAGAAGATCGTATCCCTGTCGGAGTCTAACCCTTATCGATACTACCTTCGCACAGAAAATTAACCTAAAATATCATAGTTCGTGCTGTCGTGTTTCGTTGGTGAGTGCGAGACCGGAGGTTCAATAATGCAGAAGCATCACTAGGCCGTCATGGTGTGGGTTACTATGCTGCATTGTTACATTGTCTGCATTCGTAATGGATTGTAGTGACCACAACGCTTGGATTCTGCTTATGTTTCCCAAGCATATTTAGAAGTGTTAAAGACCTTCGTTAGGATACTTAATTGAGTTATCTATTAAGAACTTTTTACTGACAAAAAGAGGAAAGTTTATGTACTTCTACCATGCCGGATGGTCACGTATATTTAAATCAAAATTCATTTCATCCCATTCTTCTGTAAGCCTAGCTCTCAGCCTAACTCATTATTATGTTTGCAGTGTCGCGTTTAAAATTTGAATCTTGATTTTATTCGTAAATGACGTTTCTTGAATATTGAATGGAAGATTTTTGAAATTGTTTTATTTAATGGCAATTATAAAGTTATTTTGCTATAAAGTATAAGCATCAGTTATGCACGTCATTATCATAAAATATTGCTAAAAATACAAAGTCAATGCTCTCATATTGCAGTCATTCTTAGACCGGTCCTATCCGGTTGACCGATCTTTCTTTTATTATTATTAACCGACTTCAAAAAAGGAGGAGATTCCCAATCGACAGTATTTTTTTTATGTTTGTTACCCCAGAATTTTCGACTGGGTGAACCGATTTTAATGATTATTTTTTATTTGAAAACTGGTACTACCCGTATGGTCCCACTACTATTTGGTCCAGTTCTTTAAGTCGGTTTCCTTTGTTAAAATTTTACCTGTTACCCGACTACAGTGAAGCTAAAAGAAAGGGTAATAGTTTTGGCAGTCAATGCATGTTTGTTATTTCCACCGTATCGCCTGAAATGCTGAACCAATTTTTGTCAGTAGATCCTACTAATATTATAAATGCGAAAGTTTGTAAGTTTGGATGAATGGATGTTTGTTACTCTTTCACGCAAAACCAATTGAAAGGATTTGGATGAAACTTTACAGCAATATACCTTATACATCAGAATAAAACATAGGCTACTACATATTTGCCGCGATAACCAACATAAACACGGGCGGAACCGCGGGCAACAACTAGTAGGTAATAAGGAACCGGGAGACATAGGCTTTATAATTTTATCAAAAATTTTTACGTAGTCGAGTTATATATTTTTTAACTTTGTCTTGTTTGATTTTTTAAAACAGTATGGCTGTTACGATAGGTTAGATACGGTGAATAGCAGGGTTGCAACGTTTCAATAAAGTTTACTAGGAAATATTATAATTTTTTGTCGTCATAAATGACGTTCGCGGGACGACATCGCGTTGTTCCATTCTAAATCGGACGTTACACGGAAAGTTCATATGTTTTTCATAATAGCAGTGGTTTGAGTTATTTATATCGTTTGTATTAATTTTGAAATTTTCCATGTGTTTTTAATTGTAACATGACGTATTCGTTCACCATAAATACCAGAATATTACTTAACGAATTTATTAGGTAAATTTCAAAATAATTTTATTTAGTTTGTTAGTTAAATGTACTTGTAGTATTCTAGTTCTTTTCTTGAAAAGGAGCAAGCTGACCTTTTAACCATTACAGTAATGGAATTTATGCAAGACGGTTCACTTGATTTCATTAGTTTTCTAATACGTATAAAGCAAAGTAGGTAAATGTTATCTAACGTGCTACTCGTCTTATCATACTAAGCTAAAGGTAAAAATCTTTTTTTTTTCACTAGAACTACTGGTTAAAATAATCTATACTATTATTTAAAGCTGAAGAGTTTGTTCGTTTGCGTGAACGCGCTAATCTCAGGAGCCACTAGTCCGATTCGAAAAACTCTTTCAGTTCACACTCTGTTAGATAGTCCATTTATCGAAGAAAGCTATATATCTTCACGCTAAGACCAATAGTAGCGGAGCACCATTGAAGAATGTTATAAAAACTTGGGTTAATTAATACGCCACGGGCAATAGGAGACGTAAACAACGTTGCGTGAGTCAGCTAGTACATGCATAAATAAAAGAATTACAAGTAAGATTTTAACAAAAATAAAACCTATATCAAATTTCGACTCGATTGCTCTTGGATGCCATCATCAAATCTTAGTGTCCTTATTATGGTACCACCGTTGGGATATCTCCTTTCTATTAAAATAAGAATAATCAGAATCGGTTCATAAACGACATAGTTATCCGCGAGCAAACGTAAAAAGAATATATATATATATATGGGCGAATTGCGAACCCCCTCCTTTTTGTAGTCGGGTACACTCGAGATCAAAATATGGTATGTGATTTGACATTAATCTCTACAATTTTAAGCAAAACGTTTATATACATATATTTACAAGTTACAGTCATAAGGTTTAACTCATAAGCAAAGTCTGAGTGGAGCCTTTTAAAGTATTTATGTTTATTACGTATTTACTTTGCATTGTGTAAATAAAGATGGCAGACTTTTACAGTTGTACAAAGTGAGATAAACCTTGCAACATCATAAACGAGGTAACGACCTTTATTCTTAAAGTTAACACAATACATTTAGCAGAGAAAAATACCATTAAAATGGCTTCTAATAAATTTATTTAGTTTGAGTTAAAGGTTTTCTTAATCGAACAGACAACTCAACAGAATGTTAATTGGATATTATTCATTTATACCCATTAAATGGTAGACATTAGTATAATGCAACAAAAATTAAATTACGATAATAATGTTTGCCAAAATTAGAAATTGAAATCGAGAAAAAAACATCGACAGAAGTTAATCAAAGGAATAAAACAAATCACATGTGATACCATGTTTTTTCCCAACTGCGTTAACAATAACTGGTTATGTGCCGTGTTAGTCCCACAGTGACAGTCGTTGAACTTGCGTAGCTCAAAGGATGTGTTAAACCACTTCCTCACAATAAGGTTTCAATAAAAAATATACCAACAAAGCTATTATTGGCATTAAACAGCATTAAAATGTAGCAAACCTTTATAATTGATTTACACTTACACATTTACAAAATTTACTTAAAAAGCTAATGTTTAGTAAACAAGAATTTTGAACTTTGAACTATATATATATACATTTGAAAGTAACTCTGTCTGCCTAATACTATTTCACGGTTAAACCGCTGCACTATATTCAATGAAATTTGGAATTGAAATACTTACTTTACGGTGATAATGGACATACTCGCGGATGGAGCCGCTGGCAAAAGCTACAATCTATACTAATATATAAAGCTGAAGAGTTTGTTTGTTTGTTTGTTTGTTTGAACACGCTAATCTCAGGTACTGCTGGTCCGATTTAAAAAATTCGGTGTTAGATAGCCCATTTATCGAGCAAGGCTATAGGCTATATATCATCACGCTAAGACCTACAGGAGCGGAGCACCAATGAAGATTGTTACAAAAACCGGGGCAAAATTATCATGTTACGGGTAATAGGAGATGCAAACGAGGTTGCGTGGGTCGGCTAGTGTAATATAACTAAGAAATTACAAAGATATGAACTAAAAGCAAGAGGAAATATTCATCAAAATAAACCTCGGGAAGAGGTTGTTCACAAAGGCTATATCAAAGGCTTAAAATCCTACTGATATAAAAGAGTTTAAACCCATAACACCATAATACTCCTAAGATTATTAATCAGCCATGTTATCTTAGACTTTAACAACATAAAATAAAAAAATAACGTTTTTAAAATAACAAATAACATTTATATTATTTTGCCAAACAAGTTCTATATTTAATACCAGAAGAACTATTCAAAGGTGACTGTTTGGTCCAGAGATTCTCGCGTTTGAACAAACAATTCATTGAATGAATGAAATGTGTATGTATAAATGAGTACGTTACTCGTATGTGTTTATTCGGTACTTGGGCTGGACATCACATATTCATGCAGATATTTGTAATTGTATGATGGACAGAGCGCTATATTTAATTAATTAATAACAACCAACGAGGAACCGCTCTCGTTTACAATAGTATTGTCATTAACGTTAGTTGAATTCAGGAGTAGTTTGACTGACTCAGATAAATTAACAATTTATAAAACTATAAAGTTTTCTAGTTTTGTACTGTAAAATAAGAATTTGATTTTGTACATCGTACCTTTTTTAACATTATCATCGTGTCAGCTAGAAAATGTGAAAAGTCTTCCTATGGCTCAAAAATGTTAAGCTGAATAGTAAAAATACAGGATTAAAATTATTTTGGAATTGTTTATTAATTATTGGAAATAATTTTTTGCAAGTTTTAAGTCGTTTTGCTAAACTATTTTTGTTTTACAAAGGTAACATAACGATAGAAAATATTTATAACGAGGCTGTAATACCTGCTTACATTTAAAACCACCAGCCTCATAGACAAACAGTAATCAAGTTTGATATAAAGAGTATTTATAAAGGACATAAACTTCCACGCCCTTAATTTATATATGTATATATATATTTCTGGAATAGGCGGGCAAACGAGCAGACGTTTCGCCTGATGGTAAGCGATTAACGCCGCCCATGGACACCTGCAAACACCAGACACGTCACAAGTGCGTTGCTGGCCTTTGGGGGATGGGGAGGGGAGATAGGGGGAGGGGGTTTGGGTTATGGGCCTCCGGTATCCTCACTCACTCGGTGAAACACAGCGCAAGCACTACTTCAGGCCTTCATGACCTCACCAGTTTTCTGTGAGGCCGTGGTATCACTCCGGTCGAGCCGGCCCATTCATGCCGAAGCGTGGCTCTCCCACGGTAGATATAAATGGTGCATGCCTGTAATTAAACCTTACAATAACCTGACGTCGCACACGTGTTCAAAACTTGGTGCTAGTTATTATTAACACGAGCTAGCTAATGTTAAAAATAACCTTACAACATGTTGTATGCAGTACATTGTCCCTATTACAGATATAACGATTAAAATTGTCCATATGAGTGGGGGGTGCGATGCGTTCATAATTAGACATGTCCCGAACAGGTGGCGTATGGTACAATTTCTTGTGTACATTTTTTTCTAAATCACTCTGGGTTCGATATAGTGGCTGTCTTGTTGATTTTTTATAGCTTAGTATTAGAAATTAAAAACTTGACAATATATGGTTTCTGGCATTCGAAGATTATAAAAATGCTGCTATTTTCAATAAATTTATCTCGTCTGTTCTTCCTTCATTCGAGATATTACCATATTAGAACAAAACTCTGTTATCTATTATATTTGCGATGAAAATTATGTATAATCTGTATTAGAAACATCTCTTAAGTTCAAAAGAATAATTTGAATACGAATTTCTATATTTCTATAAAAGTGTCTGGAATTATACTAACGGAAAATCTGTCTTATTTCTAGTAAAGTAAACATGATTCAATTTGGAAAGTATCATAGTAATTTCCTTTGACACTTTGAATAAATATCATTAAAATTTATACTTAAACAAATTATACAAAATCTTGAATAATCCATTTAAAATACTGCCAGTGCTGAAATTATTAGGAAAAGTACAGAGTCAATGGTATCAGGTGATGTTATTTTAATACAACTTAGAGATCAAAGACTTTTGATGTCTTTGGAGTAGTTTTGTAATGCCATTTATATTTTTACGGATGGATTTAGAATACCGATTGTCACTGTCCCTATTAATCCCGTTCGAATTGCAAGAATTAACTGCCAAGAGACAGAAAACATGACACAAACCCTACGCCAACACGCATAGTACAATACAATTATGACTAAGGCGATATAGTAGGCAAAAACCTCTTTTATAAGGAGAGGCATATATTTATAGTGATGCAAGGCTGTTGATGACGAAGGTGAATTTATTTTATTACTAGTTATTGCCCGCGGCTCCGCCAGCGTATATTTCGGTTATCGCGGCAAATAGTAGCCTATGTGTTATTCTGATGTATAAGCTACATTACTGTAAAGTTTCATCCAGATCCGTTTAATGGTTTTTGCGTGAAAAAGTAACAAACATCCATTCTTTCATCCAAACTTATAAACTTTATAATATTAGTATAGATAATCCAGTTGTGATATTCATAAAAGTCAGTTCATGAGAGTGAACGAACAATATAAAACTATGATATATTTGCTCAGTTGTAAAAGATGCCGACCATTAGTATTTATTAAGCAATATATCAAATTCCTAAAATCTATACTAGATTTATAAATAGCTATAATCTTTCTAGATAAACACCTTTTTACTATATAAAGATTAGATACTATCTGTATCACAACTGCGTCAATGATTTTTTTCGCATTATGAATATAAGAATTATCATATTATTTGTCTTTAATATACATGCAATCTGTAGTCTAGTTACCAGGGTACCTAGTTTCAGACAGCCTTGTGCGCAGTATGTAATTATAATATTACTTGACTAGTTTGTAGACGAAAATATATCTGCACAATCTCAAAGAGTTCGTAAATATGCATATTTAATGTTTATCACAGCTATTACGAATAAATCGATTCAACAATATAACTAATGATGAAAGCAAGTAATTTTAAGCCTATGAAGTAATCAATTGAAATGCATCAAGCATCATATTTAAACACTTCCTGCAGCGATATATTATCAGTGGCCTTGTGGACGACATTGGGGACTCCATAAACAACAAAGTGTGACAGTAACGGTGTCTGCGAACAAAGGAACTAAAGGTGTACCTGAGGGCACCCATATAGTTCAAATGCTTATCGCTAAGAAATTGTAAGCGTTGTGAATGAATGAAATAGGACACCTGTTTACAATATACCATGCGATGGTTATGCATTAATGAATTACGATAAATCTGGTGAGTAACAATGTTTCTATAATTTAAAAAGTTTTAGGATCTTAAATACGAACAAAAAAGGCTAAAATCAGACTTATTCAAAAATAGAGAAATAAAACAATTGACAATCCATAATCTATATATATAAAAGAAAGTCTTGTTAGTTACACTATTTATAACTCAAGAATGGCTGAACCGATTTGGCTGAAAATGGATAGGGTGGTAGCATAGAACCAGGAGACGGACATAGGATACGTTTTACATACTTTTTTTTTACTTTGCCCCGCGACGTTAACTGCGGTTATTGTTGTACCGCGGGTAACACCGCGGGGCTCAGCTAGTAATATTATAAATTGGAAAGTAATTGAGCCTGTCTGTTACGCTTTCACAGCTAAACCGAAACCGCTGAACTAATTTGAATGCATTTCGGTATCGAGATATATTGAACTTTGCAGGGCATATGCTACATTTATCATGATAACCAAAATACACAGAGCTTCAAGTAAAAACTAGTACCTATACAAATACATTTCATTAATATCTTACAATCAACAGGTTTTATTTATTTCTGAATGTGACTAAAAAAGAGGGAAAAACGATATCATTGACCTTGTAAGTAAATACCTACAGTGATAGTCGAAAGGCTACCTTGAGTTAGCGCTGACACAACTGAATGGTTCAGGATAACAATAAATAACAGACTATGAAGGTCTAAAAGTAATAGTAACGTTGAAGTTCATATAAGATGTCACGCTGATTTCAGCACGAACGGGTCGTCTTAACCGGGTCGGTACTACCCTCACACAGAAAACCAACCTTATTCATTGCATGCGGTCGTGTTTTCTTGATAAATGCGAAACCAGAGACCCAATAATACAGAGGCATCTTTCTAAGCGCCCATAGTGTAGGTCACCAAGCTGCATTGTTTGCATTCAAAGTGTGTCCACTACTCTTGGATTCATGAATGAATGAGGCAGAGTAGAATCACTTTGGCAGGCTTACACAAAATAAAACATGTAATACAAACGACATTTTATAAAAGTGACTATCACTGCTCATAGAAACTTGTAACTCAAGTCATTACTGCCCTGTTAACATAGTAGTTAGTGATGCTGACTGCTAAGCCAGATTCCATTCCCATCCAGGAACAATGTTTGTATGATGAGTAAGATCATTTTGTTCTGTGTCTGGGTGTAGTTTATCTATAGATTTAGAAATATATATATAGATGTGTTTCTCAGCAGTTTGATTACCATAGTACAAGATGTGCCTAGTTTGGGACCAGACAGTTTATGAACATCTCTAAAGGAGAATATAAGGTTTGAGCAAGCGTTAACCTCACTCAAAAACAATGAAAGTATTCCTCCTAGGTTTCTGCGAAACAGGTGATTCTGTTCTGCCACGATATTTAAATATAATATTACAATGCACAAAAACAACCTATTTCAATTTTATGTCAATGAAACAAACAACAACTTTTGATCTTCTTCGTTAAATCCTCCTCATTCTACTCATCAGTATTCACTTTGTAGTCGGTTCATTTCCCGTGCGAGATAAAATAACCTAGATAATTATGCAGGTAGTTAAAGGCCTGTACGTGCTGCGAATACTCAACTTCTAATACTAGAACAGTCTCTTAGAAAGCACTTAAAAACTTTGCACATATTTTATACTTATACATGTAAATATGAATGAGAGAATTATAGTTCGTTAAATTAAAGTGGCACTCGTTCTACTTCTTTCAATTTTTATACAAGTAATATTACTTGTCTGGAAAGTAATCTTAAAGACGAAACAAAATAGACCGCATCACCTACCTGAATTTTGTTAACAATTTTTTCATAACTTTTAAAATGTAAATCAAGCTTCTCGTGCAACATTACAACATTCAACCGAAGCTCGTTTGAACAGTTGTATAATAACAAAAGATAAAAATGTATTACATATTGTTCCATTTTATCTCATTTCCGTAAATGTTTTCGAATATATGTTTTATTAGTTTTTTTGTAGTGGTATCACCTATATTGTGACATGTCTTGCTTATCACAATGGCTTGCCGACTTTTTAATAAAAAATATTATTGTTCGTTGTCGGTTACTAAAATAATTGATACCAGGAACTTGTTAGGTGAATGTAAAGTTCAACAGATTTCTGTTTTTCAGAACTAGAGACTTCAGAAGGCAGAAATATATTGATTCTACCATAATATTAAAGTTATTAAGCAATACTACAAAAACAGATGCAACGCAAAGTCGCGGGCGTCGCAGACGACAGTCGTTTATATTTCTTTTTTGCACAGAACTCCGTCTTTAAAACAAAAACAGCAAGTAGAATTAGGTACTTAATATTACAACCCGAAAAAGTTAAAGTCTTATAGATATCTATAAAGTCATTTCGAGTACTAGCTGAAAAAAGAAGATTTACTACACAGAACGAGTTTTTGAATATAACAATCAGTCGCATTTAGTAGAAACCTGTTATTTTGACATACCAAAGTGCAGACATTTAAATTTTATCTATTTGTATAGGTGTAGGTTTGTTTAAGCTGCAATGAGAAACAAATATAATGAGTTTAATAACATAAAAGGAGGCGCTCATAGCCCAGTTGCACTGTGGTAATTACCAACAACTACCGAGGGTAAGCAACGACGCCGGTCGGTACCTAGATGGGTGACCGCTAGTGGCATGTTACCATGAGCGTGCTTCGGAGCCCACTTTAAGCAGTCGGTCCCGGTTGTCATCGTTGGAAAATAGTCGTGAAGCCTTAGTTAGCGTAGCGGCTTAAAAACATCCAACGGTAAGATTACGTAGTCAGAACGTTGTCTTGTCCAACCCGCACTTGGCCAGCGTGGGGACGTATGGCCTTAACCCTCTCCTGAGAGGAGACCCGAGCTCTGCAGTGGGACGTTATGAGTTGTTAATGAACACAAAAGGACACGATGGGACTAAATACGAAATTAATAGGTAGTAAACGATCTCAGCATCAGTAATATTGCGTTTAATGTTATAAGCTAGCCGCTATATTTTATAGTCTAATGTTGACAAGTGACACACATGTAGGAAGCTTAAATCAACTGCCATTTATATATTTGCATTGACGTAAGCACATGTCCCTTTTATCTCTATCGATTAGTATTATGTACGTCACAGAAGGCTATATATTTCATTTCCTTTTTGAGCTTTGTTGAAAATAACGATTGCAGTCATTTTTTTTAGTAACTATTAGGAATCACTCCTGTGTCGCGGGGGACTTTACAAACATTTTAGGTACATGAAACGGATACAAAGAACACCCAAACTTTGAGTAACAATTGGTGTATCACACAAAGTGTTGTCCCATCTGGGGATTGAACTCACAACACTTGTAATATTTTAGTAAATTTTTGATATTGAAGTGCTAGCCAAAATTATTTATGCTAACTGTTAGTTTTTTCTATATTTACATAAGATATTTAAATGACGTAAATTACAGAAATTTGATTACGACCTTTAAAATAATTATATTTTTATACAAACTGCACCTTAATAAATTTTAAAAAATATATTTTGTAAAAAAAAATTACATAAATAAAAACAAAAAAAAATGAATATATTCTTCACATTTTATTAATAGCAACACTAACCCAAAGAGGAAAGACATAAAACGACAAACAGATTTAGAAACATGCCATAGGAATGAATCACATCTCTCACTTTATAATAAACTTAATGCAATACTCTTATTGTTCGGTCGTAAAGAGACATGTGTAAAGCAAGAAACAATGAGTTTAATGTATTCCAACCATTTTCATAATAAGAGATCCACCTGAGATGTTCAATGTGCATTTTTATCATGTTCTTGTGGTGACATCTACTTGTAGAAAAAATATGGCTATGTGTCATCTAGCGGACATGGGTTGAATTACGTAATAACTAAAGTACTAGTTAGTACTGCATGGCGCAAGTGAAATTGTGGTTATTGTGTCAGAATTCAACCTCGAGCAACTAATTGCCACCGGGAAAGTTGAAGTATTCCAATTAGGTGGACTGACCAGATCCCAACAACCTTTAACGCCAATCATGACAAGCCTACAAGTTCCTCTTCATTCGGCCAAGGAGAGGAACAAGTGGCGAGCAACTGTCCGGTAGAAGATCATCCCCACACCAAGGGAATCACGACCCTCAGTAATGAGGATTGTGTAGAATTCTACCTTGGTGTTAAAATCACATCGTCCTATGTTATACCTCATTGAATAGTGACGTCATTTTCACTGGTTAGTTTTCCTATTACCGTCAAAACGGTAAATAAAAATTAACCCACAAATGGTAACATCAGTTTTAGCATTTTATGGATTACTTTAAACACGTATTAGGTATATTTAATATTTCCTTTGTAGTTCATAATAAACATGTTATATGTATTTCTGTTCAATAATAGTGTAATATGTGATGCAAATTAATCTAGAGGCCCTTACTAAGCATTGTAGATTTTAAGTGAAAGTGTAAGGTAACTAAATTAAGAATGGTTAATTTCTTTTAAATGTTTCCATGCAATAAAAGTATATATTGGTTTAACTTTTATACAACAAAATTTCGGACAGTTACATTATAATTGATCCTCAATCGTATGTCAATATCTGTTGAGTATGTAGTTGAGTCCAACCTATGTAATAAGTAGGTTAAAAGACTGGTAGTAAGTCAGATCTGGTACGTTGCAAAACTTTTAGGCGTCGCGTAGAAAAGCACGTATTCCAATCAATAACTATTTTGTAATACTACTTAATACCATATTATGCAGTAGTAATACGAGTACTACAAAATTTATAGTTTTGAAATAATAGAACTAATGTGATACCGAGAAATAAACGTGGACAAAAATCTTTTGTTATGCATCTCGATTCAGTGTTAATCTATACTTATAAAGCTGAAGATTTTGTTTGTTTGTTTTAACGCGCTAATCTCAGGAACCGCTTGTCCGATTTGAAATGTTCTTTCAATGTTGGATAGCACATTTATCGAGGAGGTCTATAGGCTATATATCATCACGTTAAGACCAATAGGAGGGGAGTACCAATGCAGAATGTTACAAAAACGGGGGAAGATTATCACGCTACGGGCAATAGGAGATGCAAATAAAGTTGCGTGGGTCTGCTAGCTTCTTATGTGTTTTATATCATTATCGTATTTTTTTCTTGTAAAATATAGTTAATCAATTCCTCTTTAACAGCCAATTAATTAATTATCATAGAAAATAGATAGTGCATTCAAATATATGCAAATAATTTAAAAGAAAATAAATACAAATGCATTGAGAGTAGGTATGTAGGTAAGGTAGAGAAAATTGAACAATTGAATATAACCCTAATTAAGTTTACAAAAAACGACTGGTCAGCTTTCTGTTGAATACCTATGTCATATGTATGATATGAGAGACAGGATGCCCGACTACGGCAAAGCCAAAGGAGGGTTATGATTTTTTTTGTCGTTACGAATGAACTAACAGTAACTATTTCCCTTTACACTATTTAAAACCTATTATCGAAACCCATCAATATAATACATACATTCAATATTGTTTACATATTTAGTATTAGTGTAGTAGTTGAGTATAATGACGTAAAGTTTTAAGGAATTTAATAATTTAAATTGAAACTTTGAGCTATTTGAAATTCGCCGTTAGAAGGTAAACCCGTCTCGATGACACAGTCATCTGGAATGAGTCACACGCCGCTGTTTGTTCCCGAAATAGTGTGTCTGTCTGTTCGGTGTATATACAGAAATTCAGTTTACGATTTTACAACATAAACCAATTAGTTTTTGTTGAGTAACTTCCGTGATTTATTTAGGGTATTATAATTTATTGGCGTATTTACTGGAGTGTCCCTAACATCAAATAAATTTGGTTCTTTAACAAATTCGTTATTTTTAGGTTCAAGTGGTCATTCTATCTCTCTCTATTTGCTTTATATTTTAAGTAGGGAACAAACAAGCACCGGCATCTCATTTTTTACCGACTTCAAAAAAAGGAGGAGGTTTCTCAATTCGACTGTATTTTTTTTTCTTGGTTAAAGTGATAAGCAACTACAGAACCGCTTAGCACAGAGTATTTGTGAGTCCGTATTATGCATCGCATATATTTTTTAATACGCGGGCGGAGCACCGGGCAATAACTCAATCAATCAATGCATCAATGCAAGTAAGCGCTTAGAACACTAGGCCACACTAAGCCTAAGAAAAGTCAAGAACTAGGGCAGTATTTTATTTATTGCTAGCTGAGTTCTGCCAGTGAAGGTCCCGTTAAAATCGGTCCAGCCGTTCCAGAGATTGGCCAGTACAAACAGGTAAACAGATGGACAGACAGGCAGACAAAAATTGTAAAATATGATATTTATGTATATGTACCGTGTATAGATAAATATGCAATTATATGCATTTAATAAAAAGCGATTATTTTAATATTACAAACAGATACTCCAATTTTATATACTTGTGATTTTAACAAACGATTTATACTGAGGTGTTTAATATTCCCACGCTACACACATCATTTCTTATCAGCTTATACATACTGCTCTAGATTATATCTGACTGACAATATCTTATTAACCTACTTCAAAAAATGTTAGCATACACTTTGTGTAAACAGGAATTTAGATTTTGGCATTATTTTCAATATTTGTTTGGTAACAATCAATCTTGTAGTCATAAAATATATACATACAAACACACCTATTCTCTGAAAGGGTATATATAGGGTATATATATTTTAAAGGAAAGGCATTGTCCGGCCAACTCTCACGTTAGTCATAATTATATGACCGCTGTTTAAGCCTATTACCGTCACCTGAACATAATAAAATCCTTAAAGCGAGTTAGTCCATATATTTGTTCAGTTTTCCTTAGTATTAGTTCACATCGTAGTCACATCAACAGTCGGCTCCTTTCTGAGGAGAGCTTTAGAAGATGAAGTTTTATTCTACCATACCAGGCTAGCCAGATGGATTGGTATAAGGTTCGTTTTAAGTATTTCTTCTCTTTAAAGTGATGTTGTTCTGCTTAGTTCTCTACGACACCCACGGGATGAAAAGGGGTGGTGATACTCTGTATTCATTTCTATTTTTGAAACGGACACAAAAACACCCAGAATCAGAACACTTATTTGTGGATCGTACAAAGTGTTGTTTCGTGTAGGATTTGTACCCACAAAACTTGGCGCAATAGATAGCGGCGTGGCGATCGCTAGGCCACTAGGCTAACGGTGCAGTCCATTGCAGTGCATTATTAGTCATCAAACAGAGCGGTATTAGTTAAGCAGTGTTATTTCCCTTCACTTAATCTTATCTAAACCCAAACATGATAAACTTTCCCTAACTATAAATGTGGCATATTGACACACATCTTACCGATAACGAATGTTTACGAGTTCAATGACATTATGTCGATTAATCATATCGTGTATGTTTAATCAAATAAATAACATGAAGGCATTCCAATATAGAGAGAAGCCAAGTCTTATGTCTTAAATTACAATATTCTCATTGGTCGATAAACAAACCTGTGCTGTGTCTCTGTAGAGACATAGACCCTTTTTTGTCTGACTTTTTCAATAGAATTCAGGTACTTCCCCAGACTAGTAACACGTTAATTTAAACAGAAATCGACTACAGCTAATACAAGATAACCGTGCAATAACGCAGATAATTTTCTTTTAGGTTTAATTTAAACCGACTTCAAAAAAGGAGGAGGTTTTCAACTTAGTGTGTTCGCGAATAACTTCGTCGTTTATGAACCGATTTTGATGATTCTTTTTTTAAATGATGAAGATGGCATCCAAGAGAAATAGAGTCGAAACTTAAAGTATGTTTTATTTTAATATATCTGTTTGCTGTTGCGTCAAATATAGAGTTATATAAAAATGCGTAGATTGGTAACGTACGAACGATTTTCGAAAATTTACTGCAGAAATCTGTGTTTATTTCTGATATAAGTTTAAAATTAAACCATTTTGTTACATTTAATTGTTTTATGTAGAATGCAAGGTTTTCATGGTAGATAAGAGTAGTTATCTAATATGGTTATAAGTTCGTTCACTTTTGTAATAAGGTCGTGACCTCTATAGATAACATTTAATTTACATACAAAGTTTTATTTCAGTAATCGTTGAGTAATTTTTATTACTGTTTACCGATTTAGGAGTTTACAGTTATCAACTGAAGTGTACAAAATAAGTCAGTACTTACATAAAACACGAACAGACGAATAAACCTACTTTTCTAATCTTCACTCCCATATAAGCACATAAAATAACATATAACAGCTATTTAATAGACCAAATATATATTGCTACATATTAAAATATAAAAAAAACTATTCTTTATATTAGAAAGAAATAATCTAATCCACATCCCTGCGGCCACATTCTACCCCTAAACGGATGTATCCCACTGCATATCCTTCTTAAACCTGTTCGTTGGATAATTAATATGAAACCGCCGGAGTGGAAGTCCCCCTCGTAAAACATGTCCGCCTAACCCTGTGTAATCGGCAGTTTTAATTAAGGTTAAACGGGTTTACTTAGGTGCAATATCCGTAAAACGCGCTATTGATAAAAGGTTATCTAAATAAACTATCTAATATGAAATTTAAAGTTTCTATTTTGTATACGTAGATTAGAAATTAATGGCAGACATATTTAAATGAATACGGTACCTCTCTATTTAAACAAGTTTTCCTTTTTTATATTCATTATCGTGATCAAGTTTAGATTCATGTACATCTCTTATGTATTTCAATTATTTGCTATGTCAGAATTGAAGTCAAAATTTGTTATTTCAAGTGCGCTCATACTCGTATTATCCTAGCAGTCGAATGTTTAATATTCTAATTGCAGTTTTCAAATAACGTTTTGTGTACGTCACTTAATTAGTTTTATAATTTGAATTTAAAGAAGCTCATTTCAAAGCACGATTATATCATCATTGCTAAGTCAACAAGCTGTGTCTCGCCAATAAACTTTATCAATGTTAAATCAATGTTTGTGATTCAATTATAAAAAGCATTATAACAACGTTTATGAATAGAATAGAATAGGCCCAATGATGCGAAAGCATCACTAGCCCGCCATGGTGTGGGTCACCATGCTGCATTGTTGCATTGTCTGCGTTTGCAGTATGGTGACCATCACTCTTGGATTCTGCTTATGCTTTCCATCAGGCAGAGTAGAGTCATTATGGCAGGGTCAAACATAATAAAAAAAAAAAAAAAAAAAAAAATAGAATCATCATCAAAAACCCATAACATCCCACTGCTGGGCTCGGGTCTCTTCTCAGACGAGGAATATGAATAGAATGTCATGTGTGAAAATATAAGAATATCATCCATTGTAAAGAAAGAAAAAATGCGTTTATATCGCACAGCATCTATTACACAAACCTTTACTGAAACTTAATTAAATGAAAACGATAAAAAAATCGAATTGAGTTGATTAGAGTCAGGTGATTTTTTGCTTGTCTAATCATTTGTCGCTTGAGTTAAGATCGTAGTGTTTATTTAAAATAAAGCTAATCGTAATTTCATGGCATATAATGAGAAATGTCATATTTGCACAGACTCGCACTCATTTCTTGTGAAGGGTAGGCAGGAGTAAAAAGTAATTAATACTCGTATTTTGCCTGTGCTCAATCACATTAATAGAAAGCAAACCTACAGAACCTAGAACTTTGCAATGCAACAAAGCAATGAAATAATTATTGAAAATGAATAAAAGTTTAATTTTCTTCTTACTTTATTTGTTACATTCTTTCACTTTTTTATTATATATATATTATATACATTTACATTATATAAATCAACATTAGCACTGGCTAGCTGGCAAAAATATGTAGTACTAACTGAACCCCGCAGTTATTTTCAAACCGTGGGTAACGTCGCGGGGCTAGTTTTATAAAAAAGTAGCCTAAGTTACTCCTTATATCATCAGCTATCTATAAGGGAAAGTCCCGTCAAAATCGGGCCGTAACAAACAGACAGACAGACGAACAGACAACACTCCAGTTTCATTTATTTGTTTAAATGATACACAATCACGTCTTAAGCATAGAGTCGGTTATTTTAATCTTATTCATTGAATTGACAATAAGCAGCAACGATTTTATTGCTAAAATATTTTGATTCAATAAAAAAAGTCAACGTTAGCTATTATTGAATATCATTTTATTTCATTTAAGAATATTTCATATATATATAGCACTTAAACATTCATAATCTACATAAATAATACAATTCAAGTCAATTTACCCAGTTAGCTTCAAAACATCTGTTACATATTTTTATTATGTAGAGTTCATTGACACATCTTGTTTTAATGGTAGAACTATCCCAGTCGTAGCAGCCTTAACAATTTTCATTTAAATAACATGTTTCGTGAAAACTAATTTGGTAGGGTAGCTTTGAAAGTCTTTCCTTGTTTACACTAAGACGAACAAACTGACGCAATTTTTGAGTTCCAGGTGGTCGTTAATGGTAGCGGTAATTTATTATATATAAGGTGACTTATCGGCTAGTTTGCCTATAAATGTGCTTCGCCATAAAATATATAATGTAAAAAAAATACACGGTATATTAAGGGGATTGAATTTAAGTTAAATTACTTGTAAACTCACTGGTAGTTAATCAAGTCCAATTCTTTTTATATTGCGATATGCCTTTTGTATGTAAGTTCTGAGTTGCTCTTAAGACTATAATATAAATAAGTATAGTATATACTTTTACAGTATTTAGAGCCTTCATCTTCAAAAACTGCTAAAAATCTCAAAGTCGTTTGGTTTTGATAATTAAATATTCGATTAATTTGTTTTTTTTTTTGTTATTTGTCATGAAATGTTTTATAATTATTCAATTCAATCACGAAATTCCGGGCGGTCAATGAACAAAAGTAACCCAAAAGGTTATACTTCCATTGACGCCTATTACAAAAGAAGTTACACTCTACACACAACACAGCCGAGTTTACTAATCTTAGCACAAACATAAACTGTTGAATTTTCTCCTCAGGAAGTGGCGTACTATTGTTTCCAATTTCCTGAACTCACAAACTCCATTCTGTAAATAACCACAAGCATTCAAGTTTGTATGTAAAAGTGATAGTTTTGCTTGCCAACTTGATCTAATTATACAAACACTGTCAGTGTCAGTTTGTCATAGCCTGCGATTAGACGCAAATAGTTAACATTTTTTGCAGACAGTGATTGTTATAAAACTTTCAAAATTATACGAAGGTTGACTGTGGTTTGATAATAACTATTCAAATTTACTTCAGGAAAGATTTGTCAGCTCTAAAGTAGTTTTGTCATATTCTTATACCAAACCATTGCTCTAAAGTGAAGTGATATAAATAAAACAGTGATTAAAATGCGTAGACTTGTTTACTATTCATCGTTTTCTGACGACGAATACGATGGTTTTTGTGACGTCAGAAACTACAGGAGTCTGAGACGGGAATCTAAAATGCTAATTCTAAATCGCTCGGTAAGTTTTTTATTGTTTGCAATGAAAATCAATGTGGATTAATGTCGTTATTGAATACTAAGGGAACTTTTTTACATTGATAAAAATTTTAAAAGACAGGAAGTGAGTTCGTAGTTCTTAGTGACATTTTATTTAAAAATAATGATATCGCAGCTTAACCAATTTGAGTGAACAAAAGCTCAAACGAAAACGGGTTTTACCAAGTATTTTCAAATAGCACCTTAATTGGAACGAGATACATAAAAAGGTGTAAAAACATGAGAAAGGAACGTTTGAATTAATTTAAGGGAAAATGATAAGCAGTGTCCAATCTCGATGGTACTTAGGTAGATGAAACTACCAGTAGACGGACATGTAATGATGAGTACGCAGACGCGGAGTAGAACCCATAATTGTTCCTTAAAAAGTATACTACAGTATGTTATGCTGGTGTTTCTGGTGTTCATGTGTGCTGGTGTTGTGATGTGTTTATTAAAAGTTCTTCAAAATATAAATTACCGTTAGTCAGTAAATCTCTCACACTATTTATTTATTTATTTTTATTTATTAATATTAGGGAAACTTACAGCAATACACTTAAAACAGGTTATAAAAATAGCAACAATACGCCATTTACAAGTCTCCACATATACAAACAAAATATTACAAAAGAAAACCCTTTAAAAAAATCAAAAAACATTATGTATTTTAGAATAATTGAAGTTGAGTTCTATAGATAGATTTCTATAGATTAAAATTACACATGGTTTCCAAATCATAATAAATATGTAAAACAATAATTAATAAAGTAAGACTACTTAATAATACGCCCGGTATCTAATTATTATGCGTCAAATATATTCTAGTAGTATCGAAATATAAATTAATACATAGTTAAATTTATAGCCACGAAATAAACGTTATGTTTGTTGTGGAAATGTCAACACAACTGGTTATATTGCGTTTTTAATACTTACACAACCTGTTATTTATGTAATTATTAGTTGCCGAAAGATAAACAAAGCTCATATCGTGGGAGCCATACTTCGGCACTGATGAGTCTAGCTCGGTGTGACACCTCACAGAAAACGGGTGTCAAGTATTTATCAGATTATCAGAGACAGATTATCAATATAGCGTATCAACCACTATACATCTCACGGGTCTCGTAAGAGGCAGCTAAAGAAACAAATTGGCTGTATAACATCACTATCACTACAAAAAGAAGAAACTCTTGGAACAAACTCTGTCAGTCTGTCTTGCCAGCATGGTATACTAGACACCTCCTTTCGAAGTAGATGCTTATGATCAACAGTAGACAGTTGGACCCTACTTAACACGTAGTGTTATTTTTAGGAAAGATTTTTTACAAAAAAGGATAAGTAATTCCGACATCTCACCAGTGCGACTGTTAGTCCAAACACCTCACGCCATAAAGTGAATGTACAGTGACCTTGTCAGGCACGATCAGCCGTGTTGCGTTGTTATCCATTTGGTAACTGCTATACGCGAAATAATGAACTCATTGTACATGAGTCGCTGAGACATTGAGTAATACCAGAAAAACATCTAAAGACAAACGACCTTAAAAATTAACTTTTAGTTGAAGAGCACAAAATAAAATTAAATACAAAAAATAAAGGAAGGATGACATATCAACAACAACCTACAATGTCCGAACAAAAATGACATATAACAATACAAAAATGATATACAACAAATTAAGTTAAATTATCTATACAAATAAATTAAATTGTCTGTCTGTTTGTAGTATTAAAATAACCGCTTTTTACTAAATGCATATGTATGTGTACACGGTACATTTACCAAAAATGCAGTTTAAAAATGTTTTGTCTGTCTGTCTGTCTGTTTGTTCCGGATAATCTCTGGAACGGCTTTACGGATTTTGACAGGACTTTCACTGGCAGGTAGCTGATGATCGAGGGAGTGATTTAGGCTACTTTTTTTAGACATTCTTTGCCCCGCGGCGTTACTCGCGGCACAACAATAACCGCGGGTAACAATGCGGGGTTCAGCTAGTTTTGAATAAAAATGTCTTTGGTTCGACGTAAATAAGTTGTAGTTAAGTTTAAATTTTCTGTGGTAAATGGTATTTTTATAGCACGTTGCTATGTAGTTCAAGTATTATATGCGATAGAAGGTACCAACTGATAAGGAAAATGTCTTCATTTAGTATAGCGTTTAATCTTCTTTATTCGGTATTGCGCTAGTTTAAGCAACGAATTTGTATTTTGTAGATGCATTTGCATATTTGTTTTTATTTCTGAACCAACTGAACTGTTTTGTTTGTTGTTGTTTGTTTAATTTCTTAGTTCAATTATTGAAACACTTCCCTTGAATCTTGTGGATCTTCTGAGACCATAGCATAATATGTTTTATTACAAACGGTTACGACTAATCATCTGCCTTACTTAAATCCTTCTTGTCGTGTATCTAACAGTTTTTCTAGACGCCACTATCAGATCGAGGAATGATGATATTTCTTTCTAATATATTTTGCTTCTTTATCTCAATTGCCTGAAGCTTTCTTGAAGTGGTCAGCTATAAATAAAATGAGTACCTCATAGCTACTCAATGTATTTCTCTCAAATGTTAATGTTACAACTCTAACAGATACAATTACATAAGGGTACCGTAACCAGTAAATTGACACTTAAGTCTTTCGCCTTGAAGGTACCGATCATGCTTCACACGCATGCCTATTCCATGCTCTACCGGTGATAAGTAGTTTACATGCAAACATGAAGACGTCGGTTTGTCTGTTAGCATATACTGAATTATGTTAATTTATAGTATTATATTTGTATATTGGTCGTGATTGTTGCTTTACGGAGCGTTTTGTAGGTCAACGTTCTGGAAGTTGCAATGATGTATGGCGATTTGGTTATTACAATAATTCCATAATGTCATTAGTAGAAATAAACAGCGACAATATTTATTTCGCCATGATCAATAAAATAATATTTCTTAAACTGGAGTTTCACAGGGTACGATAACTGAAATGTGTTGTAACATGAATCTAACACTTATTTTTAATTCAAATTATAGTAAACACTTTGTTACTATACAGTCCAAACCCTAAGCGTTATTTGAATTGTAAAAAAATGTGTTAATGTATTTTATCATAGGATGACAAAAAATAGCAGTTGTTTTAGTTCTAATTCGAAAAAGACTGTTGATATTGGATATAGACACCGTTCGAGAACCACGCTGCGGTAGGAGTAGGCTGGCTCGTTGAGGATACCGTAGGCCCAAACCCCGACCCCTCTACCCACCCCCCTTCCCATCTCCCAAAGGCCGCTAACGCACTTGTGACGCGTCAGGTGTTACGGGTGTCCATGGGCGGCGGTAATCGCTTACCACCATCAGGTGATTTTTTTTTTTTTTTTTTTTTTTTTAACGTGTGGAAACCCCCTCGGGCCGTCACCCCGCCGGGGTTTGCGGCGGGGCGGTGTGTCGGAATCGAACCGACTAAAACCACACGGTGTGCCACTCTGCGCCTGAGACGGGAGGGATCCGGGAACTGCTGTTATTAACACATCCGGACCCCTCCCAGCGCTTGCCCGCACAGAAGCGGGCACCGTCAGCTGGTATGACTCTCTGAATTTAGACGACGTACGGCACACGCGTAACGTCGCCCCCTCGCGGGTGACCACTAAAGCGGATGGAGAGGAAAACCCGTCCCCACCATCCGCGGCCACACTCAGGGCGGCATGAGGCGCTGGTAGGCGCGCCTCCGCCGCCCGGTTCGCCGGCGGCGGATCGGGTCCGAGTGGATATCATCCTCCCGGGCCTTCTCCGCCGCCTCCTTCTGCGAAATTACGTCTTCGCAGAAGGCTGCGACCGCGGTAAAACTGCTGTCGCTACCGGCCATGGATCGAATGATGGCCGGTAGCGAGAGATCTCCTCCGATGACTGCAGTGAGGGCCCGGCGCTGCGACGCCCAAGCGGGGCAAATCGCCAGCGTATGCTGGGCCGAGTCCTCACTGCAGTCGCAGTGGTGGCAGGCGGGACTCAGTTCCCTCCTGGCGACCGAGTGCAGGTACTTTCCGAAGCATCCGTGCCCGGAAAGAACCTGCGTCAGTCGGAAGGAAAGGGTCCCGTGCTGCCGCCCTGCCCACTCGAGGATGACCGGCTGGAGAGCCTCCACGGCGGCAAAGCCAGCGCGTGGAGTCTCCAGCCGGAACGACCAGCTAGCCATCGTGGCTCGACGGGCGGCTTCACGCCACTCGCGTACCTCTTCGGGCGGAGGGCGAATGCCTCTCTCCGCCCGGAACTCAGCCACCCGTCGATAAACTTCGGCGAGCACTTCCGCCTCCAAATCCCACGGAGGTGTTCCGGCCAAGGCGCACGCCGCCTCGGTGGACACAGTGCGGTATCCGCGTATGGCTCTGACCGCCAATACCCTCTGAGGCCGCCAAAGGCGGGCCTTATTGAGGGCAGTCAGAGCCGCCACCCACACCGGTGCCCCATACAGCGCCATCGACCGGACCACCCCCGTGTAGAGGAGTCGCGTTGCGACGCTGGCTCCGCCCAAGTTGGGCAAAAGTCGCCCAAGGGCAGAGGCAGCGCCGACCAGCTTGGGACCAAGCTGTCGGAAGTGCTCGTCGAAGAGCCACCTACCGTCGAGGATCAGGCCCAGATACCTCATCTGGGCCCGAACCGGTACGAGGACCGAGTTGACCACTATGGAGGCGCCGGGGGGCGGCCCACGACGGGGCCCATGGAATAACAGGGCCTCCGTCTTGTCCAGGGCCACCCGTAAGCCCAGCGCCTCGATGCGCCCGACCACCAGAGAAACACCAATGGTGGCCAGGCGCGCCGCCTCCTGGAAGTTCGCCCCCCGGGCTGTGACAAGGGTGTCATCGGCGTAACAAATTACGCCCAGCCCGGGGGGGAGACGACCTCTTAGGACCCAGTCGTATCCCACGTTCCACAGGAGTGGTCCAAGGACAGACCCCTGCGGAACGCCGCACGACATGGGTCGCCGTCTCAAGGCGCCATCTCGATCCTCGTACACGACGGTACGCTCCTGCAAATAGTCTGCCACCAGCCGCCTCAGGTACTCTGGCACTCCGTGGTATTGGAGTGCTTCCCCGATGCAGCTGAATGGCAGACTATTGAAGGCGTTGGCGATGTCAAGGGACACCGCCAACACCACGCCGCCACAGCTCACTGCCTCCTCGGTCACGGCCCTAAGGCGCATCACGGCATCGACCGTCGAACGCCCCTCTCGGAATCCGAATTGGGCGTCCGACAGGTCGGGCCCCACCTCGCAGAGGTGCCGGACGATGCGGGCAGAGAGTATCCTCTCAAAAAGTTTACCCGCCTCGTCCAGCAACACGATGGGCCTATAGGCCGCGACCGAATCGGCAGGCCGTCCCGGCTTCTGAAGTAGGACCAGCTTCCCGCATTTCCAGCACTCAGGGAAGCGTCCGGACGCCAGGCTAGCGTCCAACACCTCCCTGAGGCGGTCCGACATATGGTCGAGGGCTCGGGCCATCACTCGGGCTGGAACCCCGTCCGGCCCGGGGGCGGTGTTCTTGGAACGAATCCGCAGAACAGCCGCCCCAACCTCCGATTCCCTAACGGGCGGCACGTCGTCCTCTCGACCCCCGTCGTCTCTGACCGCATAGGCCATCGACGGGGGTGTGTGCTCCGCCCGCTGCGGGAAAAGGCCCTCGACCACTTCCTGCAGGAAGCTGGGCTGGAGAGTCTCGGTAAGGGGGGGACCCGCCGTGCGGAGCTTCTGTCGCACCGCACGATATGGGCGACCCCAGGGGTCACGGTCGAGACTCTCCAGCATATCCTTTCTCTTCGCATCTTTGGCGCGGCATATGGCCAGCTTCAGAGTTTTCCGCGTCTCGCGGTACTCCTCGTGAAGCTGGTCCCCGCCACCGTCTCCACGGTGACGTCGCCGGCTGCGGGTGTAGGACCTCCGGGCACGGGTGCACGCCGCACGGAGGTCCGCCAACTCCTGGGACCACCAGTAGACCTCCTTCCGAGGAGGCCGACGACCTTGGACGCGGGGCATGGCCGAATCGCATATCTGCGTAATCGCATCGCGAAAACGGCCAGCCCCTACATCCACGCCGACCTCCTCGGTCGGGGCCTGCGGAGACAGCCAAGATTGAACAATGGCCGCCTCCTCTAGTAGGTCCCTGTCGAGCTTGGCAACAGCCCACCGCGGAAAGCGGGATGTATGCCGCGCCGTGTGACCCCTACTGGGGCCCTGGGACCGGGAGAGCTCAAATCGGATATAGAGATGATCCGAGAGCGTCTCGACCTCTTCCAGGACACACCAGTTCCTTACTCGTGCGGCGACAGCAGGGGTAGCGAACGAAAGGTCCACTATCGACCCCCCCTGCTGTCGCACGCACGTGTTGGTGGCGCCTCTGTTCAGCAAACAGAGGCCCACCGAAGCCGCCCACTCCTCTACGGCTTCGCCCTTGGCGTCCGTCCTGGGGGACCCCCACGCAATGGACTTAGCGTTGAAGTCCCCCAGCACGAGAACGTGCCCAGACGCTAAACGCCGCATCGAGGTCTCCAAGCTGTTAAGGAAGACCTCGAAGTCGCTCAAACTCCGGTTGGGGGAGAAGTAAACACCGTAAACGGTGATCCCCCCCCACTCGGCGGCAACATATCCAGAGCCCTTGTCTCTAAGCGACAAGGGCGGGGAATGAGCCGCCCCGGAGCCGACGACTGCCACGGAGCCGTCCCAGTCACCCATCCAGTTTGGACGGGGAGGAACGTAATAGGGCTCCGCGACTACGGCAACACCGATCGACCACTGCGCCATGCTTTGCAGGAAGAGATCCTGCGCCGCGGCGCAGTGGTTGAGGTTCGTCTGGACAAGGAGGTTGGAGACGTGGTCCATTACTGAACCGTCTCTACAACCTCCTCCATGGGCGACGATGTAGACGCACTAATTACTTCGGATTCAGCCTGGGTCGCCAGGCTAGCCCCCGAAGTCTGCCGAGAAGCTCGGGAAGGCTTGCAGCCCCCCTGCCCCATCTGGTGATTGGCGGGCTTGTTGCCCGCCGCACACATAGGGCAGTGAGGGGCGGCAGAGCATTCTGCCGCCTTGTGCCCCGGTCGACCGCAGCGGAAGCAGAGACCGCTGCAGTCAAAACAGTTCACGCACTTGGCGCGTGTGTGCCCCGCTGACAGGCATTTGAAACACCTCATCGGCCTCGCCGCCAGGATTGTAATCCTGGCGCTGACGAAGCCGATGAGGAGCCTGCCGGCGTCGCCCAAAACTTTGGCCGACGCCACGGGACAGCTGACCCACACCGCGCCAAGTCCTCCTGGACCGGGGCGGATGGTGCCGACCCTGACCATCAGGTGATACTAACTTAACCTTAATTCTGAATTTTCGAGACAATTTTTAATTATTGAAAGATATCGTTGCAATTTTTGTGTTGAACTTCTCAATAGTAGTAACTTTGAATTATTCCTACTATATTAACTTGCAGAGTAAAGAAAAATGGTACCCCCCCCCCCCCCAAAGAATATATAAAGACGGGCTTGAATTTGTCTGTTGTTTCATCTCACTTTTTGTTAGCAAATCTCCAGCATTGCATAGGTGCAAAGATGCCCACTTATTCAACCGTTTGTATTGCACACTGAGATGTTTCAAAACAAAGTTATAAGTACGACCTCCTGTGAAAGATAAGCTATCAAAAAGAAAGTGTTGCATTACTTTTTTCTTCGACATTAATAACAAAACATTGTTTGTATAGAAGAACTAAAGAGGAACTTTTTTTCTATAATCAGGTTTACGTCGACAAGCACATTAAATGACATTCAATATTAAGTCAAGTGAAGTCACTCCAAACTCAACATATTTAAGGAAAATACTTAAGGCATATGATATTTTGAATCCATTTATGCATTATTCATATAAGTGCATGTATAAGTAATAATTTTCATATCTAGTAAAATTATATGGTGATAAAATTGTCGTGTCTAGTTTCCGCGTTAGAATATCAATGCAATACAAACGTATGCCATGGAAAATACGCATAATTTAAAGATATTGTTTTACCAACATAAGTGTGTAGTTCGGGAATGCCCGTCGGAGATTTTTTTGCAAGAAGTAAATCGACCTGCTAGATAAGTGATATGTTTAATCTATACTAATATTATAAACCAGAAAGCTTGTAAGTATGGATGGATGGATGGATATTTGTTACTCGTTCACGCAAAAACTACTGAACGGATTTGGATGAAATTTTACGACAATATAGCTTATACATCAGAATAACACAAAGGCTACTATTTGCCGCGATAACCGACATATACGTGGACGGAGCCGCGGGCAACCACTAGTATATAATGGTTTTGAATAGTACATAATATTAAATCCAAACAACGGATATAAAGAATACCTATACTTTGCATAGGTCCGGTTATCCTTAAAAGTAAATCCAACCTTTCTTGTGTATATCGAATGTTTTGAATGTAATATATGTTATGTATATGTGTGTAATATGACTGCATGGATGGCTTAGGAGTTGAAGTGGTCGCCACGCCGTTTCTGTTCTGTTCTGTTCTGACTCTGGGAGTTTTCGTGTCCATTTCATGTATGTTTCATCATCATGGAATTGTCGTTTTAAAAGCTACTTTTGACACTTAGCGTCTAGCTACTTTCGGCAGTGTTGTTCAGCTACTTTTGGCAGTGTGTTGTTCAGCTATTTTTATCATTGTGTTGTTCAGCTACTTTTGGCAGTGTGTTGTTCAGCTATGTTTGTCATTGTGTTGTTCAGTTTCTTTTCAAGTTTTAACATGATCATTCAATTCTAATGCTAGACCTCGTAAGCGATTTATGTATGTTAAGGTTTTATATGTTTTTTTTTTAATATTAATATTTTACTACTTTTGAGGCTGACTGTATAGTAATATACAGGTAGGAATTAAATACAATGCGTTAGTATTATTAGATGACTTCTTAAACATTTGCGATATCCGTTTCATCAATTGTAATATAACAAATATAGGCAATATTTACAGGCCATTGCTAACTCGCCGGTATATTATTCACATATTCATTTAATAAGTTGGTTGTTAGCGTCTTTACCGCAACACTTGATATTTAAGGTAAATTTACTTCACGTGCTTACATAACTTGAACAGCTGATGTTATTTCTATGAAATATTAGTTATACTGTATACTTCGAACACGTGACATTTGGGTTTTCAATTTATTTTTAATTTTTCACTGTTTAACCTTCCCTGGACTACGACAAACATTTCAAATCCAAAATCAAGTAAATCGGCCTAGCCGTTTTCGATGTTTAGCGAGACAAATGAACATTTGATGTTTATATACAAGGAGATTATGTAAATTAGTAGTTTTATTAGGAATCAGCTGGTTTTCAACATTCTTCGAAGAAGATATTAGCAAGACTTTAGACATGCATCGAGTTGTATGTGACACAAGTATATTTGCAGGAGAAAAAATAGTTAGGAAAAACCGTGAAAAGAGGTGTAAATGAGACTTTAACACAAATCTATGAAAGTAGCTGAGGTAACATATAACTATTTAATATAGCTGATATATTTTAAAACTTCAGAACTTAGCGCATATTAATATTTATAGGTGGCTATCAAAGGCCATTCTAAAATACTTTACAACATATTTATCAATATAAGTGCAGCTCACAGTAGTAAACCGGCTTACTGACACTACGCAACAGTTCAACGACTGAAACGACCACAAACCGAGGTTCGATTCTCTGTTCAAGTAAGGAAACGAATTGAATTCATATTAAGTTGTCATGATATAAACTGTTAAGTCTTTTCGGCTTTGTGTCATGGATAGTGGGTTTTTAATAGGTACCAGTAAAATTAGTTACCTTTTAAGCAAGGTAAGATTTTAAACTGGTTTAAAAACCGCTGCTTAAGTTACGGTTCCAGAGATTTTGTACACAGTGCTTGTATGTGCTTTGTTTACATATATTTGGTACGAAAATTCCTATTCTAATCATTAGTAGACAGTTCTAAACTTGGATGAAACTTTACAGTAAAATAGCTTATACATCAGAATTAGGCTACTATTAGTCATACGTTTAGCACCTGTTGCCACAACATCTACATTCGAATACGAAATCAGGAATTTGAAAGTATTGATGTATAGAATTAAAAATAAATTAAATGAAGTCAAAAGGAACATTTAGGGTAGGGTAGATTAATTCGGATATAAAGATTCACCTGTTTTTAAGAATGTTCTGGTATTATCAACAAAGGGAGTAAAAGAGATAAGAATGAATTAACACACATTTAAATCTAACAAAGATAATTTGATTAAATATATTCTCTACTTATATACAGTTTGTGTATTTATGGGGTTTATAGTAATGCAGTGTATTTTAAAACTGATATATATTTTTTTAGCCGGCCGAGACGACATATATGTAACTTTTCACGCATTTCCATTATTGTGTTCCATAAAAAAATATTACTGTAATCTCAATATGGCCAATGACCTTCACTCTAGTTAATTACTGAACTCATAAATGACAGTGAGGTCAAGCTTTTACATTCTCGTAGTCTAATTATGAGAAATCGATAATTGTGTCCACGTTTTGTTTGAATCATTTTCTTGAGTGAATCACTGAAATCAAACAAAAATAAAAGAACAAATGAATATAACTGATACCATAAAAGTTTATATAATGTACTTTTTAGGGTTTGGTACCTTAAAATCCTGAAAAGTATTAGTTTATCAATTCAGTTTTGAACCAATATACCACGCATTCATAACTGTTCTTATTTTTTATTCTGCTTTATAAATTCCAAGAACAAACTGTATAACAATTTGCATGAGCAAGGAATTAATTTCAAAGCCTCAAAACTGTGTTTAATTTTATAAACTATTATGCTATTATACCATAATAGAAAATATGTTTTTTTTATTAAGTATTTAATAATAATTTTTCTTTACAGTTCCACTCCGTGACGGAGAAGAGATCACACAACAACGACTGCGGAGAAAATAGTGTCACAATAGTCACAGAAAAGAAAATTGAAGACGATTCCTCAGACTCGTCAAGTTCAGAAAACGTAGAAATAGAAGGTATGTCTGTTATACAAGCCTACTATAGATATATGTAACTTACGATGTCAATATTAACAGAATAATAACAAGACAGTGATAGAGTAACAATTTCATGTTTTATTTTCTACTATTGCGTTGAAACATAGCCCATGTTGTTCGTTGAAAATATAGTTTTAGATGGTAAAAGATACCTTAAATTTTAAAATAGATTTAGTGGCTTAGGCGTGTAATAAACAACTGTATAATATTAATTATGATATCGAAATACACTTAAGAACTAAAATATGTTCGAAGTTTAAAATGTATTTTGTCAGTGTTTTAAATTCTCTAGAGATTTCAAGCAATAGTTGTAAAAGTTTCTGTATGTAGAAATATCTAGAACCCCAGACCTAAATGCGTGTTGTCTGTATTTTCCTTATAGTCACGCGAAGTTATGACAACAATGTGTAATGGCATTACCTTATACAGTCACAATACATCAGAAACGGCTCTATACATTTTGTTAAACGAATAATTCCATTTTACTTCTGCTTAGCATTCGACAGTATAAATAATTATCATGATCTCAGCCAAAAATGTCCACTAAAGAACATAAACCTCTCCCAAAATTCTCCATAACAGCCAGCCGGTCATATGCTATCCCGGATTATAAACTTAATTTCTATCACAAAGAAAAGTATAATACAGTACAAATATCTGTCTGATAAAACACAATAATATCTAGACCCAAGTTAAGACAAACATAAATCAAATAAACCTGATTAAATACGATTTAGTGTGTTTTGTTATGACTGAAGATACATGCCTAAAGTTCAATAAAAAACATTAATTAAATAAACATATTTTAGTTTCCTATTAAAAATGTATAACATATATGTTTGTTATTTAAATTACTAAGAAAAAACTAGTCTCAATACAAATGTAGCGAACTAGTTCAACCGGTTTTACCTGAATATCAGTTTTTACATGGAGCGACTGGCATCGGACCTCCGCAACTCTGAGGGTGAACTGAATGCGATGGTTGAACAAGTTGTCAGTGTATTTGAGAGCACTGACTTCCCAATAATGATTACTACAGATGTGACATGACAACCGGGACCGACGGTTTAACGTGCTTTCCGAGGCACAGGCGGGAAACACCGCCATCTTCCCTAGTCCGCGCTGCTATTAAGAATTTCTTGTAAGAAACACCTAACAGCAGTCCGACCCAGGAATCGAATCCGAGACCTCTTGATCTGCAGTCGCCTACGCTAGGTAGTTAAGTTACCAACGAGGCAGTATTGTAATTTGTGGACATAAAGTAATATAATTATTGTAGGGAACGGGCGACATGTCCCTCCAACACAAAGACAGGATCCTCCGATCTCAAAACGAATGTAGTATTATTCAATTATATAGCATTCACATTAGTTGTCTGACATTTGAATCAGCTTGCACTGCCGTGTAACCGCGTTACGTGACGTTACGTCAGCCTGTATAACATGTAATGTCATCTAATTCCAAACGTACTTACGTACTTACTTATTTATGATATACTAGCTTTTACACGCGGCTTCACTCACGCAGGATTTCATCCCCTGATTTACCCCTTAGGGGCGATATTTTGAAAAATACTAAAACACGTATTACATTACTGTAACCCCAATATATTTTTACAAAATTTTAAGCAAATTTATCAAAGGAATAAAAAGTTTCATACAAACTTTCATCCCCTGATTTACTCCCTTAGGGGTGGTATTTCAAAAATTCCTTTCTTAGTGCTCACTTACGTTATATAAAGAACCTACATTCAAAATTTCAGTATTCTAGGTTCAGCGGTTTGGGCTGTGCGTTGATTTCTGGGTATGTCAGTCAGTCAGTCACCTTCCTCTTTTATATATACAGAAGATATAATACACTATTATGTTAATTCACAGTACCTGGATGACCATGGGCATGGTTAATTTAAAAAAAATATCCTATCTAGATCGATTTATCGCCCTGGAAAGCTTCTGCATACTAAATTTTTCTAAATACTAAAGATTTCTCTAAAAAAAATAGAAGTCATATTATAAACAAGCTATTAACTTATTAAGTTGAAAATAAAGCCAATCAACATGCAACAACATCATTTATTTTGTATTGAAACTTTACTAAATATTATTTTACTTACATTAAAATTTAAAATAAATATTTTTCACAGTTGTTTATTCGTAATAATTCCTTCCTTAAATTGAACCTAAATATTTATTTGAGTATGGAAAATTAAAATAAAATTTGTAACACGTTTTCTCATTAAGCAAAAACAACAAAATTTTCTTCAACAAAGTCTTGAAATATTCTTTTGTTCATAAAAACGCAGTTTTCTTTGTGTTTTACCTTTATCATTGTTTCTAATTATTTTGATAAGATAACATAATTATTATTAAATAATCTTTTATTGTGAAAATGTAGAGTTGTATTTTTTGGGGCAGTGTTTTTTGAATTAATACTAAATTCGACTTTGTTTGGATTTCGATCATAGAATATTATTTGTAATTATTGACCCTACTAAAATAACTCTACTCTGTCTGATGAAAAGCATAAGCAGAATCGTAGAGTGGTGGTCACCACTGTCACTGTCACTGATTGTGAATGCAGACAATGCAACAATGCAGCATGGTGACCCACTCCATGGCGGCCTAGTGTTGCTTCTGCATCATTGGGCCTCTGGTCTCACACACACCGCGACAACACGAACGCTGTTATTTTACGTTGGTCCTCTGAGCAAGGGTAGTACCACCCCAGTCGAGCCGGCCTTAGGTAGCTCTACTACCTTGTAATAGATAATTTTAATAGAATGGAATTTTGACACATGATGACACAGACAGACTAGACGAGTTATTCGATTCGATACATTATCAAAACCTTTTAATGTTTTAAGTTTTCCATTGCGCTGTTCGACAAGATAACCTAACTATAACAGTATGTGTGTATCAGATATAGTCATCATCCACCTTTATGATTATTTTCCCCCTCCTTTATTAGAAGAGTGTAATGTTTAACACATACTAACAGTTCAGTTTACCTATGTAACAAAAATTATATAAGTACCACTTCTAAACTGAATATTGCCATTCTAATAAATGCTTCAGGTTGATAAATTATTACGATTATAGCTACAGTTATAGACAAGGGAGCTGATAAATCAATATATCGTTATACGTCACTTACGTAGTTTTGATATATTTCCATAAATTCATAGTTATACAATAAATAATATATACTTTTTATATATGTACGATAGTAGAAATGTTGTGCTAGAAAAACCGTTTTTGTCAAATTAATCGTTGGACTGATAATTAATATCGTATTCGTAATTACACTTATGTGCCTTATGGTATGTGGAAACATTACGATTATTATGTAAATACAAAGTTGTAAAGTAACTAAATACCGAATCAGTAAACATTTTGACAAATGTAACATTAAATATTTTTGACGATAACAATTAATCAATTTGACCACAAAAAAACGAATTGTAGTCTCGTTTTATATTGGCTGGTACAAATGAATATTACTTTTAAATAACACTTTGTTAGTTAATGATAAATTTAAAAAAAAATTAAAGTAAATGATGTCGCAAAACCTGACTAATACACAGTATCCGATCTTCATTCCTTCCGCTTGAATAATATCTTACTGAGATCATCAAATTCTAGGAATCATCTTGATTATTCGTTGTAACGGCAACGATAATCATTTTTTAAATTGATGACTAAGTCATATTAATACGTACTTAATTTAAAAATATTAATTCGCTTCTAAAAACAAATTTAACTTTCACACTATTTTGTTTTATTTTGCTATTTTGTTTGTTTAACGTAATTATAATTGTTTTCACCTACAAAGTCATGTTTTGAGGTCAACGCTTCCAAAAACTAGTTATTCCCAATACCAATGGTAATTTACTGATGATCAAAACAAGTTTTTTTCTCAAGCATAATGAATTCACTATCGTACGTCGAACGTATACTTTTAAACTCTCCGTTATTTGATCATTCTCAAAGAATACAGTTATAACTTTCGATGGTTCTTTTAATAGATACTCCATTGAGAAGATTGTTTGGATGGTAGGCTGGAAGATATTGTCTAAAAGTTTCAATCTGGCATGTGAAATGCTGTTCAAAAAGAACTTAAAAAAATGCATTTTTTTATTAATGTTAACTATACTAATATTATAAAGCTGAGGTTGTTTGTTTGTTTGCTTGAACGCGTTAATCTCAGAAAACGCTGGTCTGATTTGAAAAATTCCTTCAGTGTTGAATAGTACATTTATCGAGGAAGGCTATAGACTATATATCATCCGCTAATACCAATAGGAGCGGAGTACCAATGGAGAATGTTTCAAATAACGGGGCATAATTTTCACGCTCCGGGCAATAGGAGACGCAAACGAGGTTGCGTGGGTCAGCTAGTATTAATATACAATATTTACATAGTATAAAATTAAAGTTTGCGCTTGTTATTGAACTCTTATATATTTCAAGCTACGCAACGTATTTTAATGCAGTTAATAGAGAGAATAATTCAAGAGGAAAGCTTATACGTATGATACGTGCATATAATGACAAATAAGCCGACAATTTCAAATATTCTCATCCTAACCCGTGCGAACTCGGAGCGGGTTGCTAGTATATGAAAAATATTTGTTCCAAAAAACAGTTCCATCCATACCATACATTGATACCGTAAATAACGTGACATGAAACGATTTCAGTTATTGAAAGCATGTCATTCGTAAATGCTTTACGTTTATTAAGACACGATTTAAAAGAGTCTATTGACCCGTAGCATGTAATTGCTACATATTGCTAAATGTGAATGTATGATGTGAACTGTAATCGTCCTCAATATAACGTAGATGATTTAAAACGAAATGCTGTTATTATATTTCGTACTTGATCTTCATTCTTCGTTCACTTAAACAAGTTATCTCTTATAGATGAACACCTTAATGCTATTTAATTATAAAGATTCGATCTATCGATAAAACTTTGTTTAGTTTAAGGCGAGAGTTATAGCATACTACTTATCTTCGCCTTTTAACTTATACCCAGTGTCACTATCTCTCAATACGACAAGCCGTTAAGGCTGTAGGGCGTGGCAAAGAAATATACATACTCGTACATACATACACTCTAAAAACATAACCCTCTTTCCTTCGCAGTCGGGTAAAAACATGAAAACAAATGAAATCGAAAATTAAAACAGTAACAAAAAAAAAATTTGCATCGATAGATTAACTAAGTTCTCTACGTGATATTCTTCCTGTTATCCTCAAAGCTAAACCGATCAATGTCGACCTCAATTAACAATAAAACAAGTACAATTAATGGTTATAATAATCCTACAATTAGAATCAGCTGCGTTTCTTCCACGCGTCTTTGTTATAGCAAAGAAAATTAAACACAGATATTGTATATTATAATACTTAAACACCATGCGGTGGATGTGAATCAGTCTGTAAATAAATCAGTGACGGTGCGAATCGTACCTCAGTTCATAGAACTTCATTAGATCAAAATTATTCTTAGATAAGTAACGGCAAATACGTCATAAGGTAAACAGGAAAGATTGACACCGTATGAGTATTATAGAAGTTTCTTCGAGATTACTGTAGAAGGTTTTTTGTTTTGTTTCAATCACAACAATCTTTTTTATTCATATCATTCGCCAGTATAACTTGAACCATCATTGTATGGTGTCACTTATATATTTTATATACTGGACCAAAGTTCAGTCTAAAACAATCAGCACAGAGTGAGAGAGATATTTTTATTAGTTATTGTTTTCAGTCTAAAACAAACTGACCCGCACAACTTACCAGTCATTGCAATATATTTCATTGGAGCTTGGTTCTATTTGGTTGTTTTCGAATATAATATGGCTTAATGCCTTCCTCTGTAAATGGAGTATCCATTATTAAAAGATTTTTCGATTCGAACTGGTAGTTGTTGAGTTTAGGTAGCACGTTCAACCAAATAGATTATTCACCTTTATAACTGTCTACTTATAAATATTAAAAATATATATTAGTAAATTTTACTGTGATTCTTGCGAATGCAATGTGATTTCTACAGTAAATTATTCAGCATTGGTTTTCCAATAACGTCATATTCGTTATAAATTTCATTCAATAGGTTTATAAAAACACTGGAAAATAACTGTTACTGAGGCATTTTCCTTCTTATTGTCATTAATCTCATACATATAATTGCAATTGGATATTCTTGTTTATATTGTCCTTGGCATTCGCAAGTCGACGCATTTTAGCCGTTAATAGTTTTCTTAAAAACATTCATAGATTTAAAAATTATGAGAAATACATTGACATCCTTCAAAAACATGAATGAACCAACTAGTGTATTTAAATTTGTGTAATAAACTGCATTCCATAGAGTTTTATAATATGTAGTACAAATTTCAAAATTATGCTTTGTAAGATGCAACATTTTAACAATCTAATCCTATTTATTGTTTATTCTGAATTCAATTAAAATATATTTTAGAATTAATGTCACTTCAGTACTATAAATTAATAAACATATAGGTTATTAGTGGTACCATAAATACAAATACAAATTAGTAATAAATTTATCCTGCCCTGCATTGCCTCTCAATTGTCTCAAAGATATTTTTTTCTTGATCTTTGTTCATCTTTTACTGCCGTATTAATAAATTTTAGAAAACATCTTGGAAAAATCCTGTAATGCTCCTCTTGATATCCATTACTCGTCTTGATACTGGTATAAAATCAATTATTATGTATTAACCTAACATAAAAAAAATCTACGCAGCAATTTGTATGACACGTGCCTTAAAGGAAGTACACGCGTTACAATTTACTAACAAAAATATGATAAAGTGATTAACTTACATATTGATCATATTATTTTATAATTTTTCGTATTGAGACTACTAATAGCGAATTCAAACATAGTTAGATACATTAATATCAAGATAATCATGTGCTCCTTTGCAACCCTAAACCATAAACATTTTTTTGGGAAAAACTTATACATTATATTACAAATATTATTTAAAATAAATATAATAAATAAATATTTCGGACATCTAAACACACAACGCCATCTAGTCCCAAGATAAGCAGAGCTTGTGTTATGGGGTACTAGACAACTGATACAAATACATATATACTTTTTTTTTTGTAAATACATACATATTATAGATAGAACACACCCAAACTCCGAAACAAATATTTGTAGATCATACAAACATTTGGTCCGACCCGGGAATCGAACCCGAGACCTCATGATCAGCAGTCGTTCACGCCAACCGCTAGACCAACGAGGCAGTCGAAAGTCGATTTAAAAAAATCGCCAATGTGAACAAAAACAAACGTATATTTTCAAAGATACTTTGTGGTTATTATTCCGGTCAAGAATGTAATAATTATGCAAATTGAAGTTACTATACGCTGAGAATAATATGTTTGAACTAGAAACGTTTATTTCTTTGATATATTTTGTAACAATTTTAATAGTTGCATGTAATTTGTTTTTACACTACCAAAAAATAATTTCCTTTTCATAATGAGTCCTGAAGGTCCTTTAGATAAAAAAGAAACTAAAGTTATGTATATTCCGTTGTTAGCTTAATATTCAACTAACTGAACTCGAGGTGAAGCTAGTCTAAAAAGTAGACTAAGTTACTTCTTATATCATCAGTTATTTGTTAGTAAAAGTCCACTCAAAATCAGTTCAACTCAAACAGACAGCTAAAAAATAATTTGGGTCTAAATGCTTTCATATGCATTTTGTGAAGAGCTGTTAATTTGGAATTTCAAAAGCCTGTGAATCTGAGTAATAATAAGTATGATGATGACACAACCTTGACACAAATGGAAAAGCACACAATAGTGACTCCCATAGCCTCGTAATCATCGTCTTTATTCTAAAAATTGAGTCACTCCTTACTGGCAATTCACCTGACGACTTTATTTGAAAGTAATTATTTTAACTAATAATACAAAACGTTGCTTACCATTTCAAACTTTAAATTTACAAGTAATAAAAGTTAAATCCAATATTATCCAGTCTATTCCGTTTGTTGATAAATATTTATTTAATTTGCCTCTAGACAGTCCTGTGTAGTATTACATAATTATTCTAAAAAGATAAAAAGCAATAAAACTGTTTTCGAATATCACGTTATTTTGCATCACCGTTTGCTATAAAGCGATTTGTCACAGTTTCCAATACTTTTGCTGTGAAAAATATATCTAAATGTGAATGTACTCGAAGCAATTAAACAGCAATAATATTTATTAAGAGTGTTTTGTGTCTTTGGGATAACTTAGAATATAAATAAATTTGTATGAAATTGTACATAGTACACTGAAAATCCACGATCAAGAGCTAAAATAATTTGTAATGGAAGACCGGAGGCCCAACGATGCAGAAGCGTCACTAGGCCGCCATGATGTGGTTCATTATGCTGCATTGTTGCATTCGCAATGATTATGGTGACCACCACTCTCTGTTTCTGCTTATGCTTTCCATCAGGCCGAGTAGAGTCACTTTGTAGATAAAAAAACATCCTAGGTAAACAGCAAAACTTAAACGACAATGAAACATCTAGGAAATCAATAAAATTACAATAGAAAATCTCGATCTTTAAAATAATATCATATAATTTGACCATTGATATTGGCTGTCAGACAGTTATAGTAGAGTTGAAATGTAGAGCCTACACCACTATAACCAGTAGGAGTGACCTGTAGTAAGTAATACTAAGTGTTATGTAATTTATAATTAACCGTAATGGTACCAATGCGTAATTGCTGTTCTACGTCTCGTAAACAACAGTTTTTTGCACCGGCTTTGAGCTCTTTAATTTTCTTTCTTATTATACGTATAATAAAATTAGATATGACGTCAATGTGTTTTAATTTGAATTCACAATGCACAGTGAGCGTATAAATAGGTTTTTTCGACCGGAATCTCACAGCAAATCATTATGCCGCAGATACTCAAATCGTAGAGCTATCACTGATAGGTAGATTAAAAAGTATATCAATGCCACTCATTTTTATGAAATCACCCACATACGCCAATTCTTATTAAACCACAAAACCAGTGATTTTCGGGAGCGATAAAATATTTTGTATGTATGCTTAGATATATCATATAACTTAGTTTTGAGTTTTTTTGTCTATTTTAAAATTACTAATCAAAATGCACGATAACATTCATTTCCGCACTACCAAAAGGTGGATTGATAGATAATGCCTGTGGTATTAAATCCGCCATTGTTCATCTTATGCATAAAGTTTATAGGTATAATTAAAATGAGATGGATATGAATTCATTTCATATTCGTATCGGTATCCATGATAGAGTTATAATATAAATCTCTGGTATCCATTCGTTCGAGTCCGACATAACCGCCAATAGATCAAAGTCAGGGGTCAGAGGTTCAAAGTCACACACTGGTAATAATCTAAATTTTTTTTACGTCATAGTTTTTTTTATAACAATACTTGTTTTATTGCTAGTGATTATTCTACAATGCCATGATATTTAAATCAAAATTTTAACATAAAGATAACGGTTAAATATTTACAAATTATTTAAATAGGAACAAAAATACGGAGATAGACAGAACGATGAACTATTTATTCTATCTCGTTTCTTGTTTGTTCTCGTATTTATTATTTCTCCGTAATAATTTGACCTGATGTCATTAAATACGCAAGTTATCAACAGTGATACGTTCTTCATATCAATGTTATCAAGACAAACAAATATGCGACAGGTAAAAACGTAATACCCCTTTTTGAGTTCCTTATTGAGTAATAAGATTGACTCATAATTACTTCACACGTAAGCAACATTTTCTTTCTTATTCATGATATCATACAAGAAACTCTGAAATTTATTTACTTAGTGGTTAAGCATTTACTAATATTTATATGAACGTTTGTTCTTTTTATATTCTTTTAAATAAACAACATCTTTAGTTATCAAGTTTGTATCATATCTCACCCAAACATACTCGTAATAATATTGTCTGGACGCTTAATCTATAGATTAATTATATCAACGAACTTAAGACATTAATACGTATATGACAAATTTTCGATGGAATAGAATAGACGAGTCCCTTAAAATCAATTTTAATGCTTTTTATTTCGAAAGACGGTTCACCCATGGTATACTTAGTTATTTAAATACTAGCTGACCCACGCAACCTCGTCTGCGTCTCCTTTTGCCCGTGGCGTGATAATTTGCCCCCAATTTTAACCATTCTTCATAGGTGCTCTGCTCCTATTGGTCTTAGCGTTATCATAAATGGGCTATCTAACACTGAAATAATTTTTCAAATCGGAGCGTTCTTGATATTAGCGCGTTTGTTGCGTAGCAAACAAATTCTTTGGCTTTATATGTTAGTTCAGTTCTTATTTTTTAAGGAGAGGCCTATGTCCAGCTGTGGACTAGCAAAAGTTGTTGATGATGATGACTTAATTCGGTACATTATGTCAATAATGACTAGCCTGTTAGTCATTATTGTAGCTTTTTCTTGGAAAATAAGATTCGAATGATTATTATCGGACCCCTTAAGTGTTCTTATCGAATTCAAATATTTAATACTCGTATTGATGATGATCTAACAAGCAGCTGACTGATCTTGAAAGTCAATCAATAATAAATAATATTGACTCCACGGCATTACTAATATTTGTCATTGAGGTAAAATATATTTCTGATGATTTTGTTCAACATTTCCAATAAATCTATTTTTTTAAGTATTTCATTCAAACAGTGTTAAAATTAATCAAATGCTAACTGAGTAAAAACAACCTGATAATATTAAACTAGTTCTAATATATTTGTTATTATTATAACTGCTAAGTAAATGAGTTATATAATATACTTAACCCTGACTTAAGTCCTTTCATTACAATTCAAAATATTATGATTCTGAAAAGTATGAAACGGAAATAAACAGATATAATTATTAGTATGAATATGACTCATTAACATTTGCGTTTTGCCAAAATAAGCTTTTGTTATGCTGAGGGACATCTATATAACCTTCACTTTAGACGTAGTCGGGAAAAATAATAGCAGTAATGTCATTACATCTGTTGTACTTTAATAATATCTGTTAACCTTGTGTCTTTATTATATTGTCAATAAGTATTTGAACAGATTTACTTACTAATAATATTACATAACACTGAAGGATACAATAGATAGGACTATACATAAGTATTTATGTATCAGTAGGAGATATTAACAATTACTTACAGCTTTCTGCCTTTGTATGCTTATTGTATGATTTTTTCTTCGTCTTTAAAGAAAATACCTACTGATATTAGTTACATAGGACACAATTTGTTTCCAAAAAAAGTAGCAATCCAGAATAAATCTTATCAAGCGTTTAAAAATGTCTGAAAAATGATTATGGGACTCGGCCAATAATTTTAACGGTTATCAGTAGGTACATGAGGAAATGTAGCCTTGCGAATATAGAGCTGCGAATTGCAAATATGTGTGACAACAAAAGTATTCTTGATTAAAGGTTGTTGATTTGTTCTTTTAGTTCAGTTTTTTTATGTATGGCATTACCAAATTGATTCTACTCTGCCTAATAGAAAGCATAACAGAACCCAAGAGTGGTGGTCACCATACTCATTGCGAATGCAAACAATGCAACGATGCAGTGTGATGGTGACCCACACTATGGACTAGTGACGTTGATCTTCTATGCGAGGGTAGTACCGCCCCGGTCGAGTCGGCCCAACCGTGCTGAAATCATCGGAGTTCTACTACCTGTAGTACGGTTAATCTGTACCTGTAGTATCTTTATTTCATAAAGTAGGTAACAGTTTGAAACTGTTACTATAAGAAATATACATTGATTTTACTATTCACTAAATTGTAAGTAAATATACAAGGCTAATTGGTGTCAATAAGTTTTGTTTGTAATTAATCTTTAATTTAAATATTTACTAACCTATTATCCCTTAAAAGATTTTGTGCATTTTAAAGTGTCATTTGCATTAATATACAGTATGTTGTTAAATAATATCAGTACTTAGAATCAATTAATAACCAATGTTGTTCATTTATCATAATATTTATAGTGATTATTAAACATTTCCATAAGTAGAAATGATTCATAAATAAATAAAATATTGACATACACTGCGATCAAGGTTGATTGTAATATAACTTGCAGATTACAATATCCACTTACAATAATTTACACTACAAACACTCCAGACAAGAATTATTTTTTCTATTGTTCTATAATATCTTATGGATACACATTATAAGTTTTTAAAATAAATAAGTACGCAAACACAATAATATAATATCTACCCCGATTACATTTAGTCTTGCCACAAATATTGTCACAAAGAAAACATTTTTTTCGTGTACGTAACATTTATTACTATTACAAAGTGTTAGTTTAATCTCTACTAATATTATAAACGCGAAGGTTTATAAGTATGGATGGATGGATGGATGGATGGATGGATGGATGGATGGATGGATGGATGGATGGATGGATGGATGGATGGATGGATGGATGGATGGATGAATGGCTGGCTGGATGGCTGGATGGATGGATGGATGGATGTTTGTTACTCTTTCACTCAAAAAGTACTAAACGGATTTGGATGAAACTCTACAGTAATATGGCTTATCCATCAGAATAACACATAGGTTACTATTTCCCACGATAACCGACATATACGCGGGCGGAGCCGCTGGCATCAACTAGTACATTAATATAAAACCATTAAAAGTATATAAAGCTTATCCGAAGTGGTCTCCATTGGCTGCAATACAGTCCTTTAAACGTTGAGGCCAGTTATCAATAGAAGTGAATGGCACAAGGTGTTGTCCTATATGGGATTTGATCCCACAACACTAAGCATAGAGCGCGTTTTCATACTAATTATTACATTAATAGAAGACAATCGTGGGAGAGCCACGCTTCGGCATGAATGGGACAGCTTGACCGGAGTAATACCACGGCCTCACAGATAACCGGTGTGAAATGGCGCTTGCGCTGTGTTTCACCGAGTGAGTGAGGATACCGGAGGCCAGGCCGGAGGCCCAAAGGTCGGCGAGTGTCCATGGGCGTCCATGATACGTCTGCTCGTTTGCCCCCTATAACATAAAGATACACATTATAAGTTTTAAAAATTTAAAACAAACCGTTCGACTTCACAGTAATGTAAACTTGTAATACTTATCATGACGTAACAAAGAAATACGGTTATTTATTATCACGCTCCATAAATCCAATTACCTAAATATATTATTATCTCTCTGGCTACCTGTGTTACGTACTATAGAATGAACGGTCAAGTTCAATGGAGTTAATTATTAGTTAGTACTTATTGAAGTAATATTGCGTATAGTAATTAAATAGAAAGAAATGTTAACTGTTAATTAAATAGTATGATGTATATTGATAAATTATACTAACTTTGTATTTATGAAAACCTTCACTTTTTTGTAACAGATTGTATTTACTATAGCTGAACCCCGCGGTGTTACCCGCGGTCTTTGCCGGACAAAGTTAGTCCAAAAAAGTAGCCTAAGTTACTCCTTACATCATCAGCTATCTGCCAGTGAAAGTCCTGTCAAAATCGGTCAAGCCATTCCAGAGATTACCCTGCACAAACAGACGGACAGACAAAAATTGTAAAAAAAATATTTTGGTACATGTACCGTTTATACATACGTATGCGTTTATTAAAAAGCTCTTATTTTATTATTACAAACAGACACTCCAATTTTATTTATTTGTATAGATTAAGAAATGTTCTTCACGGTACATACTTAGTCTATAACCCTGCACCATAAAGTGCCATTAGAAAAATATTTTGGTACACTATTGAAGATTTTTAAATTCATAAAAAAAAACAAATAATATTTCAACGAAACCATAACTTAAGGTTCTTGGTACTATTATACAACGTATATAAGACTCGTTTTTATTCGATATAGTCATGTCATCCATAATCACACATCACACTGATATATAAAGACGAAAGTTTGTGAGTGTGTATGTTTGTTACTCAAAGTTTCAAGTTTGCAGTAATGTAGCTTATATATCAGAATAACACATAGGGTACTATATGTTGCGATAACCGACATACACGCGGGCGGAGCTGCGGGCAACAGCTAGTCTTTTAATAAATTCGGTTCATTTTTTAATTGTCCGTCATAACCCATTCACTAGCTCACCGCAAGTGAGTGATGATCTTCATTTGTTTTTCAATTCCTCTCTTTAGTTATCAATAATTTCTTTTGTTACAGATAAATCGCTTTCACTGGTACAACCAACCTCATTAGAAACGTCAGAGGAAGGCCACGCAGCGCAGTGTACCTGTCCAAACTGTGATGAGGTGCAAAACAGATTCTCAGAGTGCAGCATATGTCTAGAACCATTACAGGTAAATATTAATTTTTATTACTTAGGTGGTCTTTAGAATATTTATGGTATAAGGAAAACTGTTTCGTTTGTCTAACTGTTGGTATATGCGACTGCCGATCAAAGGTCTCGCGTTCGTTTTCCGAGTCGGGCCAGTAAGATCAATCATTGTCGTAATCAATACCAAAATCATAAATTCAAAAGTAACTCTGTCTATCTCCTGCGCTTTCAAGACTAAACTGCTAAACCGAGTTAAGCTTAAGTTTAACTTTGCTATAGAGATAGGTAAGAGTTTGGAGAAGGACATAGGCTACTCTTTCACATATACGCGGGCGTAATAACGGTCAATAGATAGTGGTTTTACTTTCATAAATTTACACCGTAACCTACTAAATAATTAGACCGATGCGATGCGATATTACATAAGTTAATATCATATTTAAGGCGCTAGCGTGAATCTTTATAATTTTCAATTCAATCTACCTACATAAGTATAACAGTATTAGTAGTGCCGCTACCTCATTTCAACGAATTTATCAAAATTGTGGAATGATCTCATAAAGATTATATATGAGAAATTTCATAAGGATGGATGATGTAAATCAACCAAGAAAGGAGGGTTACTGTTTAACCCTCCTTTCTCTGAATAAAATTTAGAATAACTCACTTTAATACGTACATGTAAAAAAATAACAAACAAATCTACAAATAACACTAGTGTTTTATAAATAAAAAGATGGAAGGACGACATCAAAAAGCCAAAATCGGATACAAACTGCCCAAAATAAAAAGAAGTGGAGGGGGTTGGAGGAGTGGAAGGAGGCCTACACCAAAATGGCTGAAGAAGGCTTGAAATGATGATGATGATGATAAGTAAAAAAGATTTTCTCAGGAAAATATTTAACTTAACCTTTCTTAAATCCGTCTATACATCATCATCTAATAAATCGTTTTTCTTTGGAACAGTTATTTCTTTGCGCTTTAACAACAGTTTTGACCGCGGAACCGCCGCGGAAACACACGGAACAACATACGCCCGCGCATATGTGTATTTAGCTTTATGTTTCTCCATTCAAAATCTAACTGAATAGAACGAAAATCAGACAGAGTTACTATGTACATATACAGTAGGGTCTTAAAAAAAACAATGTACTATATTTGGCTAAGCAATGACTCTTTATATAAAGTTTAGTACTAAAGTGTCAATCTTCTGTGCGAGGGTAGTACCGACCCGTTCATGCTGAAATCAGTTCTTGGAATCTGTTTTTTTTTAAATTGTATTATTTATCATTACAGTGCTCTGGACCCTGCGTTTGTCCTGGTTGCGGCGGTTACTGGTGTTCAAGGTGTTCAAGACGCATGTCTAGATGTGCATGGTGCCGGGCGGTGCTCAGAGCGCCCGCTTTACCGTGTTTAGCACTTGTGAGATTAATCAATGATCTCATGTTACCGTGTCGGAATTATAGGTATGTTTGGTGACACAGTTTCTATTTCGTCTGTGTAATATTTCAGGAGTCGAATAATACAAATGGGATACAAAGCGAAAAGATGTAACAAGAAATCGAAAAGTTAACATACATAGGAAATTCAGCTATAACTCCCAGTGACGCACATTTATGTTTATAGATAGACATATTTATATAGTGTTATTCTTGGATTCTCCTTTCCTTAAACATATAAGAAACTATCGAAATGCTAAATTATACAGAAATCTGTAGGTGGTAAACGTGGGACGACGATTTTATTAGAATGGTTTATTGCTAGTGCCTTTAAAAAGGGAACTTTAGAAAGAGGGATTTTCAAGTAAACTGAGATTTTTAATTTACTAAAGCACTAAAATCAATAATGATTCTTGATATAATCTAATTATTTAATTAAGTTCGACTCAAGGTTGGATTCAAAAATTTACTATCTATCTGTAATACACGATTAACGCGCGTTAAAGTCGAAAATACTATTAAAACCGATTAATTATAAAGCAAAATAAAAATATATTTATTTTACATTGACCTCGTATACCCAAAATGTGCTTGTTCAATGTCAGTATCATAGTAGACTACCGGATCAAGACTCTACCTTGACCTACATCCGGAAGAATAGCAATGACCTTTTAATCATTATTGTTTTTTTTTAAAGACAATGTCAAGTGTTCATACGGCCTATTACTCGTATATACATAAATCACACAGTAAAGATCACATCTCGTTCGTGCGTAGGTACTTATGTTTCGTAATTTATAATTTATTGTGTTATATACTTAATATGTAAGTACGTCAAACCCTTGAAATAATATACCTATTTACAATTTTAATGATTGCAAATGAGTGACACTTTAAATAATAACATTGGCTATCATTATGTAAGGTAAGCAGAAGTTAAAAGCTATACTCACTTTACAGGTCATCGTGTCGGCTAAAAGACTTCTTGAGTTATTTTTTTAAATAGATTACTAAATTTTAAATTCATCATCACCATCAATGCCTAAAGTTTCAATCATATTGCAATGGTTGTGGTCACAGACTGTCACAAAATACATTACCAATTTAGCTTCAGATACAGAAAATACAATAACTGTTGCTGAAACTATACAAGAAACTAATCATTAAATACCAATACCAATCACTTGTCACTGTTCGGATGCTATAAAAGAATAATAAAGCCAACTAATAAAGCCAACAGTTGATACCAACACACTTGTTTGTCCAATAAACAACATCTTTCTTACAAATAAATCGTAAACGGTGGATGGAGTTAGAATTTTTATCGTTTCGGGACTATTTTATTACATTGTCAACTTTAAGTAATTTACTTGTTCTTCGTTCTACATCTATATCGAATAAGTGAGTTTATTAATGGAAAACCTCTAAAACCATTCTCATAAATAACTTAAAATATCATCAGCACCCGATGTAATCATCAATAATTTATCAAATCAAAGCCAATAAGTTGGTTTCAACCTAATCTACTAGCACCGCCCATGGACAGATGTCCATATTCGGTGCTAGTAGATTAGGTTGATGTATAGATATAATTCAAGATATTCAAGTACATAACTACCCGTTGAATACTTCTTCAGTGGGTTTTGATTCCTAATAAATCACAGCTCTCAATTAATATTTATTCCCTATTCCTGATACCTTGACACCTGTTATAACTGTTCCTAGAAATGAACTATACTCATATGTTTCTATTGTTAACGTCTGTTTTATCAGTTATTTACTAAGTTACAATCATGACACATTCATTTTAAGACCGTAGAGAATTTCAAAAGCAACCGTAAACATTTCATACGTTAGTATAATCGTGAAATTTTAGAGGCGAATAAACGAGCAATATAAACCTATCAGAAAATTCCAGGAATATTATGACTCTTGAAGAATATCCATCATTTATATAGAGTAATAGTACCAAAAAAATGTATATCTGATGTCTAATGAATATTTTTTTTCTTTGTCAACAGACGCGGATGCACAGAACTTCTGACATCCCTCACAAGAGTCAAGCATGAAGAAGAATGCAAATTCGACACAATGATTTGTCCCATCACTGCCAACTGCTGCTCAGTTCCATTCGAAGAGCTATCATTACATCTCCAAAACAACCACAGCATCATAGCAGTATATTCACAAAAGATCAAAATATTGATAGAAAATTTCCAGACTAAGTTGAAGAAAACCGCTTGCTGCAGAACCAAATACAAGATTATCCTTCTCCATCAAAAAAGTGCTTTCATAATTAAGGTTTGCATCTACAACTACCACGTCAGAGTCGAAGTTATGAGAAGGAAGTTGGGATACATCGCCGACATCAAATCTGAGACGAAAAAAAGTGACTACAGCGCTCTAATCGAGTTCCAAAGCAAGGCATTAAGTACTAAATCTGCCATTTTGATAGAGAACGAAGCATATGGCAAAAAAGCTGAAGTGCAATGGAATGATGACGTTATGAAATCGGAAAACGATGAAGCCATAACAATTCATGTAAATATTGGAAAGTCGCCAAACGCTGAATCATTAGTTCTTTAAGATAATAAAGATGGAGATTTCGCATTTTCTTATAGTATCACCTTACTCGATGTTAGAGTAAGGCTTGATACTGAAGAACGAGGGTACAGACATCGTGATCAACACAGTGCTCAATGTGCTGCTAGTTAATAGTTTGCAATATCATTCCGATTAGATATGCATTTAAGTTTATTAGAATCTTTAGTACCTAATGTCGCTGTAAAATAAACTTTGATAATAGTTAAGCTTCTGGTAGAATTCGCGATCTCAAAAACTTTTTTAGTATTAAGAATGACTATGGCTGCTGAAATGTTTTCACGTGTTTTGGAACTTTTCTCTGGTTTCAGTTGTTTTATTGTAAGAATAAAATCAAAATAGAAACTCAGACTAGGTCCTTGATTTCGCGGATAATAACCAAATGTGACTGATGTAGTCTTAATTTTAGAATAATATTTAGCTTTTAAGTTCCAAATGTGTAAGATAAAATACATTGCTAATGTTTTTATGATGCAGTTTTATTTGGCCTATCAAGCTTTAAGGTGACCCAGAAATCGATTTTAATCCAGCAACGGATAACATTACCCTTCTGGTAATGTTTTATCTTCGATTTCTAAACTATTATTCTTTATTAGCCAATGACACACGATAATTTAGGCGTTAACGATAGCAGAACAAAGAATGCTTGCAATTTGGTTAGGGGGACAGATTTCAAAAGATCTGAGATAGAGAGAGAGATAGAAGATACAATGTTTTGTCATTACAAACCTACTACAGTATCTTTGTTTGAGCTGAACAGTTTTGTTTTCGGGTATGATTCACACAACTTCTATCACCAATTAAATCTATTAATTAGATGATGAAAGTTGATGAAAAATATAAGCTTTGTCGATAAAAATAACAATCTATTTGGTTTAATAATTATCACTACAGTTTCAATATCTAAAAAGTACAATATGATGATGAAAATGATGAAAATTAGAATGTTTATGGCAAAGGGGTAACCTGGCAAGGGGGTAACGCAATGGTAGATGACGTTTGCCTTTTCTGCAGTTTAAGATATATAAGTATGTTTCTAGCTTTTATGTAAGCTGTCTATTCAGCCCTTCGTTCGTCAAAGAGTACCAAACACTTAACGAATAACCACTCATAATTGTTTGTATGTTTCTAATAATAGAAAGGAGGATGAATAAATAATTTTCCAGTATTTACTTACACAAGGATTTTTGTATGAATCATAATGAAACACGTAGTATCTACTGCACGATTATCATCTTAAAAACTCTTGTTACAAAGTACAATATTCAATAACACACAAGTATTTATTATTCGTGTATACATTTTCGTGTATACCCAAATTTAATGCATAGGTTCACATGTTAAATAAACAGATGACCAACTAACTTGTTACTGCTGGTTTCGTACGTGCTTCTGGCACTTGACACAGCATACATTCGAAGATGATCTACAATATATCTATACTACTATCTACAATAGGTCTATCTTCAATGTCTATTTATTTTACGAAATAGGGTTCAAAGTAGTGTTACCTCATGGTGATGATTTCTGCAGTCCATGGACAATTAAGAATCTTAGGACTTTCAGATAAATAAATTAATACTAAAAGGAGAGATTGTGGGTACCAGTAATGGGGGATATGTTTCCAAATTTTGATAAACATGAACATCTAAAATATCGCTTGTGTATTCAGTGTTTTCTTCTATAACATATTTCCACTAAATTATTTATGAATCATTCAGGTACGGCGAATGGTTCGACTCGAAAGTACCTCAGCCCTAAAAACGTCCGCTTTCAATAGATAATAATATGTTAGTCCTAAAAATATTCTATTAGCGTAACCTCGCCCACAATAGCATCATTATTTTTACACCTCACGTTTCCGAAATAACCTGTAAAGCGGCTTCTATAGACCAAAAGCTATAAAAATTCTAATACATGAAATACAATAGAATTCTTAGATTTAGAACTTGCATATTTTCTCATGGATAGTATTGTACAGGACTTTAAGGACCTGTTTCACCGGTTACAGATAAGTACCGGATAACTTATCTAACAGATAATTTTATGTGTATTCTATAAAAATTGTATCATACTGTGGAGTACATTTAGAGCGGCCTATGTTCAGCAGTGAACTGCGACAGGCTGATGATGGTAGTGAGAAAAACATTTTTTTTTATTTTTCAGAAATGTAGAAAATATTTACAAAAAAATGTGTCAGTACGAAATTGGCCGGGTCTGCTAGAAAAACTTATAACTTTATCGCTCATAAACTCAAAAATGAGCATGGGCAAAAATTTAAACCTTAGAATTTTTCTATTCTTTATATTATTACTAGCTGACCCACGGAACCTCGTTTGCGTCACTTATTGCCCGTAGCGTGATATTTTTACCCCGCTGTTAAAACATTCTCCATTGGTGCTCCGCTCCTATTGGTCTTAGCGTGACAATATATAGCCTATAGCCTTCTTTGATAAATGTACTATCCGAAACTGAAAGAATTTTTCAAATCGGACCAGCAGTTCTTGAGATTAGCGCGTTTAAACAAACAAGCAAACTCTTCAGCTTTATTTATTAGTATAGATTACTACCTGTAGAGCCACGCTGATTTCGCATGAACGGGCTGGCTCGACCAGGGCGGTACAACCCTCGTATAGAATATCAACCTTAAATGACAGCATTCGTGCTTTCGTGTTTCGTTGGAGAGTGCAAGACCAGAGGCCCAATGATGTAAAAGTATATTTGCCTTGTAAATATTCATTTATTTACAAGGCAGAGTAAAGTCATTTTGGCAGGCTTATATATAAAAATATATATTTTCTATAATCCACCTAAGTGAATTATGCGGATTAACCACGATTAAAAGAATCTTGCGTTTACCAGTACGAGTTTTTTTGTATTTGTAGTTCAAAGTGCCCAAAAGCTGTTAATGACCAGATTTAATACATTCTACTAATATAATGAGTTTTTCTTGCTACCATACCGTTTCTTTTCTTTAGTTGTGAAGAAAATATACATTTTAAAACTATATTTGTAATATCAATACACCTAGTGACTTCAGCCAAAGACCGCAAGCAAATAGACGTTCGATAAATTAGTTTTTTCCACAAAATTGGGCATCAATGGACTCAAGTTCTTTTTATTTTTCTATCTGCAATATAAATCTAAATGAGTTTTGAAGGTGAATCTCTTTGAATAATAGAAAAACGAAAAATACCTTTAGGGATTTAAATTTACGATCACATTCCAATAAAACATTCTAATAGAATAGTGAAATTGTCTGTTAGTGAATTCTGATTAAATGTCTGACTAGACAGAGATCAATGTTTTCAGCCATATTCATTCATCGCCATGATTTAAGCAAGCAAATAAATAAGTCATAGGATTTGTCATGTTTTAACTAGAGATTTGTGCATTTAGATACAAGCAGCCACGTACAAGTAATACCATATAGACTATATTATACTTACCTGCGTTTTGTTTTCTGAGAAAACAAAGCAAAAAAAAAGCCTGGAAAAACACATATTAAACAAGGTTATGAGTATACGACGGATTTTCAAGCGCTTCCAGCACTATTGTGTTAATTGTATTATAGTATTAAAATAATTGTAGATGAACCGTTTTTTACACAAAATTATACAATAATTAAACTACAATATTAGCTCGTTTTCGGCTTTACTAGGATATATATATAGATATTTAAAAAAACAAGTGCATTACTAATGCGAATAGATCAGATTTACGCCTAATCTAAATAAGAGGTATCGGAAGCACCTACGTGGTTAATGTACGTAATACGGTTACGAAATATTTTTTTCTAGTTCTGTATATTATGATGGTTCTGAACACAATTTAGCAAAATCTATTAATTAACTTACAGTTGCATTAGGGTCTACTGTAGCCTACAATAATTTGGATCCGAACGTACAGTGGATCCAGAACAATCAGGTATGTTATACAATAACAGCATACTTATCGTGTTACAAAATATAATTAGATTTCATACCCTTCGTTTTCTTAGACACTCACATTAAAGAGACGGTATAACGTAAGTACTTAAATAATTTGTTAAATTATTAAATCACATACCTCAGCAGCAATATAAGCTGGTATCACCGACAACAACAGTCTTTCTTGTTGCTCCTTCTCACACTCCAGCTTCACTCGCTGTTCGAGGCAAGTCCTCGTGCCGGCGAAGGTATTCCTGTGAGCCCTTTCGGTCAAAGCTCGATAGTAGATGCCGATACCACTTGCTGAGAGTAAGAGAGTCAGCTCGCAGATCAACTGTTGAAGACAAAGAATTTTAAGGTTCAACTTCTTTCTAGCCTCTATTAATAATAATAATAGTCAACAAACATCATGACCAACTACAGATCTTAATAGTCCTGGTACTCGACATAAGTCTCTCGTTAAAAGGAGATAACAAACATAATAAATAATTTAAAATATTATCATAACCAAAGCCACAAAAGATAGTCATTACTATTTATATAAATTTTCACTACTATACTCTCTCTACGTATTATTTTAAGAATGTAGTAGAAAATATTAAATATATTTATTAATTTCCCAATTAATTTTACTGAGTCAGTAATCAACTATGTAGCGACTCCAGACTTTGAAAATTTCAGATACCTCAATCTGACCCGGATTCATTGCTTTCGGAACAAACAACAAAAACTTGAATGTCATGTGAAGACAATGATTGATTAATATAATTATTCCCGTAATAAAATAAAATAAGTTACGTTTGTTCACGTTTTTTCAGGCTAATATATGTTTTCTCTGCCACCGAATAGGTAGTAGAGCCACGCTGATTTCAGCACGACCCGTCTCAACAGAGACGGTACTACCCTCGCCTCGCACAGAAAATCACCGTAAAATAACAGCTATCGTGCTGTCGTATTTCGTGGGTAAGTGCGAAACCGGAGGCTCAATGATGTAGAAGCATCACTAGGCCGCCATGTTGTGGGTCGATCACTAGGTCGTCATTACCCTCGCACATTATCTATCAAGGTCAAAGCCATTAATAGGCATTACGTTTTGTTTTTCAGAACTTTCATTATTCGTACACATACCTGACAATTCAATTATAATTTGCAATTTATGCTTTCAGTTGGGGTTTAAGCGAAACATTTACATGATTCTTCATAATGGTAATGGAACTGTAATCTTAATTTCATAACTACTACCTATTTTTTATGATGCAGCAACAATTATTATTTTTATGATGGTCGCCATGCTGCATTGTGACCCACACTATAGCTGCCTAAGCTTTAGGGATCGTATTTTTTCCAAATTTGAATGGGACGTTTGTGATAAATAATTGTAGTAAAAGTTTTATTTATTGTAAGTAAATATTTTACACGTTAAACTTTAAGAAATACTATCTGTGTACCTACATGAACACAAACTGGTGAGCCAAAAAAAACCAATCAAATTGAGAACCTCTTCCTTTTGGAAGTCAAGACCAAGACTACTATAAACGCTGTCAGAAGTATGCACAACGGTGAAAGATAAATTCTAGAGAAATATACACTTTTTATAAATATTGCAACGGTTGAGGCATCTTTCGGATGTAAAGTATGTCTATGTCCATATTTTTAGATTTGATTTATAGGAAGGTGGGCTATTTACTGGAAAGTGTCTTATTTTATCTTACATCTGCATGTAAAAGGCCGCTCAAATACGATAGGTGGGTAAAATGTAGGAGAAGTTTTTTTCTATACTTATATATCTATACTAATATTATAAAGCTGACGAGTTTGTTTGTTTGTTTGAACGCGTTAATCTCAAGAAATATGGGCTGATTTAAAAAATCTTTCAGTGATAGTTAGCCCATTTATCGAGTAAGGCTATAGGCTATATATCATTACGCTAAGACCTACAGGAGCGGAGCACCAATGAAAAATAAAACAACAAAAACGGGGAAAATTATCACACTACTGGCAATAGAAGACGCAAACGACGTTGCGTGGGTCGGCTAGTAAATTCTAAGAGCCAGACTTTGTGAGGTTGTAGGGGGCAATCTCTAGATTTTCATAACCGATTTTGTAAATTAACCCAAAAAGTATGGAGGTTTGTCATTTTTTGCGGAAATAATCACGCGAGTGAAGTTGCAGGTAAAAACTAGTATGAAATATAGGGCAAATGATCGAAACGACGTTCTTCATCAGTCACCACGCAGACTCTTAATTCTTCACAACACGGATCGTTAGGTTACCGGAGCTTAAACGCAATAAATGAGGAGACCTCACTCACATAAAACATCAGAGGCTACTTTGAATATGACTGTACTTTGAATGTAGTATCACAAGAATGTTGTGTTTTGCAAATGTGATCTTCTTCCACAATACATGTCGGTAATCGCGGTAAATAGTAGCCTGTGTGTTGTTCATATGTGTAAGTTCTACTACTACTTACAGTAAACTCATGAACTCACACACTCAAAAACTACTCAACGAATTTAGATGAAACTAGCTTCGCCCCGCAGTGTAACCAGCAGTTATTGTCGTACCACGGGTAACGTCGCGGGCAAAGCGGTCCAGCCGTTTCAGTGATTATCCAGAACAGACAGACAGAGACAAAAATTGCAAAAAAAATATTTTGATAATATATCGTATGTGTACACGTAGGCATTTATTAAAAAACGGTTATTTTAATATTACAAACAGACACTGCAATTTTTTTTGTATGTTTATATGTATGTGTAGATTACTTATAATTTCATTTAAATACGTTCAGTAGTTTTTGAGTGAAAAATTAACAAACATCCAACCTCAAATACTGACTTGTATGCGTCAATATACCTAATATTAGTGGGATAGGATATGGTGTTAGAAAAAAAGGGAGTTCATTAAAAATAATTTATGTCAGCTTCCTACATGATAATAAACGTTAATATGTGACTCACGAACCTCAAGCCGGAGGCTTCGTAATGTAACATGCTTTCATATCCTAACATTCTCTTGTAAATAAACATGTCACAGAAGCCTTTATAATTAATTAACATTAAATAATTTTAATGAACATGCAAATATAAGAATATTTTTTTAAATATATAAATGTATAAAGCAAACATACAAATATTTCAATAATTAGATTCATCGGCTCAAACAGCACAATGATGTAATATTAGATACTAGTTGTTGCCCGCGGCCCCGCCCGCGTGTATGTCGGTTACCGCGGCAAATAATAGATAGCCTGTGTGTTATTCTGATGTATAAGCTATATTACTGTAAATTTTAATCCAAATCCGTTTAGTACTTTTTGCGTGAAAGAGTAACAAACATCCATTCATACTTACAAACTTTCGTGTTTATAATATTAAAGTAGGATTTAACTTTTCCTCTATTCGATATTTTGATTAATTGTTGAGTTTTTGCTGAAAATTTTCAAAGACTATTTTTCATCTCGAAGTGTCGCTTATCATAGTGATTCTTGAAACTGATGAAACTTTTGGCAACCGATTTAATTAAAAGAAATACTAAATGTTAAGTAATGTAGTCCAAAATACTTATGAGAGAAAAAGGCAACACCAAATTTGTTGAGCTACTTCTAAGATTAGCGTGCACAAATAAAAATACAAACGAAGAAAAATTCTAAACATTGTTGTTTGAAGTCCTGTTACTTTACTAAGGACCCCCTTCATTTGTTTTTCGTCAATATCCTTATCAATGTCTTAAATTTTACAATATGTAAAGATGAATATAAAAAACGTCGTGTGGTGTCATGGGACACCAGATAGGAACGAAGTTCCTTATCATAAAATGTAATAACACATGCAAGTTGCTGATGCCGGCTAGGGTATGCAGATGGCGCTATACATTTTTTTAAATCTTACGCTTATTTTATTTAACGTTACGGACGTTTTTTGCCAGCTAAGGTACCGTCTGCAACGCCCCGTAAGGAACTTTGCTCCAATGCGTTGAAAACAGACAAATGAATAACTGACTATAAATTAACCACTTTCAAAAGTATTTTCTTTCTGCATTAACATTAATCTTGTCTATGCGCTAAGCATAGACAAGATTAATGTTATGATTTAAAGTCCCCGAATTCCTACATAGAAGAACCTCTCGCTTTTAGAAAAGAAATCGTAAAAGCTATAATTTTGCTAACAAACTTCGTTTTGAAACGTTTTTCTAATCCTTTGTTCCACACACCACACCACAAAATCATTTACAAGCCTATTAATAATCGAATCACGTACACACAAAAACATTCCTTTCTTTAAGTCTAGACTAAACTTTATCAATAGAAGTAATAACTTTCTGAAACCTTCGAAATCTGTCAAAGACAATATATGTTAAGTTTTCTAATAATATCTAAACATATAGTATCTTTTGTGAACATTTATTACATTTACACATCTTCACCGATTTCGTGTGGTTGGTATACCTCGTTTAAGTAATTCAATAAAAACAAATACTGAATTATTAATTAGTCGAGTTCGTTAAATATACGAGTAATAATTACGTAAAGTATTTAGACAACAAAATTCAATGTTAATATTTCGTTTTGAGTTTTTGTAAGTAATTAAAATAATTGAGGTTTTAGGACTATGTTTGACATTGGCATTATATGTAGCGACACAGGCTATCATCATCATCAGTCCACTGTTGGAAATACTCCTCTACTAATAACTCTAAAAAAATAGCCTTTATCCACAATCTTAAACATGAATAACATGCAGTAAGTATAATGGTAATTATGTATTAATATACTAAGTTACATTTTACTTATAATAACAAAATGTAATATCTATTATACTAATCTGTCAAGAAAGTACCGAGATGACGCGAGTTCCAGGATTTTTGTTTATCCTAAAAGTGATTAACGCGCTTAAAAAAGTTTTCACTTTCAACCAAACTATTCAAAATAGATAATATTAAAACACCCCATAAACATTGACACAACATACAATAACACACAACTAGAAACCGTAGATACATTGAAATTACTAGGGTAATAGACGACGAAGAGACTGCGCCGGACCATGAGCCTAGAACGCTACGGCGGAACGCACATGCGCAAGCTCTTCGGTCTTGGCAGGCACGGCTTGAAATACAGGGCAGTGCTAACTAACGCGCTGTCGGTGCCGTTCTGCCGAGCTTCGAAGCTGGGATAGGGAGGATCGGTAGGTGACACCCTACCGATTGAGTCAGATACTTACCGGGCACGGTTGCTTCGGTGAGTATCTAAGCCGAATAGGAATGCCACCACTGTGGGTCTGAACCGCACACATTGGAGGACTGCCCTGCGTGGAAGTCCGAGCGTCGAGTCCTGGTCGGACAGATTGAACGAAACCTCTCGCCGCCAGTTATGGGAAGCCGCGGTCTGTTTCTGTGAGGATGTTATGCTCCAAAAGGAATCCGCAGAGCGTGATCGGGAAAGGTCCGATCCGTCCGGTCCGGTAGGGACGTCGCCTAAGGGTCGCAGGTCTGTAAAACCCGGGGCAGGTGATACACAGGGATATCGTCTAAGGCGGGCCGGTATTCAGCCACCTACTGTGTAGAAGGGTGTGAGGCGTGACAACGTCCCGTTCTAGGGGTGACTCTAGTCACCCCGGGATGAACCTCAATCGTGAGGTACGGCAGAGCAAACTCCAGAAGCCCCCGATGCGTTCCTAGGCCCCACAGGGTGTAATGTGTAGACCGGTCCTCTGGGAGTTCCACCCACGCTCTTCGTGTCCCCACGAAGGATTAAGTGTGAGAAGCATTCCCCGCGTTAAAAATAAAGGTATAAGGTAGGTATAAAAAAGACACACATATTAGTTGGAAGGCACATATTAATCTTATTAAAAATAAAGTAACTCAATTAACATACGCTTTATTTCAGCTTATATAGGCATAGACTTATTCTAAACGTAAACATCCATGTTATGTTCTTGCGAAATTTAAAATCCCCTAAATTATGAAATGGAACCAGGCTAATAGTCATGGCTTTACATAGAAATATGGTGGAAGTCACATTTTTAACTGGGTGTGCTCAAGAAGACACTGTCTGTTCTTCTGTTTCAACTGATCTTCTGTTTCAATTAAAATGACTGCAGTTACCCCTCAAAATTTACTTTGCGATGACAATAAACAACTTTTGGGATAGATTTAACAGAAAACAGCTTCTCTCATGGCCAGTTCTACATAATTTGCTCACGAGTAAGTCCAGTACTTTACTTTAATACGTTACGTTACGTTACGTACATAACTTTAGTGGTTTTGGTATCTGGATTAGTAAAAAATTGTGTATTGTATAAAGACGTTATTTACTATCTTTGACATTCATTCCTTCACTTTAAATCAAACCTAACGCGAGCGAAGCCGCGAGTAAAAGCCAGTATAATATAAATAAAAAAATATGATAGATATTTATCTTAATTGGTGTCGGTTTCGAGATTGTGTTGTCTTCCGACATAAGCCTCCCCTAATTTTTGCCATAGCTTTCGATCTGGTGTCTTTGCCTGACCTCTGTACTTACTACTTAAATTACTATGTTGATCCTATAAAAATTCATTAGATTTAAAAATATATATCTTATAGAACAAGGAAATAAATTTAAGAAAAAGTAGGTAGCGCCTGTAATAAAGTTGAGAGCAATTCGTACAATTAGCAAACGGAGAGTTGTTGCTTATCTCAAACTGTCAGGCGCTTTCAACGTCGACTATAAAAAGAACGTGTTACCTTGGCACTACGCTCCAGTGAAATGAATAGATGAATGAAACAATACGAGTAACTTACTACCTTTTGTGAAATTCAAGTTCTATAGGAATGAATCAGGTATTTCCGATATGGGGAAACTGCTTTGTAGGTACTTAGCCCGATATTGATTTTTTTAAACTAAGTAGATATATTTCTAAAGTACCCTTATTCTAAGATGCTTAAATATCATGCAAATAAAATTCTTAAAAGATCAACAATTGTAAGAGAGAAAGTAAGCGTTAAAAACTTTCAACAATCAACATTGCGGTGGCGGTGACCTCAACAAAGAAATTTTGAAGCCTTTTTCGACTTCAAAATTACGATACCAATATAACTGAAAGACTGTCTGTTTATCTCTGATCCTATCTCATTATATATGCGCCACTATCCTAAACTATGCTACAGATATCGACGCTATTTTCTAAGTTTTCAGTATCAATTAGTTAGTTCCAACATATTGCAAACATATCGCTGGAAAAAATATATGTGGCTTACACGGGCTAATTCCCAAGAGGTACTTAAAAATGACGTATTTACAACCTTGCGACGTAACAACCCTGCCCATCGCTAATAACATAATTAAAACATAAAACAACTCCTAATAATGTATAAACACACTAAATCCTCAGGGGGAAAACATTAATATGTTTAGGCCTAAGGTAAATATACAAACGTCACGGGTGGGTACGTGCGTTATACGTTTTATTCTACGCTTGCTATAATAGGGACTTTTGTTATAATATAAAATAATGTATTGACCAAATACGAAACAACGTCATTGGCTATGCAATTACACAAAGTCGTTAGCCACGAATACAATGGCGGTCGATATGACGTTTGACACATTAAAAGTTGAATGTAAAACTGTAGATAGTAGGGTAGATTTTTATATAACAACATTATCTTATATATAAAATTCTCGTGTCACAGTTTTCGATCCCATACTCCTCCGAAACGGCTTGACCGATTCTCATGAAATTTTGTGAGCATATTGAGTAGGTCTGAGAATCGACCAACATCTATTTTTCATCCCCCTAAATGGTAAGGGTGACCCATCCTTAAAAAAAAATTATGGCAAAACGACGTTTGCCGGGGCAGCTAGTTATTAATATAATTTGACTGCACGGTTCGCCTAGTGGTTTATTGCGGTCGCAACTCCACTTTTTACTGCGGTGAGTGATGTGGGTCCAAATCCCGCACATGACAACACTTTGAGTGATCCACAAAGTGTTGTTTTGAGTCTGGGTGTTCTTTTTGTACGTTTCATGTATGTTTGTAAAGTCCCTCGCAACACAGGATATATATTCCTAATGCGGGAGTTGTCTGTTTAATAAGAAAAATCCTTATCTTATCGGACCTTATCTATTACGGACACAAAATTAAGACTAACAACAAATTGTGGATTCTGCAAAATGTTATCCCATGTAGCATTCGAACTCACAACACTCAGCCCAGAAGGAACCGGCGAGTCGAACCTTTAAACCACTTTGCCATACGTGTAGTCATAGATATTTCCAGGCAATGAGGCTCTTCGGTACCTTCTAAATACACATTAAATAATAAATGATAATGCCATAGGTCCCTTACCTGCTGATAAAAATGTGAATCTAAACCGTCGTCACGTCTAGCGCCTAGAGCCAGGCCCGTGTAGGACACCGTCAGCACGGTCGCCATGCCTAGAGATATAGTTCGCGCAATAGGCATCATTGTGTGCACCATCTGCGAAAGAAAATATTAATTTCTTAGTAATTCCAGAACAGGAAAGTTTTTAAAAAACTATAACATGACTTAATTTAAAAAAAGGCTATGTTCACCAGGCCATTTTTCCGAATCAACTAACACCTGATATATTAGAGTCGGTTGATTACTTTCTGCGCTACAGTGGAATATAAAAACATACATATTATACATAGACTGCCAAAATATTACATTTGGCCGTAATCGGGTGAAAAAAAAAACCCTTAAATCTTTTCATCCATACTGGTAACCAATGCTGTCGGTAGGGATGCATTTTTTTTTTTTTTTTTTATATTTGGCCCTGCCAAAATGACTCTACTCTGCCTGATGGAAAGCATGAGCAGAATCCAAGAGTGGTGGTCACCATACTGCGAATGCAGACAATGCAACAATGCAGCATGGCGACCCACACCATGGCGGGCTAGTGATGCTTTTGCATCATTGGGCCTCCGGTCTCACACTCACCAACGAATCACGACAGCATGATCGCTGTCATTTTACGTTGATTTTCTGTGCGAGGGTAGTACCGCCCCGGTCGAGCCGGCCCGTTCGTGCTGAAATCAGCGTGGCTCTACTACCTTGAGCATTGCATGTACTAGAAGATACCATATGTCCCGATCAGTGGGGGATAATTAAAAAAAGGTTACAATTATTCCCACTATACCCGTAGGGATTTAGGCACGCGGCAGCGTGTCAAGCAAAGGAGCTGGCTAGCCAGCGCTGAGTGTAATATTAAACGAACCACTTGGTGCCTTTTTTGACCCTTTTATAACTCAAAACCGCTCTAACGTAAACACATAAAACTACGTGTGCTTAATTATATCCATAAGGAGATCTAGAAGCTCAAATTTCATGTAGCTGACGCATGAGGCCAAGTCAAATCTAATCTACTTTAAGATCACACATTTTTAAATAACAGCAATTGTTATAACTATCCAATAAAGCAAAGAAATAGAGTTTAATACTTATAAATACATATTTAGATTTTCCATAGAACTTGGCACTCATTTAGATCTCCATTATTTTTACGGCGAAGTCTACAGCCAAGTATAATTTTTGTACTGAACTTGACTCTTCTTTTTTACATTCATGTTTTTGGTGGGATTAATATAAATAAACAGACCATGTTGTACACATTAAGTAGATTTTGACGTTGCAGGTTTCTCTTCATCATCGAAAAAAGTATGCCTAAGAAGTTATTTTGTTCGATTTTTATTATCAAGACTACAAACAAAGTTCCAATTTTAATCACAAGCGCTTCTGTTAATTCCTTAACACAAAGAAAGTAATCAGACTTTTATTTAGTTAAGGGATAAAAGTTCTTATTTATTCTCGAGACGTGTGCCACCCACAGAACTTAGCAGCAACTGTAATTGAAAAAAAGTAATTTTTAACTTTGCACCTTCAACTGTTTCAATTCTTTTTATTGACCCTTTCAATTTAATCAATGGTTTGTTCACTGTTAGCGCTACATTAAAATTAGACAGTTCCTTCTGAAAATCGAAAAAATGACTTAGATCTTAGATAGATGAAGTATATCAGATAAGGCATTAAGTTTAAGTCGAATATGAAGGCCTAGTTTTATTTCAATTCTGCTTAGTAAGCAAAACCCCAATAAAAAATCTAGTAAAAATTAACTATATATCTAAAAAAAATCTATGGTTACATAACATATTTACAAAAGTAAATGGCGTGTGAATAAAGAGTAATAAGGGTAAACGAATGCGTGTTTTAAATAAATAAATATTTCGGACATCTTACACATAACGCCATCTTGCAAGCTATCTCCAAGATAAGCAGAGCTTGTGGTATGGGTACTAGACAACTCATATAAATACATATATACTTTTTTATTGTAAATACATATCTATATAGAATACACTGAAACAAATATTTGAAGCTCATACAAACATTTGGTACGACCCGGGAATTGAATCCGAGACCTCAAGCACAGCAGTCGCATGCGCCACAGAGGGAGTCAAATTCCAAAAAAATGTGTGCATTTAAACTGATTTGAACATAGAACAGATCGATTGTCGGGACTGAGAATGAATATATTTCCTTTCCTAGAAAGAAATGGCAATTGAAAATTACAACGATATTTATTACTTCATTCACTAAAACTGGTCTACTCTTCACTCAAATCGTATTGTGCTAAATTTAGATTTCTGTGGAAAATAACATATTTGTCACTTTAAAATAAAATACTGGCAAAAAATCAGAAAATCCATAGCGTTACATGTAATGATGATATTTATATCAACGTTTACCATATCAGAGGAAATTGGATTTTATATTAACGGCATTTCCAATATGTAAAGGTTATGCTGACAAAATGTATAATACCGGGTTGTTGATATACGAAACTCATAAACATATGAGTTTCGTGTCGGCTTTTGGAGAACGCATTTATATCAGCAACTAGACGAGATTTTGGTAAGTAGTGCCCATAACAGTAATGGTAACTGATAATTATCTTGAGAATATCCACGTTCTGGAGATATCTAATACACGACCTCGTCGAACGACACGAACACTTTGTGTACCTCAAACGATGTAAATACCTACAAATAATTAGTAGTACATTTTTGATCCGAGTGCTAATCCTCCGTGTGCTAATCCTCCGAGTGCTTTGAGTGTTATTTTTTTTTGTATGTATGGCCTACCAAAATGACTCTACTCTGTCCGATGGAAAGCATAATCAGAGTCCAAGAATGGTGGTCACCATATTCATTGCTCGTACAGACAATGCAACAAAGTAGCATGGTGACCCACACTATAGCGGCCTAGTAATGCTTCTGCATCATTGGGCCTCCGGTCTCACACTCACTAACGAAACACGACAGCATGAACACTCTGATCTTCTGAAATTACCGCCCCGTTCAAGCCGGCCCGTTCGTGCTGAAATCAGCGTCACTCTACTACCCGGAAAAGTTTAAGCAACTAGCTAACCAACTGATAGACGCTTATCGTGAAAAAGCCAAAAGGCTGGCCTGTTTCTCGTACAAAGAACGAGGATTGGCATTCAACATCAGTCGACACTGCAAGTCTTTTGGGAACGCTACCAGAAGGCGTTTTGACGCTTTTAAGTTGATGTTGCACATGCTGACGTCACAAAACTTCTTTGGCCGCGTTGAGCTCTTTTTGGTAGAGGAAAAACTAACTAGCCCGCGTCACCGACATGATGATTCAATTAAACATTATGAAATTTTTAAATTTACAAATTAATTTTACAAAAAACATTCTAAGTTATGAATTTTCACTTCTATCGGCGGTCTTTATGACTGCCAATTTTTTTACCCGACTACGGCAAAGCCAAAGGAGGGTTATGATTTTGACAGGCTATGTATGTATGTATGTATGTGTGTATGCATGTATGTATATATATATATATATATATATATATATTCAAAAATATATATATTATTAGCATTTTCTCGTGACTTTGTCCGTATTTATTCGATAATTGTGATATTTCTATAGTACCTATTTAAAATATACTTTGCAAAGACATTAATATTATAGAGGCACCAAAACATTTTAAATATAAAAATAAGTAAAAACTAAAACCCAACTACGACAAAAACGACGCTGAAAAAGCTTGAAACAAGTTTCAAAAGCCGTAGTCACGCGTTGTTAAAGTGTTATGAACTGTGCTACATTACTAAGTTTCAAAAATTGTAGTTCTTGACCTTGTTTGAACTATTGATTACATTCTTCAAAACAACCGAATAAGCAAATGCCCTTTTCCACCAATGTTTTCCCTTCTTACATTCACATCTAATTCTTAAAGTACCCGGTTGTCTTCTCCTTTATAAAGTAGGATATTAACATTACAGTTAGCAATATGTGTGCGGATAACACCGCCACAGGGGTTAGAAGCGTCAGTGTAAATGTATCCATAAAGTAATAAATATAACACGAGATCTCCCTACAGTTCAATTTCGACAAATTACATTAATGTGTTTTTATTATTGAAATAACCTAATGCAGGGTTAAATGTAGCTGTTGTCGCTAGATTTCACTGAAAACCCGTGTTAAGAGATTATTTGTTTCTTTTACAAAGATAATAAGGGTCAATGGGCAGAATCGTAGTAGTCGTACTAACTCCATAACAAAATTTCCTTGTATGTTCAGGCTCATTTGCTATACCAAAGGTTCATCTTCTACCTTGCCTTTATTATTCCCAAGATTACTTGGGGTCGACTACTAGTTCCGGTTTTACCTGAATATCAATTTTTCCACGGAGCGACTGGCATCGAACCACCGCAACCCTGGGGGTAAACTGAATTCGAAGATTGAACTAGTTGTCAGTATATTTGAGGGCACTGACTTCCCAATAACGATTGCCATAGATGTTCATGACAACCGGGACCGACCGGCCGAACGTGCTCTCCGAGTCACGCGCGGGAAACACCGCCATCTTCCATACTCCGGGCTGCTATTAAGAATTTATTGTAAGAAAAACTCAACAGCAATTCGACCCGGGAATCGAACCCGAGACCTCTTGATCGCAGACCTTTTTTTTTTTTTTTTTTTTTTTTTTTTTTTTTTTTTTTTTTTTTTTAACGTGTGGAAACCCCCTCGGGCCGTCACCCCGCCGGGGTTTGCGGCGGGGCGGTGTGTCGGAATCGAACCGACTAAAACCACACGGTGTGCCACTCTGCGCCTGAGACGGAAGGGATCCGGGAACTGCTGTTATTAACACATCCGGACCCCTCCCAGCGCCTGCCCGCACTGAAGCGGGCACCGTCTGCTGGTAACCTCTCTAATTAGGCGACGTACGGCACACGCGTAACGTCGCCCCCTCGCGGGCGGCCACTAAAGCGGATGGTGGGGAAAACCCATCCCGACCATCCGCGGCCACACTCAGGGCGGCATGAGGCGCTGATAGGCGCGCCTCCGCCGCCCGGTTCGCCGGCGACGGATCGGGTCCGAGTGGATATCATCCTCCCGAGCCTTCTCCGCCGCCTCCTTCTGCGAAATTACGTCTTTTCTTAGGCTGCGACCGCGGTAAAACTGCTGTCGCTACCGGCCATGGAGCATATGACCGCCGGTAGCGACAGATCTCCTCCGATTACTGCAGTGAGGGCCCGACGCTGCGACGCCCATGCAGGGCAAATCGCCAGCGTATGCTGGGCCGAGTCCTCACTGCAGTCGCAGTGGTGGCAGGCGGGACTCAATTCCCTCCTGGCGACCGAGTGCAGGTACTTTCCGAAGCATCCGTGCCCGGAAAGAACCTGCGTCAGTCGGAAGGAAAGGGTCCCGTGCTGCCGCCCTGCCCACTCGCGGATGACCGGCTGGAGGGCCTCCACGGCGGCAAAGCCAGCGCGTGGAGTCTCCAGCCGGAACGACCAGCGAGCCATCGTGGCTCGACGGGCGGCTTCACGCCACTCGCGTACCTCTTCGGGCGGAGGGCGAATGCCTCTCTCCGCCCGGAATTCAGCCACCCGTCGATAAACTTCGGCGAGCACTTCCGCCTCCAAATCCCACGGAGGTGTTCCGGCCAAGGCGCACGCCGCCTCGGTGGACACCGTGCGGTATCCGCGTATGGCTCTGACCGCCAATACCCTCTGAGGCCGCCAGAGGCGGGCCTTATTGAGGGCGGTCAGAGCCGCCACCCACACCGGTGCCCCATACAGCGCCATCGACCGGACCACCCCCGTGTAGAGGTGTCGCGTTGCGACGCTGGCTCCACCCAAATTGGGCAAAAGTCGCCCAAGGGCAGAGGCAGCGTCGACCAGCTTGGGACCAAGCTGTCGGAAGTGCTCGTCGAAGAGCCACCTACCGTCGAGGATCAGGCCCAGATACCTCATCTGGGCCCGAACCGGTACGAGGACCGAGTTGACGACTATGGAGGCGCCGGGGGGCGGCCCACGACGGGGCCCGTGGAACAATAGGGCCTCCGTCTTGTCCAGGGCCACCCGTAAGCCCAGCGCCTCGATGCGCCCGACCACCAGAGAAACACCAATGGTGGCCAGGCGCGCCGCCTCCTGGAAGTTCGCCCCCCGGGCTGTGACCAATGTGTCATCGGCGTAACAAATTACGCCCAGCCCGGAGGGGAGACGACCTCGTAGGACCCAGTCGTATCCCACGTTCCACAGGAGTGGTCCTAGGACAGACCCCTGCGGAACGCCGCACGACATGGGTCGCCGTCTCAAGGCGCCCTCTCGGTCCTCGTACACGACGGTACGCTCCTGCAAATAGTCTGCCACCAGCCGCCTCAGGTACTCTGGCACCCCATGGTATTGGAGTGCTTCCCTGATGCAGCTGAATGGCAGACTATTAAAGGCGTTGGCGATGTCCAGGGACACCGCCAACACCACGCCGCCACAGGTCACTGCCTCTTCGGTCACGGCCCTAAGGCGCATCACGGCATCGACCGTCGAACGTCCTTCTCGGAACCCGAATTGGGCGTCCGACAGGTCGGGGCCCACCTCGCTGAGGTGCCGGACGATGCGGGCAGAGAGTATCCTCTCAAACAACTTGCCCGCCTCGTCCAGCAAAACGATGGGCCTATAGGCCGCGACCAAATCGGCAGGCCGTCCCGGCTTCTTTAGAAGGACCAGCTTCCCGCATTTCCAGCACTCAGGGAAGCGTCCGGACGCCAGGCTAGCGTCCAACACTTCCCTGAGGCGGTCCGACATATGGTCGAGGGCTCGGGCCATCACTCGGGCTGGAACCCCGTCCGGCCCGGGGGCGGTGTTCTTGGAACGGATCCGCAGAACAGCCGCCCCAACCTCCGATTCCCTAACGGGCGGAATATCGCCCCCGTCGTCTCTGACCGGATAGGCCATCGACGGGGGAGCGTGCTCCGTCCGCTGCGGGAAAAGGCCCTCGACCACTTCCTGCAGGAAGCTGGGCTGGAGAGTCTCGGTAAGGGGGGGGCCCGCCGTGCGGAGCTTCTGCCGCACCGCACGATATGGGCGACCCCAGGGGTCACGGTCGAGACTCTCCAGCATCTCCTTTCTCTTTACGTCTTTGGCGCGGCCAATGGCCAGCTTCAGAGTTTTCCGCGTCTCGCGGTACTCCTCATGAAGCTGGTCCCCGCCACCGTCTCCGCGGTGACGTCGCCGGCTACGGGTGTAAGACCTCCGGGCACGAGTACAAGCCGCACGGAGGTCCGCCAACTCCTGGGACCACCAGTAGACCTCCTTCCGAGGAGGCCGACGACCTTGGATGCGGGGCATGGCCGTATCACAAACCTGCGTAATCGCATCGCGAAAACGGCCAGCCCCAACGTCCACGCCGACCTCCGCGGTCGGGGCCTGCGGAGACAGCCAAGAGTGAATAATGGCCGCCTCCTCTAGTAGGTCCCTATCGAGCTTGGCGACAGCCCACCGCGGAAAACGGGAAGAGCGCCGCGCCGTGTGACCCCTACTGGGGCCCTGGGACCGGGAGAGCTCGAATCGGATATAGAGATGATCCGAGAGCGTCTCGACCTCTTCCAGGACACACCAGTTCCTTACTCGTGCGGCAACAGCAGGGGTAGCGAACGAAAGGTCCACTATCGACCCCCCCTGCTGTCGCACGCACGTGTTGGTGGAGCCTCTGTTTAATAAACAGAGGCCCACCGAAGCCGCCCACTCCTCGACGGCCTCGCCCTTGGCGTCCGTCCCGGGGGACCCCCACGCAATGGATTTTGCGTTGAAGTCCCCCAGCACGAGGACGTGCCCAGACGCTAATCGCCGCATCGAGGTCTCCAAGCTGTTAAGGAACACCTCGAAGTCGCTCAGACTCCGGTTGGGGGAGAAGTAGACACCGTAAACGGTGATCCCCCCCCACTCGGCGGCAACATATCCAGAGCCCTTGTCTCTAAGCGACAAGGGCGGGGAATGAGCCGCCGCGGAACCGACGACTGCCACGGAGCCGTCCCGGTCACCCATCCAGTTTGGACGGGGAGGAACGTAGTAGGGCTCCGCGACTACGGCAACACCGATCGACCACTGCGCCATGGTTTGCAGGAAGAGATCCTGCGCCGCGGCGCAGTGGTTGAGGTTCGTCTGGACAAGAAGGTTGGAGACGTGGTCCATTACTGGACCGTCTCTACAACCTCCTCCATGGGCGTCGACGTGGACGCACGATTTACGTCGGAGGCAGCCTGGGTCGTTTGGCTAGCCCCCGACGTTTGCCGAGAAGCGCGGGGAGGCCTGCAGCCCCCCTGCCCCATCTGGTGATTGGCGGGCTTATTGCCCACCGCACACACAGGGCAGTGAGGGGCGGCAGAGCAGTCTGCCGCCTTGTGCCCCGGTCGACCGCAGCGGAAACACAGTCCGCTGCAGTCAAAGCAGCTGTCACACTTGACGCGTGTGTGCCCCGACGCCAGGCATTTATAACACCTCATCGGTCTCGTCGCCAGGACTGTTATCCTGGCACTCACGAAACCGATGAGCAGTCTGCCGGCGTCGCCCAGCAGTTTAGCTGCCACTACTGGACAGCTGACCCACACAGCGCCAAGCCCTCCTGGACCGGGGCGGATGGTGCCGACCCTGATGCTGTCCGCATTGCATCCCGTCCTCTCTCCGATAGCAATGCGGACATCATCGATCGTGACGGAGTCATCCAGGCCTGATATGCGCAGCTCTGCGCACTTGTAGGCCTGGAGATCTTCACACCATCCGTGGCTGCGAAGACTCCCCTCAACTTCTCGGCGAAGGTGTCCGCCGTCTTTGCGCCATCGGCCCCAGGGAACTCGAGAACCCGAGCTCCCGTCTGGGCGAGGCGCAAGCGGACCCCTGACGCTCCAAAATCTGGGGCGAGACTGTCCCGGGCCGTCTTAAAGACGGTTGCGTAGGACAGTCCGCCCCTTGCCGCCTCCGGTGACACCGTGACCACCACAGCCGCGGTCTTCGGCGGCTGCAGTTTCCGCTGCTTCTTCGGAGTGGCCCCTGCCACCGGTGACGACTGCGGGCCAGAGGCCGCCTTTTGGGCAGCCTTCTTGGCCCGCTTCTTGGCCTTCTTAGACCTCTTGGCCCCCCCGACTACCTGCCAACCCTCATTTGATGGGGCAGTAGACGTGGAGGGGCCCGGCAGAGGTGTTGGAGTGGGGAGCGGAGGATACTCCGCTCCTGCCCTCGCCGCCGTCTTGGGCCCCGTCTTCTTCGGCGCAGCCGTCTTGGCCTTTGTAATTCGCTGCTGCGTCTGTCGAGCAGCGGTAAGGCCCGGCGCCGTTGTCGCTGCCGCGTACGACACGCGACCCCCCACCACGGGGAGCGGGGTCGGTGCCGACGCGACTTTCGGCCTCGGCACCGCAAGAGGCGGCCGAAGAATAGGGGCGGGAGGCAGCCTCGCCTCCAGGCCGGCCAGACGACCGTCCACCAGATTCCCCACCGAGGTGAGGATCTGCTGCAGCATCAGCTGCAGGACGGCGTCCGGTACCCCGGGGATGGTAGGGGCTGGCTGGGACGTAGACGGGGCCGGCTGGGAGGCAGACGGAGCCGGCCGGGACGCAGACGGGGCCGGTCTGGATGCAGACGGGGCCGGCCGGAACGAAGACGGGGCCGGCCGGGACGAAGACGGGGCCGTCTGGGATGCAGACGGGGCTGGTTGGGTCGCAGTCGGGGCCGGCCGGGATGTAGACGGCGCCGGGGCCGGAGCCGGCTGGGACGCAGACGGGACAGGGACCCCTCGCCCAGAGCGCTCCGCCCGAAAAACAGCAAATTGGGCGCCGAGTGCGGCCACCTGCTCCGTCAAGTGGTCGTTTGCCGCCTGCAGGCGAGCCACGTCGCCAGCCAGGGTCTCCACGATCTCGGCAACGGCGGAAGAGGAGTCCTTGAGGGCCCTTACAAAAGGGCCCTTTAGGTTTACCGACTTGGTGGCCACCTTGTTTATGATGGCCACCGCGGCATGCGCCCTCTCCTGCAGGGAGCACGGTGTTTGGGGCACTAAGTCCCCCTCCACCGGCACCCCGATTGTGAGGAGGAGACCGGCGATTTCCTCTTCCGCCTGGAGTTCCCCGTCCGCCCGAGCCCGTCTGTAGGATTCCGCCTTGCTAAAGACGGAACCCGAGGGAGCTGACACCGGAGTTCGCGATCGCCCCTTGATCGCAGACCTTATGCTAAGCACTAGACCAATGAGGCAGTCTACCAAATGCTGATAAAGATAATTAACATTCAGAAAAGGTAAAAAAAACTTCATTTATATGCTAAACCTATAACATCACGTATTAAATAAATTCAAATTTAAAGTAAAAAACAGTGTATGTAGTACCCTTGTAGTGGAGTAGCCTGCATGGCAAATTGAATTCCAACGAGAGCGTTCTTTTTCTCTCAGGGCTGTTGTTAGATAAATTGCATCGGCTCATGATTGCGACTGGCGACCGCTTGAGTGGCCGCCGTGTCGGACAGCCTACATCCAACCCTTTTCATTGCAAATGTCAGGTAGGTTCTACAACATTTATTAGTACTTTTGTATTAAACTTTCAGGCAAATATATGAATAATTGTTTTGAAGGTGAAATTGAAGGAAAAAAGGTGACCACTTGGCCACTTTGCCTCATATAGGTTAATCAAGAACACACATCATTATATATACTCGTATATAATAAGTTGAAAATATCTACAATTGTTTCGATAAACGTAAAACGTTTCTTTTAATAAAAATACTACACAATGAGGGGGTATGCAATAAGACATAGTTAAAGTTAATGTGGAGGAGGGTATGCAATAAGACATAGTTAAAGTTTATGTGGAGGAGGGTATGCAATAAGACATAGTTAAAGTTTATATGGAGGAGGAGTATGAAATTAGACACAGTTGAAGTTTATGTGGAGGAGGAGTATAAAATTAGACACAGTTAAAGTTTATGTGGAGGAGGGTATGTAATAAGACATAGTTAAAGTTTATGTGGAGAGGGTATGCAAAAAGACATAGTTAAAGTTTATGTGGAGGAGGGTATGCAATAATACATAGTTAAAGTTTATGTGGAGGAGGGTATGCAATAAGACATAGTTAAAGTTTATGTGGAGGAGGGTATGCAATAAGACACAGTTAAAGTTTATGTGGAGGAGGGTATGCAATAAGACATAGTTAAAGTTTATGTAGAGGAGGGTATGCAATAAGACATAGTTAACGTTTATGTGAAGGAGGGTATGCAATAAGACATAGTTAAAGTTTATGTGGAGGAGGGTATGCAATAAGACACAGTTAAAGTTTATGTGGAGGAGGGTATGCAATAAGACATAGTAAAAGTTTATATGGAGGAGGAGTATGAAATCAGACGCAGTTAAAGTTTATATAGAGGAGGAGTAAAGAAAGCTAAAAAACGGCCACTGGGCAACCACTAGTTTCAGGTAAAAGCTTATGATCTTTCTGTAGACAATGGCAACAAATGGCAAAAATTACTTGCGCTTTCTCACAACTTTACTGAAGGAAGGGTCTTAGCATTATTTTGATTATTTACCCACACAGTTACTGTGCATCTGCATAATTGTTCTGATTACCATATTTTACTCTTGTCCCGTTTAATGAAAGTTTATGTTATAACTTTAAAGGCTTCATCAAAGTAGGACAGACTTGTTTAGAGAAACCCAACCTTAAAGGGTTTAATTAAATTCTTTGTAATGTCCAGTCTTCTTAATTACTTGAATATTTTTTTATAATTACCTCCAGGCCTTGACTTACACAGCCTTGACAGAACAACGTTATGAAGTTCACCTAATTCTGTATTGCGTGACGTGTTTTTAAAATTTTAAATAGACGAATTATTGGGTAATACTAATGACACCTTTTTAGTAGGGAATATTACTAGGTATCTATCTAATACCTTTAATCCAGCAATTCTTGTATATATAATTTGAATATCAGAAACGTCTCCAACGATTTCCTTGAAATTTGATATGCAGAGGGATTCAATGCATATTTCGTATCCGATAAATCAATCTAGTTAGGATTAATTTACAATAAAATACCGAGCAAAGCTGGGTCATCCAGATTCTATTTATAAGCTCCATTTGACTTATTAGATCTAAATAAGTAAGGTTGTCTTCCTTCCTCCTGACCACAAGATACATTTTTGGTCTTAATACGTCTGATATTTTATGCACGGTGTACAAATAAGGAGTTTTTTATGTATGTAGATTCGTCTGAGTTGTATTTTAGAGTAATATGCCTATATAGTTAGGATATAAGCTCTTTAATAGTATGTGAGCATGATGATTATGTTAAACCCTATTCACCCTATATCGAAAAAACATTGAAATGTTTTTTCGTTTTCATATTAATATTATTTCTCATTATTATACCGTCTGTCAGGATGGCGCGGCGCTTTGTATCATGGTCACGAATTAAGTTTTTTTTTTAACAATAGTAGCTTATGTATTAAAAAAGTTTTTAATAAAAGTTATCTTTACACCAAAGTGCTCATGTATTGAATTTTAATGAATTATGCGTTGACACGAATAGAGATTAGTTGAGGTCCAAGGCGAACCGCAACGTGCGATGAAGATTAATGAAAAGGGCCGCAGTATCTGAACGAAATACGGTACGCGGTATTATTTTAGATTAAAACAACGTTTTGGCCCCATATTGATGCACTGGGCAATTTTTTTAGACAAACTGAGTACGAGTGCTCACTTAATATTCTTTTCCAATTTTGATGTGCCAAATCACTTCCAATTAAGATGCATTGGTTAGTTTCACGTTATAAGAACAAATAAAATTTTAATAAAATTAAAAAGCGACTTTAAGAACGATCGAATCTATCGATTTCTCTTAGATGCGATCATCAGATCTTAGTGTCCTTATCATGGTAAAAAGAATCATCAAAATCGGTTCCTCCTTTTTGAAGTCGGTTAAAAAGACATTGGAGTGTCTGTTCGTTATATTAAAATAATATAAAATTTTAACAAAAATAAATTCAAGGTTTGACTCGATTTCTCTTGGATGCCATCATCAGATCTTAGTGTCCTTATCATACCACCGTTGGGATATCTCCTTTCCATTAAAAAAAGAATCGTCAAAATCGGTTCATAAGCGACGAAGTTATCCGCGAACACAGATAAAAAAAATACATATTGAATTGAGAAACCTCCTCCTTTTTTTGAAGTCCGTTAAAAATACTTTTTACTAAATTCATATGCATGTATACACGATACATGTACCGAAAATGTATTTAAAAAAAATGTCTGTCTGTTTGTTCCGGGTAATCTCTGGAACGGTTGGACCGATTTTGACTTACTTAGGCTGCTTTTTTTAGACTAACTTTCCCCCGCGGTTTTACTCGCGGTACGACGATAACCATGGGTAACACCGCGGGGTTCAGCTAGTTGATAATATAAATTAGAAAAATAACTTCGTAATTCTCTGACTTCTATGAAATTTGGGATGGTTATACTTCGAGATTTGAGGAAGGACATCGACTGCTTTTTACCGGGGTGACATATAACGGTGTACATATAAGATATGGTTAGCATGTGACTCTTAAGTTCTTTAGCAGCTAGTTATTCTTACTGTATTATTAACTATTAACTACCAACTATGCGTCTATATCTCTTATTACTTTCGAATAGCCACAAGTAATTGGCTTGCCAAACTGCCTTTACTCTACCTGATGGAAAGCATAAACAGAATCCAAGAGTGGTAGTCACCATACTCATTGCGAATATGCTCCTTCTTTGGGCCTCCGGTCTCGCACTCACCAACAAAACACGAACGACGACAGCATGAACGCTGTCATTTTACGTTGAATTTCTATGCGAGGGTAGTACCGCCCCGGTCAAGCGGGCCCGTTCGTGTTGAAATTAGCGTGGCTCTACTAACTTTATTTTGGCATATGCATGCGTAAGCCATGCAACGCAACGTAACTACGTGTGCGCGTCTACCATGTTCGGCTTCTAATGACCTAAGCTAATGATACCAACTATTTTTTACCATGGGAGAGCTACGATTCGTTATGCATGGGTCTGCTCGACCGGAGTGATACCACTACCTCACAAAAAACCGGTATGAAACAACGCCTGCTCTGTGTTTCACCAAGTGAGTGAGGATACCAGAGGCCCATATACCATTCCCTCCCCCCATTTCTCTCCCCATCCCTCGAAGGCCAGCAACGCACTTGTGACGCCTATGGTATTGCGGGTGTCCAAGAGCGGCGGCAATCGCTTACCATCAGGCGATACATCTGCTTATGTCCCATCGATAACAAAAAAGAAAGAAATCTGACTGCCTCGTTGGTCTTGCGGTTGGCGTATGCGACTGCTGATCGTGAGGTCTCGGGTTCGATTCCCGGGTCGGACCGAATGTTTGTATGATCTACAAATATTTGTTTCGGAGTTTGGGTGTTTTCTATGTATAATATGTATGTATTTACAAAAAAAAAAGTATATATGTATTTGTATCAGTTGTCTAGTACCCATAACACAAGCTTTGCTTAGCTTGGGACTAGATGGCGTTGTGTGATAGGTGTCCGAAATATTTATTTATTTTATTTTTATTAATCTATCTTAGGCTCCCTAAAAAAAGAACCTGAAAATCGACTAGATAGTTTCAAAGTTCAGGTAAGCAACGATGTAACGCGAGAATCATATATTTATACTAGACTTAGATAATGTTTGTAAAGGGCAAGACTACAAAACTGGAGGACTCTTATGAAAGGTTTAATAACAATAGGGAAAGCTCACTTACTCAAGAATGCAAACAAGTGATGGGCTCTTGTCCAAGTCTTAGTTTGAGTTTATATTTGGAAATATTGTAGAGTAAAGTACCTTTATTCAACATTATTTGTGGTTGGTACAATGATTTTTTATAAAATTGAAGTATTTACTTGGAATTTCAAACTACCAGTTTTTCATTTAAATAAAAAAAAAAAAAAAAAAAAAAATTATTCCATATTCAATGTACCTACGAAATTTGGGTGTTTTTATTAAGAACCAAACAGAAATTTAATGCAAATCAAGGTATATGTTTTTTTGTGTGTTCGCAGATAACTTCGTCGTTTATGAACCGATTTTGGTGATTCTTTTCTTAATTGAAAGGACATAATCCCAACGTTGGTACCATGATAAACACACTAAGATATGATGATGGCATCTAAGAGAAATCGGTCGATTTGGTCGTTCTTGAAGTCGGTTATTAATTTTATTAAAATTTTACTTGTTCTTCAATAACCCATAATGTATCACTGCTGGGTTCGGGTCTTTCCTTTGGAGAGGGTTTTTGACCATATTTTGTCTGTATATCTCTAATCACTGGCACAAAACTTATCACATAAGAAGTAGATAACGTAGGCTACTTTTCTTTAGACGCTTTTTCTCGTTCTTTGTCTGTTACCCGCTCAGTAGATAAGGCACCGCCTTGTTCTTGTTGAAGCAGAAAAAAGTAGCGTAGTTCCAAGTAAACACACGCGTTCGCACTAACTATGCTATAAACAACAACTTGTATCTACCTACAATTTTTCCTACCTATCTACCTTTTTTTATTTGATCTGAGGTTACGGCGAAAGAGTATTTATATATTATATCTAATGTGAGAGTTATGTTTAAAAGTAAAACAGACAGGATTTATATTCCTAATGCAGAAGTTATCTTTTTAACATTAACATGTAGTTTCTTCAGTAAGCGCTTGCTCAAATGCTTATACGGTTTTGAAAACGGAATGGAGTCAAATTTTGAACTCTGTGGTGAAACCGTCGAAAACTGTGAACTTTTTGTAATCGCCGGGGCGTTTAGCTCTAAATTAACGTATGAAAACATTTTGAAATAAATAAACATGTGGGAACTATTTAGATTAAAGCGAATAAATTAATTTATGTCTAACAATAGAATATCATAGTGTCAGAGGACATACTAAAACGTTTCACACTTATTACTATAAAAAATGTAAGAAACTCTCAAGACAGAAGTTTGAAAGCTCTTCAACTAATAAAGTTTGATAGCCAACCTCCTTTTTATAGCTAGGAGCGGACTTTACTACGTTAAATGTTACTGAAGTTAATTTTGGCGATACTGCTTTAGCAAAAATGGGCTTACAGCGATCGTTTTTAGTCTTAAATTCTGCAATTAGCCACTTACCAATCTAGCAATTTCATGAATAGCGGAATACAATTTAGTGGAATTAAAAAACAGCTGCGAAATTGACTATATTAGTACCTACCCAGTACCTGGATTACCGAGCTTTGGTCGCTGTTTTTATAATGATAAACTTTTTAAAATGAATCCTAGTAAGACCGATTTATCACCCCCAAAACCCCTACATAGGTATTCAATTTCTAAAAAATCGTTGTAACCGTTTCCGAGATTCAGATTAAGATATACCAACTACCTGAACCCCGCGGTGTTACACGCGATTATTGTTGTACCGCGAGTAACACTCAGTTAGTCTAAAAACGTAGTAGTAGTAGCCTAAGTTACTCTCTGGATCATCAGCTACCTGCCAGTGAAAGTCCCGTCAAAATCGGTCCAGTCGTTCCAGAGGTTACCCGGAACTAACAGACAGATTGACAACCAAAATTTTTTTTAATTACATTTTTTCTATATGTACCGTGTATACATATATATTCATTTAGTTTAAAGCGGTTATTTTAACAGTACAAACAGACACTCCAGTTTTATTTATTTGTATAGAGTATACTCATGGATGACACAATATATTTCGTCAGTGTATATATTAAATTTGCTCGTGAAAGGTATATAATATAGATAGGCGCAAAGTGTTAATATAGAGCAACACGGTAGGGAATAGCTATACCAGCTGTGGCTCTATTAGTATAAGCCCTCTGCCAAATGAGCCCATTCGTATATCTATCTATATATATAAAAGAGTAAGGTGACTGACTGACATACCCAGAGATCAACGCACAGCCCAAACCTGAAATTTTGCATGTACGTTCTTTATATAACGTAAGTGAGCACTAAGAAAGGAATTTTGGAAATTCCACCCCTAAAAGGGTAAATCAGGGGATGAAAGTCTGCGTGAGCGAAGCCGCGTGTAAAAGCTAGTAATATATATATTTAAGGCGACACCACATGGTGATTTTATATCTTACCCATAAACAAACAAACGTAACTCAAGAAGCACAAGTGCGTTATTGTTCTTTGAATGGCTTCTACCTCTCAGATTTGGTTGGATGACGTGGGGCTCCATTTACCTCACTAAAAAGCAACAGCAGTTTATATAAGATCGTGATATTACTCCGATCATGCAGCTTCAAATAGGCCTAAGTACGGCTACCACAAGTGTACACAACAAGACGAGACGGGTTGGTATACGGTATGCTTCAAGTTTTGCTTCTGTTTATTTTGTATTTAGTTCTCTAAAACACCCCGTAGGACACCCATTGGATGATTATGGGCGGTAACACTCTGTATCTTCAATGCGTAATTACACAAACAGGTAAGGCTAAACATGTACTTACCAATATAAGTGCGAATAGTGGTAAGGGCGCATGTTGTCTTGCGTGGTGTGCAGCCAGGAGCGTCCCAGCTCCAAGGCTCAAAGTAACCAGTAGAGATCCGGCCAAAGCTAGTGCTTCCCACTCTGGAGCAACTGGCAATAACGCGAGGCACAACACTATTGATAGCACGAATGTGATCACTGATAGGGATGCTATTGCTTCCGTTTGGGTACCAAGTTCCTGCAACAAACAAATGAGAGATGAGAAAATGTGAGAAATATTTACGCATTCTATTTGCACATACTTTATTGATAAAAAAAAAGGTTTTAAAAGCTATATCCCGATAACATAATAAAAACTAAAACCCAACTACGACAAAAAACGACTCTTAAAAAGTATGAAACAAGTTTCAAAAGCCGTAGTCACACGTTGTTAAAGTCCTATGGACTATGAAACATTCCTAATTATCAAAAGCCGTAGTCCATGTAGTGTAATGTACCATAGTCCACAACACTTTAACAACGCGTGACTACGGCTTTTAAGCGTCGTTTTTTGTCGTAGTTGGGTTTTAGTTTTTACTTTTTTTTATTTAAAATGTTTTGGTGCCTCTATAATACTTATTGTTGTGCAAAGTTTATGTTAAATAGGTACCATAGAAATATCACACTTATCGAATAAATACGGACAAAGTCACGAACAAATGCTAATAATATATGTATTTTTGAAATGTACAAGTAACGCCCTTTCCAATGATACCAAACACGGCATATTTAACTCAAATTATTTTTTTAATACAGTACTTTATGTCGGCTAGAGGGCGCCACATTAGATTCAGTGACACGTCATATAGCCTATAACCAGAAGACGATCATAACGCTTCTAGAGACACCTTATTTGTCCAAATCTAATGAGTAGTTAAGGAGCTGGGAGGGAACAAATGAACATACATACATACATACATACATACATACATACATACATACATACATACATACATACATAGCCTGTCAAAGTCATAACCCTCCTTTGGCTTTGCCGTAGTCGGGTAAAAACTGCTGTACTTGAGGTCTCAGGTTCGATTCCCGCGTCGGACCAAATGTTTGTGTGATCTGCAAATATTTGTTTCAGAGTTTGAGTGTTTTCTATGTTAATTATGTATGTATTTACAAAAAAAGTATATTTGTATTTATATCACTAGTACCCATAGCACAAGCTCTGCTTAGCTAGGGACTAGATGGCGTTGTGTTAGATGTCCGAAATATAAAAAACTTTCGATAACTTTTATATAACCTATATCACCCGGACTTACTTACGACTGTATTGACACCCCATTCATTAATTTATTTTAGGCGCTATGGTTGTACATACAAACATAATATGTGTATACTGCTTAAACATGCTATAACATAATATGTGTAGACTTGAAGATGGTGAACCAATTGTTTAAGAGTAGGTAAAGATACAATGATGAGAGAAACAATACAATTTTAGAATTATTAAAAAAAAACGAACTCACGCTGCCGTACTTTTATCTATACATTTCAAGCGTCTACGTGTTGCCGTTATTGATATCGCAAAACATGGCAAAATAATCACGTTTGTTGTATAGATTAAATATTTATTTTATTCTGTTTTTAGTATTTGTTGTTAGAGCGGTAACAGAAATATATTATCCGTGAATATTGCAACTGTCTAGCTACAGCGGATTCTTAGTTATAGGATAGCGTTTTTACCTTTTGGGTAAGAAACCCAACAAAAAAGACAAGTTCACTAGGACACACACACTTGGAACATACCTGTGTAGTAGAGGACTCCAAAAAACAAGAACGTCCAAAGTTAGAACAACAATTTTTGGATCAAAAAGCTGTCCTATACAGGATTTGAACCAACAACACTTGGTGCAGCAGGAAGTGGCGTGACCGCTTTTCCTCTGGTCTATACGTGCAGTATTTTTGTTAGATTTATAATAATAATATAATAATAATAATAATTTATTTGAAACTCATGTTACAATATTGTGAAAACAGGTACAATGTTTCTAGTCTACTCAAGTTTACAGTTTGGTATCACTTAAAAAATACAATAACTCCAACGACAATGGGCATAGATAGAACTTCCAGCAGGTTGACATTTCGATGCCTAAACTAGGCTCGAAGCCTGTACTATAAGCATCAGCCATCTCCTCCTGATAGAATTATAATAAAAGAACATTACACAGTGTGTTTACATAGATTTTGGAAACTTAGGGTTAATTACTTTCATCTGACTAGCAGCAATGAGTAAGTTAGCTAATAGAAATACAACAATTCACATACTATTCTAGTAGGTATTTTAATAACAGTGTATAGCATATATTTAAATGTGTGAACAAATGTTTGTGGTGTATGTGTATGTGTGTGAGTGTGAGTGTGTGTGTGTGTGTGTGTGTGTGTGTGTGCGCCTGTGCGTGTGTGTGCCTGTGTGTGCGTCTGCGTGTGTGTGCCTGTGTGTGCGTCTGCGTGTGTGTGCCTGTGTGTGTAAATGTGTGTGTCCTTGCATGTGTGTGTGTCGTTTAGGTATCGCATATTAATTCACTACTACCAATAAATTTTCAGTTGCATTGTAATCTTGGGAGTGTAGCCACTCATAGACCGACCCTTTAAAATCATGATAGCTCAGTCTGTGCACCCTCAATGTTTTGTTAATCTTATTATATAAAAACTCACCCAGAAAACTCGGATTTTTTTTTTTTTTTTTTTTTTTTTTTTTTTTATTTAAATAGGGGGCAAACGAGCAGACGTATCACCTGATGGTAAGTGATTACCGCCGCCCATGGACACCCGCAACACCAGAGGCGTCACAGGTGCGTTGCCGGCCTTTTAAGAAGGAGTACGCTCGTTTCTTGAAGGTTTGAAGGTCGTATTGGTCCGGGAATACCGCAGGCGACAGTTCATTCCACAGTTTTGCTGTGCGAGGCAGAAAGTTTCTTGAAAAGCGCACCGTTGTGGACTGCCAACCATCTACATGATGGGGATGAAAGTTTTGTCGCGTAGGACGATGGCGGAAAGAGGCGGCAGGGATCAATCCGAACAATTCCTCGGAGCACTCCCCATAGTAGATGCGGTAGAAGATGCACAGCGAGGCAACATCTCTACGCAGCGCCAAAGAGTCTAGCTGAATTGAAAGTTCTTGGCAGTCGACGATTCGAGCCGCCCTCCGTTGAATGCGATCCAGAGGGAGGAGCTGGTACTGGGGTGCACCCGCCCAAAGATGAGGACAGTATTCCACATGAGGCCGAACCTGCGCTTTATAAAGCATGAGGCGGTGAGCCGGTGTGAAATACTGTCTCGATCTGTTGAGCACGCCAAGCTTCTTTGAGGCCAATTTGGCCTTATCCTCCAAATGGTCACAGAACTGGACTCCACTCGAAATGTCGACTCCAAGTATCTCAATGTTGGCTGAGGCAGATAGGGGAGTGTCTTCAAAGCGAGGACATACGACCCACGGCAGTTTTTTAGCGGTGAACGCGCAAATTTGTGTCTTTGTGGGGTTAAAGTGGACTAAATTGAGTCTACCCCAATTTGAGATCTTTTCCAAGGAGGTCTCAACTTCAGACACAAGTTTGTTTCGACTCTCAATGACGTTTTCCCGAGAAATATTAGCGCGGCCGGTGTAGAGAGCATCGCCCGTGCTGTCATCCGCATAACAATGAATGCCACTAATTTGCAGCATGTCATTGATATGGAGGAGGAACAAAGTAGGCGATAGCACACAGCCTTGCGGGACACCAGCATTCACAGATATGGAGTCAGAGCATTCACCGTCGACTACGACCTTAATGCATCTATCTGCTAGAAAGCTAGTGACCCATTCGCATAATTTCTCGGGAAGCCCATAGGAAGGGAGCTTCGAAAGAAGCGCTTTGTGCCAAACTCGATCGAAGGCCTTCGCGATATCCAAACTAGCTGCCAAGGCTTCCCCCTTAGTCTCAATCGCCTGTGCCCAGCGATGTGTCAGGTATACTAGAAGATCACCAGCTGATCGACCCTTACGGAAACCGTACTGCTGGTCACTGAGCAGATGGTGATCCTCTAGGTACCGCAGGAGTTGATGGTTAATAATGGACTCCATTATTTTCGAGAAGAGGGAAGTTATGGCTATCGGCCTGTAGTTGGATGGATTTGAGCGGTCGCCTTTTTTAGGGATCGGGTGGACCAATGCTGCCTTCCATGATGTCGGGACTACACCAGAAGAGTAGGAGAGCCGAAAAAGACGCGTTAAGACCGGTGCCAACTCTGGAGCGCACATCTTCAACACAATAGGAGGGATTCCATCCGGGCCACTCGACTTATGGATATCAAGGGATAAAAGTGCTAAGCGTACTGAGCGTTGGTGGAACTGGATATCCAGCATACGGCTCTCGCACCGCGGTATGGTAGGTGGCTCCTGTTCCCCATCATCCAAGGTCGAGTTCGACGCAAAGTGTTTTGCCAGAAGATCGGCTTTCTCCTTTGCGTCATAGGTCAACGGGTTATCTCCTATGTGCAGAGGTGGAAAGGATGGCTTACAGAAGTTCCCTTCAATAGCCTTGGCAAGAGACCAGAATGCCCGTGTTCCCGAAGGAAGACGCTCAAGCCTCTCGCCAATCCTAGAGATGTGCTCAGACTTCGCCCTTGCAATGTCTCTTTTGAAGAACCTGGAGGCAAAGTTGTACTTCTTTTTCAGAGCGCTGGTATTTTGATCCCGTACCGCCACCGCGCCAGCCCAGGCTTGGTAAGCCTCCTGCTTCATGCGAGAAGCTTTTCTGGAAGATGGACCAAACCAGGGCCGACACTTGCCACCAATGGGGACCACAGAGGATGGAATGTAAAGGTCCATACCCTGCAGCACAACATCAGCAACAGAATCAGCGGCGGTGTTGGGATTATCCGGCGAGAAGCACAACTGTCTCCAAGGGTAGGACGCAAAGAAGGACCGCATTCCATCCCAATCTGCTAACCTGTAGTGCCACACACGACGGTTGCGTGCAACTCGCGCTCGCGGTGAGCGTGTGATAGGCACTGTACTCCGAACAAGGCAATGGTCTGAGGAGCCAAGTGGGGCGTTAACGAATACGCGGTTACCGTCCGGATGAGAAGTCAGCAGAAGGTCCAACAGTGAAGGATTCTGACCCTCCACATCTGGGACTCGCGTGGGCGTGGTAACCAGTTGTGTCAGGCCATATGCCAGGGCGAAGTCATGAACAGATCTCCCCGCATGATCAGTTTTACTGGAACTGAGCCAGTCGGCGTGGTGGGCATTAAAATCGCCAAGTACGACGATCTCTGCGGAGGGGATCTGCTGCTGCATGAAGTCTGTAGCCATCTGGATGTGCTCAATGAGTCGGTCAGTTTCGGCATCACCGCTATGGGACCTATAGAGGCACGCATTGACGCGAGGGTGGTCGTCGCTGTCTATACGAAGCCATAAGATGGAGAGGTCCCTACCTTCAAGGTTGCTGAGGCGACGAGAGCTGATATCGTCTCTGACGTACACACACACTCCGGCCTTAGTTATGAAGGAGTGTTCAAGTCCGTACCCAGGGTATGTGAGGTAGGATGTGTCCGCTGGAGACGATATCTGCGTCTCTGTCAAAAAGAGCAAGGCTGGCTTTGCTGTCTCGAGGTGGTGATGGACAGCATCCAGATTACTATGCAATCCCCTGATGTTGCAAAAGTCCACGACCAGCGTGGTAGGGGGTGCCATGATCTTACTGCTCTTACCCCGAGCATAATTGAGCGTAGTTTTGCCCCCCCCCAGAATACGAGGGGCAGCCTGGGCATCCCCGCTCAGGCGTGTTGTGTTCTGAGTGCGGACGCCCAGAGAGGGATTCTCCAACGCTAGCGCAGTTGGTACCTTCCTGGGGTAGCATTTGTTTCAACTGCGCCATCATAGGGGGGATTGGGGGGTGGGCCTCCGGTAACCTCACTCACTCGGTGAAACACAGCGAAAGCGCTATTTCACACCGGTTTTCTGTGAGGCCGTGGTATCACTCCGGTCGAGCCGGCCCATTCATGCCGAAGCGTGGCTCTCCCACATTTACATATGATGTTTTAAATTTGTGTGAAAAGAAAACTTTGTGATCCCTACGTTTACTCCTAGCTGATAAGTGTAACATATCCCTATTGACCCTACCGTGGTACCTTAAAAGAAGTCTGAGAATAAACAATTGTCTCACTGTTAGTACTTTACATTCTTTGTACAATAGTTTAGTAGAGTATGTGTACGGATGGTAGTGGCTCACCTTAAGTATGGCTCTTTGAGCTCTTTCTAGAGTGAGCAAGTGTGTCTTCGCCGCCCCTCCCCAAGAATCAATGCAGTATGTTATAAGGCATTCACAGAGGGACTGGTATATCATCTTTAGGAGTTTAGGCTCTGCAATATGACGTAGGTTTTTAAAAATTGCGATTAATTTTCGCATTCTGGTCGATAAAATTTCTATATGTGGTTTAAAAGATAGATTGCGGTCAATTAGAACTCCAAGATATTTAATAGTATCAACTTGCTTGATACTCGGACAGGAACAAGTTACAGAATTTTCTCTAGAACCACATTTATGAGCTTTAATTCGGAAACAATCCCTTGACGGCTGCGTACGATTAAGAATCGAGAAGGCAATGTAATGTGTCTTATTGGCATTTAGACTCAGTGAGTTGTTATAAAGCCATTTAGTAATTTCACTTAATCCTTTTTGTGCGCGATCGAAAACGCTCTCCCAATCATGGTCCCAGAATAAACAAACCGTGTCATCAGCGAATGTTACGATCTGACTGTTCCCAATTGACAACTCACACAGCTGATCTATATAAATCAAGAAAAGAGTCGGGCCGAGAATACTCCCTTGCGGAACGCCGTAATTCACGTTTAAAGGACAGCTGACTCTTTTACCGATCCTTACACTTTGAGTTCTACCAGTCAGGTAGTCCTCAAATAGTTTCAGTTGATTACCTCGTATTCCCAACCGCTCAAGCTTTTTTATCAGCAGTGGAATTGAAATCGTGTCAAAAGCTTTTGCTACATCCAAGAATATTGCTAAACACTTTTGACCCTCATCCAGTTTTCTAACAACTGTGTCAGTAACACAGAATACAGCGTCAGCAGTAGACTTCGCTTTTCTGAAACCGTACTGATTAGCAGAAATGAGGTTGTTTTTCTCAAGGTATTGGGTTAGCTGCTTGTTGATTATTCGTTCTAAAATTTTGGACATGGTGGGAAGAATGGATATCGGTCTATAGTTACTTATTAGACTTTTATCACCGTTTTTATGTATGGGGATTATAATGGATTTTTTAAAAATATTAGGAAATTTGCCTGTGGAAATAGCTAGGTTACATATGTGGACAATGGGACCAGCAAGAATATTTTTATTTTGCTTTAATACAATCGCAGGTATCTTATCCCAGCCCAAAGAACTAGTATTCTTAAGAGAATCTATGATGGAGATAACCTCAGTTAAGTCAGTATTAAGAATCACCATTGAAGTCGCAGGAGAGTTAACTAGTTCAACTGTGGTCTGATTTGCGTTGAGGTTTTGGTTAGAATTAATACTATTGGCTATGTTTTGTCCGACGTTTACGTAGTACTCATTAAAGGATTCCATTGCCGATTCCGAGGACTGTGCCAACAACAGGAGTTCATTGTTTATTTTTGTTTTTCTTTTCAGATTCGTTATTGAGTTAATAACATCCCAAGTCTTTTTAACGTTTGTTGTGCCCGCCTTACTAAGCTCATTCCGTTCGTATTGCATCTTGAGCCTTCTAAGAAGAGTTGCACAAAAATTTCTATAACGGCGATAGGTAATATCAAGGATCTCGTTATCCGGTATCGATTTAAGTCTCATATGCATCCGGTCCCTATTCCTTAAACATCGGAGAACCCCAGGTGTTATCCAAGGCTTCAGAGGGGTTTTGCGTCGTGATAGTTTATTAATATGAGTATGCATTTGAATGATGTTAGTTAACTGGTTGACCAACATTTCAGCAGCCTCATTTGTGTCAGAAGTATTCATAATTGGCTGAAAATCTGTATTTTTTATGGCCTCAGTAACCTCCTGATAATTAATTCTACTAGACAACTCACTGTGTCTATTAACATAATTGCGCTGCTTAACTTTAAGAGATACAAGTACACCATCATGGTCAGTCAGTGAATTTTTGATAACTAATGTCGAACAAGCAAACGTTGTCTTCGCCAATACGTGGTCTAGACAGTTGTTGAGCCTAGTAGGGAGGTAATGAGCTGGTAGAAGCCCGTGAGAAGATGTAACGTTAAGATAGCCGTGAGAATTTAAATCTGAGTTATTAAGTTTAATATCAATGTTAATGTCTCCAACCAGCAGTATATGTTTCTTATGATTTATTTTTTCTAAGAGTTTATGTAGAGAATTAATAAATGTGTTCGTGTTCTTGAAAGCGGGAGGTCTGTATATAGATATGAGAGTAATTTTATTTTGTATCATAGATACAAGGCAGTTAGCTTCTGGAAAGTTAGGTTCATAGGTATTACAGGCCATGTCATCCTTACAGTATACGACAATACCGTCGTTTTGGTTGTGGTTTAACGTAGATGAAACCGAGGTATAATTATTTAGTCGGGGAATATAGGGATTACAAGAGAGCCAACATTCTGTTAGTACTATGATGTCTGGTAGTACAGCCATTCTTTCCAGCAAACATGCAAACTCTGATATATTATGACCGATACTGCGAATATTTTGGGTAAGTATATTGATTGACGTATCTGAGCTTGGAATATGTTGAGCACAATCTTCCGGCTTACAGTTTAGGGAACTAAATAGGGTCATATCGTCCAAGTTTGTGATAGTTGTTTGTACAAGGTTATTTAAGTTCATCATTGTTATAGATATTAAGTCCAATATAAGATATGCGATTTATGACGTAAAAGTATGATTTATGTGTGTTGTGATTGTCATGAAGTGCTGGTGTTGTATGATTTTTTATAGAATAGTATTTCAAGCTGCATTGGGTAAATATAATTTGTTCATTGTACGTATTAATTACATGTAAAGCAAAACGAACAGAAAAAAAATAATAAAAGCATGCAAAAAAAATAAAAATTACAAAATAGCTTAAAAAGTATGTGTGTTTAATTACACCTTCACGTCTAAAAAAGCCAAACATTCTTCAGACTTAATATTAATCGGTTTCGCATCCTTCTCTGTGCGTATAAATATTTTGCCCTTTGAATGCCAGCAGAAGTAGTTTCGAGATTTAGCAAATAAGCGAGCATCAAACAGAAGCTTTCTAAGGGTTGGAGTTAGGTGTTCATCCGCATAAATAGATTTCTTACATCCTAGCATACCTATTGTCTCCGTGTTTAATTTTTCTGCAATTGGTCGTTGCTTATTAAAATGGCGGATCGTTGATAGGAAGTCGTTTCTTGTTGACACGGACGCAAATTCAGCAACAATTGGTCTTATATCACCAGGTTTTCCCGGTAAGCGGTACACGTCTCTGAGATCCGAGGGTTTTATGTGTAATTGAATAGCTTTCCCGATATCCGATACTAGTGCCACAAGGTCAGACGGTTTTTCTTGTTCCCTAGGTGGAACATTGCGGAGTTCAATTGTGGCAGGCCGAGATTGCAATATTACGTCTCGAAGCTGTTTTTCGAGGCTAGCGATTTTCAACAAGTTTTCCTTTCTATCTTGTTCCAGAATATGCACTTTACTCTTAATTTCATCATAACTCTGGCTAAAGAACTCCATTCCCTTTTCTATTTCTAGCTTAGAGTTTTGAATGAGCAAGCATTGAGATTTGAGTTCAGACACATCCCTTACCAGTATGGATAAAGTGGCGTCTTGGTCGCATTTCCATGAGGTGAATATCACTTCTTGCTCCGCTTTCCAAGTCATTAACATTTGCAAAATTTCATTCTTAAAGCTCTCCATATTTACTAATTGTTGTTGCTGTGCGGATTGATTTCCAGGTGAGTCGTCAGGCCGCTGGCGCTTGCCCCGCATAGTAATATTGTGGCTGGAGGCATTCTTATCTTGTGAAGAACAGTGATCCTGGCCCGTGTTAACTTTTTCTTTTGAAGGATTTTGCTTTGTAGTACACGAGGGAGGAGAACGAAGTGTTTTACTCATTATTATATATTTGTGCTTTTCCTATCAGTACGAGTTAAGTTAAATATATATGTATATAATCGTCAATCCCTTTGATTTTTCTCAATACGAAAGAACTATAGGTAAAAGTTGTTTAAGCTGTTCCTGTGTCCTTTTGGAAGTCTGTTTACATGTATGTGTCGACCTCTAGCGGCGCGAGGTTGGTATCTTTTCGCGTGAATTATGGATTTTAAACGATGCTAGATCCCAATGACCATCCAAGTAGTGTTGTTGAACAATGTAGTAGTGCGAGCTTCTTCTATCTAACAGATGGCGTTGCTGGTAATTTTTTGATGAAAATAACTTTTGATGCTCGTAACGGAGCCTTTTTTAAACCACTTCACAGTTGCTCACTCTTTATTTTGATATAAGTATTCACAAAAAGATGAATCTTATAGGAGGTTCGATCTTAGGACCACTGGTGAGGTGCGCGCCTATTTCTGACACCAGACAAAGCACAGCTCAACAGATATATTGAAATAGGTTTTCTTATTCAACTTAGTTGTAAATGATAAAGATAGTGTGACTCATGTTGAAAAAGTTTTATAGGGAATTCAATAGTACTTGTCAATTAGCACCTATATTAATTTCACTCGTATTACAGTTTTAGAGGTGATATTTTACATTAAATATAGTGTTTAGAACCTTTCTACGCTAACTCTAATCACTAATACACATTTTATCACTTTGTTTAGTTCACTGATTTTTTTCTAACTTTGATCTGTTCAATTTATATTTCAAGATAATACTTCCTTACAACTATTGCATATTCTATTCAATTATTTTCACAGTTTTGAAAAGATTTAGAACGTTTAAATATTTTTAACAAGTTTAACACACTGAGAACTTTGTTTACGTTACATCCTACCCACACACGAATTCCGAATCAATTTGAGCTATTTTGTTAATTACTAAATTACTGCGTTCCGTAGTCATAAGCACTTTAATTCGTTTTAAATATTCTTTAACAAAAGCCTTAGTAGAGTGGAACAGTTCGTTAAACCATTAAAAATTTAGGTCGTTCTATGAAACGGGTCACTGGACGCATTATAATAGCCCATTTTGTTTCTACTTTAAACTTGTCTATTGTACTGTGTTGATTTTTAAATTTATTTTATAATTATTGAGTATTAACTGTTATAAAGAATCATAAACGAAGTAATGTAAGTGTAGGCCATCAGATGTTGGGTATGTATGTATGTTTGATACATCATATACAGACATTTAAAAAGTCACCGTGGGGGAGTCACGCTTTGGCAGGAATGGGCCGGCTCGACCAGAGTGATATCACAGCCTCACAGAAAACCGGTGTGAAATAGTGCTTGCGTTGTTTTTCACCGAGTGAGTGGAGATACCGGAGGCCCATCCCCCAACCCCTTCCTCTATCCCTCTCCTTATCACACAAAGGTCGGCAACGCTTAGTGTTGCGATGTGTGTTGCATCCATGAGCGACGGTAAACGCTTACCATCAGGTGATACATTTGCTCGTTTGCCTTCTATTCCATAAAAAAGGACATAAGTACTTACACTGTGATTACTTTAACTTGAAATAAACAGACAAGCTTTTGTCTTGAGATAGGCACTCAAGTCAAGGCAAGTAATGAGAAAACAGTTTAGCGAAAAAACTGTTTTCTTGATTACCTCCTCCTAATTAAAATGGTCATTTAATGAAAACATTAGCGGAAAAGTACCGTAGAGTCCGTAAATAATTAAATTTAATTACTAAAATGATTACTTAGAAGGTAAATGTTATTTAGCCAAATAATAATTTAAATACATTATGAATTAATAAATTGTACACCTTATGATTGTTTATTATTTTTACTGACTTTCCAAAGAAGGATGAGGTTCTTAATTTTATGCAATCTTTTTGAAGTGAAAACTTCTTAAGCCGTGTTCAGCACTTTTTGGTAGTGGAAAATATGAGTTCGCGTCACTGACATGCTGACGTCACAAAACTTCTTTGACCGCGTTGAGCACTTTTTGGTGGGAGATAATCTTATGGGTTCGCGTAACCGACCTGTTAATGTTTGATGTTTGATGTTGATAATTTTAATTTAAATAGCATTAGCCGTCCCTCGTGCAAGATAACTCGATTTTGGATCAAGAGGTTATAGAGATTCGATGAAGGCCTGGTACGTGGCGACCTTTATGAGGTTTATTACATGTACGAAGCTAAGAGGGTCAGGGTAGATACTGCTGAATGATCTCCTCTATATCACTTCTGAACTTTAATTAATGTAGCTCTATTCTATATGCGGAAGCTTCTATCTATATTAAGGAACTACATATCATGTATTACGAGTATAATAAAGTGGATAGAAGAATACGCGTCTACAAATAGGAGTACTTATTAATGATTAGTACTGATTATTAAGTGGTATTTTATTTTGGACTAGGTGAACCCCGCGGTGTTACCCGCGGTTATTGTTGTACCGCAAGTAGCGCCGCGGGATAAAGTTGGTCTAAAAAGTAGCCTAAGTTACTCCCTGGATCATCAGCTACCTGCCACTGTAAGTCCCGTCAAAATCCATCCAGCCGTTCTAGAGATAGTAGAGATTACCCGAAACAAACATAATTTAAATGCAAAGCGCTTTTTACTAAATGCGTATGTATGTATACACGGTACATATACCAAAAATGCATTTCAATTGTTTTTTGTTATATGTACCGTGTATACATACATACGCATTTAGTAAAAAGCGGTTATTTTAATATTACAAACAGACACTCCAATTTTATTTATTTGTATAGACTATAGATTTCAACTGTGGAGATTTTAACTTTACTTAAAAAGATTATAGTTATTATTAATCTACATTCAATAATATGATTTTCTAGTAATGCTAGTGTTTACTGCTTAAAATAAATGGATTACGTGGGAAGGTGCAAAAGCATTGAATTACCTTTTAAATTTAGGAAACCTTAAAAACCGTTAAACATCTTCTTTGAAAGACTTTGAGACCTGTCTGTTTCATTCGTCATTTGGCGGCTGAAAGATTAGTCACTAAAGTTTCATGTACATTAAGCATATTATCCATCCAAATGTGGTTTTATGCTATTTGTCCAGATTTAACGAGTAGGATTTCGATGTGAACATTGGTTAGTGATTTTAAGGAAAAGAAGTATTCGCTTACTTAAAAACTTGATTTATTTACTAGTTGTTGCCAGTTAATAGGGTTTTTTTTTTTAAATTTGGTTGACAGTTCACTTGATGGTTGGAGTCTGTCCGCGGCTGTATGTAGATTATCGCAGTAAATAGTAGCATATATGTTATTCTGATGTATAAGCTATATTACTGTAAAGTTTCATCCAAATCCGTACAGTAGCTTTAGCGTAAAAGAGTAACAAACATCCATCCATGTTAAAAAACTTTCGCCTTTGTAATATTAGTATGATATATAGTGTGATGTGATTAATCATAGTCACCTCGTCTGATAGGAGGATAATAAGTCTTTTGTGGTTTAGCAATCTCATATCCTTTATGAATAAATACATAATAATAATAAACATACAACAGTTTGTGAAAAACATACGATCGATATTGTGAACTACGACTAATAGCCACACCACATCAACAACAATGAAGACTTCATGATTGTCTTAATAATAGGTATGTTATGTTATGTAATAAACCACAAAAAGGTAAGAAAGCTCCTAGAAAATGTTTTAGGAACAGAATTATATTAGAAAACAATATTTTTTTTATGTAAATAATGGCAGTAAGAACAGTCTCTTCTAAATCGTTGAAATACTTTTAAGAATTTCTTTTTTCTCTGAGCATTGAGTAAATTTTACTAACTTTGAATGAACTGAATTTGAATATTCATTACACTACCTACATTTTACCCAATTTTTATATACATCCAATCTAATCAAAATGTTGTATATGGGTTCTAGATCACGATTTTCTTGTAAATATTTTTCATGAAAATAAAATTCAGAGGTGTTATTGAAACACAAGGTATGACTATTTTTCAATTTAATGGTACTAAATATGAATATTTTGTTGTTGTTTAGTTAAGTGAAACAAGTTGAATACTTAGGAAAAGCATTTCAGATGTTTTAGCGTTTCTTTTTCCTAGCTTCTATTATCATTTCCAAGATTTGGGGTCGACTACTAGTTCAACCGGTTTTATCTGAATATCAGTTTTTACACGGAGCGACTGGCATCGGACCTCCGCAACCTTGAGGGTGAACTGAATTCGAAAGTTGAACTAATTGTATATTTGAGGGCACTGACCTCCCAATAACGATTGCCATAGATGTTCATGATAATCGGGACCGACGGCTTATCGTGCTCTCCGAAGCACGAGCGGGAAACACCGCAATCTTCCATACTCTGGGCTGCTATTAAGAATTTCTCGTAAGAAAAACCCAACAGCAGTCCGACCGAGGAATCGAACCCGAGACCTCTTGATCTGCAGTCGCTTACGCTAACCACTAGACCAACGAGACAGTTCAGATGTCTTAGCTTCAATGAATAAAATACAAATAATATTATTTGAAAATTGTTTTAAACAGATTGTAACAAGCGACGGAACCCTATAATGTGTGTGACTGACACGCCCTTGATCATTTTTAAACCTAGAAGTAAGTCTATTTTCTAAAATAAGTATTTGAAAACTTACATGTGAATGTAGAATGCAGACAGCACAGAGTAATATGAAGGTACAGAGGAGTGTGACGCAAAGCGCAGACACGAACAAAGCGTGTTTCAATCTGACGCAGTACCTTCTATAAAGGGCTTCAAGTTCTAACTCTGTTCCCTCCTCCTCCTCTGTGAACAATAAATATAACAAAATCAGAATACTAAATACTGCTTGCTTCGACTGTGAGAGAGTAAAGCTTGCACACAAATGGACCGGTTCAAGTCAGGTCAAAAGTAGCTATTAAGACAAAAGCACAAAAAGCAACTGTCTACCAGAATCCAAAGGAAGTTGTAGTATTTTGAAGGGTACAATATATTTGCTAATAGGAATTTTCCTACTTTTCATCGGATGTAAAAGATAGACAGTTTTTTTCCATCAGTCGGTTAAACACGGTTTAGTAAAGTTAAATTACTAAGTAGCTAATGACTAATGTTCATACATAAACAAACCTTCCTCGTTTGACTTTCCATTAGGTTAACGTTTCTAGCAAATGAAACATAACATGAGAGCTTAACACAAAGTAGTGACTGTAATACATTGAACTATAAATCTGCGTAAAAAATCTTAATTGCGCACTGAAATGTATTATTTATTTTTATATATTATTATTATTTATATTAACAAACATTATTGTAAACCAGTTTAGTGTTTTATACATACAAATGACTTCTCTAAATGGCGGCTTTTGCTAAAAAATAATAATGGAATATATAGTTCTGATGTGAAATATTTACAGTCAACAAGTACCTATTTAATTTCCATAAAAAGTAAATAACATAAATCATTGCAGCGTTGGTTTAGCGATTAGTGTATGCGACTGCAAATCTAGGGTTCGATTCCCAGATCGGGCCAAAGTGTTTTTGAGTTTTTCTTACAAAAACATCTTTGACAATCGTTATTGGGAAGTCAATGCCCTTTAGTAACTCGTAGATAATTCAACTTTCGAATAAGGTTCGTCCTCAGGGTCTGATGCCAGTCACCCCCTGAAAATCTGATATTCAGGTAAAACCAGTTGAATTAGAAGCCGATCCCAAATAATCTAGGAAATAACAAGGCTCGGAAGATGAAAAAGTAAAAAATAAATGTAGTCGACTGATAAATAACTTTCCCAAACGATAAGTTATAGATAATATTAGTTTTATCATACCCACACCATACTTGTAGTATGAAGGGCGCTGCCTACACGTTCTTATTGCAATTACGTAAAGAATCAATAAACTTAATACACGAACTATTGATTGCTTAAGTACAGAGCTTTTTAAACATAAACTCCTCATATAGTCTTGATTATTTGTATTGATATTTTAAAACCTGACATAAAATCACAATAGTGTACAATTTCATTCAACGCCTGTTCATTTTCATAGCCGACCCGTGCCCACATCGTTGGGCGTCAACCGCACACTTTTCTTCGACTTGATTTAAAATACGTACTAATTTCTTTTATGAATATTTTGTTCAATCATAATAAAATACAGCATATGTCAGTCCTGAATAGTGTCGCTTGCTATTAGTGAAAGAAATATCAGGATCGAATCGGTATTTCGGAAGATTAGTCGTGTTTAGTTGGTGAGTGCAAAATCGGAGGCCCAATGATGCAGAAGCATCTTAATGGGCCGCCATAGAGTCAGTCACTGTGCTGCTTTATTGCATTTTCTGGATCCATAATGAGTATGGTGAAAACTACTTTTGGATTCGGCTCATGCTTTCCATCAGGCAGAGTAGTCACTTTGCCAGGCTTGTATTTAAATAAAATAATGTTCCAAATAGGTATGGTTGTTCTTTGTGTTTCCTATAGATACGTTTGTGAACCCGAAACATAGGAATACACCTAACTCGAGAGTTTCTTTCTCATGTTCAAGCTACCAAAATTACTCTATTTTGTCTTCTTTACAAATACATAAAATTGGAGTGTCTGTTTGTAATATTAAAATAACAGCTTTTTAATCAGTGCATATGTATGTACATGATACATATACCAAAAATGTAGTTAAATACATTTTTGTCTGTCTGTCTGTTCGTTCTGGGTAATCTCTGGAACGGCTGGACGGATTTTGACGTGACTTTCACTGCCAGGTAGCTGATGATCCGGGGAGTAGCTTAGGCTACTTTTTTTTAGACTAACTTTGTCCCGCGGCGTTACTCGCGGTACAACAATAACCGCGGGTAACACCGCGGGGTTCAGCTGTTAACAAATTAACAAAACACGTGGTTCAGGTAAGACTAGCTACAAGCTATGTAAGTAGGTAATTAGTTATGTAACGTGGTTGTTTTTGCCAATGTATAGAAAAACAATGTTATTGTCATGACAGTCCTAATTGGGACAGTTTACGTGAATAAAATAAATATTTAGCTTTTTCTTGGAAAAAAATATTTATCTCGTTCAATTAAATGGCCAAGCCTGCGGGTATATAGAAAATTGAGTTAGGACATGATTTGGAACAAAAAATAATGACTAATGAAAGAATAAAGTAAGAAAAACTGTAATAAATTTGTCTAGCTGAATTTACTCATTTCAGCGGTTTTTTCTAGATAGATAGATATATAGTTATTTTTTAGAAGTCTATTGTTCCGATTTTGCATACAATACAAAAATTACATACAATAGCCTAGAAATATCTATTCTATCTTTTTTTAAAGATTATTCAATATATTAATTTAAGTTACATATTTATACAATCTCTAGTGTATATTTTAATGGTATATCTTAGACCATATTCTTAATTAAGTTTTTTACTTCTTACACATACAAAGTAAGCTTTGGCGCACAGAATTGTAAATTAGACTACATAATATGATTAAATTATTAGAAGATTCTGTCTATTCGTTTATTTGTTTTCGTAATGTAGTGGTACCATTACTCTAACAGTTATTTTACTGTTGCATAGATTAACTCGTTTAGCCAAACCGAAAAATGACCAGAAGATTTACAACATTTTATAAAATTGCAGTTATTTATAAACATACATTAAGACTAAATTAAGCAGATTTGAAATGAAATCAAATGAAATGTTTTTTTTTCAAAGTTCCTAAGCCGTGTTAATGCCAGCGTTATAGTTTTCAGCTCGAAGTTCAAAGCTGTGTGTGTAGTGTAGTCACAACTTGACGGTTCTCAGGGGAACGTGCTCTTTCGGGGCTCGTACTCGACGGCCTATGGGACTTTGGATACCACTTTCGAAGTCTGGTCCCCAAGCAGGCTGGCGCAGTTGTTGCCAAACATGACTGCTGGGCACGCCGTTATTGCGACGGTAAGACCCGTTAGCAGGTTATGCTTGCCAAGCAGACGGCGGCGCGGGACCCGGAGAGGTTTAGAACTACCGGGCGTCCAGGCCCGGGAACGAGCCAGTTAGCGCAGGCGACTCGTGTGCCGGAGATCTCAGAACCATCTCCGTCCTCCATAAGCGCAAGCCTGAGGGTGATAGATGAGGCCATCGGTCACCCTAGCAGAAGCAGGCTCGAGTGGAGGCGCGGGCGCTGTCACGTCGGGGTTCCCACACAGTAGGGGACCATCTACGAACCGTAGGTGGCCCGAGGTACGTCGAGGTTCCAGGGTTTTTTTTGTTCCCCGTCTTCTAGTACCCGAGACAGCGTGCGGTTTTAGTCCGTTTTAAGTCTGACATGCCACAGGAGTTAATATCCGAGAGGACTTTCGCACAGAAAATATAAAAATAAAGGGGAAAGTGCTCTGTAGCCATGCCATTATAACCTGAGTATGAAAAAGGGAACTTATAGATTTTGCTAATAATTAAAAGTTTTTATATAGATCACTTTACACAGGGATATGTTATTGTTATTTGACAGAATTTTCAGCTTTGAAAATATAATCTTTGAATTTTCTTTTCCCTATAAAGTTTGTTATGAAGTTCAAGCATTGCTTACTTCAATTTTTTAGGCCAAATTTGCTTTATTTAAACATTTTCTACTATGTTAAAGTAAGTATGAATGTTCTGTAACAAGCATTTTAAACACAAAATCGACCAAGGAAAACATAATAACATTAATAAAGGAATTACAAACTGCCAACCCCGTACGACAGCAAGCCAGACTTTTGTAATCTTTGTTTGTGACAACTGTTTGCTTGAAAGTATCCATTCAGCGGAAGCAATTCCTTGTACATTATACTTTGATTGTATCGTAAATGGGTTTATTATCAAATGTTATTTGGTTACTTGCAGTAATTGTTACAGAAAGTAGAAATTCTTAATTTAAGATACCTTTTTAAACCGACTTAAAAAAAAGAAGGAGATTCTAAATTAGACTTTAGGGTTCAGTACCTCAAAAGGAAAAAACGGAATCCTTATTGGATCACTTTGTTGTCCGTTTGTTCTTTTCTCAGGTACGCGTGGAAGTATCAAGCTGAAATTCATATCAAATACTCAGGTCTACTGTCCCTTGGAGCTGTGAAAAAAATCAAACTTTTTAGCCAACGCAATGACGAGATACAACCGTTTATGCTGCAACTTATCAATACACACAAGGGAATCAAAACCTACAGGTACTTCCGAGAACTTAGAATCTTGAAATTGGTACCAGCAACGTCTTAAGCACAGGTCAAGAAAAAATTGCGAAAAGCATAAATGTTTAGTTGCATTATATAATATACCTACAGGTTTGTACGGAACTCTCACTGCGCGAGTCCGACTCGCACTTGGCCGTTCTTTTTATGTTTATTTACCTCAGAACTTTCGATTGGGCAAACCGATTTTGATGATTCTTTTTATTCGAAAGCTGGTACTTTCCGTTTGATCCCATTTCAATTTGGTCTAGTTCTTGAATTCGGTTTTGTTTTTATTTGTTTTTAAAAAACCACAGAATTCTGTCATTGTTTAAGTTAATTGGATTGTTTTATGTAGGAGGTCACACTTTTTCATACCCTTCTTTCCATTTCTCAAACAATCTTCAAGAAATCGTCTCAAACACAAACTATAGCTAAATTTCTACAAAAAGAACTATTTTTTTAGATTTATTTGATTTTATTGATTTTAGATATTATTTTAATAAAATTATGATGTTTAATGTAGTCATACGTCATTAGTTACTATTTTATAATACTCTATTGGAAGCCCATTAACATTCTGAACAAATCGCACCATCAAAAATGTTAATCTGGACAAAAACAACAAAAAGGCGTTACGTTTTATGTTTACGTAAAGTAAAGTATTTTATAAATATCTAACTATTAGGTATTTTTTTATGGATAAAGAGGCAAACGAGCAGCCGCCCATGGACACCCGCAACACCAGAGGCGTCACAAGTGCGTTGCCGACCTTTGAGAGATAGGGAGTGGGGTGTGGGCAGGTATTGGGCCATGGGCCACCGGTATTCTCCCTCACTCTGTAAAACACAACGCGAGACGTAAGCATATTTGCGCTACTTTTCATAAAAAAATATAGTCTATTTTATTGTAGATTAAGAGCTTTAATAAGTCGTCATTTTTTTAGTACCTTTTTCCCAATTTTATATGGGACTATTTGAACCCCGCGGCTTTACTCGCGGTTATTGTTATACCGCGGGTAATGCCACGGGGCGAAGTTAGTCTAAAAAAAGCCTAAGTTACTCCTTAGATTACCAGCTATCTGCCAGTGAAAGTCCCGCCAAAATCGGTCCAGCCGTTTCAGAGATTACCCGGAACAAACATACAAACAGACATATAAATATATATATATAAAATATGTACATATTAGAAGGTTTATATGCATAATGCATGTATTATATTGTAGAGAAACGCTGATAATTTTAGAGGTTTCTAATCTTGATGGTATTTACGACATCGCATTAGACATTTTTTTGCGCTTACATTGCAAACGATGGCTGAACTCACGAGATAGATAATAATAATGTACTACAGTATTGTACACTTTAAAAAGGTTTACTAAAAGAGTCCGCGATGGTATAATATGTATATGTCTTAGGGATAACCCGCAATAACCATTTTTATTCATTTCTTTTTACAAGAAATAATAGCTTATTTACGAAGCGACGACGTTTAATATAGCATTTATTACTAATAACATATTAATAATAGCATTTAATACAGCTTTTATCCTTATACATTGTGCATTTAAAATAAATAAATATGGTCCTTTACAGTATGTAATTTAATTGATATTCAAAGATATAACAGATTTAAAATGCACGAATCGTGTCATCGGTGGGTGCATTTAAAATCCACCTGCCACCATGAACATAAATGAGGTTTACGATAGATATAAACAGGTGTAGTATATGTGTAAAACGAATGTTAAATATTACATCCTTAAATAAATGGTGGATGAAAAAAAAGTTTATTTTTACCAAGGTACCAGCATTAATCACTTTCCTTTCCTTCGTCATCATCATCAACTGTTAACAGTCCACTGATAGACCTCACTTTAAAGATGTTTTGGCCTAATATTATTAATTTTCTGAATATTTTAATTAATTTGTAGCTTCACAATATTAACAAAAAAAACCTATGCTTTTGAAGCACATTTATTTGCCAGCATATTGGTTTTATTTTCAACAACCTTGAAAAACATAATGTTAATGTTCATCTGTTGTCCTAAATACATTAGCTTGCTCTGTGGTGTAGTGGTAGCATATGGCGACTGCTATGCTTGAGGTCTGTGGTTCGATTCCCGGAGCAAATGTTTGTATGATCTGCAAATATTTGTTTGGAGTTAGGGTGTTTTTCTATGTACAATGTGTATGTAAGTACAAAAAAATGGATATATTTATTTATATCGGTTGTCTAGTACCCATAACATAAGCTCTGCTTAGCTTGGGACTAGATGGCGTTGTGTGTAAGAAGTCTGAAATATTTATTTATAGCTAAACTTATACTATTAAGGGAGCCTGAATGCCTCCCTGGATAAAAGTCGAACTCGCCTATAATACACCCGACAATAATTGGTTCGATTCAAATATCAGGTCAACGTCCACATTTTTTTACTATTTAAATATATAACTAGGCGTATTGCCAACTATTTCTTTCATTTATATTTAAATTACTATAAAGATTATAATTTATATTCCAATCACGTGTTTCTTTCTTCAAGCTCCTAAAAAATAATATTTTTAACATAACTGACAAAATTTAAGGTATATTTCACATAAGTCAGTCATCTTAAATCATATGAAATCTAATATTATACAGAAAAAAATATTAATATTTCGAGAGAATGAGTGTGTTTATTGGAGCGTAGGTACACGTGCCTGTGTATGTGTTTGTGTGTGTATGTATACGAAGTTATTCTTTTCATAGCAAATCTTTTTTTATATTATATCATTTTGTCATAGTCATGGTGATTTAACACGTATAGATGAAATAGCATTTGGAAACTTTAGTGTTCCTGAATGAAATACCGTGGGAGAGCAACGCTTCGGCATTCATGGGCCGGTTCGACCGGAGTGATACCACGACCTCACAGAAAACAGGTGTAAAACAGCGCTTGCAATGTGTTTCACTGAATGAGTGAGGATACCGGAGGCTTATACCTCAACCCCTCCCTATCCGCCAAAGGCCGCCTATCCACTTGTGACGCCTCTGGTGTTGCGGGGGTCCAAGGACGGCGGTAATTGCTTAACACAGGTGACGCGTCTGCTCACTTGTACCGCATTCGATAAAAAAAAATAGTAGTGAAATATTGAACGAGCCAACGATCCGCTTGTCCCCTACAAGTGGATCGTTAGCAGGCGGCGCAGAACACAACTTTCGTAGACCCCAGCTGGATCTACGAACACGTATCACGAGTAAATAGAAGGCAACGATGTTCAAACTCAATGTGAATTTAATAAAACTGGATATTTTTTTTCCGTCTAGCCCCCTTTCACAACGCGCGATAAGGAACTTCGTTCCAATAAGGTTAAGAAAAGCTATTGCTTTTGGCTGTAATGTCAACTTTTTAGGGATTCCGTAGCCAAACCGCAAAAAACGGAACCCTTATGGATTCATCATGTCTATCTGTCTGTCTGTCCGTATGTCACAGCCACTTTTTGCCGAAACTATAAGAACTATCCTGCTTAAACTTGGTAAGTAGATGTATTCTGTGAAGCGTATTAAGAAATTCACACAGAAATAGAAAAAAAACAGAACTAAAAATCATTTCTTTTTATCATACGTATATGTACGTGTGGGGTATTTATGGATAGGTCTACAAAAATGATATTGAGGTTTCTAATATCATTTTTATCATTTTACAGACTGTTTCAATTTAAAAATACGACTACAATCAATCCCAATACAACCTCACAAAATTACTTGTGCCCAAATTTGGTTCTTCTTAGAAACTTAGACAACCTTTGAAATCAAAAAATCACAAGCCGAATTAATGAAATCCCTTTTAAATGTAATTATAAATTCAATCTGTGATGCTTGAAATACGTTGCCCTTATTTGACAAAGAATTTAATTTGCGTAGTATATATTACTTTACGTTATACATCAAAATTGGTAGTCAAAATTACGTTTGATTTCAATCTCTTGTACAGTATAATCATTAATCCAGGACTTTATCATTTCAAAAATAACCATTTTGTCTGATTAAATTACAATTTTAATTCGATTAGTTTCTAGAACCGACTATTGTAAGGACCAGTCAGGCCAGGCCTAGCGGGGAATTCTTAGACTATCGATAACTCGATAATCGACTATAGATAAGTGACAATTACATTGATTTGAATAGCAGATTGCTATCAACAATTTAGGCCTGCTCAACATGAATACATAAATTAATTCTTTGTCACACGTACCATTGTGAGGTTAAGATAAATTTCATTTTGGTGAAGTAATACAGACAGTGATATGGTTTGTAACTAATTAACATATTTAATCAACCAGGTTTTGGGGGACAAAGATGTATCTCAGTTTGTTTTATTTTAATAAATACTAGCTGACCCACGCAACCTCGTTTGCGCCTTATATTGCCCGTAGCGTGAAAATTTCCCCCGTTTTTGAAACATTCTTCATTGTTGCTCCGCTCCTATTAGCAGTAGCGTGATGATATATACCCTATAGCCTTCCTCGATAAATGGACTATCCAACACCGAAAGATTTTTTCAAATCGGACCAGCGGTTCCTGAGATTAGCGTGTTCAAACAAATAAACAAACCAACAAACTCTTCAGCTTTATATATTAGTATAGATATATTTTTATAATAAATATTATTTTGTACACTTCCTTTATTATAGTAAAACACCAAACACTAAAATATTATGTAATGTGACGTGTTGGGTACTTTGATAATTTGATAAGTAATTCAATACACGTAACATTATCTATGTTATGTTGGAAAAAATGTGTTACAGAGTATTATTTAATTGCCTGACGTACCTGTTCTGTGTGTTACCAACTTTCGTAGTTCATGGTTGACATCTCTATGTGAAAATATGTTATGATTACATGATATTTTATGCAGTACGAAAAGTGGCAAACATAACGTTTATTTAACAAAGCACTACATATTTCTCAGCTATTTTCAGCGATTTACCCGAAAAATGAGAACGCCAAAGGAATACCTATTTGCACACATCAAGCGTACAAAACACTTCATCTTATGATATTATACTATTTTCTTTCGCAATTGTCTGTGTGAAAATGTGGTTTTCGCGAAAAAAGCTTTCTTTTTATACGAACTATTCAAGTAAAGAGCATATCAAATAGGCCATCTTTTTTGTATTCATCTTTCAAATAAAGGTACCGAAGGGTTATCAAAATTGAGGCAACTCGGTGAAGAATGCCTATGGCGTTAGGACTTAAATTGTATGGTAGCGGATTCGAATACTAACTAGTCTTTATGGTGTGATCCTGGCTGGTACGATACTGTGTAGAAGTAAGAGGTAAGTAAGAGGTTCGATACTGTCTTGGGTAAGTCTGGACACCCCGGGATGTACCTCAGTCGTGAGTTATGGCAGAGAAGACTTCAGAAGCGGATGTATTATGGAACTTCTCCCGAATGCTGATATAGTTAGTGACTTTATATAGTTCATTCGTTAAGATAGTTTCGGTGCACCCGCACGCAATAGTGGTTATTGTTGTAATATACAAATATATTAATTCGTACATCGGCGTAAACTGATAAATCATACTTGCTTGTGGGTGTACGCCCCAGGTAGGTCCTTTGATATCTAAGCGAATGGACTATATCATATTAATTAAAAAGGTAACTTAAAGCTAATAGGTACAATTGGCAGTCTTATCGCCCGAAGACAATCTTATACAAGCAACCGTGAATGAAATGCATTTTTAATCTATAGTTACACTATACTTCTGTCTGGCTTGCTCTTAAAAGATGTTTTTCAACAATTTAAATAGTCGAAATGGTGCATTCTTTACTTCAATTTTATGTTAAGTATTAACATATTTATGTATTTACATCTACAGATGAAGTTATCATTATGTTTTCTTATTCGTGGCGCATAACTCTGTTAATGGCAGTCATTAAATTTCACTTTACTTATTGAATGAAGTTATCTATATGTGTAAAGCATACATGTGTCAATGAAGCCGAGGATCGAACCAAGTGGCGCGCAATTGGAGAGGCCTGTGTCCAGCAGTGGACTGCGATAGGCTGATGATGATGATGATGATGATGATACATGTGTATTTCAGAAATCAACAGATGTTATGTTCAAATACTTATAAGTGAACGTTTAACTGCCAAATGACTTAAATGTGAGTTCAACAAAAACAAAACAATTTTTTCAGGTTTGTAGAAATGAATTTGAGGTATATAACCAAATTGTTTTTTATTTGATAAATTAGTTAGAGAAACATAGTACTGAACTACTACGCACGAATACGTCGTTCTTAACACACACAGATTATTAAGAACATTACACATAATGATAAGAGTAATACACATATTAAACACATTTATCACACCTTCAATAGATAAATATAAATTGCAAACATTTCTCGTTTGATAGTCAAACGGTTAAAAGGAAAAGGAACAAGACATACAAAAGAATTCTCACAACTTTTTCCACACCAGAAAACCCATAAATTTTAGTCAAACACGATCTTTTACCCTCAGGTATGTAGCAAATTGAATCTTGCATGGACCCGTCACAGATCTACACGGTAAATAGAAATAACCTTAAAGTAGATGGTTTCTGTAAATACGGGAGGTATTGGACGTACTACGAACTTGGAGCGTAAACATAAATATTTACCACTCAACATATGGCAATATCGAAAATGTATGTTAATACTAGTTTTTGCCCGCAGTTCTATCTGCGTGTATGTCGGTTGTCGCGATAAATAGTAGTCCATGTAATATTCTGATGTATAATCCTATATTACAGTACAGTTTCATCTAAATCTATTCAGTAGTATTTGCGTCAAAGTGTAACAAACATCCGTACAATCATCCTCACAAACTTTTGGATTACTAATATGCCTGAACTCAATTCTGCTAGGATTGAGTTCAGGCATGTCGTTTAAAACTATTTTCGCATAGAAAAGGAAATTATTGATGAGATCTTTTCAAGATCTTTTTTTTTTATATTTTTAGCTGTTATTATCCTTGATGGTACAGGTGTGAAACTGCAGGTGCCATGGACACTGATGGTCACATATCAAGTGATTACTCTATTCAATTGTCCTGTTATTGTCTTAAACAGCTTCGGATATTTTAGGAATTATTCAGGAAATTCTAATTTATAAAAGAGAATATAGATTATTATCAATCGTATTGTCATTTCACCGTCGATATTATAAACATGTCTATCGAGTAGGATTTTAAATAAAGCCTTTTACAAACATCTATCCTTACCTATAAATGTGGCTATAGGCATTGGGAGTGACAAAACATTATACGCCTTCAAAACCACTGGAGTGACGATAATATAAATCTAAAACTTTTGACCACAAAAATAAGGGTATCTTGGAATTTTATCACATAACAGAAATTCGTCGGAAAATGTAAGGCTGAATGTATTTTTTATCAGCACCCTGTCCCTAGAAGGGTTAAAGCTGATTGGCGTTTGTGATGTCTCCGGTTTTTATTGTCAGCCCAACCCTTTTTGAATCGGGATCTAACTTTTACAATAATGAGAGCAAAGCTATTTTTGTTTTGTTGATTTTAAAGAATCTAATTATGGGTCATTAAAAGTCAGTGGTTAAATATATTATAATCTATTGTAGGATATGGGAGTAAAATACACCTAACGTAATTATCTATACTAGTGAAAAAAATTGGAGTGTCTGTTTGTAATATTAAAATAACCGCATATGTATGTATACACGATACATATACCAACAATTTAGTAAAATATGTCTGTTTGTTCCGGGTAATCTTTGGAACAGCTGGACCGATTTTGACGGGACTTTCACTGGCAGGTAGCTGATAATCCGGGAAGTAATTTAGGCTACTTTTTTTAGACTAACAATAACCGCGGATAACACCGCGAGGTTCAACTAGTCTATTACTATAAATGTGAATGTAAGTTTGTTTGTTACGCTTTCACGCGAAAACTAATTAACCGATCATCGTGAATACTTGTACACATATTCTGAGAGGTACTAGAAGTAACATAGGACTTTTCATTAAATGCGAGTAAAGCCGCGTGTGAAAGCTAGTATCAAATATTTCTAATTAGTAAACAGGTCTAGATAAATATTAGGAAACAATTAAATAATATAGGTCTCATAAATGAGAATAAGTTTTCCATTTCGTCTGATCTAAGTATTTAAACAAATCGATTAACAACTACTGACTGCCTCGTTGGTCTCGCGGTTGGCGTGTGCGACTGCTGGGTCGATTCCCGGGTTGGACCAAATGTTTGCATGATCTACAAATATTCGTTTCGGAGTTTGGGTGTTTTCTATGTATATATGTATGTATTTACAAAAAAAAAGTGTATAAGTATTTATGTCAGTTGTCTAGTACCCATAACACAAGCTCTGCTTAGCTAGATGGCGTTGTGTGTTAGATGTCCAAAATATTTTTTTTTTTATTTATTTATTGTTTTTAAAGGTTGTCGTTACAGTCCACGTGCGTTTTTGTTAAATTACTACGATGGTTTATATGTTTAATTTATATTTACCCGACTGCGTCAGAATGTATGTTCATTTCTTTGGCACGCCCTACAGCCCAAATGCCTGGACGGTTGTTGACATAATGTGAGGTGTCGTTGAATTCATCATGGATTGTGGTAGTGACATAGGCTATATAAAATTTCAAAATGGCGCCAGCAAATGGGAAAAAAGGGTCATTAATTTTAATCAATCGGGTTTCTTGTTTTTAAAATAATTTGTTTTATGTCTAATGGAAGTCTACGACCACAATTTCATTGCTCTGTTGATCTCAACTACGAGAATTAAAGAAAAGTAACTTTACATATAATGTTACATGACTTTATTTGACCATTTTATTTTATTATTTTTTAATTTTTTGACTAAGCTATGTATCAAAGTGTACCTTGTTCTTATATTTTACACTTTTCTACTAGCAACTGTTTCTAAGCTCTGCTGCAAAAGGATAGGCACACAACACATGCATATAGCGAAATTGGATTTCAAAGTTAGGGCTACGGAACCCTAAAAGACAAACCGTGGCAAATAGAACCATGGCTATATTCGTGATTTTGAAACATACTCGCAACTCGTAAAAAGTCTGGCATTGTTCGTGTCCAACTCACATAATGAATAGTCCATAATAAAGATATGCTTTTTACGTTGTTTAGGTATCATTGTTTGTTGTTTTTCATGGAATGCGAAGGGTGTGGTATCGTGCTGCTAAAATATACACAATACAATGACGTGAACTGAAATGAAACTTTGTGTATATAATTTTCCACTAGAGGTTGAATTTGGACTCTAACTCATTAAATATCATCATCGACAGCATTTAATGCGACTACATCATGAATAGTATAGGGAGACTACTATCCTATTCATGATAATGCAAACGAGCATCAAAATAATATATAAAAGAATATTGAGTTCTGTGTTATCATAAAAAATACCATTAACATGTCCGAAAGCAACGATAATAATACGAGGAAAATGATTAGGAAACAATTATATATTTCGACCAAAACCAAATTCTATGACAAATCACACTAGTACAAAAATCCTACACACACGTATAACTAGATTAATAAAGATTATTATTAACAAGACACTAATATGTTCAATGGACAAGTGGTTCAAACAAAACCCAGGCAAGCGTGACCCGCTGAAATCAGTGGCCACTGGCCGTGACAAATAACTAGTAGATGCCGGACGATAAATTGCTTTATACAACATAAATTGCTTAGTAGCAAAAATAGACCATATGTTTAGAAAAATACGGTAGATAAACGAACCTATTATTATACAAACACAACCTCTTAACTTGTGAGTATTAAGTCTATTGAAAATTCATTTTCTTTAACCTAAAACATCCGGGAAGTTATTACATAGTTACTAATTGAAGTTATAGAATATTGTCCTTAAAGATTTACGCTGAGATGTCTGACTGGTTTCGAACTCGAAATCAGTCATTCAAGAGACGAAGCATTGCTCTGTCAAAATAACTTTACTCTGCCTGATGGAAAGCATAAGCAGAATCCAAGAGTGGTGATCCCATACTCATTTCGAATGCAGACAATGCAACATTGCAGCATGGTGACCCAGACCATGGCGACCTAGTGATGTTTCTGCATTATTGGGCCTCTAGTCTCACCAACGAAACACGACAGCACGATCGCTGTCATTTTACGTTGGTCTTCTGTACAAGGATGGTACCGCCGCGGTCGAGCCAGTTCGTTCGTGCTGAAGTTAGCCTGACTCTACTACTTGTTAAATTCCATTCGTTTATTACAAAGGTATAATTTTAGGTGTATTTAGGTAATAAAAATAAATAAGGGTATAAAAGTAATAATCCATATTTATATTATAAACTAGTAGTTACCCGCGGCTCCACCCGCTTATATGTCAGTTATCGCGGCAAATAGTAGCCTATGTGTTATTCCGATGTATAAGCTATGTTACTACCATACTTACAAACTTTCAAGTTTATAATATTAGTAAGATGTGAAACTAACTCTGTCTGTCTGACCATCTTTCACGGCCAAACCTCTGCATCGATTTCAATGAAATTTAGTAAGGAGATACTTTGATTCTTGAGGAAGGACAAAGGCTACTCTTTGCTGCCGCCGCGCCTAAAAGCTACATATATATATATACATCTTGGTTCCCTCATCTCTCACAGCTGAGGGTCGTTACCTCTACGAATAATCTTTTGGACGATCGCTAATCTCATACATCTGATCTCAAAGGAGGCAGAGAGATGCTATACGAGTTCCAACCAGAATTAACCATACTACTGATAAACATACTTTTATACATTCTAAAATAATCATTTTAGATAAATTTTACCCACACCCGAAAGTCAGAATTAGCAGTCAGTATAACTAAAAATCTGATTAAATCATTGAAGTCAATGAAATCTAAAATAAATCTAGAACTTCAATGACAGATAGACAGCAAACTTTAGCATATTTTCAGATGATTCGGACTTTAATGAACTAAGACATAAATTATTACACTTTCATGTGAATAGATGTTTACGGCACTACAGCAATGAAAGTACGGATACAAGAGCAATAGGGAAATCATATTTGTACTATACTCATGTATAAAATTAGTTTATTGACAGCTAGCGACCGATATCCGGAACATATGTCTGTCGTAACATCAAAAGATATCGTCTTCCCAGCACTGTATATAGCATCTCTTACAAAAAATACTTACATATCTCAGAAAATACATTTGGAAAGTTACATTTAACACCACATTTTCTCAAGTGAAATAGGTAATAAATACAATAAATGACAATAAATATCCGGCTCGACCGGAGTGATACCACGGCCTCGCAGAAAACCGGTGTGAAATAGCGCTTGCGCTGGGTTTCACCGAGTGAATGAGGATACCGGAGGCCCATACACCAATCTCTCCCCCTCTCCCTCAAAGAACGGCATAACACTTGTGACGCCTCTCGTGTTGCGGGTGTACATGAGTGGCGGTAAACGCTTATCATCAGTTGATACGTCTGCACGTTTGTCCCCTATTCCGTGAAAAAGTAGCACAAATAATATACCATCAAAATTGTATTAAACATTATACAAAAAGATTTTCATAAATAATGTAGTAACTTAATCAATTTGATGTTGATATACAATACAGTAACCTTACTTACTGAAAAGCACCAAATGCCCCAGCAGCCCGAAGCGATAAATGGGCATAGAAAAGTTAGACAGCTGTTTGACTTGAGGTGGATCATACTATTTGACGTAGCGTTTTTCAATCACAAGCCTAGTCATTAAATTTAAGGTGGGACATTTAAAGGGCAATCTTTATTGATTAATTGTAAACCTTGAATAAATTAAACATGCACAGCTTTAAATGACAGCCGTTGCAAAAAAGTAGATCCAGAAAAGTAGGTATTACAGTGCCAGTTACAGTTTTAAATTTTAATTAATTACATGCAGGCAAACAAACAGAATTCATATTAATTTGTGTAGGACTACATAAAACCTCTACATACATTGTTTATCTAAATAATGTATTAAACGAGGTAACATTTATCAAGTAGCATGTTTGCTTTGTAAAACAACATTGTAGGGGAGGCTAAGTAAATGTAATACCTAAATCTAATGTATAATCTTAAGGGGGAAAATGTACGTAACAATCCACGTGCGTTGAAATTAAATTTCAGCTCCATCAAGCGAAGATAAGCGGAAATACATGGTAACTACTGATCGTTCCCACGGTGATTGGTAAGTATGTACACATTTATATTACGTATAATACCAATATTTATTTGATATAGGAGAGAAGCGAGCGGATAGGTCACCTCAGGGTAGAAGAGAACTATCGCCAATGTTTACCTGACTAAATCAAGCTCAGACCTCTGACTCAGTTTGACATAAATGTGTCAAACTCGCGTCAGAAAATCTGACGCTTTAGGCCTGGACACGAGACCAGACCTAAGACCGTAGCGCAAGGCTCTTGCGCGAATACGGCTACACAGGGCGCCTTAGCGCTTTTGTATGTTGAATATATTTGTAAAATAAATAAGCGTTTAAAATATGGAAATTGAACATAGTGCATCTTTTATTGAAAAAGTGACGAAAAAATAGGAAAAAAAAAATCAGCGAGTACTTTATAAAAATATGAGATAGAAACCCGGTTTCGCTCGGGTAATATGTTTAAACTGTATAGCATTAACCTATAAAACAGCGCATTTTATCTAAAGAGCAAAGAGGTTCATTTAAGGTAAGCTTGAACAACAATTTGTTTATAGTTTTGAGTTTTCGCTTCTGTCGGCAGTCCTTATGACTTCTTTGTGTTTTTTTAAAGAAATGCTGACGCCAACAATTTGTTCTGTAACTGTAAAGTCTTAGTTTTAAAACAAATAAATAAAATCTTCTCAACTCATTTAGAATTCAATATTTCATAACCTTCAATTTTCTATCTAGCTTCCAAGATTTCAATATACTGAGAGAAAAATAATCCAAATTGCAAGAATAAGTTGATAGTGAACATTTTATATTGGAAACGATAGAAACTTTTCATCTGTTTTTCTTTCTTTGTTTTTAATTTCAATGTAATAACACTAAAATCCTTGGAGCTCCTGCCATTTGCTGCAATAATTTGTTTTGACGGTCTTTACGATTTTCTTATTTAAATTGTATATTTTTTTCTACCTGAAGTAAAATAAAATAACGAAAATTTTAACAAGAAACTGACTTTAAGAACTGAATTAAACTGAAATGAGACCACGCTGGAAGCATCAGCTTTTAAATAAAAAAAGAATCGTCAAAATTTCATTGCATAGCCATATTCAGGTAGTAGAGACAAAATTTGTAAACCGCCATTTTGTAGCGGCGGCTATCTTGGATTTACAATTAATCAAAATTCATTTAGTTGTATTGTCATCAGAACTGAGGGCGTGTACCAAATTTCAGATCAATGTGTCAACAGGAAGGGGGTCAAATTTAAATTACAAGATTTGACCCAAACGACAACTAGATCAAGTTAAATTAAACCGTTTAGAAAATACAGTCTAATTGAGGTCCTCCTCCTTTTTTGAAGTCTGAAAATAGGGGCTGCATGTTTGCTTTAAATTTGAATAATCCTTTCCAGACTAAAAAAGTAATGTTTGTACTCTAACCTCCAAGTGCTACAGCAGCAGCATCTTGATGACATAATATATGGGTATTTAAATATTGTGTACACTGTTTAATATAATTTAAAGATTATAAAATAATTTCCGATCTGAGTCATTCAGTGAAATTCATTCTTAAATTGGTTTATAAGTCACGGTTCCGGTTTACAAACAATCTATACTAATATATAATCTATACTAATATATAAAGCTGATGAGTTTATTTGATTGTTTGAACGCGCTAATCTTAGGAACTACTGGACCGATTTGAAAAATTCTTTCAGTGTTAGACAGCCCATTTATCGAGAAAGGCTATATAAGCTATATATCATCACGCTAAGACCTACAGGAGCTGAGCACCAATGAAGAATAATTATCACGCTACGGGCAATAGGAGACGCAAACGAGATTGCGTGGGTCGGATAGTATAAAATAAAGCTACCGAATTGAGTGTCTGTTTGTTTTTTCCATTACGCGGCATTGTTCATAGATTTTCTAGCCAAACGATTTTAATTTGTCTACGTCTATTGAAATAGAAGTAATCTTAAATCGTCTACTTCATGAGTGCGAGACTAAAAACTATTAGTCATCCAAAACCAGACCTAAATATTTCATCCGCCCGTCTGTTTTACTTTCATTTTATAACATTATGTACTTTTATAACGTATAGGTCTGCTGTTTTAATATGAAATTTGGCAAAATTTATAACTATCAGTCAACCTGTCTAATAAACATTTACTAATACTTTAAACGTTACAAATCATTTAACAAAGAGCTTATCTATACGAGTATAAATAAAATGCATCGCCGAAATGTATGTACGCGCATAACTTCCGATCGGCTGCACCAATATAAATAATTATTTTTTTGTGTTTGTTTTTGTTAGGACAAGGTTTGTGTAGAAGAAAAATTACAAGATAGCGGGAAAAGACTTTTTTTGTCCACGACTGTACACTGCCTGTGGGACGTTGAGACAGATAGTCAATATGGCGGTACGAAGAAGCCGGGTCAGCTAGTAATATTGTATTCTAAAGCGACTTCAAAAAAAGATGAGGTACTCAATTCAACTGTATTTGTTTGTTACCTCAGAAATTTCGACTGGGTGAACCAATTTTGATGTATCTTTTTTTACGAAAGCTGATTCCGCCCGTTCATTTCGTTCTTGACGTCGGTTATATTGTTATTAAAAATTTTATCAGATTTATTTCTTTTTTTTGAAGGGGGTTTTGAGGGGCTTTAGTTATAGCCCGTTGTCTGTCCGACGACAAGCCTTATTTTAAACTAGCTGAACCCCGCGGTGTTACCCGCGGTTATTGTTGTACCGCGAGTAACGTCGCGGGACAAAGTTAGTCTAAAAAAGGTAGCCTAAGTTACTCCCCGGGTCATCAGCTACCTGCCAGTGAAAGTCCCGTCAAAATCCGTTCAGCCGTTCCAGAGATTACCCGGAACAAACAGACAGACAGACAGACAGACAGACAGACAAAATTTTTCTTAACTTAATTTTTGGTATATGTATCGTGTATACATACATATGCATTAAGTAAAAAGCGGTTATTTTAATATTACAAAAAGACACTCCAATTTTATTTATTTGTATAGATGTAAACCTTTTCAGACGGACCGCGTATCCATATACTCGTGCTGTAAGTAGAACAGCTTAAAATAATGGGAAATTGTATTATAGAATAAACTCACTTATACTTATTCCACAATTTTTATGAAGTTTACTCCTGACCGGTTTCACCTTATACCATTATCAAAGGTTTCTTAATAAAAATATTGAAATAAGTACAATTGAATCAAGAGTATAAATAACATAAGGGAAAATACATGTTACTTAATATTGTGTTATATTAGCTATTATCATAGCCAATATCACTAACCATTCATTAAATTTGACTTCTGATAACAATTTCCGGTGGAAGTTTACCTGGTAATGTACATCATATATATTTTTTAGTTTTATCATTCTCTTATTTTAGAAGTTACAGGGGGGGGACATTTTACCACTTTGGAAGTGTCTCTCGCGCAAAGTATTAAGTTATGTGTTTGATGAAAAAAAAGTTTTGAATTTCAGTTCCAAGTATGGGGACCCCCAAAATTCATTGTTTTTCTTTATTTTTGTGTGAAAATCTTAATGCGATTCACAGAATGCATCTACTTACAAAGTTTTAACATAGTTCTTATAGTTTCGGGAAAAAAGTGGCTGTGACATACGGACGGACAGACAGACGGATAGACGGACAGACAGACAGACATGACGAATATATAAGGGTTCCGTTTTTTGCCTTTGGCACGGAACTCTAAACACTAGTCTAGCCAAAATACGTTATAAACAATTAATTTTTTTGGCTGTGACAATAAAAAATTAATGTGAACAAATACCAAAATAGGTTAGTTTAATAACCGCATAATGTCAACTGGTACACCACTAACGACAATGTTATCCGTAAATGGTTAAATGACATTATACGGACAATAAGGGTATTGTTAAGATAGAAGATTAAGAATTAGAGTTACCCAATTGTTTGGATTGTTTATATAGCCTTAAGGATGGACATTGTTCGTGTATCAAACTATAATTGGAGGTTTTGTAACCGAAGGAACTTGTTAATCGAGAAAAACAATATCCCACCAAAAACATTCTCATGATAAATGTTGCCAAGACGATTGCAAACATGGTTTACTCTGTGCAAAAGATATCAGATCTCATATAGAGCCAAGCTTCTGAATCTACACGCCCTAACTTCACAAACTCTACATCTCAGTAAAATTGTAAATTGGAAAGTAACTCTTGTCTTTCTGTTACATTCATTATTAAACTGCTAAGCCGATTGCAATGAAATTCGGAGTGGAGATACTTTGATTCTTAAATAACTAGTCTAGGTAGTCAACCAATAAATAAATAGTAGGTATAATAGACAAATCCTGAATTAAATCCACGTCGAAGTTTTTAAAGCATCCCATCATATTTTCAAAACAAAACAGTAAACCGAAAAGCTTATCTTCATACAACCATGATAATAACCATACGTACTAATGAACAGATATTACACCTCATAGAATTTGCCTTTACCATGGTACCAGGTGACGGATTTCCCAAGCTATAATGATATGTTATTTAGCTTCTTTATCGCACTACTAATACCAGTACAAAATTGTAATCGTAACGTCACGATATTCTCCGTGTGGTAATGAATTAAGAATAGAAAGTTTCACCATTAACGAACAGGAGCAAACTACACAGGACAATATCAGTGCAAGGAAAGTGTTTTTTTTTTTTTCTAAGGAGAAGGCTCGTCTGTACAGCGTGGTAGCAGACTAAAACCTCCTTGTTAAGTTTCTACTTATTTTTAAGGGTTCTCCCTATGTCAAGGAGTGTACTGTTAAATTCTATTGATGATGATTAACTTCACAACTGTTTCTTTGATACAGCAGAAAACATAGGAATACTTGTTGAAGTGATAACTTCTTATGGAAGGATAAACCGCATCGTGATGTAACGCGTTACGGCGCCAGTCTGTCTATTGATGATTCTAATCGAATGGGTACTCTATTAGTAACAACGATTGTACTACTTTTATATACTGTTTATAAGAAAAACCGGCCAAGAGCGTATCAAGTCACGCATAGAATAGGATTCCGTAGTTACCCCTTTGTTATACCTAATTTTCTTTTTAATATTTTACATGTTTACTAATTTATTCGTTATTTTAGTACGAGGTTTTCCAAGTAATCGCATTTTACAAGTTAGGTCCGAGACGTGAATTACGGAACCTTAAAAAACAATGAACAGAATATATCAACTCTGTTCATTGTTTATATATCTATCACCTGTCGTCATTTTCTTAGCAATTGTAACTCCATCTATACAAATAAATAAAATTGGAGTATCTATTTGTAATATTAAAATAACCACGTTTTACTAAATGCATATGTATGTAGACACGGTACATATATCAAAATATCATTTCTTACATTTTTTGCCTGCCTGTCTGTATGTCTGTCGGCCAGTCTGTCTGTCTGTCTATTTGTTCCAGCTTATCTCTGGAACGGCTGGACCGATTTTGACGGATTTTTCAATGATAGGTAGCCGATGATATAAGGTTTACCCGCGGTACTAGAACACACAACACTACGGTGTTCAGCTAGTACTTCATATAATATCTAATGGTATCTTTCTCTACTTCGAATAATGTTATCTAAAAAAACTTCCCAAGTTTGTATTTAGTTTTACACTAACTTTTGAGCGCAGTCCCACTCGCTTGTATATTGCTTTTCACGGTAAGAAGTAGCCTATGTGCCTCGCTAAGCTTAATTTTTTATTAATTTTTCATTGGTGAAAGAATTATAAAAATCGGTTCAGTTGTTTAAGCATGAAGGAGAACATCTCTAGTAAGCCTGCTATACGTGGCTTTATCGAAATTGGCCCAGGTGTAGCCTGAAATGTAAACACACCGTGTACACAACCCCTTAGATGTGGTTTTCCTAAGATAGCCCTGTGGTTTGGTATAAGATAGGCAATATCTGTCGGGAATAGGAACGGGAAACTATCTAGTATGTATGTTAATTAATCAATTAGGTTTCTAATATTTCTGAACTATTTGAAATATTAATGTACAAATAATAGCTTTAAATTTGTTTTTTTTTAGTGCAAGAGCTGAATAGGCACAAGTAATTATCACCAGATGGTGAATGATTATTATTATTATCTCCAATCTATATTTAATATATAAGAGAGTTTGTTTGTTTGTTTGTTTGCGCTAACCTCAGGAGCCGGTGGTCCAATTTGAAAAATTATTTCAGTGTACAGTTACAGTTACATTTAAGAAGGAAGGCTATAGGCTATATATCATCACGCTAAGGCCGAATGGAGAATATTTAAAAAACGGGGTAAAATTATCACGCTACGGGCAATAGGTGACGCAAACAAGGTTGCGTAGGTCAGCTAGTGAACATATACGACTCAAGATAAGTATAGTATGTATGTTTTCCTCTTTGAACATTCAATGTTTTTCCTGTTTTATCACGTGTTTCAAACTTTTTCATCTAACAGTTCTTTTTTTTGTAAAAAGTATTTTATCTTTTTTACTTTTTAATTTGAAATAGTACAAGTTCTACCCATGTTAGCTGTAATTGGGTATATGTAATTGGATGATCACATTGTATTATTTTATTTAATAGTGGTTACCCAGTGGTGTGAAATAGTGCTTGCGCTGTGTTTCACCAAGTGAATGAGGATACCGGAGGCCCATAACCCAAACCTCCTCCCCCTATCTCCCCTCCCTATCCCCCAAAGGCCGGCAACGCACTTGTGACGCCTCTGGTGTTTGCAGGTGTCCATGGGCGACGGTAATCGCTTACCATCAGGCGATAAGTCGGCTCGTTTGCCCGCCTACTCCAAAAAAAAAGTGGCCGAATATCGATTATAATTAATTTTCTTTTATCTTACAGCACACTTCCTCCACATTAACTTTAACTGTGTCAATTTTGATACTTCTCAGTTCGCATGATTTCGCCCGTAAAAAGGTACAAAGTTTTGTTTCGTTATAAAAATATTTCAAACGTCTAACACACAACGCCTATCCTCAAACGATAAAAGCCAACGAAATAATTATTTTATCACGCATTTTATATAAGACCTAGGTATCTGGTCAAACCACCCCGTTTGTACCGAAGGATTTAACACAATTTATTAAATTTACTTTTATTATCCAAAACACAAAAAAAAACTACTATGTTGATGTTTCTGCATGGTTTAAAGTATTATACACCTACTTTGACTTTTCTTTCGACTAATGTTAGCTGTTGTGCTCGTCTTGTTATTTATTTCTCACTCGTTGTATGTACATTTAATAAGACTGTACATTAACAGTGAGACGAAATGAAGAACATAACTCAAGAGCCGTATATTCTTACATATCGGCATCATTTCCGAAACTTGTTAATTTAGGAAAAAGGTCTTAAGTGACCAGTTACCTCTTAAAATATTAAGAAGCGGTTATAATTAAGGTTTAATTCTCTCTACTGCCAACCATCCAACACTGTTAAGATAGAGTTACGTAGTCGCGATCATCCGAATGCTAAACTAATGATACAATTGCAATTTGGATATATCAAAATATGTTATAATCCTCTATGTAGTCGATAAAATACTTTAATATAATATTTTTCCATCAAAACTTATCTTGTACTGGACTTACGAAGATAATATAATCGGTAAACGGTTCCCGCTAGTGGATTATGTAACAAAATATAGACATACATTGCGCAATTACACATAGATCGGTGAATTAAATACATTAATAGACACAATCTATTTATTACTGTTCCTCATCAAGCTGCCAAATCAAACCTCAAAGCGACAACCGCATTCAGTTCATCAGTTACTCGTCATTCAAAATACAACTCTAAGTACAAGGTGACAAATGTGAAGTTAAATTTAGGTATACGAATGAAGTTCTTGAGCCAATGCCAGAGTCGAGTCAAGGACAATGACCGTTGTGTAGTACATTAACTGTTTTCCCCTTGAACGGCAATTGTATTGTAGTGTAAAACAGTCAATGTAATCTACGTTTTGACAGACATTTTTGATGTGTCCAATATAATGACTTTCGGGATGCGATAATCTTTCAACCTGATGTTTGATACAATATGTGTGTTACACCGGTTTGTATATTTTAGATATATTTTGCATGGACAATGTATACTAATTAATGAACGCATATCAATAGTGATTCTAGTAAATTCCTTGAATTGGTACTTAATTGGTTTAAGTGGTAACAATTGACCGTTAGAACATAGAACTAAATGAAGCTCTATAAAATCATCTACAGTAAAAATTGTAGCAAAGACAGTTTTTAGCCATTACGAAGTCTAAAATACCTACCTTGAGTGAGTGACGATCTTTAGGTTATACATCACAGCCTCGACGGTGTAATTGCTCACATTTCAATGAAAAATGAAAGACATGGATTTTTCTATACACAGTGGATATCAGCTTGGACAAGGCGGCCGATACGACCACAGCATATCTATTCAGTATAAACGTATATAATCCGAACTTTATGATTTGATTTGCACTTTGCTTCCGAATTAATGATGCTACACCTTTTTTTCTCATAAATATTTTCTACATATTTTCTCCTTGAACTCTACAGGAGTGTCCCCGCAATACACAATGGAAATACAAAAATGCTAAACCATAACATATACCACTTTTTAATAACAATTGCACTACGACCTCACCTCGGTCTAAATTATCATCTTCCTAGCCTTTATTATTCTCAAGATTAATTGGGATCGGCTACTAGTTCAACCGGTTTACCTGAATATCAGCTTTTCCGCGCAGCGAATGGCATCGAACTGAATTCGCAGGATGAACTGTTATTAAATATTATTTTCTTAATATTTATTGGTTGTAACAACCCTAATTGACAAAATAGTTGACACGGCAAACCTCGTCATGTTAATTGGAGAGTAGAAGCTAATAGCTGTTATCGGAAGGTTCACATCACAGAGGTATTCAAACTTAGTACGATACGTTAGTACATTTTTACAACGACTTCTAAATTCGTGTTCTCAGGTTAGTTACAGTTAGGTTATTTCTCGGTTTTGATAATGGTAATGGGACTGATTTGCTCGACATACCAATAAAATGTTGTTTTAGGTATTGATCGACTCGTTTTCAAGTTCCTTAGTTTTGCTGGATTTTTGAAAATATGTAGTATAAATAGTTATTGGTAAAGCAGTTTAATAATTTAACTAGCCTTCATAGGAGTATATATAAATCATGCTTATTATTGCAACGTCGCCGGCGTCATCTATGTTTTATGAAAAAGGGAAATAATAATTTCATCGTAATTTAAACTTTATATTTATTATATTGATATAAATCTGCAGAAATTGCAAGTATTAAAGGATAATTTTTGTGTCCGAAAACAAATGTAGCTGAAATATTTTTAGCCATAGGTACGTGAAAGATGCTGTGTATTTACGTAAGCCTTCATCACTTTCAAATAAAAGTAGTTTACTATTTTTAACCGACTTAAAAAAAAGGAGGTGGTTTCTCAATTCGACCGTATATATGTATATATATATATATATTATGTGTCTTCGACGTTTATATGACTTATTTTCAGAACCACCCTTAAACTTATGTGACTCCTAAAATCCTTCTAACAATACTATAGTATTATACGAAGTTACATTTCAAGATTGAAGATATATTTGTATTCTACATTTTGCCGAATAATTTGATTTTAATTCGATTTGATCAAATTAAGGGACCTTTAGATCAGGATAGAGCGGCCTCGACAACATTGGATTTGACAAACAATAGAGTGCGCACAAACGTATAAGCAACTGAATTCTGGAGAACTGATTAGGTACATCCTTTCCTTTGTGAAAAGATTAGATAACCCTTTGTAAACACTAATTGAGAAAATCGATTATAAACTTCCAAAAACAGAATACTTTTCAGTAGTTTATAAAGTTGTGGTCAAGGCAGATTTAAGATTTATGATTCTAAACATAACTTAAAGAAATTTATGGCTAACTAACTAGCTGAACCTCACGGCCGGCCCACGGTTATTGTCGTAAAGCGGCGGAACAAAGCTAGTCTAAGAGAAAGCTATTCTTCCCACAATATCAAAAGTTTTCGAAAAGGCTATGTGTGACCGTGTCTATGGTTTTTGTGAAAGATATAATATTTTTAGTGAACATCAAAATGGATTTCGTAAACAGAGATCAACAACTTTGGCGGTCTATAAATATGTTCAGGAAATTATAAATATTATAAATGATAAAAAATACGCGGTAGGAGTGCTTCTCGATATGACCAAAGCATATGATAAGGTACAGTTTAAAATCTTACTCAACAAATTATATGGAATAGGGATCCGCGGTACTCCTCACAAATGGTTCGAATCGTATTTATCAAATAGGGAGCAATGCGTGGAAATTGAACATTTTAATAACGAGCATAATCAAATTACACCCGTTAGATCAACTAAAAAGAATATAAATGCCTCAATTCCTCAGGGCAGTGTTCTCGGATGTCTTCTTTTCATTTTATACATAAATGACCTACCTACATTCATAAATGAACCGTGTGTACTGTTCGCCGATGATATTCCTTTGCTTACATCATGTCAGAACAATGACAATCTCAGTAAAAAACTGCTCTCAATATTGAATAAAACAATTAAATGGATGGATGACCATAACCTGGAAATCAACTACAACAAAACAAAACTCATGACATTTTATCCCTATCAAAAAACTCCTTTAAACATTAACTTTAGTATAAACAACACAACAGTCGAAGTCGTTAACGATTTTACTCTGTTAGGGCTCACAATAGTTACTCACATTTCCTGGAAGACTCACATCAAACACATTAGGTCTAAAATTTCTAGTTTTAGCTATGCATTATACGAAGTTAAAAAAACTACGAATATTGAAACTGCGCTTACCACGTACTATGCATATGCACATTCATGGCTAAGTTAGGGAATCATAATGTGGGGGAACAGCACAGATGCCCCTACACTCTTCATAGCACAAAAGAAATTGATTCGTATTCTATTTAATTTAGAACAAACGGACAGTTGTAAACCTTTTTTTACAAAACATAAGGTACTTACCCTACCGTCTATTTACATTCTTGAAATATGCAAGTTCGTCCGGAAATATATCACTTTTTTCACAACCCGCGGAGACAAAAATACGAACCGATCTCTTAGACACAAGAAAATGTTAATGTTACCCACTTCCCGTATAACATTACATTCAAGTAGTCCCTATTTGATGTCCATCAAAATATTCAATAAATTACCTGATGCCGTTAAAAATGAAACGAATGAGATACATTTTATACATAGAATTAAACAAATACTTATAAATAAAGCATATTACACAATAAATGAATATATGAATGATAAAAATTTATTATATAGTACTTAATATATAATATATAAAATATGCCAAATTATTATTTTAAATTAAATTATTATTGAAATCGTTATTCCATTTTAAAAGTCTGAAGTGTTATTTTTCTTTTTTTTTTGTTTTGATTTGGTTGACTTTAGGTTTTGATTAGTTGATAATTAACAATTTTTCTTATTTTTTTTTTTTTTGCATGAACTTAATATTGTTGTATTTAGTAATGCTAATAATTAATTGATATTATATGACTTGTGATTTGCTGTGCCCTACAGGGTCCACGATTGTTTCTAGTTTTTAAGCGTGACATGTAAACCATCTAATTATAACATTGTGGAATGCAAATAAATGATATAAATATGAAAAAAAAAAAAAAAAAAAGTACCCTAAGTTACTCCTTGGATCATTAGCTGTGTACGAGTGAAAGTCCCATCAAAATCGATCCAGTCGTTCCAGAGGTTACCCGGTACATACAGACAGATCGACAGATAGACAAACAAAAATGGTAAAAAATGATATTTTGGTACATGTACCGTGTTTACATACACGACCCACGCAACCTCATTTGCGTCTCCTATTGCCCTAATTTTCCCTCGTTTTTGTAACATTCTTCATTGGTGCTCCGCTCCTGTAGGTCTTAGTATGATGATATATAGTCTATAGCCCTCCTCGATAAATGGGCTATTTAACACTGAAACAATTTTTCAAATCGGATCAGTAGTTCCTGAGCTTAGCGCGTTCAAACAAACAAGCTCTTCATATACTTATATATTAGCATACTCCTACATTACTACATCTACATACTATACTACTACATCTACTTATATATTAGTATAGGTACATACATTTATTAAAAAGCGGTTATTTATTTATTACAAGCAGACACTACAATTTTATTTGTTTGTATAGAATAGTATACATTATGAAATCTAAGTTACGTTTCACGCAAGTTAACAAGCATGTTACGGAAGCCCGCTAAAACTAAGTGCAGTTTGTTTTTAAGTTCAAAGTGTAACTTAGGAGTTTGTCCATAGCTGATACCAGGTGGAGCCAATTGCTCTTAGCTAAAACTTGCTCTAGTGCACGTGAACCAAGATATTTCAAAAAGATTAAAAGAAGTACAAAAACCCCTAGAAACACAAGTCGTAATCACAGAAGAGGAGAATTAAGTAGTAGAAATGCGATGTAGGCGGGTCAGGCGCGCCACAGTTAAGCACCGATGTCACTAATGTCTCTGCTGGCATCAACTGAACGCTTTAATACACGTATTACTTTCGTCGGGAACGTAGCTGCGTAAAAAGTTATTGCTATGCCGAACTGTGCTATAATTACGTGCTGAAAACGAAGCAAGGACTACAATTTACTCAAAGGAAACATATTGTATCATCAAAGAGTCTAAAAACGTTTGTTTTTAAGTGATATTAATAAAAATCTAAAAAGTATTATGTAATACACATACAAATCGTTATAATCTAATCTATTAAAATAATCACACATTACGTATTAAATTTAAGTATGATTTGCATAGTTGCCAATAGAGCAAGCAATGAACTGCATTTTCTGCGGGAATGTTTTAAAACATTTGGCGTGAAAACATTTAGTAAAAGTAATGTCTACAATTTTTTGCCATAGGGTCGTAGACAAATTTAATCGATATCGTAATAAACGTTAAACTTTTCGACGATATTGATTTTTACAGTAATTTTACTTTTTAGTGTCAGAATTATATTGTACTATGGTTTTAAAACAATATATGATTTTGTTTAATCGCAAAAATTTTATTAAACTTATTTTGGAGGTATATTTGAAAATAAATGTTAAATAAAAAGTTTATAAATATTTCATACACCAAAATTTTACAGCCACCAGACCAATAAACAGATTTGATTAAACAAAAAATAGTATGTAAGTACTTATGATTAAATAACAGTATACGGTAAAGTACACCAAGACTCGGAACAACAATTTGTGAATTTAAGTATTGTTCTACCGCAGTAAAATGCATAGTCGTTTTTTAGGGTTCCGTGCCAAAGGCAAAAGACGGAATCCTTATATATTCGTCAAGTCTGTCTATCCGTCCGTATGTCACAGCCACTTTTTTCCGAAACTATTAGAACTATAATGTTGAAACTTGGTAAGAAGATGTATTCTGTATACCACATTAAGATTTTCACACAAAAATAGAAAAAAAATAAAAAAATTGTGGTTCCCATACTTACTACGTACACTCAAACGAATATGAAATTAAAAAAAAAATCTTTAAACCATTACGTGTATCTATGGATAGGTCTTCAAAAGTGATATTGAGGTTTCTAACCACTCGTCAGTGGCGCCATATTGGTCCGAATTGACACAACTGTGGGGCGATTTTGACAGCACTCCCGTTACATTTTCGCCTCTGATTAAAACGTCTATTTCAATATAAAATGTATTGGGGCTATATAAGATATTGTTATCTTTAGAATGGTCATTAAATATACTATCAGATGATGTATAATTGATGATGATTTTTTTTTGAATTCACACCCGAATTAATATATAAATTCAATTTCAAAGTTCACTCGACCAGCAACCGTACGTCACAGAAATTCCCGCCGAATGAGAACGATTTACATTGTCAACTGACGTAGTGGGGTAATGAAATGGCGCCTCTGGGCATCTCTGTTTTATTCTCTTTAATATAATTAAGTGCGACAAACAATATAAAGCAGCTAAATTCATGGTTAAAATATACCAGGAAAAAACACCACGACGTGGCATTCAACAGACTGGAAGAAATTGACAGCGACCATTACGTGGCGTTCAACATCGGAGAGGTTAATACCTATTTATCTAAACTGAATAGTATACGAGAGAGACACTTCCAAAGTGGTAAAATCGTAACTTCTAAAATAAGAGAATGATAAAACTAAAAAAAATATGATGTACATTACCACACAAACTTCCACCGAAAATTGGTTTGAATGAAATCTAGTAAGTACTTTTTTTTTAATACGGTTTAAATCGTAAACTGCAATTTACCTTTTATTGAATCAAACAAACCTATACTAATATACAGAGCTGGAGAGTTCGTTTGTTTGTTTGTTTGAACGCGCTAATCTTAGGAATCGCTGGTCCGATTTGAAAAATTCTTTCATTGTTCGATAGTACATTTATCGAGGAAGGCTATACGCTATATATCATTACGCCAAGGCCAAAAGGAGCGGAGCAGCAATGAAGAATGTTACAAAAATGGGGGGGAAATTATTACGCTACGGGCAATAAGAGAGGTAAACGACGTTGCGTGGATCTGCTAGTATAAAAATAAAATAAAAATTAAATTATGGTACTTGCTGATTTGGAACCCTTCATGGTCGAGTCCGACTCTCACTGGGCCGCTTTTATTTTTTAAAGTTTTTGAAATTTAGGTATATTTCAGAAACTTTATTAATAATAATTTAAATACACAAGCATATAATTTATTTTAGGTAGATAATAATAATAATAATATAGCTTTATTTATTCCTTACACACAGTTTACCTTAATTCTAAACATTTTTATTTTTTTGTTAGTATTATACTTATTCTAGTCTGTTAGTATACGTGATTAACTGCGTTGACGCGTTATGTTGAAAGGACCGCTCTAGCGGTGAAAGCCTGAAAATTTTAGGTAGATAAGGGAGTTGCAATGTTTTGCAACAAAATAATTATAAAGTAGAATGAAAGGATATCCGAGTATGAGCCAAATAAATGTAATAAAAAAAATATTGTAATATAATTATATTCGACAAATGTCAATCCCTAAGGTCTTCGACGAAACCAGAAATATGCAAGTGAAACCCTACCTTAGTAGAAAGTCATAAGGTTGTATTTAGTAACATTGTAAGTGGCTGTTAGAACTTATATATTTGAACATCATTTGGACGAATTAGGATATTGTTCTTTATGTGTGTATAATATTATTGATCGTTCATGTGTGCGTTTAGGCGACACAGTGTACCTTGCACTTGCAGATCGACACCATTTCTAACTATTAATTCTTTTGTTCTGTGGTCGTAATAGTCCTAGTTAATAAATAGTGATGTTTAACTTTTACCTAACTTGTTCATTAGTGAACGTGTTTAAATTTAACATATTTAATTAGTATTTAATAATTTCACTGTATTTTAATCAGTATTTCTCGGATTTGATAATATTAATGTACATGTAGAAGAATGACAAACTTATTCTATTCGGGGCAGTAGGGCATCCTAGTTCATATAAACAAAAACGTACTGCATTCATATATTATTATTAATTAAGTTAGAAAGACAGCGACGTAATTACATGTCATTAACATTACAATACTTAAGTATAGTTAAATAGCTAAACGGTGTTACACAGGTATACGTGGGTGTACGTGTGTGTGTAGTTCAGGGTTTTCCCTGTAGTTTAGATTAGTTTAGAGTTAGACTATCGTTTTGTATGGATGTAAAAAGACGGCATATATTTCACTTCCTAAGAAAATGGCTTTGCATTGCCCGTACTAGATTTCCTATTAGTCGGGTACCTTCAAACTCTTCAACGAACTTTCAACTTCAACGACTTCAAAAAAACTTTCAACGACGGCTAATGAGAAGGCACTTTCCGTCTGATGAAAGTGACGAGCACCGCCAACAACTAAGAAGTCAAAAATTCGATACCGGCGTTTGAGTGTATTCCCGACATACCTTGAAAAGGTAATATTTGCCGTAAGTATGACACTTTAATTTATTTTATATATAGTAAATATTATAGTAGAAACCTCTGAACATCACATTAGTTGTATATTGTATTTTTTGTGTCCTCAACTACATATGTAGGAAAATTGCTTTTCATCCAACCACTAAAGAGCTGTGAAATGTGTTTTATTATAAAAGGGGAAACCAAAAATATGATTCTACTACGGTATAAGAATATAATATATGTTTGAACATTTCGAAAGGAATGAAACGTGGCATATTACCTGAAATACAAAAGAATATGACCTTATATAAGGTATTAATAATGTTTTCTTTCCACAACAATAGGTGAAAATAGACCTCAGACACTAGAAAAGATAACATTAAATCTAGAATTGAGGTTGAGTTTTCTCAGATTCGACGACAAAGAAAATTGGTGAACGGCTTCTTTATAATTTCTATTTATTCCTAAAGTAACTGTTTCCTGACTAGACTATTGTCTACCCATTTGTGCCATGCTTCAGTAGTAATAAGCCAGCTAAACCGGAGCAATAGGGTAGTTGAAATTTTAGTCAAATCAGTTACTTTTTATCATCTGTCAAAACGATAACTTTGCATGAAAAATGTTCTAAATACAAACTTGTTATGTCACTGTTTTAGACTACTCAAATGAGCAATATATTTCAATGTTTATAATATTAAAATTTGTAATAGAAATGAAAAGCTGTAATAAATATATTTCGGAGATATTTTGTATTATTCGTTTTGATGAAGGAGACATCAGTATTTATTTACGATACAGTCAACTACCCTATATACTAATTTTTCTTTTCAAAATGTGAATGAAACTATCAGAGCTCAAGCCCTCTTCTCATTCCTGATTCTAGAGGAATGATGGTTTGTTTTTTTATGTATGGCCTGCCAAAATGACTCTGCTTGATAGAAAGCATAAGCGAAATTCAAGAGTGGTGGTCACCATACTCATTCGCACTCACCAACGAAATACGACGGCACGAAGGCTGTCATTTTAAAGGCATTTCAACTATACTCAATTCAACTATAGTAAGATGGTGAAGAGAAGTTTAAAAACAAAACACCAACAAAAGTCGAATCAGTCGTTTGTATTTAATGCACGAATGGCAGATGTTTCTGTAGTCCCCAGAGGCATTGCGAACGCGTTAAGTGTTGTGGTTCCTGTTCCTATGTCCACAAGGGACAATTGTTTGTGAGATTACCAAAGTGTTCAAGTGTCAATTCACATATGTTTGTTCAGTCCCCAAAATCCACAGACAATTAAAAGACTTGATTCGAGTTTGTCCCTCAAAAATATGTAGAATTTTCCAATTTGAAGTTCACTAAATATGTGGTTATGTATGGCTGATGTAGTTAAATGACTGTGTTGCAGCCAATAACAAAGTAGTATTTAATCAAGTTTGGATTTATGAACTCTGATTATACAAATACGAAGTTGAACACATTTTATTGCTAAAAGTTGAAAATACATATTGCCAATATAGATGCAGATTGCGATGAATTGCTATTTAAGATCTTCTGAATGACACACATTACATTAGTTGGACAGTCAGTTGAGGAAACTTGGAAGCTGTAGAGTTTGCTCTCAGATATATATCTATCTAACATCACTTATCGAATGTTACTGTGTCATAACTTATTAAGGATTAATAAAGTCGAGGTTACGTAAAAACATTTCTCCGTTACTCGTTACACAGTTTCCATAGATTATTATTTCCACTTACTTCTTCACTTCAAGTCTTTTATCATTAGATTTCGGAAACTAATCTCTACATTAAAAAGTCTAGTAAGTCGCAACCTTAAGATGTTACAATAATATTTGAGACTCTTCACTGTAATATACTCATCTTATTTCCTTAGTGTTTTTAAATTGTCTAATAAACTAGAACTTGTTTAATCTTGCTGTGTTCAAGCTTTTGAAAACGTTTATTCATTTATTTAAATTTGAAAATATAAACCGTAAAACACACATTAATTTTATAAAAATCTAAAATTAGACTAAGTATATCACTGCAAAAAACATGGAATAGGTGAAAAAATTGGAACGAATACAATTTCAGATTTAATAATGTACGTATAATAATTGTATCACAAATATTTATGGTTCATAGCATGCCATAAAGTTCTCCCACACTTGTCAAGCTAAATTGGTGTTGCGTACTTTTGTCCGACTCACCGAATGTCCTCAATGCTTAGTTATACATAGCGACAATACTCCGGTTTATTTAAAATGACTATTTTCGTTCGCTTTCTCTTCAAGGTATGGTTGTATGTCAGTTGTTAACCTCTTTTAAAATTAGAATCATGTAGGCATTTCTATTAAACGAATCTTATTTATTTTTAAAGGATCAATATTAGGAGTAAAAAAAAGTCAAAAATAAAGCAAATTGCCACTCCAGACCAATCAAATTCCGATTAAACTCTAGTTTGCTCTAGTTTGGACTCGGTTGAATGAAAAGACCACAAGCATATAAAAGATGATACGCCGACGAACTTTATCAACGAAACTACGAAATTTTAATATAAATGAAATATTGAAATGAAATATTTTTAGATGAAACCTAGAAAAATATGATCTACTAAATAAATAATATATTGCCTGTTTTTGCCCGACCTAACGTTTAAAGTATCTTCTCAAGGATCATCAGGAACTTACCTACGAAATACATGCTTTTCGATACACAAAAATCCTACTTTTATGTAACTCATTCACCTTCAAGATGAGGATAGGAGATTACGGACGATTTTGGGATTTCTGAGGGTTTTCAAGTTATCACCGTCAGTATCAGTTCCTCCTACATTTCAGAGAATAAAGCAATGATATCTTATCTGTAACTTCATTGACAATATCAACTCTAATATATTGACGGTGTATTAGATTTGGTTAGTCCGTTCAGAATTAGGGTAAGACATAAGACACCCTCAAAAATGATATGTAAACAGCCATAGACGAGTTAATATCCTTAGGAAAACACAATTTGATCTTGAAACTAGTAAAAAATAGCGTATCATAACCTATTATCATGTTTTGTTAATACTGTGTTCTTCTTCATCATAAATTAATGAGCTTTTAGTAAATTTCATACAATATCATGTTAGGTAAACCGACGCTAATGTATATGAGTAAATCATTTACGTAGCGTTGTTCTGGCGTATCTCCTACTCTTGATTAACAAATTTGTGTATTAATACGTGCAGCAAATAACTTTGTATCCCTTTTTACGAAAGTTATGCAACGGTAATCAAATTTGGCATGCTTAAACTTAATATAGAGGAGTGTAGAAAGTTAAAAAAATGAATTATAATCGAGTTTCAACAACTGGGCGATCACTAGTTTAGTTTTATTATTATTATAGGCAAGGCTTTTTTTGTGAGATACTAAGCCAAAAGAAGGGCAGTGCCTCCAAAGAAAGGAGAGTCGAAGTTAAAACACTTATAGCCTATGTATCATAGATAGCGTGGTGTATCAGACGTCCTAGCTCCTCTTTCGGCCAGAACCTGATCTTCACAGCGGTGCCTCTTGTTGTTCTACTACGACGTGTGGCAGCAAAAATGCGACTATGACACTCCTTCTCTGGGATGGAATGTGCAATTACATAACATCCATCCCGTGTGCTTAAAGCTGCTTTGAGAATAGGGATCTTTCCTAGAGTGCAACCGCCATAGGTGATCCCATGGCTATCGGTATGGAATATTATATTCCCTACAGAGAAGTTCCTATCGTCCCTAACAACGCCTGAAGAGGGGCGAACGTTCAAATCATCCCCAAAAAAGGCGACCGTTTTGATCCGGCCAATTAGCGACCTCTAGTCTTCACTTCTCTCTGCAAGGTGCTCAAACGGATCATCAACAAGCAATTGGTCCACTACCTGGAAGATCACTCGTTGCTAATGGCAATATGGCGCTAGGCCGAAACGATCCACGCATGATCTTCTAAAGCAAGCAATGACCCTTATCAACAGTTAGCCCCCTTGGCAACATAGATTGCTATGCAGACGATAGCAAAGTGACTCTACTCTGCCTGATAGAAATCATGAGCAGAATCCAAGAGTAGTGGTCACCGTACTCATTGCGAGAACAATTCAGCATGGTGATCCATACTATAGCGGCCTATTAGATGCTTCTTCATAATTGGGCCTCCTGTTTCACATTTACCGGTGAAACACAATGAATGATGAAACTTTTGGATTACTTTTTAAATATTATTCGGATTTTCGCTATTATTTAGGCAAACTAACATTTAAAACATTACATTACATTGCATTACATTACATTAAACATTAACATTAAAAAATATAAATAACTTTTTACTTTCCTTGTCTATTGAAAGGAAAGTATTTTTTTTTATATTGTCACTTTAGAAAACGTAAGTTCACGTTTTAATCGAAAGATATTAACATTTTTCACTAAACCCTCGATTTATCCCTCAAAACTCAGTGGTGAGGGGTACTGAAGGAGGGAGGGAGGGGCTGCTTGACTTTTGATAATTAGCGTGCCCCCAAAGAAGAAGTGACAAAAAAGTCGTGATTATAGGTATTAGATACAGATAATCAGATTACTTTAGATTTAAGAAACGTAATGATAAATTAATCATTAATTTCGAAATAAATGATTGATTCATCACAATCTTTCCAAAAAAGTTTTTTTAGGAAATAATGATTTGTTTAACGTTGACATTTCTAACTCAAATCTCTTTGAATTAGCATAATATTGTTCTATTTTTGTGGTTTCAAATTCTGAAATCCATAAGTAGCACATTATAATCTGTTTTCAATTACAGTTTTTAATTTGTTGGTATAATGTATCTCACGTATTTCAACCAAGGTTGTCAGCATATTTAATTGTAACTTGAACATATGATTAATAGCTAGTAACATGTAACGTCACACGTTCACGATTAATAACCTGTCAAGTTAATCAAAAGTAGGTTTATCTTGCATATATGGTGGACTCAAGAATCGATTTGGTGTACAACTACTGTCTTGTTTCCTTTTCATGCTGTTTTAAGAAAGGAAATTTTATGTTTGATCTTTATTTGTGTTTCAATTCAAAATATCCGGTTGGCCATCAGAAATTCAAAGGGATTGTGGCGAATGTGCATTTAATATGTTTCATTCATTAAATTTTTACGATCGTGACGTGACTCGTCAAGACACGTGACCAGACCTAGGATGGCGGCTCAGGGCGCATGCCGGAACACGGCGACGCAGAGCGCTTTGACGACGAGTCAACAAGGCCGTCACTTACATTAAAACAATATTGTTTCTTAGCGAAGACGTTAATAATAAATCCGTTTTAGATGTTATATATATTTGTACACTAAATAAGCCAAATCCGTATACAGTGTTTCCCAAACTACTGAATCCTATACAACTTTTGTTTATAGTTTGGAGTTTTCATTTCTGTCGGCAGTCCTCCTGACTTTGTGTTTTTTTTATTTGTATAGATTTAATTTTATCATTTAGTCTGTATTATCATCTTACATTGTTTTTTTATTTGTGGCTAGCTTTGCCTGCTACTTCGTACACGTGATATTTGAATAATGTTTTTTTTAATTCTTTATATTTGGCATATATACAGTTTGTCTTACTAAAACTCAGGAACAGCTGGACAAATTTGCCTAATTTTGATCTTGAAATATTTGTGAAACTTTCCCAAAACTTTCACAAATATTTCAAGATCAAAATTAGGCAAATTTGTCCAGCTGTTCCTGAGTTTTAGTAAGACAAACTGTATACACGGTATATATACTCTGTCTGTCTGTTTGTTCCGGGTAATCTCTGGAACGGCTGGACGGATTTTGACGGGACTTTCACTGGCAGGTAGCTGATAATTCAGGGAGTAACTAAGGCTACTTTTTTGGACTAACTTTACCCTGCGGCGTTACTCACGGTACGACGATAACCGCCGGTAACACCGCGGGGTTCAGCTAGTAGTTATATATAGTTTAAGGTGGCTCTTACAAGAAATTCATCACAGATGTCTTTAAGATTAATCAATTGATTATTTACCTACCATCCGAGCGTTAATTGATTTATTTAGTGACTCATTTTAAATACACAGTCAAAGAATATATCAATGACAAATCCATCACGTACTTTTCCGTACTGACCTGTATATTTCCATGATCCATAAAAATTTGTACTTCAAACTAATAGTAAATAACATAAATAAATAGATATCTTTATTGCAATTTAAGTTCATTCAACTTTAACTGTTTGTAGCATTTATTTTTTTATTTTATTTGTCATACTAATAGCATAAATAACATAAACATTGTAACAACGAAGCTATACACAGATAATCCAAGTGTAAAACAATAGTACAAATAACTTAAAAAATATTAGAACATACTTTAAAAAAAAATATCAGAAACAAAAAAGTTTTGGAAATAAAAAAACTATGTAAACGCATTTTGTAATTCATTTCGAAATTAAGTTTTATATAATTGGATGATGAAAATTATAATGTTTTTTTTTTTTTTTTATAGTAATATGTTCTGATATATTATTTTCATCTTGAAACTTATATGGTGATAGTGAGTAAACTTGAGTAGGTACTCACACAACTTAAGTACTTAGTACAACTAAATCTTTCAACGCTGATGCATGGTATGCTAGATCAACATCTCCTTTCTAAGGACAGGCATACATACGTACTGCAGTGGACTATCAAAAGCTAGCTTGTTGATGATATGATCCGATGTGTAATGGCCAACCTCAATTAAAAACTATTTGAGTTCGTTACTGTAATTTAAGTTTAACATAAGTGTCTAGTTCTTAACAACAAGAGACTAATGTTGAGATATATCTTTATCGCTGGTATGAAGTTTAACGATTATGTAAATTGGTTCCCTGCAACATTTATTGCTCATTAGAAACTTAATAACTGCGCTGTTTTCATTATTTTGACTGAACAATATTTTCATTCTACAGATTGTAGAATCATGGGTTCGTTGTTACTGTGTTCCTTTAAACTCCTAATTTTTTATTAGGGTTCCGTGCCAAAGGCAAAAAACGTAACCCTTATAGATTCGTCAAGTCTGTCTGTCTGTCCGTCTGTCTGTCCGTCCATATGTGACAACCACTTTTCTGTGAGCCGTATTAAGATTTTCACACGAAAATAGAAAAAACAACAATAAATTTATGGGGTCTTAGATGGTACTTAGAACTGAAACTCAAAAAACTTTTTTGGTCATACTCACACGCGTAGATAGTTCTTGAAAAATGATATTGAGGTTTCTAATTTCATTTTTTTTCTAAACTGAATAGATTGCGCGAGAGACACTTCCAAAGTGGTAAAATGTGTTGCTTCCAAAGTGGTAAAATTTTCCATTATAGAACAAGCAACAAAAAATGTGCCTACAAAAATAACCGACGAACTTCTTCGACGGCCTCGCCTGTAGTACTAAATTTACGGGGAATTTACCCAGGGAAATACAAAAAAAAATCGCAAGGAGCTAAATCTGGGCTGTACGGAGGATGGGGTAAAATTTGTACACCCGAAGTTGTGAAATAGTCCATAGTTCTAGCAGCTGTGTGAGCGGGTATCTTGGTGAAAAAGAATGCCACGGTCGCTTCTCTTTCTCGAACTCCCGAAAAGCTTGAGGCAGATAAACTTGGCTATACCATTCACTAGTAAGACACTTCTACACTAGACTCCTCTGCGTCGAAAATCTATCTTTTTCCTCTATCCATCTCTCTCTTATAATTTTTCCGTAAAATTAAGAACCTACCAAGAGCTTGTGCGAATAAAAAACATTTCAACTGAGTAAAATGGGTTAGCAAAAATCGGGTTACTTGAGGTTTTATTTTTTACTGGCTTTTATAGTATAAAACTAACAGGTATTGTACCATTTTACAATCCTGATTAAATGCGCCAACTTTTATTGGTACTTGCCAAGGCACTCTAGTACATTTTTTAAATTCATAGTTTAACAAATAGTCTTAATTCTAGGTTGGTTAGAAAGTTATTGTTTCACGTATCAATATAAAAATTTTAGTGAATTGAAGGTCGTAACCAAAAATGCACTAAATATCATAAACATTACTGCATCATATAATCACAGTCACTCCTGTCAGTTGATAATATAGATATCGTTAAAGAATTGTCTGATAATGCATAATAAATCATAATTACTTCGTTATTTAAAGGTACATGTATGTAAAACAACGAATTAACATCCACTGAAATTGGGGAACATCATATTTAGGTAGATAAAAGAAAAGTCAGGTGCCGGAGATACTATGAACATTAACTTTTTATATAAGAGCCTGCCAAAATGACTCTACTCTCCCTGATGGAAAGCATGAGCAGAATCCAAGAGTGTTGGTCACTGTACTCATTGCAATGCAACAATGCAGCATCGTTAACCATACTATTGTGGCCTATTTAGATACTTCTGCATCATTGGGCTTCCACACTCACTAACGAAATACGACATCACAAATTATTTTAGGTTGGCCTTTTTTGAGAGGGTTGTGAGGGACCATTTGTGCTAACATCAGCGTGGCTCTACTACCTTGAAAACTATAACTATTACTTTTTAACATTCATAAAGGGTACAGAGAACACTCAGACTCTGTGCGTTTATATCTATTACGTATTCAGACTATAACTACTAAAGAGGTTTTTCTTTTTTTGCATTTTCGGAAGTACTGTTTAGCGTTTTAGAATGTACACTAGGATAGTTTTAATGTAGTAAATCGATCATAAAATTAGTAATGTTCCAAGAAGTTAAAAAAATAAAGTAAAAAAAGTCAGCCAAGTGTGAGTCGGCCTCGCACAGGAAGGGATCCGTATCATTATCTTTCCATTTCAAGTGTACCTGTTGCCCCTATCAATATCAAACAAAAAAAGTACGTTTGTTGTACGGAAGCCCCCTTACATATTTATTTTATTCTGTTTTTTATTATTTGTTGCGGCAATAGAAATACATCATCTCTGAAAATTTCAACTGTCTGATTATCACGGTTCACGAGTTACAGCCTGGTTGTTACCAGGCTGTAACTCGTCTTCACTGCACTCGACTTCGACTGCACTGTCCCTTCGGCTGTTGCCGAAGGGACAGTGCAGTCTTAATAATAGGGTCTCGTTTTAGTCTTTGGTTACGGAACCTTAAAAAGAGTGAAGCAGCATGTAAAGGGTAATTATTTACACATATAATAATGTATGTTTGTTCTTAACTCGTGTTCGCTCTTGACCTCAAATCAGGTTTAATCACAATCAGTCTTGATACCTACCTCTACACGAGTTCTTTAACACAATTTTACTTAGATATGTTATAATAAAAGATATATTTACAATTTGTTTCTGATATTTGAACGCTGTTGTAAATTATGTACCTATATTCATGTTCTAATTCCCGAAAATAATAATGGTAAATAATCATAACAACTACCTAAGTAAAAATAACTATACTAGAAGTTTTAATCAATATTAGTTAAAAACTATATAAAACTAGCTGACCCGGCGAAATTCGTACCGCCATATTTACATATCTGTCTCAAGTTCCCACAGGCAGTGTGCAGTCACTTACAAAGAAATTACTTTTCCCGTTTTCTTTTATTTTTTCTTGTATATAAACCTTGTCCTAACAATGAACACATAAAAAAAGAATTATTTAAATTGGTGCAGACGATCTGAAAATATACGCGTACATACACTTTGGCGGTACATTTTCATATGTATAGAAAAAATAATCGAATAGAGGTTTTTTTTTCAAGGATACTCCATTATTCTATGCCGTAAACTGATAATGATTGTTCACGTTAATCCCGAGCCAGTTGCAGGTTATCATGAAAATAAGTCGATCATGAGATCAATATAAAATATAATTATATAACATAAAACTAACTACATAAAACAAACCATCCTCCATTATTTATTTATTTCCATATAACAATTTGCACGAGGCAGACTCAACCTTTAGACGAACTATAAATAATCTAAACTCGAGAAAAAAAACAACAAAATAAAGAGTAAAACAGCATATCAAAATGTAACCTACATCTATACAAATAAATAAAATTGGAGTGTCTGTTTGCAATATTAAAATAACTGCTTTTTACTACATGCATATGTATATATACACGGTACACATACCAAAAATTTAGTTAAAAAAAAAATTGTCTGTCTGTTTGTTCCGGGTAATCTCTGGAACGACTCAACCGATTTTGACGGGACTTTCACTGACAGGTAGCTGATGATCCAGGGAGTAAATTAGGCTTTTTAGACTAACTTTGTATATAAAGAAGTAGCCTAACTTACTCGCTGTATAAAAATAATCGCGGGTAACACCGCGGGGTTCATTTAATTGTAAATAAGGCCCGTCGTTCCATCCCGAACATATTGCAGGTTATGAATTGACCGTGTGGATGTTTATTTAAGGTAATACCTTGATAATAGACGGTAATCCTACTAATAACGAGGTTAATCATTCACTTATGTTATCATCGGTTTGTCACTCACATGAACGGTGATAGGTATTTTCTCACTGATCGATCTATCCCTATTCCTACGTAGGTTAATCTCGTTTTAACCGACTTCAAAAAAAAAGTAGGTTCTCAATTCGATCGTAGTTTTATGTGTGCTCACGGATAATTTCATCGTTTATGAACCGATTTTGATGATTTTTTTTTTATTGGAAAGCAGATGTACCAACGGTAGGACCACAATAAGGACACTAAGATCTGAAAATGGCGGCATCCAAGAGAAATCTATCGATTTGATCGTTCTTGAAGGTTTTTTATTTTGTTAAAATTTTACATTTTTTTTTTTATTTATTATTTATAAAGAAAAGTATACAATGTCTTACATACTAATAGCATCCAAAAACCACCAAGGTTTATACTTGTGCTATCATGAGTCTGTCTTGTTGTAATACAATGAATCTCGTTCTAACAAATTTAAAGGTAAAGAATAAATCTACACACAAATACCTAAAACACAAAAATACAAATAAACACATAAATACTTAATTGATTCAATGTAAATACACATTAATATCGCATATTGCTTATATAATATAACTTAAAAAATATTGTTTTAATTTAACTTTTATGTTTTTTTTTATATACTAGTACATAAATCTGAGGGTAGGTTATTAATAAGTCGCGGTACAATATAGGCGGTAGTCCGCTCGCCGTACGTATTATTGGCTTTTGTTCATCTAAAACGATTTTTTATATTTCGCGATTTAAATACAAACTTGTGATGTCACTTTATCTTCTATCACTGTTTTAGATTACTCAATTGAGCCGTATATTTAATTGTTCTTTTGATTAAAATTGGTAATAAAAATTAAAAGCTGTAATATCTATATTATCCGGCAGGTTTTGTAATATTTGTTAATATTTAATAAGGGAGACAAATAATACATTTCACCAAGCTCCTAAAATCGGCAACAGTATTTTGAATTTTTGAAGCTCGTAAAAAGAATTTAAATTTTCTGACTTTAAACGCTTTATGTATGTAGCTATATAGCTTAACTAGCTTTTGCACACGGCTTCGCTCACGTAGATTTTAATCCCCTGATTTACGCACATACGGGTGAAATTTCAAAAATTCCTTTCTTAGTGCTCACTTACGTTACATAAAGGCCCTACATACAAAATTTCAGGACTCTAGGTTCAGCGGTTTGGGCTGTGCGTTGATCTCTGGGTATCTCAGTCAGTCAGTCACCTTTCTCTTTTATATAGATGATATGTAGTTACATAAAGAGAAGAGTTATTATTACAAACTTAGAAATGGTTAAATATAATGATTTAGCGCAATTAGTCAGTAGTGTAACCTTTCGAAAGAACCAAAAAGATCTACTTGAAACAAAAGCTATTTGATTTTATTTTTTGAACTAATTAATTAAAATATCTTGAATATATTCCAAATGATCGCAATAGGTGTACCAAGTAATTTTTAATTACTTTCCATAAAACAGAAATAATACACATGAACAATTTAAATTCATTTTTTCGTCTATGTTGTCAAAGTGCACGGCCTATCTATATGATAAAGAGACGGTTATAAGACTAAGAGTCGCCTTAAAGGGACTAATAATGTATTTAAGGAAGCGGTAATAGTCCCACTGGCTAATAAAACAATTGAATGAGATCTTTTGTTTCTTGACTTATGAAGTTTGTTTATGTTTGTAGTATTGGCATAACTATTTAGCGTAATGCAGAAATAGTAGTGAAAAATATTTACAAGGTTAATACACTCACTATTGTTTTGGAATATCATTTTGATAGCGATAAGGTGTGAATCAGATTAACTGACAGCATCAGCGAATCGTAATCTCCAAATCTCGATATCTGTCAATACCATATCTTCGATTTTTGAAATAAGATTGGATATTTAGTTGAATAAATGATGAAATGAAAACTATTACGGGATTCTTATAAAAACAAAGAAAGTATTCGGTTTAATTCATGTAAAGAACTATCAATAAATAATATGTTTAGAAAATACCTATTGTAGTAATGCGACATACATATACATACTCCATTAAATAAGAATGTTGAACGTCATTCTTCAATATAAATTATTCAACAGTCACGATGTCTTACATACGCAGTTTATAATAATAAAACATTCAAAGTAAAACCGAAGTATCAACCTTTTATTTTTAAAAGTAATATTAATCTAAAAAATATTTATTTTATTATTAAAACAAACAAAGCTTACTAAAGTTCAATATCCTATAACTTGTCTGTATGTAAATAAACAAAACTAACTAACCTTCAATATTTTCTTCATCCAAATCAACCATCTTCATTTTTAAGCCGAACATAAATAAATCAAAACCAAAATAATACCATTTCAAATCACACAAAATTAAACAACTCCGAAAGAAAATACCGAACTAACAATTTTTAAAGTCACGAAGTAGGCGGGAAAATCGGGAAAGCGTACGAGCTCCCCCGACAGCGGTCCGATATGAACTGATTCTATGAATGGAAGAAAAACAAACTGTTGCGCGCGGGAAAACGTTCGGACATGCAACTTTGAAAATCGAACTCAATATTTTAAATGACAAGTTGACAAAAAAAATGACGGTGATCGTTTTTATTTTGTTTGGAAGACGGTCCCCATTTCGTCTTATCCACTTTTTACAAGCTTTTATAAACTTCCAATGTATGTATGTATGTTCGGGTGGAATCGTGCAACTCAATTTTGAAGTAGGTATCTTTAACCAATTTTACTGAAATTTTGCAAGCATATGTATGCAGACAATACAATATTATAATGACATGGAGCTGATCTGATGCAGGTGCTAGAAGGTGGCCATAGGAACTCTGTAAAGAAACGTCACAACATCATCGAGTTTGCACTCGTTTGATTCGTCTCGAGGCATAGTTAAAAAGCTTTTTAATTTAATTTATTTATCATTAATTTCAGCACGACGAAGACTTGAAGAACTTTAAATACTTGACATTGGCAGAAATAGCTCATCAGGCTGGATGCGATCTCATCAAAAGAAAAAGAAAAAAAAATGTCATATCTTTTTCAGATAATATTCTATTTGTAGTACTAATGGCCGAATTACTAATGTACGGAGTGGCCAGATTCATTTTATAAAAGTTAATCATTGAGTTGTCTATAAAACTTTATAGCCTATTTTATGGTAAAGAAACAAACGTTAGCAAATATTTATTACATAATATAGAAACCTAGCAAATTGTATTTTTTTACGATTTACAAGCTTAATGTCTTTTGACAATTTGACCTTTGAAAGTAGGTATAACAAATCAGAGTTTTCTAATTGTTAGACATTGTTTCCATTATTTTAAACTATCTACATACTTATTATATAGATACATATACATGATTTTAAGTATCACATTCTTAGACTGTATCATTAAAATACGGTTGAATAATGATTTACTAAAAAATTGGGAAAATGAATTCGAGACCTTTTGAATTATTTAAACTCCAATCTTCAATTTAGCTTGTGTATATGTTTTCAAGATCAACAATCTCGGCAAATGTCTTCTACACAGAGTTTATACAATTAAAAAGTTGAGTAAAGTCTCTTAAAGAAGTTCCGTTACAATTGCAGTTATAATAAGCTAAGCTTTCGCTAAATAGCTATTTAATTAAAGTGTAATTAGACAACACATTTTTTATTACGTGAAACTCGTATATTTATCATGTATAAGTTTTTCCTAAATTGAGAAAAAAGTACCTATCTTAATAATTAGATGTTATTTGATAGATTGACAAAGTGGTTTGGCAAATAGTTGATAATTTTGACTCTTACTTTGATCGAGATTATAAAACCTAGTAGCCTTTTATAGCAAGTATCAAGTTAAGAGATATATATTGTCTATGACCTCCAGTTATTGACAGTAGCTTCATGAATTCTTAAACAGTGAGCTTTTAAAAATAAAACACCATAAATCGTGATAACAAAAATAACTTTAAGATATGTTGTTTATTACAGTTTAAAAGAATCATTATCTATTTCTGTAAGTATATTAATAGCAGTAGAAACTTTGAGTATATCTATGTAGGTATAATATTTAAAGACCGTGATCCCCAGAACAAAATTTACAAATTATTACTCTCAAGCTAATTTTTCGTGAGTGGCTCCATTTTGATCAGTGGCTTTACCTTATAAATGTTCGATTGTGGTAGCTAACAGGGATAGCAGAGAAAAAACTTTTGAGCGTAGGACCGGGATAGCGTACCACGCAATTTGTAGGACAATGTGGCTGCAAATTATATAAATATTAACTAAGCAACTTAGTATAATTTTCGATGACCTCTATATCTATTTATGTTGGAAGGATCAGACCTTTACTAGGACAAATATTTGTTTCCACAACATAATAATGTTAGTAATTATCTGTATAATTTAACAGCCACATTGTCCTACTAATTGCGTGGTATGATATCTCAGTCCTACGCTCAAAAGTTTTTTGGTCCTTGCTACCGCTGTTAGCTACCACAATCTAAAATTTCTCGGATCCCGGACTATTACGTTATATGTTTTTAAATAGATGTGATTTATGTATTGTTATGTTTGTTTAAGAAATAAAAATAAACTGGATGTCTAAATCTCTATACATTCATAAATCAAATATGTTGAAATCAGATTACAATAGACTAATTTATTACTTTACGATACGTAGAAGATTTTTACTGGAATTGAAGCCACTGGACTGTCCCAATACTTTATATTGTAAGAATACTAGTGTACAACACTTTTACATTATAAATATTTATAAATAATAAATATCTCTCGACACCTGTGACGACTGTCCTTCGCCACTCGGCTCTGAGATCAGCAAGCTGCTCCCAGGTATCTGTTCTTATGGCTCAAACGAGCACGTATTTTTACCGGAGGAATCGACCGCCTTGTCCCGTTTTCCGCAACTTAGCCCCGAGTAGAAGATTGCTTTTGGCAATCTGTTACCGCCCATATGGCTGGTCCGTATCAACTGCCGTTTCATTATGAGTACTATCGAAATCGGAATATCGAAATTCTGTAGGGACGCTGTTGTCGATCTTTTTAGGACTTCAATGTTAAAGATGTTCGTACCTATAGTAACTGGGACCGCCGGCTTGATGTGCTCTCTGATGACTCGCTGCACAGAGGGTTCTCAATATGTTACGAATTGTCACCCATCATAGGCTGACCCGGTTAAGATCCCGGTGACCACTAAGCCAGGGCCACGAGCACCAACCGAGTTTATACAATCACTACAAGTTCACAGATTATGAGATCTGTTCGGGTGCAATATGTATGATTATTAAAATTATAGAAGCAAAATATGTTTAATATATTCATTTCCTAGAGTTATTTTAAAATATTACTAAGGAACCGGCTATAATATTTAAACTATACACTAAATTACTAAAATGTTAACGGAACGTTTACATTATTTCATTCCGAGTATTGTAAACAATCTACAATGACTGCCTCGTTGGCGTAGTAGTAGTGTACGCGACTGCTATGCATGAGGTCTCACGTACAATTTCCGGATCGGATCAAATGTTTGTATGATCTGTGAAAAATTGTTTCGGAATTTGCGTGTTTTCCATGTATAATATGTATGTATGTATTTACAGAAAAAAATATATAAGTGTTCTATCAGTCAAACTAACTGTCATAGTACAAGCTCTGCTTAGATTAAAGCTAGATGGCGTTGTGTGCCAGATGTCCAAAATATTTATTTCTTGATTTTTAGTTAGTATCTTTTAATATTTTTTGGTTGCAAATATGTTTAATAATAGTAATTTGTATATTCGTTAACTTTTTACGTGTACAATTAGGAACGGAGTTAATACCTTATTAGACTTGTTAAAGTTCTAATTGTATTTGTGTCAATAATAGACTAGGACACAATTTTAGCAATGTGTTATTCTAGTGTATAGATAAATATTTTTATTTCGATTAATATATTCCTAATTAAATGAAAGAGAAACAAACATGAAGCAGGGTTGTTAAATCTTATCATTAAGATAAATGACGAATATAAGTAAACTCTAATTTTAATTATCTATGCAAAAAAATAAAATTGAAGTATCTGTTTGTAATATTAAAATAACCGATTTTTACTAAATGCATATGTATTTATACACGGTACATATTCCGAAAATGTATGTTTTCAAATTTATGTCTGCTTTTATCTTTGGGAAAAAATATTCTTTGTTTTACTCAAAGACAGAAAAGATTCGAATTTAGTTTTACGTGTATTTGTATACATACCTATTTCGTATATATATAATCCCTCAGTTTCAAAGACAATTTTAAAAAAGTGTTCAGGTGCAAGCTAGACAAAGACAATCAAATATTCTGACATTTTATTTACACACACATGTCAACGGCTGTCAGATTCTGAAAGGGGTTCAAATGAAAATGAAGAGGACAAAATTCCAAAGTATTTTTCTTTGCGATTATATAATGAAGGCATGGTCTGTTACATATTAAGTAGGTTTTAAACATGATTACAGATTAATCGCATAGATTTGTGCAGATAAGGGTTTTCTGTGAGTTGTAATTAAATAATTAACTCTTTCAATGTTGTTTTTAATTTGTTCTTTCAATTCATTTGTACTTTTTAATGTATTGTATCCATACACGTCAATAAGTATCATCATAATGAATCGAAATAAATTGTAATCTTCATTCTTCAATGAGTATTAACTAAAAGATTTTTTTAAATTTAAATTTCAAAAAGTAAATATATCTTTAAAAAAACAAATTAATTTATAAATAGCAGAGTTTTGAGCAAACAAACATGAAAAAACCATAATCGAAGTGAGAACCTCCATCTTTTTCTTTTATGACAGATTAAAACTTATTAAAGCTGTAGAACATACCTATTGTTTCAGCACTTGTTTCTAAAATAACTCAGTTATTTTTTGTCTATAATAGTGAAATAAAAACATCAGATACAAACTTAACCCACGTAATTGGCGGGTAAATATAGCGTTATGTAGGTGTATATTATCGTTCTCAAACGATAAAACAAGACTAGCAATTAAGATTTGAGAAATGATTAGAAAAGAAAACAGCTTACAAAATAAAAAAAAACACACAACATGAATTGAATCTATTTGAATCATTGTTACTGTTGTGTAGCTTTGATTACCCTGTAATTATTGTCTGTTTGTGTGATTAGTGTTAAAGCCTCCGCAGACTACGAACTTTTTAATCGGCTGATAGTTTAATCGGGTTGACTTTTGGCTTATTTCCCGGCAGATACCCAATCGTTATAATATGCACACTGCCATACATCTTCATACTGATTAAGAAACCAATCGAACTACCGCCCGATCGAAAGTCTGCGATAGTCGGGCTCTTAGTAGTCACTTTAAATACTTTGATACGATTTCTTTTTGTAAGAATATTTGATGGATACATTGATTCCTGAACTTTAATAACAATAAGAAATTAATCATATAAAACATCTGTAGCGATCGGGATTTCGTAATAAAATTCAAAGTCCAAGAATAATACATTTAATCTAGATGTATAGTATGAGGTTGTTTAGAACACGTGTGCTATACGATTCATTGAATAATAATTAAAGTTTCTAAGTATGACATCAAAAGATTAATGTTCATTTTATGTTTAAGAATTATAAACAAATACTAGGTACTTACGTATTTTCCTATAACTTATATCGATAATCAAAAGAAGTAGAATGTGGATTTTATATAAACTTAATACATAAGTTTAAAGATATGCCTGCAGAAGTGGAACCTACTTTAAAAATGTATAGGTACATGTGTACAATAAACGTTTTATTTTACACTAGCTTTTGCAAGCGGCTTCACTCACGCAGAGTTTCTTCCCCTGATTTACCCCCTTACGGGTGGAATTTCAAAAAATCCTTTCTTAGTGCTCACTTACGTTATATAAAGAACCTACATGCAAAATTTGGGCTGTGCTTTGGTGTCTGGGTATGTCAGTCAGTCACCTTCCTCTTTTATATATAAAAATAACTTCCTGAAATAGCACGTGCTATTTCACAAAGGCGGTATGGTATGTATAAAACAGGGGCTGCGGTGTAGGTGTATTATATAGTAACTATAGTAATAAATAAATACACTGAGAAGTATTGTGATTAATGCTCTGTTCTGCTTACCCAACTGTTTTACTGCGTGTCTATTATCATAGGTGGCAAGGGATAAAATAAAACTGAGACTTATATACACGCACACCTTTACTGTTCAAGAAGTTTTAACGTTACACATATTTCATACCGTTATGTCATATATATATATACCATTATGACATTGTGTAAGTCATACATCAAGCTCAGCGTAAAACAATAGAAGGAAAAAAACAGATATTATCTGAGAATGGGATGAATCTCACCCACACAGACACCTCTGTAAGTCCTGTATAGCGGGATCAACAGCAGCGACACACAAAGATCAAACACTCGGGAAGGGCCAGGAAAAGTCTTCTGTCTGTGTAGTCAGCTACAAAATTAACGGAAATATAACTGGATGAGTTATCAGAGAAGAAGAATCAAACTCTAATATCTCTCACCCCTTCCCCTGATTCTAGTTGTAGAGTTATTGTATTAGAGGGCAAAGCAGTAGACGCATTAATAGATGTTAAGTTACCACAACTGCCCATGGACACTTGCAACTCACGAATGCAAGTGTGAGCTTTGAATACCCTCTCCACAAAATCGAGAAAAAGTGTTTGGACGTGAACTTTTATACATATATTTATTTATTTAAGCTTAATGCACATTTTGTACATAGGTGGACTTATTGCCATAGGGCATTCTCTGCCAGTCAACCTTTGGGTGATGTAAAATGTGATGCGGTAGGTGAGTAGCTGTGCGGTAGATGTAAATATACACTTAAAAACGTTTTTTTTAGATTGTAATGTCCTGAAAACCGCCGTTACTATCTTACACAGCAGATCCCAGTCACAGATATGTCGTACATCGCACATACGTAACTCCAAATAGCTGAAATCGCAGAGTTTTAATCTTTGTTGGAAAATTGGACCCTTGTTAGTGGTTCCAACATGAAGGAACTTTTATATTAGGTACATAAAATGTCGCATGTCTTATATGAAAGTATTTATAACTATAACAAAGAACAAATTAACAATTATTTTAACGGGAATTAACGCGATCACTGATCATATCATGGAACGCGAAAGTTTAAAAGTTAGTATAACAAAGAACATGTCTGTAATTTTTTTTAAACCCGATTTTATTACTTGTTAATAAAAATAAATAACTCAAAGCCCTTTCATTTGATACCCATATTGGGTGGGTTGTTGAGAAATATATACGCCGCCATTTTGTTACGGCGGCCATTTTGGATTAATAATAAAACCGATTATATATAATTGCATTGTCATCAGAACTAAAGGTATATTTCGAATTTCTGCTCAATCGAAAAGCAACAGAATCAAATTTAACTTGCAAGATTTGATTACAGACAAACATCGGGACAGGTGAAACTAAATAAAAGCTTGTCAAAAGAATATCTCCAAGTATATCAAATAGAATAACAACTTTTAAAACATGTTTAGATGAGCAACAAAATGTAAAAATGATAGTGAACTCAACTTCGTCAAAAGGAGCACCGGAATTCAACTAATATCTAAATTGATAGCAACTAACCATTGCCAAATTCATATATCACATCACATCGACTACCTATAACAGTCCACTACTGGACATAAGACTCTATTTAAAGAAGGTTTTGGTCTATTATACCTAGCTGTTGCAGTGATATTGTCCTGCGTAATTTGCTGACTTAGTCGCATCTTACGAGAACCATGAGATATGTTTACTCTGTAGTGTAGTGGTACTCTGTATTCTTAAAAGATCACCACAACAAGTATACAATATATTCTTCATTTTTACCGTTTCAAAAAATATTATTTTACACTATTTATATTTTTTATACTTCTCGTTAAAGGTTAAACGGACATGATCATTTCATAATTTGAAACCCCCCGAAACTAAAACTTGATTATACCCGTGAGATACACACTTAATCGTAGTCAAGCTACTGGTAAACAGATTCGTATTACATTACTAAAGATAAACTCTTATAATTAGAGACAGATCACAGTTCTAGAATTAAACTCACTTGTACTTATTCCACTATTTTTATTAACTTTAATTTTATTATATTAACCAGTTTCGCCATATGACATTATATAACACAGTTGTTTATCCTTGGGGAATAGTACAGCGGTCAGGATATCTGACCACTAGGCCAATAGATTGCTCGTTTATTGAGATAGGGCATAATTCCCGGTCGCTATTTTAAGAATCAGTGGGTACGGTATCGTATAGAGCTATGGGGTGACCGATACGGTACTCTAATACTACAACTAAATAAATAAGTAAAATTTAAGTGTCTTTATAGAATCATTTAAAATTAATAGCTTTTTACTAAATGCACATGATAGAATATACGGTACTGATAGGTAAAAAATGTTAAACTCACGTCAGAAACTCGCGTCAGGGACGTGACCTGATTGCATGATTAAAGGCAAAGCAAGGCATAGATTCGTATAGCATCGTTCATTATGTTTAATAAACATAGGAAATTAAAAAAATTAAAGTATAAATAAAAAATGCACAACGTTAATGTTCAAGTGTTCATTTCTGCCGGCACTCCCGAAGTGCTGTTTTTTTTGTTTCGTTGTTTTGTTGTTTTTCACCCGTTGTTTTTTTTCAAAACTGAATTTCTATTTATTTTTTTCTGCTTGTCTGTGTGTTCCGGCTAATAAATAAATAATAATAAATATTTCGGACATCTAACACACAACGCCATCTAGTCCCAAACTAAGCAGAGCTTGTATTATGGGGTACTAGACAACTGATATCAATACTTATATACTTTTTTTTTTGTAAATACATACATATTATACATAGAAAACACCCAAACTCCGAAACAAATTTTTGCCGATCATACAAACATTTGTTCCTACCCGGGAATCGAACCCGAGACCTCAAGAACAGCAGTCGCGTACGCTACCACTGCGACACCGAGGCAGTCAATAATGTAATGTCTGTAATAATGTAGTAATGTCTGTAGGTAATAGCTGCACCGAGTTTTATTTTACCGATTATAACCATTATAGGCTCCAATGAAATCTATTTAGAACCGCAGAACTTTTAATTGTGCTACAGTACAAGATTTATTTATTTTATTATTAAAAAAAATATATTAAAAAATGTTAATAACTTTATTTTCTAACGGGAATTTTTATCGGAAAATATGAAATATAAGGTTTCTGGTGTCGTTAATATTACATCGAAAAGTAAGTATTTTGGGCACAAAGCGTATTCGTATATTTCTTAGAACTTGTTGAGGAAAAAGCCAATTTGAGTATTAATATCACAAATGTGATCATGTTGCTAGGTAGTTTATATAATATTACAATTCCATAACTTTTCACGTTTTGATGTACCTCCAATCTAACTTTTGTATGTTTATTAAGTGTTCATTGGTCTTTTAAAGGAGTATCTTATAGAGAAGAATAAGTATAAGGAATCATTTTATAAGGTATCCGCATAAAACGATAGGGAGCACAAAGATATGAGTCATTTTTCCTTCTAACTATATACTTTTCTGTTCAAGTAACAACCTGTCTGATTTTTTATTGTATTTAAAATATTCTATTGTATATCCTTAATTCACATACATTTAAAAAAGACGTTACTTTTTTAGGAAAGACTACAATTTTTGATTTCCGTGTAATGTTTAAGGTCGTTTCAAATTAATATTACCTACATAATAATCATTAATTTAAATTTTAAATACCCTCGACGCAGCATAAGGTCGAAGTTATCAATTAATTGTCACTTAGCGATTATACTGCCAGGCGTACAGCACTTAATCGAGTAACCACAACACCAAAACTGACATAATTTTGGAAAAGAGTTGATACTCTTACACTGCTGGGCCCGTATGTCCATTCAGTGAACTCAGTTTACGTTACACCCAAATATTTTATAATTTTATTTGATCAATGCCTTAGATTTATGAGAGAGCGGGGCGTGATGACTGTAGCCTGGGACCCATCAAATATTTTTTTAACTTTTAATAGGTACATTATTTTCAATTAAATTGTAGAAATAAAAAAATTAAATTTTTTTTGACACCGGGGCAGTCAGCCTCGGCGTCACAATGGTAGCTATTGCGTGTTTACCCTTGGAGACAATTAGACGACACGTTGATTGTAATATATTTATTATGACTCATTTGTTTAACTTAAACTAAAGTTTATATACAATAATATGGACAGGTTTAGGTGGGGGTAACTATGAACTACTGTTTACTTAAATTGCTAAATTGACAATATTATTTATGCTTCCTTATTGTATTGTTGCTTGACGGCACGTAGTAAAACAATTAATGTAGCACGTTGCCGCGTACAGATCTAAACTACTATAATACTATGGCTTCGCCATAGTAGCCTATGCGAATGATGTGCTTGAGGTCTCGGGTTCGAATACCGGGTCGGATCAAATGTTTGTATGCATGCATCATCTCCCTAGCCTTTATTATTCCCATGATTTGGGGTCGGCTACTAGTTCACCCGGTTTTACCTAAATATCAGTTTTTAGACGAAGCGACTGGCATCGGACCTCCGCAACCTTGAGGGTGAACTGAATTTGAAAGTTGAGCTTGTGGTATCCTACTATTAATTACTATTTTTCTACTATTAATAAGTATTCTACTATTCAAGCCCTTTAAATTGATACCCATATAGTGGAACTCGTTACAAAATGTGTAAACTACCATTTTGTAGCGGCGGCCTTCTTGGATTTACAATTAAACAATATTCATTTAATTTTATTGTCACCAGAACTGAGGGTGTGTACTCAGATCAATCTGTCAACAGAAAGGGGATCAAAATTTCAATTACAAGATTTGACCCAAACAAACAAATAAATAAACAAACAAGTCAAGCTAAATAAAACCGTTTAAAGAGCTATAACCCGAATACGTATATTAATAATAATATTTTTATATGTATTTGTATAATCTGATAAACCCGGAACATTATTATGAATCCATTAACACCTCATTCATTAATATCGATGGAACCTTGATGGAACATAGACACATACTTATAATGTCAAAACTGTTATCCTTCCTTCTAGCTTCGCTTCAATCGGGTAATAAAAATAATGTTATACAGGTTTCAACCCATAAATTATATTCAAAAGAGTTCAAACTAGTATTCGAACCCAAACGTAAATTCTGTCTCTTTTACTTTAATGTATAAACATGATACAACCAAACATTCTGGACCTACAACTCTCCTCATTTTAAAAGATATTTACACAACCCCTTTAGTTATCTCATAAATGAGACGTAATTTATAATTCACAGAACGGACGACGTGTGATTTTATAACACTGAAGGGTTTATTATATTACAGAGATCCTTTAAAGGAACCTCAATTGAATTATTCAGATTAAGCGCTGTGTGGCTCTAAAGGGTCCTACACACTAGGGCGGCGGCTTGGCCGACGAGTTTTTGCCGCGTGGTATGACGTCGCGTCGGTATAATCAGGCCGCCTCGGTACCTACTACGCTGCGGTTGCTCGGTCAGTCGTTGGCTGGTTTACACCTACAGGCCAGTGGCTCAACTACCCGCTGGCTTCCACACCATGTGCATACTTTTAAGCCTTAAAACGTTGTATCTGTGTCATATTTTTATATAAATATTTTTTTTTTTTTTTTTTTTTTTTTTTATGTTTGACCCTGCCAAAATGACTCTACTCTGCCTGATGGAAAGCATGAGTAGAATCCAAGAGTGGTGGTCACCATACTGCGAATGCAGACAATGCAACAATGCAGCATGGTGACCCACACCATGGCGGGCTAGTGATGCTTCCGCATCATTGGGCCTCCGGTCTCGCACTCACCAACGAAACACGACAGCATGATCGCAGTCATTTTACGTTGATTTATTTATTTTTATTATTTACTTTATTATTATTATTATTATTTACCACCAGGCTTGTTGAAAGCATACCCACCTGCGACACCGCCGGCAAAGTGTGTAGAAGCCTTAAGTGACGCGATAATTTCGATTTATTATATAATACGTCCGTACTTATTCTAACAAGAATGGCTTTATGACTATCTAATAGCCACTATAGTGATACGGTCATATAATACGTAATGTATATGAGCGTCGATCATGTGCTATGTCACGTAAGAAGAATCGTACATTGTATCGAGGATTATTGATCGAGATAATTTGCTATACAGAGTGATGTAGTGAAATAATTACGCTAAAGAATATTCTTTCCTTAGGACTTTTTTTAAGGAATAAACGGGCAGACGAGCAGACGTATCACCTGATGGTAAGCGATTACCGCCGCCCATGGACACCCGCAACACCAGAGGCGTTACGGGTGTCGACATTTGGGAGATGGGGAGGGGGATTGGGGAGTTGTTGGGATATGGGCCTCTGGTGTCCTCACTCACCGGGTTTTCTGTGAGGCCGTGGTATCACTACATGCCAAAGCGTGGCTCTCCCACGGTAACATACTTACGATATCGACACAGATCTTCATTGTAGTTTTAAAAAAACAGACTTTATCTAATTTTTTTGATAGGATCTGATGAAAACAAAAAACGTCAGCATGTCGGTGACGTGGTGACGCGAACACATAATAGTTTGTTCTACCAAAAAGAGCTCAACACGACCAAAGAGGTTTTTATTTCAAAAATCCGAGGATATTGTGAACTGACTGCATCTGTCTTTCTGTCTGCCGATCAATGCAACAATCTCTATGCTCTAATGTTTACAAAAATAGAACTCAATTTATTTACGGAGACATATCTAAATATAACCATCTCTGTATAAATTCACAGTACGTTTATTATTCAGTTTGGGTTCTAACGATACGCAATGTATCCCAGAATACACACAAAAAGAAGTACCCGCGTTCGACGCTGACAACAATACCTAAAATAACCCACAAAGCCACAATATACGAACAAATCCATCATATTTCCGCGCAGCTGTTTTCATTGCACACAATCGATCTCAATTAAAATAACACGTAACAAAATCCAAATTTAAACAATTCGCACTGATTCTTTGGACGTCAACAGCAGTCTAGTTGTTATGTAGCTCGGAGGCAATAAATAGTATCGTATAGGTTATTTTAATGTAGTAATTATTAGGTTTGACTTTCTGGAGTGGTTAATCACGTGAGTAATATTGTCAGTTTGTCATAATCTGTGTGTCAGGAAAAGCAAATGATGCCATAATTTAGTCCAGCTCTTAAAAAGGCAACACAGATATTGTGCGTGTGACATATCCACCAAACAAATATACATCGCTTGCCACAATAGTCTACGTTGCTTTAATTTATATAAATTATTGAATTATAATTTTTAATACTTTTTTTTGTATTTAATGCTGTCACTACAGAATGCCACCAAACTAGAGTATATCAATTTCTGAATAATTAAAACAAAAAATTCTGATTATTAATATCGGACCATATCCATTCGTTTAGGAATTCGACAACACCTCAAAGACACGGATACGAAGCCAATCACGAGTCAATAGGTCGTTTAGTCTTCATTGGGTTCTAAATAAAATGTACAGAGTGCAATAGTAACTATCTACCATATCGGTTTTGAACTCTAGTAATGCTCTTATTTGAGCTAAGCCTTAGTATGTTTTCTTAAAATTGGCACTAAAAATATACGAATATACGTACCTACTCGCTCCCAATAAACAACAAACAAACCAATCTATCATAATTCATAGTTATTCGAAGCTCTTTTGTTGGTTTACATTGTAATATGTATGAGGAAAAAATAGATGTTAAGATAGGTACTCTTTATTGATGGAGTCTAGAGACTATATTCTTTGTTAAGAAAATAAATAAATAAATAAATAAATATTTGGGACATCTAACACACAACGCCATCTAGTCCCAAACTAAGCAGAGCTTGTATTATGGGTACTAGACAACTGATATGAATACTTATATACTTTTTTTTTTAAATGGTACAAAAACGAAAATTAACAAAATCACGTAGTAAATAAATTATCTATTATAAAGGAATTTAACCTGTGTCGCAGTGGACTGTACAAACTTTCATGAATCATCATCATTTGTGTGTCAAAACTGTCATTTGTGAATCACATAAAGTGCCGTCCATGAGAGGATCAGAACCGAAACACTCAGCGAAGTAGGACGTCATAGCCACTGTGTATTTATTTGACTTTCAAACGTTTTCTGTTTCTTCTTTCAAATCCCATGGATTTTAAACTGGAAAACACAACTGTACTCAAGCAGCGGATGGTTGTGTGAATTGTAGAAATGGCGTGCTAGATAACGTGTCTTCTTCACGTCGTTATGGGAGTGGGGGTGACAGGCACGTACAGTACAAATTGACACAAGGTGGCTAGGAGTGACCGGTTAGGGACAAACGTGGTTGAAAAAGTATTTTGCAACGTCTGACTTACCATCTTCAGACGAATTTCTTGGTATTGTTAGGTCATTACCACTAAACAAGGCTTCGGGCGACGATAAAATATCAAATAAAATGATAAAAGAAGCTTGTAAACTCTCGGGTGATACGATTTTAACAGTTTTTAAACGTTGCATTGCGGAAGGAGTATTTCCTAGTGTTTGGCGGTGCGGTAATATTCGTATAATACCAAAACACGGCGATAAGCCGCCGGACGATCCTGGGTCCTGTCGACCTATAACACTGTTACCATCGCTAGGAAAGCTTTTAGAACGTCTTGTAGTGCCTCGACTTCTACCGGGTGGAGTTAAATTTCATGATAGACAATTCGGATTTACGTTGGGAAAATCAACAACAGATGCGGTCATATCTGTAAGGAAAACTGTCACCGAGTCAAGGTTTCAATACGTCTTAGGTATCTTCTTAGATATATCTGGCGCCTTGGACAACGCGTGGTGGCCCATGTTATTGCTAAAATTAAAATCAAGAGGATGCTTTAAAAATATTTATTCCCTAATCTCCTCATACTTCACACAAGGCACAACAAAATTAAGACTTGGGCATCATTCTGTGTCGAAGGCGCTTACGATGGGGTGTCCTCAGGGCTCGGTGCTAGGTCCATACTTGTGGAATATAGGCTTCGACGATTTTCTTACAATACCTATACCACCCGGATGTACTCTAAACGCGTATGCGGACGACGGTTTATTACTGGTGGAATCTGATACTAGAGCGGGGCTTGAGAGTCTGGCTAATAGATGTTTGAACTTAGTATCTCTATGGGGTGTACGTAATCGCTTGACTTTTGCACCAAACAAAACCTTCCAGCTACTTCTGAAAGGTAACCTCAAATCACCGCCGTGTATTAAATTTCAAAATGTTACTGTTAAAAATAAAACCTCGGTTTGCTATTTGGGATTAGTTTTAGAAAGAAATTTTTCATTTATCGAACATATTAGAACAGTTAATGAAAAGTCTAAAAAAAGTTTCTTTGCTCTGACGAGAATATCAACTGCCACATGGGGTCTTTCATTTAATACATTAAAAATCATATATGGAGCTACTTATTTGGGTGCTGTTTGCTATGGTGCTCCCGTATGGGCCGATAGAGCGACTGTAGGTGCTGTCCGTCGCAAACTGCTACAAGGCCAACGACTTGCATTAATCTTCTTATGCAAAGCATATAGGACGGTTAGTACTGAGGCATTACCGGTATTGGCGGGTGTTCTTCCGGTCGATCTCGAGGTGCAAAGACGTGCAGCCATGTACTATTCTACAAAACAAAACATGGAATGCGATTTTTTGGGCGTACGAGACCGCGATAAAATCATAAGATTGTTTCAACAGCAATCCAATGTCTATGACGACCTAATGGATGAATGGCAACAACGATGGGACGAATCATCTAAGGGGCGCCACCTCTACCAGTTCTTTCCATCTGTTCGCGAACGGATGTCGAGGACATGGCTCGAGGTAGATCACTGTGTCGCTCAATTTCTTACGGGCCACGGTAACTTTAAGAGCAAACTACACTCATTTAAATTAGTCGATTCACCATTGTGTCAATGCTCAACACCCGATACTAGCTGTGAACAATCGGCTCATCATGTTCTCTGGGAGTGTAGTCTTTGGTACAATGAACGTAACACAATGCTAAATAGCTTACAAATGACATCTGGGGCGGTATACTATGGGGATCTTGTGTCAACTGCGGTGAATTTCCGTGCGTTTAGGCGATTCTGCCATACATACTATAGTAATCAAATATAGCTCACTTAGGACCCCTAATACTTTATCCGTGGTGCTTCCCGGTTTAAAAAAAAGGTGTCTGCCTATTTTGACTTCATTTTGTCTCCCGCTTTGCTAAGGAGGGAAGTGGACTTATCATATTTCCAACTCCTCCTGTTTTTCTTCTGATTAATTTCGTTGCGGGTTCCAAGACAGTTAATATTTTTTCCTGGGACTTCCCGAGTGTCATAACTCGGTGTGTTCGTGGGTCACTGCTGTTGATCCTGGTGTACAGGAGTTACAGCGGTGGGCGTGTGGGTGGGATTAGTCCCATAAGGACTTACAAAGTGGATTTTTTAATGTGATGAATAAATTTAATAAAATTCAGCGTTGCAGTTGTCTTTAAAAAGTCAATTTTGATAGTAATAATTTTCTGCCAAAAAAATAAAATAATATTGATATATACTTAGCGTATTTAAAGAGAGAACCGGTAAACAAACAGACGAACTTTCAAGTTGTATGAGAGTTCTTTAATATGTAATTAAATATTGGTATGGATCTCATTATATACCGATTAGTATAATTATTTGATTTTCTTGACGACCTGAATTGAATTAACGATAGCTCAGATTATTCAGTAGATATCTGATAAAGATACCTGAATATATCTAAGTACATACACATTTCATTTCGATTCGTTTCGATAAATGTAAATCACTTATCTTCAGAATAGTATACATTTTGCAACATAAGATTCAGTGGCAATAGCAAATTAATGACTAGGAAATGGAATCCGAAACCAGGATCTATTCGAAATAAATCTACACATCTATCTGTTTCTTAAGCACAGTATTTTAGCTACAAACATTACCTACAACAGAAATATTATTAAGTATGCATGCCATGACCCCTTTCTCATTCGCTAATATATAAGCCGATAATAATAATAATAATAAGAAGCCAAATTTGTTCAAGCTAATAACACTTATGCGTAGGTGGAACATTCGGTGGAAGATTTATGATAATTACACTTATTTAGGGATTGGAATAATTACTTTTTTGACGTAATAAATTATTTTAAGCTATTATTTTATTTTCTGCAGCAATCCTCAAAAAAGCAATGCAAACTGCTGATTATCAAAAAAATGTGTAAAAGGTCTTAATTAAAGCTTAGAAATAATATTGAAAATATGATTGCTTATAAATAAATGAAACTTTACACCAAAATTTAATAGAATCATCATCATATTTTAATATTATAAATTTGAAAGTTTGTAAAGATGTGTGTGTGTTTGTTACTCTTTCACGCAAAAACTACTTAACGGATTTGGATGAAGCTTACACTAATAAAGCTTGTACATCCGAATAACACATAGGTTATTAGTTGCCGCGATAATCGACATACCCGCGAGCGTAGCCGCGGGCAACTGCTAGTGCCTAATATACGTAGTTAAAAATCATCTTCAAATTATGAGAATTTCTGTCTTTTTCCTCTGCTCTTACCTATCAAAGATTCAATAGTTTACCACAGGACATATGCCTCTCCTTAAAAACAAGATTTTGACCTAAGACAATCAACTACAACAAAAAGCTAATTTAAATAACTAGACGAAAGAACATACTACATGCAGTGATAATGAACTGTTATTAGTTCAATGACAACAGGACAACTCAAATAAATACGCACTTGTGCGTCATATACAGTTTTGTCCTATTTATATATGTTTACAACAGAGTATAGTAAATATTTTTTGGTTATCATGCGATGAATATAATGCTGAAACGTGTAAATTAATGTTTTAAATATCAATATTTATATTTACAGATCTGAAAATAGTTTGAATATTATTGACAACACTCAATAATATTCAAACTATTTCAGTTTACAGAAGATATAATATTAGATGTTGAATTTGTAATAGGTATAAAACATTGAATAGTTTTGAATGCTTTGAAAAGTTTTTAGTATCAAAGTGATTTATAATAATCATAAATTTCAACAAAAAGAAAAACTAACTTCAAGAACTGATCCAAATTTAAATGGGACCTCACGGGAAGCATCTAAATCGATTCACCCAGTCGAAAGTTATGAGGTAACAAACATAAAAAAACAATACAGTCGAATTGATAACCTCCTCCTTTTTTTAAGTCGGTTAAGAAGTAACGGTATTGTTCTTGCTTTACAAACGAAAGTTTTTTACCGGAGCTTGATATGACCAAGTTTTTATGAAATAGAAAGCAAACGAGCAGACGTATCGCCTAATGGTAATCGATTACCGCCGCCGATGGACACCCGCAACACCAGAGGCGTCTCAAGTGCCTTGCCGGCCTTTGGGGGATGGGGATGGGGATGCGTGTATGTGCCTCCAGTACCTAGTAAGTGAGGACTTACTCGGTAAAAAAACAGCGCAAGCGTTGTTTGACACCGGTTTTCTGTGAGGCCGTGGTAACTCCGGTCGAGCCGGCCCATACATGCTGAAGCGTGGTCTCCAAGTGCTTGGATTGTGCCGTCTAATGGCTGTTGCTTCACGTAAAAAATCGTAGCTCAGCTGTATCTTAGTAAAGTAGAAGCTGACCCCAAATTAGATCAGGGAAAAGACTCAGCGGAAAAATTGATGACATTCTTAAGCACTTAGAAATAAATATGGCCATTTTGTCGTAAAGAGAATATTCTATTATCCAAAACGATAGTTAATTAATCAAAAATTATTTAATTTCGTTCGAAAACGGAATAACTAATAATACACGTAAAACGAAAGATATTAAAGCACTGTTTTTCCGTTAAAGCTTTTCACTTTTGTCATAAAAGCATTCAGTGAAAACACATTACGCTTTCTATATGAAAAAAAAACAGTCTAACGATATGGGAAATATAAGATGATCGTAAACAAATAGATTTTATACTAGCTGAACCCCGCGGTGTTACCCGCGGTTATTTGTTGTTGTTGTATCGCATGTAACGCCGGGGGACAAAGTTAGAAATATAGCTTAAGTTACTCCCTGGATCATCAGCTACCTGCCAGTGAAAGTTCAGTCAAAATCGGTGCAGCCGTTCCAAAGATTACCCGGAACAGACATACAGACAGACAAAAAAAAATTTAACTACATTTTTGGTATATGTATTCATACATATGCATTTAGTAAAAAGCGGTTATTTTAATATTACAAACAGACACTTCAATTTTATTTATTTGTATAGAGTATAGATTTGTAACTAAAACATAACGGTGTCGGTGGCTAGATAGCGTAAACATGTAATTATTACGAGAGTAATACACGTTTTCCTGAGTATTTACATAATATTTTTATGTTAGTTTTTCATTAGCGCTCTGAGTATAACCGTGAAAAGTTATTAAAGTGTAAAAATATAAAAGCAAATGATGTTTATGTATTCATGTCGAATGGTATTACGACTGGTGTACGAAATTCAGGAAGATTATAAATAATACATTGAATTATAATATCATACATATGGTTTGTAAGTTTAGATTTTCTATATTCTTCAATATATGGTAGTTTTTTGCTGGAATACTTGAAACTGTTTTCTCAATGTTACTGTTTAACTTATTTACTATTTATTTTTAGACTGTCGGAAAGCCAAGTTGTAAATTGGGATCATACCCCACAAATTCTTTTTTTTTATTTACACTGTTACTGTGGGAGAGCTATACTTCAGCATGCATGGGCCGGTTTGACCGGAGTGATCAAGGCCTTACAGAAAACCGGTGTGAAACAGCACTTGCGCTGTGTGCACCGAGTGAGTAAGGGTACCGGACGCCCATACCCCCATCCCCTTCCCCATCTCTCAAAGGCCGACAACGCACTTGTGACGCCTCTGGTGTTGTGGGTGTCTATGGGCGGCGGTAATCGCTTACAATCAGAAGATACGTCTGCTCGTTTTTTATTCCATAAAAAAAAGACAACTGCTGCACTAGAAACATTTCCATGTCTTGTATTTTAACAATTTGTTATATATCAAATATCGTGGAGTGGATCTCGCTTTGCTTATAGCAACCTCTTGACCGGTTCTATTTGATAGGATTAAACAAAGCTATCTCATTTCGACTGGCGTTTAGACTACACAATTAAACTCTTTTCTGATTCTTCTATGAGAATCCTCAAGTTATTTAAAGATTCGATTAAATTTTGCCTTAAAACAATTGGGTAAAATCTTATTCATTAGTAGTTTTAGGTGACTAGATATAATTATATTCAAATCTGTAAAAACAAATTGTAGTGTTTGGAGACTTCAGTAAAAACACATTTAGGATGGATTATGTTTATTCAATTCACACAGTGTAGTCACTTCGCAGTCTCGAATCAATCTGTCTCAAATTCCAAGAAAGGACTTCCATAACACTCTGGTGACGTGACGTGACGTGACGCATTCTAGATACTGATTACGATTCATGCAGGGGTGCGATATCCCAACACCTACCTTTTTATAGGGATCTGTATCTCAATCTCTGGAACAATTAATAGTGTGCGGTACTTCTGTTCCGATACGACCTTTACAGGTAGGCGAATTCCTTACTCAAAGGCTAATCACCAGTTTCCGCGTCTGCCTCTCTCTCGCTCTCAGGTCTCTCCTCTATTATAAAAAAGTTAAGTCCAGCCGCGGGTTCAAATTCAAATTTTACAGTCAATAAATTTTCTTGAAGATTTGCGTAGACAGTCCAAATTAAACTTTCTATGAACTGTCTGAAGATCTTTAATACGTAAAATAAAATAAGTTTACATATTTAACACCTTTGAAACTTTATTGAAATTTCCAACTTTTGAGAAATATTAAGTAAACAGTAAACCTCACCAATGAACTTCAAAAATTTTAAAAACAAACAATGAATTTTTCATCTTTTGTCAACAAAGTGTATAGAACAGACGCCAATACGTCTAAAGTTTAAAAACCTCTGAGAGTGATACTGAATGAAACGATAACAAAATAATACCTTTTATTTCACGTGGAAAGGAATATTATATTTTTGAATAATTTCTATTTGCTAATTACTGCCTATTGGTATATAGAAACGATAGTAGTAGTAAATGAGGCGGGCAATCAGGATAGCTTAGCTTGCTAATTTTAGTCAACTAAGCTTTCTATAAATTAGCTGTACACGATCATTGTCATATGAGCCTGGTAAAACGTGCAGTCAAACGTTTTCCTTAATCTGAAATCTGAACAGACATAAACTAACAGTTGTCATTGGAAGAATGCCCGTCAATCCCTGATAGATAAGGTCTTCCGGCGTCACTTTAAGATTATACGACCTTCTTCAAAGGGACTCGTGTACCTCGAACGTGTACGCGTCAATTGCCCTGAAACGATAATTCCGCGAACTTTAATTCCCAGACCCATTCTTCTATATCAGATTTTAACAAGTTTTTCTGAGACTTTTTAATGAGATTTACAAATATATTATCATGAGTAATCATAAGTAACCGTATGACGTGTGAGTAACATTTATATACCTATGACAAAATTTTCGCCATGGCAAACTATAAAAAATTTGTGTTAATACTTCATACCAAATGTAAAGACAAAGTATGTACTAAACCCGATGTGCACGAAAGACTGAAAAGAATGAGTTAATACATTCTTTTTAGTATGTACCTTGTTCATTGCAATATGCTGATAAAATGAATTTAAACAAAAACCAACAAAAAATCAAAGTTTACAAATGTTGTAAGAGGGCGAGAGTATTATTTCTACTGCGCCCGACTCAATCTTTGAGGGAGGGGGCTCTAAGCGCGCTACACTTGCATGTGCCCAGGGGCAATGGTTGTTACTTACCTTTTGCTCGCTTGCCTCCTTCTATATAAAAGAAAATCGCAAAGGAACTTTAACACTGATATAATTTGAGACTCCACCAGTTCGAAGCCGAGTTAGAACTATAGAATCCAAAATACTTATAGGCCAGTACCTGTCATTTTATTATTATATCGTCACTAGGCAGAGGCGACAGTACGAAAGGGTTGGCTCGAACAGAACATTTTTTTTTTTTTTTTTTTTAACGTTTGGAAACCCCCTCGGGCCGTCACCCCGCCGGGGTTTGCGGCGGGGCGGTGTGTCGGAATCGAACCGACTAAAACCACACGGTGTGCCACTCTGCGCCTGAGACGGGAGGGATCCGGGAACTGCTGTCATTAACACATCCGGACCCCTCCCAGCGCCTGCCCGCACTAAAGCGGGCACCGTCTGCTGTTAACTCTCTAATTAGGCGACTTACGGCACACGCGTAACGTCGTCCCCTCGCGGGCGGCCACTAAAGCGGATGGTGGGGAAAACCCATCCCGACCATCCGCGGCCACACTCAGGGCGACATGAGGCGCTGATAGGCGCGCCTCCGCCGCCCGGTTCGCCGGCGGCGGATCGGGTCCGAGTGGATATCATCCTCCCGGGCCTTCTCCGCCGCCTCCTTCTGCGAAATTACGTCTTCGCAGAAGGCTGCGACCGCGGTAAAACTGCTGTCGCTACCGGCCATGGAGCATATGACGGCCGGTAGCGACAGATCTCCTCCGATGACTGCAGTGAGGGCCCGACGCTGCGACGCCCATGCAGGGCAAACCGCCAGCGTGTGCTGGGCCGAGTCCTCACTGCAGTCGCAGTGGTGGCAGGCGGGACTCAATTCCCTCCTGGCGACCGAGTGCAGGTACTTCCCGAAGCAACCGTGCCCGGAAAGCACCTGCGTCAGTCGGAAGGAAAGGGTCCCGTGCTGCTGCCCTGCCCACTCGAGGATGACCGGCTGGAGAGCCTCCACGGCGGCAAAGCCAGCGCGTGGAGTCTCCAGCCGGAACGACCAGCGAGCCATCGTGGCTCGACGGGCGGCTTCACGCCACTCGCGTACCTCTTCGGGCGGAGGGCGAATGCCTCTCTCCGCCCGGAGGCTCGAACAGAACAGCACTATCCTCTCACAGAAGACCAACCTAAATGACAGCATTCGTGATGTCATGTTTCGGTGGTGAGTGTTCGACTGAATGATTCAGAAGCATCTTAATAGATCGCCACAGTGTGGATCACCATGCTGCTTTGATGTATCGTCTGCATTCGCAATGGGTATAGTGACCACTACTTTTGGATTCCGCTCATGCTTTCAATCAGCCCGAGTAGAGTACACCCGGCTCATAAAAAATAAAATAACCAAGATGACAACATATTCTCAGAAAAGTTGCGCGCACGCTATAGCGCTAGTAGTATTCACCCCTGTATCACTAAGCTATTATTCAGACAATTGGCCCCGACTTGACATTCAATGGCTCGTACTGCGAATCATAAAACAATTTTACAGTGAGTTAACAAGGAAACACTCACACAATGATCATAGTTATTTAGTTTCCTAAACAGAGTTAGGGTACTTCTACACTGTTACTATTATAACTCAATGAATTTTATTTGAAAGCGTGTTGTAGTTCTGTGTGGAGTGTGAACCCGAGTCTTGATTGTCACTTTAATAGAAGTTTGACACCTTAGACTATAAACTACTGTCCGTGGCTTCGTAATAATTAGTAGTAGTAGTAACTTTATTTTCAACATAAACACGTAACGTTTGTTGCCCATGGTCGACCCGCCTAGTTCACCTACGTGGAATCTATTTTTGCTCCTATTACACCAGGGTGTACCACGCAATATTATTTTAGAAAATAAGTACATTTGAAACTCGGAAACGTAAGTACAATAATAATAATCCATACATTACTACGTGAAGCAAAAACTTTGTACTTCTTTTACGAAAATCAGGCAAATGTATGAAAGTACAGTTAGCCTATGTTCAGATAACGAGCGCTCAACGCGCGTTTTCCTAACGCGCGTTTACAACTAAATGTAATTTCGTTCTAGAAGTACACATGCTAACGCGCGTGTTTACGTGTAGTTGTTAACGCGCGTTAACAAAACGCGCGTTCAGCGTTCGTCATCTGAACATGACCTTAAAGTTTATAATGGAGAAGAAGTGCAGAAAGCTAAAATATAAGTGAATTATGATCGAATTTCGACCACTAGTATCAATTCTGAAAAAAACTAAATGTAATGGCCACCAATTACGAGTAAAAGAAAATTGAAGATCAATTTGAGAGCACTGAATAGATGCACAAGTCATATGTTCTCTCTGACATAAACATATAAATACATTAGATACATTCCCGTAATGCAAACAAAACAATTGATGTTTAATTGCTTAAATGTTTCTTCCATAAACATAGACTTCGTTTGAAATTGTTTAACATCAAACAAGCTTGTGTGTGACTTGCATAGCGATCGACTAAAAATATATCACAAAAGAAATTTTGAGGGGATGGGATGGATAGGATGGGACCTGAAAAAATGTCTTCAACTCATTTTAGGTGAAATTACTTCAAGGAATTCTCCTTTGACAAAGACTTAGCATAACATTTCGAAACTCCTACATGACTAACATACCTAATTAGAAAATTTATGTAGCACAGAGAACCTGTAATGTTTGTCTAACTGAAATCCTGCATATTAAACATTAGTAATTATTTTGGTAAATAAAATCTATTAATATTCATGCAAAAATAAATCTTTTTGCCCTGGTAACACGAGATTCAAACACAATACGAGTGCTTTTTAACCGACTTCAAAAAAGGAGGAGGTTCTCAATTCAACTGTTTTTTTTTATGTTTGTTATCTCAGGTCTTTCGACTGGGGGAACCAATTTTTATATATTTTTTATTTGAAAGCTAATGATTCCCGTGTAGTCTCATTTGGCCCAGTTCTTGAAGTCGATTTTCTTTGTTATTTTTTTAAAGACAACGTTTACATAAGGAATATGTTTCGTGTCGTGAGGGACATTATAAACATACAAGAAACGTACACAAAGAACACTCATACTCAGAACAACAATTTGTGGATCGCACAAAGTGTTGTCCCAAGTGGGATCACGCAAAGGGTTGTCCATGTGGGATCACATTAAGTCCTGTCCCATAATTGATCTAGAAAATATTAACTTGGCATACTAAAGTGATTTATAATACAGTCATAATTTCCTATCTTGTGTTCAATACCAATAATTCGAAAGAAATTATGTGATGTTAAATGTAGATTGGTTTAAAATTATAGAAACTAAATTCTTATTACAAATTAAAACATGACTTTCAAATGTAAATGTCACTGGCGAGATGTAGGATTATTTAAACATCCAACCGTTGAATATTGGTAAATTAATGATAGTAATCTAATGTCGTACACGCCCACAGACTTTACTCCCTACGGTTTTAGTATTCTATTCGTGCACTGACGAAAATATTTCGTACAACAATTTTCACTAGTAAACTTGGTAAATTCATTCCTAAACTTGTAGAAAACTAAATGTAACTTCAAATCCCTCAGGAATGTTTTGTGGAAAATTCTACAAGACTCGAATGCAAGTAAATAAAGCTGCATGTAATGATACGACTCTGGTAATAAGAGTAGCAATTGACCTCTCGCTCGGGTTGCGACTACTGATAGAAGATATTTCATGTCCCCCGTGAGTTTATATTACTATAAATTTTTGACTTTAAATTGTATCTAGGCACTTGGTTTGGTAGTTACCAAACCAAGTGAATGATTCTAAAACTGAATCACGAGAGCAGTGAGTGATTTAAAAAATTAGAATCGTGAGCGTTAGCAAGGGACTCAAAAGAGCACGAGGTAAAAAATGTTTGTAATCGAGTGCAACACGTAACTTAAAAGGCAAAGCAAAATAAAAAGAAGTACATGAAGAAGGTTCCAAGTCCGACTTTTTAACAAATTAAAAAAGGTTGTAGAATAAATTCGAAACCATGGAGATTTGAATTCACAAACATAATGCACACGCATACGATGTTCTATATTCAATTTACTTTATCCTCTAATGGATAATAACGGCTTTTGCACTCAGTTATACTCTTTCCGAGATGTCGTCGTTAAAAGTGTCGTGTTTTGTTGATCATTGCGACACCGAAGGCCCAATGATGCAGAAGCATCACTAGCCCGCCATGGTGTAGGTCACTATGCTGCATTGTTGCATTGTCCGCATTCGCAGTATGATGACCACCACTCTTGTATTCTGCTTAAGCTTATCATCAGGCAGAGTAGAGTCATTTTGGCAGGGCCAAACATAAAAAAAAGTTTTACGTATTTTATTTCATAACTATATTCTCAATTTTGATTTTACTTAATTGACTTTTGAATTGAACTGAATTTTTAATTGTGTTTAGATTTAATAATCATTTGAATGAGTCTGAGATGTCTATAGAAACTATAGAACATATTTACTTAATTATTTGATTCTTCGTATTGAGTTGACTTTTAATTTTTGTAAATAATATTAAAATTATTTAGGTTAGTGTACTGTTAGATTTTATAAAATTATGTCTGCTATCAACAAGTTCTGTCATAGCAACAAGTTTGTCCATGATGTTTACCAGTCCAAATAAACATTACTTGTTTCAGTGTCTCGTAAAGATTACACTGGGTGTCGTACGGTAAGTAATCGTTTTAATTTAGATCTCTGCTTGAGTTCCGATTCTTAAAAGAAAAATAAACTCGTTTATATGATTACCAAAGATGGTAATCATATAAACGAGTTTATTTTTCTTTCCACATAGCTTCTTTTATAAGACAGGCAAGAACCTGTCTTATAAATGTGTATATTTATGTCAGGGAATGTAAAATTTTTGACTGCACGGTAGGCCTAGTGGTTTAAGCGGTTCTGGGAGGGGTCTAGATATGTTAATAACAGCAGTTCCCATTCGCTCCCGTCTCAGGCGCAGAGTGGCACACCGTGTGGTTTTAGTCGGTTCGAGTCCAATACACCGCCCCGCCGCCGGGGTGACAGCCCGAGGGCGGTTTCCACACTTAAAAAAAAGTGGTTTAATCGGTTGACACGCCGCTTGCTACTGCGCCAAGTGTTGTGGGTTCAAATCCAACAATGGACAAAACATTTTGTGTTATCCACAAACTGTTGTTCTGAGTCTGGATGCTCGTGAGTCCGTTTCATGTACATTTATTTTAGTGAGTAAGTAGTGTGTTTTGTAGTTTTATTATAGCATGCATAGTACCTTCTAAGCCAACAGGTGAGCCGGAACATTTCTCCTTAATCAGAAGATAATTGGATACACAAGTTATACACGTATGAATAACCGAAAACAACTATGACCACCTTGCCTCACTATACCACCCATAGAATCGAAGTCACGTGATTAAAATAAATATTAGCCATACACGTGTATTATAATACCAGCCATACAGAATAGAAGAGTAGATTGTAAAAAGAAAGAAATTTGTCGCGAAACACTTGCATTCCGGCTAGAGGTACTGAATGCTCAAGGTGCGAGTCTTGATTACCCCTATTTTCTTAATGCAAATGAGCTACACCTTCTCTGGTTACAGTCACGCTGTGCATTTAAAATCATAGGAATAAAACTATTATAGATTAATATGTATAATAGTTTGATTAGGTATTGATATTGTGCTATAAAGCACATAATTATGAGTCATATCATGTAGAATCAATGTCAATTAAACTATGTGGAAAGATCAATGTAGACCCACATATATTCTAATGGGTTAATAATGAGGACCATAATATAATTACAACTTGTTTTACGCTGGTCTCAACCGTGCATAGCACATTAATGAGTAATGAATCGTTTATGACTGTGAGTTGGATGTTAAAATTAACATTTTACAACTGTAGACCTCCATATACTCTATTAAAACGTTTATAAAGTTTATTTTATATGCGTCATTTTATTTTGTAACCCACTTCTAAAAAAAGGGAGCCTCGCCCTATAGATAAAATTTGTGGTTCATCATTAGAAACCAGATTATAAAATGAACGAATTCTTGAAGTCTTGCATTCTAAATATCTTTAGCGTAGTGTTTTCGGCAAAACTTTCCATTTCTTTTAATAAACTTTAATCAATGATAATCCATTTTATTAAGTGCTCAAAATATTAATAGTTGTATCAACGGTATATTACCATGGAGCTACCGAAATTTGCCGCTGCGCTGGCGCTGAGCCAAATGTCATCGCAATTTGAACTTGAGAGCTGTTATTCTTGTAACATATACCGTTATTTGTATACAAAAATGTCATGATATAGGATTTTATGAGTAGACTGGAAGCCAAGCGTGTCGTGTTTAGTGTTAGCTGTATATTACGAGACATTGGAACGAATTACAGGACATCAGCAGTGTGAAGGAACTATTCTTACCGAAGTTAGCCAAGTCTCAAGATTAGATTAGAGTGTCAAGTTCAAAAACCGTACTAGTTAGCAATCGTGTACACAACATAAAGTAAGAGGATATAGTATCGAAAGTACTTATAAATATTTAAGTCTTTTAAAGCTTTGAGAATTCTACTGCTACGAAATACAAATTTAAAGAGATTTTTAGTTCAAAGGAGTATTCAAAACATACGATTATGATTCTGATGAAAAAAAATATAGATGGTGTAGCGGAGAAATATGTAATATTGAGACACAAAAATAAACTATTCGTACGGAACATAACATAGTCTCAACTCTCACTTATAATTTAAATAAGTAGTGCAATTCAGTACAATTAAAACTTTCTAGCATACTCGAAGATTTCACTATTACAAGCATTCGGTATTTGTGAAGGTTAGTATCAATTTAAATCCCGCCCAGAGGAAAATAAGGTCATAATGAAAAGATCATGTAGCTGGTATGTGTTTTTCTTAACTACCTGTCTGATCTGTACCAGGTTTTTAACCGACTTCAAAAAAAGAGGACGTTCTCAATTCAACTGTTTTTGTATTTGTACTGTATGACTATAATACGCCGAATTCGCACACCTGCTTATTTACTAACTAACCATTACAATCACACTTAATATATAATTTGAATTCTAATGTTTTTAAAAACAATTTGATGACATTATTATAACTGTGTCCTAGTGATATTGGCCAACCAGTCGTTTTTTTACGTTCCAATTATTAAAAAAAACTGTGAATTATTAAAAAAAAATGTTTCTACTTAAGTAATAAAAATAAAGTTATATGCTATTTATTAATTTTGGCAACTTTTTTAAATTTAGTGTTAAATTGTTTCTAATTACTTCACATTTTTTTATTGTACTTAAAAAGACTTTGTTATCTCATGTAAGTGAACTGAAATTGTTCTTATGAGAATAAAGATTCTCTAAACCTAATACTGAATACTCCTTGTATCGAGTAGTGTCTAAAGTAATAAAATTTCATACAATATTATCCATTTCTAATAGTGATTTCTATCAATAGGGCAATTATTATTGATTATCAATTCCAGTAGCTGTTTTAATCACACAATGAGTATAATTTGGTTCTTTGATGATTCATATCAAAGTTAGTATGTTTTCTGACGAGAATTCTGACACTTTCTGAATTGCAAATTTTAAGTGTTATCGTGAAATCTAAATTCGCATGTTACTCGCAGAAACAGTTGTTAAAACAAAACATATTATTTATAACTAAGACTATTTGGTGGTTTGACCAACCAAAATGCATGCGTGGTGATCTGCGAGCAAAAGAGAAATAAATCACAAGCCTCAAGACAAATATTCAGCGACGCAAATAATAAAAAATGAAACATAACTGATATGAAATGTTTTTAGGACGATATTTCTTCTCTGATTTACTACAGTTTCTCAACAACAAAGTTTATTTTAGGATCAAATATACGTTGTTAATGATAACATTTCTGATGAGGCTGGTGACCAATGTCCTTGCAGTCTACTCATACTTACCATCAGAAAAAGTGGTCATTTTGACAGGCTAATACTTAAACCAGACAGAGCTTAATATAATCATGTTAAGGTGATATAATGATGCTTTCAAATATTATTATTTTCTAAATTATTTAAATTACCTAAAAAAATCTGATGTTTTCTCCATTGAATTTCATTACAAAGTTTTTATTTTGGATCGAATGTTCCTAATGGTGCCTTGCGGAGAGGTAACCTAGTCGGCAAAAAGCGTCCGTAACGTTAAATCAAAAACGCGTAAGATTTTAAAAATTTAGTATTTCGCCCATCTGTAAGTTGCATATATTATTACATTTTATGATAAGAAACTTCGTTCCTATATGGTGTCCCACGACACAACACGATTTTTTTTTTTCATTTATTCACATTTTGCATCATCTGTCGCTGGAAAAATGTTATTTAACCTTGAATTAAATTTAATCTTTCAGATTTTAATTTCTAAAAAAGAACTTAATACTTTTACAATAACAAGCTTTGCCTACACTCTCGTTAAAATTATCTTAACTGTCCCTAGAGAGCAATTTTCTGAATAAAAAGGCCTTTATGCTCCTAATACTATGGTTATAATTAATATATAGTTATATAAACTATGCTCTATATAACTTAAAACTATGTCAGACAATCGAATACTCAATACAATACTCTGGCATTTATAATATTAATTTGATAAATAACATACTTAATACTCGCTTAAGTAACTTTTAGAATTTCATATCCCATTTAAATATTCTTTAAATAAAAAATATTTTTGTTATGTATAAAATCTAATCACACTTCTTCAAGCAGATAAGGAACTTTGACAACATTGCAGAAATGTGCCAATCTGATTGTGACTACGGGCAATAAAACTTACAAAACACCAGGAAACTTGAAGAAAATATGTTTATTTTATAGTTAATACAAACTTACCCGATGAACTTCGTAACGCCAAATTTTTCTTTCCTAGATATTTTCTAGATTTCTGAAAAAAATTGTAATAACGAACTCGCCTCAGTTTTCCATAGGCAGTGTACAGCCGCGGACAAAAAAAACTTTTCCGGCTATCTTTTATTTTCTTTCTACACAAACTTTCTCCTTACAATAAAGAACCCATAAAAAAGAAATTATCTATCTATATATAAAATTATATATAATATATTATTTATTTCTATAGATATATTATATTATTGATAATTGATCTGAGACAACTCTCTGTAACAATAAATCTGAGAATTTGCTACGAATTTCAGCTTGATACCTCCACGCGTTCCTGAGAAGAAGGGTCTTGACAGACACACAGACGAACCACAAAGTTATTTTATAAGGGTTCCGTTTATTTCCTTTTGAGGTACGGTACCCCAAAAAATGATAAGAATATGAGAGCACAGTACATTTAAGTTTGCAGATATTTTAAATATATCTACCCGATGTTTATTATTTCAATTATCGGTCCCGTGAATATATCAAAATGAACTTTGCATCCGCTACTAAAAGCTTCCAGCGATTTCTCAATCCATGTACCTACACATTCTGACGCAAAAGGATGTGATGTTTACACCAATAAAGATTAGGACGGTGACAATTTTATGACTTTCGCAAAAAATATCTGCAGTGTCTTACTAGTCATTTCCTGATGATTTCATATCAAGTCTCGTACGATGTACATGTCCATTTTTAATTTTTACAGCAACGCATTCTTCGGCATATATTTTTGTTCTGCGGACAAAATTAAATCTTCTCTTCTGTTAGAAACCTATATAAATAACAATAATAAAAAAACACAAAGCAGTCATGGGGACTGCCGACAGAAGTGAAAACTCAAAACTATAAACAAAAGTTGTAGAGGATTCAGTGGTTTTAGAAACACTCTATATAAATTTGGCTTATTTATTTTACAAATATGTTGAAAATACGAAACGGATTTATTACTATCCAATTTACGTCTTCGCTAAGAAACAATAATGTTTTTAATAAAAGTGACGGCCTTGTTGTCTCGTGGTCAAGGCGCCCTGCGCCACCGTAATCGCGCAAGCCACGACCTGACGCGAGCTTAACACTTTTCACCCCTCCCAAAAAAGTGCACAAAGCCACTAAAGAAGTTTTCACTTAAAAAACTTTTTACATACAAGCGAACTAAAAACTCCTCCACATATTCGCCTACTGGTAGCGTTCCCAAAAGTCTGGTAACATTGATATTGTTGAATGGCAATGCTAATTCTCTGTGCTAGAAAAACACCGGCCAGTTGCTTAACTTGCTTAGCTAGCTGTGATTTTGTTAGAATAGAATAGTTGTCTTTTAATATCCCAGAATTAAGTACTAAAGATGAAGTAACTTTCTATAATATGCAAATAGTTTTTTTTTAATAATAAGTGTTTATTTTCTCACCACAATATTTTAGGTTTAAGTACATAAAGCGACACAAAAATAATAGCGTTTCTTTTAATTCTTACCATCATCTCTAGATTTTACAGCCAGATCATCAATCGATAAAAATTATATCAAACTGGTACTTTACAAAATAAATATTTTTCTCTCTTAGCGCACTAGTCGTCACAAATTTAATTTGCACTCATGACTAATTGTTGGAAATTCCAGAATTCGTTCCAAAATCGTATGGACGTTTTCCATTAAGTGTCTAATTAAATGAACTATTAGTTCATTAAATCAAAATATACTCAAGTGTGACTACAATAGATCTTAAGAGAATATTTTGGTAGGTTGCCAAATTCATATTAATTTACGCAGTCTTCATGGCTCAGATTTATAGGATAACGCATGGTGACAAAAGTGACCGTCAATTTACGCTCAATTACCATTGGCAAAATCTTTTCTGCTGTTATAATTTTACGTGTGATTATTTCTAGCGAAAGACAGTGGCGGCGGGGTCTTTCTATTATTATATTTGTGTTTGATATGTCTACCTAGTTTTATTACTAAGCTGATGATAAATTCTCAGTTATAAACCACTATCAGTCTAAAAGCTTTGGTGATCGTTTACGTAATTATGCTTCTTAGAAAGCTTCCTAAAATGTACCAGTGCGTGGTAAATAAAATATGGGCACTAAACTTTTACAAATCATAATTAACTGTCACTAAATCACTGGTACTAGGTTAATTTCGTCAACCAGATTCGTATAACAGTAACTGAAGTAACGAGAAAAATATGAAAGGGGTGAACAAAAAACAATTATGTCTTTGACTGTCCAACAATTAGTAATGCATTTTTTTAAGTTACGAGAACTCAATAATTGTATTAGGTTAAAAGAAAATCAAATCAGCACTGAACCATTATTTCATTTGTTTCTTCTTTCTTGATCATAAATCCTGGAGTTGAAAACTTTTAGCTTTAACTAAAACAATATGTTTCATTTATCCGTTTAACGTGATTATTTAAGATAAAATCAACGGGTAAAGTTATATCAGGTAAGCGACGACAAAGTTTTATGTAAATTCTTGATAAGTTTTCCCCAAAATTATTAGACCATTTATGCCATTTGTAAAGCTAAAGATTAATAAAATAATTTCAAAGATTAAGGAACACTTAATCTCTAAACCAATGAATAATAGCATGAGTTATATTTTTATAAGTACACTAATTGTACTAAAGTTTAATAATCTTCCTAGCCTTTATTATTTCTAACTGCTGCTTTAACCGGTTTTATCTGAATATCAGTTTTTCCTCGGAGCGACTCGCATTGGTCCTTTGCAACCAAGAGGGTGAACTGAATTCAAAGGTTGAAGTAATTGTCAATAAATTTGAGGGCACTGACTTTCCAATAACGATTGCCATAGATGTTCATGACTGAAGGTACCTAGACGTGGGCTTAATGTGCTCTCCTAAGCACGGCATACTACCTACACCAAAACTTATTTTTTAAGGAGAGGCCTATGTCTACCAATAACATAAATAAATAAATATTTTCCGACACCTAACACACAAAGCCATCTAGTCCCAAATCTACACCCAAACTCTGAAACAAATATTTGCAGATAATACAAGCATTTGGTCTGACTCGGGAATCGAACCCGCGACCTCATGCACAGCAGTCGCATACGCTACCACTGCTAACGAGGCAGTCATATTATTGGCCGTTGGTGATGTATGAATTTACAAAAGGCAATCATATGTTTGTTCTGATTTGACTGGAGATGGGTTTTGGGTAATGTGGCCGAAAATCCGATATTATCAATAACTAGATGTGACATTTAATTACCCCAAAACTCAATGAGGTGATAACAAAAATTAGGTAAATGATTAATCGTATAACATCAATTGTAGGAAAAATTTATTCCAAGAAGAAAATTTTCATTGGACTAAAAACAAGGGCAGCGGTGATATATCAATACTCCTTTGATGTCGGCTTCTATTTACTAATCGTGCACTTCAAAGAAATTTAGCAAGTATACTGACACATGGAGGACTTTGATTGTTTCGAAAGATAATGTTTTGAGTTTGAGTATGTTGTTTTATGGAATAAGGGGCATACGAGCAGACATATAGCCTGACGGTAAGCGATTACCACCGCCCATGGACACCCGCGTCACAGGCCTTTGGGGGATGGGGAGGAAGATGGGAGGAGGGGTTGCGGTATGGGCCGCCGGTATCCTCACTCAGTGAAATACAGCTCAGGCGCTGCTTCGCGCCGGTTTTCTGCAATGGTTTTCCCATGATAAAAATGTTTCGTAGTATGTCATTAAAGAAAAGATTTTGCGGTTAAAGGGTAGGTGAGTCATTTATTGCAAATTAAACATCGGAAACCTCATTTCCTATTATAAATTAACCAATATGAGATCTTCAAAACTTGAACTGGCGACTAGAATCACTCGATTTTTTAATATTGACTATTCATATGTGCCTGTATAAAAGTGCCTATTTCAATAAAATCTTTTTGACTTTGACTTTACCAATTTCTACTTTATTTACCGCTTCAACTGCTGCGAATTGTTATCAAAACAAAAGATGGCTTTTCTTTTTATTACGTCACTAGCTGAACCCCACGGTGTTACCCGCGGTTATTTTCATACCGCGGGAAACGCCGCCTAGTCTAAAAAAAAATCGCCTAAGTTACTCCTTAGATCATCAGTTATCTGCCAGTGAAAGTCCCGTCAAAATCGGACAGACAGACAGACAAAAATTAAAAAAAAACGTTATTTTGCTACATGTGCCGTGTATAAATGCATGTATTTATTAAAAAGTGATTATTTTAATATAACAAACAACTCCAATGTTATTTATTTGTATAGATACTTTATGTATATACAATTGTATATATATATATATATATATATATGTAGGTATACAACTGTATTACTTAGTAGTCTGAGATCTGCTTTTGTGGCTAGCTGTTACGTTACAGCTGTATTTTGTTTTATAAGATTGCTAAGTTCCAACTAGAAAGGCTGATACTGTCGTACTAAAAACCATGGTGACAATATAAATGACATGTAACGGATCGAGAAGAAAAAGTATAATAAAAACGTGTTGTGTCGCAGCTAAGTGAGCCTTGTAAAATTTTGAATATGTGTACAGCGTTGCCAGATGTCATGATTTTCGCGGGACAGCTTTTGTCCCGGTTTTTCAAGATAACTGGCCGGTCCCCAAAGTGAAGTTAGCAAATAGGAAATGCCACTAGTTCCTACACTTCCAAAAAAATATTGCGAATGACTTTTTTTTGGTCATTTGCTCATGTATCGCATACGTTTTTTTTGCTTTGTCCCGCTTTTGGCGAAAGAAGGCTGCTTTTTTTAAAAAAAAAGTCTCAAAATCCCGATTTGACTAAAAGAAAATCGGGCAACGCTGACTGTGTACCTCTTTAGGACCGAGTTTGATGTTTACTTATTTAGAACCAGGTAAGAAACTAGGGAATACAACATATCGCGTGTTGGTACAGGTTCAGAATACAGAATGTTTGTACAATACAATAGTTTAAGTAATATAAGTAATTAAAAACTTAATAAAATCTCTTTAATAAGAATAAAACTTAATAAGATCTGTAAGTACTTAATAAAATATTTGGAACAGTTGGAGACGTCTATAATTTGATATGATTCAACAGTTCTTAGATAAGTTATATAAAAAGAACGATTCATTTTTTTTGTATTCAATTCGTAAACTTATAATATATTTTTCAGCTCTAAATATTTGCCACTTTATATAAAACCTTTCAATGTACACATAAAATATAATCATATGATTTGTTCAGTCTACCAAACATAAATTAAATAAAATAGTATTTCAGATCTATTTAAAACTGTCAGATGTTATGTGAATAGAGTTGTTCTTTAATACCTTTCAGCCCAATTCTAGGGTGGCACAAAAGTCATATGTATGTGCAGAAGACAGCAACGTACATAGGTATGACTCTTTCTTAAACATCATGCCGCAGGTGCTTAATTATGCTGATAGCCTAAACCCAGGTCAGGCAGGTCGTCGCGCTGGCATGGAGTATAGGAGGCCTTACATTGTAGCTGTTGCTGAAAGAGGGAGCCACTTGTTATCAGATCTCCTGTCTTCTCGTTTGTACATACGCCTTGAGAGATAAAGTGAAAGAAATCGAGGGAAATTTATAGGTACAGACATTGACAGTCTCTAATAGCACATAGACTGTTTATCAAATTGTAGTTTTCTTAAAATTGGTTAACGAAATCAGGGTCACGCTGTATCATCATCATCTACAACCCATAATGTCCCACTCTGGGCTCGGGTCTCCTCTCAGAAGAGGGTTAAGGCTATACGTCCCTACATTGGCCAAGTGCGGGTTGGGGACTGGCAAGACAACGTTGTGGCTACTGGCTACGTAATCTTGGTGTATGATGACAATATGACCCGCAGCTATAAAATCAATATATTTTTCATAAAAAAAGTGTAAGTTTAATGGTTTTGAAATTCTCTTGAAGATTTTTTTTATGGAATATGGTGCAAACGAGCAGATGGATGATATCACCTGATGGTAAGCGATTAACGCCGCCCAAGGCAACACCAGAGGCATCACAAGTGCATTGCCCGGCCTTTTGGGGATGGGGATGGAGGAGGGGTTGGGGTATGGGCCTCCGGGAACACAGCGCAGGCACTATTTGTCACCGGTTTTCTGTGAGGCCGTGGTATCACTCCGGTCGAGACGGCCCATTCATGTCGAGGCATGGCTCTCCCACGGTACGGTTTTTAAAAGGTTGTTCATAGTTTGTCCGTGCTAAGAATACTTAAAGGGCAGCAACCCTGGTATTCATGTGGGCGCCAGACAGAGTTTAACAACATCAGAGAGCCTACGTGTCTCCCTTTAATTAGATCTAGACAGACCTGTCATCTCAGCGGGTAACGACCCTAACTTCTAAGCCGGAGTGAGTGGGTTTGATTTTCACCCAGGACAAATATTTTTTTGATCTTTTGATCCATGTCTGTATAAAATATTGAAGTATTATAACACACACACAATAACTCCAGCAAACTTACAACTAAACCATGTTAATATTATAATTTGAAAATAACTTTGTCTGTCTGTTTATTAGTAATACTGTCACGGCTACCGCTAAACAGGTTTAGATGAATTTCGGTAGGTAGAGATATAGATTGGACCTTGGAGAAGTTCATAAGCTACTTTTAACTAAATGAGTACCACAGTATTGTTCAGAATTTCTCTTGATCTTGATAGCTTCACGCACTATGTGTATATATAAGTAGGTATATACTATAATACATACATACTTTAAATATACATATTTACAAATATTTCACACATATTGTTTTCCTGCAGCGGTGAGTAATATTTATCCTAGTAAAATCTATATTCATAAATAGGTAAGTATATAAATACACAATCTAACTAAAACAATGCGCAATGGTATGTACTATTCGCGTTTCAACTATACGGGAAACGAACTGGTCGACATTTTTCCTTTAGTACTACCCATCATATCGTGTATCGAGTGTTATGTAACTATTGATAAAACTTCTGATTTTGGTTACCAAAAGGAATTTCCTTTTAAAAGTACAAGAAAACAATGAATGATTTTTTCAGATCATCATCACTAATTGCGCGTCACTAGGTACAATCCTCGGCTTCTCGCATCCAGCGCCTGATAGCCGTTTTGCGTTCGGTTACCCAGTGTTTCTCTATGCTCGGTTGCGACGAAGACAAAATTAAGGGTAATAGTTTTGGCTGGCAATGCATATTTGCATGTTCCACCGTAGCGTCTAAACTACTAAACCAATTTAAATGAATAAATTGTCAATAAATCCGTAATAATGACATAGGCTATATAAATATCAACAGTTTTTACATAGTCAGGATAGATATACTTTTTTACATTTCTTTTTCGTCGTCTTTTATCATTGAAGGCGACGAAACCTTAAAACTTTTGATTTATTAATATATTCCTGAAGAATACGTATAATGACTATAAGCCTTATTAGTTTGATTGAAAATTTATCAATAGCGTTCAATTGAAAGATATTTTTGTTACATCTAATTAGCTTTGAAATAAATGTAATTGTTATTTTTAAAGGATACGCCTAATCTATTTTCAGCCAAAGGTCGAATTCAGGGTGAAGGTAATTATTGATAAAAAAGTCATACTACACTCAACCTTTAATGCAAATTCGTTTTTCAATCACGAATCTAATAGACGCATTAACCTATCAGCTTTTTTAAAAGATCCTATTAACCGACTTTAAAAAAAGGAGGAGGTTCTCAATTCGACCATATATATGCATATATTTGTATTGTGTGTTCGCGGATAACTTCGTCGTTTATGAACCGATTTTAAAGATTGATACCATGATAAGGACACTAAGATCTGATGATGGACTCAAGATGAATGGATCGAAGTCGGTTTTTTATTTTGTAAAACTTTTACTGGTGTCGTTTCCATTATAGATGATGTCTTGTCATACTACGAAAAGCCTATACAATACTAGTTCCCCTTTTTTATAGGCAAACGAACAGATGGATCGGTAAGCGATTACCGCCGCCCATGGACATTCGCAACACCAGAGGCGTCACAACTGCGTTGCCGGTCTTATAAAAGAGTACCTACGTTTTTTTCTTGAAAGTTTATAATAGAAAAGATCCCGTTATAATTTTTTATTGAATTTAAGCTACCAATAGAATATCTATTATTTTATTCATGAGTCTGAACTATGTACATTTAGCGAATTCAATCTTTGACTTTCGAACGTTTATTGGTGTATCAGGGTAGGGATTGGTTTTAACCAACTTCAAAAAAAGGAGGAGGTTTCTCAATTCGACCGTATACATTTTTTTTATTTTTTTATGTGTGTTCGCGGATAACTTCCTCGTTTATGAACCGATTTTGATGATTCTTTATTTAATGGAAAGGAGATATCCCAACAGTGGTACCATGACAAGACTAAGATTTGACGATGGCATCCAAGAGAAATCGAGTCAAACCTTGTAGTCGGTTTTATTTTTGTTAAAATTTTACTTATCTTAAAAGTCTTACCTACCTACTTTTGTTTTATTTTAACTTCGTTAATATCATCCGCCTGCAACTTTCTTTAGATATCGGCCTTGATTTATTTATGTTTTTTATATAGTTGTAGTATGTGTATGTTTTAATAGGTGTTCATAGTACGATTATTGAAATGTTATTTATTAATATATGATGGCAATTTTTTTTAACCGTTCGTAAGATGGGTTAAATAGCACAGATAATTAAAAAAATATTTTTTTCTAAAATCTACAAGTACCGTAAACTATTCAAAACAAAAATAAAAATGTTAATTAGTAAAAAAAAATACCTATCTTACGAATAGTTTAAAAAAGTCTTAAATGGTTTTGTTTTCTGTAGCCTAATTCTGCGATTCTACTTACCCTTGGCTTCTTCTTTGCCGTCGCAATTTTCTAGATCCGCCATAACTATCACCTACACCAAAATAATACAGACACAAATCAAATCAACTTAAAATAAAACTTGTCACGCGTTATAAATTAGCCATAAACTGTCCTTGTCGCACATTGCTACTGACTCGCTAATTTTACATCAAAGACTCACAAATTGGCACTATTAAGACTAAAACCCCAGAGTCAATCAATGCATCAAATAAAAAAAACACATCACTTTCGCGCCAATCTTAGATGTTTTTCACGTTGACATAGGAACACACATCCAAATGCCGCAAGAGATGATCACAAACTGTTCTATTTTTGTTGATGGTACAAATTGAAAGATTAAATATGCGAGTACAATTTCGTCACATATATTTTTATTAGTTTTTTTTTTTATTTTTATTATGTTGACTTTATCTTTATTTTAGTTTTCAATCTAGTAAAAAAATTGCTGTACTTACTTTCAATTGTGACTTTTATTAAAGTGTAGTTTCAATCATCAACAATCCACAATAACAACTACGACTGAAACACTAAAGAAAACGTTTAAATATTAACTTATATGTTACTATATTTTCTATCTTCACCTGTGATGAGAACGCAAATATTAAATTCATTACTCTTTCCAATTCTTCCAACTTACGTTTAAGTTTGTAGTACCTTTAGAATGATCTACAAATAATTTTTAATGTGTAAATAAACATCACATTTACATAATTATATCTTGTCATTAAACAGGCCTACATAATTTTTGACGATCGACGTGCTCAACGTGCTGGCTGTGGAAGTCACCGCTTACAGCGGTTAACGCTATCTATATTATACGCACTCGAAATCAACGTTTCGGTTTTTCCTTCCTTTGCCGAGTGGTCAAAACCTGGAACTCACTACAAGCACACGTGTTTTCCTCCCGCGATCGACGATAATGATCCCGTGTTCTGAAAAGGCATCTTACTATTAATGCCGCTATAGCGGAATGCTGTACCTATAATCGTCTATCAAATAATAAGATAAGATTTGTAGTATTAATAAATGAGTAATTTATTTACCAATGTTCTACGTTTATATAAAATACAGATTTATAAACAAAAACATGTACACTTATCTAGTGGAGGAAATGGAATTTAGTGTAACGTTATTTATTTAATACTAGCTGAACCCCGCGGTGTTACCCGCGGTTATTGTTGTACCGCGAGTAACGCCGCGGAACAAAGTTAGTCTAAAAAAAGTAGCCTAAGTTACTCCCTGGATCATCAGCTACCTGCCAGTGAAATTCCCGTCAAAAACCGTCCAGCCGTTCCAGAGATTACCCAGAACAAACAGACGGACAGACAGACAGACAGACAGACAGACAGACAGACCGACAGACAGACAGACAGACAAAAAAAAATCAACTATGTTTTTGGTATATGTACCGTGCATACATACATATGAATTTAGTAAAAAGCGGTTATTTTAATATTACAAACAGACACTCCAATTTTATTTATTTGTATAGACTAGCTGAACCCCGCGGTGTTACCCGTGTTTATTATTGTACCGCGAGTAACGCCGCGGGACACAGTTAGTCTAAAAAAGTCTAAGTTACTCCCTGGATCATCAGCTACCTACCAGTGAAAGTCCCGTCCAGCCGTTCCAGAGATTACCCGGAACAAACAGACAGACAAAAAAATTTTAACTACATTTTTGGTATGTGTATCGTGTATACATACATATGCATTGATTAAAAAGCTGTTATTTTAATGTTACAAACAGACACTCCAATTTTATTTAGTTGTATAGATTTGTGCATAATTTACATAATTACGTTTACTATGACTCGCGATACTGCCATAGTGTGGATCAATAAACTACACTGTACTTTGCACTGACGATGGTGACCACCACTCTTGGATTCTACACATGCTTTTCATAACGCAGAGTAAAGTGATTTTGGTAGCTAACACAATAAAAAGAAACCTAACTTGAAATCTTAATGAACCTGTTGAAAAAAGTCTTGGCAGAGTAACAGAAGCAGGCAATAACAATGACTAAAGCAAACTAAAGGAACAATTACTAGTATTTAGTAGTAGTCTTTTATATCTACCTGCATAATATATTTTGTGCTTGGAAATTGTCTTTGAGTGACACAGAATGTTTGAAATAGAACCAATTTCTGATCTGAACAAACTATTTGCATTCATCAGGTTTGCACTTGGTTGCTTTTTCGTAGATAATAAAAGTTTTCAATGAATTTTAAATTGATAATATGACCCTATTCCGAATTGAAAACTTTTTCCTTTTACGTATGTAATTTATAAGTCGAATTGCAATAATTTTATTTCTATTTTTTGTTACAAATGTGCTGGGACACATTTGCCTACAGAAGAAAAAAAATCAACACGAAGGATAATTAATTAGGAAATTATGAAGTAAACATAATATTAATATGTAATAAATAAAATAAATAAATAAATATTTCGAACATCTATCACACAACACCATCTACTCCCAAGCTAAGCAGAGCTTGTGTTATGGGCACTAGACAACTGATACAAATACATATGTACTTTTTTTTTTTGTAAATAAAAAGTAATAATAAGTAATTTTTTTTTATTATACATAGAAAACACCCAAACTCCGAAATTAATATTTGTAGATCATACAAACATTCGGTCCGACCCGGGAATCGAACCCGAGACCTCACGATCTGCAGTCGCATACGCCAACCGCAAGACCAACGAGGCAGTCAATAATAATTATTAATATTATTAATTATTTATTAATTAATCAAGTAATAATTTGAAACATTAATGTATTTACAATTTGTCCTGTAAATATGGGTATTGCAATGAATTCTAAATAACAAGAAGTGAATTCGAACAAAGTGCGGATTCAGCTCACATGACATTAATATATCTTCTTAGTTACGTAACGTTCAAAGTAATTAATGTGTGAATTAAAGACGAGCTGACCCGTTTACGAGGCATTACATGATGTGAGTCAATAAGAAGTCATCGTTGTGCAATCTGATGGCCAATTCTCGTGTTACGTTTAAAATGCAGTTTGAATCATCATTCATCCATTATGAGAAGACGAGATCGATGAACGGGAGATTTATAAGATCGAGAGCAGGTAAATCGAAAACCTTCTCCTTTTTTGAAGTCGGTTAAATCGAATGTTGACCATATTTTATTGAGAGTTGATCTTTCATATTCATTCATATCATTTATTTGCATTCCACAATGTTGTAATTAGATGGTTTACATGTCACGCTTAAAAACTAGAAACAATCGTGGACCCTGTAGGGCACAGCAAATCACAAGTCATATAATATCAATTAATTATTAGAATTACTAAATACAACAATATTAAGTTCATGCAAACAAAAAATAAAATAAAAAATAAGAAAAATTGTTAATTATCAATTAATTAAAACCTAAAGTCAACCAAATCAAAAAAAAAAAAAAAATTTAAAATAGAATAACGATTTCAATAATAATTTAATTTAAAATAATAATTTGGCATATTATATATATTATATTATATATTAAGTACTATATAATATTTTTTATCATTCATGTATTCATTTATTGTGTAATATGCTTTATTTATAAGTATTTGTTTAATTCTATGTATAAAATGTATCTCATTCGTTTCATTTTTAACGGAATCAGGTAATTTATTGAATATTTTGATGGACATCACATAGGGACTACTTGAATGTAACGTTATACGGGAAGTGGGTAACATTAACATTTTCTTGTGTCTAAGAGATCGGTTCGTATTTTTGTCTCCGCGGGTTGTGAAAAAAGTGATATATTTTCGGACAAACTTGCATATTTCTAGAATGTAAATAGACGGTAAGGTAAGTACCTTGTTTTGTAAAAAAAGGTCTACAACTGTCCGTTTGTTCTAAATTAAATAGAATACGAATCAATTTCTTTTGTGCTATGAAGAGTGTAGGGGCATCTGTGCTGTTCCCCCACATTATGATTCCCTAACTTAGCCATGAATGTGCATATGCATAGTACGTGGTAAGCGCAGTTTCAATATCTGTAGTTTTTTTAACTTCGTATAATGCATAGCTAAAACTAGAAATTTTACACCTAATGTGTTTGATGTGAGTCTTCCAGGAAATGTGAGTATCTATTGTGAGCCCTAACAGAGTAAAATCGTTAACGACTTCGACTGTTGTGTTGTTTGTACTAAAGTTAATGTTTAAAGGAGTTTTTTGATAGGGATAAAATGTCATGAGTTTTGTTTTGTTGTAGTTGATTTCCAGGTTATGGTCATCCATCCATTTAATTGTTTTATTCAATATTGAGAGCAGTTTTTTACTGAGATTGTCATTGTTCTGACATGATGTAAGTATAGAAATATCATCGGCGAACAGTACACACGGTTCCTTTATGAATGTAGGTAGTTCATTTATGTATAAAATGAAAAGAAGACATCCGAGAACACTGCCCTGAGGAATTGAGGCATTTATATTCTTTTTAGTTGATCTAACGGGTGTAATTTGATTAAGCTCGTTATTAAAATGTTCAATTTCCACGCATTGCTCCCTATTTGATAAATACGATGCGAACCATTTGTGAGCAGTACCGCGGATCTCTATTCCATATAATTTTTTGAGTAAGATTTGAAACTGTACCTTATCATATGCCTTGGTCATATCGAGAAGCACTCCTACCGCGTATTTTTTATCATTTATAATATTTATAATTTCCTGAACATATTTATAGACCGCCAAAGTTGTTGATCTCTGTTTACGAAATCCATTTTGATGTTCACTAAAAATATTATATCTTTCACAAAAACCATCTTGATGATCTTCTGTTAATGATGCCATTGTAAAATTATCCCGACCTAAGTTCATGAATCTGTTATCCAACAAGAATCAAACAATCGATCTATAATACGGCTTTGTGAGATTCAAAACTTTTGAGCATTTGCTAAAAGATAATTCAATTAGAAGTTTTCTGTAAGTCTCGTTCGTATTTCGTCGGTCGTCGTTCGGAAGTTATCGGTATCTACTCAGATAAAGAATATATTATTTCACCATTTTTACCACCGCACGTGTTGCCGTCCCACTATGATCCCGGATCCTTTAAGCGGGTCGTGAAAAAGCATCTCACTAGGCCGCCACTGTGCTGGTCACCCTGCCGCAATGCCCTTGTTCGCTTTAAGGATAGTGACCACCAGTCTTGGATTCTGCTTGTGCTTTCCATAAAGCAGGGCAGAATCATTTTGGTAGCCAATTATAAAAAAAGAAGAAAATGTACCGTGTATACATACATATGCATTTAGTAAAAAACGGTTCTTTTAATGTTACAAACAGATACTCCAATTTTATTTATTTCTATAGAATGTATAGATGTAGAGACTAGCTGTGCCCCGCGGTATTACCCGCGGTACAACAACAACCACGGGTAACGCCGCGGGGCAAAGCTAGTCTCAGTTACTCCTAAAAAAGTAGTCTTAGTTACTCCTTATATCATCAGCAATCTGCCAGTGTAAGTCCCGTCAAAATCCGTTCAGCCGTTCCAGAGATTACCCGGAACAAACAGAGAGACAGACAGAATTTTTTTAGCTACATTTTTGGTATATGTAGCGTGTATTGCATTTAGTAAAAAGCGGGTATTTTAATATTACAAACAGACACTCCAATTTTATTTATTTGTATAGATGACGTGTCACTGAATCTAATGTAATAGTGACATTTCTATGGTACCTATTAAAAATTTACTATGCAAAGAAATTAATATTATCGAGGAACCAAAACATTTTAAATAAAAAAAAAGTAAAACCTAAAACCCAACTACGACAAAAAACGACGCTGAAAAAGCATGAAACAAGTTTCAAAAGCCGTAGTCACGCGTTGTTAAAGTGTTATAGACTATGGTACATTACACTACATGGACTACGGCTTTTGAAACTTAGTAATGTCCCAGGTAATGTTGTTGATAGGAATGCGACACTCACAGTTTGGAATGATTTGATGTGACCATTTTCTTTCTGTGTAAATCTACGGACGCCTATAATTTCAAATGAGGATTTCAGCTAGTATATTAATATTTGTATAGTGTCATAGTGTTATTATAACTCCATGTATAGTGTATTGTTCGTATAGTAGAATAGGGCCACTCCATGTATTTACTTCCTGATTGCTCCAACACGACACCCAAGTATATTTTACACCCAAATAATTGAAGTGTAACTTTGTGTACCATTCAAGAATAATTAATTGTTAAAAAACCACCAATTTTGAAATATTCTTCATAGGTGATCCACTCCTATTTTTCTTAGCGTGTTGATATGTAGCCTATAGCCTTCCTCGATAAATAGGCTATCTAACACTGAAAGAATAAAAAGTAGTTCCTGAGATTAGCGCAATCGAGCAAACAAACAAACTCTTTAGCTTTATTTATAGAGTTTTTATGTAAATATAAATCAAGAATGGTCAATTATTTTGTAATAATGAAATTAAGATGCTAATCTATATCTATATCTATACTTATAATAAAGCTGTAGAGAGGTCAATTCTGCACATTGAATATATATTAAAAATTAATATTGGGGGATGAATGGTTATCGATACTGATGCCAAAAATGTAATCAGTAAGTTTTTTTGTCTGTCTGTCTGTCTGTATGTGCACGCATGGGTCAAAAACTACTGAAGGGATTTTAACCAAACTTTGTACGATTGTAGTCCATACTCTTGGGCAGGTTATAGGCTATATAACATAACGCTTAGATGCATAGGAGCTGAGCAGTGACGATAAATTTGAAGCAAGTCGGATGTAAATTTTCGCTTTCGAGCTCTTATCCTCGCATACGTTGATCATACACCAAAAATATGTACTACAAAAATGATGGTCTTCAAAAGATCTACAAAAAAGTCCTAAATAGTATATTTCTATCTTTTATAAATTAGCCACAATAACGTGTTTAAGTGTTAGGCATTTCTTCAAGGTGTATTAAATACTTAAATATGTTGTATTTCACATGGATATATCCTTACCACTATACACTTTAATATCTTTTTAAAATAAAATACAGAATTATAAAAGTATAATTAATAAACACACAAGATATAGATGAAATAAAACTTTCAAATCTCGCCGCACCAGTATTAGTACGACATTATGGTTGATTTTTGTTTAACACGCGAAGCGGCGAGAAAAAGGCGGGAGCGCTCACGCCGCTCACGCGCTGACTTCACTCGAATTGTCACTGTTAAACGAACGTGGTTCATAATGACTCTTCTCGGAATAAGCGCGCTTTAGATTTTAAAAATACATAGATACGTAGTTTTTAGATATCAGTTTATAGTAGGTATTAGATAATAATATAATTAGTTTGTTTAGTGTTTTTGTTTGCTTCTCCTTCTTTTCCTTATATTTATAGTTGTAAAATTAATAAGTATAATTTCAAATAAGTAAATTTATGCAATGACAATAAATAAATCTCATCATCAGACTTTCTTCGTTGCTGGAGTAGATCTTAGTCTCAGATGTTTTTCACATGGGCAGTTGTACGTCGCTTTTTCCTGGGTCAGTAGTTCCACAAATCTTTATGCATACGTACCGGAAGCGTCCACTTTGAACAAATGTAAACAAGTGTAGTTAAAACAAAATTTACTCTTCTGTCTTAAATAGATTTTAAAGGCAGCGTCATATTTATCTATTAAATTGTAGTTTAATAGTCTATAGTTACAAAAAAAACATTATTGTAAAAGGAGATCCACGCGGACGAAGTCGCGGGCACAGCTTTAAACAATAAGATATTATGTCGCATGTCGTCAAAGTACAGAATATTGCTTCATCCATCGGATGGTGAAACGACTACTTACCGAATCAAATTTTTAAATTCGTTACTTTACTTACCGCTTTTACCCAATAATAGGCTATTTGACTGATTATTGGAAATCGTTTTAAATTATTCTTTATTACATAATTAGCACACTCCGATATTTTGCAGAATTTCTACTGTATTATGAACTATTATAATAGTAGAATATTAATAATAGTATAATATTAATAAAATTGGGGAAAACTGATAAAATGAACTTAAATCTATACTAATATATAAAGCTGAAGAGTTTGTTTGTTTGTTTGTTTGTTTGTTTGTTTGTTTGAACACGCTAATCTCAGGAACCGCTGGTCCGATTTGAAAAATTCTTTCGGTGTTCGTTAGTCCATTTATCGAGGAAGGCTATAGGGTATATATCATCACGCTACTACTAATAGGAGCGGAGCAACAATGAAAAATGTTTCAAAAACGGGGGAAATTTTCACGCTACGGGCAATATAAGGCGCAAACGACGTTGCGTGGGTCAGCTAGTTTAAGATAAAGTTCAAGTTTGACAACCATTTCAAAAAACGATATTTCTGTAATGGCGCTGGTCACATGAGACGCGTGACGTCACACTCTAGCCACAACAAAACAAAACAGTGCAGTTTAAGTTAATTTTATCAGTTTTCCCCAATTTTATTAATTAAAATGTCGAATAAATGGTGTGTAGTGCCACAGTGAACAAATCTATACATCTATACAAATAAATAAAATTGGAGTGTCTGTTTGTAATATCAAAATAACCGCTTTTTACTAAATGCATATGTGTGTATACACGGTACATATACCAAAAATGTAGTTAAAAATTTTTTTGTCTGTCTGTCTGTATGTTTGTATGTTTGTTCCGGGTATTCTCTGGAACAGCTGGACCGATTTTGACGGGACTTCCACTGGCAGGTAGCTGATGATCCAGGGAGTAACTTAGGCCACTTTATTTAGACTAACTTTGTCTCGCGGCGTTACGCCGAAATGTATGTATGCGCGTAACTTTCGATCGGCTACACAAAATTATATTTTTTTTTATGTGTTAGTTATTCTTAGGACAAGGTTTGTGTACAAGAAAAATTAAAAAATAAAAAAAAAAGTTTTTTTGTCCGTGACTACACCCTACCCATGGGTAGCTGTTAACGAAAGAAAAATATGGTGGTACGAAGTCCGTCGGGTCAGATAACATCTTTAAATACCACGCTTTGTACTATTTCAAAATGTAACCTAAAAGCATTGAGATATACCTACCTACATAAAGTAAATTAGATTTTACAAAAATAATGAATGGATTTTTCCAGAGGTTATTACAGAAACAATTTTATGTTGTACTTATGCAAGTGCAACATAGCTGCTTTAACATTTTTCAGTTCTGCAGCATAGTTATCAGTGTTATTATTATGTACTAGCTGAAAGCCGCGGTGTTACCCGCAGTTATTGTTGTACCACAGGTAACGCCGCGGGACAAAGTTAGTCTAAAAAAAAGTAGCCCAAGTTACTTCCTGGATCATCAGCTACCTGCCAGTGAAAGTTCCGTCAAAATCCGTCCAGCCGTTCCAGAGATTACCCGGAAGAAACAAACAGACAGACAAAAACATTTTTAACTACATTTTTGGTATATGTACCGTGTATATATATACATAGGCATTTAGTAAAAATGGGTTATTTTAATATTGCAAACACACTCCAATTTTATTTATTTGTATAGATAGAAAAGTCCAAACATAAAAGCGTCTATCTTATGTAGGTTGCTGTTATCGGCACGCACAAAATTTGGTTCCTTTTTTTTCGAACCACTTATTAAATAGTTTATTTAAAAAAAGTACTGCAGAATTAGCTCACAGATCGATTATTACCACTCCGAAAACATAAAACGCAAACAATATTCAATAGAGGAATCTTTCGTTTATTAGCATGTGACGTCACCAGAGTTGTAACCAATCACAAGGCGTTTATGTCGCAGACAAAATTTCAAAAAAATTTATAGTTTTATTTTGTGCAATCTGCGAGAAACTTAAATTATTTTGTTTGATTTATGTTATATGTCTTTTTAGACTATTATCTTAAAGGATGACCCCAATCCATAGTTTATTTCCCTTTCTGCTTTAAACGCGTGCAGTGTCTGGTGAGTATGTGAGTCTATGCTTTGCGATGACGATAAACAAGACATAAGGTCAGACGTTGCGCACCGCAGGCATAGACCTCACCACAAACTGTTTCAGCAACGGAAAGCTCTATGTGGCTCTGTCGAGGGTGAGCGACGCTGCTAATATGTTCGTATATTGTTCCAATGGCATTACACATAACATAGTATACAGTGAAGCTCTTTAAATAAAGGTAACACTGTCACAATATGTGGACATATCAGTGAAATTGCATGCTTATACAGGGTTAGGGAATACATACATATAAAAAGGAATACTCATAACTATTACCGTGAGTTCGAGCCCTGAAATGGGGAGAAAAAAAAGCCGCTACTACATAATAAGAGTTTATTGACGGGATGCGTAAGTATAAAAAAAATATTTTTCAACCCCCTTTCGGTTAGCATGAACTTTCCTTTTATACATTTTTTGACATTTTGTTGCAATCTTGCTCAGTATTAATTATAGTTTTTATTCATGGGCATCTACGAAAAAATGTTAAAGTATTGGAATACTTTGAGATTTATCCGCTAAGTATCAACTAGAGACTACACAAATACCTATATGTATATTACGAGAGAGCCTCGGGAAAGAGACAACGTTTAACACATGAAATAATAAAGACTTGCACGAAGCACTTTGTTTCAGTATTTTATACGCACAATGAAGAAACTCCATACCAGATTTACTGTCTTCTGAGAAATACAAAGAAAGTCTTGCAAAGTGCAACGGATCATAGCGTTGCTTAATCCTACTAATATTATAAATGTGAAAGTTTGTAAGGATGTATGGTTGGATAGATGGATGGATGTTTGTTACTCTTTCACGCAAAAATTACTGAACGGATTTGAATGACACTACAGTAATTTAACATAAAATTCAGAATAACACATAGGCTACAAATAATAAAGATGAATTCTCTAAAATATGACGATAAGTGTCAAGTAGGTAGTAGAAAAAATCTACCATCTGTGAGCTATACTGGCGTGCGCCGCCAAAATCGCTAAAGTTTTACATATGTAATGTTTGATGGAAATATTTATCTTAAAAGCCGTTATAGTTAAAATGTGTAAGCCATTAAAGCCAACATAGTGAACCATAACTACAATAAAAATTAATGATTTATTTCAAATGCACATTTGGTATGGTAGTAATAAGTTGATTCCTAAATGAAAATGGACACATTTATCGCTTCTGGTATTTAAAGTAGATAAAATATATCTTTTGCGCTACATCATTTGGACAAATAAATATTTATACAAATAAATACATACAAATAAAGACAAATAAATAAATATTAAAATTAATAGTTGCGATAATGACAAACCGACTGCGTGATATTACGATGGTGCATGGCGGTTGGCGCGGGGAATAGGTTGCTCATCGCTGAGTGCGCGACCCGAACGCGGGTAGGTAGGTTGACGAGTGCGGGCAGACGACGATGTTGGTTGTGTCCGTTTTGCGAATTTTCAAGGCTACAATTAGCTAAAAACGAATTTTACTAAAAGTAATATAGGACTAAGGTTAAGGACAGTTTTTTTTAGAAGTTACACGTACGAAATTCCACGTACAAACTTCGTTTTTATTTTAATTACATTACATAGGTTGTAGGTAGGTAAGTTGTCAGTGTCAGGCTGTTATATTTTTCAAATGCGTCTAGCACCAAATATATTATATGTTAAATTATACATGGTATTATGTTTTTGTTTGTTTAACCGTTTTTATCATCAATTACACTAACATTATAAAGGTGAAAGTTTGTAAGTGTGTATGTTAGTTACTCTTTCACGCAAAAACTACTAAACGGATTTGGATGAAACTTTACAGTGAAATAGCTTATACATCAGAATAACACATAGACTACTATTTGCCACGATAACCGACATACACGCGGGCGGAGCCGCGGGCAGCAGCTAGTAATAATAATAAGAACAAATAACAGTATTTACATAGAATGATGCGGAAGAATTATTTGACGCTTGTACGTGGATATTGTTGCTGTTTCTTTTTTTGTTATTATTATTAGTATCCTAATTACAAATATCCAAATGAAACATTTGCTAATTAAAGACAAAAATCAAAAATATGTCTTCTCTACACTTAAAATACAGAAAGATATAACTAGAAATGACTAGTAGGCGTGACGCGTGTGCTACTAGTAAGCGTTGCAACGCATACCTTTATGAGTTGTAGGTATTTTCTGTCATAGTCGTATTACAACGCTGCGTCGAATAGGTCGTCCATTAAAAGTTCTTTTATATGCCACAATGCCGTACTGCTCTGTTTTATAGTGTAAAAATGGTAGCAGAAGGAAAAACATTAATAATGGAGCTGTTTCTTACCATCGATAGGTACAATTTTAAATAGTTTATCAATAAAATCATAAATCTGTATTTATCTAATAATCGACTAGAGATTTACGCTTAACTCTTCTTTATTCCATTCATATAAAGCTCAATTTGGTATGATCGGGTTTTATCAATTTTCAGCGCTACTCGATTAGAGATGTAGTCAGGTAGGATGTTGGTTTTATCGATATATATACTTTTAAACGGGTTATATTAATTACTATAATAATTAAAAATATTAAGTTTCTCATAAACTTGCTTATGTAATACTACATTCAGATATATTACAGTTATATTAGTCCCAGATGAATGATTTTGTCCTGGGTGGAAATTAGACCCACGAACTCTGACTCAGCAGTCAGGATCGTTAAACAGTATACCAATGGGTCCACAATTAGACATATTGCATTTTTGTTCATTGCAATCAATTTATGATTATAGATACTATGTATTTCCTAAAAAATAAAAATCGAATATAGGTATATATTAATTAATTATGTAGGAACCACTGTTTTCAATTTTGTTAAGTGCCTAAATAGTATTTATTATATATAATATTACTAGTTGTTGCCCGCGGCTCTGCCCGCGTTTATATCGGTTATCGCGGTTATTAATAGTAACCTATGTGTTATTCTGATGTATAAGCTATATTACTGTAAAGTTTCATCCAAATCCGTTCAGTAGTTTTTGCGTGATAGAGTAACAAACATCCATCCAGCCATACTTACAAACTTTCGCGCTTATAATATAAGTAGAATTAAGATTCTAATACAGATTCTTAAAATTAATAAACATTATAATGCAAGTACTTATTTTTTAGCTTCCTTACCTTTCATTCATATTTTTTATTCTGCTCCGTCCAAACAGAAGTTAGATATTGATAGTATTGATAATATTCTAATATGTGCTACAACGCTAATCGAGTAGCGGTACATGTCGAAGAATGACACAAATATCGAATTTATTACTATAGACATTAATGTTATAATTGCGTGCATTTAGAATAACGCCATCTGTTTGTGAATAGCTTGCAATGAAGTATTCTTACTTTAAAGATTACGAAACGTTGTAAGTTCTTCTTCCCCTATGGCAAAATAGCTCTTAACATTATGCGAGAAGAAGTATTATTAAACGTGTGACTAGCCTCCAAAACATTGATTGTAGGCTAGTTTTGAGCAATATACAAACATCAAATCAAAGCAATTCGTTATTAGTGTGCAATAAATAATAAACAGTCCTTTCATTTGTCTGAGCTTGGCGACAGTCATTCCGCTATAAATTATGACACATAACACTTATAAGTATCTTTCTGTTTTGTGCTGTGACATATGAATGTTTTTGAACTTGGCAATAAATGCTGTCACGAGAGCTGTCAGTGCACAGAGTACATTTAGTGTCAGCTGTCAGTGTCACCTAAATGTCTAGGTTTTGGTCATGATTTCCAATGTTTTGTAATTTATTTTGATTCACATAACCTAATAGGAATAATAAATATAACAAATATTCGTAGATTTAGTTTAGTATTAAGTGCCAGTGAAGTGTAAGGTTCGTCACCATGTCGGACGGCGACGAACACCTTCATTGTTTACCGGGAACGTCGGGAGATGCTCCAGGTGGCCTTATTATAAAAAAGAAAGACAAGCCTGAAGAATTTCAGTTTGCAAGGCCTTCGTTACTTGGTCTTGATAAATTAGCAGCGGCTAAACGCAAGCAGAACAGGCTGATATCGTTTCAGGACGATACTAATGATGACGAAACATCTGATGAGAAAAGTGACTCCAGTGCTGTAAAGGAGCGTAAATATAGAAAGCACAATGAAGAAACTCCTACTTATACCGGTGGAATATCAGAAGAAGCGCGGGAACGTATGCTAGAGAGGTTACAAAGGTACGTAAAGTTATGTTTAGTTTCAAACAAGTTAGAGTAAAGTTTATACTTTATAGTACAGCTTCTAAAGTTATGGTATTTATATTGCTTCAGACATCATGAGAAATCTGAGAAAGTATCATGATATAGTAAGTAAATATTTCTGAGACAGCTTTTCAAAATTTCTAGCATTGTTAAACACTTTATCAAATGAGTAGTACTTACTCATATAAATTAAGAGTATTGATTGCCTTTTCGGCACAGTGGTAGTATATGTGACTGCTGTGCTTGAGTTCTGAGCTTTGATTTCCAGGTCGAACCCAATGTTTGTATGATCTGCAAATATTGGTTTCGAAGTTTGTGTGTTTAAGATGTATTATAAAGTATCAGTATCATAAAAAAAATATGTAATATGTATTTATATCAGTTGTCTAGTACCCATAGTACCGGCTCTGCTTAATTTGGGACTAAGCAGCATTGTGGGTCAGATCTTAGAAATATATATTCATACAAATAAGTAACCATTATACTCAAAAATCTATATTACTCCACTGCCGAAAAGCTTGTCCTAAGAAAGTAGGTTTTGGCCTACTACCCATACAAACTCATCTGTTTATAAAAGAAAGTTGTTTTAGGTACACTGTATACAACTCAAAAACGGCTGCACTGATTTGGTTGAAAATTGGTAGAACTAAGAGGCGGTCATAGGATATTTTTTACATAGGTTTTTTTTACTTTGCCCTGTGGTGTTACCCGCGGATGTTGTTATACCGAGCTCAGCTAGTCTGCTTATAAAAAACCTTTTAACTTGCAAAAGTGTTCTTGTGACCACTTAATGCAGAAAAATTATTTCATTTCACTGGCAAGACTTCTTGGTTAAGAGTTTGTTTCAATTTTTCCTTTTCTTTGCAGTATTGTTGTCCTCTGTAGTAAATAAGGGTAGACAAAACAATAATTGAACAGTAAGGCAGTGGTCCTACCACCGCTAGCGAGCATTGCTGAGCAAGTTTATCTTTGAAATCTGTTATTGTTTCAGAAAAGTAAACCATCATTTACAACACCATCATTCATTAACAGCTAAAGGCAGTTACTGATAGTCCACAAATTAAATACTTATTCTCTGTCCATACTTCTGTCAACACTGTTGAGAATACTTATTTTATGGTTGCTTCTGATGTTACATTATGCCTAATATCATACATACAGAATAAACTTTATTGTACACCACTTAAAAACAGCATACATTCAGGAGCATAGTGACTTAAAAACCATATTCATACATTCATGTTAATTTTTATCCAATTTTTTTTTTTTTTTTTTTTTTTTTTTTTTTTTTTTTTTTTTTTTTTTTTTTTTTTTTTTTTTTTTATGTTTTAGCTGCGCCAAAATGACTCTGCTCTGCCTGATGGAAAGCATGAGCAGATTCCAAGAGTGGTGGTCACCATCCTCAATGCGAATAAAGACATTGCAGCATGGTGACCCACACTATGGCCGCCTAGTGAGATGCTTTTTTACGCCCCGCTTAAAGGACCCGGGATCATAGTGGGAGGGAAACACGTGCGCTGGAAGTGAGTTCCAGGTTTTGACCGCTCGGCACAGAAAAGAGGAACCGAAGCGATGAGTACGAGATCGAATGTCTACCACTTTGAAGCGGTGACTTCCAAGGCCGGCACGTGTTGTTCTGTAGAGGAAGGGGGCGGGGGGGACTAGTTGGAAGAGCTCTTCAGAACACTCTCCGTGATACAGGCGATAGAGTACTGCCATAGAGGCGACATCTCTACGCAACTGCAGGGGCTCAAGGGACTCGGTGGCTTCGGGACTGTTTACAATGCGGATTGCTCGTCGCTGCAACCGGTCGAGAGCGTCTTAATTAAAAATACTGTGCCTGTTTTAGAGTTTGTTTACAATTTAATGAGCTTACCCCTATGCACACACTTAATTGAGTAAACATACACTGATACTCTTACACTGCTGGACCGATATTAACCAAACATAGCTAAGAACCACCGCAAGGAAACTGGCTTTGAAATGAAAAAAAGCGCAAATCGGTCCATCCAATGGTCCATTTGAGAGCTTTGATGCCACAGACAGAGACACACATATACTGACAGACAAACATAGACGTCAAGCTTATAACACCCCTCTTTTTGCGTCGGGGGTTAAATATCTGTGTATAAGTCATACATACAGAAATTTGATTGAAATTTCATTAGGTACTTTCATGTTGCAAATACATTTATATTTAATATTAAACATGCTTTTCACATTTGCAGAAGAGAAAAGGAGGCGAAAGAGAAAGGTGTTCACAATTCCACTCAAGAAGAAAAGAAATCACGTTCAAAGGATGATGAAGATGATCGCTACTATCGTTCTCGTTATGATCGGAGAGACCGTGACAAAGACAGGAGAAGAGATGATAGGCGAGATGACAGAAGAGATCGGAATGATAGAGATCGAAGAAGGGGTCCAGACTCAGAAAGAAGGGACCGGGATCATGAAAGTGAAAGAGGTAGAGATAGTTCGAGAAGGAGTTATTATGAACCTAGGTTTAAAGATGAACCTAGGACTCCAAGGTAAGTAAATATTATTATTACTCTAACGTTTTTTACTTTCCTACAAGTTGTAACTTGTATTTTAAAAAGGCAGGAGGATATTTTTTTCTTTTGCATTATTTATTCCAGAACTAGTTCTTTATTCAAACTTTTACTTACTGATTTATTTTTCTCCTTTTATTCTTTTGTTTTTAGTTCTGCTGTCGCCATGTCGTAATCACAAACAATAATAATTTATATAACCATTGTTACAGTATGAAGGTGCTGAAGCCAACAGACAAGACAGCCTGGGACGATGACGACGATGATCTTAAGGGTCCAATTCGCAAGTCAAGCTGGGACTTCCCCACACCTCTGCCAAGAGATGGTCCTGACCGTTCACAGCGTAGTGACAGGAGTGGCAAACCGATGAGAGATTATAAGGGAAGGTTATATGAAAATACACCCAGAGCTACTCCTCATAAGTAAGTAATTGTCTTTTATGAAAATCTCCATGACAGTTTTATATGCCTACTCAAATCACTTAAAGTGTGACAAAACACATTTCAGATACACTCTTGAATTGTATCTTTAAATAGTTACTAGACTTTTCAATTTTCTTAGCTCTTGGTTGTTTTTCAAGGACCTATATTGTCAAGTAAATTGAACCCATCCTAAGCAAACATTTAATGTAACTTAATTCTTTATTCACAGATTTGCTAGTTCCAGGCGTGCAGTAGATATAGACGATTCCGACTGGGAAGAAGCTGAGAAAAAGTTGGACAGAGCTTGGTATAATATGGGCGAAGGTATTTACCTTTTACTTTTTATGTAATTTACCAAGGACCCATTCCCATTACATACGGGTAGTGAAGCTTAGCTTTTGGAAAAAATATTACCCGAAATGTTTTTTCCAAAAGCTATCCATGCGACTTGGCTTTTTTAACATTATCCACATATCAAAACCGATTTAAATTTATCAACTTGTTTTAAATCTCCTAAAATTTACTTTAACGTTACTGATTAAGTACTCTGTCTAATAGACATATAGATAGCGAAAATCGTATTCAATTCTGTTATCCTAATTTTTGAGTTTAGTACGAACATTTAATAACGCCATGATTCATTTTTAACCGACTTCAAAAAAAGGAGGAGGTTTCTCAATTCGACCGTATATATATATTTTTTTTTATGTGTGTTCGGGGAAAACTTCGTGGTTTATGGACCGATTTTGATGATTTTTTTTTAATGGAAAGGAGAAGTCCCAACGATGGTACCATGATAACGACATTAATATTTGATAATGGCATCCAAGAGAAATCGAGTCGAACCTTGAAATCGGTTTTATTTTTGTTAAAATTGTATTGATTTTATATTATTTGTTTTTACAGGTGAAGCTGATGAATCAGATCCCTTCGCGGGTACTTCGGCCGAGTATGTAGCGCGTAAAGAAGAACAGATAGAGAAAAGACGGAACCGCAAAGTTTCCGCCCAACGACAGCAGATAGACAAGGACAACGAACTGTGGGAGCGAAACAGAATGTTGACCAGCGGTGTTGTACACGCTATTAATGTCAATAATGATTTGGATGAGGTAATTTTACTTTGACAACTTATCTATACTAAGTTAATATTATAAATTCGAAAGTAACTCGTGTCTGTCTGTCACGCTTTCACGGCTAAACCGTTTAACCGACTCTTTAATGAAATTTGTCAAGTAGATATTTTGAGTCTTGAGGAAGGCCATAGGAGGGCGGAGTAATTTTACCCTTCGATATCTGAGTGCAAAAGCCGTTTTTATCCGCTAGAGGATAAAGTAAATTCTATTTAGAACATCGTGTGCACTATGTTTGTGAATTGACAACATTAAACCTATTTAATTCCACCGCTATGATGCCGAGTTTATCATACAACCTCCGTGTTAATTTGTTAAAAACTCAGACTCGGAACCTTCTTGGTGTACTTTTTTTAATTTGCTTTTTTGCATTTAGTCATTTCCTAGCTGAGGTGGAATGAAAAGTTACGTGTTGCGCTCGAGTGTAAAGATTTTTAACATCCTGCCCTTTATGCCCTCGCTGACGCTCAGGATTCCAATTTTTGAGTCACTCGCTCGTGATTGAATTTTAGAATACTTCGCTTGCTCCGTCATCAAAATTGAGCACGCGGTTAAAAAGCAAATTTGCACTCTTGTATAACAAGAAACTATTTAGACTTAAGGTAAACTTTTATCATAATCTGAGTTTTTTCTTAAACTAGGTTGAGATCAGCTTTTAAAACTACACTAGTCATAACTGAAATTCGATTTTTCACTTCCACCAGACTGCCACGAGATATCCAAGTTCTGTACATAGAATGTTGTCAAACATTTTAAGGCCTACGGGACTCCACGACACTTGCTACAGCTTATTCATTTGGCAACCGGAACTAAAAGTCCTCAATGTTTTAAAAATGGTCACCTATCAATGGACTGACCTGGCTAGAATTACTTAACTTTGCAGTGTGTTACCCTACTTGGTTACCACTAAGCCACGATCCCCTCTATTGATTACTTAATATATTTTATATATAAACTTTCCAGGAGAGTGTTGATCGTGTTCACTTATTGGTCCACAACATCGTGCCGCCCTTCCTCGACGGTAGGATCGTGTTCACAAAGCAACCAGAGCCAGTCATACCGGTAAGTATTACTGCTAGACAAATAAATAATCACCTCGAGCTGCAGATGCGAAAAAAGAGATAAATGAAACTCACATTCTTTATAACCTAACCAGTGCTAATTTATAAATATTTAGTTACAAAAGTCAATTATTCAAACTTTTACTCAAATATAACTTAATTTTTTTCTCTGTAATAAATAAAACTTGAAATTCCCCAGTGGCTAAAGCGCTATCCGCGAAAAGCCTAAAAAAGAAACCTCGATTACCGTCCTCGGCTAATCACCAATATTACACACTTGTACCATAATGCACTATTATTGTCTATTGATTGAAATCTCATAAATAATGTAGTATGCATGTTGAGTAACATAAAATTTCCGTCGAACCGTTCACGTTAAAAAAATAATGACGTATACATCTAGCCCCGCTCTGCACTCGCCAACGAAACACGACAGCACTGCTGCTGTCACGTTACGTTGATCTTCTGTGCTCAGGTAGTAAAGCCCCGGTCGAGCCGCCCAACCCTGCTGAAATCAGCGTGGCTTTAATACTTTTAACTTGGCTCTACTATCTTTGGATTAGTACTTGATTGGTCAGAACGAGAAACTCGACAAACATGACACTATTTTCTTAATGCGAATAGACTATATTATGATCTGATCCGTCATTTATTTTAAAAATCTATTGTAAAATTTAAATTGCAGGTTAAAGACCCTACTTCTGACATAGCCATAAACGCTCGCAAAGGCTCAGCATTAGTCAAGGCGTTCAGAGAACAAAAGGAAAGACGTAAAGCACAGAAGAAACACTGGAAACTTGAGGGGACCAAGCTTGGTATGTATACTATTAATTATAATAATAATAATCACTTCATTGTTTTGACTTTTGACTGCCTCGTTGGTCTCGCGGTTGGCGGGTGCGACTGCTGATCATGAGGTCTCGGGTTCGATTCCCGGGTCGGACCAAATGTTTGTAAGATCTACAAATATTTGTTTCGGAGTTTGGGTGTTTTCTATGTATAATATGTATGCATTTACAAAAAAAAGGTATAATATAATAAATAATAAATATTTCGGAGCATTTGTATCAGCTGTCTAGTACCCAAAACACAAGCTCTGCTTAGCTTGGGAGTAGATGGCGTTGTGTGTTAGATGTCCGAAATATTTATTTATTTATTGTACACCAGATTACTTAAAATGTAACTTAATGCTATGAGGTACACTTGTCGGCCTGATCACCCAAGGGCAATCTCTTACTGGCAACCATGGCATTGCTTATAAACTGAAATGAAGTAAGAGATAAAAGTAGAGTAAGTAAGAGAGAGATTGAGTAAGGAAGAATAATTGTAGCAGTGAATAAAAATGAAACGTTACATAAATTTCATAGCTTTTATTAATTTTATTGTGTTTCAGGTAACATTATGGGTATACAGAAGGAGAAGGAAGAAATGGAAGATGGTCCCACGAAAGAAGCTTACAAATATGCTGAACATTTAGATAAAGGTATTTTTATTTTGTTAATAAAATGTTGTTGTAAGCAACATAGCGACATAGCTTAAATACATTTAAGATTTATTAAACTCGATTAAAAAGGTTAAACACAATTGGCATCTTGCACAATGAAAATATTTTGACTAAACATTTTTAAGAACTGTTTAAGTTATACAACGAAAGTCGGCTATTTAGCGGAGCTAAACGTGCGTAACGCGTGCGGGTGCGCGAGTGCAACACTGGGATACTGTCGTCTCGCCCACACTTGCAGGACGTGCCGGCGCGCGACCCCTTATCATATTTAATTAAATATACCTGCTGTCATTATTGTGCAAGAGGGCGCTAAATATGTTTAAGTTAAACGTGTTTATGTGTGTAACTGCGTTTAACTAATTTTGTATGCATGTCGCCCTAAATATGTAGAAAGCAACAATCAAAGGCAAATATAATCTTTAAGAAAAGTCTATTTTCTATGATGTTTATTTAATGATCTAAAAAAAATTTATTGGATAATTGTCAACCATTTTAGACGGCCTATATATAAAAAAAATTGGCAGTCATATGGACTGCTGACGGCTAAAGAAGTTTTCCCTTCAAAGAAACTCTTTCTTTAAGAACCCTAAGTCATCATAAATTGCTTATATACAGAACCAAAAGAAGTAGAATCCAAGTCGGACTTCGTGAAGAAGAAAACGATCGGCGAACAGAGACGCTACCTCCCCGTGTTCGCGGTCAGAGAAGAACTCCTACAGGTTATCAGAGAGAACAGCGTTGTTATCATTGTCGGTAAGTGCTATCACGCTTTTACACACAATACACATTTTGATATCTTTATTTTAATTAAATTTTATGAATCCGTCGATAAAGAGAAATCAAAAATTCGCACCTGTATATAGGGCTGCTTATATATCTGAATACCTGAATTGCTCGTTTAAAGGTATTAGATAGACTGTTACGTACGTATAGTGATAGGTTGTCCGTGTGGTGACGTATCAAGAAGACGTAGTGCACCACTAAGCATCTCATGGGTGACGTAAGCCCGTGCCTCGGAGAGCACGTTAAGCCGTCGGTCCCGGTTGTCATGAACATCTATGGCAATCGTTCAACCTTCGAATCCAGTTCACCCTCAGGGTTGGGGAAGTTTGATGTCAGTCGCTCCGTATAAAAGCTGATATTCAGGTAAAACCGGTTGAACTAGTAGCCGACCCCAAATCTTGGGAATAATAAAGGCTAGGAAGAAGGAAGAAGAAGGGTGACGTAAGAGCTGACTAAGGTAACAAAATACGCAGAAAAATGTAATTGCAATTATAAAGTTAAATTAGTGGAAACACAGTGATTTCAGTACGAATAGGCTGGCGGTACTACTTTCACACAGAAGATCAACGTAAAATGACAGCGTTCGTGCTGTCGTGTTTCGTTGGTGTGTGCTAGGCCGGAGACCCAATGATGCAGAAGTCACCGTAATGTGGATAACCATGCTGCATTGTCGCATTGTCTACGTTCACAATGAGTATGGTGACCACCACTCTGTTTATGCTTTCCATTAGACAGAGTAGAGTCACTTTGATATCATCATATCTAAAAAAAGGAAACTTGAAACAACCCTAGGACACCTTTTTTTTGGCCGTCACACCGCCAGGGTTAGCGGCGGAGCGGTGTGTCGGAATCGAATCGACTAAAACCACACGGTGTGCCACTCTGCGCCTGAGACGGGAGGGATCCGGGAACTGCCGTTATTAACACATCCGGACCCCTCCCAGATACCAACCTGTCTCGTAATCTATGTTTTGCAGCCCTTAATCATTTTTTTATGTAAAGTCTTATGTTGCAGCAATGTGCTGGTAAAGGCTGTTGATGTATGTGTGAGGTGAGACAATGGTTTTGGTTTTCTGAACGATTTATCTGTTGCAGGTGAGACCGGTAGCGGCAAAACAACGCAGCTGACGCAGTACCTGCACGAGGAGGGGTTCAGCCGCCTCGGCATGATCGGCTGCACGCAGCCCAGGAGAGTGGCCGCCATGTCTGTGGCCAAGCGCGTCTCCGACGAGATGAACACCAAGCTGGGTCCGTACCACATCACCTTTTACTTCTTAAATGGTCCGATTGAGTAGGTTCTTAACGAGGTGTAGCGAAAATAGCTCAAGTTTTGAAAAGCAGTACCCTGTATACATAAAAACTTTTGATAAACTATATGTAAATCTTATCACCCGAGCTATTATAACGAATTTTGAAAATGACACCTCATTCATTAAAATTGGTACAGTAGTTTAGGAGCTACGATAGAACATACAAACATACATAGACTGCCAAAACTTACTTTACCATTTTGGCATCGCTATAGTCGGATATTAAAAAAATTTAATGAAACAAATTTTTTTTTATCCAACGGCTATACATTTTATTTTTAACACTTCGAAGAAAGAACCATAGCATTACCTAGTACTACAAAAAAATAAGTTATTAGTGAAGGCTTGATATTAAATTTAGAGTTATCTTCAATATGACTGCCTCGATGTCGCAGTGGTAGCGTACGCGACTGCTGTTCTAGAGGTCTCGGGTTCGATTCCCAGGTCGGAACAAATGTTTGTATGATCTACAAATATTTGTTTCGGAGATTGGGTGTTTTCTATGTATAATATGTATGTATTTACAAAAAAAAAAGTATATAAGTATTGATATTAGATGTCTAGGAATAAAGGCTATTCTAGGAAAAAAAAAGATATTAATTATAAATTTTAAATGAACATTCTAAATTCTAGCCAGTATATAAATTCTGAAATAAGATTGTTAGATTCTCACACCTTAACGACTCAACGAATTTTACATACATGTTGCTAAAAAAAGAAAAAAGCGGCCAAGTGCGAGTCGGACTCGCCCATGAAGGGTTCCTGAGAGGGTGAAATCTCTCGCGTAAACTATTCAATTAAAAAAAAAATTGAAACCTCAATGTCATTTTTGAAGACCTATCCATAGATAACCACACGTTAACAGGTTAATGAAAAAAAAATTTTTGGGCTCAGTTCTAAGTATGGGGATCCCCAAAACTTTAGTTTTACTTCGATTTTTGTGTGAAAATCTTAATGCGGTTCACAGAATACATCTACTTACCAAGTGTCATCATTATAGTTTTTATAGTTTCGGAAGAAGTGGCTGTGACATACGGACAGATAGACAGACAAACATGACGAATCCATAAGGGATACGTTTTTTTGCCATTTGACTACGGAACCCTAAAAAGAGAATATTTTTCAAAACTTCTGTTGCCAAGTATGAAAAGTAATGGTAATGTGAACAAAACTACAGGAAAAAGTTAATTGTCAAGAAACCAATAATCATTTTGTAACTCGCAGGTGACGAAGTGGGTTACGCGATTCGTTTCGAGGACTGCACATCCCCGAACACAGTGATCAAGTACATGACGGACGGTATCCTCCTCCGCGAGGGTCTCCGGGAGCCAGACCTTGACAACTACTGCGCCATCATCATGGACGAGGCTCATGAGCGCTCGCTCTCTACTGACATGCTGTTTGGACTGCTGAGAGAGGTAAGTGATAGATTATACAGCTAAATAGGATAGTTGACTGTATCGTAAATAAATACCTACTGATGTCTCCTTCATTAAATACGAAAATAATACAAAACATCTCGGATAATATAATTATTACAGCTATTCATTTCTATTACAAATTTGAATCTAATAAACATTGAAATATATTGCTTAATTGAGTATTTTAAAACAGTGACGTCACTTGTCAGGTTTTAGTACATTTTTCATACAAAGTTCATTTTGACAGATGATAAAAGTAACTGATTTGTCTAAGGTGTCAACTAACCTATTCAGCGCTTGAAAGATTAATACCTAATTTGACGTCATTTTTACAAACTAAATAGAAGAAAATGTCACAGGTAAATGTGAAACCGGTTTTTATGAGACAAGTGTATTATTTTGTTTAGGACTTTATTGCAGAATGGGATTCGATTATATAAATCTTTAGCGATGAAGCTTTCTACATGATATTTTTACAAAATTATTACTAGTGGTCGCCCAGCGGTCGAAATTCGACCATAATATAATTAACTAAGGTTATATTTTTTGTTAGTTTTTTTATAGCTTTCTGCACTACTTCTACGTATAAGCTATAACTGTGCCAAATTTAGGAATATGAAAATTGGCCTAGAGGATAAACAAAGGACCTTGAATTACTAAAATTAATCCGTGTGACCTTGACCTGGAAACTGAGGAAACAATGATTTAACACCAGCAATAATATCATAACGTATTTATGATATACACAACACACATATTTGACTTTCGTGAGACCGCTTTTGGTCTCAGGTGAGCCTTTCCCCAGTGGAAAGTCGTAATGTGTAGACACCATTTCTGTGGACTTTAGCTGCCACTCGTTTAGTTTACTTAACTAAGCATTTTTTGCTTAAAGCTTATTTAAAATAAAAGTCAAACAGCATTGAGAACATTATAAGACCTATTTCTAATCATCGTTATGATTATGAAAACTTCATTAGTGTATTTTACACTAGTAATATCTGAGTATAATATTCAGAATACGTTTCTGAAAGAGATTAATAACTGCGTACACATAGTCAATACAAACATAATATACAGTAAACACACAAATATATACACTATATGTGTGGTTTCTGTATTTATTGTTTTAGTAACGAAAGTTGTTGCGGAGAGGTAACCTAGCCCGCAAAAAGCGTCCGTAACGTGAAATAAAAAAAGCGTAAGATTAAAAAAAAATAGTATAGCGCCATCTGTAAGTTGCATATATTATTATATTTTATGATAAGGAACTTCGTTCCTATCTGGTGTCCCACGACACCACACAACATTTATTTTTACTTTCCTTAGATGATTAAAGCAATTATCCTTTTGTATTTTACATACCTATACGTATAATGTTCCTATGTCCCTGACACTGGTTCCTGAAATACAGTTTACACTAGTTATGGGGCCAGAAAATTACATGAAATGTATCAACTTAACGTCAATATTTTTTTTTGCTTCACGTATTAATATATAGATATCAATGTGCACTAATATTCGGCTACTGTATCCTTGCCCTACTTTTATGTTGTCAGTCTAAATTGTTTGAATAATTTAAGAGTAAATTTGAACAACCTTCACGTACTATATACTCTTGTTAATATATCGTTACCACACATTGGTTTATCGTGAAAGTTTTTTTAAAACAGTTGCCTAATATTACTCTATGTAAATAACTGGTATTCGGAGAGAGACAGAATAAAATGAGAATATCCATTCCAGATAAGTAATCCTTACTTAATATTATAAATGTGTAAGTAACTCTGTCTGTATGTCTGTCGCGCTTTCACGCCAAAATAACCGCGTGCTCAATTTTGATTCCCTCGCTGACGCTTAGGATTATAATATTGAATCACGAGTGCAGCGAGTGATTTAAAAATTAGAATCCTGAGCGTGCGTGACACCCAGACTTAGAACACATGACCGTGCGTCCTCATCACTCAATTTGTCCTGGCTTAACAGTCATGCTCACTAACCGCTAGACTAGTGTGACAATGTCTTAAAATACGATATCATGTCTATGCTTACCTTCCCTATTAATAGCACTAGGTACTTATTAGTGCTTGAGGATATAATACCTAATCTATTGAGTATGCAAATTTTAGGGTAATTGACTGTATCATAAATAAATACCTGTGTATATTTCATTAAAACTAATATTACAAAATATCTCGGAAAATACAACTACTGCAGCTTTTCATTTCTATTACAAATTTTAATCATATGAACATTGAAATGTATTGCTCAATTGAGTAGTGTAAAACAGTGACGTCACAAGTTGGTTGTTGTCACAGACAAAGTGATCGTTTTGACAGATGATAAAAAGAAACTGGTGTCATCTACCCTGCTAACCCAAGCAAATTTCTTTTCAATCATGCTCGATTCCTACTGTTCTAAGCGTGATGTTAACTATCCTATCCTAAGTACGTCCCCAGGAAAACACATTTAAAGAAAAAAACCTGAAAATCGGTTAGATAGCTTTGGAGTTCATTGTAAGCAACAACATGACACAAGAATTATTTATAATAGATTAAGTTATCATCAAATTTATTACTGTTTAGTAGAGATATTACCTACGTACCTTATCCTGCTCTCTCCACCCCTAAAGTGGATATAGATTGAATATCTTGTTGCTATTCCACTATCTTTGTAATACGTATATAAGACAATCGAATATCAGATGTTTATTTTACTTATATTATATTACCTATTGAACAACAGCAAAGTCCAAATTTTATCGTTCACTTTGAATTTAGTTTATGGAAATTTTATTATTCAAATATACCTATATGCAGTTAGTTCATGTGTCTCGTTGGTCTAGTGGTTAGCGTAAGCGACTGCAGATCAAGAGGTCTCGGGTTCGATTCTGCTTGGAGACTGCTGTTGGGTTTTTCTTACAAGAAAATTTTAATAGCAGCCCGAAGTATAAAAGATGGCGGTGTTTCCCGCCCATGCCTCGGAGAGTACGTTAATTCGTCAGTCCCGGTTGTCATGAACATCAATAGCAATCGTTATTGGGAAGTCAGTGCCCTGATATATACTGACAGCTAGTTCAACCTTCGTATTCAGTTCACCCTCAGGGTTGCTGGGATCCGATGTCAGTGGCTCTGATATTCAGGTAAAACCGGTTGATTTAGTAGCCGATCAAAAATAATATTGGGAATATTAAAGGCTAGAAAGATGACATTTACTTCATGTAGTGACGGATTAAGATTACGGAATGTCACCATCCCTTGGGTGTCGTAAGAGGTGACTAAGGGAGCAAAGTACGCAGCACAACAGCACCGCAAAGAGAAAGAAAGCTTGGAACAAACTCTATAGGTACTATCTCGTTTGGCCTATAACAACTCTGGCAAACGTGGTATAGGTAGGTACTATATGTATATACACACATCAAAATTTCCTTTCTAAGGAATAGCCAAGTCCAGTACCATTGAAAGCTGTTACTGTAATTTGACGTTTATATAAAATTTCTAAGTAGCTTGTCTAGTTTTTTCGTAATCATCATCAGCTCGTTGCAGCCCACTACTGGATATAGGCCTCTCAAGGCACACCACAGGACCCGATCTGTTGCTTTTTGCATCCAGTCACTGCCGGTCCTCTTACATAAGTCGTCCCGCATTCTGACCAGAGGGCTATACTACATAATGTATGCGTAAAAATTAAAAGACATCAATATAAAGTAATCATTTATTCATAAAAATGCTTCATTTTAAATAGAACGTATAACCATTCACGAGTACAACTCTCACAACAGTCAATCGGTCACAGTTAACATTAATTAGCTCGCATAGACTATATAGTTTAAAATACTTGAAATTCCAATCCGACAATGGGTGGACAACGTATAAATACTTTATTTTGACTAATTCAATTCTTCTTGAGCGGTTTCACTGATAACAATGTAATATTCCAATGTCAAATTGGAAATATAAATTCCGAATTAGTAAAATAAAACAGTCTTATTATAATCAGAACATGTTACAAATACTCGTAAGACTAGGGCTGCCACTCTCAGACAAATATCATGATTTAACATCAAAAGGTTTAAATATTATCATAAAGTTAAGTATATTTATGAGCCGAGGCGTCTTAGTAACAGGAATGTTTTATAATTTTTGTTATTATGTATTCGAATTAAAGCTATATAGGGCCACTTTCACAATTTCTTTCTAGTATAACGTATATATTTAGGCGGTATTATAACCAGATATAACGTGGGCTATATAACTATCTATTCACATATCTAATGTAGAAATATTTCAATAAGTTATTTTCTAATTTAATCGCGAAGACAATTTGGTCGCAACGTTTCAAATTTTGTGAAAGATGCCCCTAAAATTTATATATCCTATTAGGATTATGAATAGTTGTCAAAGTAAATACTGGCAGGAGAGACAAAAAACAAAATAGAATACAAATAATGAAATTCTTAAAAGGAACTTAGTCATTTAAACCATATAAGTAAAATAATATGCGATCGACTAGGAATATAATTCCAAACTGAAAGTATTTCTGATGAAGAAATTCAAATTGAAACCAATTCAAAATGAACATGATATTCTAAATTAAATCTTTACAATCCAGAAAATCTGTTCTGCTAACATAAATATAAGTTTGAGAAATGCATAGAATTTCAAACGTAACCAAACAAATCCGTATTGACGAAACTTCATTCCAAATTGAATCCTTTTTCCAGTTCAAAAGGCAATTCCAGAGCTTTCAGAGAGAGAGAGAGAATTCACTTAGATGTTGTCAATTATCTTGGGCGTAGGCCAGAAACAAGCGTAGCATGAGTATTTACCAGCGGAATGAGTTCCGCTGGAGGGCTTTTCTCAGACAGACTTAGCCTTTTCACGGCCGTAGCTCTGACTGACAAGCATTACGCCCATATTCATACCTACGTTACCCCACTTGAATGACTCGCTAATCTGCAACAAATAAATTTAAAATATTAATAAAAAAATATCATGATATCCCTATAAAGAGGTTTGAAAAGAATACAGATTGGTTTAGTATAGACACTGACTAGATAAATGTTAGTAGTCGATAGAATAAAGAAAACAAATACATTAAACAAACATCTACGACAAATGACAACACAAAGACCATCTAAAGCACTTTGTGGAATGAATAAACAAAGAAAATGTATGATTTCTGTCAAATTAAACCGAAAGCTATTTCTAATAACGGAAAAAAACGAATGATGCACGAATTCTTCATGCGATTTTATCTATAATTCACGTATCGTATTATGACGTGTGAAAAGACGTTGTTAAGACGCAATAATTGATTACTAAACGAGTCGATTTTATTCGTGAAGTATCTACATAAAAGCCGATATTTTATTTCATGAATGATATGATTCCAAGAAAAATAAACAGTTATTGATATTGAACGCAAATTGACCATAACGTTAATTTAAATATACATAATGTCCAGTCTATGGACTATGTTACCCAATAAATTGTATAATAACTAACATTATATGTAACACAAATTATAATAACTATTAGTATGTACAATGAAAACATTCCAAGTCTCATCAATCATATTTCTTCTCAACATATTTTACTTGCAAGATTGTGTCACATCAAAGACATAATTCAAATGACAATTTATTTTATTATATTTCCGCTGTACATTGTTTTGACTCTATAAACTTTACAGTTGAAGTAACGATATATCAGATAGTTGTATATGTCACCGTAAGATTGTAAAAACCGTTAGATTATAATCTACCTAGCGAGATTGCAAACTATCGATAGATTGTCAATTGTGATATAGTACTTACGCGCGTCAAATTGTCAGCTGTCCCTGATTGGTCGGTTTTACAGTAGGCCGTTCAATGGCCATAGAGTTTGGTTAGAACTTCTTTGATTAATCACAACAAAGACGTATTAACAAACAAATATCGCGGCGCGCGACATATGCTGTTCAACCAATCATCGCGCGACTTGCGTTTCGTCGATACCATTTCACAATCTTTCGACTGTTTGCAATCTCATGAGATAGATTACAATCTAACGGCTTTGACAATCAGACGGTAACATATACAATGTTGCCATAATTACCATTTGATGTAATAACCGGTTAGAACTTGTACGTACCCAATAGACGATTAACCGATCATAAATACTTAACGTATCGCAATAAAAAAAAACGATAATAAACATAGTTAATTAGACAACGCTTTTGTTATTTATCTGTAATTTTACTTTATAACTGCGACTTAAGATAAGCTACCTGGCAATAACGCTTTTAATAACTATTTACTTACTAAAGAATAACGTTTAATTCATTGCAGAAAAGACATTGTAAACAATGTATTTCCTTATTAATACGATTTTCTTTTTCCTAACCACAATGACGTTTTATATTTGTAACGATAGTAATGGTATTTCATTGACGCGGATAGTTATTTGTAAATAAGTGAAAATGCATGTTAATGTATTTTATACTCATTAAGTAATATTTTATTATATACTAGCTGAACCCCGCGGTGTTAACGCTAGTGAAAGTCCCGTCAAAATCGGTTCAGCCGTGCCAGAGATTAGCCGGAACAAACAGACAGACTAAAATTTTAAAAAATGTTGCTTTGTTACCTGTGCTGTGTATTCATACGTATGCATTTATTAAAAAGCGGTTATTTTAATATTACAAACAGACACTCCAATTTAATTATTTATATAAATTGTATTTTCAATGAGCTCTGAGAATGTATTAATTGGCACTAAATTATCATAAGTTAGAATTATTCTAAATGTTATTATAGAAAGTGAATACTTGCTAAATAGTTTATAAAAAAAATAGAAAACTATGAATGTTTTGCGACCAAGTTGTATGCAACAGGAAAACAATTATGTAATTAATTGTTTTCCTGTTGCATATTTTAAAATACTTTGCTATTATTGTATTTTTAATATTGTATTTATATTGTGTTCTTAATATAAGATCAATAATACTTTAGATCAATCAACCAGTACAGTTCAATAATCCCAATAACCCCTTAGAGAAGCTTCTTATTCTTCTGTTTATTTACTCAATCCTATTACGCAAATAGTTAATATAACTCTTATTACTCAGCACTTTTAAAAGTCATCTCCTTAGTTATAAATCAATGATTAGTTATTCTAATATGAAATTGATTCATTTAATACACGATTACATTTTAAGCGAGTTTATACAATGTCTGTTCATATAAAATGATTTAGTTATTTAATATCATTAATACAAGTGCTTTATAAAGCTATGCGTTAATGTCAATAGTATAATTTATTGATGCTACGTGTTTTAATATCACAGCTGGTTATACTTTCTGTCAAGTAAGATGTTATTTAAATTGAAAAATTAAAACCATTCTCAATGTAAACTGTTGTTTAATCGCCATTTCATGCGTTAAATATACACACTTCAATTAAATTAGGTAACTAATTGCATGGAAATCAGTAAATTACTTAGTCTGAAAAACAAAACGCACCTAACTGCGTCTGATCGTGCGTGACCAATTTTATTCGATAGGTTAATGTTCGATTCGAGGTACACATTTACGTTTATGATCATCGGTCATGTTTGTTCAAATCGATTTTATCGAAGTTCACATAATTATTCGACAACTGTACCTATACAAAGGGGCAGTTTTAGTTTAATTAAACTGACACGCAACGAACACAAGGGCAAACACAAACTCCTAAACGTCTTACACCAATCTGTTAAAATTCAAAACCTCACCGGTATTGTTATTCTTGCCAGCTGTAATTGTCCAAAGCGCCTCAACAATTACCATCAAAATATGATAATCATAGGTGTTTTCGACGTTGTTAAGCTGATCTGTAACAAAATTTCTTCGTTGTGCGATCTTTTTTTTTGTACACTCCGGACCCAATCAATGCCCCATGCATGATGAATGATCGCCAGTCTCGATGTGTTCGGTGCTTTATTCTACTCCACATTTCACAACTAAACCGGCATAGACTTACACAATAAAGCTAGGTAAAAGCACTTTCGTTATATATTTAACGTAAAATGTACTACAGTGAACAGTGCCATTAAAACGTCTGTCACTTGAACGTTGTAACGGTATGATCTTCACTTGCGGACATGCACAGGCATGCATCATTAAAAATTTTAAAATATACAGGTATAAGATTGAAACTAAAACACCGAGAAACGGAAGATAAAAACTAGTGCCTTAGTGCGCAATTTGTATGTTTAAAGTTGAAACGAAATAGTGAATTGTTCCCTACTGTATGAGGATGATGTGCAATTTACCTGTCTCATGCGAGCCTCTTGCGGCGTTTCACCATATCGGCACCAGTGGACGAAGTGCAGGGTATTATGCCAGTTCCTCTCGAACCTTGACTTAGTTGCCATATCCAACTGCAATCAGTAGAAGCTCCTTAGTAGCTGTTCCACTGTTCAACTGTGGCCACAGTTTCCAATAAACGAAAGCCCTCTCGAGGCTTTCGCTATCTGAAACGAGAGGTTTCCAATTCTGACGCAAGCCTACGGTATTTGAGGAAGAACGTTAAAGTTCGATAGAGAGAAATGATAAACCACTAAAGGTTGGAATATTTATCATGCATTAGTACCTTAGGGGTTAGTCAAAGAGAATAATAAATAAATTTTACTGAGTTGTTTAATAGACAACACGTATGTGTTGAGAAATCGTATAGTTAGGAACAAAGATTTTGATACGTATTATTTACTTGAAATTGAGGTCAAAACGTTATATTTTAAACTAACAAGTATTTAATTTAACGATCGATACATGATAAGTTTATTGTTTAAACATGATATTGTCGTAATATGTTGCAATGCGACATTACAAGACTTGTGTGACACCAGTTATAGCTTCGGTATTACTCGTACTATAATTATCTTCATTTATCATGGTTGAACTTTTATTACCCATTTGCCCAAAGTTTTATTATACGAGTATTACGATTACTTTAAATACATACTTGTCAATTTGTTATTTATAAGATATTTTATCCGTTTAAAAAAATTCGATAAAAACGAATTTAGTTCAAATGTAAATACCAATTTTTGTTTTTTTTTTAATACAAACTTGTTTGGTTGTATAATTTTGTAAATAAATAAATGAAATTGAATTCAACATTTGATATAAAACTAGATTGATTTTTTAAATTATATAATACCGAATCTATTTCCAGTTATCTTTATAAACACAAGTCTGTGTAATACTGTTAGTTGGGGGTCTATGTGTATGCACCAAACGCGTTTAGTTATGGAATTGGAAACGTGGACTTCCGAATATTCACATATTTGTTTACCTTTGCTCTGATATCCTTTTCACTGTTTGGCGTTTCCTGCTTGTCATCCACGTTGTTGATACGTATTACAGAGTCCTTCTTCCAAAAGGCACTAAGTGATGTCTTTACGACACGTTTACGCACACCTTTTTGTTGCACGGTGTACACATCTATCTGTTCCGGGTTCTTTGTTTTTTCTGTCGAGAGAATATTTTCAAATAATTAACATTAAAGAATTCTATCAAGTTATCGCGTATTCTTTAACGGGCAATCCAAGGCCTTTAGCTCTTTCGTAACATTATTATCCGTCGATGATTGCTAGTCTGTAACTATGTTTCACACATTAACAATTTATGCGTTTTGCGTTTATCGCTTATCGAAGTAGCGTGAATTGCTTGAATATTTACAAACGCTATTGTGAATTCATTTCGTTACAAACAAGTGACGGTTTGTGCACTGTGCCAATTGTTGAGCTGCATAAATGCATACATTATCAACACATCTTAATTACTTACAATGAAACATCGTAATATATTATATTGTCTATACTGAATTCTATTAAGAAGTTGATTTAAAATTACGTACCTTTACCCTTCTTCCACATGGCGATGGCGTACATGTGATAATCTGGTGACAGTATGGAGTCCGCTGGCAACGGATCTTCAGCTCGCACCTCGAGTATGAATCCTGTCTCGAGGACGGCACATAATATGTTCTGTTCATCATGTTTGAACCACTTGGTCTCGCGGAGTTTGTGTATAGCTACAGACGAACCGAAGCGGGGCTTTTTTGGCGCGAACAAAGCCTGTGCCTGACTCCCAAAGCGAGAAAGGAGCCCCTTCACCGTCGGTGGTGACGGCGCGAGGCTCTTTTCAGGCGGCTTGATCTGCTGGAAACTCCGGCAGGTCACGAACCTTGCTTCCATTGAACCCCTCTCCAAGCTCAAATAGACGAGACAATTCCCCCACCGACACTTGTTACGATAAATTACGAAGGCGTCTGCGTCTTCCCACTTAATTCTTAGGCGCGGCAAAGTACTCTTACTCTAGAAATCACGTTTTGTAAGCAACACTTTCACCAATTTATTTAGCGCGTGGTATCACGATCGCTGATCGACCAAACTACACGGTGGCGCAGAAACGTTAGACGCGGCGCGAGTCCGGGGGCGCGGTTTTATAAGGCGCTGCGGTACGAGGGGCGCGGAGAGAGCTCCCCCGGTCTCGCTGACCTCACTAGTGTTGGGTATTGTGTGATAACAGCACGTTGTTTTCTGCCTTTATTGTTGTTTTAGCGCTCTTTACTGTACATTTTGTACACTATTAGTGTTCATTTTCTTTTCATTCTGGTTGCCTAGAGGTTTTTAACGTTTTATATTTCCTGTCTTAGAGCCTTATCAACGTTCCCTTGGTATAAAGTTCTTACATACAGTTATATGTACGTATTTATGTATTTTCAGTAGTATCAGTCAGGTGGTGTCAGTATATTCATTAATTTTGTTTGACTTTACAAGGCAAAAATCATGACTTGAAAAATTTACGTTATTAATCACAAACAGTTCGATAGTAAATTTTGTTACACAATGAAGATATTTCAAACATAACTGTCTTGATGTTTTCCCATCCCTCGCGTTCCGATGCACCGGCTTGACCTCACTCGTTACTAGTTGTCACCCTCCCCCCGCTGCGCGTCGGCGCGCTCCCCTCTCCCCCGTCCTCTCCTCCCGCCGCGCCTCCGACATACCGGCGCCAAACAGGTATGACTTTTTAAAACTTTATCAAGCATTCTTTTGCTACAGTTTTTTATGGCAAGTAATTATTTAAATTCAGTACTTAACGGATAATGTTATATGTACGTTGAAGGTCAAATGATTGTCAAGTAACATGTTGTAACGTGTTAAGGATGGGTCATTGAAACCGGTTACAACATTGTAAACATCGCATGGTCATATAGCAATAATTGACAATTCAGTTCAGGTGTCCCCCATTAGTTTCTTTGACTCTGTAGACATGGCTCACGGCACGTAGCTTTATACTTGTATTCTCGATTTATAATTCAATTTTAAAAAATAATCACCGACGTCAATGCCTTTAGTAAATTGTTTTCTTCCATTTTCTTAAATTTGGATGGGATTAAACGGCAACAATACACTTCCAAATTTAAAAAAATCCTAATCGATTCATGATGCCTTTTTATCCACTAAAAATTAAAATATAAAGCTACTTGTATTTCGAGTAGGCCTTTACAGGCACTTTCAAAACGCTACATTCACTCGAGTTGAGCGGTTCCAAAATGTCATTCCTATAAAAAAACCCAAACATTTAAAATCAGTTAGCTTAAAAACCCATTTCTTCTAACCTACTACTATTAAGCTACGAAATATATTGATTTTAAAAGCCAAGATCAGCAAAATAATGTCAAGTGCTATAAAAAAAATTCGTCAACGTTTAATTTTTTTATTTTACAGTATTTTTCGTTGAAGAATTTAGTTTCGCGCTATCTAAACTATTAAAATATTTATTAGGTACATAAATACTTTTATATCGCTATAGTGGAATTATAAGAAGAAAACTAAATATGATTTATTACTGCTAAACACACTTAAGTTCTCTTAAATTATTAGATAACATTCTGAAAATGTATTAAAGTGTGACGTCTTGAACAAGATTGATTACTTAATCGTTATGATTTTGTAACATCACTTATTAATTAACGAACGATAACAATTAACTTATCAACGATAATCCGTATGTATCATTTCAAAACGATAGATTTAATGAGACAACTTCTTACTTCACACTTGCACGTGTATCTCTTAACGGTCACTATCCCGATTCTAAGCATCTAAGTTAAACAGCATTGTATATATATTATTATATCTTTAAATTTTGAAGCGCTCATAGCCCAGTTGCAATCGGTGATTAGAAACAATCGGGTAAGCAACGACGCCGTGGTCAGAACCTGGATGGGTGACCGCTAGTGGCATGTTACCATGAGCGTTTCCGTGATTCGGAGGTCACGTTAAGCATTCGGTCTCGGCTGTTATCGTGGGATAACAGTCGTGAAGCCTAGTTGGAGGCCTTTGGGCGGCTTAGAAACATCCAACGGCAAGATGACGAAGCCACGACGTCGTCTTGCTTGACGGTCGACGCGTACTTGGCCGGCGTGGGGACGTATGGCCTTAACCCTTTCCAGAGAGCAGACCCGAGCCCAGCAGTGGGACGCTACGGGTTATTGATGATTAAAGTGTATTTATTTAGTTTTCTCTATTTTTTCAAAGCTATTCGACCAGCTTTTCTTTTATTGCTTTTCCAATTCACCCTTTCCAGCTTTTTAGGATACTGATACTCTCTTAAATGTCTCAGCTCTATATTCTTTAACTTTTTTTCGGTCTGCCTCTGGATCTCTAGCGTAAGGTATACTTGACTAGAATTAGTATATTATAGCGAAAACTTTTCTATCTATTCAAGTGGTCTCACCGACTAAGTACATATTTATACGACTTCCTTTCGTAAATTACATATTTATACGGAAAATCATAATCGATCAATGATAATGTACTCACTACATAAATACAGTTCATAGCATGAATGGTTTGGCATATTTCAATAATATAATGCATTCCTAAACAAGTTTGGTTTAAGATAAATACATAACATACTCAGTAGGGGAATACATAGTACGTTGGATAATGTCTCGATACATTCCATGTGCACGCCTCTCACTATTAGAGCCCCCTCCCATCTGAACAAGGACGAGGCCGCATCAGCGGTTAAGGCCAGTTCAAAGCGACAATATGCTGCAATGATACACCAACACCCATAGATGTCTGTGTGTCTGTCTGTGACGAAATACAACGCACATCGAAAATTACCTTTATTGTATCTTTGACATACACAGAATGTTGAGGAAAATCAAATAAATACCTTTTATTTTTCTTAACGCGTAAGTTAATTATGTTTGGGGTCTTTAAAGCTATTATGATAATTATGTATACGTGTGCTTCTGTCCTTTTATAAATTTGATTTGGAGTCGACGCGATTCTCATTTTTACAAAGGAGGGGAAAAAATATATCCTTGGACAGTTTCTTTTATGTCTGGCAACATTTTTGTTGCCAGCCCTCCTTGTGAATATAGTCATTTTCAAACTATACAACGGAAGAATAAAAATGATACAGGCAAATATTGAATGGGAAACGGAAATAAGATTGCCGAGACTCTCGTAGGCCGAACTCGAGTACGAGTTGTCGAGTAGATATAAAGAAATTCAATATTACAATGCTTTTTTCCATAGACAATCAGAAAACTGTAGACCAATTTTAATGGGTCCCTTATTCTTCTATACTCTCACACTTACTCGTTCGCCTCCTACAAATTGCATCAGCTAGGCTGTACATTAATCTTGACCTGTAAATATAAATAATATTTTGTGGTAATAATATCGTAACCTAGTATTTCATAGACATCTCTAGAACAGTATGTACTTAATTTTTATTGCCACCTGCTATTTGCCACATCTTTGTCTAATGTCACAGCTGTTTTGTCACAATTCTTTCAATTGACGAAAATATTTCAGCTACACTTTAAAAAGACTTGTTTATTGTAGGCTGCCAACTAGAACTTTCTATTTTAAAGCTAGCCATATTTTGTATCTTTATTAAGAATGTATTGTTGTCCTTGTGTTGGCTGATAAAGGATAAAGGGTGTGACCCCTATTCATCCTATACGTGACGTAACAGCCAGCAACAAACTACGCAGTACTGTATCATGCAAAGAGAATGTAAACTCAAATGAATCAATTCTATATCAACCAGTCTGGGCATCGCAGTACACTAGGGCAAAACCTACTTTTTTCAAAAGAGGTTTATGTCCATCGGTGGACTGTTTATGTAACTATGTCTCGATCTTCTTCTTCCTGTCTTTCGTTCCATTTCATACATATAAAGTCATTGTGGCGTTTATATAATAAATGAAAATGAGTTAGATTTTTCTTAAGGCTGTTGATTATAATGATTTTTCAACATATTAATGATGAAAGATTTGTTTGTTTGAGGTAACGCAGGAGTATTAAATAAAACCAGAAAGTACGAGACGATTGTTTTTTTTTTCAATATAAAGGGCTTTCAATTTTATTAGTAACTTTTATCTGTACTAATATTATAAAGCTGAAAAGTTTGTTTGTTTGAATGCGCCAATCTCAATAACTAGTGGTCTGATTTGAAAAATTCTTTCAGTGTTAGATAGCCCATTTATCGAGGAAGGCTATAAGCTATATATCACCACGGTAAGGCCTACAGGAGCGGAGTACCAATGAAGAATGTTACAAAAACGGGGGAAAATTATCACGCTATGGGCAATAGGAGACGCAAACGAGGTTGCGTAGGTCAGCTGTATTTATATTGTTTAACAGATGGAACAATAATGCAAATAATACCATACAAATAATTACTTTTATGTAATGTTGTGAACATAACAGGTATAAGGATAGTTAATTGTTATTAATAAACCTTTATATTTCCATTATTATTATATTTTATACTTTCTTTAGTGTAATATCTTTTAAAAGGGCATTATGTTAGTTATCACAAATACTTTATTGTAGACGACGATGTACTTACCAGAAGTTACCTAGGGCCACATGTAATTGTAGTCTTTTCGATTCGTTTTACTAAACATTTACCATCGCTCTTTGGTAATAATAATGATTGAAGTCGGTCGAACTTTACTTTACCTTAATAATATTACAATGTCACTGACCGATGACCCCACTACGAAGTTACTATGACTCAAACTTGCCCTTAACGGTTTTCATTGAAAAAAAAAATTGTACCTATTAAATATACACGTTATATACAAATAATATTGAGTTTTAATTATATAACACTAGAGTTATTAATTGCCTGAGGAATATTAAATTACTTTTGAACGATTATATTTAAAATTTAGGTTTTAATAAAAAGTAATTAATAAAATATTATCAGTAATTTTCCATACTAGGTTCCCGTTATTATTTGTTTTGAAATTGTACTGTTGAACGAAAAACAATTTTATAAATAGCGGCTTAGATAGTGAAGTTATCGCGTTTAAACAAAAGCTTTACAGTTATCTATTTGTAAAGTTTTAATGTTCATTGCTACTCTTATAAAACAGGAAGCTTGATAGAATGCTATCGCTATAGCCAATATACCTACAACCACAATGCGCCTGACTCTATAAATAACCTTTGAATGCAGGGAACTCATCAAAAACCGCTGCAATGGTAAGTTACTTTACACGTTGTTCACGTAACAAATATTTACACCCAAAAAATTTTAATAATAAATTATTTATTTATTTTGCACTAAACATTACGATAGTGTTATACAGTCTATTTATTTTTATTGCCTCCTACTTACTACTGTTTTTATTGTATTAACGAATAGTTTCTAGAAGCGTCCAGAAACAACTAAGCTGACAACTGAACAATAAAACCAATGTGCTATTGTTTGAATGTAAACTATAAGCTTATAATATAATCAGGTAAACACAATCTATGAATAACATAGGTCAGTATTGTTTTTTAATCATATAACGGTATGACAGATTTCTTCGGACAAGTATAAAAAGAGAAACCTTACTTGAATTTTTGAGAAGTATGTAGGACATGTCTTTGAAGTTAACTTATAAATATTTCATGTTCTTTATATACTTTTTCCGCATTGAATACAGATTGTGACGTGTGAACAATAGCAAATCTTAGCCGACTTGAAGTGAAATCATCATTGCCAATAGCTTTTACTAGTTATCTGCTGGAAATAGACCTCGGTAAAAAGGACGTTTTGGCCTACTTAGCATGTGGGTTGATATACCTTATATGTTTAAGTTTTTTTGAGCTTTCCTTCTCTTTAGAGTACATTGTCTTGAATAGTTTACTTACAACTTTTACGGCAACCACTAGATTATAGAATTTTAAGACATCCTTTTTATAATCTATCATCACATGGAATGAAACAAATGAAATTACGGGAGATATTCAAGTATTTCTTAAATGCAACCATTGCAACATAAAAATAGAGTTTACTTTACTTAACATTTATATTAATAGATTGCGCATGATGTTTTCTCGAGCAGCTTCTGTAACTGCGTTGCGGCACGTGGTTCGACTCTCTGTGGACTAACTTAACACAAAAAGAACCTTTTTTTAAACAGGAACAAAAAAACCATGTTGTAGGTAGGTAAGAATACGGTATTAATTTATGGAAATGTTGGCTGGCTAGCAATTTCTAGAAGCATCCAGTACAACACGCAAACGTTTTTTCGAACAGTTTTTATTACGGCGCCATCAGTCGGCTCTTATTTATCTTATGTAACATATAGTTAAACTAATAGCCAATATAGCCTCCCTGTATTTGTAAATTTTGTTTATAAAACATTATTGGGGATCGAACACAAATAATGCGAAAAAATCATAAACTGAGATCAAAAGCTGAAATCCAACGAAAATAAAGTATAAATTCAGTAATTATCTATTAAGACGTGGCTATGTCAAACATGTTTTTATTTAGTTTTGGTATAGTATTTTCTAGAATATCCCAAAACAACACGCAAACGTTTGTCGTACAGTATTTTTAACGGCGCGGCGCAAAGTGGTCTACAACTACAGTTAAATAAAAGCCAATAAAACCTGTTATTTATCTGTGCATTTTATATACTCAACAGTAATATATAAGCAGAATAGCAAAATAGCAGACTAAGCCTAACAACGAGTAACCTTAATGTCCCCTACGGATATCCCATACAAAAACAACATTTATACAACTGCGTAGTATTCTCCTGCGCCGGTTATTCGATATAGAACCCCAGAGTCAGCTCCATTGAACATTTAATGAATGAACATGTGATTCAGTGGAGAGCTGCGCTTTATGACACACCCGCAATACGTCATGACGTCATGAGACATTTCACGTCCGCACAATAGGCGTACGAAGATTTCTGCACGTACTCGTTTAGAAACATAATCGAACCGCCCGCATTTGGTGATTCATTTATTAGTCTGCAAGTATGTCTGTGATTTTGTTGAGTTTGGTGATTTATAAAATATTTATTTTAATGGACTGGACTAGATTTTTTATTCTCCCGAAACCCTAAGTGTAACTAAGTCCCGAAAACCTAAATAAAAGTGAGCTAACATACTCTTTATAACAGCCCGCCAATGAAAGTCATGTGACAATCGGTGCATGCGTTGCAGAGCATTTTTTCATGAAAAACCAAAAAACCTTAACATGGGCTCATTACAAACGTCTAAAAGTGTTTAGTAAGAAGCTGTTATTATTACAAACATAAGTTTACCTTTATTTATAAGTATCAAAAAAAAAACATAATGATGTAAGATGTTAAAGTATTATATTTATTGATGACTGTTACACTAAATATGATAAAACTACATAACAATGAAAATCCCATACAATATAAACAACAAATATCAACGTAAGAATTGTAAAAACCTTGATTATGAATTAATAACGTATGGAACTAGTCATGCGGCTCTTGCAAAACAAATACTGCTCATTGTATTTCCCCGATACCTTCGTTATAAATTTGTTTGAGGCGTCTTTGAGGCACGTATGCACATCATAATCTTATGTACCTACGTTTCTTGTGCAATGAAGTCTGACTGACTTTGACACACGACATCTTTTACACCGTTTTTCTAGGATGATACACGACCAGCAATAAAAACATTCTTGTGATTTGTATGCCCTTTTAATGAACTTCCTCTCCATAGAAGAAGAGTAGGATTAAACCCCAAGTAACAAGAGTCTCCCATAATCAATTAATCAACAACAATCATCTCATTTCGTGTAGATAAAAGCAAAAGAAAGCAGTAAGTTGCAGTATTTAAAAAATATACATGTCTTGGATCGACAAAAAAAAAAAGAAAATACATTTATTAGCCTCAACACATAAAAAAATTCAATATGCGACTGTGTTACGTTTTCACATGCCACAGATTATCAAAAATCTCTATTCAGAAATGCAACATTTTATGTCCTTATTGTTTAACCTTTCTGATAAAAATACGGTAAACCGTTTTACGATGTTTTTATTAAATAAATACTTTTACTTTTTAAAAGCATGTATTTAACTGTTAGCTTGAAGTTGTCTCCTTTAAATATTTACACAGGAACAGGTTTTATTTAGTGTATCTAGATAGTTTACTTGTTATTTTCATACATTCGAGTTTACAGATTAAAACACAAATACTTTTAAGGTACGTTTACAGGTACATCATAATCTCAATGCTTTTATAGGCACAGTTCCCAAATTCAGAAATATGCATTCTGCATTTTACAATACAAAAAAGTAGAACATAAATAAAATCAAGAAAAAGCTGAAAATCTACAAACGGCTAAATAGGTTTAGTTAAATTGTGTCTAGAACATTCTGGATCAAGTTACCTTTGAAAATGAAAACAATTAGCCACAAACAACCCCTTTTGCGGAGGGGGCAATAAAAAATATATTGTTGACATTGCGACCACCTCCAAAGCAAGACAGATAAAAAAACCCTGAAAGTTTCTTTTTTCAATACCAAGTCTTTTTTCAGTTTTGTATCATCACAGAGACCAAGCTATATATTTTATGAACTGTAAATCTGTGTAAATAAACCTTCGACACCAACATTTTTTAAATGTTTTTTTTTATTGAAGTATATTATTAGTATTTGTTTAGATATAAACAATTCGACTTCCTTGACGCTAATCTACAGTGATAAGAAATATCTAACATGACACTATCTGATCCTATCACTCAATTAACACACCTCTAAATGTTCACACGGTAAATCCATGTGACCTTAGTCTGTCTTGACAAATGTTTAGTGAGGTGCAAATTATGTACTCATGTATTATTTTTTGATATGGTTTTGAGTTTCAATGTCGAATGAGGAATCGTTTATGATTTCCTTATTCACAGGAATTGGCTTATTTTATTGACGAAGTGGATCTCTGGCTCTTCGGATACTGAGAAGCCAGGTGTGTGTTGATTTCACTAACAACCCCGGCGGCAGACCAGGCCCGGCTTTGCATAGAAGTCTTTGAAATGCTCGGTTTTTTTTACTGTGATGTGCATGTATTACACCAAATATAAACCTTGACTCACTCTACTGATTTTACTGCTAAAAACTGCATTAAAATCCATTCAATCTATACTAATATTATAAAGGTAAAGAGTTCGTTTGTTTGAACGCGCTAATCTCAGAAACCGCTGGTCCGATTTGAAAAATTATTTCAGTGTTGGATAGTACATTTATCGAGGAAGGCTATAGGCTATATATCATCACGCTAAGACCAATAGGAACGGAGCAACAATGAATAATGTTAAAAAAACGGGGGGTGATTGTCACGCTACGGGCAATAGGAGACGCAAACGAGGTTGCGTGGATCAGCTAGTAGTTTATAAGATCGAAGCGAACAGACAACCGAAGCGACTTAATTTTATAGTATTTAAAGAAGGTTGACAATAATAGCTTCCGTTCCAAGAAGGTATGTCTGTATTGTACTCTTAACATATTAACTACATATTAAAAGACCAAAATACACTTAGATTAACGGTAGACTATCTTGGAACTGTACAAATGTTTACCCTATGACATGCCACTAGGAGTCACGACTTCCGTACTATGTACACGCAAATAAGTTAAAAACGGACTTTATTTTCCAATTATATTTCTGTCATTTCAAAGGTTAGTATAATTACTATTCAATCAGGACATCAACTTTTGATTTCAGATGGAATATAGGAATACTAGCAATCCGCTCCGGCGTCGCACGGGTTCATTATAGAAAATATAATTTGTATTTTATCCTAGTCTACATTGAAGCATAGGGACAGCTGAGGTAGGTAAGGGATAGCGCAAATGTCTAATGGGAAACGACTCTAGAAATGTACTAACATATACTTACCAAGGTTGCGTACTGGTGGATCAAGCTGGCTCTCAAAGCCAGTCCGGTGATCAGAGAAGTTACTAGAACAAGAATATCAAGACTCTGTATATGAGTATAGAATCTATTAAGTATATAAAAATAGGTTATAAATGTTTGGCGAGAATGTTCTCGCAATGTTTACACTTATTAAATTATGTTAGTAGTTATGAAAACAACGGTGAGATTTATTGCCAAACTTCAAAGAATATGTGGAGGATATACTAAAATATTTGTCGACCTAAATTCTTATTTGCAACAGCGTGTGTATAGGAAGAATTTGTTCCTAGACCGCATGTTTGCACTGCAACACGTACATATAAACCAATAAATACCAGCTCATAAAACAATGTTTAAACTTCCGACATTCATCTCGGAAGTGTAGTGGGCGACCTTTTCTCAAGTTCTTCTACACTGCAAATAGCAATAATTGTGAGTTGTTTGTTCGTCTTATTCCTTCTTGTGTGTCCAGACTATGTCGTGAGTGGCTGCACTTAATCTTCACGAAATTTTACCTTGAATATATTTGCAGTACGATACAAACAGGTTAAGCACATTGTCTTTGAGATGATTGCATCTTGTAATATCACCTTAGCTTTATTATCTCAAACTGAAGTAGATTTCGAGTAGGTATATCAACATAGAAATTTTAAATTTATTATCCAAGGTCGTAGTATGCGTATTTGCCTATCATTCCTCTTATTCTTCAATATGGCCTCAGGAAATTTAACTAATGTGTTCTATTTTAACATTTAACATAAAATGCATTAGTTAATGTAAGTAGGTAACAGTTAATGTAAATAGCGCATTTTATATTTTAACAGCAAGCTAAAGAATTACAAAAAAAGCGGCCAAGTGCGAGTCGGACTCGCCAATGAAGGGTTCCGCAGTAGCAAGTAACATAATATAATTTTTATTTAATTTTATATTTAGTTGATTGAATGAAAGGTAAATTGCAGTTTACGATTTATGACGTATTAAAAAAAAACTGACTAGATTTCGTTTAAACCAATTTTCGGTGGAAATTTGCTCATCATAATTATTTTTTAGTTTTATCATTCTCTTGTTTTAGAAGTTACAGGGAGGAGGCACATTTTACCACTTTAGAAGTGTCTCTCGCCAAACAATTCAGTTTAGAAAAAAAAAATAGAAGACACGCATGGGTTTGATGAAAAAAAAAATATTGAGTTTCAGTTCTAAATATGGGGGACACCCAAAATTTTTTTTTTTTAACCGAATTCAAAAAAGGTGGAGGTTTCTCAATTCGACCGTATATATTTTTTTTATGTATGTTCGCGGATAACTCTGGCGTTTATGAACCGATTTTGATGATTATTTTTTTAATGGAAAGGAGATGTCCCAGCGGTAGTACCATGATAAGGACATCAATATCTGATGATAGCATCCATGAAAAATTGTACTTGTTTTCTATTTTTGTGTGAAAAACTTAATGCGGTTCACAGAATACATCTACTTACCAAGTTTCAACATTATTCGGAAAAAAGTGACTCTGACGGACAGACAGACCGACCGACATGATGAATCTCTAAGGGTTCCGTCTTTTGCCATTGGCACGGAACCCTAAAAAACATTAAATCGGAATTTATACTCTTGCAACTATTTTTAAAAAAGGTAGCTTCTTATATTAAATGTTGTTTACAGTATATACCTGACATATGAGTTGAAGTTTTCCTTATACAAAACAGAAAAAGATGTTTAAAAGCCTCTCAAAATATGCCCTTTGAAATCGCAAATATCTTTAACGAAACGGGTTTTACAGCCAAAGCTTTTCACTTCTCTACTTCATAACTACCTAGAAACAAACTTTACATACAATACCACTGTTAATATTGCTTACTTATTCACATACAATTATCGTCTCGTACGTACATGCATACGTTATCAGTAGTCTGTTTGGCACGTCTCATGATTAGAGTCTGCCAGCTAAGCTCTTTTTATAATGTGATTATGATTAACTTGACTATTTATCACGTTTATTATGTTGCCAATGACGCTAATTCTGCTATTCCGACATCAAATTAAAATTTATTTAAAACTAGCTGAACCCCGCAGTGTTACCCGCGGTCATTGTAGTACCGCGAATAACGCCTCGGGACAAAGTTAGTCAAAAAAAGTAGCCAATGCTACTCCCTGGATCATCAGCTACCTGCCAGTGAAAGTCTCGTCAAAATCCGTCCAGTCATTCCAGAGATTACCCGGAACAAACAGACGACGGACAAAAAAAAAAAACTACATTTTTGGTATATGTACCGTGTATACATACATATGCATTTATTAAAAATCGGTTATTTTAATATTACAAACAGACACTCCAATTTTATTTATTTGTAATAGATTTCTTCTATTCTCTAATTTTAGTGAAGCTATTCCAAATTTTTGTATGTATGTTTTTAGAAAACATCTATTTTTGACTTTCAAAAGGAGTAGGTTCTCAAGTTGATTGGTATTTTTTTTCACCAAGACTTTTTAATTTTTTGTATTTTTTTCACATTTAGATTGTCGTTTGAAAGGACTAAACTCATATTTAGTGATTATTACTTTAAAGTGTTTTGTACAACAGAATTAACACCAATTGTTATACTTTCCAAGTATCTCCAAAAACTAACCATAATTTTGTGTATTTGCTTTTCTCTATTTATGTGATTATAGCGCGTGTGTGCGTGCATGCATGCATTCTTGTGTACGTGAGTGCATGCGTACCTGTGTGAGTATGTTTGTCTTAATCTTTTACTGATAAAGTCATTGTCAATAGAGCATGCGATTACTGCGTGCGAGTTTATGCGTTCCTTACCTGCGTCCGTCCTCCATTAAATTTATTGTACATACACACACTCGTCTTTATCATAAAAAAAAATCTTTATTATGGTAATTTTACAAATTTAGTGCCTACTTTCTAGTTGAAATACAAGGATTCACATAGGGCAATTGGCAACGCCTCTGACTCTCAACTTACTGAGTGATGAGTATTCGGTGGTTTGCCGCTTTATCCACTATATTAATTAATTATAATTAATATTTGGTTTCATTTCACATTTCGATTAATTGGAATCCTTATCATTTTAAATTTTAAACACTAAGAAATTAGCTTCATCCACTAGAACCCCCTGCTTAGGTATAGATGTCCCCTGCTAGAATAGCAACATTGGCTTGACAATAAATTTCGTGGGTGATCAAAATGGAAATGAAAGCCAAACAGATCTAGGGTACCAATGTGGATGAAAATTCCAAATGAATACCCAGGGGATCTTAGTGGACGGAACCAATGTTTTTTCTCTACTGAGGGACCAGCAACGACTCCTTATTAGAAAATAACCAAGTATTTTGGTGGTCTCCGTTTTACTGTGTTATTTATTTCTCTTCAATATCATCCAACTTTATCAAGTCACGTGTTTAAGTAAGTGTTATCTAAAACAGTGTAATACTAACTCAAACTATATGTTCAGTAACTTCCTCAAATATTTTCTGGAAATTTCGTACGATCGCATTCACTAAATTGTCGATATTTTTAATCGCTTATTTTACTCTATTTTTTTAGTAATCTTATCATAACTTGTAAACAATGACTTATTCATGATTCATTAAATTTCATTTTAATGTTTCGATGCATTTCATCTTCGTTGGAATTATTTGTAGAAATTCTAATCCATATTTTATTATTCTTCCATAAATATGTGTCATATCAAATTAATTTTTATAACTTGTACTACTTGCTCAAAAGTAAAAGAAAGAATTAATGCAACATTTTTCCTTGAAGCTACATTTTACCTACCTTTTACAGCAAATGTGCTAACGAACTAAGACATTTTTTCTTCGAACCAGTAGTGCACCAAGTAACTCTTCAGCTTCGTGATATCATCAATCTATCGCAGCCTACTGTTGGTCACAGCCCTCTCCAATCGCACGACACTTGGTTTAATCCTCGGCTTATTAAGATATTAATATAGTATTAGTATAGATAAAAGGCATCTTATTTAATGAAGATTCTCTACAAAGATAAGTTTACTTTATCGGTTTTTAAAATTGATGAATATTAAACTAGACAATCATTATCAACGCTGAGAATATTGTTAAAATGACATGTTTAATAAATATTGATGTATCCGCTTGACCTCTATCTTCACTTAATTATCTAGATAGAGTAGAAAATTTCTTTGGTACTCCTCCGTCCACTATGACTATGAGCCGGAGATCCACTCTATAAATAATAAATAAATAAATATTTCGGACATCTAACACACAACGCCATCTAGTCCCAAGCTAAGCAGAGCTTGTGTTATGGGTACTAGACAACTGATGCAAATACATATATACATTTTTTTTTGTAAATACATACATATTATACATAGTAAACACCCAAACTCCGAAACAAATATTTGTAGATCATACAAACACTTGGTCCGACCCGGGAATCGAACCCGAGACCTCATGATCAGCAGTCGCACACGTCAACCGCGAGACCAACGAGGCACTCTATAACGAAGGAAAAGATAATAAATAGATGCATTATCTTTTATTACATTTTACTAGGTTCATATCAAAAGGAATAGTCCAAGAATCGACTACGCCTTCTGAGTTGCAGGCGTTTGTAAACACTCGTTTCCCTGCTTTATCAAATCGTCTGGTTCCATTTAAATTTGAAAATAAAGTAGACCTACTAAGGTTGTTAAATCAAGTCTGTGATACTTTTCAAAGTTTATTATTGCCGAAAATCATAATAAGTGCCTCCATACAAAACTATAGTTAGTGTTTTTATTTTCAATCAATATAACGGCCAAATGACAGATTAAAGTCATATCATGATGTGTAAATAATAATACATAAAGAAATCTGCCAAAACCTACAAATGGTTGACGCTAAAAACAAAAGTTACATGTACTTTATTTTTGCAAAACAAATGAATTTTACATGGATAAAATCTTTTGCATTTGCGAAACAATAGACAAGAGGATTGCATTAACGCAAATATAAATTCATTTTGCATACAATTGTTGAAGATATTGAACCTTTGTGATTCTCAAGGTCGTGGTTTGAAAATGTCTTGCTCCTTTATCATACAATAGTCTGAGAGAATTAGAAACTGCTATATTCAACTGTCTAATTCGTAAAGGCTGACGCCTCCTTATTTGAATATCACTTAGTTTTTAAATAAACCATCTATCACATGGATGGTAAATCCCATTTATACATATAAATGGCTCACTTGTTATATAAAGGGCTCATTTGATTTACAGCTTTGCCGAAATTTACTTTTATGAACACTAGCTATTGCCCACGGCTGAGTTGATATTATTTATTGTTTCGTGTTTCTAACTTTAAATATGACAAACTGGCGTACAACTGTGCGTCCTTTATTTACGTGAAAATCAGTAGGGGATTTTTTTTTTACTTTTTTACAATTGGCTTCAATATTGTAAAGAACACCTAATTAGTATACTCAGAACTGAACATGTATTAATCCCGACTATCCCGCGTCATAATATCATGACCAATCAATTGGCTTCGACGTTGCTTGGAAGCACCTTGGTTTGGACCCATCATAGTTTTATTAGTATACCTAGTTAATTATTCCTACAGTTTTCATATAGCACTTTGGTACATGGTCGCCTAAATGTAAATTTAATACTTATTGGCAATCGGAAACCCATTTTGCTCGTTATATTCAGATTGCCGTTAATTTCAATTTGACTAGAAAACTATTACATTGTTAGTAATTTGGTTAGGAACCTATTTGCAGTGTTTCATGCATTATTTGTATTGATTTAGCTTGTTACAATTTGATATTTTATGAGAAATATGTTCACGTATGTTTATTAACTTGGGTTTAAATAAATAATAAATAATTATTTCGGACATCTAACACACAACGCCATCTAGTCCCAAGCTAAGCAGAGTTTGTGTTATGAGTACTAGACAACTCATATAAATACAAATATGCTTTTTTTTGTAAATACATATATTATCTATTATACATAGGAAAACAGCCAAAGTCGGAAACAAATATTTGCAGATCATACATACATTTGGTCTGATCCGGGAATCGAACCCGAGTCCTCACTAGACAACTGATAAAAATACATCTATATATACTTTTTTTAAATACATACATACATATTATACATAGAAAACAGCCAAACTCCGAAACCAAAATATTACAGATCACACATGCATATGGTCCGACCCGGGAATCGAACTCGAGACCTCATACACAGCTGTCGCATACGCTCTGCGCCCCTGAGGCGGTTAATAGTGAATATATAAGTATAAAGACCGGCACATGATTTGGCCAAATTCGTTAGATGCGCAGTAGTAATTTTTAGGTCCCTTTGGTTGTTAGAGGGACGCGCGGGGATCGAGGTAGCACCGTTCTGAGCAAACAGTTGATGCGTCAGTCGATCCGTGCCTCCCGCATCGTGTCCACGTTCTGTTCGCCACCGATTACACTTGTGTGCACTAAAGTTGTATCCTTTGTTTTTTTTTGTTACAAGATATTGTTATTGTTTTAAATAAAGTTTTGTAACGAGTGTTTGTTACTGTCATATATTAAAATTTTGTTACGGCTGTTACTGTTAAAATTAACTGCAATGCCAGGACCAAATACCGTTTTACGAAGACATGCCAGGCAAATGGTTTATGATGTGTACTGCTTCATGGAAAAAGAAGCAAAAACTCAGAAAGAATCAACAAAACGGACTGCAGAAGCTACCAAGACCTCAGAAAGAACAATTAGACGTATTGTTAAGGAAGGTAGAAATTCGGCACTTACCAGTGTCTTTAGGACACCGGGAAAAAAAAGAAACAAAAATAAGCCTATCACAGAGATCGATACTTTTGACCAGTCTGTGATAAGAACCTGTGTGCATAATTACCATATCATCAATAACGAGCTGCCAACAGTAGAAAAGCTACGGAAAAAATTAAAAGAAGATATCAATTTTAATGGCTCTGAGCGCAGTCTGCGCAGAATTTTAAATAATTTAGGCTTTCGTTGGAAAAAAACCGAAAATAATAAAAAAGTTCTTATCGAAAAAAGTAACATCAGATTGCTTAGGATTGAGTTCCTTAAGACTCTAATGAAATATCGGCAAGAAGGAAGACCTATTATTTATACAGATGAGTCGTATGTCGATTCATCTCATTCAAGTATGTAACAATTACTATTCATTGTTCTTGTATATTTGTGTCCTGTGAAATTTAGGTTAGGTTAGCTCTCAAAATTCTAATTTTGTTCCGTTATTTTGTAATATACAAGTCAGTATTGGGTTTAAAGTAACAAGTATGTATTTACAAAATTATAATCATTAACGTCATCAATACAACTCTTTAAGACCAGGTAAACCTAATGAATAAAGGTAACCTAATGAATTACTATTTCATGAAACTTGATATTTGAGAATTATACTAACTTAAGGAGTAAGTATAATTTAGACCGGGATGATTGGCGCTCTTTGGGGGTGGCCTTCGTTCAGCAGTGGACGGCAGTAGGCTGAAGAGAAGGAGTTGTAAAACTAATTTTACCGTAAAAAAATTAGTTAGACCGTAGGTCACAAATCATACTTTATTTAACAGACAACTTTGTACTTAGAAATTGAAGAAAAAAACACAAGTAAATTAGAATTTCGCGCGCTACCCTGACGTTTCCCCTTAAAAGAGACACACTTTTTAAAATTAATAATGATATCTCTTATTACAGGTCATAAAGAGACGTCAGAGGGATCATCAAAGGGGCTTAAAAAAACAATGTTAAAAGGGCAAAGGATTGTGATAGCGCACGCTGGATCGGAAGCTGGATTTGTTCCTAATGCGCTCCTCTTATTTAAGGCTGGAACAAAATTTGGCGACTTTCATGATAACGTAAACTTCGAAAATTATACCAAGTGGATTCGCAGCCAACTAATACCTAACCTGCCGCCAAATGCGGTGTTAGTAATGAATAATGCATCATACCATAATAAGCAATGTGATCCTGCGCCTACCTCGAATGCCAGTAAAGCGGATATGCAGCGGTGGTTGGTGGAAAAAGGTATAGCATATGAAGAGAGTATGCTTAAACCTGAACTATACAAATTAATTAAATTGTCCAAAGAACAACATAAAAAGTATAGTATTGACCAAATACTTGCTGAACATAACCATAGCGTTCTGCGATTACCGCCCTACCATCCTGAATTAAACCCTTTAGAAATGGCATGGACGGCAATCAAAGAATATGTAGCCAGTAAGCATATAACGTCGAATGCAACCAGTGTCATGGAGTTAGTAAAGGAAAAGGTCTCATTGATGGGCGCCAACGAATGGTCGCAGCTATGTGATAAGGTGAAAAAAATTGAGGCTGAATATAGTCAAAGTGATCATGTAGTCGATTCAGTCACTGAACGATTCATGATTTACGCCAGTGACGACAGCGACTCCTCCAGCAACGAAAGTGAAGAGAGTTATGTTGAGCATGAGGAAAAACCTTTAACCAGCTCAAGTGCTACCATAAATTTAATGGCAGAGGTAGTACTATTAGAAAGTGACAGTGATGACGAGTGTTAACTTTAAATACTTTTTGTAATAAACTAGCAACCCGCCGCGGCTTCGTACGTGCAGATATAAATATTTGACAAAAACAAAACTTATGAATTTTAACACACTCTTGGCAGACTTTCTATCGTTAGAACACTGGATCAAGTCTTCTTTTGACTAAAACAAATACTTAAAATCATCAGTTTGGTATACATCCAATAGATACACACACAAACCCATAGATCAGATCCACACCTCAAAATTAACACCCCTAACACTATGTATTGGGGCTTGATAAATATATAGTATACCAGCTTCGCTTTGCAGCAACAAACAAACTTACTTTCACCTTTGTAATATTAGTGAGATTACGAATTAGAATTATAAAGATACCTTTGATATATATATTACTTTCTTTTGTTTCTTTGTTATTTTTTTATTGGTTAAGTATTTGTACCCACAAAATATAAGCCATTCATTTATTAGATCAGAACTTCCCTGTCAACGATATTTGTTAGATAACATTATAGGAGGTTTTATTCACTTTTTATTTTTCGTTTTTATTGACTTTTTTCTAAATATTCTACAAGTATAGCCTATGCTCGGATATAATTTAGTAATGCTGAAACAATTTTTAAATCGGTAGTTTCTAATGCTGAAACAATTTTTAAATCGGTCAAGTAGTTTTTGAGTTAAATCGTAACAAACGAGCAAAAAACCAAATCTTTTCACTTTAAAATATTTGTTTAGATTTCTTAATGTTTAGCTGTTTATTTTTTATTTTTACACCTAATATACCTCACTTCTTCTAAACAAATATTTTTAAAAGCAAATACTATAGAATGATGAAAAGGATAAAAGTGACCATTTTTTGTGGCACTAAGTGTACTATGCGCGAACTTTACCCTCGCCGAAACCTGGCCAAGTTACGTACCGGCGCCTATTATACCATTCTTATCGATATAATGCCGACTCAAGAACACGTATAAACATAGATAGATTCTTTCTTTTTGGAAATATGCAACTCGTGATACCTATAGAAATGTATTTCACGTCCAAAATCATTTGTTTTGTATCTAGATGTTATCTCCTTCTATATATAAAAATGAATCGCCGAAATTAAATAATTCTTTGTTAGGACAAGGTTTGTGTACAACAACAAAAATTAAAAGATAACGGGAAAAGCAACGTAGCCACCCAGTCGAAAGTTATGAGGTAAAAAACATAAGAAAAATAAAGTCGAATTGATAACCTCCTCTTTTTTTACGTCGGTTAATAAGAGAGCAAGCTCCCATGACAACAGCAGTATAAGGAAAACTTAAAACGAGTAATATCAAAATCGCCGCTGTAATAGCCTAAAAACGTAGCAGCAAAACTTGACAAACAACTCTAGGGATATCAACCCGTACGGGCAACGTGGTATAGTAAACTAAAACGTTCTTTTTAAAAAAAAAAAGATATAATTCCAGCAGTGGACTAATAAAAGCCTTTAAAGTATTGTTGATATTGTTGAGTCCCTGTATATAGAAAACAAGCAGTCAAAATTTATAGTAAACTAGCTGAACCCCGCGGTGCTACCCGCGGTTATCGTCGTACCGCGGGTAACGCCGCGGGACAAAGCTAGTCTAAAGAAGTAGCCTAAGTTACTCCCTGGATCATCAGCTACCTGCCAGTGAAAGTCCCGTCAAAATCGGTCCAGCTGTTTTAGAGATTACCCGGAACAAACTGACAGACAGACAGACAAAAATTGTTTTAACTACATTTTTGTTATATGTACCGTGTATACATATGCATTTAGTAAAAAGCGGTTATTTTAATATTACAAACAGACACTCCAATTTTATTTATTTGTATAGATGACAACTATCCATGAATACTCACAAGTCCATTGTAAACCTATGAGATCTTCGGAATCAGTTGTAGGAAGAGCTTGGCCTTCAGAAACCCAACTCGTTCAAGTGAAAAGTGAGATAAGAAGACCTTGGTATCCCACTATTTACTTTTGTATATATATGAAAGTGACTCCACTCTGCCTTATCCAAAGCATGAAGCTTTTGTTGTGAGAAGGTAAACAGAATACTGATATACATATATGCCTGTATATTTGGGAATCGAACCCAAAACTCAGACTTGGCAGTCACGGTCACTATCCATTAGACTAAAGTCAGTACGAAATTGAATTAACTTAGAAAACTCATGTATCTTTTCAATAAACTGCGTTCTAGACTTCCCTATACGGAAAGTTATATTTTTGGCATTAGTACAGTCAGTGGCAGGATACTGTATTGCGGCCTAGGGCTGTGCAGGTAAGATCACACTCCTTAGGCTCCAAAGAGGGCGGGTGTGTGTAACGTGTGTTGTTTTAAATTGCTCAGGACTTGTTTTCAGTCAGTGAGTTAATGAATGAGAACTATAATACCTATTAAACACTCATCCGGGTAACATATCAAATGCCTTCTTCCCTGTTAGACTTTGACAAATTTTACCTTGACAATATTAATGATGGACACAGTACACACACATAAAATACCTACATTATCTTGACAAAGACTGACAAACGATCCTAAATCAATAAGTACCGTATCACTGACCTACAAAAGAACGTGAAATACGGCGTACCACACCTAAATTACCAGTGGCTCCAGTGGCTGATCGATATCGTATTCGATTTCTTACAAGTGTTGCCATTGCTCGCAGATATATCTGATGAGGCTGTAAATTTTGTTGCTAATGCTCTGTTAGTGCTTAAATTAGTTTTATAATCCTATGAATCCTATTACTTATTAGGAGTATGAACAACTATGCTTTTAAGTTATTTTTTTCACTTATCAAATTAAGGAGTGTAAAAATAAGGTGGTAATTCGGATTTCAAAGAATTCATTTCGTCATTAAAGCCTTTCAAACATTTTTATTTAAATGTCAGTCATCTAAATATCCATACAAATAAATAAAATTGAAGTGTCTGTTTGTACTATTAAAATAAACACTTTTTACTAAATGCATATGTATGTATACACGGTACACATAACAAAAGCGTATTTAAAAAAAATGTCTGTCTGTCTGTTTTTTCCGAGTAATCTCTGAATTATTTGAATATTACAAACAGAGACCCCAATTTTATTTATTTGTATAGATGTCATAACTTCAGTGTATCATTGTCCTTTATAATAAACGGTCGTTTGTGTACCTGAAACTATTTCTTTGTCTTGATCGCCTTGGGATAGGTACAGTTATAAAAGCGTAAATCCCATAACTATTTCTAGCTACACCACCAGATGTGATGTTTAATTAATATTAATGACAGCTTTATTTCTATATCCCCGTATTATGTTTTTTTATTTGTTTCACAAACATTACCACATACGAGAAGAACCATTGTAAAAAAATGTTCAACCTCGCTTCCGGTAAATCAGGTAGGTCTTTGCAGCTTAAGTAGGAGTTAGCTATGATCGCGGAAGTCTTTACTCATGATCATTAGTTATGTGCCCTTGTGGGTAGTACTATAAAATATAATTGAAATGTTTATTAAAATGGTTTGTAAACATCTTTGAAATAGACATGTTCATTGTTTATTATTTGTAAGATTCAATCTGTTTAAACGTCACTGAGTAGGTAAAGCAAATTGTTTTGCCGTATGATGAATCATCATCGTCTCATTCATCATCTTTCCTTTTTCTAATCTTTTTTGGGGTTCATCTGAAAAAGCTTTATGACTATTGAAACATAGTTTGCAATAAAATTATATCTAGTCGAACCTCACGATAAGACACCACCTTTTTAGCCAAAATGCAAGTGTGTCGTGTCAATTTCTTTTTCTGTAATCGCTAATCCCTTCACTCTCTTGTAGTATTGGAAAATATTTTGTTATGACCACCAGACTTTGTATTGAGATGACGTCATTTCCATACATTTCTTAGTTGTCTAATAACGTTTATGTTTGTCGAATGTCAACTTGGCTAGGGGAGCAGGAATCTTTAACAAAAAGACGAAACTGCTCAGTATAGTTATGTCTTCAATAGACGTAAACACCACTCACGTACATTTTTATTGCAGAATACCATTAATTAGTCGTTAATTGCTAACGAACCGCTATTCGTTCGGACCAGGGTCGGAAGAGGTCCCGCCGGGACATGTTCCGGCCATTGCCCGTTGTAATTTGAATTACTCCTAATCTTGCGAAATACACAACTCATCCTAATACTCGTATAAGGATAGCCAAAATTAGAATCAGAATTTATTGTTTACGTAAAAATCTGATAGAACCTTGGTGGTTACTTGTCCCAAAGAACACGCAAAATCAGAACAACAATTTTTGGATCGCGTTCATCACATCATTATGATTATAATGAGTTTTCATTATCATTAAATAATGTGTCTGACACTATTGGAGCCTAGAAACTTCTGGAAACGTCTTCTCTTTTTTCGTTTTATTTGTTATACACTATTGACCTACCATTAAGTTTTAAGTAATATATACTATAAATTTAAATAGCGTACCTAGTATAGGTAAAATGGTTCTCATTAATTATTACCAGTTCAACTAACAGAACTAGTTGCATGCACGAAAACACACGTTGCATAGAAAGCAGTAAGTTCAATTTATGAATACTTCGAATATTTCCTACTGACTTGAGTTTGACGTATGTACATTTTATTTGTTTTTCTAACGCAGCAGCTTATGACGCTATCGATTCTACAAGAACTTTATTTAGGTCACGGTACAAAGGTCCTACTGCTGTAACGTTTCACTCTAAAAAGAGCTTATAACATATCATGGCCCTTAATAAATGCTATGTACATTTGCACATCTGTGACTATCTTCTATTATAACAATGTTATTGCCAAAAAACTTCATTGTCGTGATTCTCTCGTGCGCCCGGTCACGTAAGCCCCTCAGTATTGAACGAGACCCTCATAACGACTAACACACACAAAAATAATTTTCATTTCATTGTGAATACGGTCTAGTTTCAACTGAACTGGAGTAGTACATAGGTGTTTTTAACTGTTCAAAGGGACGTCTGACCTTTTTGCCAACTGACAAAATAGTTTTTCTTGTAAATAAACTGGCTAGAAGTACTTCTATCTCTATCGAATTGTGTATCCTGTTACTGGAAGGTTATAAGGCTGATTTATCGTTTTATATACATGTGATTTATGTTTGTTTATTGAAATTTGTTACTAAACTATTATATGTAGTGACTGCCTCGGTGGCGTAATAATAGCGCAAGTAATTGCTGTGCTTGAGGTCTCGGGTTCGATTCCCGGGACAGCTCAAATGTTTGCATGAACTACAAATATTTGTTTCGGAGTTTGGGCTTTATCTATGTATAATAAATAGTTGTAAATGTATTTATACCAGTTGTCTACTACCTATAGTACAGGCTCTGTTTAGTTTGGGGCTAGATAGCGTTGTGTGTTAGATGTCCAAAATATTATTTCATAAAGTATTGTAAAGTTAACTCAATTCTGACTTCATTACGGTTATTTATATATCCCTAACGATGCTGAAACATCTGACTCTAAAACAGTTGTACGTTTTTGTGTAGCTTAAATAGACCCGTAGTTGCCTACAACATGCTATCGTGTATCCATTGAGGCTAGGTATAATGTATGTGTGACGAATTGTTAAACAAATAATGCTTTTAGTAATTAGTCAGTAGTATGTTTACGTAATAAAGTAAAAAAAACATTTTTTTTAATTAATGCTGGCTGTTTTATTAAAAACTCAATGACCTTTTAACTCTTATTAAAGACCTGACCCACACACCTACAGTTACCGATAGGCGTGGCCCAACTTTAGTAGCTTCATGTGTGGGCTACATATATACACCTAATTTAATTTAGCTGGCAAATTTGCTGTACAAACATTTCTCTTTAGATATATATTTTTCCTGTTGTAGGTAAACTTTTTCAATAGTCTTCTTTACACATTTTCAGTTTTTTTTATGAATTAAATTCATTGTTTTCATTCAGAAACAAATTTTACGTTTAATTATGGTCCTCACGGTTAAATAAAAAATAAAATAAAGAAAAGTACAATTACAACAGTTGACCTGAACAAAACTACAAGTACCCACTTGTAGTTTTGTGCAGGTCAACTGTTGTAATGGTACTTTTTTTGGATATATGTAATAATTTAATACCTTTATAAAAATTAAATTAAAATACTAGGAAATAATAATAATAAAAATATTTATATACGAGCGTCAAAACATCCCTGCGCATAATCGCCTACTGCTCGCGTTCACAAAAGACTGGCAGCTTTTTTAGATTCGTTAGTACGGACACGAAAACTTTTTAGTTTCATTATCTATATGTTAATCAATCCGTGGTATAGCCTAATTTTTTAAATTCGTTCACTTATTTTTCTCTTGTTTAGAATAGCCATCTGTCGTCCAATACGTCTCAATTATGTAACGTTTCAAATAATAAGGAAAATGTCATTGTTAATGCATTTCTGGTTTTTCAAGGTATCATTAGATATTTTATTACGTAGTTTTATGAGACCATAAAGGCCCCAGGTTCGGTAAATCCCAGTTTATTGCACTTGACATTCAAAACTGTTGTACATTATGTTAGTCCTAAAAACTTAAAAACAATGCAAATTAGTTATATATATATATATATAAATGTATATCAACATATCAAATAAACTACCTAAGGGTTTTGAGAAAGTAGGAACTAATCTATTACTGCCCAGATCATGCTATCTTGGGAGAACCATGCTTTGTCACGTATCGGCGTGGCCAACCAAAGTAATGCAACACGGCTTCACAAAAAACAAATGATAAGCAATTCTTGCCATTCTTATCCCCAAGCGCTTGGAAGTTGAGGACCCAAAAACGAGGGAAGTTACTAAAACTCCTGGTTTCTAGTAGCAGCTCTAATCGCAAGAGATCCGTCTGTTCGCTAGTGCTCTACGATAAAATAGAAAACAGAATCGACAACGTCCTAATATAAAGTTTTAAATAGCACGCCTCATAGGTAACATTGCTCTCTATTTCGTTCAAATGATATTTTTACTATTAACGTTAATCCATCGATTCTACACTCCAATTTGCTGTACATTGCTGTATCAGTTGTCGAGATTGTTAATATAGTGTCAAGTTATCAAGTAATGAATCGAGAAAAATTCCTTAACGCCGAGTCCTAGAGATTCCTATATAAGGTGCCGATATATCTTGTTGTCATAGAAAGTGGTATGGCCACTATACTCGTATAGGGTAAGTATTAACGACCTTATAATATACCGCTATTGGAATAACCTGTTGTTGTGAAACTGATTCAATGGTTTTTCTCAACTACATGAAAAATAACATATCTCATCTTACCAAAGACCTTAAAGATTACCGATGAATATTTTTATTGGATATAGTGTGAGGGCTAGGGCTTATTCAATGAAAATATCAGGTAAAGTAAAAGGCTTTACAGACTCAACGCGTGATACCAAAACCATTACAGATAAGTCTGTCCTCATCTTTATGCGTATATAACTAATTAAAAAGTTAAGCTTCCTTATTAGCAAATCAATATTTGTGAAAAATAAGCTTTCGCGCTTTTAAGAAGCTATTTTTCAAGTTAAGACTATGAGAAATGTAGTGTAAAATGGCTGGATTGTGGAATGCAAGTTCAAGTAGGTCACGGTCGATTGGCTATCGCCGGAAAGTACCTACTCTTAAATATGTAATATCAAGTCCTACTACGTGTCTTGAATATAAATGGGTAAATTTATATAAGTATCTAATTGATCTATATACATTATACGGACCTCTTAAACATTAGTCTCAATTTATCATCATCGTCATTATCGTAATCAGGTAAATCATTGCGCAGTTGACGTAATTTTATTAATGCAGTCAAGTAACAAACAACCTTGGAGACTATTTGTCACGGTCCATTTTTAACCGATATTTCTTGATGTTAATTACTACTTTGTGGCCGGTTATAAAAATAATGTTTATACGTTAAAATACGTTAATCTCTTGCTAACTAATCCGTAAAATAGGATGGTTACGTAAAGTTACGAACAATGTTATACGTCACTGTTTTAACCCATTAGCTACATGTTATATTTTATTTAAATTTAATACTGTACACAAATTATACGATTACTGACTGAAGGAGAGAATGTTGAGTTGATACAAAAATACTAAATACCTAATATAGTATTTTTCATAAAGCACTAAAATATAAAGCTAGTAATGCGCTTTCTACAAATTATATGAGTGTCTCATTTCTCGGGAGCTTCATAAAAGATCAGAAAGTGTATGACTTTGCCTATCATATCGCTCCCACATGCTCGTAAAAGCTCATATCGTACGCCTAAATTTGGTTTATGGTTCGGCGTAGAGAATGGTAAAGATTACTATTCTCAAATTTGTTCTGAAAATTCATGTTTCATGATTCACAGAAGACTAAAGTCAAACATTGTGCAAAAAGTTCTCTTTTATTAGTGACGGTAGTTTGATACAGGATGATACGTACACGAACCGTTTTCAGTATTCTATAAAACCGAAACTTTATAGACCTTATAGGAGAACTCGTGCAGTCTGTCTGTCCATCTGTCAATTTGCTCTGCTCTAGTAGAAACTTATGTTGGAATTATATATCTACATATTTACTTTTGAGCTCAAAACAGATGTAATGTAATGCAATAATTTCCACGAGAAGAATTAATGAATACTTGGAATTTTGTTATTCATTTTTGATTTACAATTGCATCGTTATACCATGAAAAGACATTTTACTATTAACTAAGAAAAAAATTGCTTTATGCGTACAATTTCACTGATAAATTGATTAACAATAAATTATTTAAATTAATAGAAAATAATTATGTATGATACAGATGAAACATAAGTTTTGATAAATGGTAACATAAACAGCATTTCAAAAAACCATTTGAGAGAAATCCACTAACAACCTGTCCAGTGTCTTCCCTAGACACATGATTCATTGCCTCACATCAATTTATTGATAAAATTCCGAAAATGCGTTGTTATAAAATAAACTATCTATCTGAAAATTTAATAACGTTACCCCATCGAGCGACAAAATGCCAATAAGTATAATTGAATTTCATCGAACCGCATAATTCTTTGTCTATGATATATGAGCAAATTGTTCGAAATACCCTCACATTTTTCAACTAAATCAGTACTGTAGATAGGCTGTATAGACCGGGTCAATGCTCCTTAACGATCTCGAACCAAATGACACTCACATATTGAGTTTCCCTTGTGAAATATAATAGGTATTTTTTCGCTACAATTTATGAGATCGGGGCATATTTGATCTCTGGTGTTCAAACCTACGTATAACATAGAGAGTTTTAAATGTAATTGCTTGTGACATGAAATTGTTAGATTTTGTCTAAGTCAAATTGGTGTGACTATACAATGTTACTAGTATGTATACAGACAGATACTTATGAGTTTATGACTGATGAAAAAATATTTTCATATTTTTTATTGTAAATTTGTCTCGCGCTTAAGACTTTTTTATGGCTTATTTACAAACTTCATTAACGTCTGGGAACTCTTTATAACCGACAAAGTCGTCTAGCGAGTTGCAGGTATTATTTGAAATTACTTAATAAATACGTGATATAAATTTCAGATTGCCTGAAAAATATTTTTTGGGAATTTAAAAAAAGTACTTTTGAAGTCGTCTGACTATACTTAATTATAACCGACAAAAAAAAGTAAAAACGAAAACCCAACTACCACAAAAAATGACGCTGAAGCTGAAAAAAGTAGCCTCAAGTAGATCACGACAAAGAACCATGGACTTTTATCATTAGGAGTTGGTATATCATATGTTTTCCTGGCAAACCTTACGATTTACCGCTGTTCGGGCTTTTACCTATAACTATGTATGCATAAAATACTGAGCAATATTTTGGATAGTCTACAAGAATTTTTCGTCTCTGTATGAAACATGTATGTATAAATTGAGAATTGATTTTATATTTGCATTTTTTCATTCTAGACGTTACTTCATAATTGCGAGACTTCTGTTGTTACTACAAAACTCAAAGATATTTTGTCCTATTACCTTCCATGTTTTTATTTGTAATTACTACTTAATATTTATAACTTACACTAATAACTGAACTGAAATAGAAAGTAAATTATAATTGAGTACTCATTTTGATAGACTCCCTTTAGACTTCAGATAACATTAATGAATAAGTATTCCACGATAAATACGCAGAAATGTAGAATTTCTCACGATGTTTACCGTTCTTTGGTATTTAAGCAAAGGAGGTTACTAAACCGCATACGTGCATCCATGTTAAAGTTGACAATTAAGTGATATGGTTTTTAAGTAGTTTAAAAGAAAATAGTTTAAAATTATTAAAATACTAGCTTAACCCCGCCGTGTTATCTAAGCTAGTCTAAGCAAAAGTAGCCTAAGTTACTCCTCAGATCATCAGCTATCCGTCAGTGAAAGTCCCGTCTAAATTAGTCAAGCCGTTTCAGAGATTACCCGGAACAAACAGACTGACAACAATTTAAAAAAATGTTATTTTGGTATCGTGTATACATACAAACAGACACTCCAATTTTATTTATTTGTATAGATATCATTGCACGTTTAGCTATCGTCTCGCTGACGAACAGTGTAAATAATCTTTTGAAAAAATAAAATATCTCAAACAAAAAAATGAAACTTTTGAATCCTTAAACAAGTAAAATAACTTATTCTTCTACTGTTTATAAACAAAAAAATATCCTGTTTGTTTAGTACTAAGTCACGATGGTTTTTATGGTGACGAACTGAAACCGGTTAAAGGTATAATTATTCTTGATAGAAAACCGGTATGCATGTCCTCTAAATAGCAGTATAATGTTTGTCTTCTGAGTCACCGTACACGTATCACTATGACGTGAAAAGAGCCTAAAAATGCTGCGAGACAAAATGGCGGGTATACTATAATAAAACCAATCTCATATTGTATAGAAGAAGCCTATAAATTTTACTTGAATTTTGTTTGTAATTGCATTTTTGAACCGTTAGGGGTAGAGACCCTAGGTTCAAGGGGTCCGAGAGCTCGCGCTATGTTTAATCAACTAGCTAAGCAAGTGATTGACGCATCTCGCTACCAGAAGGCCGGCTTTTTTCTAGCATAGAGAATCAACATTGCCATTCAACGTGGTAATGCTGCCAGTCTCTTGGGAACGCTACCACTAGGTGAAGATGTGGAGTTTTTTGACTTTTTTAATTATGGTTATGTTCATAGGTTTCTATATTATGTATTTATTTCAAAAGTATCTTAACAATTACTTAAACATTGACCGATAAATAATTGTTATGTATCATTATTAAAATTGTTAGAGCAGTTATATGTTTCTGTTGCTCTGATTTTCAGTTATTTATCCTAGTTAGTTCTTAAAGTTAGTTACCTGGAGGACCATTTCAATTCTCAGTATGTGCATATATATTCATAGAGAATGAGATAAATATTCAAAAGTCTATTATGAAATGGATGTTAGAATAGATATCTACTATAAATTCTGCGAATTTCACATCTAATGGTACGATCTAAATGCCTGGTTATTGTGAATTAATTATTTATATTGCAGCTTTCCTGTTTTATAGTGACTAAATTATCTTGCACTAACTTTAATTCGAATTAGAGTAAATACATAAAAGATGTGTATGAAAGTTATCTTTTAGCCCAAACTTATTTCGAGAAAAGGAAATACAAAATCAATGTCTCACACTTGTCCACATTTTTCTTCATTTACGTCTAAGTGAATGGAAAGTGCTATGCTTTTTTTTTGCTAAGGCTTTTCTCCCTTCCCTTAAAGAATTAAGGTCTGGCATGAGGAAAGAGGTGATCGTCATGGCCTACTGAATTAGCCGGCTGAAGTGACACTTGTCTGGCCATATTAGTCGCAGAACTGAGAACATTTGGGATAAATGAGTTCTGGAGTACCTCGAACCTCCGTAAACATAGTATAGTACGGCCTCAGGGTAGACGTCTTGCGCAAGAAGACTGGCAGGAGCTGAATCAAACTCGTTCAGAGTGGAGTGCATAGGAGAGACCGACATGACGATGATATTTAAGTATTATTCAAATCATTTCTTTACATAACTGTATGTTATATTATCCTCTTTTGGTTCATGAGACACGAACAAAACAGCCTGTGTTGACGTGTTGATTACGTGTTTCATTTTAAATTCAATTAGTAAAGGAGTAGATAAGTGTTATCGGATGCATTCCTGAATTTAAAGATCCTTAGCAATGGTTTAAGGTTTAACTACAAAATTTAAGTGGCGTGAAAATATACAAAAGTTTTATTTAAAATAAAATACCTCAATGTTTTATTCGATTTTAAGAGTACAAGCGTTATAAACACACAAACAAACACCACTGTACCACGGTGATGCTGATGGTGATCTGTTGTGCTTGAGGTGCTATGATGTGCAAATATTTATTTCTGAGTTCGAGTGTTTTCTATGTACAATCTTCTATATATATATATATAAATTAATCGCCTAAAAGTATGCACGCGCATAGCTTCAGATCGGCTGCACCAAATTAATTAACAATTTTTTTTGTTGTTCGTTATTTTAAGGAGAAGGTTTGTGCACCAGAAAAATAAAAAATTAACGGGAGAAGTAATTATTTTTTGTCTGCAACTGTACAGTTGTACACTGCCAGTGGGAAGCCAAATAAAATAAATAAATAGGGCTGTATGAAGTTCGCCAGGTCAGCTAGTCTGTCTGTGTTTTGGCCGCGACTGTACACTACCTGTGGGACGTTTAAACGGGCATAATTACTAAAACAAGTTATTCAGAAATTTAGATAATAATGAACAAAAATTTGGTGGTACGAAGTGCACCAGGAGAGCTATTACGTATATATTTAGTACTCTTCGTTGTCGTCTAGTATCCATAGTACAAGCTATGCTTAATTTAGAACTATATATATATATATATATATATATTGTGTCGTATGTCCCAAATATTACTAACTGCATACATACAACCATAAGCAGCCACCGACATTCCTGTATGTAATAGGCAAGAGGTGGGCGTATTTACATTTATTCTGCCAACTATAATTTGGTAATAACACGTAATGTATCACGACTTTCTATTCCGTGTGATTCCTATAGGACCAAATTATACTGTCAACCGCGCACTTTGAACCAAACAGGGATTGTTTATTCATATTTAATTGGGAAGTTCAAACGAATTATTTAACATCTAAGTGTATGTTTGTATATTCAAATTACAAGAGGACAACAGGAACCAAGTTCCGTATATGTGTGTGCGTGTGTGCATGTGCGTGCGTGTGTGTGTGTGTGTAATTTTTTTTTGCTTTTTTTATTTCAATAGCGAATCAACTAAAGCATCGACTACTGAGGTGCAAACTATAACTATAACTTCGTTCCACCCGGGTGTCCCTTGACACCTCTCAAGTTTTTTGTCTGTCTGTTTGTATGGACCTGACTGAACCGACTTTTATAAGGAGTAACTTAGGCTACTTTTTTAAGTTACTAGATGAAAACCAGCTAGTATAGCATTAATCTATGTTTTTATAAAATCACAATAAGCATTTCTGTAGTTATCGGTTCTCAAATAATATTCTACTTCTTTTTATCGTGCATTTTATTTAAAGAGCAAAGAGGTTCATTTCAGGTGAGTTAAACAACCGTTTGTTGAAGTTTTGAGTTTTCACTTCTGTCGGCAGTCCTCATTACTGCTTTGTGTTTTTTAGACTAGCTTCGCCTCGTGGCGTACAGGAAAAACCGGGGGTGACACCGCGGGGATAAGCTGGTTTTAAATATACTAATCCAAACTTATAATTTTAAATATTGCTTTTTTACTCTCAACTATCACCCGAACTCTGTTTATTCTATTGAAATAGGACAGAAGGGAATTATCCTTCTGTCTTATCTCTTGATAGTTTGCTATTTCTTTTGATGGTTCCTATCTTCAGTTTGTTTACGTTTTGGAGGACTTTGTTGATAAGTTGTCAAACATGCCGATGTTTGTTTGATTGTCCACAATGTTCTGTTTGAGTTTCATTTGAAGTTACATCTGATTTATTATTTTACGTGTTATGCTTTTGCCGTGACTCAGATGTATTAGGTTGCACTTTGATTGGTATTTAACCCCGTCGAAGACCTTTTTTAAATGGAAATGCTTTGAAATGTGCCTCATAAACTGCGTAGCTTCCGGAATGGAAGTTTTTCTTATGGTTAATAATCTTCTCTATTTATTAAAACTGACCATTCTTTAAACCTGATAATAGTAATAGGATTTTACACGTCAGACTCGATAATAACAGACATAAAAATAAGTTATTTTAAGTCTCTGAAGTGACAGGATACTGCCAATACTGCTTACCTACATCGTAAATGATATTAAAATACTTGAATACCATTGACGCTCCGACACGATCGTATTAAGGGTTAGCAGTAAACCTCGTTACATATCCGATGGAGTTGGCTGTGACGTGGGTTGCGCCAACCATACAGTAAATGACACGTAATCGCAATGACGCAAATTCTCAATTGGCCTCTGTGCTCAATATGAACGAACGAAGATAAATTAGGAGAAACGGAAAAAGGCGACAAGGACAAAAAAATAGCAGTTGCGTCTTATTGCGTAACGATATTTTAGTAGTCAACCAGCTGTGCCCGCTACTTCGTACACGTGACATTTTGGTTTTCAAGTTATTTCTAATTTTTCACCGTTTAAACCTTCCCTGAATTACGACAAACATACCATAATCAAATAAACCATAATCAGCTAAATCGGCCCAGCCGTTTTCGAGTTTTAGCGAGACAAACGAACAGCAATTGATTTTTATATATAAGACTAGGTGATGCACGCAACCTCGTTTGCATCGTTTTTGTAAAATTCTTCATTGGTGCTTCGCTACTGTAGGTCTGAGCGTGATGCTATATGGCCTATAGCCTTCCTCGATAGGTGGGCTATCTAACACTGAAATCATTTTTCAAATCGGACCAGTAGTTCTGAAATTAGCGCGTTCAAACAAACAAACAAACTCTTCAGCTTTATATATTAGTATAGCCTATTGCAGAACAACCAGAATACTGAATAATATAACCTATTATATGAAAAATGGTGCTGTTTCTAAACTTTTAATATTCACAGGAAGTCTAAACATTGATATTTCTACGTTTAAACATCCATATGCTATGCAATACCTTTTAGGTGTCTCTTTGTTTTTTGATATTTTAAAGTTTAAAATCGCTTACAGGTGTAGTTGTACTGCACTGGCGACGATGCGTCAGATAAAACGCACACACTATTAAATATTCTAAAATCTCATAGAATTCACACACGACTGATTGGTCCCAAACGGATGGACATTTTGGTTTTCAAGTTATTTCTAATTTTTCACCGTTTAAACCTGCCCTGAATTACGACAAACATACCATAATCAAATAAACCATAATCAGCTAAATCGGCCCAGCCGTTTTCGAGTTTTAGCGAGACAAACGAACAGCAATTGATTTTTATATATAAGACTAGGTGATGCACGCAACCTCGTTTGCATCGTTTTTGTAAAATTCTTCATTGGTGCTTCGCTACTGTAGGTCTGAGCGTGATGATATATAGCCTATAGCCTTCCTCGATAGGTGGGCTATCTAACACTGAAATCATTTTTCAAATCGGACCAGTAGTTCTGAAATTAGCGCGTTCAAACAAACAAACAAACTCTTCAGCTTTATATATTAGTATAGCCTATTGCAGAACAACCAGAATACTGAATAATATAACCTATTATATGAAAAATGGTGCTGTTTCTAAACTTTTAATATTCACAGGAAGTCTAAACATTGATATTTCTACGTTTAAACATCCATATGCTATGCAATACCTTTTAGGTGTCTCTTTGTTTTTTGATATTTTAAAGTTTAAAATCGCTTACAGGTGTAGTTGTACTGCACTGGCGACGATGCGTCAGATAAAACGCACACACTATTAAATATTCTAAAATCTCATAGAATTCACACACGACTGATTGGTCCCAAACGGGTGGACATTTAACATTACATATTTTAACACTGCTCCATCAAGCTACAGAGCAAATTAAAATTTCTTCACATATCTCCATATTTAAAGTTGATATATCAGTCTCTGCTAATTTATTATACGTAACGGCCCTTACTACTAGGCAGTACCTAAGTGGTACACCGTAATGTATACTTGTCATGATTAACTTTCAAATCCACCGTTAGATGTAATATGTCACACAAACCTCAACTGATACATTTTCCAAGTAATATCCTACTAATGCTTAACAGAATGAGATAAAATGAATGATCTGCGCATTTCCGACCTACTCCACTTTCGTATAAACATCTAAAGTCATCAAACTGGCCAGGTGTTTATGTAAATAATATACACGAGACATGTACTTATAACCTTATCAGAACCCGGTAGTCATTTCTGTGTCAGCACAAGAAATGCCTCGTAAACATTACAAAAAGATACTAGGGAAAGCAAAGCATTTTATTATTAACTGCCTTACTATTAACCAAATACTTGTTTGATCTGCAAATGTTTGTTTCGGAGTTAGGGTGTTTTTTATGTACAATATGTATGTGCTAGCCGACCCACGCAACCTCGTTTGCGTCTCCTATTGCCCGTAGCGTGATAATTTTCCCACGTTTTTGTATCATTCTTCATTGATGCTCCGCTCCTGTAGGTCTTAACGTGATGATATATAGCCCGTAGCCTTCCTCGATAAATAGGCTATCTAACACTGAAAGAATTTTTCAAATTGTACCAGTAGATCCTGAGATTAGCGTATTCAAACAAACAAACTCTTCAGCTTTATATATTAGTATAGATTTACAAAAATGTAACAAAGTCTTTGCCTCACGTATTAATATAGATAAAGGTAATGCAATATTTATCGTAGCTATGTATAATGATAGTAAGAATCATTATAGTAGTGGTCACAGTCAAGTCTAAAGAATATTTGACTGAAATTAATTGTATAATAATCGATGTCAGCAATGGTCGGTTTATATTTATTTTAAACTAACTGCACTCTGCGGTTTCACCCGCGGTTGTTGTTCCACCTTTAGAAACAAAAACTGCGGGTAATGGCACTGGGCGAAGCTAGTCTGTATATCATCAGCTATCTGCTAAAGTTCCGTCAAAGTCGTTCAAACAGTTTCAAATATAAGTCGGAACAAACAGACAGACAAAAGTTTAAAAAAAATGATTTTGAGATGTAAGTACCGTATATACTTAAATATGTATTTAGTGAAAAACTGTTAATTTGAAATTACAAACAGACACTTCAATTTTATTTGTTTGTATAGATTGTCAACGGTATAACAAAACTCATAAATTTACATATCAATTTGTATATTTTAACAGACAAAGAAAAAATCTAAGTGATTAGTCATATAACAACATATTTAAATTTTTCCGTGTCTGCGGGTCATTTGTAGACCGCAAATGGCTTTATAAAAATTTCCAAACGACTTTTAATTCATAACTAACTGAACCCGCGGTGCTACCCGCGGTTATTGTTGTGCCGCGAGTAACGCAGCGGGACAAAGTTAGTCTAAAAAAAAGTAGCCTAAATTACTCCCTGGATCATCAGCTACCTGCCAGTGAAAGTCCCATCAAAATCGGTACAGCCGTTTCAGAGATTACCCGAAACAAACAGATAGACAGAAAGACAGACAGACAAAAAAAAAACTACAGTTTTGGTATATGTAGCGTGTATACATACCTATGCATTTATTAAAAAGCGGTTATTTTAATATTGTATGTATATATTGATGTATAAATAATGTAACCTAATCATACAAATAAATGAAATTATGTCGTGACGTGTTTGTTTGTAATTTCAAATTTACAGCTTTGCACAAAAGGCATATTGAAGTATAAAAAATAGTTTTTTCAATATTTGTCTGTCTGCTTGTTTCTCTGTTCCTGATCTCTGGAACGACCTATTTTGATAAGACTTTTGACTGGCACATAGATGGTGATATAAGAAGTAACTTAGCTACTTTTATTTCAGATTAGTTTCGCACCTCAGTGCTATCCAAGGTGTAATGTAATAAAGGTACAACAACAACCGCGGGTAACAACGGGTAACACTGCGGGGCGTAACTAGATTGAAATATAGTACTACACAGTATAGCAATAAAATGACAAATAAATACCTACTTTATAAAACCTGACTAAAAAATCTAGAAAGATTTTCGTAAACAAACTCTATACTGTTATACATTTTGATGCAAAAAAACCAGTCGAACGTCCTTGACTGTATTGTTATTGCATTTTGATGATACTATACATATGGTAACTTGTATGAAATAAGTCTACAAGCGTTGGATTCAAAAACATCAAATTTGATTTTCTAGTTTTGATATTAATCATACTTGTATTGTAGCTCGGCTTTAGGTACCTTTGTTTAGCTAGGGGGTGTTTTTAGATCCGGAAACTTGATGATATCACGAATGTTTGAGATGTTGATATTCCACTTAAATAAATCGTTTACACACGACGGAATAACAATATTTGAATGTACATATTTGTGTCTACTTGTTTATTGAACAAGGTTTCAGCTCACGTGGATTTAAGTTGTTGCCACTATCCTTGTACACCTGCAGTTTAAACACCTCGACTACTTGCAAGACCTTCCCAGAATCAGGACTAACTTGACACCGGTTTTCTGCGTGGCCATAGTATCACTGAGGTGGTCCGTGCGATGGTATTGTTTCTCACGGCTAAATAGTTACAATCGTACGTACGTACTTGGCACAAAATAAAGACATTATCTATACAAACGTGCCTACGTACTTTGCCTCGGTGGCAAAGTGGTAGCGAATATCGTGGAATCATTTGTCGTGGAAAGACATCTTTTAAGAATAAAACGACATAAATAGTAAGTTCTTGGCAACGGAACTGAGTGATCGCGTAGCATCTAGTAAAGATGCAGTTCCATAACTCATGCTTCCTGTTGTGACCTTTTTTGGTAAAACGGGAAGTCGACCATGTAAAAGGATATCAGCATTCACTACTATAGGTAGTAAGTAACACTAAGAATGTCAAAATACTTTTAGTTTTTAACACAAGGAAAATAGTTTGAACCGTCTATGTGTGTTTGTATGAACCTAAGGTACTAAGCCTTCGAGTAAAGTTATACAACGCATTGGTTTGAAATATAAAATAATTGCCATATTAAAGTTATGCATCATTTCCGTAAAATTAAAAATAAACATTTAGTATTAAACTTACTATATAATTATAGCTGTAGTCAGATAAATGCTATGAACGGATACAAGTTTTTTAAATTACTTTCTGTTCTAGATTACCTAAAAAGGCAAAAGGAATTCGACAAAAAGGCTACCGGCCTTTTCCAAGTCCAAAAGTAGTTTGAATTTCCTGTATCAAGAACATTTAGCTCCGAATAGTTTTTGCTGTAATTTCTGTTGTTGCTTTGCCTACGTACAATTTCTTATCCGTGTGTATTTACTTCCCGTATCCATATGGTGACACATTAGAAAATTGTTTGTACTCCTATTCATCACATTGGGAGCAAACTACTCAGTTCAACAGCATAGAGAAGGAAAACTTAATATAAACCCTTTACCAACCCCTAGTATAGTAGTAGGACAAAGTTTCTTTTCAAAGTAACATCCTTTTTTAACGTATGGAAACCCCTATGGGCAGTCACCCCACCGGAGTTTATAGCATGGTGGTGTGTCGGAATCGGACCGACTAAAACCACACCTTGTGCCACTGTGCGCTTGAAATAAATAAATTAATATTTCGGACATCAAACACACAACGCCATCTAGTCCCAAGCTAAGCAGAGCTTGTGTTATGGGTACTAGACAACTGACACAAATACATATATATATATTTTTTGCAAATACATACATATCATACATAGAAAACACCCAAACTCCGAAACAAATATTTGCAGATCATACAAACATTTAGTTCGACTCGGGTATCGAACCCGAGACCTCTAGCACAGCAGTCGCATACGCTACCACTGCGCCACCGAGGCAGTTAAATAGGAGGAAATAGGAGGAATCTTTAAACCGCTGTTGTTAAGTCATCCGGACCTGTCCCAGCGCTTGCCTGCACTGATATGAGCACCGTCTACGGGTAAAACTTCCTAGTTAGGCTACGTACGGCACAAGCAGACATCGCCTGCATCTAAGGAGAGGTCAATGTTAAGCAGGGAACTATTAAAGACTGTAAATGAAATGTAACCCAAGAGGAATTATTCCTGCGTTGAGTGTTGCCATTCTCTTTTGTTGTCCTAGTCCTATTTTGTTTTTAAACATAGAACGGTTTTATACTCTTATCTAGAGGAGCATATGTTCCTAAACCTTGTATGTCAACTGTATAGTAAAATAGTAAAGCTTACGATGTCACGTTTATAAAGTTGTCCTTGCCTTGACAAACATGGCTATAGCCAAGTTAGTTAACGTTCAAGTGACGTAATTATATTTTTTATATCAACGGCCTTAAAGAACTCAATGTCACTTTTATATTTTTTATGGTATTTGAGGGACAAACAAGTAGCCAGGTCACCTGGTGATTGCTGCTTCTTATAGGTATTTATAAGGGTAATAGTACTAATAGTCACAAGTGTGCTGTTACCTTTTCAGTCACTAACAGAATCAGTAGTACAGATTATTTGGGCTCCGATAACCTACATCACTTGGTGAAAATAAGCAAAGAAAGAAAGCTTAACTTAAGTTTCTCTAAGGCCGTGAAATAGCTCCGTCCAAGGCTGGCCTGTATGTCCCGAAGCATAGCTCGCCACGGTAAATTCAACAGTTGAAACAAAAGAAAGAATCGCAATCATCCTAGTCGCTTCCACTATCTGTTCGCTTAGATATTTTAAGATACCAAACGAATTTTAATACAGTTTTCAGCAATAGAAAGAGTGATTAAAGCGGAAGATTTAAATGTGTAATACATGTATATTGTATTAGAGGGAATCCGAGAATTTCTAAGTCTTGTTTTTAATATTTTCTTTATTTAAAACTTATCTGTGTATATACGATGTAACATCATTGAATAATAAGATGCATAAGAGGAAATTCTCACAGCACAAATTCTTGTTAGCGGTAGCTTTAATTTATTACACAATGTAGTACTGGACAACTTTCTTTAATCATATTTATAGATACTATCTGGTCTGGACAGCTTTGTTTGCAACTCTCATAAGGAATTATGTTTACCCGTTTTCGCCACATAATTCATTCATGTTATGCCTATAACCTTAATAAATAGGCCATCTAATATATCAGTCAACATATATTTTTATACACCTATACATTCATATTCCACAAATTTGACTCTTCGAAACGAAAGATTTATGTAATCAGCAGTACTCGGTTCGAGATCAATTTTATCACTTTTTCGTTTATCGCCGTTAAGATGACCTCACTTGGGGGTTTCCACATATAGATACAATGATATTCTTATTCAGTATCTTATCATATCTTATCTCACATCAAGAGAAAACAAAAGTCCACATATCACACAGAAATTTTTATCACATCAAAAGGAAGAAACCATTGACATGAATGAGTAATCTAGATTATTGTGTATGTAAACTTATTCCTTTGATATGTGTATTAAAACACTTATTTTTTCTGGGGTTTTGGCACGAACTCAGTTGTTGATTGCCTACTTTTATTTCTAGGTCAAAAACTTTCCTTTCCTTCAAGGCTGACATTGTAATAGCATAATTTCATCATAAGGAGAAATGGCACTTAAGTTTACCGTTAAGAAATTATTGGTTACTGGAAGTTTGTTTATATTGTTTATATTCCGGACCATGCTTCGGCGACACTCGCAGCTACCCCTAACAAACAAAATAATGGAAAAAAGACGTGGTGCACTGGTTTGCTCCTCAGTAGCCTGTAGAACTACTTTTGCAAGGCGACAATATGGCGCTTTGAGTTCTAGGCTTTATAATGACATAAACAAAAAAGTCTCGCTATACAAATTGAATAAACATGATTTTAAAAATAAATTGGTCAATTGGTTAAAGTCACTGAGTTATGATGAAACGGAAGATCTTCTAAGAAGAGATATGTAATTTTGGAGATGTTTTCAAGGATTGAAATTGGTTTGGGCTGTTAATTAAAAACTGGAATGAACTTATATTAATGGTAATAACTTCTGTCCTGTGAATAACATTATTGAAGCTTCATACAAGTGTACATATATCTGTCATTGTAAGACTAATATGTTTGTACTACATTTAGAGCGGTGAGCTACCGATTCCCAAGATACGAGTTTTCTCAGTTTGGGGTCGGCATGTCACTTTACTGAATGCCTAGGTACATGCTTTCAGTCATTAATTGTGTAATTCAGTGTGTGTCATTGGTAACCTATTGTATCTTTTTTTGAGAATAAAGTTATTATTATAATCAATTTCATTATAAAAAAAAAAAAAAAAAAAAAAAAAAAAAAAGTTATTATTAAGAATGGGGACATAAATCGATGTACTGTCAGCTATCGTTACTGTAGAATTGCACCCATCGACATCAGTTAAGCCCTGAATAGTTCTTTAATACCTACTACAAGTTGACGAGTATCGATAGCTAGTAGACGCATTATTTGATAAGTATGGTGAATTTTTACAGATTTTATTACCTACTCATTGATGCTCTTGGATATCTACTCATAGATATCTCATGTAAAATATGCATCATAGTTACTTTTCGTGTATAACACATGTTAGCACACTTACATTTTTAAACAGACTTTGAAATTTCGGTTAAAAATAAATTTGAGGTTTTCAATCAGAAACTTGTACTATCAGAAGCTGCATTGTGTCAGAAAATGTACATTAGCCTCGCCAACTATTCAGTAGTTATATGAACAATTATTTAACGGTAATTAACGCGATCACTTATTAAAAGGTATTACATACCTCTGATTTGGCTTACTTTACCGCCTCGTTTGGTCTCGCGGTTGGCGTGTGCGACTGCTGATCGTGAGGTCTCGCGTTCGATTCCCGGGTCGGACCAAATGTTTGTATGATCTACAAATATTTGTTTCGGAGTTTGGGTGTTTTCTATGTATAATATGTAAGTATTTACAAAAAAAAAAGTATATATGTATTTGTATCAGTTGTCTAGTACCCATAACACAAGCTCTGCTTAGCTTGGGACTAGATGGCGTTGTGTAATAGATGTCCGAAATATTTATTTATTTATTTGCCTGACGTTTCGACCTGGTTGCACAGGCTGACGTGGTCCAGTCAGAGGTATGTAATACCTTTTAATAAGTGATCGCGTTAATTCCCGTTAAAATAATTGTTCATATATCATGGAACGCGAAAGTTTAAAAGTTAGTATTCAGTAGTTTAATAAACCTCTGTCCTTTCTGGCTCATTTTATTGAAAACTGATAATTGTTATCTAATATATAAATTATCGTGTTGCGGTGTTTGTTACCAAACTTGCGACACCTTTGGTATTACGAGTGTCCATGGGCGGCGGTAAACGCGTACCATCAGACGATCCGTCTGCTCGTATATATCTCATAAAAAAAACTTTACAGCAAGCAGAGTAGACGGGTCGCCTGATGGTACGCTGATATGCTATTTATCATTTCAAGTCTTCTAAAGATCTAGTTCATTTAGTTTAGATATTTTATACGTTCTCATTTTCCATTAGCAATGAAACGTCTTGCAGCGGTTGTAGGTCATCACTGAGAAAACATGTATGAAGGCTAACAGTAGATAAATGTAGAAACAATGAATAATATTTTTAGAACGTAATTATGTCCACCTATGTCTTCAAGCAATTCGTTTAACGATCCAGAAGTAACATTAAATTGTATTAAATAAAAGGTATTTGTGCTTAAACACAATTATTAATGATCCTTTATTGCCTTATGTTAAATTTCCGTTCCGTTTGCCCAGGATCTACAACAGAATTTGCGGAGAGGTAGATGTGTTCGCCGACAAACTTCCAGCTTTCAAAACAAATGTGTTGAGATTGTTGAAGAATTGGTTTTAGTATCAATAGTATAGTCTTCCTTGATAAGAATGTCTGATATTTTTTTTTTATAATTTCTATTTGTTACTTTCTTTTACTTGTTTTTATTTCATTTTTATCTATTTTATATTTTCACTTGTTTCTATTGGTGCATGCTGTGACACCTTGAAATGTTGTGCATTTAAACTAGTTTTTAGTTAATTTACTGTTTTTATATACATAAGATTCAATGTAACAACAACTGGTTGTCCAAATAAATAAATAAATAAATAAATATTCTACCCCTAAAAGGGTGAAATAGGGGTAGAAAGTTTGTAAAAAAAAAAAAAGGACGCTAAGAGGTTAATGGAAAACATAGATTAGTGAGATCAGAAGTGTGTGCGAAGAAGTGATATAATAGAAAGTGCTATATATATATAAAACAGGGAAGGTGACTGACTGACTGACATTACCCAGAGATCAACGCACAGCCCAAACCGTTGAACCTAGAAACCTGAAATTTTGCATGTAGGCTCTTTATATAACTTCAGTGAGCACTAAGAAAGGAATTTTGGAAATTCCACCCCTAAAGGTAAAAATCTGCGTGGGCGAACTAGCGTGCAAAAGCTAGTAATACAATAAACCCAATAAAAATTACATAATTATCTTTATTATAACATAAACCTTAAAGTTGTAATAGTATCAAACACATTTTGTCTCTGTCGCGTACCCTTGGCCTGATTTCTATTCTACTATTTTAATGGCTTTTTAACATGCCAGCCGAATTACACTAGAACGCTAATGTTGGTTTTTCTTTTTGAAAAATCGAATAAAATGACGAATTAGTGAATTGTACGTTGAAAAATAAACCCTAATTTCATTAACACGATGGGTATCGTAACATCCCTAAATTGTTTTAGATATTCTTATTGTTATCTATGAAAAATCCTTTTAACTGTACAGAGTGGATTTATGATGTAATTAACACCGTCTGTCTGTATCACCATACCGTGATACAGGTTCTGGTAATTGATGACTTTTTGAAACTGAGAAGAGCAAAAATGTATCCATTTTAATAATTCACGCACCCGCAACCGATGAACACAATCATCTTACACAGCTGGTCCGAAACATTAAAATTGAAATATAAAACATATTGGTATAAAAGTCATAAGTAAGAAAAGTCATGTACTTAATAATTTTTTAACTTATTAATAACCAGTTGTTGCCCGCGGCTCGGCCCACGTGTATGTCGGTTATCGCCGCAAATAGTAGCCTATGGGTTACTCTGACGTATAAGCTATATTACTGTACAGTTTCATCCAACTCCGTACAGTAGTTTTCTCGAGAAAGAGTAACGAACATCCATCCATCCATACTTACAAACTTTCGCATTTATAATATTAGTAGGATAACACATTGTTAAATCTTTATAAAAGGTTTCTTAAAGGTTAGAAAAACAACTAGTTGCTATTCCACTATATTTTTCCAACTGGATAGAAAATTCGTGTTTAAAGAATACAGAAAATACCAACCATATGTATAATATATAAGTATAGTATAGAATATAAATAGAGACATGTAAAAAAAAACACAGTTCTAGGGCATTGTAAATGGAGCTGAAGGTCGACTTCTCGTATATGTAGAAGCGAGTTAACCAAATACAGAGCACCTTCAATATGGTTAGATGTAGGTTCCAAAGTACTAAGATGTTTTATTCTATAACTAGTCGACCCACGCAACCTCGTTTGGGTCTCCTATTGCCCGTAACGTGATAATTTTCCCCCGTTTTCGAAACATTTTTCATTGGTGCTCCGCTCCTATTGCTCCTAGCGTGATAATATATAGCCTATAGCCTTCCTCGATAAATGTACTATTCAAAACTGAAAGAATTTTTCAAATCGCACCAGCGGTTCCTGAGATTAGCGCGTTCAAACAAACAAACAAAAAAACAAACTCTTTAGCTTCATACATTAGTATAGATGCCGAACTAAATTATGAGACCTACCACTTCTTTTAATATAATTTATTAAGTTTTATGACAGCGGCATTTTAAAAAAAAATGGAAATCTCGAGAACACACAGCTGATATACCATCTACTAGGTAGTAGAGCCACGCTGATTTCATCACGAACCTGGCTCGACTTGGGCGGTACTACCTACGAGTCCTGGAGTGGAGACCACGGACTGGCAAGCGAAGTGTGGGACGCCCTCCAGCTCGCTGGACCGATGACCTGAAAAGGATAGCCGGTAGCAGCTGGATGCGGAAGGCAGAGGACCGGAGAAATGGCGCACCATGAAGGAGGCTTATGTCCAGCAGTATACGTCAGTGGGCTGAAGTGATGATGATGATGATGAATGTGTTGTGTTGCATTATCTGCATTCGCAATGAGTGTAATGCCTACTATTCTTGGATGCTGCTTATATTTTTCATGATGCAGAGTAAAGTCACTTTGACAGCCCCATAATTTTAAAAAAGCTTTCGAGATTTTCTTATATTTCCACAAACTTAGCATTTAACTTAATCAGTGTTTTGGCTTACATGGTATATTGCCTACAAAGCCTTGGCACAACAACGTTATGACCCAGATTTGTATTGGGACGTTAAATAGAGTAAAAGTGTTTTGCCTGGGTATCTGAGTTGGAATCTGAATACGTAATGAGCTCAAAAAAACTAACTGCAATCTATTGTTCTCTATATTAAAGGTTATATCGGTAAAAATAAATGGAAAGGTAGATAACTCCGGCTCTCAGTGAGGTTGTTGTAACCAGAGTCGGACAATTGTTGCGAAGGCAAGGGTCTCCGACTTCGCAAAAATGGTCTCTGGTATCCGATCTATTGCGTCCAAGTTGATTCCCGTTTTCATTTTTTTTTTATTTGCCAGCGTGCCAAAATAAGCTTGTTTTTTATTAAACAAATCATAAATGTCACTCAAAAATAAGATGAACAGTATACACACTTCATTAATTAATTATGTGTTAATTTTAGCATCAGTAGCTAGAACCACCAAATAAATTAATCGTAGTAGTACCCAAAGATTGGCAGTGGGTTGCAGCGAATATGTCACATGTTTTATGAATCTAAGTACTCGGTGCACGACAAGTGCCAAACATTCGTCGGGAAAACTCTAGACATCTTATTAATTATTATGGTATGTTTTTTTTTTTCATCTAAACATATATTATATATATATTTACGTGTAAGTCTAGACGTAGGCAAGGAACTTGTGTAGCAGTAATCTTTTGAAGCTTGCTATACCTTCATGTAAACTTTCAAGCTATTTTAAGGCTTATGCCCAAGAGCCACCACTAAATCTCGCCTGAGGATGTGATGAAAATTTTTATCATAAGGACCACGACCACATAAGTAGTGGTAATTTTTGTGGTAGCCGTTGTACATAAACCTTTTTTGGAACGTCATACATTGTTTTTTCAAATACCTATCGAAGGATTATAAACTACATACATAATCGTATTGGTCTGGTCTGGTGGTCAAGACTCTAGTGATCAGAGACCCAGACTGCTTAGCCAAATAATGATTTTATAATAGAAATTATACATAGCTAAGCCTGACCACCTACATCAGCATATTTCAAATATGAGTATATTACGATCACGTAGTATTTAGAAATTCTTTATCTCGTCGAGAATAAGACGTGATTATATGTATTGTAACGATAGATTTTAGGATATATAATGTAGCTGTAAGTTGGTATAAGAAGCCACACGTTACCATGTAACATTTGAGTATTATGGAGCCGTGGCTCCTGCATAATAAATACTGCTCATCGCCGTTGTTATTCTTCGTACCCATAAGTTTCGCTGTAGTATCCATACTCTTCATATTAATTATAAGTTGTAGTAGTAATTTTGGAAAGTAGCTCTGCCTCTCTGTGGAGCCGTAGGCTAACTATCGTAGCAACTCTCTGCTCTGCTTACTTTAAAATCGGATTGGTCGGTCCTGTGATGTCAAGAAGAAAAATAATGTCAACAAGTAAATTATCTATACAAATAAATAAAATTGGAGTGTCTGTTTGTAATATTAAAATAACCGCATTTTACTAAATGTATATGTATGTATACACGATACATATGCCAAAAATGTAGTTAAAAAATTTTTTGTCTGTCTGTCTGTCTGTCGGTCTGTCTGTCTGTCTGTCTGTCTGTCTGTCTGTTTGTTCCGGGTAATCTCTGGAACGGCTGGACGGATTTTGACGGGACTTTCACTGGCAGGTAGCTGATGATCCGGGGAGTAACTTAGGCTACTTTTTTTAGACTAACTTTGTCCCGCGGCGTTACTCGCGGTACAATAACCGCGGGTAACACCGTGGGGTTCAGCTAGTTAAAAATAAATTTATTAAATTCAGTCTTTTAATCAAAGTCTGTTCGGTTGTTCAGAGACACATTCGATTGCGTAATATGAATCATTATTTTCTCTCACACATTCCTTTTCGACTATACATCAGAACATCGTACAACTCGTGGGAAATCAACGCTGGATTCCGCGTACACTGATGTAATTGCAAAAGTTTATGTGAATGCCAGGTTTACTCGATATGAGATGTTTATAAAGAGTACGTAATAATTTGATCGTAATAATTGTAAGTCACTTCGGAATCCGACGGTTGCCGGTCGATAGGAATTTAACTTTAACTAAACAATTATCTAGGTATGTCTTATATTCTACTGTTTTCTTAGCTTCCTTAAAGGCAATAAATCATTACAATATGCAATATTAAAGGCTTAGAAACTATCTTAAACAATCTGACCTGACAAACTTTGTACCGCCATATTATTCTTTCGTAAATATTTTCAAAATTTCTGAAAAACCTGTTGTTTTCACGTCGTGGTCAGAAATATTTTTTTCCGTTAACTTTTCATTTTCTTCTATACAGACTAACGATAACGAACACATAGAAAAAAAGAATTATCCAATTTGGTGCATTCGATCAGAAGTTATGCGCGTACACACATTTCGGCGACTGAATTTTATAGATACAGCTGACCCGGCCAACTTCGTACCGTCATATACCGCGGTTATTTTAATATTACAAACAGACAGTCCAATTTTAATAATTTGTATAGAAGACTAGCTGAACCCCGCAGTGTTACCCGCGGTTATTGTTGTACCGCGAGTAACGCCGCGAGACAAAATTAGTTACTTAGTTACTCCCTGGATCATCAGCTACATGTCAGTAAAAGTCCCGTCAAAATCGGTCCAGCCGTTCCAGAGATTATCCGGAACAAACAGACAGACAGACAAAAAAAATTTAACTACATTTTTGGTAAATGTACCGTATATACATACATATGCATTTAGTAAAAAGCGGTTATTTTAATATTACAAACAGACAGTTAAATTTTATTTATTTGTATAGATGTATAGACTATCTTAGCTTCCCGTCGCTGACAAAAAAATACTTTTCCTGTTATCTTTTAATTTTTCTTGTTTATTTTAACTCCAATCATGCCAAGTTTCATTTGAATCCATTCAGTAGTTCGGCGTGATGCGCGGCTAAGATACAGACAGACAGACAAAAGTGAAAAAAATACAGTTTTGGCTTTATCGATTATAAACAGCCCTCTAAAAAAAAACAATTTAAAAATATATTTAATGTTCAGAATTGAACCTGTTACATTTTTATTACAAGTATAGCTTAGGTACAATTTGTAATTAACTTCTCTATGCATAGTACGTGAGAATTTCTGGCACGATAAACCGTTTTTCGTCACTTACATCGTGACCAATGGATTATCTAGTTTATGCTCTTCACTTAGAGTTTAGAATAAGTTGTCACAGAACTATTTACTAGCAGTCAACATATCAGTATTTTGACGTAACTCATTACGTAACAGTTCCACCCACGAGATGTTTATGTTTACACGCCCCTGTCCATGATGTGTTAATATTTTATTACATCTGCATTGTTGATTCAGTTACTTTTATGACTCGTGACTTCACATTTTTAACCGACTTCAAAAAAGGAGGAGGTTCTTAATGCGACCGTATATGTTTTTTTTATGTGTGTTCGCGAATAGCTTCGTCGTTTATGAACCGATTTTAATGATTCTTTTTTAATGGAAAGGAGATATTCCAGCGGTGGTACCATGATAAGGATTCGTAAGATGTGATGATGGCATCCAAAAGAAATCAATCGATTTGGTCGTTCTTGAAGTCGGTTTTTTATTTTTTTTAAATTTTAGAACTTTAATTAAAAGGTTATCGGGTAACCCATTTATTCACTATTATACTGGGACGTTAGATATATATTTTTACTTTTGTATTTCACAACTCTTGTATCCGTAATCCGGCAAATTACGTGCCCTTTGTAATATAAACAATGAAATCTAAAGTTTAAAGTAAAAAAAGAAAAATAATGTCTTAAGTACCGGCCAGTATTTAAGTTAATGTACCCTTCTTTGTAAAATTTTAATGGACATTTGGAATAAAATATAACAGAGTTAAAACCGACCGAAGGATGATGCAGAAGCATCTCAATAGGTCGCCATATCCTGGGTCACCATGCTGCATTGTTGCATTGTCTGCATTCGCAATGAGTATAGTAACCACTACTCCTGGCAGAGTAAAGTCACTTTGGCAGGCTCATATAAATAAAAACTATTGTAATCGATTCCATTGTAGATTCCAAACAAAATATTTTTAGGTTTCGCATTAATAAGTGAGAATAATTGTATATGTATATATATACAAAGTGTGAAGGTTATCGTATATAGATATTAATTTAACGGTCTAATAATGAAGACAAAACAGTCTCACAGAAATTTATACATTCATTGATAAATGTTTTTTTTTAATATACGTGACATAAATAAAGCGCCATTTATCATATCGTTGCTTTAACGAAAATTACAATGAACGTTATGAATAATCCAAATAAATAGGGCATGTTTAAATGTAGTTTGACCATTTAGACTAAACGACAAAGTTAAAAAAAACTATAACCTAATTACGTAAACGTTACGTAAAAAGTTTCTATTCAATTTATATAGCGTATGTCACCAGGGCCAGCATTACGAATATATTGACATCATGACAGTAAATTACGTTTATAAATAGTTTGTGGTACATTGGTGGGCTTAATGGTAGAGGCATTCACTGCCAATCAATCTAAAGGTAGCGTAGAAATTGTATAAGGTAGTGGAGGCACAGAGGTGAAATCTATACATCTATACAAATAAATAAAATTGGAGTGTCTGTTTGTAACATTAAAATAACAGCTTTTTAATCAATGCATATGTATGTATACACGATACATATAACAAAAATGTAGTTTAAATTTTTTTTGTCTGTCTGTCTGTCTGTCTGTCTGTTTGTTCCGGGTAATCTCTGGAACGGCTGGACGGATTTTGACGGGACTTTCACTGGCAGGTAGCTGATGATCCGGTGAGTAACTTAGGCTACTTTTTTAGACTAACTTTGTCCCGCAGCGTTACTCACGGTACAACAATAAACGCGGATAACACCGCGGGGTTCAGCTAGTAATCAATAAAAACAGACATTGCATACAAAAGAAACATATACATACAGAGAGAGAATACACACGTAATAAATACATTTATTGTTACATATATATATACATAATTTTGATCACCAAGTTAATGATAGCACTTGGAACGTGTTTGAAAACTAATAAGCGATAGTCATGTCTTTGCTGATGAATGATGTGATAGGTGACTTAAAAGATAACGATCTAAATATATACTTGTCATTGAGAACAGATAAGGTCTGGTTTAAATAAAATTCAGTCTAAATAATACGTACGTAGTTAATCTTATCTATATATGCGGTAATTTTCCACCTCCTAATTAATAACACAATGAATATATAATATAGTTATGTATAGTCCAAAATTGTGTTGTATTGATGTGACATCTAACCTAATACCAAAAAATTATATTATTACTAGCTGCCCCGGCAAACGTCGTTTTGCCATAATTTTTTTTTTTTAATGATGGGTCACTCTTACCATTTAGGGGGATGAAAAATAGATGTTGGCCGATTCTCAGACCTACTCAATATGCTCACAAAATTTCATCAAAATCGGTCAAGCCGTTTCGGAGGAGTATGGCAACGAAAACTGTGACACGAGAATTTTATATATTAAATTATCAAAATATTATGACAGTTTTCTTCTAGTCATATAATTCATTGATTTGTTTCTGTCTTTATAACTTCAAAAATATCTATGTTCGTGAATGCATTTGATGTTGACGATTCTTTTAACAAATTGTTTTAGCTTAGTACTACTATCCCACCGCACCGTACCGCGCTGCCAAATGCGTGTACGCATTAGGCAGCGCGGTACGGTACTGCGTACACGCAGGTCTTGGGACACAAGAGTCCAGAATATTGAAACATTATAAAATTGAACTGTAAATAGTCTCCGTGTATTTTCAAATCTTCCATTCCTCTTAAGAACTCTAAGTATAAATCTCTCTTGAAAAAATACTTTCCATTTTCTTATCACACTTTCTTATCAAAGCAAATACATACTCTTATCATTTTTATGTCTATTGGATTCTTTTTTAATACTTAAACTTACCATAACTAATGGTTATAAATTTTATCTGGATCTAAAAAATGAAAGGATTTTATTTTCATCTGCTTCCTATTGGACTAAATCTAGAAAACTACTTGAATTATCCAGTTGGAATATGACAGGAAAGTAATTTGTGGGTTGGAGAGCTCAATTTAAAACAGATTGTGCGACAAGCCTGGATTTAGAGTATCTAACTTAGGATCCTACATTGTTTCTATGACTTTTGGGGCTCTCCTCGTTTGAAGGAGTCTATGAGCTTTTAAACGGAAAAAGGTTTGACTGATTATTTGTATCCAACCTCTGTTTGGCAGTTAATAAAAGTAATATCTGCCTGTCGATCTATTCTGTACATCTTGAACAATAATTCCGTTAGCGTAAATTCAATTTTATCTGACCTACAATAAATATTTGGTCAACAAATAAATTATATACGTCTTATAATGAGTAGGTCATTACCCTGTATTCAGAACAGTAGGTATATATCGTCTGCCACGCGTTCAAGGTTTTCGATTATAGTTTCCTGCTTCATTGGTATTAAGGAAATATCATTTGTCAATATTTTTAGCCAGAGTTCCTCTACTACATTGTAAATAAAATTTGGCAATTAAAATGGTTTATTATCTATAGAGAACTATGTTTCGATACATATGGATCAACCAGAGTTATACCACGGCTTGTCAAGAAATCGTTCTTTTTAATATTTATATGGGTCAATCAAAGTAACTGTACTCTGCCTGATTTAAAGAATAAGGAGTATCAAAAAAATTGTGGTCGCTATATCTACTCATTGAGAATGCAGACAATGCATGCATGCAGCATTCCACGTTGTGGCCTAAGGCCGGTATTCACTTTGATTAGTGTGAGTGCCGGGGATTAATGATTTATATAAAATACGTGTGGACAGCGACTGATTAGTGCGAGTAATGAGTTGGCTGCGTAGTAATGTGATTAGAAGCGTTTTCTTTTTTTTTGCGGGTGGACTGCGAGTAGCCACGACCCCCGCACCCTTCCTTACCCCTCACTTGCAGCGTGCCTGCAGTTTTGTATTTAGCGTCTGCCGCTCGTGTTGCCACTACACAAGAATTGGGCACTACTCGCACTTCACACCCTCATCCACTCATCACCCGCACTAATCAAAGTGAATACCAGCCTTTATTTCGGTTCAGGAGTCTTCTTGTATAATGGAAGCGTTAAACGAGCAGACAGATTACCTAATGAGAACTGACTACCGCCGCTCATGAACGCATGCAACCCAGGAGTCACAAGTGCGTTGCCGACCTATGGGAACGGAGTTTACTCTTTTCTTGATCTTTGACTTTCTTATCGGTCCGAAAATAACGCAGAGGATAATTCGTGCCACAGAATTCTTGTGAGAGGCAAAAAGTGTCTAGAAAAGGGCACAATTAGAGAGAGAGAGTTGCTCTTCTTACTAAGTAAGAGCCCTGACTTGGATGCTCTGGTCTCTACCAGAGCAACCTCCTCTCTTCTTCTTTTTCTAAGAGAGCACTCAAGGATCGGTTATGCATACCAATGCATTCTCGTGCCATCTGTCGCTCTTTGGTACTGAAAGAACCATCTTTCAGTACCAAAGAGCGACAGATGGCACGAGAATGTCTGTCTTACCATCACCTGACGGTAGTCCATGTATTCTGTGTCCACCTATCCTTTATACCATAAAAACACAATACTAAATGCCGTCATCATTGCGAATTTTGGACAGGCATAATGAAATTTACATAATGAGCTCTTTCTTCACCGAAGCTAAACACATAAGCTTTTGTAAGCAAATTTGCCTAGTTGCGAAGGTCACTAATCGTAAAAGCAATTACAAAAATATATACTTTATACATACACTGCAATAGTGAATGGTGATCACGACATCACTTACGAAAGTCTTATTAGCCTTAGGTCGGTAGTTAAAAAAATACCTGGTTTATTGACTTGAGTTGTTGCAGATACGAACATTTTGTCTTCAGCAGACATAACTGTTGCAGCTGTAGTCATTCGGTACGCTATCGTGACTTTATTTTATACCTACCCGTCCAATTAATTTTGAACTTTATTAGAGAGATATCACAAGATTAAAATTCTATTAACTCGAGAAAATAACAGTAGTATATTTAGGCTACCGAAGTAGGTAATGTTAGGTCATCGGTAAGGTGGAAGAACTTTACAAAGTCTCTCGGGCAATGACCTACAGCATGCTACCTTCGCTTGTCTTAGCAATATCATGTACTGTAGAAGAAATCAAATTCATGATTTTAGTACTAAAATTATTTCAATATTATTCATATCGTCAGTTTTAACTTCAGGAAGAATTGCATTTTGGCACAAATTAACGGAAATTTTGTACATTTTAATGAGACGTGTAATAGCATTGAACCTCAAAACTAGATGTTTTACGTCAAAACAGATGACGAGATGTATTTTCTTGCAACCTTTAAAGACGGAAATAATGTAAAGGTCAGATCATAGATAAAATTTTATTCATATACGCTGCATATACAAAGGAGAACACGTAAAGCTGTTGGTCCTGCGTGATCTCTCCCCGATCGTGTTAGTTATTCGTCCCATCGAATGAAGAGAGAGGGAACAAAGAGTGCACCTGTGTTTGCGCACACTTGTGCACTATGATATCTCCTACGTAGTTGGCTGGTTTCCGTTGAGACTGGCCACCGTGGTCGTAATCGGCTAAGAGAATATCATCATCATATACAAAGGAGATATAAGAGGTTTATCATACGAACTATCTATTTATAACTATCATATAGATCAAAGGGTTCAAAGGCTGGATGAAGACTAACCCTATCTTTTTTTCTTACCACATTCGACTAATTTGGATAAAGAGATATTTTAAATTGTATGGATTTAATAATAACAGAGTTATTTGTATTGTAGTAATGTTGTTACTTTAGATGTATATGTAATGATGATTATGATCTGTTCAGTATTGTCGTGATTATGTTACTAACTAAAAATTTGATAAAATACTAAAAATTAAGTGTTGTAGTATTAACATGTAATAAAATAGAGTTAGATAATAAAATTAGTATATTTGAAAAAAAAAAACAATTACATGTACAATAGGCAGCTTTATTACTGACAGCAATTTCTTTCAGGCAAACTTTGGATTTACTAGTCGATATAACAAAGAGTAGTTTATGTGTTTTGAAGCTATGGTAATATAAAATAAATACAAATATATGCATATACCTTTATACAATATAAATATATAAAATATACATATACTACTAAACATGATATAATTTAGACATGTACGGCTATTGAAAGCAAGGATTACTTGTACTCTGTAAAAATGTATGCTTTTTAATCACACTTCACACTAGTATATAAAGTCGAAAGTTTGAGAGTTTGTATGTTTGTTACTTCTTCACGCGCAAACTACTTAACAGATTTGTATGAAACTTTACAGTAATATAGCTTATACATCAGAATAACACATAGGCTGCTATTTGCGCAACAACCGACATACACGCGGACGGAGCCGCGGGCAACAACTAGTCTAATTAATTTTAACTTTATTAGGTTAATTAGTTCTTCTCTAATTGTACCAAAGTCATAGAATCTTAGAAGATGACTCAAAGTTTGGATAAACTAATACCCTTATCAATAGTAATATTATTAAACATTGAATAAATTGTGCATACAGACATAATTAAGTAAGTAAACATTGTTGTAAATGTAGTCGTAATGAATCACGACCATTGTTATGGAGTTTCGGTGAATGTTCCGGAATGAAACTTTGTAAGAATATGGTTTGTGTGAGTTATTTCATAAAACTATTAATCTAATTAACAATCTCTCATTTTGTGTTTTTTTATTCCTATAAAGTTACAGACTATAGAATCGAAATTATCTCAGTAATTACCTATACAAGCAAAACCTATTGGCAATTCACCAGAACGCAAACATAGGTTTTGCCACGGCAATTAATTTTGAAATATCTATATAGATCATCGAGCTGGTTGTGAAATACTCACATATATTTTTTTAATTATGGAATATCTGTCTCAGTCCGTGTGGTGATCGATCAAAAATAAGGAGTATCACTAGCCCTACTCATCCAATGGGTGTCGTAAGAGACGCCTAAGGGAGAAAACGACGCAGTACAATATCACGGCAGACAGAAGGAAATCTTGAAACTATTTCCTATGCCTAAAACTTCCTTTCTAGGGGCGTAGATTAAGCAATGGACTATTTAAGGCTGTTGTTTGGTTGACATTGAACAACACGTGACGAAAGAATAATCATTAAACAAAGTGAAACCCTGGAGGTAATATCAAAATGACGTCACCATACTACGTGTAGATTTCAAGATATTTCCACAAGAGATTGCCTTAGCAAACATGACGCGTACGTCAATAGATACCCATACGACATACTATATAATGTTTCTGTAAACAAACTATGACCTAGGTTCAATAATAGTCTCGTATATCCTAGAGACCTAGATAATTGGGATGAGACTTGGCAATGTGTGATGTTAGTGTCACACATACATATGCTGTTTATACGCAGTTGGCATTGTTAGGATGTATGTGAAGGAATAGTTAGATGTTTTTATTGTACGAAATTGATTTGTGTTCTTCTAGGAACTTTTGTCATATGAATTCTTGTATCTCAATTGCGACTCAGCGTTGGAATTATCCAAATTGGGGCATCCAAATGTATGATTGGAAATGTTAAACATCACTATTTAATACGACGAAATGGACAGAACTTGTAGCGTAGCGTCTAGCTGGAACACAGATAAAATAATTAAAACCATTTTTTTATATATACATGGAAACATACTCGTATATATAAATTAATGCGCAAAGTACTAATTTAATCCTTTACTTCAATTCACTATTTTAAAAAAATAGAGATATTACTTGAGTCAACTCTGATTTCATAAAAAATAACTTGTTTTACCAATTCTACAGTGTGTGCTCTTAGTAGAAAATACCACTCCATTTCCAGCAACAATATATCCAAAGAAAATATCCAGCACAACAGATTCCGTTAAATAGATAAAGTTATCTTAATTACGTCCAAACTTTCCTAGGTTCTTTGGCCAGTGGCGTCTAAGATAGCCTATTTTGTATTTACGACACAACAACTATTTACTGTAGTAAACTTAGGAAAATTCTCAAGGAACAAAGCCGTATTCGCCTTATCTGTTAATACGCTCTATTTATAAACAATAATTAACAATACTCGAATGCAAAGGTCAAATAAGTATTCTATTTTCGTTTGTTATATTTATCAATGATCATGTCGTCGCTTAATTAATACTAATTGGATGTTTATCAGAAATTGAACTTTATAACACAGTGTCTAGAGTTTATAATCGCTGATAACTTAATGAAGTGTATTCCATGTAATTAGTGTGATAAACAAACACGTGTATCAAAGGGCTATGCAAAAGCTAGACCTTTAAGAGGGTAGTATTTGTTGAATGAAGTAAAGAGGCGCTAACATAAAAATATTTATTCTGAACTTGCTTTTAAATTGATAGTCAATGTAATGCGACAAGCGATAATACTGATCCTAAAGTCAATGCGTTGAAACACATAAATTGACAAATGCACACTCTCATTTATATTAAATAGTAATAACTATTTAGGATTATTATAACTTCCACATACAACGAAAAATGTACTTGAACACCATCTAACGGTAACACACTGAATTGCAGTGTAAAATACAAATCCTGCATCGCGCAATTGAATTATTTTCGAGGGGGTTAGTATAGTATATAAAATTTCTCAATATTATACGGCCCGGTGTTAAAGGGACATGACAGGACATCCCACTATGATCCCGGATCGCTTAAGCGGGGCGTAAAAAACAACTTACTAGGCCTTATAGTGTGTGTCACCATACTGAATTGTCCACTTTCGCATTGAGGATGGTGACCACTACTCTTGGATTCTACTCATGTTTCCATCAGGCAGAGTAGAGTTAATTTGGCAGTCATCTATACTTATAAAATAGTAAGTCCTGACTGACTGACTGACGGACTGACTGACTGACTGACTGACTGATTCATCATCGCCGAGCGTAAACTATGATAGTTAGGGCTATGAAATTTGGTGAGTAGGATCTTTTTATTGAGTAGACACCCACTAAGAAAGGAATTATGGAATTTCTACCCCTAAGGGGGTGAAATGGGGGTTGAAAGTTTGTATGGAAGTCCGTCATTTTTTAAGTTAGAAACCTGAAACTTTACTTTTGGGCTGCTGATTAAAAATGAATAAACACGTATTTCAGCGTTTTTGGATATTCTACCCCTAAGGGGTGAAATAGGGGTGGAGATTTCGCATATAGGTTAGTCTGGAAGTCCGACATTTTTGAAGTTCGAAACATGAAACTTTGTTTTTGGGCTACTGATTAAAAATGAGTAGATACGTATTTAGGCGTTTCTGGATATTCTACCCCTAAGGGGTGAAATAGGGGTTGAAAGTTTGTATGGAAGTTCGTCATTTTTTAAATTAGTATCATGAAACTTTATACATTATCAGCATTTATGCGAATTCTGTTCCTAAAAGGGATGAAATATGGGTCGAATGTTTTTATGAAAGTTCTTTTAAATGGGCTATTGATCAAAAATAAATAAATACGTTCAAAAACATGAATAAATTACTGATACATACTTTTACACAGTTTTAAATAAATACATATAATCAACTTCCACGCGAGCAAAGCCGCAGGCAACAGCTAGTTAATAATATAATAGTAGAATTTGTATTATGTATATATATATATATAGAAAATGTTTGCTGTATAACAATGACGTAAAGTCAATGTCGAACAGAGTCAATAATAAGCAGTAAATTATGTTTATAAATAGTTTGGTGTCAATAAGTTAAATGTCAAGTAGCACCTAATAATAAAGTAACTGTAAACATATATCCTACTAATAATATAAATGCGAAAGTTTGTTAGGATGGATGGATGTTTGTTACTCTTTCACGCAAAAACTACTGAACGGATTTGGATGAAACTTTACAGTAATATAGCTAATACATCAGAATAACACATAGGCTACTATTTGCCGCGATAACCGACATATACGCGGGCGGAGCCGCGGGCAACAACTAGTAATAAGAATAAAATAAATTTATGTTTGAGTGAACGTAATAGTTTGTTTGTAATTGGTATTTGGAGTTTTGTTATGCGCGTTTTTATTTCTTTAAAAAACACTTTTAAATATATCGAAATGTATAATTTATTAGTATTTTAATAGTATTTTTGTCATAACTAACATGTGCCTTAGATAGTTTTGTTTATACGTACGAACGTATAGATTCTGCAGGTGGATCTTAGACTGAGAGTGTCCTTCCATATGGGATTTGAACCTACAATACTTTGCGCAGTAGATAGCGGTCACCCAGCCCACCGAACGTGCAGTCAAACATAATGAGGCAAAAAAAAATGAAGAGTACTTCAAAAAGCTTAAACTTTCAAGTATATTTCACAATTAGCTTTTTTCTCGCGACTCCGCCTGCGTATGTTAGTTATAATGGCAAATAGTAGCCTATGTCTTATTCTGATGTATAAGCTATATTACTGTAAAGTCTCCTCGAAATCTGTTCAGTAGTTTTTGCGTGAAAGAGTAACAAACATACACATTCACAAACTTTCGCCTTTATATATTAGAGTGTGATGTGATAGTATTATTAACGTGACTTTGACCCTTCGATCCACATGATCTAACCTTGAAAGCACATGAAATACGACCAATACCTACTACTTCAATAAATCGTGTGCGAAATTGGCTTTAGATAAAATGTGACATGGTGCACACGTCATTCCTGGGAAATTAGTGCTAATAAATCCTGTTTTATATCTCCCTGCTATTCGCGCTTTCGTAATTTTGAGTCAATGGTTATCTGTATTTCAGTAATGTAAATAAATTAAGGCTTTACGGTAATGTTAGGTGATGGTGTATAAATTATGAAACATAAATTACATCCATTATTATTTCTACCATGAGTTGCACAATACTATTTTGGTAGCCTTTTTGTTAATTTGTACGCATACTCTTTAAAAAGAATTATCCAAAAGAGCATAGGGATACCATTTCTCAGCAGTTTCTGAAATACACTGAAACAGGGTAGAAATAAATATTCCCCTGCCTTAGATTTTTTTTTTCTTTTTCGTGGTCACGGCATCATGTGTGAACGGCTGGACTAATTTCCCTAACTCTATTTCGTTAAATAGCCCATTTATTCAGGCAGGTTATAGGCTAAAAGTTCAAGTATCCATGAAAATTGCTGCAAAAACGGGTAAAATTTCTTTCTTGTGATACACGCACACAAAGTTACGCGAACCAGCTAGTAATAAATTATGAAACTAATATAATTCCTAAATACTCGTATAAAATCATCTTCTGTACACAATATTTATAAATGAGGTCTATAATTAAGTATTCCTACGTGGCATAACAGTACCACGACTTCTCTTGCACTGAATAAACAAGTTTCGTTCTATAAAGTGCGACATTTAAATATGTTCGATTGAACCTGCTTTAAATTTCAAATTGTGTTCTAGAACAGTAACAAATGTACTCTTTTATGTTTGTCCAATTAAAAAAAAACATGCTAAACCAGGATATATTTATTTCCAAAGACAAAAAAGGTTGGTTTTAAAAAAAGAGGATTATGTCGTTTTCATTTTATGTATTTGCCCTTTTTCTTGATCTATGACAAAATGTACTTACATTAGTATTAATTATTTATCATCTCAAGTCAGCAAACGTCTGGGCGAATTCCTTAGATTTATAAACATTATTCGCATTATAAAAGTGCATGCTAATAGCAATTCATATACAACAACATACATAACTATAAAAAAAAATTTCAGTCATGAGGACTACCGATAGAAGTGAAAACTTATAACTTAGAATTTTATTTATAAAATTAATATGTTAAACTGGAAATTTCATAATGATGAAATAAAAATTATCAATACCAAACATTAGCATGTCGGTGACGCGAACTCATAAGATTTTCTCCTACCAAAAAGTGCTTAACGCGGCTAAAGAAGTTGTCACTTCACTTCAAAAATGAAGTTTTTAAACTTACATCTCCAGCCACTTAAATTGTAATATAGTTTAGTAGTAGCAGTTTTATTTTATTCTTAGTCGAATAGTTATTTTATTTAGTGTAGACTCCGATTTTCCCTAAAATTAAGCTCGCCGCCTATCGCTGCCTGTTAGTATTTACTTGTGACATTAAGAACAGTGGTGATGACGAATAAATAACTATTTAAATACATAAACACTGCACCATTCAAATATTCAATTCATATTATCATCTGAGACAATAATAAATGTGTGTCATGTTTACACAGCACATGTACCTATTTAAGTATCATTATAAAGAAATTCATTTTTAGAATGAGATCATCTTGATGATAATGTTCTCCTATGTATGTATGTATGTATATATATAATATTATATGTATGATGTATGAAACCTTTCAGACATGACAGCACGAAAATTTCGTCCTTTATTACCTTCTTACCTCACATATTACAAGTGCAGTTAATTGATTAACATAGAATGCCTCGGACATTATGTACGCCGTTGAAAATATTTTTATAAAAGCTATAAATAAATAGTAACCTTCATCAGATCATCTATCCACCTTGGGGCAGAACAAGAGAGCTAATAGTGGCAAACTTGGGGGAGGTCTATAGCCAGCAATTAACGTCTTACGGCTGTCACTTTCACAAGTCATTTATGGTGCAGAGCGAGAGCATTACACTCCCCTCGAAAACTCCACTGCCCACTTTCTGGTGCAGTCGTTTCCAAAGCTGTAAATGTCTGTCATGTCTGTATAAGGTAAAGAATTGTTAGTAAAGTCTACATAAATAATATTCATAAGTGACAATGTCCCCGTTCCCAATTCTCAATTATTCATCGTTCAATTAAAATCATTGAATTTGTCTACACAATCTTGTTCATTGCTTCTAGAGTAATTGTATTTCATTACAGCATTAGACCAGTCTCCATTTATAGACAACGTACAGTCATTGCCTACATTCAGATATGGCTAGGGGTACCACCCATACCATAGGATATGCAGGATAATTTTCTAAAGGGTTTTTTTTACTTTTGAATCGGCAATTGTGTGCTATGTTATTGTTTTACTTTTGTTTTAGCGTAACCTTATTTTGTTCTAAAATAAATAAAAAACGTATGTAACTCCTTATAACATCAACTGTCTCCCGGTTAGTCTCGTCAAAATCCAGACTTTCCAATTCAAGTATGTTCTCAGTGTTGCGGAGGCCCGATACCCGCCACCTGGAAAAACTGAAATTCAGCTAAAACCGGTTGATATAGTAGTCGATCCAAAATAATCTTAGAAATAATAACGGCTAGGCAGATACTATTATCTTCATATCCTTCATTATTTCTTTATTATTTAGCGAAGGACAGTTAAAAGTTATTGATGTGGGCACACTGAAAACTCATATTTCACACTCATAAATTACATAATTGGGAATTTCATCTAAGAACGGAACAACATAATAACCTCGTGATGGTATCCAATACAAAGCTTGAAGCTGGTAACCCTAATTTTCTCTCCACATAGAATGAATGTCTCCGTCTAAGGCAGGCAACATAGCAGCTTAAAATAGTCTCAACTGTATTACGACAGAAATAGACAACGAGTTACTGACACTAGAAAGGTGTTGGTTAGTTATATACTTATATTTGTTGCGCTATGTATTTTGTTAGATTAACTGAATCATGATAGATGAAAAAATAATTGTTTACGTTTTTTGTATCCTGCACTCGTAATACATTAGAATTTATATTTTATATTTTAGATGACATTATTATTATTTTCAATAACGGTTCTCACAGTTAAATTTTAAGATAAATTTAAGGCATGAACAAATGATAGAACTCTATAATTACTTAATAATATCTCAATTGTAAGCTTCACGAAAAACCTTCTATATGATCTATATCGTGGTGGAATTAGACCTGTCTGATTATTATTTCCTAAGATCTTTTGAATATAAAAATAAGAACTCATGATATTTATTCTTACAGTCTACGGTAGAGGCTTTTCCCTTGTCTTCCCTGCTCTACAGTCAAAATATTACGCCTTAAGACGTCCGAAATCTAAGTGTATTTCAGAGATAATCCACATTACCTGCCCCATTAGCCGCATTCCTTAATCGTAAACGTTAATAGAAAATAACAAACGGATAGGGATGACGACTCTTAACGCTAGGTGTTATCAACTTATAATAGAAAAAAATCGATGCGTAGAAAGACAATCGACGATCGAATATGCTTACAACTTATCAAGGGCGGTAATCAGCATATCGACTACGCATTTCCAATAGAGATGTTCACCGCACACCATTATTCGACCTGCAAAAGAAACATTACAGATCACAAATAATAAATTCCAAGGCCTTTGAAAGAATAAAAGTATTCAACTTATTTACATTGTAGCGAAAGCAATTTTAATTAGCTGCGTCGTCTACTTTCGTCTGCCAAGTTACATTTAATTCAAACGTAAACAACATTAATTAATTGTTGTTTTGCAGCTATCAATTATAACATACCCTTCATTATCCTTACTTTTGCCTATACGACTTTGTTATCTTCATATAAGCTGTCTTTACTTATCACAGTCTATTAATATGGTCCAGACTACTCCAGATTAATATAATAAATTCGTAAGTAGGTACCTCTGTTTGTTATATTTTCAAGATAAACTGCGGGACCGATTTGGATGAAAGTCACAATGAAAATCCTTGGATTATTGTGGAAGAACATAGATTAATATTTACTACGATAAATAAATGAAAAACAAAGCATTAGCTACTTTTATTTGAAAAATCCATAACTGATAATTCGGGAATAACGAACCTGGAAAACGGACGTCAATGGATAGGCTTAGAATTAGAAACAGAGGTTAGAAAACACTTGGCTAGCACAAAGGATAAATTATATATAGACTGGGCCACATGTAGGTTTGTAGACGACTTAGAAGTGGTTCGTTGCTTAAACTGTCAACAATTCGGTCATGTTCAAAAGTTTTGCACAATTAAAACTCCTACCTGTGCTAATTGCGCGGCCAGCCACGACACAAGGGCTTGCCCGGATAGGGACACACCAAAACCATGTGACCATCGATGTGGATCACAGGACTGCTCCACATATAAACTTAAATTAGAGCAGCTAATCCTAAATACTAATTACTGAATAGTTTATACAGTAGTAGTTGTAGTACCTTTTTTAATAAAATGGATAATTTCTCGATAGGCCAGTTAAATCTTCATAATGATAAAATAGCCACATCAGAATTAGATCGTTTAGTTTTTGAACAGAAGTTAGACATTGTCCTTATACAGGAGCAATATCAGAGCGCTCACTTGAGGAAATATGTAGTGCAACTAGATAGCCGGTCACGGGCTGGGATATATGTTGCAAGTTCTAATTTCACAGTAACATCTTTGCGCAACCTTATGACGTCACACTGCGCCGTTGCTGAGATCTCATCCTCTACCTGTAAAGTTTATGTAGTGAGCTGTTACTTTCAGTTTTCACATCCTATTGATCCTCATCTACATCATTTACGTTTCGTTTTGCGGTCCCTCGTAGGACACAAAATTATCATTGGCGCTGATGTCAATGCATCTTCTACTTTATGGTATGGCAAGTTGCGTTCAACTGACATGGCCCGGCGCTGTGCGGTTGAAGATTTTATTGCGGAAATGAATCTTACTATTCACAATACCCCTGATGCACCACCAACTTTTTGCAGCCCTATGGGTGAGTCTTCTATTGACGTGACGCTTACGCGCGGCGACGTCTCGATATCTGGATGGCGTGTCCTACCGGATGCATCCTGTAGTGATCACCGCTTAATCGTGTACGAATTCATTCCAATGGTTGCACAACATCCGCAAATAACTCCATACAATTTTAGATATAAAACTGAAGGGGCAAATTGGGCTTTATTTGGTTCACTCTTTGCGGTGCATGCCAGAGACTTCACTCGCAGTTGTCTATCAGCTGAGGAAAGCGCAAACATATTATCAGACACTTTCACATATTGTGCTGATGTTTGTATCGGCCGCGGATCTATAACTAACACTCGTAGATGTGATTGGTGGAACTATAAATTAGTCGAATTACGTAGAATCTATCGAAAAGCTCGTAAAAAACTAAATGCCATTAAAAAGCGTAACGTAACAGGAGAAATTTACAATAATGCTCTCATTGCTCTTAGAGTTGCCAGGTCTCACTACAGGGCAGCTGTGGAGAAATCAAAGGGAAATTTAATACGCAAACTTGTTGATAAACTCGATAGAGAGGGTCCGTGGTCACCTTTGTATCATGAATTTAAGGCAAATAGATCTATCGACCTTGCATACGTACAGAACATCAAAATTCATAATAGTTATACTACAGGAGTAGAAGAAACAGCAAAATATCTTTTAGAATCACTTGTGCCCGACGATCGGCCGGAGGATGACACTGATTATCACCGACAAATTAGGCAGTGGGCCATCGAACCACCAGTGTCTCCAATGTCTGACTTACCATCTTCAGACGAATTTCTTAGTATTGTTAGGTCATTACCACTAAACAAGGCTTCGGGCGACGATAAAATATCAAATAAAATGATAAAAGAAGCTTGCAAACTCTCGGGTGATACCATTTTAACAGTTTTTAAACGTTGCATTGCGGAAGGAGTATTTCCTAGTGTTTGGCGGTGCGGTAATATTCGTATAATACCAAAAAGCGGCGATAAGCCGCCGGGCGATCCTGAGTCCTATCGACCTATAACACTGTTACCATCGCTAGGAAAGCTTTTAGAACGTCTTGTAGTGCCTCGACTTCTACCGGGTGGAGTTAAATTTCATGATAGACAATTCGGATTTACGTTGGGAAAATCAACAACAGATGCGATCATATCTGTAAGGAAAACTGTCACCGAGTCAAGGTTTCAATACGTCTTAGGTATCTTCTTAGATATATCTGGCGCCTTCGACAACGCGTGGTGGCCCATGCTATTGCTTAAGTTAAAATCAAGAGGATGCTTTAAAAATATTTATTCCCTAATCTCCTCGTACTTCACACAAGGTACAACTAAATTGAAACTTGGGCATCATTCTGTGTCGAAGGCGCTTACGATGGGGTGCCCTCAGGGCTCGGTGCTAGGTCCATACTTGTGGAATATAGGCTTCGACGATTTTCTCTCAATACCTATACCACCCGGATGTACCCTAAACGCGTATGCGGACGACGGTTTATTACTGGTGGAATCTGACACTAGAGCGGGGCTTGAGAGTCTGGCTAATAGATGTTTGAACTTAGTATCTCTTTGGGGCGTACGTAATCGCTTGACTTTTGCACCAAACAAAACCTTCCAGCTACTTCTGAAAGGTAACCTCAAATCACCGCCGTGTATTAAATTTCAAAATGTTAGCATAAAAAATAAAAACTCGGTTTGTTATTTGGGATTAGTTTTAGAAAGAAATTTTTCATTTATCGAACATATTAGAACAGTTAACGAAAAGTCTAAAAAAAAGTTTCTTTGCTCTGACGAGGATATCAACTGCCACATGGGGTCTTTCATTTAATACATTAAAGATTATATATGGAGCTACTTATTTGGGTTCTATTTGCTATGGTGCTCCCGTGTGGGCCGATAGAGCGACTGTAGGTGCTGTCCGTCGGAAACTGTTACAAGGACAACGACTTGCATTGATCTTCTTGTGCAAAGCATATAGGACGGTTAGTACTGAGGCTTTACCGGTGTTGGCGGGTGTCCTTCCGGTCGATCTCGAGGTGCAAAGACGTGCAGCCATGTACTATTCCACATTACAAAACATGGAATGCGATTTTTTGGGCGTACGAGACCGCGATAAAATCATAAGATTGTTTCAACAGCAGTCCAATGTCTATAACGATCTAATGGATGAATGGCAACAACGATGGGACGAATCATCTAAGGGGCGCCACCTCTACCAGTTCTTTCCATCTGTTCGCGAACGGTTGTCAAGAACATGGCTCGAGGTAGATCACTGTGTCGCTCAATTTCTTACAGGCCACGGTAACTTTAAGAGCAAACTACACTCATTTAAATTAGTCGATTCACCATTGTGTCAATGCTCAACACCTGATATTATCTGTGAACAGTCGGCTCATCATGTACTCTGGGAGTGTAGTCTTTGGTACAATGAACGTAACACAATGCTAAATAGCTTACAAATGACATCTGGGGCGGTATACTATGAGGATCTTGTGTCAACTGCGGTGAATTTCCGTGCGTTTAGGCGATTCTGCCATACATACTATAGTAATCAAATATAGCTCACTTAGGACCCCTAATACTTTAATACTTTATCCGTGGTGCTTCCCGGTTTGAAAAAGGTGTCTGCCTATTTTGACTTCATTTTGTCTCCCGCTTTGCTAAGGAGGGAAGTGGATTTATCATTTCCAACTCCTCCTGTTTTTCTTCTGATTAACTTCGTTGCGGGTTTCCAAGACAGTTAATTTTCTTCCTGGGACTTCCCGAGTGTCATAACTCGGTGTGTTCGTGGGTCACTGCTGTTGATCCTGGTGTACAGGAGTTACAGTGGTGGGAATGTGGGCGGGATTAGTCAAACTGATAATTCGAAAAATATAAAACGACAGTTGAAACATATAATAAACTAACTCTAATATTTTTTTAGCTTCGTAATTAAGCAGTACTGTAAGTTTTAGAAAATGATTGATCAAATGATGATGAGCAAAATGGCTAGAAGACCCTTGTGTGTATGCGAGACTGGTAGTGGTACACCCCAAAAGTCTCACTGATCAGACCGGCAGTAATGAGAGCTTATTAAAAGCGCTCGTAAATGGCAAATATGTTCATTTTTATTTGGCAGAAAAACGTTTTACGTTAATTTTAATACTATTTCTGTGGCTAGCTGTCGACCAGGCGCCGTATGGCATACTGCCAGGTGCGGAACCGGGCCCAAGACTTTCACCACGGAAAACAATTAAACGTGTTTACTGTGGTTTTATTGTTTTGTTATTGTAATGTTTTCTAAGTAGGTGGAAATTATTGTATATTAATAGTAGCAATTGAGCTTTTGGTGGCGTAAAAGGAATGATTAAATGCAATAGCATATAGCCATGTACTGATATCGGAGTCTATAAATGTATATTGCGCCAGTGATCATCACCATTTGTTATAATTATGATTGAACTGATTTCTTATTTTGCGAACTTCCAACATTTAAAGCCATTCCTATTTGGGCCTCAGCCTCAAGCCAATGGGAATTTAATATTTTAAAGAAAAGAAAAGACGGAGTAAATTTTTTAGATTTTTTTTTCGAATGAGAATGACAAGCCCAAGCTTGTCTTATAAAGGCCATTAGAATACAAGTATTACCTGTTGTTTGCTAGTTTAGATTTCACTCTCCATAGAGACAAGCAGATTTATAGCAAGAATACAATCTTAAGCACTACCTTAGTTACGCTTTTAAACCTCAGTCAAATGTACTCTGATTTTCACAAGTCGGGCGCTGAAATTTTAAATTTTGATGTAGTTTATTTCTATTCTCACATCTATACAAATAAATAAAATTGGAGTGTCTGTTTGTAATATTAAAATAACCGCTTTTTACTTAATGCATATGTATGTATACACGATACATATAGTAAAAATGTAGTTAAAAAAATTTTTGGTCTGTCTGTCTGTCTGTCTGTTTGTTCTTTGGGTAATCTCTGGAACGGCTGGACGGATTTTGACGGGACTTTCACTGGCAGGTAGCTGATGACCCGGGGAGTAACTTAGGCTACTTTTTTTAGACTAACTTTGTCCCGCGGCGTTACTCGCGGTACAACAATAACCGCGGGTAACACCGCGGGGTTCAGCTAGTCTTAAATAAACTTATAAACTTTTTAATAGTAAGCGCTTGCATTGGGCTATGGTTATCCCGAGATCAGTTTTAGTAACCGTTTTATCTTAATATCGCAATCATTTTTTTCCAATTTTATATATATGTGACTAAATCTGAAACTAGACCACGTTAAAAACAAATTAGAAGAAGTGAACAAGTTAGTGCACATTTTAAAAAGGTCACACTGCTATAATATGTGCTTGATAATTTGCCAAATCGCCGCTTACGCATTGCAACGACCATTAAGATTGTTTGACTAATCTCTGTTCTAATAAAGTCATGTAAACAATCATTTAAACTATCATGTTTAATAGAAGGTAAAAGTAATGATAGAGTAATTGATGAAATATTTTATAATCTAGTAGCTTGCGTACGGCTATGTCTCTGTATAATATCGGTTATCGCAGTAAAGTGTAGCTTAGGAATCAGAGTATGTCCATGCCAAATTTCATTGAAATCGGTAAACCATTTTAGCCGTGAAAGCGTTACAGACAGAAAGCCAGAGTTACTTTTCATCCAATAATTATTATTTTACGGGAATAAACGCAATCACTTATTAAAATGTATATCTCTGAGAGATGTAATATGTGTAAAAATATGTTATGTACATGTACACATATGTAAGTGATCGCGTTACTTTCCGTAAAAATAATTATTATTATATAATGGAATGCGAAATTTTAAAAAGTTACCTTTAGTCCTCTATATTAAACCAGAGAACTTACATAAACACACAAAAATTCTGTCAATGTTCCGTTCCTAGATAGGAACGACATTTGTAACATCAAGAGTAGATATTCTTGATGTTACAAATGTCGTAAAAGATAATTTCATAGTAAAACGTGCACTCGCTTTTGCCCGTAGCTTCACCCACGTGTATGTCAGCTATTGTGGCAAAAAATAGCCTAAGTCCATCTCCAAGGTCCAATTTATTTCTATACCTAAATTCATGCAAATTGGTTCCGCGATTTAGTTGCGAAAGCGTAACAGACAGACAGATAGATTGTGTAATTTTCGTATTTATAATATTAGTATAGATTAAATATCCAACGTCGGCTGTAATGTGATTCTGATTATGTCGTATTATGATCGAAAGTTGAATGGGTTACTAGCCTTGGTAATGCTATACCACGGGAACATTTAAGGACGTTTGATGAGTTCGAAAGTAGATCGAAACGGACTTTTAAACAAATTAATATTATAAAGAAAGATTTGACCTTCATCTAAGTTGCATTTGTCAGGATCACGAACAGTTTAATACTTTTAACCGACTAGGATGAAGCTAGGAAGGGTTTGAAGTAAAGTTACGGTGGATAAAAACATACATTGACTGGCAAAGCTGATCCCGTTTTGGCAGTCAATGTATGTTTTTATGTTTTTAACCTAAACAATATTATTGATTTTAATAAATGAAGTGTCAATAGATTCGTAATAAAGGCGCGGATAGTATAGGCTACATAAATTTTATTAAAAGCTTTTACATATGTTTGGACTTCTTTATTAACATGTAGACACTAAACGCGTTGGTCAGAATTTAGATGTCCATCTTCTAAATCAACGCATCTGTACGCTAGCTGAACAATCAATTATTCGCAGTTCATATTTACAATGACGAACAAAACCGAATACTAAGTAGCTGTTTAGACTTTTGCGAATTGAATAGTGAATACAAATTGATCTTAAATTTATACTTTGCTAAGTAGCTAATTGTGTTATATATAATGCATATTATAATTATCTATCTATCTATACTAATATATAAAGCTGAAGAGTTTGTTTGTTTGTTTGTTTGAACGCGCTAATCTCAGGAACCGCTAGTCCGATTTGAACAATTATTTCAGTGTTGAATAAAACATTTATCGGGGAAGGATGATATTTATATATCATCACGCTAAGACCAATAGGAACGGAGCAGCAATGAAAAATGTTTCGAAAACGGGGGAAAATTATCACGCTACGGGCAATAGGAGACGCAAACGAGGTTGCGTGGGTCGGCTAGTATATTATAAGATTCGTGTTATTTTATTATTAAAAGACAAACAAGTACCTCATAAACGTAATGAAAGAACATATAGTTGACCATGAAATGCAATCATTTCGCGAATCAGAACAATAAAATGTTAACGAGAAACAGTAAGTAACAACAATAGCACGTAGTGTATTATAGTGTGCCACGCGGAAGCATAAACGACACGTATGCGTTTGCATAAACGTCTGCATTTCGCACTTTAGGTTTTAGGATTTTTTATAAGTCGTACGCTACATCAAGGATATTTGGTGTTATAATGGCTTAGCAAGGATGAGTATAAAAATAAATTTATCAAATCAACTTAAAAAATAACTGTATTCATAACATAATGGTATGGAATACCACTCACGGAAAAGTGATGCAAAGTTTTTGGTTTCATTACTTTTCCTTAAGTTCCAGACTTCTACATTTAATGTAATTGTGTCTCTGATATAAAACCCTTTCAGTATTTTTTTGAATTGCTTTAAAAATATTATTAAAAGGTTTTACAACTACAAATGCAACTTGGCAATGTTACTCTGCTTATCGCTTAGCTTGCAAAATGTCATAGGAATAAGAAATACTACAAAATATAGAGAAAAACTAATTTGACTTCGCTGAACTGCATTACAGCTATTTCGCAACTCAACGATATCAGAAGGACCGGAAAGCAACTACATTAACTGTATAAAATACAGTGTGGTCTGATAACACAGTTTATACGTTTTCTACTATTCTTATGTGGGGTAATAGTTTACGACCAGCATGACACGTATTTAAACATTGCCCTATTATTAGAAGTACTCTTATCATTACTCGTAATTAAATGGCACTTGTAAGTGATAAGGCAAGTATTAAATTCACTTAATTTCAATATAAACTTTTAATAGTTTGTTTATCACTAACGTATTATTGTTTTTTTGCCTTCGTAACGCCTCGATATTGATTTATTGCAAGGTCAAGAAGAAATCGCGTATAAGTTTTTTGCCCTTTCATTTTATTTATTTCTTTTATTGAAAGTATAATACTGACCTCACATCTGATCTTAAATTACGGGGTCTGTACTATGGTAATCAGATTGCTGATCAACGCACTTATCTATTATACTGCCTCTGTGGTGCATTGGTAGCGTATATAACTGCTCTGCTTGAGGTCTCGGGTTCGATTCCTGGGTCAGACTGCTGTTGGGTTTTTCTTCCAAGAAATTCTTAATAGCAAACCGGAGTATGGAATATGGCGGTGTTTCTCAGTTAGTCCCGGTTGTCATATATGACAGTCGTTATTGGAAAGTCCGTGCTCTCAAATATACTGACAATTAGTTCAACCTTCGAATTCAGTGCACCCTCAGGGTTGCGGAGGTCCGATGCCAGTCACTCCGTGAAAAAAACTGATATTCAGGTAAAACCGGTTGAACTAGTAACCGACCCCAAATCTTGGGAATAATAAGGGCTAGGAAGATGATGTACCGTGTATGAATATACAATATGCATTTAGTAAAAAACGGTTATTTTAATATTACAAACAGACACTCCCATTTTTTTATTTGTATAGATAGATAATGAAGGCGCTAATCTCAGGAACTACTGGTCGGATTTGAATAATTATTTCAGGGTTAGATTTATCGTCTCGCTAAGACTAATAGGAGCGGAGCACCAATCAAAAATGTTACAAAAACGGGGGATAATTATTACGCTACGGGCAATAGAAGACGTAAACGCGGTTGCGTGGGTCAGCTAGTCTAATATATTTTACGAAATTCACGTGTAACGTTGTTGCTCATTATGAACTGATTAAATTATCTAACTGATTTGCACGTTTCATTTTAAATGTGTGTTTTGCTGGCGTGCTCAAAATAGGATAGTTAACATTACACTTAGACGAATAGGAGCCGAGTATAATTTAAAAAATGCAGACGAAGTTACGTGGGCCATTTAGTATATTTATAAATACATGTTCTGGATCAATTACACTCATACACATAACAAATCCAAGCCCACCATGATAGTAACAGGTACGAAAAACGTTGCTTGCTGCCTACTCACAGATGAACCTACGGGTCGTTACAACTACAAAGTTTTACACAATATATCTTGCTCCTTAAAATATAAATGTTTCATTGAGTATTTTAGAAATGCTCTAAGTCGGGCATAAATCTATTTATATAAATACTAGTTGCTGCCCGCGGCTCCGCCTGCCTGTATGTCGGCTATCGGTGTTATTCTGATGTATAAACTATATTACTGTAAAGTTTCATCCAAATTCGTCCAGTAGCTTTTGCGTGAACGTTTATCCTGTGTCGCAAAGGACTTTACAAATATAGTTAAACTAGCTTTTGCCCGCGGCTCTGCCCGCGTGTATGTCGGTTATCGCTGCAAATAGTAGCCTAAGTGTTATTCTGATCTATAAGCTATATTACTGTATAGTTTCATCCAAAGCCGTCCAGCAGTTTTTGCGTGAAGAAGTGACAAACATACACACTCACAAACTTTCACCTTTATATATATTAGTGTGATGAAATGGACGCTAAGAAAATCCAGACTCATAACTTGTTGTGCTTCACACAAAGTATTATTATATGGGAATTGAACCCTCAAGACCTTAGCACGTTAATTTTGATCTATTTGTTGGGAAATAAGCCTTGAACAAATATAGCCTTTAACATTGTTCTTATCTAATGTTGAGAGACTACATCAACAACCCGTGTCATAGTGCATAAAGTAATGTAAATATCTACGCAATGAAAATATCTAGTATATATTATCCTTGAGAAATGTCTATGTGGGACAGCCACGCTTGAATGAGCCGGCTTGACTCGAGTGATACCACGGCCTCACAGGAAACCGGTGTGAAACAGCGTTTGCGCTGTGCTTCACCGAGTAAGTGAGGACACCGGAGGCCCATACCCCTCCACCTGTGTGTGTGTTTTGGCCTACTACGCCACGCCGCGCCGGTCAGACGAATCGAGTATAAGTTTTTATGTTTCAAGCTTTCCTTATCTTTGTAGGGATGTTGTCCTGCATAGAGCGTAGCGAAAATCTATACCTAGATTGTCTGACTGTCTTTTCACAGTTCAATCTTAAACGCTGAGCGTGAAAAGGATCAAGGCGAAAAACATATGACTGTAATAATTGCAATGATATGCTAATATCATAATAAAACAACCAAAAATAAAGTGAGAAAGCTACCCTACCATCAAGTAAATAGAATCAAACTCATCCGATAACTATATTGGCGTTTAATCCCTTTTTACTCACCATATTATACTACTAACCGATTTAATGAAAGGGAAAACCCTGTCTGTCCTTTTACGCCTTAAAATGATGTCACGCATGTTTCAAACTTACTTTCACTTAAATACGTCCATAAGATGCGTGAGCGTATGTGTATCATGTCATCTATTTCTGCTGCTTATTCCATCAATATTGTTTTGCTAGATCTTGCAGTTTTGACTAATATCAAAACCGAACTATTAAGTTTTTGTTTAGATTTACAGATATTTTGTCAATGCAACAAACTTTAAGAGTATGTAGGTCAAACAGCGTATTAACGAGAGAACGAAAAAGAGAGAACATAATGCTGATTTGCTGATACATATAAATCTTTTGTTTTACGAAAGAACAGTAAAATTAATTGAGTAACTAAAACAACTTAGTGCTATCGAAAACTTATGAATACTACTATAATGAAATCACGCTAATATTATAAAGGCGAAAGTTTCTGAGTGTGTATGTCAGTATATTTGTTCTTAAACACTCAAACGTCCGGACCAATTTTGAAAAACGTCATGTAGAGGTAAACGTACACAAGAATTGAAAATACACAAATAATGGCGCAGTTAGTTAAATATTATGTGATTTTGCCTACTAGTAATACACAAACCATGTCGAATTTAGCAATCGGAAAATTTCTATCAGTAAACAATTGTAGGTATCTGGAATGAAGCCAGTACCTGTATTTTCCGCTGCCAGAACAAGATCGTAAAACATATGGGAATAAACCTTAATAATAATAATAAATAACTTTATTGTACACCAGATAACTAAATATATTTAATACCTTTAAACTAGCCACGAATATTGGAAACGGCTCCAACGGTTTTCATAAAATTTAGTATGCAAAGGGTCCTGGGGCGATAAATCGATTTAGTTAAGATTCATTTTTAGGAAAACCAATAAAAAATACCGAGCAAGGCTCCTTCATCCAGGTACTATAACTTAATACTAGGTCAGTCGTCAGTACAAGTGGTGGCCTTTTCGCTCAAAGGCAATCTCTTACAAGAAACCGTGACTTTCTTTACCACAGTATATAAATTTATGAAGTACACATTTACAACATAAGTATACTTTTTATTCAGGTATTACCGGGATAGAACAAACAGCAAACTCCTTTAATTAAAAAACAAATTATGATTATGAGTTCACAAGAAAGGAAGTTATCAGCTAACAATCTTCAAAAATACTACAAATTATAATTTTTGAAAGGACAGACTTCAGGAACCAACGCAAATAATAACGTTAAATAATGCTGGAACAGTTATAAATAGACATAATTAGCGATATTTTTGTAACTTTCAGTCGGTTCAATGACCTTTCACATCGGAAACGTAGTACAAACCGCGTTATTTCCTCTCTGGTACACACAGGTCATGTGTACTTTTTATCAATTTGAAGTCATAATAAATAATTTCCTTTCACTTTCTCAATGAATCGCATAAGGTCGTGGTCATACGAGAATAGAGCAACCTTGCGATTCTGTATCTACACAGGGTCAAGGAAACGGATATCTTAGGTCTTTTATTGTTAGGGTGAAATGTTTACTCGTAATATACCTAAAGTGCCAGTTTGTACTACAGAACTTCAAACTAGTAAATGAATAGAGAAATCATTGTATGTTTATAGATCCATAAATTGTTGTTCTGAGTTTGTGTGTTCTTTGAGTCAGTTTAGTAAATGAAATAAAATAGTAAAATAGAAATCTTTATTTAGATAATTTTACAATATTAGTGCCTAAAACCCAGTTGAAATATAAGGACTTCTATGGGTCAAATAGCGAGTCGCCTCTGACTCTCCAAATAGGTATAAACCTGTGTGATGAGTCGTCATTGGTTTGTCGCTAGTGTATGTGTGTGTATAAAGTCCTAAGGAATATTACCTACTGCGGAAGTTGTTAAAAAAAGGAAAAAAAGATAATGATAATCTTTGGATCGCTAATCCGATTCTAGAATTTTTTTTACGGATAGGAAAACAAACTCTCTCTCTGAGTGACAAAGACTCATTGTATTATGATATTTGCCTTATTTCAGTTAATTTTTTTCTGAAATTTACATATGTATACACACATATAATATTTAATTTGTTTTATACGCATACACAAATATTACGCATAAACTCTTTTAGCAGTAGAATATGATTTTAGGTTACTGAAATATTTGCGGAGTTCAACGTCCCCTCTTTCTTTTTCGTGTCAAGGACGAATGAGTGAATTATGCTGAGGAAATGAATAATTTATCGAGAGGAATCTGCCACGATTTGAATACTGAGAGAGAAATTATTGCCTACTTAAATATCGATCACTGTTAGCATGTTTGTAAATCATTTGATAGACATAATTATCGATTTATTTTATGCGTCGTTGTTCCAGTCTTGAATTTTAACTACGTCTTATCTCAACTACAATGTTTCTAAAACAGTGTGTAACTGTGTAGTCGTTTTATAGGACTATCACACGCGTAAGTAACACCACAGTTTTGCCTGCGCAGGTCTGTCTTTTCATAGTCAGGCTTGTACACAGAACACCGTGCATGCGGTTGGTAAAAGTGTATCACGCGCCAACCCCATAGAGCGGTTTGAGCATTTTTCACTTCTTTAAAATTTTGCCTGCACAAGCAACCACACACGCAGGCAAATACACGCAGGCCGGCTGCGCGTATTTGCCTGCGTATGTGGTCAGATGTTCAGTGTTTAAGCCGCAGTTGTGGCTTGTGGTGACAAGGAGTTTATGTATTCCATAGATTTAGTTTGACAAGTGTTGACATAATATTTAGTAACCGGACTTAATAATTCACTGTAGGCATTTTCCTCCATCCGTAAATAATTTCGCCACTCATTTGCGTCTTCTCATAAGTCCTTTTGTAGTTTTACATGCTCATGGATTTTTCTATTTTACAGCCATCTCTTTGTCCACTTCGATCGTTTACGCTTTGACTTCTGTAAAGTAAGCAAATATTAAAAAAATACTAGCAGAAGAAATAGTTCCTCATTGGGAAAAACATTGTTACCATGCCGACGATTTTGACAAGAAGGAAACTTGTGCGTACTTATACGTGCTGTGTGCTAGCTACGTCCGTGTTCAAGTATCACGACAGTTTTGCCCGCGCAGTTATAACTGTGGTGATACTTGCGCGTGTGGTAGGCCCATTTTTTTTACCCGACTTTTTGCTCTACATAACACAACATAAATTGCTTTCTTTTATTTTCTTCTACTAGCTATTGCTAGTAATAGTCCCGCCCGCTGTGTCTCTCTGCCCGTGGAAACTATATGATAATAATTTATAGCCTACTAGCTTTTGCCAGCGCCTTTGGCCGCGTTTGTGTCGGTTATTGAGGTAAAGAGTCCATGTCTTTCCTAAAATATGAAAGTATACCCATGACAAATATTTTATATATCACTGTACTTACTGCGCTTGTGTTATTTTAAAAATATTATTATCGCTAAACCGACCTTAAAAAGAAGTAAAATACGTACAAAATCATCATCAACAACCCACAATGTCCCAAAAATAAACTTTTGAAAAAGATCTGTGCTTCGACACACATTCATAAATTTTTGTGCGTATAAATTTTGCAATACAAACAAGATTATTAAACAATCAATCACTCTGTTACACTTAACCTTTCCCTTTCTATCGACGCCGCAGAATGCAAGTTATAATTAAAATTGCATACGCGCAATACATTGCATCTATTTTTAGTGCCGTCTTATCCGAGTGTTGTTTAAAGCATGCAAGTTCATATGAACTTGAATACAATATGCATGTTTTATACTATATGCATGTTTTTATATAAAATATAACACGATAAGCAATTAGGAATGCGCTTACTTTGTATGTTGCTTTAGGTTTGTGGCACGTTGACGTACCTACACAATATGATGCGAAAGATTTAATTCATTTTTTTAACATGGTCAAGAGCTCATGTCTCCATCGTGGCCTCGTGGGGCTTTTAAATATCAAGACACATGCTACCTGCATGTCGATCTTTTTTCTTCTCGATTCCGTCTTTTTTTACCTACTGCAATCTCGGACTTGGATAGCTCCACGCGCTTCGATCTTTGATTTCCTCTTATCCTTAATATCTCTTTTTAAATCATCCTTTTTATAATACCTTACGTACTACCCTCGCACAGAAAATCAACGTAAAATTACAGTGTTCGTGCTGTTGTGTTTTGTTGGTGAGTGCGAGACCGGAGGCCCAAAGATCCAGAAGCATCACTATGCCGCCATAGCGTGCGTATCACCATGCTGCATTGTTGCATTGTCTGCATTCGCAGTATGGTTACAACCACCTTTGAATTTTGCTTATGCTTTCTATCAGGCAGAGTAGAGTCATTTTGGCAGGGTTAAAAATATTAAAAAAAAACTTTTCTAAAAACGCTTGGCGTCATACTAGCAGTCATAAAAAAAACTTAAACCTTATAGAATGGTAAACAATCTGTACTGTGTGCTGTCGGATTAATACGGAGTGTCAGTGTGTTCATCCCGTGGGTGTCGTAAGAAGTGACTTAGGCAGGACAACATCATTGCAAAGAGAGATAAAACTTGATACAAACGCTATATCAACCGTGTGTCCAATTCCCTCTTTCTATAGAGAGGCTTAAGTCTAAAAATGGTCTGTTAAGACTGTGATACATGATGATAAAACAAAGCGCCTTCCCTATGCAGTTGTAGCAGGGTAGGTAGACGATGATGATTTGACATTCTTATAAATCTTTCTAATTTTATTTGTAAGGTATGGTACACGATCAACAAGTACTTTAAAATTACTGAATGCAAATTATAGCGAACACAAAAGATATGCCCTCAAATAAAACAATACAGTACCTACAGTTATTGTTTAAAAGATTTTATGAAGATAATAAACCTGAATACACAATTAAATGACCTTCAATTCAAACCAACATTTTATTCATAGACGTGTGCCTTTTTTTAATTAAAAAAGGAGGAATCGGAAATGTAGTTATTTTTAATTTTAATTAACTATTAATATATTCGATTGTAAAATTCAAACTGATTTGGTTTTCTTGATGAAAAACAGTCCATTTTAATCATACTAGTAGCCAGTGTTCTCGTACTTTCTTCCTTAAATTGTCTGCCGAATCAGAAAATGAATATGTGTCGTTATGGTATATCAGGTGATCGAAATTCAATGTAAATATATCGCCACTATCGCGAAGTTATTTGCACTTAAATACCTTAGTATTCTGGAAAACCTAACGAGCTATAATAAATAACAGTATGGCAGCAGCACCAACCAATACGATCTTTTATAAGTCGATAACACGGCCGGATGATCAATTTGATTTGGTGAGAATTCGAAACTTCGAGTGGGAAAACTTTATAGATATTAATCAAGTGATAAATCTAGCTGCAGATAAAAATGCATAAAGTTTGTGCTAATTTAATAAAATGCGCATCTGCATGTAGGTTTGGTCAAGGTTGTGGTTGTTTTAGTAATGTTTGATGATTAATTTTAATTCCAAACTGTCTAGTGTTGTAACAATTATTAGCAGGCTGATATTATCGTGTATGGACCATCTTGAAATACGTGATCAACTTTCAAACTACCTACTCTAATCGGAAAAACCTTTTGTGCAGTATTTATAACTATGAACCATCTAGTTTCGTAGTGAAAATTTTATATTTTTTATTTGCAATTCTTAGCATTATTTGACAAAAAGTAATGTTAAAAGTGCCTTAAAGTTTGTAAGAAAATAAGTAGGTACCGATCGTATTTAGAAACAACAAAAGCGCGTACAAAAAGGAAAGAATAGAATATTTTTTTCTAGAAAATCGCTTTGATATTTTATTAGGCAAAAAATTCCGTCAAGGAACAAGTAAAAGTAACATTGTTTATTTTTAAGCGACCGTGAATTTGTTCGAGAAACATTATATTTTTAGCCTAAATGAAGCTCAAGTAATAATGGGTGAAGACGATGATTTCTATTTTGAGAACCTTTTGTACACAAAATAATAAATTCATTGTTTTAATATCCATAATGATGTTATTTAGAAGTACGAAACAATATTTGTGACACCAGGGCGAAATTACATGTTGTATTCGAAAGGATTCAATTGTTGAACTAATGTTTTTTTTCCAACCCTTTTCATTGCACAAAATTTCCACTTATAAGAAATCGGTCGATCTAGAAGGTCCGAAGATACTATTCGACTGATGACAAATACTGAACGACTTGGAATATTACAAAAATATCATTTTTACATCTATCCTAATATAATGAAGGCTAATAATAACAACAATAAACCTCTTGCCTACCCTTCGTTCCTATCCTCTTAGAGTGTGAACGAAAAAGAATTTCAATCATTTTCGCCTCCGCCGGTATTATTTTCTTAATACGATTTCAGCGTTGGTGTATTAAGTATAGTTTTAGCTAACGTATTCAATTTCGCTCTATTTGATAAATTCGCCCCCTTTCTTCAGCAGTACGTCCACAATACTATACAATTACTGCTGTAGACATAATGAGGGTTATCGATACTTTTTCTGCCGCCACACAGCGCTTCGTACACGTCATGTCTAAACGCTGCCAGACAGCACAGATTGCTACCGAACGCATATTCTTTTTGTGAAATTCTACGTCTTTGGAAGTATTATTGATTTAATTATGGAGCTGAACCCCGCGGTTATTGTTGTACCGCGAGTAACGCCGCGGGATGAAGTTAGTTTAAAAAAGTAGCCTAAGCTACTCCTTGGATCATCAGCTACCTGCCAGTGAAAGTCCCGTCAAAATCGGTCCAGCCGTTCCAGAGATTACCCGGAACAAACAGACAGACAATTTTTTTTAACTACATTTTTGGTATAAATACCGTGTATACATACATATGCATTTAGTAAAATGCGGTTATTTTAATATTACAAACAGACACTCCAATTTTATTTATTTGTACAGATTACGGTTCAGAGAAAGGTTGCCGAACTGAAGACTGAGCTCAAAAACAGAGGTGCAAAAGTAATTGAAACTTATGCGCTCCTGTTTATTTGCACAAATAGGCACTGCACAACATTGTGGCATTTTAGAAAACAGTATTACTTTTGTAACGTTTTTAAGAATAAATAAAAACAAAAAAGTGATCCAAATGTACAAATCGTGTATGTATTTTGACAGGTGATTGGACCTGACACTACTGTGCTGCCATCTCGTCGAGTATTTCGAAAACCCTCATTAAAACACCACTAGCGTACTTATTTGCAAAAGGAGTTGCCAAATTTAAGCAAGAATTTTTACCAAAAAGTGTATTTGCATTACATAAAAATATACGACATGACAGATGTACAATAAAATTATTTAAAAATAAGTTTAAACATTAATCCTAAAAAAATCATAATAGCCACATAATTTCTGTCACATTCTACGTAATACTGCATATTTCGAATATATTATTGCATTTTCAATCTTAAAAGCAATTTAAACGCATTATACATATTGTAATGTCTAAGTAAGTAGAAACGAATTTCTTTCAATAATTGAATACTTAGTAGGGTTTTCACCGCCCATATCTGTTTTTACATAATATTTAGTTGTTATGTGAAGGCGACCTTTTTTGTATATGGGCCTGCCTGAAGTGACTCTTCTCTGCCTGATAGAAAACATAAGCAGAATCCAAGAGTGGTGGTTACCATACTCATTGCGAATGCAGATAATTTATCACGCAGCCTCCGGTACCGCACTCACCAACCAAACACAATAGCACAAATGCTATCATTTCAGGTTGATCATCTGTCCAAGGTTAGTACCGCCCCGATTTAGCCGGCCCGTTTGTACTGAAATCAGCGTGGCTCTACTACCTTTAGCTGGCCTTGACGTTATAAGTTTTTCATTTTTACTGCATTCTAAGATATATAAATTTAGTAGTAGATACTCTACCTGTAATTGGCTGTAATTATTTTTGAGGCTACTACACAATAAAGTAAATAACTCACTAATTGGACCTAAATTCTCGTAAGATATGTAGTTCTGGTGATTATGGGTTTCATGAGCAACTAATATAGATATATAAATATATATAAGGGCGACACAATTTCGCACGCAACACATACTTATTCCCTACGTATTTAGACACTGAGTGGTAGTAACTCCTTAACCTTATAGAGTGAGAGATGGTCGTATTTTTTATAAAACTTTTACCGATAATAGAAGTTCTATTACTAAAGTTTTCTGTAAAATAGAGTTTTGTACTTACAGAGAAACACTACAGTTTAAACTCAAAACTTTATAGTAACTTATCTACTTCCAAGGTTTTTATACCGAGAGGTGTGACAATTACACGTCGTTTGATATAAATTCTTTCACAACTAATAATATAATGTATTCAAAATATAATGGCGATTGTGCCAACCCTGCCGATTTTCCGCGAGCATTATCGTCGTTTGTAACGTAAAATGGTATTTCCACGCAGGGAAAAACGTGACTAAATAATTACCATCGAATTTATTTCCAATGGCATGGTTTCTATTTTTATTAACCGACTTCAAAAAAAGGAGGTTTCTCAATTCGACCGTATAAATATTTAATTTTGTGTGTTCGCGGATAACTTCGTTTTGATGATTCTTTTTTTAATGGAAAGAAGATGTCCCAACAGTTGTACCATGATAAGGACATTAATATCTGATGATGTCATCCAAGACAAATCGAGTCGAACCTTGAAGTCGGTTTTTTTTATTGTACTTCTATATTTTGCTCCCATGTGTACTCGAGGACCTTACTTACATTTAACTGAATTTGCAGCTGTCGTCCTGATTTCAACCGTTTTACATATTATACAATTAAGTCGTAGCAGCTGTCTGTTCAATTTGTGTGTCGTGTCTGAATTTTAATGCAGTTCTTGAGCAATACATAGAGCGATTCAATTGGAATGTTCATATAGGTAATACATGCTTATTATAGTAGAGGAAATCCGAGAATTTTAAAGACTTGCACACAAAGCCGGGCCTGGTCGTTAGTAATTTAATAAGTTAGAGGCTCATATTAATAAGAGTCAATAAGCTTATAGTATTGTCTGTTTGGCATCGTAAATCGTAAACGGTTGAACCAATTTCAATTGATGTAACTTCAAAAATCAAAAACTTTTTCTTTATCAACTAACTGAGCTCGAATTTTAATGCGATATACAACAACGAAAATTGATTTCCAAAGAAAATGTGCTACCACTAAACATGGCAGAGTACAGCTTATTTCTGTCTTTGTCATTATCTGCTGAATTCTAAATTCCTCGGTTACGATGCTCATAAACATTTCTGAAGCATCGTCAACACCATTAAACAGTCCCTTGCTGGACACAGGCCTCTCCTTAGAAAGGAGAAACTCTCTCCTGTCAAACATATCTGAACGCAAAACAGTAACTACGTAGAAGGTAATGCGTCCTACATTAACAAATAACGCAGTGCTCAACCTTCGTGCATTCACACGTGCGAGTCCACGTGAAGTGTGCCAGCCACGCCGCTGTTGTTTATGATCTTGACTCTCGTCATTTACGTATAGTCGACGGAGCATTAGCGCCACCACTGCAGGCTATCAAATAACCTATGACTTAAAAATATATATGATACTAGCTGTTGTATCCGCAGCTTCGTACATTTGAAATATTGCCTTTTGGTACATATTATTGGGTACTAACTGTAATAAACAAAGAAATTGTTTTCTTTGACTTTTGCAAATATTTCAAATTTCAATAGTCAAATCATCGATAGTGAAATCAATCCAGTCATTCCCGAGTTTTAATGAGACTAACGAGCAACAGAAGGCTTAAATGGTTTTTATTCATTAAACATATATTTAATGTTTTCCACTCTGAAATTATCTTACACAGAACGTATTTGACAGCGATAAATTTTCTTTAAACTTTATTTTGACCGGGCATAGATCAATTCTCATACAGCCTAATCAACTTGAAGGCAAACCAAAGATAATCCTTCCTCAGATTCGACGTCAGATTAATGTAGTCTTTGTGGTTTAAATGAAAATAAAAATGTTTTTTATAATCTATATTTTTCTCCTAATTATTGCGTTTTTTCACTCCGTTAGAACTTTATTTATACCTTAACAAAAACACATTTGGTGATTAATTTTTAGTTATATATATAGAGTATTACCTTTTTAAAATTTGTAACACCATTTTCTAATCATACATTCCAACTAATGTACAAATAACATTAATTCTAAAAATTATTGAATGTTCGTATCGTATACTTTTATAACTGTATTATAAGAGCTTGGAAGAAAATACCATCCATTACTGGTTAAAGATCTGTCATGTGCGTCTCAATGCCCGCGTAAGGTGAACAAACGCCCGCGCCGGTGTTTCATTAATCTTAGTCATTCTTAACGCAATTTATCTAACATCGTTGTAAACAAACGGTAACTTACGAAATACTGCTCATATATGTACACACTGTTTACTGTTTCTTGTGCAAATATCTGTTCGTTGCATGTATCTATCTGCAGAGAGGTTGACGTGAAAGACTGCGCAATCTATCTACTAAATAGCAGTCTTTACAAGCACACGTATTCAACCCTTTATTTCTGAAGGAATAGGCATAAATGTCTTAAATCAGTACATTTTGATCACTATGATTTTAGACTTTATTTCAATTACGTACATGAGGCAATTTGTTTGCGCAAGGATTAAACTGGGAGTGTATAAAAAATTTAAAATAATGTTAGCTATGAAGGGAAGGCAATGGTAAGAATCAGTCCACCTTTATGAGCCTCAGCTGGAGAATTTCAGGGACACAGATGTATAAAACATCGGTTCGTATCGATGAACTATAAATTGGGCTGTTGAATTCTTCAGAGCAAATATTGAGAACTTAACTCATTCATTCGTGCAAAGAAAATCACTTTCCTCTTACAATCCTGAATCACTCCCGCCCTCTCTCGTTAAATTGGTACCCATTGATCGAATCCCTATCACGCAATACTAATTATGATCTTTTTATTATTCAATTTATGCCATTTTTGTCGGTTTTTAGCAGTTTCTAACAGCTATATCGCAATAAAAATCAACGTTTCTGTGAACTTCCCTGGAACCATATGTATTATAAGTATGCCATCTCGTTATTCAATTACAATCATCTTTGACAGGGCTCCAGTGAGTCGGGCGTTACATGATCCGCATCAAAGTGGTGGCGCCAATGTCCATTCCCACATGTATATGAACTGCCCGTGCATGACCACATGTGGCTTATAACCGCAAGTCATGACTCATTGTTTTGATAAGTGATACATCATTTTCCGTATCTTTAGCAGCATCTAGGTCAGAAAGTTCCAGCCTGTCTTTCATTTTTTATTTTTTTATTAATCTCATATATATGGGACATAGATCATTTTTATAATAATAATAATATTTTGGTCATCTGACACACAATGCTATCTAGTCACAAGCTAGTACTATGGGTACTAGACAACTGATATAAATACATATATTTTTGTAAATACTTATTATACATAGAAAACACCCAAAATCCGAAACGTGTATTATAGATCATACAAACATTTGGTCCGACCCGGGAACCGGACCCCAGACTTCAAGCACAGTAGTCGCAAACGCTTCTTTCATTACTCGAATATCAAGCAGACATTTTCAGTAAATTATCACGAATCATTTCTACTTAGCTATAAGCTCGTTCTCTTTGGCGCAGTGGTAGCGTACGCGACTGCTGTGCATGAGGTCTCGGGTTCGATTCCCGGGTCGGACCAAATAATTGTATGATCTGCAAATATTTGTTTCGGAGTTTGGGTGTTTTCTATGTATAATATGTATGTATTTACAAAAAAAAGTATATACCATTGCACAAGCTCTGCTTAGCTTGGGACTAGATGGCGATGTGTGTTAGATGTCTGAAATATTTATTTTATTTATTTATAAGTAACTTGAGCATTACTTAGCAACTATACTTATAACAAACACTATCTATATTTTCTACTAGCTGAACCCCGCGATGTTACCCGCGGTTATCGTCGTACCGCGAGTAACGCCGCGGGACAAAGTTAGTCAAATAAAAGTCGCCTAAATTACTCCCTGGATCATCAGCTACCTGCCAGTGAAAGTCCCGTCAAAATCCGTTCAGCCGTTCCAGAGATTACCCGGAACAAACAGACAGACAGACAGACAGACCGACAGACAGACAAAAAAATTTTTAACTACATTTTTGGTATATGTATCGTGTATGCATACACATGCATTGATTAAAAAGCTGTTATTATAATATTACAAACAGACACTCCAATTTTATTTATTTGTATAGATATGATGGTGTATAAGGGTGGCTTCTCCACCAACGTATCATAAAAATAATATCCATTTCCATCTATTTTTTAACACAGCCATTTTTTAAGTGGCAGGCCCCGGGAACATGTCAAATCCACACGATAAAGTGGACGGATGGACATGTCGAGTTGAGAAGTCTAAAATGATATGGCATTTCCGACATTTCGGTGTTTTTCTAGCTATTACTTGTAGCTTGGGATATGGCCAAAACCTTTATAGGTCCTGACCTCTTTTGTTGTTAATATAAGTACCAAAATGAGAGTTAACAGATAGTGATTGTATTGAATGACGTCTCGATTATGTATTTCTTTATAGGCACAATAGGTTGACATTGGATTTTTTAAACAAGGGCAACAAAATCATGTGCTTATATCTTGTTGATATAAGCACATGATTTTATCACTTAGATTAGTAGTTATGTATGTACCTGCCTATATATCTATCCTGTTCTCGGAATAGTGAAAAACATTCAGGTTTTCGATTAAAATAATTTTTATATTTAACAGTTCTAGCTCTAGCATTGTTAAATGTTTTCTTAAAAAGAACGTAAATAATTATGTCAATAGGTTACAAGATCGAAACTTCGCGTCGTACGCCATAAAGTTTATTATAGGGCATTAATATTCGAGTCAATAATATAATCATTCAGTTCACTATTTCACTAAATAAGTAGAGCAACTCCGATGAAGCTATTGCTAGTATGCGGCGACTGCATGGCTACTGCCACACCCAATGAGAACTTGTTTTGTCGTAGAAGATCGAAAATCATTTTTTTGACCTTCTTGAATATTAAGAGTTCTAGCAAAAACCTCATAGTTCATGTATTACATATTATATCCATCCATCTGTTTGAGAACAATACCTACTAATTGCAAATACATATATAGAATATGTATATCAAGTTGTAAAAGAAAACCTGGAAACACATTTTTAATGTAGGTTTATACGTTTACCTCAGTCGTAAAATGGGATGCTATCGTACACTGCATGTATTCAAATATCTATCTAGGTTTTCCATGAAACTTGTTTTTTAATGTTTTATTAATTATTCCCATTTAAACTGTATATGTATAAATTTTAAGTTTCATTTGGGTTTGAAAGAAATAGGTTACATAGATTTGTTTCATTAACAGATCGTCTTTCTTTTGCATCTAAAATCCTGTACAAAGTAAACTCTTTCATACAACTCATGAGATGTTTTCGTTACAAGACAATATAGTAAGTAAATTCACAAATATCCCTTCTATATTACAAATATTATTATAGACGGCACCATTCATATCTTACTTTGTAAACTGTATTATGCTCACACTACTCATTTGCTGTGGCGGCGGTGATGGGTGATGTCACATGTTGTGACTTGCCTCGGCCTGTAACGTGCGGGCCAAGAAACTAGCGGCCTCTTAGTTATAATATATATTTTATCTTCATCTATTATTACGTAGTAAACCCACGTTGATTTCAGCACGAACGGGCCAGCTCGACCGGGGCGGTATTACCTTCTTTTAGAAGACCAATCTAAAATGACAGCATTGGTACTGTCGTGTTTCGTTGGTGAAGCCCAATAATGCATAAGCATCTCAAAAGGCCGCCATGGGTTACCATGTTGCATTGTCTGTATTCGTAATGAGTATGATGACCACCATTCTTAGATTCTGCTCATGCTTTCCATTCAGCAGAGACCTTAGCAGGCTTATACATGAAAAACAACTTATGTTGCGATCTCAGCATGTTTCTCATTTGAAACTTCCCTCACTCTTTCTGTCTCGCCCTATCCATTTTGTTCCCCTTATTTACTTCTTATTTTGTGTCTAAAAACGATTACATTTTTGAGGGGCAAGAAGAATTTACTGGTCACGCAGTAGGCTCGTATCGTAACTAGTAACAGTTGAATAAATCAATAAAAAGAAGTTCTCTATTCATGAGTTCGTTCTACATCATCATGACACGCGATATTTAAATATGCATGAAATGTATTTACTGTGACCTTTTAGTAATTAATTCAAAACATTATATTAAATTCTATAGGTATTTGAGACTAGCACGTCGGCAGTATATTAGCTAAGTTTTTGGACTTGTGGGCTATGATTATTTGTCAACTCCACAGAGTTAAAAGCGCATATAATAATAGCATTTATTCTAATTTTAAAAATGACTTGGGTTCTTTAAAAAAAAAGGCAGGCTAAAAGCTTACCCAAAACGCTGACTCTATGACCCTTTCTCTAATGTATAATCCTTTACAGAAAAGTTGGAACACGGCAGCCTTGACATGCTAGACAAAGGATTTTAAATAGACTTGACCTGAAATCGAATGCTGTAGTTATATATACGCCACAGACATTTAAGACTGGCTTCAATTCAGGAATAATCTTAATACCTACCACCTACAATTGAATCCGAATAACGACGGAGTAGTTGATTAACATCAATACATGAATATCGAATATAGTCAGTGGCTTTCCACTTTTCAATAGTTTTGGTCTAGATAACATAATTGACCCATAAATTATCTATCCATAAAAGTAAAATATATTTATTTATTCAGAACCCGGGCTTATTGAAGCGGTTGAAGTTTTTACGTCCTTAATGCACAGATTTATCATTTATTTATATACGATTTTCCACTCGATGTTTCTTATATTTGCATCACTGTTTTTCTCTATATCTTATTGAGGAACCCTTATTCTTTTCTTCTAAAAACATTCGCTGCAATCTCTTCTTTTATTTGATTGTGCTCACTTAAATTGAATCAGTTCGAGATAAATTGGGTGTTAGGATTCGACTAGGGACGTTTGCAATAACCCATCTCAAGTTAAAATTGAAGATAGTCTGTACAAGTATATTTTAATATAGCTGATGGTATAACTAAGGCTACTTTTTTAGACTAGCCACGCGGCATTGCCCACGGTACCATAATAAATGTAGATAACACCGCGGGGTCTAGTTAAAACTGAAGATAGCTCATTAAAAATGGCTGCTAACCAGATAAAAAGTGGATAAGATTTTAGAACAAAAGAATGACGTAAGAAACAGCTTGACCTACAATTTATAGAAACAGGAACAACCAGAATAATCTCAATAATTTTATTAAATCGATATTACTATTACGTTAACTGCTGAGCATTCACTCAGTAATATTGATTTGTTAGAAAGCGTAACATTAAACTGATTTGATTTGTGATTGCTTAACTGTTTGGAACTGTAAATTATGTCATCTTTTCTGTTATGTCATTGGATGTTTAGATTAGTTTACAATGCATATTAATAAAGAAATTAAAATAGTGAACAATGATGTTTAGCGGTAGAGAGAGATAATAGATGATAGAAAGAAGAAGACTAATGAAAGGAATTTATGGAGCGTATGTGTGTGGAAGTGTTGTTACCGCGAGTAAAGCCGCGGGACAAAGTTAGTCTAAAAAAATAGCCTAAGTTACTCCCTGGATCATCAGCTACCTGCCAGTGAAAGTCCCGTCAAAATCCGTCCAGCCGTTTTAGAGATTACCCGGAACAAACAGACAGACAAAACAATTTTTAACTAAATTTTTTGGTATATGTATCGTGTATACATAAATATGTATTTAGTAAAAAGCTGTTATTTTAATATTACAAACAGACACTCCAATTTTATTTATTTGTATAGATTAACTTTAGGGTTGACTAGTAGATAATGGCATGTGGCATTAAGTCCGCCTCGTACAATCGTAATACAGGAAGTATAAATAAATAAATAAATAGTTTTTTCGGACACCTAACATACAACGTCATCTAGTCCCAAACTAAGCAGAGCTTGTATTATGGGTACTAGACAACTGATATAAATACTTATATACTTTTTTTTTTTGTAAATACATACATATCATATATAAAAAACACCCAAACTCCGAAACAAATATTTGCAGATCATACAAACATTTTCGACCCGGGAATCGAACCCGAGACCTCAAGAACAGCAGTCGCGTACGCTACCACTGCGCTACCGAGGCAGGCAGGCAATAAAAAAACGATTATGATATGCAGCTTTGAAAAATCGTCGATGTTAAAACTTAGTAGACCTAATCTATATTTCTCCTACATACATCCGGTATATACAGGACACAATCAACTTGCCATGTATGTAAAGAAACCTATCATCCGCGTTATTGTTTGTTTACTGTTTAAAATTCGTATGTGTGGTTCTTGAATGTTTTTGTATTATGACGTCATGCACACCTGTCACTTTAATTCAACGGATGTGTACCATAACTAAAAGACTGCCGGAGCACTAGGCAGAAATATTAAGCACAATTTCAAATTAGACTGATAGTCTTGTCCTGAGATAAGTGTCTTCATACAATTAAACATAAGAATAAATAAACACTTCAATTTTATTATGCAGAAACCTTTGGTGTAACTCCGATGGATTGCACTATTTCTAGGTTATATTATTTTAATAAATCGATAACAATCATATATAGGGGTTTAAGATTAGATATTTAAATCTAAAGATTATAACAATGACTTTTGAAATGTAGTTCACTCCTCAAACAATTTGATCACAATCGGACGATATCACAAACTCGCCATCTTTAACAAATCTGATATCTTAACCTATAGAGTACTTCGATATCATTATTCATATCAAGATGCGTAGTGCACGAATTATGTTTATATCAAAAACCAAACCAAATTATAGTAAACAAAATGTATAGATGAATCAATTCTGTAACAAAATAGAGGGCAGACGGCTCACATGACATTGGAGAGACCCCCTTTCGCCCTATCCCACACCCCCTCCCCCACCTTCATCCTCCAAAAATAAACAAGAAGGCGTTGGGAGAATTGGGACAACGGCTACCATGTTCTCTCGCTAAAAGGTAACGAAGGTATTTGTGAGGCCGTTCGAGACGGCTCATATTTGCTGAAACATTCCTCTCTCAAGGCTTATAATTTGAATTGAAATTTAAATCATCTTGACATTCAATGTATCGCTGATTTTTCTTACAATTTTTGAATTGGCCGGCTCGACACACGGCCTCACAGAAAACCGATGTAAAATAGAGCTTCACCGAGTGAGTGAGGATACCGGAGGCCCATATCCCAATCCCTCCCTACATCCCTTTACCCATCCCCCAAAGGTCGGCAACGCACTTTTGACACCTCTGATGTTGCGGGTGTCCATGGGCGGCGGCAATCGCTTACCATCAGGTGATACGTTTGCTCGTTTGCCACCTATACCAAAAAAATATATATATTACATTCTGCCTGTAGAAATGAATATTTACTTCACAAAAGTCGTAGCCTATACCTACTCCGATATAGATTGTTCGTGATGGCAGATACGTCGTCAACACGTTCCATACCTCGATGCCAGTACAACGGAGTTGAACCACGTCTGACTATTTGATTATAATCTAGTTATGAAGGAAACTGAAGTTAAGATTTCGACAGGCATAAATAACTTTCAAAAACCATTTTATTAAGAGTTACGAATTCAATTTTCACCCGACTACGGCGAAGCCAAACAAAAAGGGTAATATTTTTAACAGACTGATGTTTATTTGTTCCACTGCTGCACTGTAACGTTTAAACTATTAAACTAATTTTAATAAATGAGGTGTCAATAGTAGATTCATAGTAATAGTAAAACATATAACGTATAAATATGATCGAAAGGTTTTACGTGGTTATATATTTAAGCATTTTCTTACTAATTTATCCATCACTAGCTTTTACACGCAGCTTCGCTCACGCAGACATTCATCCCCTGATTTACCCCTTAGGGGCGACATTACTTACTCTTTAGTTTTTCCAAATTTTTAACAAATTCATCAAAGGAATAGAAAGTTTCATACAAACTTTCATCCCCTGATTTACCCCCTTAGGGGTGGAATTTCAAAAATTCCTTTCTTAGTGCTCACTTATGATTAGTTATTAGTAACTAATATTATAAGTATTAAGTTGACAAAGTACACCAATACTTTATAGACACTTATCATCTAGTTAGAGGAAGAGCCACCAGGAACATGGCATATTGACGCAAACCATATCGAATGAGAAGCAAATTCTGTGCTAAGAATTTTTATATGTCTTGAGCAATTGGCTAACGTGGGTGTGGCTCATAAAATGACTCAACCGCATCAACCTCTCACTTCTGACGTGTGCATGTTTAAGATAACCTGTGTACGGAAGGAATTTATGTGGTAATGCGGTGTTAAACTTCAACGTAGTCAAGGTCATATTGGTGCCTTATTTGTAATCAATTACGTTGTCTAATAGTATTTGAGTGGGCAAAGTTAACGATTTTAGTGTTAGCCGTGAATTTTACAAAATCATCAAATATTTATTTATAATTAAATATGTAAACTCAATTAAATGGTACATTGTATACCACTTATTCTGTTCCATTTTAATTTTCTTTCTCTGTACCTATATAGTTACGTAATAATGATAGATAGTAAACCTCTCACTTTAAACAGATTTCACAGAGTTTACGAATTTGATATTTATTGGAATATTTGAGTAATTACAATTAATACCATATGTATAAATTGTATATACCGTCGGAGAGCCACGCTTCGGCATGAATTTGCCGGCTCAACCGGAGTGATACCACGGCCTAACAGAAAACCGGTGTGTAATAGTGCTTGCGCTGTGTTTCACCGAGTGAGTGAGGATACCGTAGGCCCATAACCCAAACCTCCTCCCCTATCTCCCCTCCCCATCCCCCAAAGGCCGAAAACGCACTTCTGACGCCTCTGGTGTTGCAGGTGTCTATGGGCGGCGGTAATCGCTTACCATCAAGCGATACGTCTGCTCGTTTGCCCGCCTATTCCATAAAAAAAACATAGAAATAGATTTTTGAAGATAAAACGAATGCGATCATTATTTTATACTTAAGAATGTTAAAACCGTTAAAATGTAAACGATGAAAGCATTATCTGATATCTCCCTAGCTTATCCCGATGAAGTGCTACTCATTCTAAATTTAGCCATGAGTTAATGTTCTGGGACGCATCAGCGGTGAAAGCTAGGGACTATTTTTAAACATAATGCTGGGTGACTGTTCAATAATGAATTTAAATATTATCTTCAAGTTTTTACATGAAGCGACTGGTATCGGACCTCCGCAACCATGAGGGCGAACTGAATTCGAAGGCATTAGGTTAGGAGTAACTTACGCAACTTTTATTTAGAAAAAAAAAACATTTTAGACTAGTTTCGCCTCGCGGCGCTGTCCGCGGTTGATGTTGTACCGCGCGCTCAGCTAGTATTAAAATAAATCTGGTTCAGGTGGTATTTTCTTTTTGAGACTGTTTACTTTACTAATACTAAACCACCTGTTTACAACATTAAGTAGAAAAGAAAGACGTCATTATTGAACAAATGAATTTTAATAATAAAACCATGAATAATACAAAAATAACGTCATACGAAGAAAATTCTTGTTACGAGTAAGCTAAAATGACCGACACAGTAATATCTGTCGGTAATCACTGAAATCACGCTTGGTATGGGTGAAATTTATTTAAAAAAGTGAATAATTTGGCAAGTGCGTCTTGTCGTGCATGCCTTATGCCTCGTAATTCTTGTTCAAATCTATACGAACAAATATAGTTTGAAAAGGTTTATGTGTGTACATTTAAGATATTGAAGAAAAACTAATAAAGGCGGTCTTCATTGTAATCAGAACTCTTAACAAGATCTTTTAGATAAGACAGCAGGGTCGGCTCGACCGGGGCGGTACTACCCTCGCACAGAAAACCAACGTAAAATGACAGCGATCGTGCTGTCGTGTTTCGTGAGAGAGTTCGAGACCGGAGGCCCAATGATGCAGAAGCATCAGTAGGCCGCCACGGTTTGGGTCACCATACTGGATTATTGCATTGTCTACATTCACAATGAGTATGGTGACCACCACTCTTGGATTCTGCTTATGCTTTTCATCAGCAGAGTAGAGTCATTTTGATGGGTCATACATTTAAAAAAATTGTTTTTTTTTTGTCTTTGTGCACGTTAATCTCATAAGTCACTTAACCGATATAAATGCGGTTTTCTCTTAATTGATAAACTTTACTTAACATTTATTTTGTTTTTATTTCAATCGGTTGACAAATATAAAAACTATATCAGTTTAAAGAATCGCCGTTATAACCGACATATCCCCGGGCGGAGCCGTAGGCATAAGCTAGTATTTAAATGCACGTCGATATCAGAGGTATTTGTGAGATATTTCAAACTGACGGTAATGTTATAAATAGTAGATGAAGTATGTTCGTCGGTAGGCGTGACTCTACGTTAATGATTACGTACGTGTTTTTTTTTTAAATACGAGTAGTAACGTCAGAACATGTTCCGCTTTTATTCGTGGATGTTCGAACGTGACACTTGAGACTGCAAATAATATAACTAATATACATCTCTGTCTAACTAGCCACGCGGTATTCTTTGCCCAAGGTAGCCCAAGTTACTCTATATAACATCAGGTATCTGCTAGTGTAAAGCTCGTCAAAATCGATCCAGTCGCTCTAGAGATTAGTCGGAATAAACAGACAGGCAGAAAGACAGAAAAACATTTTTAACAGAGAAATGCATTGAGTAAAAAGTTGGTAATTTAAAATTTCAAACAGACGCTTATTTTATTAATTTGTATCTATAAATTGGCAAGTACACGATATTTCTAAATTGGTTCACATAACATTTAATCCTACATTAGAATAAGTACAAATTCAACTGTTATGCTTATTGTTTTCACTTGTTTTTATGGAAACTTTTAGAAATCGGAATACTAAAGATGACTGCTTAAAAAATTTAATACTTTTTTTTATTCAACTCCCTTCCGTTTCATCAAGATCCCTTTTTATAATAGAATTTGTTTATTGACTGAAATACCAGATAGCTCTGTGCTGTGAAATTGTAGATTGTTGCAGTAGTGTGAATAAATTCATTTTGTCTGTTTCAGTAGTATCGTAACCGTCTAGTCTAGCTGCCGTCGATATCTATTTCTGTCCTTTAACTGCTAGAACTTATCTACTGTAGCGGGTACACACATATGACTGATGACGTCGACACAACATGTGTCCCGACTGATATCGCTTTTGTTACAAATGAAAGTTCGAATTAGATTTTTTTCCATTGGTCTTTTATTGTACATTGTTGCTTGAAGAGCTATATTTAAAATATGTTTGATGTTTAAATGAATTAAGTTTAATATTACAAGTTACAAATATTGAAATTATTTGCTTTTTTATTATGCTATTATGGACATTTAACAGACAACGCTTGATGAGTCCCAAAGAAAGCAGAGCTTGTATTATGGGTACTAGACAACTGATATAAATACATGTGTAATTTTTTATTAAAAGAAAACACCTAAACTCCTGAACAAATACCTGACCCGGGAAGGGGTCTCCGGTCTCGGGCTCGACCTACATATAGAAGAGACCAAGACACATATCGCGGTCTCTTGTCTCGGTCGCTTATCTCTGTCGCAGCGCGAATCCTCTTAAGAGAATTAGTACCAAGCAATTCCTTCATTGATTTTAACTGAGTGATTGAAGTTATTAGTGCCTAAACCCTTCTCCTTACTCTAGGGTCTTGGACAATCACGTTTAATACTCTCAGCTACTCTTACCACGCAGATTTAAATCTGTTTAAGTAGATTATTTCTTTATAAAATTCTGTACAAAGAAATTGGACGGTCCTTAATAAGCGTTCTACTTTTTGCTTCCTTTTTACTGCCGGTCGGTACACAAATAACTTGAATACAATGTTTTCCTTTTATAAACTGTATTGTTGGGTGTAAATGCGCTCTAACCGACCACCGGACCGTGAAATTATCCAGCGCCAATTTTGACGATTTTTTCAACTCCATTTTTTGTAGTAAATTGTGTAAAGACGGATAACTTAATATTAAAGGTATTTATAAACAGATACGTGCTTTGACGTCGTCTCTTGCGCGTCATTATATCACGATGTACATTCAATTTGTTGATTTCGTCCATTTCATCTCAATAGAAAACCATAGTGTCCATAGTGACCCCACATGCTGCAATGTTGCGTTGTCTGCATTCGCAAAGAGTATGGTGACCACCGGCCTTGGATTTTGCTCATGCTTTCCATCAGGCAGAGTAGAGTCATTTTTGGCAGGCTGACAGATAATGCATATTAAGCTCCTAAAGTTATGAACATTCATAGTAGTTCATTGATTCACCACTTTTCCATTTATAGGATTTCTTATTATAGCACTTGCAATACCTGCAGGTGCTTTAAACTAAATCACCTATAAATGGCTCCTGACGTGGTAGTGACTGTTGACCCATCCTTTAAGTGCACGTTCCCAAGTCCGGTAGGAGAAAAGTAGTAGCAATAGGTCAGAGAGGAGTCAGTGAGGCAGTTTATTTAAAAGCAAATATAGAATTTCTTAACACTACTTCGGACGAACGGGCTTGCTGAAGAACTTTCTTTTATGATTTTTAATGACCATGAGGATCAACATGATCCAAAATTTCGACATGTTGTAAAAAGTTTATTATATAATAGAATCTAAATTATATGTAATGCTATCACCCAGAGGAATGTCAGCGAGACTAGCATACCTACAACTACAAGGCAAGTATTTTCCCAGACATGCTAAGAATTCTAAAATAAGTACGAAAGAGAAAATAATTTCTGTGGAAATTTTGCGTGTCTGCATGGATATATTAGACTGTAAAAGGGTATGCTTTATACGTTTATTATTATATTATCGTAAACGTGAAAGTTTGCGAGGTCCTAATGTTATTTGTTACTCTTGTGCTCAAAAAACAGTGAAAACCTTCATTGAGAACACCTTTGAGAAAGCTACATTGTAGCTCACATATTGCAATAATACATAGGCTATCTTCTATATGTATAAAAGCGAAATGCAACTCACTGATTAATCACAAAATTTCAGAAAATATAACACCTACTAACTTGAAATTTAGCGGGTAGATTCCTTATAAGGTGTAGACATTTGCTAACAACGGATTTTACTGAACTCCACCCTTAAGGGGGTAAAACGGGGTTTGGAAGTTTGTACGAAAGTTCTATGTTTTTGAAGTAAGAGACTTCAAATTTGAAATGTATGCTCTATTCGAGTACATGGTGTAAAGTACTAATAATATGTATTTAGAAAATAAACCCCCTTTTAGGGATTAAACGGGGGATAGCAGTTTGTATGAAACTACTATTTTGTTGAATTTATTAAAATATATTCGAAGTGTTTGGTGTCTGTACATGAAATATATAAGCAAAACTATATTAGGAGAGCTTAATGGAACTACTTAAAATTTAGTGGCGGGCATAGCCGCAGGCAAAAGCTAGTAATTAATGAAAGTAAACAATTTGTCTGTGAAATAAATATAATATATAGTTAAGGCGATCAAAAGCTTTTCCTCTTAATTCTTTATCCAATGATTTAAAAACTAAAACTCAACTTACTTCCGTCAAGGGTCGAAGGTTCATGTCATATACTTACTTACACCAATATTAAGATATTATCATTTAAAAAAAACACTAACTGACCCGTGCAAATGTGTCTACGTCTCTCATCAAAATCAGCATCAAGAACTCGTTTGTCAAAAGGAATAAATTTGCCCCATTTTCAATAGTACCCAGCTCCTAATGGTGGGAGCTTCATTGTATATAGCTTATATTCTTTCTTAATAAATGAACTAACTACAAAAGGAACTCTTCAAAGAAGTAAACTCTTCAACTTTCTAATGTTAATCTATAATTAATACGTGAAGCAAAAACTTTGTACCCCTATTTACTAATATTATGCGATCTAAGTATGAAATTTGGCACTGTTGAAGCCTCTATGGCCTAGAAGTGCAGAAACCTATGAAAAAAAAAAGATCGAATTTCGACTACTAAGCGGCCGCTAATATAGATAAGAAACATAAAGAAACTTTATTTTCTCTTCTCAAAAAATTGTCACTTTAAGGTACTACAAAAATATATCTTCTTCACCAGGTGGTGGCTCGTCGGTCTGACTTGAAGCTTATTGTAACCTCTGCGACTATGGACTCCAGCAAGTTCTCCGCATTCTTCGGCAACGTCCCAACCTTCACTATACCAGGGCGAACGTTCCCCGTGGAGACTTTCTTCGCAAAGAACGTATGCGAGGATTATGTCGATGGCGCTGTTAAACAGGTAAGGTCTTGTATTTCTTCTTGGTTATTTTCTTCAACAAGGGTTACCTAGGTATGACATTTACAAGTAGAATAACCATGATCGGTGTGGTAATAGGTTAAGAATACACAGTGTGACCCCTATTCGTCTCATGGCTGTCGTAAGAACCGATGAAGGCAGCAAAACACTCAGAACTTGAGAGAAAGAAAACTTGAATTAAACAATATCCCTACTCGTCTGGCCAATTTGAAAAGTCCTGAGGCCTCTGTCCAACAATTGAGTATTTCCATACCCTTTAGTTTTATTTAGTTGACTTCGTAAAATAGATTATTTAAAAAACTATGTCATAGATAACTGTCCAAAACCAATAAACGTCAGACCACGAATATGCAAATGCTACTACTAATTTACACCAAATTACGAGAACGTTCTTCAAATGTTATTCAAACAGTCGTTGTGTTATAATTGGTAGGACGTGCGTGTCCGCTATTTGCATTATTACTTAATATCCACATAGTTTAGACTGTTATTTCAGTTAATGAAAATAATCAAATAATGGGTGTCTATTTTATGGTATACTGTCACGCGATTCGTTAAATATTTCATTTTAATTACTGAACAAACAAAAGCTCTTAAGGCATTTTGTCAACTATGTATAATCGGTTTGTTGCTTGCTAGAAATACTAATGAATGACTGCTTATTATACAATTATTAGTTCTGTGTGGGAATCGAACCTATAACCTCTGATGATGATGATCTAACTATTTGAAAAACAGACCCATCAAATAAATAATTATAATCAGTGAAAGGAAAATCAGGATCGCTGGTCTAGTGGTTAGCGTAAGCGACTGCAGTTTAAGAGGTCTTGGGTTCGATTCCCGGGTCGGACTGCTGTTGGGTTTTTTCCTACAAGAAATTCTTAATAGCAGCCCGGAGTATGGAATATGGCGCTGTCTCGCCCGTGCCTCGGAGAGTACGTTAAGCCCTCGGTCCCGGTTGTCATGAACATCTATGGCAATCGTTATTGGGAAGTCAGTGCCCTCAAATATACTGACAACTAGTTCAACCTTTAAATTCAGTTCACCCTCACCTCAGGGTTGCGGAGATCAGATGCCAGTCGCTCCGTATAAAAACTGATATTCGGGTAAAACCGGTTAAAGTAGTAGCCTACCCCAAATCTTCGGAATAATAAAGGCTATGAAGATGAATCAGTGAAAGGAAAATGTGTTTTATGTCTAGTTTCGTTTTTACAGTAGCCCCGAGACAACAAGTCGATCTAGACTCCATAGACAAACTAATACTTGAAAATAAAAACACTGAAAATATTCACATACAAGCAACAAAATATTGTTCATCTCCTACTTGTATCCTTCTCAGAAAACTGGCAGCGTTGTCATTGTGGTCTTTGTGATAGAAAATGCCGGGCTTCTGGTCACAAGAAGCGGCGATCAGTGGCAAAAAAAAGAGTGAAGTTTAATTTTTGTTAATGTAAATTATAATTACATTTAATCAGTTCGATATCTCTTAAAAATGTTAATTATGAAATGATTCTTCATAACACTGATTTTAGGCAGTTGTATCTGCAGATAAATTTCCTTGACAACAGTCTTGAGCGCTAATCAATCAATCACGCCAATTTAAAAGTATACGAAGGTCAAAAAAATTGACAATCGTTTTGGTAACTAACCGGTACATAGGGTTGCTCTCTTTTCATTTACATCAAAGGTGTCTGAAATGTTTCTGAAGTAACGGGTTATGCGAGTATTTAGTTTCTGAAGTAACGAAACTGCGAAGCTATAAGTTTTTACTGAAATGTAGAGTTTGTGAAGCTAGGGTTGGTAGAGTTTGGGTGTGTAGGTTCAGAAGCTTGGCTCTACATGAGATCTGATATCTTTTTCACAGGGTAAGAGGCATATGCAGTCGTCTTGGCAACATTTTACATGAAATTTTTATTTATTTGTATAGATGTATAGATATTGCCAGTTAGCATAGAAAAATAGTCATATATAATTGCTCTAAAATCTATACAAATAAATAACTTGGAGTGTTTGTTTGTAATATTAAAATAACCGCTTTTTATTAGATGCATATGTATGTATATTTGGTCTGTCTGTTTGTTCCGGGTTATCTCTGGAACGGCTGGACCGATTTCGATGAGACTTTCACTGATAGGTAGATGATGATACAGGGAATAACTTAGGCTACTTTCTTTTGGTCTAGCTTCGCCCCGCGAGAAGCCTGTGTCTTGCAGTGGACTGCAATAGACGGATGATGATAATGAATAAATAGTAAAATCGATCTTGAAGGAATACGCTACTATGTTATGTTACAGGTTAAAGATAAACCTTAAAATAATGACGAAGTTTAAGGTGTAATTGGATAGAGTATGATTTAGCCACACTCAACTATGTTATACTTCGTTTTATGTGGGAATTCATAACTCCAATCGACTATAGACTGTAACTAATGAGGACAGTAATAACAGAAGCGGATCTTAATAAATTTAATGGATAAAGAATAAATTCATTGTACATTCGTAACGAAGAATTTCAAAACATGAAGATGGAATTAATGCTCTTTGACGTAGAACTGCCTCGTAAAGATGCTCATGGGTTTCTTGTTCTAGGCAGGTTCAACTATCATGGCTTAAAGGCTGTGCATGTGTGTGTAAATATATCCTATAATAATACAATACATGTGAAATATAATAGTCAAAAGCTGTTTCTAACTCAACTTGTTTTTGCACTCGGTCCGTTTTAGGAATGTAATTCCTTGGAAAACTTATAAGCTTAGATACTATAAGCTAAATAGATCTTCTTAGCATATATTAGATAGCGCTTATCACCTTATTGGTATTCATTATGTCAAACTCCAAAAATGACATTTTATCATAATTAATGATAGATTATAATTCAAAGATAGCCTGAATTGAGATAAACAAAAAGGTTTTGAAGTCTGGTTCAGTAATTACGTTTTCAGTCGTGGTTTCACTTTCAAACGAAGCATCAGTATATTATCACCATTTCAACTAGCTTGTTTGATATTACTTTGTTCGTATTTTCTTAATGAACATGAAATCATCTGACCTCAACAGATTCCAATCTTATCCAACTACATCCAGTCTTCGCGTAACCTGACAATTCGTCATCATTTAACTAATTAAAACATTATTCATAAGCTTGAATAGTTCCTACTGGAAGAAACTACTAAGAACCAATCGGATATTTGCAGAATAACGTAAGGATATAAATGAACGAATGTTATCCAAGTTTCTCCACTTAAAGGGAAGTAAATATCTTATTATGTGAATTTCAAGAGATGTATTCGCTTGTTACAAATGAGTGCCCAAATGTATATTTTTTTTTTATTCAGTTGTATCACCTGATGGTAAGCGATTACCGCCGCCCATGGAAACCCGCAACACCAGAATGCGTTGTCGGTCTTTGGGGGATAAGGAGGGGTTGGGGGGAAGGGTTGGGCGGAAGGTTTGGAGGTTATGGGCCTCCGATATCCTCACTTACTCGGTGACACACAGCGCAAGCGCTATTTCATACCGGTTTTCTGTGAGGCCGTGGTATCACTGAGGTCGAGCCGGCCCATTCATGCCGAAGCGTGGTGAAGAAGTTAAAATAGTGAATGCACTAAATTGAATACACGACCTTTTGCTGAGCAGTTAGAATCACCACTATACCTGACCTATAACTGAGAGGTCAGTGGCATGAAATTGTGATTAGTTCAAAGGATATACACAAAGAAGAGGCTTCAAGGGAATATAATTTTAATAATCTAAACATGACACTGCTAATATAATGAATGGTTTTGGCAGTCCAATCAATTTCTCTATATTGAACGTCAGCACAGTACAGAATTGTACAAATATTTCTTAATCTCATTAGACAAAGGCATTTACTCTGACGCTGAAGTCTAAATATGTATATATTTAATTTACTTTATTAAAGAGAGCGTTAAGGTCATAATGTTGGGTACACTGATCTGAACTTATAGGATCAGCTAATGTGACTATGATATTGAGGACTCGGAATCCCGTTAAATAGGTTGTTCTATTTCTGTGTGTAGTGAAATGGTGAAGCAAACAAGTCACACTAGCCACTTGCCCAGCGACGACCAATGACTTCAGCAACTGAAGAGACACATATGCATTGACGCCCTTGGCCCTTAAGTGGGGTCTTCCCCATTGGGCAGTTAAGCTTTTGGTAACTTCACTGACTCCTTAACAAAATTTTTGAGGATGCCATCCGAGAAAACCAGTGCAGACAACATGCGTTAAACTGAGATGCTGACACATTCTGACCCACATTTTCATACAAAACCTTTTTGTCTCATGTACACAATATTCTTCTCATTGTTTTATTCTGTGGTTTGCATTGTATGCTGTAAGCCATGAATAATTCATTGTCATTTAATTTTAAATCATTTTCAAAAATATTTGTTTAACTTCGGTTTTTTGTACGGCCCAACCAGCCTGTTTTCCAAATCAACCCATTCCCGCATAGACAAATTAGTACAATATTCTCTGTCTATAATCTATACGTCTATAAAAGTCGGTTTTACTATATACAAGTGTAAATAAAAATATCCCCAACATTCGTGCACAAACAAGCTTATCTCGGTCGCGGATTGTTAGAATGCCAACGCTTACTATGCGCTTGCACATGTTCAATACTATTGCCATGTATTAGGAATATAGACCGAGTATTTGTTACTCTTCTTAGCATTATTATTAAAATTTTGAATAAGCAAGTACTAGCGAGATGGTTTCGTTTGCTGACGGTTTAAGAAAACAAAGTCACTAGCCCATGTTTATATCATGGGTGTCTTAAGCGCTAACTAAGACCGCAAACCACACAGGACGACATCATCAAAGATAAAGAAAACTTGTAACAATTTGATACCAATACGTCTGCCCAGCGTGGAATTTCAGGGAGAGGCTTATGTCCTGTAGTGGACTACAACAGCCTTTAATCTGTTGATGATGATGACAACGAGCGACATATAAATACCGGTAATACTGAAATATGGTTCATGTCTCCAACTAGATAGGTAAGTGCTCTGTTGCGCAAAGTAGACTAATTTAAGAAGTATCAGTCTTGATATTCTGTCACATTCCTAAAATACCATCTGGTCCCAAACAAAGCAGAGCTTGTACTATGGTTAGGACATGCGATAAAAATAAATATATCCTCTTTTATTATATAAAGAAACACCAGATCAAGTAATTTTTTTTTAATATTCATGCACACAACTACACTACACACATTTCACTCATTTCACAACTCACAACACACACTAACTGTCAGCCTAATTTTACGTGTTATGTCTGTTGAGGATTAGTGGCTAGCAGTCCTCACTCAATCCTAAAAAATAGCATAACATGGTTACCCTAGTACGACGCCGGTGTCAACGAACTACAGACCCCGACCGCGTTATAACTTCGATTCCCGCTCGATGCAAGAATGTAATCACACTTTTGCAATTAGTACTAATGCGTAATGGATTTGAACAATAAAAGCAGCTTGGTATAAGACTTATTTTAATAGACCTAAAGTATAAACTTGACTTAATAAACTCATATCTACTCGAATGATAACATTTCAATATTACAAAACTTTAGTTACGGCTACAGTCGAAGAGCCACGCTTAGGCATGAATGGCCCGGCTCGATCGCAGTGATACCACGGCCTCACAGAAAACCGGTGTAAATTAGCGCTTGCGCTGTGTTTCACCGAGTGACTGAGAATACCGGAGGCCGATACACCAACCCCTCCCTACATTCCTTTCACCATCCCCCAAAGGTCGGCAACGCACTTGTGACGCCTCTGGTGTTGCGGGCATCCATGGGCGACGGTAATTGCTTACCATCAGGCGATACGTCTGCTCGTTTGCGCCCTATACCATAAAAAAAAATACAAAACTTTCGAATGCAAATTTTTTTCAAAGGCCTTATATCGGGGTAGGGTTAGACCAATATAGGGGTAGTTCTAACTTGATGTTGTAAAGTGGTGCCATCGTTGTCACACTAACGGGGTGTCGAAAACCGGGCAAAGTGAAGAAGAAAGTTCAAAGTGTAAACTTTGGAAGCCATCGAGGAAAAACATTGAGATGATGATAAACACAATTTTTTTAGGAGGGAGGGTACAAAAGGTAGCGGTACTGATGACTACCACTACCCTAGGACACTTACCACTCTAGAGTCACAAGTGCTTCCTCGCAGTTGTATTCTCTCGCAAATAATTAGGAGGAAAAATTGGTTCTCATTCCCTCGGTGAAAAGCTACGGCGGTTTTCTTGATAAAGCTTGTCTGTGACCCCTTAATGTCATTTCGGTCGCATCAGCGCATGCGTAGAGGAGCAAAGATTTTACACGGTTAAAGTATGTATACTCTGGATAATATATATGAAAGACCATAAACTAATAAATATATACACGCCTACAACGCCAAAAAATGTCAAGCGTAACACACGGAGACCGAGTTCAACGCTCGAAACTCCAGCTTTGCAATATAGCGCTGAACAAATTCAATTAGCAACTAATCGATATTGCCACACCTCGGTATAAACTACTCAGCCTCACCTTGAAATGTGTTGATTTAAAAATATGAAAAAAAAATGCTAGTCTTCTATAATAAAAAACTAAAAACATATTTTTATAATATTACATAGATTTCCAAAAGGCTCCTTTATTTAATAACTATAAATAATATGTAATACTAGCTGTCCCATACAACTCCGTCTGCGCCTCTTTTCAATCATGCTGGCCTCATATTGGTGTAGGAAAAGCATTTAAAAAAAAAAAATTGCAGTCGTAAGGACTGCCGTTAGAAGTGAAAACTTATAACTTAAAATGTTATTTGTAAAATGAATGAATAAAATTTGAAATTTAGAAAATGTTTAAATTATAATTATTAACATCAAACATTAGCATGTCGGTGACGCGGATCCATGAGATTTACCACTACCAAAAAGTGTTCAACGCGGCCGAAGAACTTTTTACTTCAAAAAATGTGAAAATCGGTTAGATTATTTTGGAATTCCTCGTGAACACAAACGTGGCAAGATAATTATATTATATTAATATATTTTAGAGTAGGTATATCTTTTGTTTTCTGTTATACTTTTCTTTCTAAAAAAGCATAAGTCTACATTTTACTACATTTGCCTTTCTTGATAGTTCTAAAATTCAATTTTAAGCGCTGCTAAAAAGCTTTATTTACTTTTCATAGTAGGTACGTATTTATTATATTTTTTTTATGAGTGACCAGCGCCTAGAAAGTTATGTACTGTAAAATATATTCATGTAAATCATATAAATAACACTTGTATTATTCTGGTACGTTCTTGACATTATCTAATGCTTAACATTTAATGACGCCACGGCGCCAATACAGGTTCTAACGCATACTCTTTGTGGCTGGCTTTAAGTATATAATCGTCATTATGTATGTGGCAACACTGACAGCAATATGTCAAAGAATGTATGTGCATATGACAGACCCGGTTCATTGGAATAACACTTTAATTACTAGGCCATAATTTACATGCTATGCGCTACCAGAAATAGTTCTCCCATCAATTTCAAAAATGTCAAATGCAAACTATAGTTTCTTTTACATTTTAGTAATTATGGGAAACAGGACACAGGTTTGCCTTCTGATTCAGCAAACTATGAGCAAAAGTCATTTTTTAGAAGAGATTCACTATATACATCTCGTAGAGATCATTGAAAGTAGATACATGACACGAACGATGAGGACCGAAGATGTCAATCTCTAAAGATTTTGCTTAATTATATCTATGTGAAAGTTGCCACAAATTTGTCGGGTCATGTAGGGGACACTTAGAGGAGTTTAAAGTATAGTATATCTACGCGTTTTAAAAATTCTTTGATCATCAACTGTGCAGATAATTTGCCACAAAAAATCAGCCGTATGCAGTATTACGCTATGTAACGATCAATTTCCATTTAAAGTAAAACGACATTTATTATTTTGTGGCTAAGTTTCAAGTTAGAATACAAATTGTTGCATAAGCAACTGAATATTATTGATTCGTCTAACCGTCTACATTCCTACCTAACACACTAAATGTCTCGTATTCTGTGTCTTTGATCAACCACTATACCGATAATTTGCCACAATATATCTGCCGCTTGCAGTATAAGGCTAACTATGTAGTAATTTATTTGCATCGAACGGAAAATGATAGTCATTATTTTGTCTAAGCTTCAAGTTAGACTACAAATTGTTGCCTGAGCAATTGAATGTTATTTGTTCTTCGAACCGTCTACATGGTTACCTAACACACTAAATGCTCTCGTATTCTGTTTCTTTGATTAACCACTATACCGATAATTTGTCACAAAATATCTGCTATATACTTTTAGGCTAACTAGGTAGTAATCAATTTGCATCGAAAAGTAAAATGACAGTCATTATCTTGTGTCGAAGCTTCAAGCTAAGTTTATTTAATAAATTGTTGCTTAAGCAATAGACTGTTATGAGTTCGTCAAACCAACTGCCACTATTTATGTAATATACTAAATCTCTCGTATTCTGTTACGTCGAACGTCATTAACCACGCTTCAGCATAAATGGGCTGGCTTGACCGGAGTGATACCACGGCCTCAAAGAAAACCGCTATGAAGTAGCACGTACGGTGTGTTTCACCGAGTGAGTGAAGATACCGGAGGCCCGTACCCCCAACCCTTCTCTCCATTCCCCTCCCTATCTCCTAAAGGCCGGCAACGCACATGTGATGCCTCTAGTGTTGTGGGTGTCCATGGGCAGCGGTAATCGCTTACCATCAGGTGATGCGTCTGCTCGTTTGATCCGGATTTTATAAAAAAAAAATACTGATAGATAGCAATCTCACGGACTTTCATAAGAATCACGCAGACATAATTAAATTTCGTGATGTTACTTCTTAATAAAATGAGTTTAAAATTTTCAGCCTCGACCCTTAATTGACCAAAAACCCGTAAATAAACTAGCAGACGACTGCCAAATTCGTTAAATAATAATTCCGTCTATGACAAATGTAAGACTAAGTTCATTGCACTACAACAATCCTATTTACAAAGTGATCACAGCGCGCCATTACAGCTATTAGAAAGCTGCCATTTAAACTACTGTAGGTATATCTACAGATTGTACTGGCAATAACAGAAGTCAATGCTTTCTGGTATATTAAATACTAGCTGACCCGCGCAACTTCGTATTGCCCGTAGCGTGATAATTTTCCCCCGTTTTTGAAACATTTTTCATTAGTGCTCCGCTCCTATTGGTCTTAGCGTATGATGATGATGATGATGATATATAGCCTATAGCCTTCCTCGATAAATGGGCTATCTAACAGTGAAATAATTTTTCAAATCGGACCAGCGGTTCCTGAGATTAGCGTGTTCAAACAAACAAACAAACTCTTCAGCTTTATATATTAGTATAGATTAGGCTTTAAATCTGTTACTGTATTGATACTCTGAAATTAAATGTATTTAACTGATATGAATTCATAGAAAAAGCAAGCCCGCATATTTGTGGCAGTTAACGAAATTAGTTACATCGACGTATTTGTATTGCATTCGTGTTATGCACTGCACCCCAACAGAGGCTTTAGTTTAGTCTTACGACACTTCTCTTCAAGACGCTGTAAGAATTAACATTATGACTTTGACATGTAAAACATTTTATCCTTTGCATTGGCCATGCTTTGAATTTAGAAACAACGTATTTTGAGACTGATAAAGAAATTTAGACACACAAAAATTGAAGGAGATGAAATTACGTGATGAGCTACGCTACTATATTTGAACCATCTTGTGATTCAACACCACACACATTTTTAAACCACGAGGCCATTACACTTCTAATATATACACTTTAGTGCAAAGTAATCTGTAATGCAACAAGTATCAACCGACACCACACACATTGCTCTTTACTTCTATAAACTCTAAGAGTCCATTTTTGTTGTTGAATGTACCTACTCATCTACTCATGAAATATCAGTCTAATGGTAGATCTGACGACTCAATATTGTGATACATGAGACTAGAGTGGTTATGCTGCCGAATGGGTGCAATTTCTAATGCGCTATCTGTAAGTATACACAAAGTAAAATTGCGTATTATGAAAAATATGTTTCATAGATGTTGAACAGGGATTTGCTATGAATTTTTTATCGTCATCAACAGTTCATCTATTCATCTATTACCCCTATTTCCGAATGTATTATGTATTATGGCAACGTGTGTACTTTTTCCATTGCCATTCCACTCAATCCATTTTCAATCACTTAATTCTTTTATAATTATTTTACATTCTTTCATTGGTTCCTTCTTCTGGTCATGTCGTCTTTCACTTACCAAGTCCAGCCGAGTCCAACTTCAAAAGAGTTTTATTATTTTCAAAATCTTTATACCTATCTCATGTATAAATAAAATAAATAAATAAATATTTCGGACATCTAACACACAAAGCCATCTAGTCCCAAGCTAAGCAGAGCTTGTGTTATGGGTACTAGACAACTGATACAATTACATATATATTTTTTTTGTAAATACATACATAATATACATAGAAAACACCCAAACTCCGAAACAAACATTTGTAGATCATACAAACATTTGGTCCGACCCGGGAATCGAACCCGAGACCTCATGATCAGCAGTCGCACACTGCAACCACGAGACCAACGAGGCAGTATAGACCAATATAGCTTACTGTTTATTTGCTTTTCTACTGCTTGTATTTCTTTCAGGCGTCCTCCATCATAATTTATTCCTCACCTTGTAAGTGCTCGTTAACTAGACATCTATATTGACACTCGCCTCTCAGCTACATGCAATCATATATTCCCTTTTTTAACCTACATTCAGATCCATCCAAGACCATGAGTTCAACGATATCGTATTATAAATATATCCTTACAACTTCACTAGACACCTGGGATCACATATTACTCGTATTATCTGTCCCCACTTCATATTATCTTATTATTCTATTAACGGGTAGACGACTAGATAGTATCTACAGTTAAACACTCCTTACACTATTGTTATCATAATAATTAGGTGTTAACGAGAATACGATTACAATTGCATTCTTCTACTTTGCTTACGTCACCAACCTGAGCGATAAACTATGATAAATTTATAATCTGTCTAAACATACTTACATTCAGCTACAATAATGACATTATTTAAAATCAAAACAACTGTATGTTATAACTATTAAATAACGAACAACCCTTGTCTGAACATTTAACATTTTTTTTTTGTGAATTCAATTCTTGAAATGTTTGCTAATATAGTTTTTATGACCTGACCCCAATCTCCCCAGGAATATAATCCAATGTATTCAGATCCAAAACAGGAAAAATCCATACAATGACATACGCAGAAAAATTAAATGAGGTTCGTTTGTTTCCAGGCGCTTCAAATCCACTTGCAACCTGAAGAAGGAGACATACTGATCTTCATGCCGGGTCAAGAAGACATCGAAGTTACTTGCGAGGTGGGTATCGTACGGGTAGAGAAAAGTTAGCCTAGTTTTACCAGATAATGTATGAACATTAATCATTAGAGAATTATTTTTGCCTGTCGCGTTGCTAAATTCGCAAGTGGATTTATTATAATTCCAACTCGTCCAATTTACTTCTAATCATTTTCTTGCTGTTCCAAGAGAGCTTATTTTTTACTTGAAATTTACTAGTGTCATAACTCAAATCTCTGTTGTGGATCCTAATGTACAGGACTTATAGTAGTGGGCATTATGATATAGGAAAGGCGATGATCCCTTAAAGCGTCAGTAAAAACCGATTCGAAACTGGTAATAATGGCCAATATTCTTTTTACTGCAGGTACTTACAGAGCGCTTGACCGACTTAGACAGCGCACCTCCACTCACAGTCCTTCCAATATACTCTCAACTGCCAGCTGATCTGCAAGCTAAGATCTTCCAGCGGGCACCACCGGGACAAAGAAAATGCATAGTTGCCACTAATATTGCAGGTAACAAAGAAACTAATAACAACGTAACAAAAAAAACTCGAATTATTACTTAATTAAAAAAGAAGACGTAGGTTCAACCAAAAAAGGTTTAGTAAAAGGTACAGGTACACGCTAATTTCAGCACGAACGAGCCGGCTCGACCGGGCCGGTACTACCCTCGCACAGAAGATCAACGTAAAATTACAGCGTTCATACTGTCGTGTTTCGTTGGTAAGTGCGAGACCGGAGGCCCAACGACGCAAAAGCATTACAAAGCCGCCATGGTGTGGGTCACCTTGCTACATTGTTGCATTGTCTGCATTCGCAATGAGTATGGTGACCACCACTCTTGGATTTTGCTTTTGCTTTCCACCAGGCGGCTTAGAGTCATTTTGGCAGGCCCATACATAAGAACAAGAATTTTTTTACTAAAAAGTTCACATATGAATAAATCAACTGATCATTCTGTTCAAAAAACTATACAAAAACGGTTCCATCTTCATATGAAAAACTGCCACAAAATATTACTAGCGATAAACAACATAATTGTACTTAGATTATTCTAATGCGTTTCATAAGAATTCCTCTTTTATAATATCTATTCTCTTACTCTCTTCTCAGTCTAAATTTAATCCTACAATTTTCTTATTAATTTGTATATAATAAGAAATATTTATACACTACAAATATATACTTCTATTTTCACAGAAACGTCATTGACTGTCGACGGTATAATGTACGTGATCGACTGTGGCTACTGCAAGCTGAAGGTATACAACCCGAGGATTGGTATGGACGCACTGCAGGTAAGACACACTTAAATAGGTAGTATATTAAATATACTTTGCTGTGTACTAAAGTGTACAAACTTGAATTGGAATCTCGTTTTTTAAAAAAAAAAGTTTTACGCATTAGATAATTTTATAATATTTTTTCACGGTTCTCCTAAAATAAAGTGTATTTTTTATTTAAGATATATCCAGTCAGTCAGGCCAATGCTCGCCAAAGAGCTGGCCGAGCTGGGCGTACGGGACCAGGCAAAGCTTTCTGCCTATACACACAACGACAATACCAACACGAATTACTGCCCTCAACAGTGCCTGAAATACAGAGAACAAACCTCGCCAATACTGTACTGCTGTTGAAATCTTTGGGAGTTGAAGATCTTCTTGCCTTTCATTTTATGGACCCTCCTCCACAGGTAAATAGAATTCGTGTAAATTTTATAAATAAACAAGCAGTTTAAAAAATTTAATTCCTTGGGCCTAAAACTCTACCCTGTGACACTCCTAATAACAAAAATGCTTTTTCGCAATATTAGTTCTTAAGGATTTTACATCCACATTTTTTTTAATTATTCCTGTATCTGACATTTACAGAAATGTCAGATACAGGAATAATTTTTAACAGGAATAACTTTTACACAGGTAAAAGTATCATAACTGATTAAAACTTTTAAATAAACTTTCATAACTAAGAATAGTAACAGTATCAAAGGCTTATGTCAAATTACTTACGTTATAATCTAACAAGTTTGTCTTTTGTCACACAGGATACAATCCTGAACTCGATGTATCAATTATGGATATTGGGCGCTCTGGACGGGACAGGAGCTCTGACATCGTTAGGGAGACAAATGGCAGAGTTTCCACTCGACCCACCGCAATGTCACATGCTCATTGTGTCTGCTGAAATGGGTTGTAGTGCTGAAGTCCTCATCATAGGTAAGTACATCATATTTAAAGATTAACTTACGGATTACCTGCTACTACTTTGGGTTTATTTTGGACCTTTAAAAAGTCAGATTTTAATGTCTTTAAAGTTACCCAATTGTTTCGTGACTTATTTCCTACTAGTTTTCCTTATTTTTTCTTCTAGTGTCCATGTTGTCAGTACCGTCGGTGTTCTACCGGCCCCAAGGACGAGAGGAAGAAGCCGATTCGGTTAAAGAGAAATTTCAAGTACCGGAGTCAGACCATCTCACGTTGTTACATCTTTACAATCAGTGGAAGGCCAACAAGTAAGTTCTTATAGGGATTACATGCTCTTATGGATGACTTATAGTGCGGGAGGTAGCGCTGTAATTTTTCTAGGAATTTTATATCGAATGAATTTTATTTCAAGCAGTTATTTAATGTTCAGAAATCAGTAGAGTGAGCGTCAGTTTTCGCAATAGTGATGGAACTATAAAAGACAGCATGAAAAAGTCAGTAAAAAAAAATCTGCTCCGTTGAATTTGCCTATATCCAGCGGTGGAGTAATAAAGGCTGTCGTTGAACGAAATATTGTTAAATAAGAAATGTTATATGAAAGTGCGTGTGTGCGTGTGTGCAGTTACTCGAGCCAGTGGTGCACGGAGCACTTCGTGCACGGCAAGGCGATGCGCAAGGTGCGCGAGGTGCGGCAGCAGCTCAAGGACATCCTCCAGGCGCAGCGCCTGCCGCTGCTCTCCGCCGGCACCGACTGGGACACCGTCAGGAAGTGCATCTGCTCCGGTAAATACCTCACTTATTTTCGCCATTAATGTGTACTTTTTTCCTGAGTATGAGCCCAACGAAAACTCTCAAACGGTTGAAAAGATTTTACTTTGTGTCACTGAATAATCGAACCGAGTGACGTGCGATTGAAGAGACTTACGTCCAGCAGTGAATTGTAATAGGCTGATGATGATTCCACTGAATAAATTATATACATAATGGAATATCAGCTGACAACTTTCTATCGTTTCATTTCTACCATTGTGACATCCTGATCACTACTAATAATAATAATGTTCTCTTAGCCGATTACGGCCGAGGCGGCCAGTCTCAACGGAGACCAGCCAACTACGCAGGAAATATTATAGTGCTTGTGCACTCTCTGTTCCCTCTCTCTCTCATAATCCGATGGGACGGTTAACCGACACGATCGGGGAGAGGTCATGCGCAGGACCGACAGCTTTAAGTGCTAAGAAGTTGGAGTCTGAACCTACGGAGGTTCTCCGAGGCACGGGCCACGAGCTGTTATTAAGTATTTCTATAATCATAAAAACCCAATAACATTTTTTGACCCACATGATGACCCATGATCTATATGTGATCATTACTACCGTCATACTGTCTCTAGCAAGAAGACCCTACGTTACAATTAATTTTATATCCATCTCCTCAACAGCATACTTCCAGCAAGCGGCTCGACTGAAAGGTATCGGGGAATACGTGAACTGCCGAACTGGCATGCCGTGTCACCTTCACCCAACTTCTGCGCTGTTCGGACTTGGTAACTCGCCTGACTACGTCGTCTACCATGAGCTGATGATGACCACGAAGGAGTACATGCACTGCGTCACCGCTGTGGATGGCAGGTGGCTCGCTGAACTGGGACCCATGTTCTTTAGCGTTAAGGAGACGGGCAAGTGAGTATAAAATTTCTTTATAAGTGTGGTAGCTAAAACAGCCTCATATCTGTCTAACTACATTCCTGCTTTATTACCCGACCTATCTCCAGTTAAAAATTTTGACAAAAAAGAATAAGACTGAAACTTGTCATAAAAGAAAAATGATTCTGTATATCAATAAAAGTATTAAATCAATCACACTTTAAAAAATAAGTCAAATACAGACGTATCTCCAGTTATAACACAAGTTACATTATTGAAAACGGCAACTTCATACTCCAAAGCCTCAAACTCAATTATTTCATTTCTCCAGATCAAACCGCGACAAGCGCAAGGAAGCAGCCGTCCACGTCCAACGAATGGAAGAAGAGATGAAGCAAGCCGAACAGAAGATGGCAGAGGAACGCAAGAGAAAAGAGGAAGATGTTCCGATCAAGCAAGAGATCGCCACTCCAGGATTAAGTACCCCGCGACGGACTCCACATAGGCTAGGACTATGATTTTTTAACATTATTATTTTAGTAGGTTTAAGTGTGTGAGGACGCATTGAATAGCCAGATACATAAGTACTGAAAATATTTTTTGTAGGGACTTTTAAACAAAAGAGGAATAAAAAATTTGGAATCTTAAAGCTTTATATGCAAGAATTGTAGATAAATATAATAATAATAATATGTTAAAACAATATTTAACCCACATGGAATCAATTTATATTCTGATCTGTCATAGAACAATACCGTAACAATAAGACTTCAAATTATATTGGCCAATTAAATAAGTCTTTCAAATGAAATCCAGCGAAGCCTTAGTGAATGTTACACGACCCACAAACCAGAAAAATATTTTTATATATCAATATATGTAGATACATTAAAAGTGAAAATGTCTACAAATAAAAAAAAAATTCGATACTCAGTTTTGTGTAAATTAAATAGTGCAAAAAGTGTTGCCCCCTTATAAAATTTCGTCCTAGAGAATTAGGGGAAAATTAATGGAGCTAGGTTATAACTTGAGAATGTTTATTTACTGACTGTGACTGGTCCTCTTGCACTTCCATCTACTAGGTATATTAAATGTGTACCTACTGTTTTCATATAAAAGCAAATAAACGATTTGTAATAAAAAATAACTTTTAGTTTCTCACTTTCTTATTCCTTTAAACAAGTTCTTATATTGAGAATTGCTTTTTTAATGCTTAAATCACCCTGGGCTGGCAACCCGCAACCATTGGTCGCTTTATTGCTTTTACTGACAAATCCCAAACACATGTAAGTGCGAAAACAGTCTAAAATAATTTAATAATATAGTTATAAATAAATAAAACAATGTTTAAAACAAACGTTATTTAATTAACCATATCTTTCTAAATGGCTGGAACAATGAAGAAGCCATTCGACAGAATCGACAGTTTATGAATAGTAACTAGTGAAGTTGAGACATGTCGGATTTGATTATTATAAATATTATTATCTGGCGCAGGACAAACCTGGTAACTCTCTTGAGAGATACGATATAGCAACACGGTAGAAAGTAGCCATAGACGTTCCTCTCTGTCAAGATATAAGCCCAAATGGGCCTACGCGTTACACTGTTATGACACTGAATGTATTTGTGTGCGTGAAATTGTGAATGTTTTGTTTTAATTGCTATGTGTGAGTTCGTAGTGACAGGATTGTTTTTTGTACGTGAGTCTAAAATGTGTATGTGTAAATATTTCCCCTAGAATGAAAAATTACTGACTGTTTCATATCGGGAAATGACGATATTGCTACTCCCTTTCGGTCCGCTGGCCTGAGTTGCTTTATGCCGACTTACCAATATATTTAACCACTTTTTTAACGTATAATTGCTTTAAATAACCTTTTTAAAGTTGAACCTCGTGTCGTTTATTAGAAACCTTATTGCTGAGTTACAAACATCTATTCATATTAGCATTACAAATAAATAAATTGGAGTATCTGTTTGTAATTTTATAGAATATTTGACTGCCTCGTTAGTCTCGCGGTTGGCGTGTGCGACTGTTGATCGTAAGGTCTCGGGTTCGATTCCCGGGTCGGACCAAATGTTTGTATGTTCTACAAATATATTGTTTCGGCGTTTGGGTGTTTTCTATGTATAATATATAAGTATTAACAAAAAAAAAGTATATATGATCCCTTAGGATCGCATCAAGAATGAGGTGGTCCGGCAGAGAACCAAGGTTATCGACATAGCCCATAGGATTAGTATGCTGAAGTGGCAATGGGCTGGCCATATTTGCCGTAGAACCGGTAACCGTTGGGATAAATGGGTTCTTGAATGGAGACCGCGTCTCGGCAAACGTAGTGTAGGACGTCCGGAGGCCAGGTGGAGTGATTATTTACGCAAGGCGGCTGGCAGGAGCTGGATGCGAGAAGTCGAGGATCGAACTAAGTGGCAGGAAATCGCAGAGGCTTACGTCCAGCAGTGGACTGCGATAGGCTGATGATGATGATGTATTTATATCAGTTGTCTAGTACCCATAACACAAGCTCTGCTTAGCTTGGGACTAGATGGCGTTGTGTGTTAGATGTCCAAAATATTTATTATTTATTTGTATTAAAATAAACGCTTTTTACTAAATGCATGTATGTATACACGGTACATATACCAAAATATCATTTTTTTCAATTTTTGTCTGTCTATCTGTTTGTTCCGGCTAATGTCTAGAACGGCTGGACCAATTTTGACAGGACTTTCACTAATAGGTAGCTGATGATATAAAGAGTAACTTAGGCTACTTATTTAGACTAGCTTCGTCCAGCGGCGTTACCCGCGCCACGATAATGACCGCGGGTATTAACGCGGGGTTCAGCTAGTATGTAATAAAAACCATCAACTCGGTCCTCGTACCGGTTCGGGCCCAGATGAGGTATCTGGGTCTGATCCTGGACGGTAGGTGGCTCTTCGACGAGCACTTCCGACAGCTTGGTCCGAAGCTGGTCGACGCTGCCTCCGCCCTTGGGCGATTATTGCCCAACTTGGGCGGAGCCAGCGTCGCAACGCGACTCCTCTACACGGGGGTGGTCCGGTCAATGGCGCTGTACGGCGCACCGGTGTGGGTGGCGGCTCTGACCGCCCTCAACAAGGCTCGCCTCTGGCGGCCTCAGAGGGTATTGGCGGTCAGAGCCATACGCGGATACCGCACGGTGTCGACCGAGGCGGCGTGCGCGTTGGCCGGAACGCCCCCATGGGATTTGGAGGCGGAAGTGCTCGCCGAAGTTTATCGACGGGTGGCTTCTTTCCGGGCGGAGTGTGGCATTCGCCCCCCGCCCGAGGAGGTGCGCGAGTGGCGTGAAGCCGCCCGTCGAGCCACGATGGCTCGCTGGTCGTTCCGGCTGGAAACTCCACGCGCTGGCTTCGCCGCCGTGGAGGCTCTCCAGCCGGTCATCCACGAGTGGGCAGGGCGGCAGCACGGGACTCTTTCCTTCCGACTGACGCAGGTGCTTTCCGGGCACGGATGCTTCGGGAAGTACCTGCACTCGGTCGCACGGAGGGAACTGAGTCCCGCCTGCCACCACTGCGACTGCAGTGAGGACTCGGCCCAGCATACGCTGGCGATCTGCCCCGCTTGGGCGTCGCAGCGCCGGGCCCTCACTGCAGTCATCGGAGGAGATCTGTCGCTACCGGCCGTCATTCGCGCCATGGCCGGTAGCGACAGCAGTTTTACCGCGGTCGCAACCTTCTGTGAAGATGTAATCTCGCAGAAGGAGGCGGCGGAGAAGGCCCGGGAGGATGATATCCACTCGGACCCGATCCGCCGCCGGCGAACCGGGCGGCGGAGGCGCGCCTATCAGCGCCTCATGCCGCCCTGAGTGTGGCCGCGGATGGTCGGGATGGGTTTTCCCTTCCATCCGCTCTAGTGGTCACCCGCGAGGGGGCGACGTTACGCGTGTGCCGTACGTCGCCTATTCAGAGAGTTCATCAGCAGACGGTGCCCGCTTCAGTGCGGGCAGGCGCTGGGAGGGGTCCGGATGTGTTAATAACAGCAGTTCCCGGATCCCTCCCGTCTCAGGCGCAGAGTGGCACACCGTGTGGTTTTAGTCGGTTCGATTCCGACACACCGCCCCGCCGCAAACCCCGGCGGGGTGACGGCCCGAGGGGGTTTCCACACGTTAAAAAAAAAAAAAAAAAAAAAAGTATGTAATAAAAACCACGGCCAAACCCTTAGCCGTGTTGTATTCCTTCCTAGGTATAATTATATACTGTAAAAATACATGAACATGATATGAACAGTTCATAACTATTTTGCTTATCAGTTTACATTAACAATTTTATAATAATAGTTGATTTGCTTTCATCTTGACATCGCGTCGTATTAAATGAAGTCGCTTCGGTAGTCCGTGCACTTAGATCTGTTAACCTACTCAACGGATTCTAATGCAGTTTTCAGTAATAGAAAATGAGTCAAGAGGAAGGATTCATATATGTAATATATAACTAGCTGCGCCCCGCGGTTGTTGTTGTACCTTTACAACACCAACCACGCAGACGCACTTGGTATAGCTAGAATTGTGAGATGATTATATCTTTAGGGACTATATAACGGTGTTAACTAAATTTCCTATTTAGACCTGATTAAAAACAGCCGAGACGTAGAAAGAGATGGCATTTGAAAGTAAGGGACAGCAAATTTCTAGATAAACCGTATTGTATACATGGGGATGGGAATGGATGGTATGCTACATTGGATTTATTTTCAATGGGGTCCCCAAAGTTTAAACATCAGAAACTACAAATAGAGAAGATCATTGATTGTTAACTGTGTGAAAGAAATTATTTGTATTTCAGCAATACATGAACATTATACATAACGTTCATGTGAGTTCAATGGTAAGTACTTTTCCATTATATGAATCAAAAACGTCTACAATTTATTTCTTGTTCAATTGTTCTGAAAATAGTTATTAAACTAAAAGAAAATGACACAGCTTTCAAACAGACATACAGACGCTTTTCTATACTGTCGATTAAGCAACTTTCTACCATGTTAGTAGTAAAATAAATTACCAGTAAAGTAACTTTACTAGTAACATAATTTATAGATCACGTTCTTAGTGAAATAATTTACTAGTAACATGTCCCAGTAAAACATATTTTAATATTATAAAGGGGCAAAGTTTGTGAGGTTGCAGGGAGTAATTTCAGGATCTACTGGATCGTTTTTGAAAAAAAAAATACCAGTAAAAAGCCACATTACTTGTGACTGTCATAGGCTATATAAACTTACCGCTGTATCCAACATACACGTAGGCGGAGCCGCAGGCAAAAGCTAGTATCTTGTAATACATCACTTATAAAATAGTTAACCAGTAAGACGTTTTTAGTAAAATAGTTTAAAATCGACATGTTAATAGTAAAAAAGTTCACCGGTTACTGTACTAGTAATATATTGTAATTTACGAGTAACACGTTCCTCATGATATAATTTGGAAGTATTGCTTTAATGGTAAAATAATTTACCAGTAACACGTTACTATTGAAATTACTTCCCAGTTGGTAGTAGAATAATTTAACAGTTACAGTTTCTTAATGAACTAATTTACTAGTAACGTGTTTCCGGTAAAATTATTTATCAGTAACACGTTACCAGTAAATCATTTTAATTCATACTAACAAACACTATAATATTATTGTATGAGGTCTTTGTTTTATAGATTTTGTTCTTGTTTGTAATTCGAACTGTAGAATTGTTTTTCAAATAGAGTGGGTAAATAGTAAGGAATAAAATGTTTAATAAACAAACTTAAATTTAATAAATGTAAACGATACTGCTATAGGTACATTCTAACAGACATTGGAACACAATGTAAATCAGTTCTCTAATCTTTGCACTTATATAAAGGCGTGGTTTAAAATCAAAACTTATCATACAAACATACATCTAATAACTATATGAAAAATAATCTTTGATTTTATATAAACATTGCAATGATTCAATCCCAACATTTTAACAAAATGGCGTCAGTCAGAAACAACGCAGTTTTATTTTTAGTAATTTTAATAAGCCTCTGCTTTGATAGACTAGATTTTTTTAGAAATTTCAGATTAGTATTGATTAATTAATTTATAATCTTCTAGATAACAGTAGTCTTATCAATAGGTACCACGCTTGAACCTCTCATTTAATAAAAGCATTTTAAATTGCTAAATAATATTCAAATACCCACAATTTCGAAAAAAGAGTGATAACAATCTGACAAGTCTAATTTCAATTAGAAACTAGATAAGTATGTCAAGATAATCATTATACCGTTTAAACGAAATTCAGACGCACTAAACTATTCTAAATGGCCTCGTGCCAAAAGTCTACGTTCCTTATCTTTCCCTCTTTTCAAAAGACTACTTCCACTACAGGATAAGCTCGGGATCCTGATTGTGGGTATTTGCAGGGTCCTCAACCCACGTGAGTACATTGAGAGCGTCACTAAAGCGGCCATGCAGAAGCTAAGTACTGAACAAGGTGAGGAGTTGCTGTCTTTTAAGATTCAATCATATTAGTGTAGACATATACAGCCTGAGGATCTGCAGAAACCTAGTTCTGCTACTCTTGACGAGGCATATTCATGTTGTAATTAATACTAATTTCTTTCTTGTTAAATCACTGCTAACGATAATATCTCGAACTGACACCAATTAATTAAAAAAAGGAATTGCACACACTTGCTTTTCAATTTAAAAATAAAATAGTAACATTTATAAGTAATAAACAACCGTTAAATTTAAAATTATAAGTTACCAAAGAGTTGCATGTCTATGGTGAAGAATATAAAACTAAAGTTGGTGAATCTATGTCATCACTTTGGAAGGATTTCCATTTATAATAATCTCTTACATCCACATTACAATTACAACTATAGCAAACATGGTGAAATAGCCTAAGTAGTTTTGTTAATAAAATGTTCAACAGTTTTTTTAAATTTTCCATGAAACTAATCATCATTTAAAAAATAACCGACCTCATTGTGGCTACATCATGGTAGCTGGAAATCTTCAGGGTAGTAATTTTGTTTCATATTTGAAGAGGATCCATACAGAAACGTTAACCCTTCCATTAATCGGTTCATAATGATCAAATTTAGGCAACAAACATGAAAGAAATATAACCGAATTGAGAACTTCCTCGTTCCTTTGAGATAGGTAAAAAAAAAGGGAAATTAGTGTTACAGTCAAAACCTCGTTTTCCTAGGAGGCCATTGTCCAGAAGTGGACTATTAAAGGTATGTTCAAACTTGACCAGTATAATGTATTGCCAGATAAACAACAGGCCAGCTCTAGATTATCCTGTTTGTAAAAAAATCTAGTTTCATACATATAAAGATGGAAGTGATAAATCCAATTACTCATAGAGCATGTTCGAGCTACTGTGGTCTGTTTCGATTCCTCATCCAAATCTAACTGCATCCCTTACCCTACCGTGTACCTAACGTAATGGATTACACCATAATCTCAATAGGGTTGTCAGCAAAAATTTAGGCTTTCAACAAGAATAACTTCACAAAATCTATATCAATACAAACAAATAAAATAGAAATCTGATAACAATGTTACGTGGTACTTATACTAAAAAGTCAACATTTTTAATTGTAGTATTTCTGTCTGTTTGTTTGTTTCGTGTAATCTCGGGAACGGATGAACCGAAATCCACGGGACTTTTACAGACAGATAGCTGTTGTTGTAAGTAGGCTACTTTATTTATAAATGAAGGCTTCGGCGTATGAAAATATAAATCTATTACGTTACATAACTGTATTGTGGATGTATAATTAGATCAATTTAATATATTTTACGTCTTATTTAGGCACTAACTATATTACTAATCCCGTTCGTTTCGTGATGTGACTGTCATCTTGCGGACAATTTCGTTGTTTATGTCAATATACTACATTCTCTTCAACATATAATTCTCATGGTTTGTTTCGACGCAGGTACTAAACTAATATACCTTAGAACAGTTGGTAATACCTCGACTTTGTACAATTTAGGAACTGTGACGTCACAATACCTGTTCAAACGACTTGTAGTTTTGTTTTTTAAATGCTTTAGGCAAAGAAACCCTAACAACTAGTTCGAAAGATTTATTCAAAAGGCTGTTTGTTAGAAATATAATTCGTGTAGAGTAAACATTTCCAATTTTCGTTATAATTTCGAAAATGGTACAGGGCCAGCCCTACAGTGACATTCTACTGCTGAATTTTACTTATAATATTTTTTTTCGAGAATACAGCAATCATTAAAAAAAAATTATTAAACTTCATTTACATAAATCCTGATTTATTGCTTGGACATGACATTTAAAATTTTTGAACAAATTTAACCATTTACAGGTTATTCACTTACCTACGTAATTTATTTATTGGTTTAATTAAAAACCTCCTTGAAACCATCCCTTTATTAAACGGTTATACTCTCGACACGTAACACTACCGATGTTAGTCGAGGTATTACTACAACTCCATCAATACATAATTTCGAGCATTCTACCACTTAATGACGTAACACCGCGAGTAACACCCGTACTTCTGCAAAGTTCGTCGATATTCTATTGTAGAAATAGGCAATATCGGTTTAAAATTGCGACTGCAGAAGCGCGTCAAACGCGACAACATCGCATAAGTAATTAAACTATGTCGAATACGAACATCATTTAATTCCAAAAACATAAACAACAAAATTGACCGCCTCTCAACAATTGTTCAAAGCTACACTGAGTCCGTGTTTCTCTATATACCTCTTGCGTGCTTCGGCGATCATTTGAGCTTTCCTCTCTTGGAAACTGAACTGTCGCTCCTTGGCGCTCTTGGGGAAGACCCCGGTGGGCACGGGGGTCACGTACCTGGGGGTCACATGCGACGTGCTGGGCCCCGCCTCCGAGGGACCCTCGGGCTCTGGCGAGTACGTGGTCACGCCTTCCAGAAAGTTCGTGATTGTTACGTCTACGCTCCTCGTGTTAGCTGTTGAAAAAATATTGCAAATTAGAATATTGGGTCATTAAACGTATAGCTTTAATTTGTATCGTTGTTAGCGTGACGTCGGGCGGTATACAGGGTGTATGTTAGATGTAGTGCTCACCGAGGTCCCTGAGGATGTCGTTGAGCGGCACGCGCGGCAGCACCTCCTTGACCTGCGCGGCGAGGCGCGTGACGTCGGGCGGTATACAGGGTGTATGTTAGATGTAGTGCTCACCGAGGTCCCTGAGGATGTCGTTGAGCGGCACGCGCGGCAGCACCTCCTTGACCTGCGCGGCGAGGCGCGTGACGTCGGGCGGTATACAGGGTGTATGTTAGATGTAGTGCTCACCGAGGTCCCTGAGGATGTCGTTGAGCGGCACGCGCGGCAGCACCTCCTTGACCTGCGCGGCGAGGCGCGTGACGTCGGGCGGTATACAGGGTGTATGTTAGATGTAGTGCTCACCGAGGTCCCTGAGGATGTCGTTGAGCGGCACGCGCGGCAGCACCTCCTTGACCTGCGCGGCGAGGCGCGTGACGTCGGGCGGTATACAGGGTGTATGTTAGATGTAGTGCTCACCGAGGTCCCTGAGGATGTCGTTGAGCGGCACGCGCGGCAGCACCTCCTTGACCTGCGCGGCGAGGCGCGTGACGTCGGGCGGTATACAGGGTGTATGTTAGATGTAGTGCTCACCGAGGTCCCTGAGGATGTCGTTGAGCGGCACGCGCGGCAGCACCTCCTTGACCTGCGCGGCGAGGCGCGTGACGTCGGGCGGTATACAGGGTGTATGTTAGATGTAGTGCTCACCGAGGTCCCTGAGGATGTCGTTGAGCGGCACGCGCGGCAGCACCTCCTTGACCTGCGCGGCGAGGCGCGTGACGTCGGGCGGTATACAGGGTGTATGTTAGATGTAGTGCTCACCGAGGTCCCTGAGGATGTCGTTGAGCGGCACGCGCGGCAGCACCTCCTTGACCTGCGCGGCGAGGCGCGTGACGTCGGGCGCGTCCCTGCGCCGCGGCACACGTCGCCCCGCATTCAACTGCTCCCATTTATACTCTGTTTGTTCGATCTGTAAGTTATATAATTCACTTTTCATCTACATCAAATTTTCTACATATCAAGATGTTTTTCTCTGCAGTGCTACTGTCTTGCATAATAGATTCATCACTTTTAAAAATAGTCACCTCGAGTGCCTCAGCAATATTTTCTCTAATATTAGCAGCGAAGGCGACGTCGTCGTCGTCATGTCGTTCTATAGAGGGCAGCAGCCGCACCGTGAACACCGTCACGGGCGTCCACAGGAACCACAGCGCGTCCGACCACGGGAACTTGTCGCGCGAGTCCGACGGCCGATGCACCGTCACGTTCGTGAACAACCTCTCCACATCTACGGACGACAGTCATACGCACATTAGTAAGTCGCATAAGTCTAGGCGAGTGAAATGTGTAAAATTATTTATTTAGGCATTGCCTACTGGCATCACATTCTGCCCAAGCCATACTGACTTTCTTATCCAAAACGGACATGCATCATGGATGACATAAAGTGGAATAAATTACCCTACGATTAAAAAAATGTGTATCCTTGCCCCTGCAATTGTTTTTTAAAAGGATTGCCTTTCTTTTGAAGCACTAGAATGTGTTACGACTTATATTGTTCATACTCACTGATAGCCACAGGCTGAACCCTGTTGCCCATCTGGAAGGGCCAGTCCGTAAACCTGAGCAGTCCTTTTCCATTAGTGGGACCACCTTCCGGTTGTAACAATACAGGTTTACTGGGACTCTCAGCAAAATGTTGTCTGGAAAACACTTGTAATTTAGGTTTATTTTAACATTTCTAGATAAATAAGCTGTTAATTACAAATGGTGAAAAATTGGAGCAACAAATATAAAATAGTTTTATATTTGAAAGATACATATCTGTTTATTAAATACATAAATTTTATATGCCACAAGGACAAAATGTTGTGTACAAACATCTAAAATATAGCATTATTCCTGTGTAACTTACTTTCTAATAAACTGAGAAGCATTTCTGATGCCAAGAGTTGCTGCAAAAAATGGTGGTACCTTCCATTTTCTTAACTGTGAATGAAGAAATATTTCTGTTACATACACAACCACATACTTGTTTTTAGAAATTCATTTTATTTTTACTTTTACTTTATCATTGTGGTCATAATTTAATAGTAAGATAGTTTAGGCCATGGGTAACTGAAAGAAAAGGGTCACTGCATACATTTACACATGCAAGGCCAGTACATTACTTTTATGTTTCAAAATACTTATAGAATGCAAAATACCATGTTATTGCGTCATCATTGCCAGAACAATGAAGAATCAACAAGCATGACTCAATGTTTCTCCAAATTTTCAAATATTCCTATTTAATTATTACCACAATGCTAAAGACAAAAGTAAGAATCTATAAATTGAAAACTATAAATTCCAATATTTGTTTTTCATACAAACATCTATATAACATGTTCTACATCTATCCCCAATGCTTGGAATAGCATAAATCATTTTAAATTGCAATAATTTATGCTACATCTATCACCAATGAATGGAATAGTATAAATCATTTTAAATTGCAGCAATTTATGCTTTAAAGCAGTATGTCACCGATATTTATTGGCAAGATATAGAACTTCAAATTGCATTCCAATGCAACATTGTTTGAAAACAATGCGATATCATATTTTACTGTCAGCCAAGTCAAACACAAACAACATGAATTTCTGATACACATCTCTATGAGTACCACAAGAAGGAAGTTCCTGAGAACCCAGAAATACCAAGCCCCATTGCATATGCTATTTCTTACATATGAGATCAGCCACACCAATTGCACAGGGTCTTTTGCTCCCTTCTAGTTAATATTGGGTTCCAATTAAAGTTTTACCCAACATATTGAAAGGTCTCTTAAGGTAATAGGACCAAAATAAAACAAGTAAACTATTATATAACCCTTATCATATCAATTGGCAGTCCCTGGCAACAACTGAATCTCGAATTTCTTATTGGAAAAAAACCTTAATTAACTTACACTTATGGTACCCAGCACATGGGAGGCAGCAAGTGAATCTAAACACGATACATAGTTGGCCACCATGACACTACAACGAGGGTCTCTTGTACCCTTTAGCTTAACATAAACACCTGAAATAAAAGGAAAATACATGATTAACTTACTAGAATTGTTAAAACTAGTAATTTCGTACAATGCTAGCTAATATTGCAAAGAAGATTTGTTATGCTGAACAAAATGCTGAAAGAAGCTTCCATATGGTGACAGATTAAGAAAATATGGAGTGCCTCTACTTCTATTCATCCCATGAGTGTTGTTAGAGGGAAATGTGAAGAGCAAAACTCGAAATAAGCCCCTTTTGTTACGTGTGGAGACTCCCACGGGCCATCACCACACCGGGTTTTGCAATGAGGTGGTGTCGGAATCAGACCGACTAAAACCACATGGTGTGCCACTCTGCACCTGAGAAGGGAGGGATCCAGTAACTGGTGTTATTAACACATCCAGACCCGCTTGAAACAAACCCTATAACAACTATTTGTTCAGCATGATTGTTCAGATGACGTTTTCGAAGAACAGGTTCGAAGAACTATATCTAGCAGTGGACTATTTAAGGCTGTGTAAAGGCACTATACAAAGAATCCTATCAATACCCTAAAAATGAGTGATGATTGGTGTGAAAAGGTGTACCAGTAGCACATATCCTTACCAAACGTCCAGCAAGCCAATGTAGACAACATTTGCCTGATACCTGACTTATCAGGGAGTATTATTGATGCAATCCATAATACTAATGCCAAGAGGGTTCTGAATACCAGCAACAAAATACCAAATGGTAGGTAAAGAAGAAATTGCAGGACATTTTCACCACAAAATCTGAAAAACAAAACAATTACATGGCTATAACACATGGCCAAATTCCTTTTTAATATTGTTTTTTTGTTTATTTTATGTATACAGTAGAAACTCAATTATGGGGCTCCCCCATTATAGAAATTCGCGATTATCTGGACAACCAACCACAACTAATTAAATAATAAACGTCATATTGAGCCAAGTCACAAAATGTTTAATATATTTACTACTAGCTGAACCCAGCCGTGTTACCTGCGGTTATTGTTAGTAGGTGGGTTATTGTTGCAAGTTAATCTAAAAAGTAGCCTAAGTTACTCCCTGGATCATCAGCTAACTGCCAGTGAAAGTCCTGTCAAAATCGATCAAGCTATTCCAGAGATAACCCGGAACAAACAGACAGACAGATAAAAAAATGTAACTACATTTCTTTTTCAATTTTCTTGATACATTCTATTATCTGGATTTTCGATTATACTAATCCCTAACAACAACAATTTGTCCAGTTAATCGAGTTTCTATTGTGGTTGAGTTTCTATTTATAATATTTTTACTACTGTAGGTAGAAGAGCCACGCTGATTTCAGCACAAACAGACTCGATTAGGGTGGTAATATCCTCGCATAGAAAATCAACATAAAATGACAATGATTGTGCTGTCGTGTTTCGTTTGTGAGTGCGAGACCGGAGGCCCAATGATGAAGAAGCATCACTGGGGGTCGCCATGCTGTATTGTTGCATAGTCTGCATTCACAGTATGATGACCACCACTCTTTGCTTATGCTCTCCATCAGGCATAGTAGTCATTGTGGCAGGACCAACGATAATAGAAAAAAAAAACTAATGCAAATAATTTTATTAATAATTATAATTTATTTACAATTTCCAAATTCTAATACTATAAAATTAAAATATTTATGTTGATACACAAATATTTATATGAAGGATGATGTACACCCTTTTAAGCTCCCTCACTGAACTGCTTCAAAAACAGACTTGACAGACTCGATATCTCCAAGCTATTTCAAACACACGCATCAGCTTTCTAGCTGCTAGTGTGTCATACTAAATAATAAATAATAATAATAATAATAAGGAGTTCAATAGGAGGATTGATAGGTGTCAGTGCCTTTCTAAATACCATGGTTAAACAGACAGACTCCCTTACCGAGTTCCTTTTGTACAAATGTAAATGTTGATTGAAAACTAAAAATGTGTGGTTATGATGTCTCTCAATGCTTAGTCACATGGTCAAAACAAAATATACATAAAACACAAATATATATATCCAATAATACAAGGAAATAGAGGTGTTAAATAACTTCATGAAAGACTGAAATGACAACAAAGATTACTTCTACTTGTATTGGTGTATACACATGAACGAAATGTTAATCATTTACAAATTATAAAAAGAACATTGAATTAATAAGTAGTTATACTTTGAAACACCAAACTGGATTTGTATAATTTTATGAATATTTAACATTGTACACAAGGTAATTGTTTCAAACATTTTTAAGGTCATGGTCAGACTTAATATTTCCTTCCTGATTATAATTATTACAATGTTTTTTACAATAAGTTATAGGTACTGAGTCTGATCATAATGTAAAATTTATTTTATCTGTTTCATTCTGCTCCAAATATTGACAATATATTTCGCGAAATAATTTTACCCATTGGATTTGTCAGTTACGTCACCATTTTATTGATACACATCAATATATTACGATAAGAGTGCATTGGAAACAAAATTAATTGTTATCAACTGTTAAACACTTTCCCTTGCAAAAATATTGGCAAACACGTAGGTCCGTGAAATTAAAATGTAAGTTTTACCTGTCGTCGTTCATCAATTTGTCCACCGTTAAAGCCATAGTTATTTATTCGCAAAAATAAACTTGAATATCACTATCACTGCTTTATTTGACTGCATAAAATTAAAAATTTCGAACTTCTCCCTAAATCGTGAATATTCGTGATGTGTTTCTACGACATTGACCATAGACTAATACAGAAAATTTGACAGCTGCCAGGATTAATTTGGAGAACGTTTAGAGCATATACATGCGAGGAGGGAACTGCGCTCTGAACGAGTAGAGTAGAGAGGGAGACTGAGTTTAGTTAGAGTCTGTCTCTCTCACATAAGCTTCTGATTGATGGACGCAATACACATCTAATCTGATCATACATTCCGCTCGTTCAGCGCTTCCGCCATGTATGTATGCTCATAAGGAGAACGGGACCAAAATGGGATATTCTAACAATTATAAAGAACTAATTTGAGAACTCCAAAATAACACATAATCTGCGTTACACTTATCACAATATCCAATAGGAATTTTTTTTAGGTTAATTAATTAAACAACTTTACAGAAACTGGTCACATATGTCGCAGAACTGACAACCGCTGGAGTAAGCGCGTTCTAGGGTGGAGACCGCGTCTTGGCAAACGTAGTGTGGGACGCCCTCTGGCCAGATGGTGGGACGACTTGCATAAGGGGGCTGGCAGCGACTGGATGCGGAAAGCACCAGACCGGGCTCTGTGGTGTTCCTTGGGGGAGGCCTACGTCCAGCCGTGGACTGCAACGGGCTGATGATGATGATGATGATGAAAGAAGCATGACAAGTGAGACTTTTCAATGCAAAAACTTTGGGTCATTTTCGTAATTGATTGTCTAAGTTTTGAATAATTATATGAATTTAAATACCAGTCATAACCGCATTTTAATTGTCAGGCGGTAATGGCATCATTACTTGATATTAACTTAGTTTATTATGAAAACATTTATTTCACTGATGCTTGCTGATGCTTTGCTAAGATAACATTTCACTAAATAAAGTAAACTGTAAATATAAACTAGAAATCAAAAATCTGCTATGTGCTTCGTAATTTATAAAAAAAATAATGTTTTTTGACATGAAAGTCATTATCGAAAATTGATTTCAATTCGCAAATTTAACTCCAGTCTTAGTCGATAGTAAGTGATTCGATTTAAAAGTGTCAAATGTTATGTCTCTTTGAGTAAATGTGTTCTGTGGTCATGTCATGTCAGAATTGTCAGATCAAAAGTCAAACAAACATCTACCTACTAGAGCGAAAGAGAAAATTCGAATTAAATAAATTGAGATTTAAAGAACAAAGAAAATACTTAAAACATCTTGCAAAGTTATATATGGTTGTTAACAAGAAGTACTCTTCGTGTGCTATGTATGATTGCTTTACTTTTGTTATATAAGATTGTGTAACTAATAATACAGTGAAGGTAAACAGCTAAATCTATTGTAAATGTGTGTGCATTACCTGACCTTTACAGAACGGCTAAAATTACTACCGAAAATATCATAATGGAGCATATAACGTCTGCAGAAGAAACAACGTGCTCAGAAGGGGAAGAGGAAGTCACTAGGAAAACTGTATTGAACCATGGAAACCACCAAGGTTTTACAAGTCAACCTTCCAGTTCACTGTCAGAGCTCAATCAAATGGAAGAAAAAATGCGACGTAAGCTGAAGTTTTTTTTCATGAATCCAATTGACAAATGGACGGCCAAGCGAAAATTCCCTTATAAATTTGTTGTTCAAGTAATAAAGATTGTCTTAGTTACATTTCAACTGTGCCTTTTCGCGCACAACAGATATAATCATGTTAATTACACTTGGGATAATCGGATCACCTTCTCACACCTGTTTCTTCTCGGCTGGGACTCTACAAGGGAAATCAATGCTTACCCTCCTGGTGCAGGACCTTTAGCTGTCTACAAAATCAAGGAATTTTATGACACACTAGACTATGCTTATGAGGGGTATTCCAACATCTTAACCACCTCTATTGGACCATATTCGTACAATGATGATCATAATAATAAACCACCACCAGTTTTTTGTCAATACAATTATAAACAGGGCATCATAAATGGTTTTAATGAGAGCTATGTGTTTAACTCGGAAGTTATTGAAACATGTGTCAACTTTACTACACCAACCGTTGGGAAGTTTAATTCTCAATCCTTTATAAAAGAGGCTGGCTTAAATATCAGTTTTGCATCATTGATACAGGCTAAATTGATGTTCTCATTGAAAACAATCAACTTTAGGGCAGCCGGCCCTATAACTCCACCAGATTGTTATAGATTTGATATTAAAATTATTTTTGATAATGAAGATCATGATGGACAGATGTCGCTAATATTAGATGCGGAACCGTACAAGTTAACTTGCAAAGGAGACTCAGCATATGTAACAGATAATAAGATAGACCAAGTGTTACGGAGCATATTGAACATCCTCGTTATATTAATATGTTCTGTGTCTTTTGGTTTATGTGGTAGAGCTATCTACAGAGCTCAGTTGCTGAAGGAACTTACTGTGCAGTTTTTCAGACGTGCATACGACAAAAAACTGAGTCTAGAAGGACGTTTAGAATTTCTCAATATCTGGTACATTATGATAATAGTTAATGACTTACTAATAATACTGGGATCAGCAATAAAGGAACAAATCGAACGAAATCAATTTACAAATGATCAATGGAACATTTGTTCTCTGTTTTTGGGAACTGGTAATTTATTAGTTTGGTTCGGAGTCTTAAGATATCTAGGGTTCTTTAAAACCTATAATGTAGTGATACTCACACTAAAGAAGGCAGCTCCGAAGATATTTAGATTCTCTATCTGTGCTTTGCTGTTGTATGCTGGCTTCATGTTCTGCGGTTGGTTAATCTTAGGTCCTTATCATATGAAGTTCCAAACTCTAGCGACAACTTCTGAATGTCTATTCTCTTTGATAAATGGAGATGATATGTTTGCCACCTTCTCCATAATGTCAAAGAAATCACCAATGTTATGGTGGTTTAGTCGTATTTACTTATATTCATTTATAAGTTTATATATTTATGTTGTACTAAGTTTATTCATATCAGTTATTATGGATGCGTATGATACAATTAAGCAGTATTATAAAGATGGTTTTCCGAAGAGTGATCTTCAGCAATTTATTGGGGAAACAAATGTTGAAGAAGTGTCGTCAGGTTTGTACAGAACTGAGAGTTCACACTCACTTAATGCTCTTATGAATTCACTCTTCTGTTGCAATGCGTACAGAAGTGCGTATTCCAAGATAGGAGGTGGTAGTTCAAACTTAAGCATGTAGAAAAATTGCCTTATTTGCATGTTTTTGTTAAATAATGAGCTCGTCATTATCATTAGATATTAGATATGTTTTATCTACAATTTGATATTGATAGGCAGCTATACTAAAGCTGTATTTTATATTGTAATATTATCAATTTGTAGTATTATGATGAACTAACGGGGAAGTACAGTGTGTGGGTATAAAACTAATTCAATTGTGTTGATATTAAACCTTGTTTTAGCTATTATATATTTTTGTTACCTAACTCACCAAAGAAAACCAAACATATTATCAAGCTATTGAAATACATTTAAGAGAATCCCCTATATTGTAACCTAGATCTCTTGATCAATTTTTTTTTTATAAACATGATGATTATGATATTATATATATATGTCAGTAATGTAAAAAATCTTTTAGTCGCAAAATTGTACCTTATTTTAATCTTAATATTTTGTATATTTTAGTACTAAGTGTATAAAATGTAAAGAGATTACAGTATTTTTTTATTTGTCATTTACCTAGCCTTTATTATTCCCAAAACTATTTGAGGTCGAATACCGGTTTTACCTGAATATCAGTACTTCCAAGGAGTGACTGGCGTCGGACCTCCGCAACCCTGAGGGTGAACTTAAATTCGAAGATTGAACTGAACTTATGACTGCCTCGTTGGTCTCGCGGTTGGCGTGAGCGACTGCTGATCATGAGGTCTCGGGTTCGATTCCCGGGTCGGACCAAATGTTTGTATGATCTACAAATATTTGTTTCGGAGTTTGGGTGTGTTCTATCTATAATGTGTATGTATTTACAAAATAAAAGTATATATGTATTTGTATTAGTTGTCTAGTACCCCATAACACAAGCTCTGCTTATCTTGGGACCGAAGATGGCGTTGTGTGTTTAGATGTCCGAAAAAAATTGAACTAGTTGTCAGTGTATTTTAGGGCACTGACTTCCCAATAACGATTGCCATAGATGTTCATGACAACTGGGACCGACGGCTTAAAGTGCTCTCCATTTATGTCGTAACATGATCATTTCACCACAATCGGCACCAAGTTACATGCGGGCGAAGGTGCATTATGCACAAACAAGTATTAATAACGAGGTCACCCAATCTCATGTAACTTATAACAGCATATCATATTGCACGTTGCGATTTACTTGATTTGGGAATAAGTACATGTAAAAATATTACTTTATTTTCAATTTACTTCGCCTTTCTAATAAGTTGATTTTGTGTACACAGAGGTAATTTGTGTATGTTTTATTTATCAGAATTATGTACCGGACGCTCGCAGAAATGATGCGTAAAGTCAAGGCCTCAGGATATCAGACAGCTATAACTGCGGGAAGCTACCATTTTCAGCTCTCACAGGTAGATGATGGATGCCTGCCAAGACTTGAAGATCATAGTGACATTATCGAATCGTTAGAGTTTAGCACAAGATACATCCAGCCTCAGATCAAATAAGAAAAGGTAGATAATGTACCGCCTTGTTCTTACTTGTACTACTTAACTATGCTATAAACTACGCTACTTTTCGTCAGTATCGTACAAGTATCGACAGCTTATACGATACTGACGAAAAGTAGCGTAGTTTAAACCATAATTATGCGTTAACGCGTCTGTTTACTTGGAACCACGCTACTTTTTTCTGCTTCAACAATAACAAGGCGTTTTCTATCTTTTTTTATTTGATCTGAGCAGCCAGCACAGGTTTTCCGGCCAACCTTTACCCTGGATCTCCGGCTGGGAATTGTCGATTACTGATTTTTATGTGTAGTAAATTATGCCGCATGCCAAATATGTGACTAATTGTGTGAAATTCTAATCTAATTAGAATTTCTTTTAAAGAAAGTAGATAAGGATGAAAACGATTACACCATACTTATAACTAAACTGTATTAACTAGAGTAGATTTTAAACATGCCGCGAATTCAATTTGAAAATATCTTAAAATTATGATAATAATATTTCAGACATATAACACACAACGCCATCCAGTCCCAAATCAAGCAGAGCTTGTTCTATGGGTACGAGTCAAGAGAATTATGTAAATACACTACCTATTGCCTGCGGCTCCGCCCGCGTGTGAATCGGGTATCGCTCCATTTTTTTTTAAAGAAGCTTGTCTGTTAATCCCCGTTGTCAGTTTCCTGCACACCAAATTTTACCCATATTGGTCCAGCCGTTTGTACGTGAAGTTTTAACAAACAAACACACTTACAAACTTTCGCCTTTATATATTAGTGTGAAGTGTGATAGATACCTACTTTTTTTTGTAAATATATATATGTTATAAATAGAAAAGACCCGAACTCTAAAACAAACATTTGCAGATCTTGGTCCGACCCGGGAATCAAACCCGAGACCTCAAACACAGCAGTCGCATACGGCATACGCTACCACTGTGCCACGGGGCAGTCAATTGTATGTCTTACACGTACCTAGCTAAACGATTTGCTGTTCAAAGTTAGTCAAGTTACAAATCTCATATTAAACACTCAGATAAGCACTTACATATATGTGTTGCTGAAGCACCTATTGTACCCACTAAGTCGAGATAAGTAGGTAGGTGCCACTCAAGTAGGTATATACTTTTATTTGAATGCGCAAATCCCTCATGTGTTTATTTATAAACTTCCAGTATCTATACGCCCTTTGTACTTACCATGTTATCTATACAAATAAATAAAATTGGAGTGTCTGTTTGTAATATTAAAATAACCGCTTTTTACTAAATGCATATGTATGTATATACGGTACATATACCAAAAATGTAGTTAAAAAAAATTTTTGTCTGTCTGTTTGTTCTCTGGAACTCAGGAAAATTTATATTTGTATTTGATATATTATAATGTAAAGCACACATTGCTTGACGTGTTTTAGAATCCTTTCATGTAAGCAGAACATTTTCATGAGGAGACTGTTAGTCAGGGGTTTGATTTCCATCCAGGGCAAATGTTTTGTAAAATTAAATAAAATATCAAATTCTAATTAATTTATTCAATTAAGACAATACGTGACATTTATGAACATTAAATTGAAGCTAATCGACACAAACAGACGCTACAGCATGTGCTGGATTGTCAAGGAATTTCATTATAGTAGAGTCACGCTTATTTCAGTAACCACGGGCCGGCTCGACTGGGGCAGTAGTACCCTCGCAGAGAAAATCAACGTAAAATGACAGCGTTCGTACTTCGTGCTGTCGTGTTTCGTTGGTGAGTGCGAGACCGGAAGCCCAATGATGCAGAAGGATCACTAGGCCGCCATGGTGTGGGTAATAATGCTTCATTTTTGCGTTCTCTGCCTGGTAGGTAGAGTAATTTTGGCAGAGCCAAACAAAAAAAATCTATGATTTATTTTGTTCCTAGATGATTGATTGAATCCTTAGAAATATTCAAGTATGCTTATTAGCTTTTTGTTTATCATATGAAATCATATCACACACAGGCCCAACCTAATCAACTGCCATGCGCGGTCAGTGCGTAATTCCTAATTAATATTGATTCAAAAAATACATAGAGCAACACAAGCCGGTGGACCGGAGAGGAGTAGCCATAGCATCATTTTCTGATACACAATAATCTTATAATTTTTTACAGGGGGGAAAATTTTATATCATGTACATTTTAGACTCACTTACAAAAACAATTGATTACTAACTTGCACAACAATTAAAACAAAACATCCACAATTACACACTGTGTCATAACACTAATGCGTGCGTAGGCCTATTTGGGCTTATACTTTGATAGAGCTGACGCCAGTGTATGGCTACTCCTTACAGTGTTGCTATATGGAAAATTATTATGGATGATGGAACCCTACTACTAGCCTCAGCATTTATAATAGTGCTACTCCTTACTCATTCTTTCTAAGGCCCAAACAATAAAGCAATAGAACTAGAAAAAGTTCAAACCTTTTCTTAATTTATACATTTACTTTCCATGTAAAAAAATATTTAAAAGGGGGACATTAAAACTTCAGTTAAATAAATATTCTTCACAATTTATTATCGCTGTCAAAACTTATTCTACTAATACATAGTATATACAACCACATTATTCTTATATAATATGCGAGACAGCTGATGGACACTGGATTTCTTTTTTTAAATAATCAAAGCTAGGAACATAACAGTATTTTTTAATAAATTGCTAGTTCATAGCATCACAAGCCTTCAATCATTGAATTTGCTACTAAATAATGAAATTACAATTTCATTATTTAGTAGCTTCTCAAAATGATTTTAATGTAACAAAAAACGTAATTTTGTTTTACATTAAAAAGACAATAAATGGTAGAATTTAATATGTCTTCTACATATTAAATTCCACTATTTATTGTCTCATTATAAAAAAAAAAAATTGTCTAGTGAAGTGGAGTGTGAAGTGATAAATTATGACAAGTTATCAGAGTAGTATACAAAAATATACAAAAAAAAAAAACAAAAAAAAAGTTAGCAAACGTCGATATACTACACTAGCGCCTATTCTTTTTGGTTGTAGAACTATTATTTGCTGCTTTTTGCTCGACATTTTTAACTACAATACAAGATAGTGCTTCATAACTTTATCCTCTTTATTTTTCGTCTGTTAATATAATCACAGAGTATAAATTATATCGTTTAGAAACGATACATTCGAATAACTATAAGAAGACAGACACTGCGATATACCGTTGCATTTTACTATTATTTAATAGATCAACAGCACATGAAGCAAAAATATAAGAATATGTTTTTTGAGCAAACTTGACACAACAAAATCATAATATTCGTTAAGTATTAAAATCGACCCTTAGGAATACTTTTATCTTTACAAATCTGGCAACAATTCAATAACTACATTATACATACGTAAATACAATGCACATGTCATCGTAAGATTGTAATAACAAAAATAAAACCGACTTCAAGGTTCGACTCGATTTCTCTTGGATTCCATGATCAGATGTTAATGTCCTTATCATGGTACCACCGCCGGGACATCTCCTTTCCATTAAAAAAAGAATTATCAAAATCGGTTCATAAACGACGAAGTTATCCGCGAACACATATAAAAAAAAATATACCGTCGAATTGAGAAACCTCCTCCTTTTTTTGAAGTCGGTTAAAAACTGTTAGATTACAATCTATCTCGAGGGATTGCAAACAATCTAAAGGTTGTAAAACTGTACTGTAACATACTGCTCTCAATTTAACGTATTATTTTTAGTAGATCGGCTTACTGTAAGACCCAATAATCAGAGACAGTTGTAACCAGTATATCACATTTGACAATATATCGAAAGTTTACAATCTCGCTAGATATATTATAATCTAACGATTTTACAATCTTATGGTGACAGTGTAAAAACTACATTAATATCAATTAAGCGGTAAAGTTGATATGAGACTTCATCACCAGCATTATACCAATTATATGGAAAATGTGGGTAGTTATATGTTTACTTAGTGTAAACTATTTATTTAATGACCACTTACGATATTACGTTCCGTTTATCATTAAAAATGTTTGTTTATTTACCTCAATATTGGATGAAGTCATTGCACTGGTATGTAAATGGATATCCTAATAACTTTATAGTTTTGTAACAAAGTGTTTTCATCTCGCACATTAAATTGCAATCAAACGTCATTTTCTTACAACTTTACCTATTATTATTATCAAAACTAGAAAATTCCACATCAATACAAATTGTAAAAAATCTTGTTTCTTAGCTTTATACCTAGAATAATAAGAATTTATAACTTGGCTGTGGACCCTAGAATAATATTTTTTAGTGTCCTGTAACTTCTAAAATTTTGATAACAAACTAGATAACTATTTTCGTATAAGCTCATGCTTGTGTACACTAATGTTTCGGTTTACGAATAAATAAGTTAGGTATCTGACTTCGTATTGTAATGAAATGACACAAAGAAATATTACATGCCATTTGAATTTGAACTTAAATTACTTCATGCAGTAGTTTCAATATTAGAACACATATTTGTCCATAGTTGTCTGACTTGATTATGTACATACATTCCTGTCGACAGATAGATTAAAAACTGGACTTGCTTTGACATAAACATAATAAGTTAGTTGTTGTAGAAAGTTGTGGTCAAATGATAGGAATGTTTAGAAGTAGAAAAATAAGTGTTGACATATTAAAAAAGGTTTCTTTTTGAAAAATGCTATCCTGCCATTTATGTTTCACCATTAAGATATATATTCGTATTATATGAACAGCTTGTCTTTTGTTTCTAAATCTAACATTTTCAGAAAAAAAATGTAAAAGAGAGGGCTGACATAAACGACAGGTGTCATCGTTTATGTCAGCCCTCTATCTTACGAATAAAGTCGAATTTGTCGCTTTCTAAATACATCGGTATTATAAAACATAAATTTTGCTAAAACAGCGTTTAATGTAACCAGCATTTTTCATTTGTCTATCATACGACCTTAAACATAAGACCACAGCTTCCTGCAACACCAATTTATTCTAAAAAAATATGATTTAAAACTATAAAACACTATTTTAACACTATATACACTTATAAAGACATTGAAGCTACCTATTAGAAAATTATTAACAATAAATAATGATATTTGACTACATAGTTACAGCGCAGCATAAAACCTGTGATTGACATTTAATACATCATAATTCTTTGGTTCTATCAAATTAATAATATTGCTTATCCCGAACTGCGACACCAAAGTTATCTTTAAGTGTTAGTCTCAATAAAAATCCTACATTATGATCATTAATCAGTCTGATCGGATTTATTTCTTAGCTTCGACCGTAGTTTGGGTCTCTGGTTCGCCTCCCAATAATATTTGAATTTCATCAACACTCTTTCCTTTTGTCTCGGGAATTACAAAGAACATAAAAATAAAACCAAGAAGCATGACACCAGCGAATATCCAGAACACTTGACCAGAACCGATGGCATTATTTAAAGAGTTAAATGTGCTGGTAACTGTAAACGCAAGTAGCCAATTCAAGGTACCAGCCGTAGAGCTTACGAAGGCTTTGATGTCGATTCTGCAAAGATCTCCAGCCATCATCCAAGGAATAGGCCCCAGACCGACTGAGAAAGCAACGATAAAGACTGACAAGGATACAAGGGGCAACCAAGCAATTGCTTGAACTACGCTATCGTCGGCTCCATGAGTCTGTTGCAAGTAGAAGTATACCCCTAAAGCGGTGGTGCAAATACACATCACCAATGCGGATAACAAAAGCAGAATACGCCTTCCTAGTCTATCTACCACTAAACTTGAGGAAAACGTGGCAACGACCTGGATTACTCCGATAATAATAGTGGAGATTTCGGAAGGTATTGAGGCACCTGAATCATGGAAGATTTGTGATGCGTTGAAGATAACAGCGTTGATACCAGACAACTGTTGGAACACCATCAAACAGTAGCAGATGATAAGTGCTTTTATGGCTGTCTTTTTGGTGAGCGCAGCGATGTAAGATACAGGGTTCGCTTTTGCTACTTCAGCTTTGTGTTTTAAAGCATTTAATTCTTGGTCTACATCATAAGCCCTACCACGAAGCCTGAATAAAGCTTCCCTGGCCTCATCGCTTCTGCCATTGACCACTAAGTAGTTGGGACTTTCGGGCATGAAGAAAAAGACAAGTCCGAATATGATAGGTATTAGAGTGCAGAGGATGTTGAAAATGAATACGGACGTATAACTGCCGACGACGTAAGCAAACAGAATTCCCACAGTTATCATAAGTTGAAAGTAGCTGCCTAACGTTCCTCTGATGGAGTCTTGAGCGATTTCACTGGTGTATGCAGGTGCTGTGACGCAAAATGAACCGCCGGCCACACCGATGATGAACCTACCAGCTATAAGCATACCCACACTGGTGCCAAAAGTTATTAGTAACCAGCCTAAGGTGAACGGTAGAACGAGGAGTAACATAGTGAGTTTACGTCCTATTCTATCCATGATGAGGCCAATGGGGAAGCAAATGAACGCTGCTCCGAGGTTAATGATGGAAGAGATCCAGTCACCTTGTGCTTGAGTTATGTCAAAATCATAGTCTGTGCTATTCTGGTCCAGAATTTTCACCATTACCGGAGCTGACCAACCAAGCATAGTACCCGCTGCTAGCGCTCCAAGTGTAGCTGTAAAGAAGAGAATGTGATATGAGTGGACTGAAAATATTGTATATATTTCTGTGTATTTAAAAAATATGGGATTTGATTTTCTTATTTATTTGTATAATAATTTTCAATTAATTGTTAGTTAAGGAGAAGATAAACTATAATTTCATTTAAATAATTCAATTAAGATGTACCAGACAAGGCTGCGATGTACTGGGGTAGTTTGCGGGCATTATCTTCCCGAGCCTCCACTAGCTCAACTTGCGAAACTCCAATCTCAGCCATCGTGCCGTTGCCGTCGGTACGCTGAAACGAAAAAATGACGTTATTTTCTAATGAGTTAGCATAGGTACGTTCTTTAGGTAGACAGGTATGTTTAGCATAAGAGCTTTACAAAAAATATTTATTGTACATAGCTGGAAGATTATCCAGTTGTATTATTGTAAGGATACAGATGGCAAACAAGCAGACAATTGATTGTCGCTGAAACGTGACTAGCGCCGTTCATGAATATGCATAACTTGTACCACGGTGGCAGAGTGGTAGCGTATGCGACTGCTGTGCTTGTGATCTCGGGTTCAGTTCCCGGGTCGGACCAAATGTTTATATGATCTGCAAATGTTTGTTTCGGAGTTTGGGCGAGGTTATTAAATCATTGAAGTAGTAAACAACATCAATCATTAATGTTATCTATATCAAAACTGTACCTCAGATAGACATTTCACATCGTACTGTGCAGATATAAATTTATGCTGATGTCAAGTTAATACAGAATTTTAATGTTTTTAATTTTATAAAAAAATGTTTTGCTATAAATGAAAAATACATAATAACATACACGGATGTATAGTTTCAACAGCCTTTAAGTGTTCAAAGTCAAAATAATAGATCACCTTCATTTAATTAAAAAGTATGTAAATATGAATGTATGTACTTGCAAGCCACAATGTTGCAATATATGTAATGGAAGCTCATTATTTATTCTCATTATTACTTACTAGTAAACACAAAGAAGTTGGTTAATGATCTTTGAGATAAATAAAAACATTTCTAGCAATACCTATAGTACATATATACTCTATACATCAATTTAGTTTTTGAAATCTTATTCAAATTTCATATTAATACTAAAAATGTGAAAGTAACGTAACTCTGTCTGTTTAGTTATATTTTCACTGCTAGACCACTGCACCGAATGCAATAAAATTTGGCATGAAGGTACTTTGATTAATGAGCAGAGACATATAACCGATAAACATGCGCAGCGGAGTCACAGGTAAAGCCTAGATATTAATATAAAGTCTCAGCGACTGCACTGTCCCTACGTCAGGAAAAATTGTAATATAGTTCTTAATTTTCTCCTATAGGTGTAGAAGTGTTTTTGAACAAATTTTAATAGGAAAAACAGAAAAGTACACAATTCAAATAGAAAAACATTTTTGAATTGCTTCATGAATGATGGAGTTTTGAGGTAAACATTAAATTTTAACAAAAAAAAATGGCTTCCAGAACTGGACCAAATTAAAATGGGCCAACACGGGAAGCACCAGCTTTCAAATAAATAAAGAATCATGAAAATCAGTTTACTGAGTCGAAAGTTCTGAGGTAATATAAAAAACATAAAACAAATACAGTCGAATTGAGAGCCTTCTCCTTTTTTTAAATCGGTTATAAATAGTTTTCAAGTGTGTTAAGAAGTAATACGACTATCTTATTTCTCACGTAGGTTTGCTAATTAGAAAGCCACTCATTAGTATTACACTTTATTTAATAAACAAGAATAAAAAGACGTACCACATTTCGAAAAGTAGTGTTTAATCCATTTGCCGGAATAGCAGCAAGCAATGGTTCTCTTTCCGGGTCACTACCCCTACGTCTATACAATGACGATCGCATTTTACACGGCTACAAATATTATAAGCTTTAACAACAACCAAATTTAGCGTTATCACGATTCCAAGTAAACAAATAGGAAATAACAAAATATTTGGCCGCACAGCTGACGTATGACATTGAAATAACATATTTGATAATGATGACACCTTGAACCAGTGTTGCTAGTAACGATTTAGTAGCGATGGACATAAAATTAAGTCACAAGAAAATTGTAACGTAATTGCTTTTATTAATTTTGGACTATTTACTCACTCTCCGTGTTTTTTTATTAATCTATATAATCAAATAATGAATTCAAAATAACTTATATTTTATTAGTAGCGTGGCTTTAAGTGTTGTATATGGTATATTTGTTGCTGTTCGTAATACGCTAGGCGCTGACGTATTTCTACATTGACGATTTTTATGACGACGAGACCCTTAGAAAGTCTTCTAAGTAATTTAACAAAAACTGAGTATTCTGAATAATATTTTATACCTTCAGGTCATTATTCATGATGAATTGTCAATGTGGACATTTTACTTCATACCCCGTAAGCTATTTTATGTCAGTGAAAATAATTTTAAATATTTTGGTAGGTAACACAACACTTTATACAATTTTTGTCTTATCTTCTATCTATAGATATATAAGTACTTATATTTTAAACATCACATCAATTCGTACCTATGTCATAAAAACAATAACAACATATCATTACCTACTAATAAATAAACAAAAAAGTGTAGGTAACTATGGTTCCCTACTACTCGTACGTATAAACTTTTGGTGAAAATTAATATGAATTTGTTGACATCTCATTCATTAAATTGGTGCTCTACCACAGAATAACTAATTAGTAGTAATGTAGCTGTACTTATTTTAGGCGCTACGGTGGATAGGTACATAGACTGCCAAAACTATTAACCTTTCTTTAGTACCTCGCCGTAGTTGTGAAAAATAGGCGAAGATAGAAGAAAAATATCAAACCTATCCTACGATTAGGTGAAATACAATTTTTTTATCCGACTTTAAAAAAGGAGGATGTTCTCGTTCGACTTTATTTTTTTATGTTTGTTACCTCACCTAACGAAACTTTCGACTGCGTGAACCGATTTGATGATCCTTTTTTTATTTGAAAGCTGGTGCTTCCCGTAAGGTCCCATTAAGTTTGGTCCAGTTCTAGTCTAGTCTATATTGTTGTATTTTTTTTTATTATTTTAAATTATGTATCAGTACTTTGTGATTAATAAATATATATTTAAAAATACTCGTGGGAAATTACACCAACTGAGGCGTAGATACTTATTTATATAAGTATCTACGCCTTAGTTAAACCGCGAGGACACGGTAATACAGATATGTAGATTGACATAGATAACTCTCTCATAGTATTAAACATATAAGGCACAAACAAGATACACAAAAAAGTATTACATAACCGCAAAGAGAATAACTAGGTACGATTAATATTCTCAAATATGTTAATTTTCATAAGTCTTATATAGGCATAATTAAGAGAACTGGTAAAACCCGTTAAATGATGACCAAGTCAAAAATCTTTGATACATAATGTTGTTTTGAAATTTTTGGGGTTTTTGATACGCATTTGCGATGTTTTAAGTAGTTGTAACTAACAAAAAACTAAATTGTTATTTCATTTTAATTATAATCACCTCATTCTCATTTAATTTGATTTAATTGGAACTCTACGAGACCCTCAACTGTCAAAGCATTTTTTTTGTATGGAATTATAAATTTCAATTATTTTTTTCTAAAGAAGATCCCCATTTCATCTTAACCACATTTTATATATTTTCTATCATTCACCTCAAAACTCCATTGTGCATAAAGTAATTCAAAGATTAATTTTCTATTTGAATTGTGTACTTTTCTATTTTCCCTATTAAAATTTGTTTAAAAATACTTCTACACCTATCGCAGAAAATTAAGAAAATTTCGTCAAGACGTAGACTTGAAGACTTTTTAAATACTTGACATTGACAGAAAAAGAATAGAAAAGAAATATTGATTTTTGAACACTGTATTTGAAGCTTAATACGAAAAATACTTTTTAACGAGAGAGGGTACCTATGGCCACAGTATTAGAATAATCCTTCCACTGTGCTATGGCTATAGGTAATTTAGTTTTTGTTGTTGACAGTTAACTATATACGAGACATTATTTAATTATTGCTATTTATCTCGAAGACTGTTGCCGAGCGTCCGAATATTTTAGATTTTGTTCCCAGTCCTTTGTTTATCGTTAAGCGTTCTAAATGTCGAAAGTGATGAAATTTTATCACTAGTGTCGTAATGTACTTAAGAATTTGTTTTTCTTTGTACTAGCTTAACATTACAAATTGAGATATTTATTTACAAGTGGACTTCGACAATGCGGATACAGTGATTATGCGCACTAATTATTATCGTTAGTATGTTTATTATATTTCCTTACATTATATTTAAACGAAACAATTATTTTTGTCTAGTCTGGATACCTTCATATGTGATCACCTACCTAAAGGCATAAGAACTAACCCTAGAGTTGTGCCCTATTTATGCCCACAAAACTGAATTTGCTCTTTAACAGTGATAATATTTAGACATTTAAATACCTAAATAAATTCAAGCAGCTTTTCCAAACTAAACGTATATGAAAAAAATAAGGAAAACATAAAAGATCGTAGCTTGCTATTGGGCTTTTGGCTAAAAGGTTCCAATAAAAAGTAAATAAAAGAAAACCATAAAAAGAAAAAAAATTGGCAGTTAAAGGAACTGCCAACAGAAGTGAAAAATTTGAACAATTAACATTACCATGTCGGTGACGCGAACCCATAAAATTTTCCCCTACCAAAACCTGCTCAACGCGGCTAAAGAAATTTTCACTTCAATAAAATAGATTTCTATATAAATAGACCGGAGATCAACTTTATTTGACAGTGTGTGAGTTATCTTTTAAGAAAAAAAACGATGAACGTCCTTGACTCTGATACATTAGAATAAACTGTAGCATCTAAAAATACATTATGTAATTGAAAAAGAACAATTTGTAACAGTTGTATTTTGGATAAATAATCGACGTGTGCACGTGTGATACAATTTATGTTGTTGTAAACTTATAATGGTTCGTGAGCCGAGTTTCAATAGAGTAATAAGAGGTTTGGTAGTTATATTAGATAGGGCGTAAAATTATCTTAATTTAGAAGACAATTATAATAACAGCAATGTTGGAGTAAGACAGAAGCAGTGTTTAAAAAAACAAATAAAACCTTTCGAAAAAGTTAATTAAGAAATAAGTCAGGAAAAATAATGATGTTAATATCCACATTGTTTACGTCATGTGAAATTATAGATAAATATAAAAATTAAAATCTCTTGGTTTCCATGCTTTCTGCTCATGCTTTCCATCAGGCAGAGCAGTAGTTTTGACGTAGTTAAAACATTCTCACCATTAGTCTATCTAAGCGCATTTCCAAAATACTACTGTCTTGACATAGTACTTTCTCCAAGACGGTAATTATTATTAAAAAACAATTATTTTTAAATAATGAACAAGAAAACTACTGATTATCGTTATACGAAGTGTGAAGTGACCGCTAAGCAATTTTGATTGAACTCTTAATTGCACATTTCTCGGCAACAATAAACAGGCTCTAAAGAAATAAGCGTTTAATTTCACTTCTAGACGATGATAGCACTAACTTCATATAGCCTTACAATAACTGCTTTGAAAGCAATTATTAGGGATTTAATACCTAATGCTTCGAAGTATGTTTCCCCGTAATAAACGGTGAGATCTATCATGTGTAAGAGAGGTTGTTGATCCGGGCTTATTAACTCTCTGTAATCTGTGTATTATCTATAGAATATGATTAAAATTATCAAGAACAACAATTGTTAATGGGGCTACGAAAAAGGTATTAAATAATGCCATGTCTATTATCTATTACAATAAAACGCAATTTAATAAAACATGTCGTAACACAGCCAATTTTAATCCTACTTTGAGTTTGTTTTTTTAATATTTTTTTCCGGCTGGACCGAACAAAGTTTTCAAAGATTTAACCTTCCCCTTGGCTGTGCTCAAATTGAAGCAATGCAATCCCGTGGGTGTTGTAAATGCCACAAATGTCTTGAATTGCATGTTCCTAAACAGCCGCCCTAGCCATGCTGTCATTTTACAAACGTAAACGTTATTTGTTAACTAACATAAAAAATTTAACAAAAATAAAACCGACTTCAAGTTTCGACTCGATTTCTCTTGAATGCCATCATCAGATCTCAGTGCCCTTGTCATGGTACTACCGTTAGGATATCTCCTTTCCATTAAAAAAAGAATCATCAAAATCGGTTTATAAACGAGGAAGTTATCTGCGAACACCCATAAAAAACGGTCGAATGGAGAACCTCCTCTTTTTTTGAAGTCGTTTAAAAAAGGGAATGACATGATCTCAATGCCAAGTCACGTTGTCAAAACAAAATATTAACCAATAATACTAGAGAATAGAGGATGCAACTGTAGAAAGAGAATCGACACGAAACCCTTGCATCTTGGCTAAGAGGGAAAAGCGCCAAGATGGCACCCACTCACGGAGCAAATACAAAGAAAATACTAACTTAGTATTTGCCGTGTGATAAAAAGTTTTATCTAAAAAAGTGTACTGGATCTATATCGTTTTATGACGGTATGTAGAAGTGTTATTCGATAAATTTATGATTACCATAAAGAACAGCAGAGTCCAATAAATCTACAGTTCAATTTATCAAATAGCCGCTGTTATATTTACTATGTACAAAAAGTAATAATGTTATAACCACAGATAAAAATATATCGTTGTTATTTATTTAATTTGGTGTATTATGGGTATTAAATTTAAGAACATAACAACAATGCTATGTTTTTGAAACAAGCTTTGTTATGATCACACAATGTCGTACTGAATTTGAGATGGGAACTTTTCATTTGTGACTAAGATGCTGCACAAATATTCAATAATATTTACTTTAAGTGAGATAAGGTGCCTAATTGATTTTTAAGTCAATTCAGTTCTTTCCCGGTAAATATCAAAACGAAACGTTTTTATGAAATATTTTCAACTTATTGAGAATTGTATTGTGAATATGTACAACGTTCTCTGTGTGACGTGGTGGCACCTATTTATCCCGTGGGTGTTGTAAATGCCACAAAAGAAGCAAACTGTGCAGGAAAACAACTCTTTTAAGAGAAGGAAAACTCGATGCAAACTCTAGACCAACTTGTCTGATCAGTGTGGTATGTAGACCAAAGCCTCCGTTCGTGTGGGCGTACACCGGAATCGACAGACAGTCTCTGACGAAACAGTTTGTCGAGGCTCGACTAGGTTGCCGTAAAAAGCATTGTGTTAGGTGGGACCGTCGCACACCAAGGACGTTTCAGACAGACCGTATCCGACGAAGTATAAATAAATAAATAAAACCGGTCGGAGTGGGGGGTGTTAGGTTATTTTCGTTACGAAATTTCTAGACTCGGTCTCCTCGCTCAAGGCTCGCGATAGAAGCTTTGCAATAGCTTAAAAAGTAAACAAATACCCTTTAAAGACGTATTATTTCCAGAATCAAATCGCCCCTTCTCCCTCTTCGACGGTTTGTTCGGTCTCGTGCGGTGCGCGTCAGCAGAAGAAAACAGTCGAAAACCGTTTTGTCGCGGACCGTCTCATCGAAGACCGTTTCGGTGTGTGTCCGACCTGGCTGTCGACGTAACAAATTGGGAACAAGAGAGAATTGCGACAATTTGCGAACATCATGTTTTGTTTTAATACCCTTTAAAGAAGTCATACATTCAATGGCGGCCGAAACGACCTAGTATTGTAATATAAGTATAATACAATAAAATCTATAAAAATGTTTTTTCTTAAGGCGTTCGATAATTCATCTTGGCTTGATTATGAGGATTCCTAAGACACCAATTATTTTAATTTTTCTACGTGCTTACTCTAACTTTAGGTAGGTATATCATACGTACCTTTTTATCTTTAAATCTATACATATACATATAGGTGTATATACTTTATCTATACTGTTGTGTAACGCAGATAATATCATTGATAGGTAATGATATGATAAGTAATTATAGATACCTATCTGAAATAATGGATTAGCTCTGAAAAAATAAGACCTCCCAACGTCTTGAGTACCTAAGTATATTACACAATTCATCGTGCGTAAGAATGCCAGTCTTCCTTTATAATCAGAATATGCTTTGTTTTCCCTTCCCAATTAGTTACTTGCCTCTAAATAGACAATTTAAATTATAGTGACGGGATATTATTTTAGAACACTGCAGATAAAACCACGGCGAGGAAACTAGTCTTAAAAATAGTCCAAGTTACTCCTTACATGATTAGCTGCCAGTGAAAGTCCCGTCAAAATGGGTTCAGTCTTTCCAGAGATTAGCCGTAAATAATTGAGAGACACACAGACAAAAATTTAAAAAAATGTTATGCGGCTATTTTAATATTACAAAACATACACTCCAATTTTATTTATTTGTATAGATGTTTGTAAACAGAAAAAAACTTGTTTAAAACATAATTAACAACTATTTATTACACTGTTATTATTTAATAAAAATACGGTCCAGTAATGGGGTCTTTTCAAATATTATCTATAAATCTATCTATCTCATTTACAAAATGTCTATGGCCATTAGGTCCACCTCTACATCACAGCATCAAAAACAAATGATAGTTTTGAAGTTAAATCATGCATTAAACCTAAGATAAAGTTAAACGAATTAAAGAAGGGCAAATCTATGACAATTGCAGACAGCAGCGAACACGTTACTTAAAAACTGAAAATTGTACAGAAGAGACATTGAATAGGTGCTCCTTAATTGCAAGTGCTGGCAGATATTAAACAAAAATGCACTCTATTAACTACATATTCAATATTTTTTAAGCTTAACTTAAGTAGGAACAGTATGTAAATATTTACTTACGTAACGATTAAAACCCGTACTTGCGTTACATGTCATTCTAAAAGGCGCCGTGGCCGCATTGGTAATAAGCACCCCGGCTGCAAGTTGGGGTCCCAAAACTGGTAGTGTCATTACCGTTAGGGTACTCGACCCGAAACCACTTCCAAACATTTTGTTAAAGAAAACTATACTCCAAAGTGAACATTTACTGACAAATATTATTGTTGGAATTTAGGCAACTGAATTTTGCATAAGCACAAAGTCTAATCAAAACATATTTGGCAACATCTTCGTGATGAAATATATCTCAAAAATGAAATCTATAATTCTATTTTTTAGCGATAGTGTTATCAGATGTCAGATTTGATATAAGTATATCTGGATAACGTTGTTGTTTCTTAAAAACATCTGTTTTTTTGTGTTAAAATTATAGATAACGACTTTGGATGCTATGAAACTAAACGGAGATTTTTTTTGCCTACAATGATACAACAGATTTTTTTTAATCGGTTTGTTTGTTCTAGAAGTTTCGAATTCATAATGTCAGACCAACCGAATTGTTTATGGTATCATATGATACATTTAGTCATATACATGAGGCCAGCATGGTAAAGTGGCAGGTGGACTAAGCCGTTGATGATGATGTACGTCAGATCTAAACTGTTTATTTATCTAAAATTATACATGAAAATGTTAAGTTGATTTGTGACCGCTTTAAAAACGCGAAAAGTTCTGCATCAAATGAACTCAAATTTTGACAAGACAAAATATGTACATAGAAATATGGTTTTTACGTATGGCCCTGCCAAAATGACTACTCTGTCTAATGGAAAACATAGGCAAAATCCAAGAGTATTGGTGGTGTCATTGCGAATGCAGCATGGTGACCCACACCATAGCGGCCTAGTGATGGTAACATCTCATTAATACAATCACAATGTCAATAGCAAAGCGTGGCAGGCTACAACTTATCTATTTTATATATCTTTATCTATTCTCGTGTCCCGTTGTTGCTCACAATCAACTCCGTAACTATCTAACCGATTTTTATGTTTTTTCAATGTGTTTCGCTGGCGTGTCTAAGATAGGATAGTTTACATCACCCTCAGATCAATAGGAGTTGAGCATGATCGAAAAGAGACACAGACAAATTTGCGTGGGTCAGCTACTGTTCAATACAAATAAGTATTAGCTTTTGCGTATCACATGTCCACATTTTTAAAAGTAGTCATAAAGTCAAGATTCATATCTAAATAGTTTAACTGCATATAAGCAGTAGGTAATGCGCACTTCGCATGCTTATGGCAAGTGAATCATTAAAACAAATACAAAACAATATTTTGTAGTTCGTAATGCAAAGTACGTAACTCGTTACTGATAAATTGTAATTTGTTGTTTGATGTTTCGTGGAATGACAATATTTTTTGAAATGGATGACGACGAATGTATTAAAATGAAATCATGCGTTTAAAAATGATACTGATGATGAATGATGATGATATAATATGAAGTCTCTTGAGGTTATCAATCATTTCAAATTTACTGTAAAGTTTCATCCCAATCGGTTCAGTAGTTTTTGCGTGAAGAAGTAACAAACCTACACACTCACAAACTTTCGTCTTTAAATATTAGTGTGATTATCTATAAAAATAAATAAAATTGGAGTGTCTGTTTGTAGTATTAGAATAACCGCTTTTTACTAAATGCATATGTATGTATACACGTTACATTTACCAAAAATGAAAAAGTTTTTGTCTGTCTGTCTGTCTGTTTGTTCTCTCTCTGTCTCTGGAACGGCTGGACCGATTTTGACGGGACTTTCACTGGCAGGCAGATGATCCAGGGATACTTTTTTAGACTAAATTTGTCACGCGGCATTATTTGCGGTACAACAATAACCGCGGGTAACACTGCGGGGTTCAGTTGGTCTTAAATTGAGGTGTAGGTACTAGTGATGAAATTAATAAATAATGGGTTAAGAAATTATTCCCTTCTTTTTTTAAATTAATAATATCAGTTCTACCTAAAACAAAGGTTTCTGCTAATATTTGTTAATATTTTAAGATCATTTTTTCTTTATGACGCTAGTAAAATATAAATCCATGTGTCCTACATTTAGATTATAATCTTAAATATGTTTTATTGCTACGTGGTTATTAAACAATCGTATAATTAAACTCGCTGTAAGATTACTTCAAAAAGTTTATCGTAATCTAGAGATTTATATTATTATACCAGCTGAACCCCGCGGTGTTACCCGCGGTTAATGTTGTACCGCGAGTAACGCCGCGGGACAAAGTTAGTCTAAAAAAAGTAGCCTAAGTTACTCCCCGGATCATCAGCTACCTGTCAGTGAAAGTCCCGTCAAAATCCGTCCAGCGGTTCCAGAGATTACCCGGAACAAACAGACAGACAGACAGACAGACAGACCGACAGACAGACAGACAGACAAAAAAGTTTTTAACTACATTTTAGGTATATGTACCGTGTATACATACATATGCATTTAGTAAAAAGCGGTTATTTTAATATTACAAACAGACACTCCAATTTTATTTATTTGTTGTACCGCGAGTAACGCCGCGGGACAAAGTTAGTCTAAAAAAAGTAGCCTAAGTTACTCCCCGGATCATCAGCTACCTGTCAGTGAAAGTCCCGTCAAAATCCGTCCAGCGGTTCCAAAGATTACCCGGAACAAACAGACAGACAGACAGACAGAGAGACCGACAGACAGACAAAAAAATTTTTAACTACATTTTAGGTATATGTACCGTGTATACATACATATGCATTTAGTAAAAAGCGGTTATTTTAATATTACAAACAGACTCTCCAATTTTATTTATTTGTATAGATTATACTCTGTGCAAACCTACATGTCCCGCATAGGTTATAATAAAAAAACTGGGCCTTATTACAGACTAATCTTAAAAATTCAATTTCCATCAATTTTAAATTATAACTCTATAGTACGAAAGTGATATTGTAGTAGCGAATGACTATAAATAAACAGTAAGCCACACAGATCGTTAATGTGTTTGTGATTTTCTTTTCAATTTATTTTCATAAGGCAAAGAACTGTTCTTAAATAAAGTCTTGCCTTATATTTCATATTTTTTTTTAGATTATCGATTACATTTACAGAATCAATAAATTAAAAAATATTGTAGATTAGTCGATTTAAGGGAAATTGTTGACCTTTTTTAAAAGTGTCTGTGTTCGTATATATCTAAATATGTTTGTGTGCAATGATATTGTATATTTGTGTTTGATACGAATGTTATTATAAAGGAAAAGTTCTCTAGTTCTCTCTTAATGTTGTGCATGTATAACATTTATTATTGTTAAGTTTTATTTGTAATATTTCGTAAATGTCTGATTCCTACAACTTCTCCTACGACTTCCTACAACTTACGTTAAAGTACAATTAACTACCAAGTACACAAGAAGTTAAAATATTGATTATTAATTTTAAATGCGAAACCAAAGAACAGTTACACGTAAATATTCCAGAGAAGGTTATAAAATGTGCTGAGAACCGGACTTTTTTCGAAACACTTTAATGACTTTCCTGAAATTACGTGACTGGATTTTCAACTTTTATACAAAAAACTTGCCTTACACCAGGTTACGCACATGAGTCATTGACTCTATAGCATTTTACAATTGTTAAGTAAATGTGCATGTGAGTAATGTACTACATCAAGTAAATAATCGTAAAAAAGATTTAAACGTTGCACTGTAATAACCTACACAAAAATGTAGAATATTTCGATCGCATGTAGATGAAGATGTTAATGTTATTTCATTTTACATATTACAACTAACATGGAGCGATAAAATAATGAAAAAATAAAAAGTTTTTACTTGCATTGTAAATAAATGCATCTAAATATGATTGCACCTTTAATCGTATTTAGGTATTTATAAGTGGAACAAGTACTCAGTTTATCAGTATGCCGATAACCTACTAAAATATTTCAATTCAAGGTATTATTCTAAGCTATATTGTACAAAAACCTAAAGTTTAGTTCAGTAAGCTGACGGCAGTCTTTTCCTAAAAAACGGGCACTGCTATGGATACACAGAAAGAAAAAGAAATGTAAAGAGCCATCCAAAAATCTTATATATAGTAAGTGACTGTGCATCGTATTAAACTTCGGACAAAATTAATTGACTAATTGACCAATATATCCAGGCACATTTGGTTTTTTCCTTTGTACTACAAAATAGAAGTGGTTCTCGTGTGCATTAATTCAAGCAAGTACATGCCATCGTTGAAATATATGAAATACTAGCTGACCCGGTGAACTTCGTACCGCCATATTTACTTATCTGTCTCAGCTTCCCGTCGTGGGCAAAAAAAAACCTTTCCCGTTATCTTTTAATTTTTCTTGTACACAAACCTTGTCTTAACAATAATGAATACATACAAAATAGAATTAATGAATTTGGTGCAGCCAATCGGAAGTTACGCGCGTACATCCATTTCGGCGATTCATTTATAAATAAAGAAATGTTATTATTAATACTTTAGCATAAGTAATGCAGACCTCTGTATTCGCCTTGAAAACTTGTTTATTTAAACTTTAAACCTTAAGAAGTGTTTTAGGTTTATTAGTATCTTATCATTTTTAAATGACAATACTATATTCTCTTGAATTGTATCAAATATTTCGAAACCCCCATCACCGTTTTTGCGATAACAGATATTTCTGTATCTTTCCAAATTCCGAATAGACAGCTAGTCTGAAGTATATCTTCAAGATGTCATGTTTATATCTTGATATACTTGACCCGGTGATAAAGACCGAACCCACTGAGTTGAATCGACCGATTGCAAAAGGGAGTTTTCACAGTAAATAAACAGGTTTTTTAAACCGTGGTATGTAAAAACGTATTACTTACATTCCTTGAGATTGAGAATGCTCAGAAAAGTCATTTTATCGTTGTAGGTAATCCGAAATAGTAATATGCGTTCTCTTCGTTTTTTACCAAGCCATACTTCTCTAGAAACTAAAGATTAGTTGCAGAATAGGTAGTATTACTTTATAATAGGTGGTGCACTCCCTCTGCTAAAAAAATAGAAGAGCTCAAAGCTAAAACTCGTCACATTTTAGCAAAATTTTGGTTGAAGGCTACGCGTTCCAGAAAAAAGTTAGAGAAGGCTGTCAGTGATTTTTATCCCTGGAGGCAGTTTATTGATAATTTTTTTAATGTTCTACAGCAATATAATAAAACTGATGAGTTTCCTTTCAGTTTCACTAGACTTTGGTACAGATACAGATTTGAATAATTCTGTATTTCTTTTCTAGAATCTTGATTGAGAAGTATTACCATAAGCATGTACGTATATCATTACGCCGCAACCCTTTCAGAATCTTGTAAATAGAGACAAAACGATAAGATAATGAAACGAATTCCAATTATTTTGTTTTTTACTAAGCCATCTTTTTGACTAAATGGCATCCTTTTCTTCGGAAATCTAAAGCCGACTACAACCTTTGTTTTTATTTCCAGCACCAACATACTGCATAGTTTAAATACTTAATATTTACTGTTTACGATTATATAAAGTTTATAGATACTAAATAGACTGTTATAAAGATAAATTTGTTTAAGAATGTTTTAAAGAGCCGACATCATACTCTAAGTTGATAACTTATGTACTTAGTTATTTTATTGTGTTATAATCAAAGACTTGAACGTCACTCATATCAGTCAGTGAAAATAGTATCTATGCTGGAATCTCGCACGCGCTTCTTGACATTTAGTATAAGCATATTCTATCATAGAAGAAGTTTAGGTTATCAAAAATACTATGCTATGCTACTGCCGATCAAGTGGTCTCGACTAGCGGGTTCGCGGTTCAAGTGTTTTTCTGACAAGAAATTCTTAATAAAAATTCGGAATATGAAAGTTTGAAGGTGCCTCGCTCATGCCTGGGAGAGCACGTTAAGCCGTCGGTCTCGGTTAGCATCCATGTCAATCGTTATAAGGAATGAGCAGTTAAACTAGTAGCCAACCTCAAATAATCTTGGGATAAATAAACGCTAGTAAGATGATGATGAATAGAGAACTTACGAGGAGATGAATCAATAAACACCAAACCAATGAAGCTTAGTTGGAGGCCTTAGGGCGGCTTAAAAACATCCAACGGCAAGATTACGTAGCCACAACGTAGTCTTGCCAGTCCCCAACCCGCACTTGGCCAGCGTGGGGACGTATGGCATTAACCCTCTCCTGAGAGGGGACCCCGAGCCCGCCAGTGGGACATTATGGGTTGTTGATGATATAAATTCGTGCAAATGAAACTCAATTGTTTCTTCATCAAATGTCAATAAAAAGGTTTAAGAAACGACTGAACCGGTATGCAGTTATGCGGCACTTATATCATTGCACTTATGAATTTATGCATACATATATGTTACCTTGTATTATATTGTTTTAGTTAAAAAAGGAATGGAACGCTTATTGTTTAATTTTTCAAATTCAAAATTGAGTTTCATATTAATCTAAAACAGTAAGTAAATTTAAACCAGGATTGAAATTTACAGTAATTTCCCAGTTCATATACTTTTTTTCAAAATTGTAAATTTAACTTATAATTATGCAACAAAACCTACTGCGTGGCCATATATTTTAATAATATTGAAATATAGCAATACATTTATTAACGCGATCTTATTTATCATGGTTCGTAAACACATCCTTATTTTAATTGTGGAAAGCTACTCTATTACGCAACTATTACTGTTTTTTTTTCTAACAAAGCATGGGAATTCCATAACAAAAGCAAACATCGTTTTTGAGATGTCCTTTTCCAGAAAATATGTCTCACTCAGATGTATCTAATAATATTTTAGTTATAAAATTTAAAATTTGCAAGCTCCTTAGGACGTTTTTACATTATCCGATCCGATATCGGAGTCGGTCACCGAAACGATATCGGAGTAAGGAAAATGTACGTATGTGTCGGGTCCGATATCCGATATCGGGCCGGACAGTATGAGAGACAGATACATACTTCAAACATTTGACTTCCTCCGTTATCTGATCGATTAATGTGAAAACGTTCTTATATTGACGACCGAGGGAAGGAAATTTTTTACCTTAAATAAGTCCTCCATGGCGAAATTATCCTTATGTATAGCCCTAACCTTCTTCATTGTCAGAAATTTATAAAAACAAACTTCAATTACTTTTAAAATTTTGCCACAGTACGCACCGTGCTTACGGCCAAAACAGTTGATCAGTAACAAGGTATGACAACACTCGGGATGGTTCTTTTATGCACGCATATTGCATCGAGGTCATGAAGCTGGTTTTCCCCAAAAGTGGTTTATAGTCTTATTGACAAATTTGGATGTTTATCCCTGGTAAAATACCCAGATTACCCTTGCCTTTGAACAGATCTGTAAATATTTATTGGTGGGTAAATGAATATGCTTTCATGTTATGAAATATTTATAACAAATGATAGGAGACATTTTTAGAACTTGGGTTGATAAATTTCTGGGTGGTTCTGAAGTATTAAATTATTTGCCTTATGAAAGTGCATTTATGAGGTCTTTCGTCTGAGAGAATGATGATGGCGGTGCTAAGATTAAGCTGGAGTGCAATGTGTCTATTTCAAAAAAAATATAATCAATCTCCATTGTTTCTTTGGTTTTCTAATCTGACAAATAATATTAAATTCATTAGCAGAAAATAATCAGAAGATATTAATTAAATTACGTCGTTAAGTATATCATTAAGTGAATATAAATATTCTGCGGTTTCATATTACCAGGAGGAAAGCGTTACTATGACGTAAAAACCACAATATATATACGGTGGTAATGACTTGTCTACAAATATCACCGAAAGATGACGTCAGCGTTGAAGCCCTTGGACACCCGCAACACCAGAGGCGTCACAAGTGCGTTGCCGGCCTTTGAGGGGTTGGGGTATGGGCCTTCGGTATCCATACTAACTCGGAGAAACACAGCGCAAGCACTGTTTCACCCAGTTTTCTGTAAGGCCGTGGTATCACTCCGGTTGAGCAGGCCCATTCATGACGAAGCCGGATTTACCCAGTTTATGTTTGTTTGTTTCCTTATGATGATTAATAGTTATCTATTTTAGATAATTGTCTCAATACAATGAATATACCTACTACTATTCATACAATGGCATCACACCTAGCTCATATCATTAGATATAGTTCTCGCAATAGCAGCAACTACGTGCAAAACATTATAAACAAACCAACACTATCGTTTTCCACATTTGCACAGATGTAACACAATAGCATGTTTATCATACTTTACTATTATTCAATAGAGAATGTGGATAAACAGTTTCTCTAAGTTGATATATGTGATGTTAGCAATGTCCTATTAATGCGGGTAGCTAGTTGCAAACATTGGTGCATCTAAATGTAATAAGCCAGCTTGACTAGAGTGATGCCAGGGCCTCATAGGAAAATCGGTGTTAAGAACTATTTTCACACGTGGGTAAAAATACCGTATCCATAAAGTAGTTCTCTTCCCCTCCATTACGCGGAAAGGCTTAAAATATGGCAACACCTCGTTTGATCCCTTGCTATTTAAATGATACTCACTTGTAAATTGTGAACTAGTATGTTAATTAATTGTAAAAAAAATGTATGCATATTTAAATAGAAAGAGAATTATAAAGAAAAGGATAGTCACAGTTTATAAGTGTGTAAAGATAAATAATGTAGTCGTGAATCGAGTAGGTCAGGGTCGTGACTCATACTGGGTGTTGCCAAAATGTTGAGCCACGCAAATTTGTGGTAGAATGCAAAAGTATATATTTGCCTTAAACACAGGCCTTATGACAGTAACGACTTGTTACCTAAAGTTTTTAAATTGGGTATGTGAATAACACTGCAGGAAATCTGCAGACGAAACTTATATCCGCGACTAAAGGCCTGTATACACTTTGATTAGTGCGAGTGCAGGTGTGAAGTGAATACAGGCCCTTACTTCACGTGCTATTTATTTTCGAAATGTTTATCTATAGTACTAACTAGGTTCTGTTGTTTACAACTACGCGGTTATTACTAAGATCGAGCACAACGAACACGTATTTATTTCGAAATATATATCTGTTAACAATACGTTTTTGTCCCTAACTTTCTTTAAAAGGCATCTGCCTGCCAGCAAATCTTTCCAGATTCAGTCAAGCCGTTTTGTGGATTAGTCGAAACAAATAACCAGACAGTGAGACAAAAGTTCTAAAAGTTGATTTTTAGGCATAGGTATCGTATCGTGCAAAATAATTATCTATTATTTTCACATTACAAACACTTCAATTTATTAATTTGTATCGATTACCAGTTTTGTAGCTATCAGTCCTAATATGGTCATCAAATAGAAATTTACAGTTTTGATATAGATAGATCTTATAAGATCTTACCTAAAGGGGTACTACATTTTTTGATAAATGTGATGTCTATCTGTGGATTGACACACTTCAATTATTTTGAAGATATGTCAGTCGGTGGTTGGTTAAGTGTGACGATACTTAAATATATGCTATTTTCGTGTTTCTTGAGTATTTTTATCAAATATAATTCTTGTTATGTAATCTTTGATAAAGATAATGTTAATCCTGGTGTCACGATAACTTTTAATGCTATTGTGCCAGTACTGTACAATGTTTAGACATATATCTTCCCACCAAACCTTTTTTATTCCTAAATCAAGATGAAAAAATTGATAATCTTATATTATACAACCTAGTAAACATACGTTTATTTGCCTGAACTTGCTAATTTCTTCATCTATCACGTCCTGATCTGAACCTTCTTTTTGGTGATTTTGAAGGTTACTTATCAGGCTAGTTAATGTCAACACATGAGATACTACTATATAACATTTCTAATCTTTTTGTATTGGGGCTGTGTAGTGCATTAAGCCATGTAGGTACATAACTTAAATTTCATTGTTTATAGCGATATTCCACTGACTAACTACTACCACTAACTAACTTTCAATAAATTTTAGTAGCTTATTAGTAACACGTAACTAACGTACGCAATCGTATCGTACGTAACTACGTACTCGTAAGTCTATATTAGTATCGCGTATTTAAACAAGAAAAAGTTTTAAAACCCCAGCTACCTACGTATAAATGTTCGATACAGCCTTTGTCACTATGGCTATAATTACGAAGTTATTGGTACCTCATTTATTAAAACCAGTTCAGTAGTTTAGGTGTTACGGTGGAACTTACAAACATACGCATAGACTGCCAAAAGTATTACCCTTTCTTTTGGCTTCGCCGTAGTCGGGTAAAGTAATCTTTTTAATCTGTACAGTGTTTATAGCCTACTTGTATTTTAAGCATAAAATTGCCATAAAACTTACATTCGATTAAATAAGTTTTATTACTATTGCATTGTGATTGTAAATGTTGCCGACTGAACCATAACATGTGTTATTTCGTTTTCTACGAAATTGACACACCCCCATTAGTATCTACATGACTAGCTAATGATTAATCGAATCAGCAATCGCACTTAAATCATTTTATCGCATAAATAGTTTTTGCCAAAATTGATTAGTGAAAAACTTTGTTTTATGAAGGATAGGTACATTACCTCACAAGGTATGTACCTATAACCTAGGTACGTTTTCAGGACTGCAAAACACCTTACAGATTTTATTTGTGCACTTTATATGTCAATATGTATTTTTACATTTTTTACAGGAAATAAATTGCTTGAAATCACTTTTAATAATTTATAAGTATAGGATTAGGTGAAAAAAAAAAAAATATATAAAAATGTTAAGTTAGAGATAATAAATAAACTATATATGTGTTTTTGTGACAGCTTAATATGTCACTTAATTTCTTTTATATAATTTATTGAAGTAAGTAAACACGAGTATGTACTAAAATAAACACGTCCATTATTAAATAACCGAATGGAGTTATTTATTCTCACAAAATACATGTACTCGACTAAAATTCTATCAATTTAATTGTATTTACATTATGAAGTGGCAGCGGAGGTAGGTAAATAACAGATAACAGCTCAGAGAATTTTCCATGTTTAAGGATTTAGTTGTTTTATTATTTAACTACCATTACAAAAACAAAAAGAAAATAATATTTTAAAATGATGAATGATTGAACTCACCTCTTAGAGAAGAAAAAAACAAACTCGAGAGAACGAATTCGCAAACACTAAAACAACAACCAACAATTTTGCCGCGTGAATTTAAAAATCGAACGAGAACATAATTACAGACTATTATTTTTTTTAAGCACAAGTTATCTTGCGCGGCCTATATTTTTCAACAGCGACACACCACTGACAGACAGGCTATGTCGGGACACGTTACGTCTAACGTCAAGTCCACCGACTGAATCGACAATGCTGCACTTACAAATAACAAAAATATGATAGGTATACGAGTAGTCTTAATGACGCACGCGCTGTGCTATGGTTCTACTAACTATAGTTCGACGACTGGTTCTGCCTGAAGTTATTATTTATGTTTCATGTCTCGGAAACTACATCTAGCATTTACCATAATATTGTGGTTATTGAACTATAAACTTAAAATGAAGTTGGAATAGAAAGAAAATACATGGTTCATTTGATCGCGTGTATAAAGAGTTCAATAAACTGAATGATTCTTTAAATAGAATTTCGAATTTTCCGAAAATAAATTGTACAACACCTAAACGTTAAAGAAGTGAGTTTCATTCTGATTCCGATTCATAGTATGCCATGATGACGATGAAGATAATGTACTCCTAGCCAATTTCGACCACGGCGGCCGCCAGTCTCAATGGAGACCAGCCAACTACGCAAGAGATATTATAGTGCATAAGTGTGTGCACAACTGCAAGTGCACTTTCTGTTCCCTCACTCTTACAATTTAAGTGGACGGCTATCCGACACGTCCAGGGCAGCTTTATGTGCTCTCGTATTTAAATACTGCCATACATATTACAGGAATTCTTCATTGTGTCTTCCGTTTATCAAGGTGAAAAGATGATTTATTATATTTCCAATTCCTGTTATTTATATCTAATTCATTTAGGTAAAGTTACCACGATAGTTTAACTTTTCCTGGAGTTTCCCGAGTGTCATATGCGTATGTGACTGTTGTTGATCCTGGTGAACAGGTGTTACAGTAGTAAGCATGTGAGGGGGATAAGTGCCATGAAAGTTTAGCTAATAATGTGACTCTAAGCGAAGTAACACTTTTTGCCCCCAATTTAGAATATTTTTAACGATGTTTAAAGTAAAATCTTTATTGTCCACCAAGATCATCTTTAAAAGGTAATTTGATAAGTTATCTTTGAATTAATTAGATTACTTATCGTTTAAGTTGATATGGTTTAACATTTTGTATTTTCACATTATTGTTTTACAATTATTTACGCATCATCATCCCATTCCCGTTCGTCATGAATGATATTTTTTATTATTGGCCAGTATTAAATTTACTTTCATAGATTAGATCAATCTGATGGTCGAATTCCAACAGCTTTTTTTGGTTATATTTGTCCCTGCCAAAATGAATCTACTCTGCCTTATGGTAAGCATAAGCAGAATCCACGAATGGTGTTCACCATACTCATTGCGAATGCAGACAATGGCGGCCTAGCAATGTATCTGCATCCTCTTTTTTGGGCCTCCGATCTGTTTAAATGTCTTATCTTAATAAACAGACTAGCAGAAATTAAACTTTCTTTTTTTAACTTTCCCACGGTGACAGGTGGTGACATCCCTAGTCTCTCAAACACCTAAGGTCAAGGTGACAACTTTACAGTGGTAATCATCACCGAAGCATTCATGACAAGACAAAACCTAGGTAATCACACTGGGCAGTACATTTCCTATCCTTAGACACACATTATCAATATCAACATGTATAATTTAATTGATTTGCCAAGATAAGTCATGTATTATTTTATTAAATAATATATTTTATCAAATAGGCTATCGTAAAGTTTTTATATGCTTGTTTTGCTACAAAGACAATATTTTATGTAAAAATCGAGTTTGAAGGGTAATTAATGTGGTACTTAAACTGAAAGTCAAAGGTTTATAGGAACATTCCGATTTATTAAATACGAAGCAGAACTGTATAGTAACTTTTTCACGTGTGGTAACTCCAACTAAACTAATTTGCATATGCTCTAAGGGTGCACCGTATAGTGCTATTGGCCCAACAACCCCCATCTACTGACGCTGAGTTCACCCAAGTTGGGAAAAAGACGCTCAAGGGTGATTTGCTCGACCACAATAATTATGGTTCTCTTGGTATATCTCAGCATTCGTGCTGTCGTATTTCGTTAGTAAGTGCGATACTGGAGGTTTAATGATGCCAAAGCTTCACACTAATGATGCCGTCATAGTGTGGGTCACAATTCTCTGTATTCGCAATGAATATGGTGACTACTACTCTTGTATTTGCATCAGGCAGAGTACAGTCACTTTGGTAGGCTCATACATAAAAAAATATATTGGCCGACAGGCAGTGCCTAGGGCTAACTGACGTAACCGTTTATTACACAATGAAAGTTCTTTTTAATACCAACTGTTGGTCTATCAGACACAATAACCATACCTGATTTAATAATCTTCCCTTCACAATTATAATAATAAAAATATTAAATCTACAGTCCTGTGAGTGAGTAAATCTAATATTTTTAGACATGTGATCAGAACCGCACGCAAATCACATTAAATAATAATATATTAACTGTCCAATGACCGAAAGTTCAACGATATAACGAAAGTTATACAATATGTGCTTATATATAGTACAATATTTAACAACTGAACTGTCGCTGGAAATCTACATATATTAAAATTTAATCACCGAAATATATGTACGCGCATATTTTAAGATCGGCACACCAAATTGGATTAGTCTTTTTTATGTGTTTGTTATTGTCCGGACAAGGTATGTTTCGATTTTTTTTTTAGGAAACCGACGGTGTTATGTTTTCTCAGTCCACGACTGTATGGGAAGCTGATCGGGGAATAAATACTAAAACAAGTATTTCTAAAACTAATAAAAATTAAAACTATTCACGAAAAAATAACCTACGGTACGAAGTTAGCCCGGTCAGCATGTGAAAATAAATGTTAGACTTTCAATATTGACATTTAATAGTGCATTGTTTTCCGTTTTTGTGACGCTTGTAATGACAAACAAAAAATGGATATCTGATGATAATTGCAAAATTAAGGACTTTGGAAAACTATTTGCTATGTAAATGAACGTAGTATTTACTTACAGCTCAATCCATCGCATCGTGCAGGCATGCGATAAAAGTGAATATATGGCACAGAACATATATACTCCTAACGGATATATGGTCGATGGTCAAAAGTGATCTTTAAAAAATTACAGAGAATTAAAATTTATTTAAAGCACTCCAAAGCCTTATTTGCTTGTCAATTATTTAAAACATTTTTATTTTCAAACGTTGCAGGGCGAAAATAAAACTTCAGTCTATAAATTTGAATCTCTCCAGGTTTTAAAAAAGCCACAATCTTAAAGTCTTACACAAAAATCCTTTTTGTGCAAAAAGTCTTACATAGACCTCGTAATCCATAATAAGAGATTTTTTAGTTTTTCGAGCACTGTAAATCGGTTTATTACGGTTACAATAATTGCCTTATTACATTATTATCCTTCTAAATACAAAACAGGGATTTATTTTAAACAAATAAAAACCATAATCTATCTATTAATACACACAGGAAAATAAAATAATGCCAATGAACTTATCTATGTATCACACATCATACTTTACACTAATATATAAAGGCGAAAGTTTGTGAGTGTTTGTGTTTGTTACTTCTTCACGCAGATACTACTAGACGGATTTGGATGAAACTTTACAGTTATATAGCTTACTAGCCGACCCACGCAACGTCGTTTGCGCCTTATATTGCCCGTATCGTGAAAATTTCCCCCGTTTTTGAAACATTCTTCATTGTTGCTTCGCTCCTATTAGTAGTAGCGTGATGATATATACCCTATAGCCTTTCCTCGATAAATGGACTATCCACCACCGAAAGAATTTTTGAAATCGGACCAGCGGTTCGTGAGATTAGCGTGTTCAAACAAACAAACAAACAAACTCTTCAGCTTTATATATTAGTATAGATACTAGATAGCACATGCACGCGGGCGGAGCCGCGGGCAACAGCTGGGTAGTCACAGTATCACACTTCACACTAACATATAAAGGCGAATGTTTGTGAGTGTGTATGTTTCTTACTTCTTCACGCGCAAACGACTAGACCAATTTGGGTAAAATTTGGTATGCAGAAAGTTGACACACTGGATTAACACAAAGGCTATTAAAAAAATATTGGAACGTAAACCCATAAACACGCGGACAATAGCTAGTGACTAAATAAATTCGTTAGCTACATCATTTTGTTTGTAATAATATAACTTGTATCAATAAAAAGTTTTGAAGAAAAGTTAGAAATGATATACGTATATAATTTAACATCATATCAACTATAAATATTAGAGTAGCCTATGAGCCTAATACCACACGTCAAGATTTTGTCAACCTGTCCATAGACGATTGTTATAACGCGCCAAGAAAAAAAAGAAATGCGGTCTATATTTTTATCAAGACAATAGTTGATTATGGCAACATAGTTACAGAAATAAAATCAAAGTACCAAAAAATAAATGCATTAATACATTATTGCTACAAACATTACCATTTTACGTTCGAGTGTATCTGCATTTTCATAAAAATAATATTAACGTAACCTGGACATAAATACTTGAGGTATAACAAAAAAAAACAATTTGTTTATGTGTTCCATTTTTAAAAGTGTTACCTACAAGTTTTTTTGAAAAAATGTACTGAGAATATAGGCAGTAAGTATTATATAAAAAGTTTAATGAAAAATTTAATCTTGCTAGTAATGTTGGAATTATTTTTATTATCATGTATGTCATATCTGGCATGATCATGATGATGAAGATACAAGTAAAGTCCCTGTGAACATCGATGGTATTTAAACATAACGTTTATCACAAAGATTAATAATTTATTTCAAAGTTTGCAGTCTTTTATCTGTTATTTAACACCATGAAATAGCAGGTGGAATATTATTAGATCAAACCAGTGTAAACTAAAGCGTTAACTGTCTAAAAGCGAACTGACGTAAATACCATAGAGCAATATGGCGTCCACTGCGCCCAGCGTTTTTGAGAAATTACGCGCGAAATTTAAGTGATCGCTACATCGTTAAAATACCAAACTACAAAATAGTTATAACTGTAAAAGAAATGGTACACCTAATTAAAACCAACTAACATACAAGATTATCATAAACTACATTATTATTATTATTTAATTTAATCAAATCAATTCGTTGATTTATCTTTATTAAACGTTTTTAAATAAATTAACAAATCCAAATTAAAAAATACAATGATAAAAAGTGACAGGAATCAGTAAATAATAACGCAAAGTGCTTTCATTAAGTTTGTTCGAGGACAGGCTTGATAACAGTTACGTAGTTTACTTTTTTAACAAAAGATGTAGTAAAATACATATACAAACTCTTCCTTAAGTGAAAATCAAATGAAAATGATTTTTTTTGAAGAAGGTACAGAAAAATAAGTACAGAATAAGTAAATGAAAAGTTACTAACCCCAAATAACGAAAGCCGTTTAATCGACACCAGCACAACATTATCTCTCACCATCTTAACAAAACACTATAGAACAGTTTATGTTTAAAAACTCTTTACAGCACTCTGGCTTCACAAAAAAAAACTATTAAAAAAACGGAGAATTCAAAATTCCAATAACCTTCCCTTTCTTGAAGGCTGTCTGAGATGAACTGATTTCCTCCGTACGTGTTTCGAAGTATATGTAGGTATACCGGCGGGGAATATTGAATATTTTCCTTGAAACTTGAATGGCTAGCAGGTTTTATTAAAACTACTTTGATTATAATTAATAGCTTTATATATGGTATATCGAGCTTTTTGCACGTTTATGGCAACTAGAACCAATTAGATTTTACAAATAGCAGGAAAAAAATTATTTTATTTGTTTTTTTTGTTTGTTAAAATTTGTCAAATTATACCGCAAACCATGTCAGAAGCAATTGATTTATTATATATTTTCGTAAGACGGTCCCCATTTCATCTCTTAAACATTTTTCATGTTTTTATCATTAATTTCGAAGACTCGAAGACTTTTCATTTGAAGATTTTAATACTTGACATTGGCAGAAATTGCTGATAGCTTATCTCATACAAAAAAAAGGCTAAATATTTTAGCAACATTTTAATTTATTTTTGGTTTGTAATACGAGTCTACATAGTATTTTATGATTTTTAACTTGAGGACAATTTGATCTGCATGTAGATTAGGTCTGGCTTTAGGAGGTTTGTTTGTTCCACGTCTGTGCGATACCGATTAATATTAAAAGTATTTAGTTGTAACATTAATAGTATTCATTAATCTATCAATTATATAGCGTCTGATGGAAAGCAATAGGTAATCAATTAGGTACTTAATAAGGCATTGGCTACTAACAAAAGCAACATCATGATATTTGTTTTATTTCTTTAAATAAATTTATGATTATTAGAATGGGAAAAATCTATACCATATATCTATACTAATATATAAAGCTGAAGAGTTTGTTTGTTTGAACACGCTAATCTCAGGAACCGCTGGTCCGATTTGAAAAAATCTTTCGGTGTTGGATAGTCCATTTATCGAGGAAGGCTATAGGGTATGTATCATCACGCTACTACTAATAGGAGCGGAGCAACAATGAAGAATGTTTCAAAAACGGGGGAAATTTTCACGCTACGGGCAATATAAGGCGCAAACGAGGTTGCGTGGGTCAGCTAGTTAAATATATAACGTCTTGAATTATTAACATGTAACGCAATAATACAGTCCGCGGTTGTATGCAAAGAGGATATAGTTCACTACGTTTTGTTGTATGTTTTCTTACTACATTCAGTCCGTTTAGTTAGTTCTGGATTCTTAAGTGCATCTAAACGATATCATTGGCATTTTGTACAACAGGAAATATTAATATCAAAGATAAATTAAGTGAACGGTTTTTCCGTATGAGCTAGAGGGAAAATACTAACACGTAATGTTCGATGTAAAACAGATATTGCGATTTAAGATTTTGAGCAGATTTAATTTGAAATTTACGTCTTATTCGTTTGCGTAATTTGAATTTAAATTTTGTGTACTTGCAGTCATATAAATAATTCACTATTTTCAGTCTACCGCATGCAAAATACAAAAAAATCTTGACAGTCATAAAGACTGCAGATAGAAGCTAAAACTTGATTGTAAAATTAATGTGTAAAATTAGAAATTTCATAATGTTTAAATTAAATCATCATTTCGGTGACGCGGCGATGCGAACTCATTTAATTTTCCCGTACCAAAAAGTACTCAAAGCGGCTAAAGAAGTTTTGTGACGTCAGCAGGTCGGTGACGCGGTGACGCAAACTTATAAGATTTTCCTCTACCAAAAAGTACTCAATGCGGCTTAAGAAGTTTTCACTTGACTCAAGTTGGTTACTATATTGTAATAATTTAATGAAATGTATCCTATTATTACACTGACAAAGAAATATGAAAAATTTTGCATGTTGTATTTTTTTTTGTTTTTTTTTTTTATTTTTTTTTGCCCCCCATTTTAAATAACCTTTTGCCAAGAGAAAATAAATCTAAACTTAAATTGCATTGAAAACATTGAATGTTGTGGATTGAAACCAATTTTGGCAGCCTTTATATTTAGATCTACCTACACTTTTGAATTTGAAAGCGAGTCCTTTTATAATACAGGATATAAAAACTGACATATATTTGTTTTAAATCTGAAATCGAATATACGTATGACATACACAGTGGCTAGTTTAGTGCCTTAGAAAGAAACTATAATTGAAAAGTTATCGATAATTACGTAAGCGAAGACATTTGTATGACGACATTTTCAATTACCATTTAGGCGTAATGTTCATTAATTGATAACGTATTGAAAGAAAATTACAAACACACTTTTAACATAAATGAAACAATCGATTCAGTTTATCGTAAAGTAAAATAGGTTTCTATTGTGTTTTACGATAATCGCACAGGCATTGTATTAGGACAGCTACAAACAACTATATAAAAACACAATAGTTATTTGACAGTCGAATCACTAGAGTACAGAATCGGACTCTAGTGATTCGCCTGATATATATCTGACTGAGCCCCGCAGCGTTACCCGCGGTACAACAAAAACTACGGGTAACGCCGCGGAACAAAGCTAGTCTATAAAAAGTAGCCAAGTTACTCTCTAGATTATCAGCTAAATCCGAGATTACCCGGAACAAACAAACAGACAAACATACATATGCATTTATTTAATAGCAGTTATTTTAATTACAAACAGACACTCCAATTTTATTTATTTATATGTATGCATGTATAGGTATAAATGCGCTTATTCATCAATAAATTGTCCCCGTGAGTAATCAACCGCTGCAGTCTTAGAATACGTAATACGTTTACGTCAAGTTAGTAAATCAAGTACGTATGTGTCTTTATGTGTCTTGAGGAAAATAGGCGCAGTACCAACGATTTGTAAGAGAATGGTGAGAGGTTAACGGTACCGTCATATTGGTCATTGATAACAGTAAACAAATTTATTCTGAGCTCACTGTCTTCAATACACACAATACAAATACTATTCTTACGTCCATAGTATATAATTCACAGTTAAACAAAATGTCTCGGCTAAGTAAGAGATCATCATCAGCCTATCGCAGTCCACTGCTGGACATAGGCCTCTCCAATCGCACGCCACTTAGTTCAATCTTGGGCTTTGTAAGAGATATGAGGATGTGGAATTACTAGCAGAGAGTTAGAGTACCACATCACTGGTGGGTGGTTAACCTTCGTCGTAAATGAAAAGGTATAAGAAAATCACAACACACCATAATCTGTAAATCGCATTCTACATTCGCAATGAGTATGGTGGCCAGCACTCTTGGATTCTACTCACGCTTTCAATCAGGCAGAGAAGTCACTTTGAAAGGTTCATGCATAAAGAAAAAGAAATCTTATTGATCATATTTTATTTATAAAACCTCACCTGTCTACCTCAAGTTAAAAACAAACAAAACCTTATTTGTCAAACAAGACCTTTTCCTTTGTAATAATTTTATGAATCACAATTACTTAATTCCCCTGGTATCATCATGAAAATGTAAAAAAATATACCTATAAATAAGAAAATACTGTAAAGATAGATAGTAGTTAAGTAGATCAGAGTATATAAAGTACTTTCCGTTGACCTATAATCATGAACTTGAACTGAAATAAGGTTTCACAGCGCCAGTAAAGGATAAAATATATTAATATTGTTTATTTAATCGTCTCACATAACTATAATGTAAGATTGCAAACTAATATTAGTATTTGGTAAATAACCGCGAAGTAAAACTACGATAACGTACCACAAAGTTATCGCATTTTTTCTACATTTTTTTTTTGTATGTTGAGAGATCTATGAGTCTCTCTGTTTAATCTATGGTTCTATTGGTCGATGGCCAGTCAGTCATGTTAGACATTACACATTTGTACGGAGTACTGTAAAAGGTCTTATTAAAGTGTCTCTCATTAAACAGTCTTTAATTCCAATCACTACTGATACATTGTACGGGGGGCAACTTCTACATAGAACTAGAATAGCCAATATCGCACGGAGAATCAGCACGCTGAAGTGGAAGTGGGCTGGTCATGTCTCCAGGTGGACTGATGGTCACTGGAGCCGACAAATGATAGAACTGAGATCGCAGTTAGGCAAACGTAGTTTAAGACACCTTGCGGCACGACGAACTAACGACTTGAAGAATGGACTGAAGTATAGGCGGCAAGCAAACAGATGGGTCAACTGACGGCAAGTGACTACCACGCCCATGGACTATTGCGGATGGTTTGAACTCCGAAAATCATACTTAAAACTGGTTTTCTATGAAGCTGATTTATTACTCCGGTCCGGAGGCATGGTTCCCACAAATTTGATTTTGTCATGTCTTTTAATCCATATTTCTATACTCATAATATAAACTAGAAAGTATCTCTGTCTGTTACGCTTTCCTGGAAGCGCTCCACCAGTTTTAATGAAATTTGATATAGAGACACTTTGATTCTTGACGAAGAACAGAGGCTACTCTTTACCGCGATAAGACACAACATACATGCGGGTGGAGCCTCGGGCAAAAGCTAGTTTAAACTATAAATACTTAAACATACCAGTAGAGATATAAAGTAAATGAAGGAAAAAGGAAAAATGTGGAAGTTTATTCAGTGATAGCAAATAGATTATTCACATCCGTTCGTGCGAAACGGAGTGCAGTCGACTTACATAGCTTGGAGAAATCAGGTTATTCAAGTATATATTCAAGTAGATGTCGATACTCTGATCTAAAACGGAATAAATTGCATAGTGCATTACGAGGAGGAGGGTTATGTTTTTCCAATGTATGTATATTTCTTTGGCACGCCCTAGAGCCTGTATTCGGCTTGTCGTATTTTTATCTGAGTTGTGTCAATAGATTCGTCTTAGTCGTGAGAGTGACACTGAGTACATCAAAATAAAAAAAAAAAACAAAACAAGAAACTGAATTTAATAAAACGCAGTCGGGTTTATTTTTCAAATAATTGGTACTTGTTGCTTTATCCCTTGTATTAGATGTGGTTCTTGTCAACATCATGATCAACAGCCTTTAACAGTTAACTGCTGGACGTTAGCCTCTTCTTAGAAAGGTGGTGTTAGCCTACTCTACCACGATGGCCAGACGTCTTGTTATAGTTTGTTACTAGTTTACCTTCTCTTTGCCAGAGATGTTTTCCTGCACACTTTGCTCCCATAGCCGCCTCTTACTACACCCATTTAGAGTGCTATATAATAGTTGGTACACATAGGTAGTGTGGCGACCTCCACATACAGCGGCAACCAAATCATATGACAGCGCCATCTACCGCAGATACACTGAACTACGAAGTAACGCACTACACGGAGTAGCTACCAATCCCGAATCGCGCAATAGAAGTTCTCGCGCCGATTAGCATATACACAACATCATAACATCAACCGTTGGGCAGTGGCCCGCCAGGCATGATCACCTCGCCTGGTCGGAGGATCCTCCCTTTGTGTTGGTGGGACATGACACACCTGTCCCCCACAGGTAGTATCTGTATAATCATGTATTAAGACCTATGGTGCGTCACCACCATTATTCATTCCGGGTGGTGGGTGGATGTCGTTAGAAGGGACTACAAGAGCAAATTACGCAGGACGACAGTAATAGAAAGAGAAGGAAGACTTGACACAAACCCTTTACCAATCTGTTTGGCCAACGTGTGACTTCAAAACCTGTGTAATGTCTATTTCCAGCCAGTGGGATAATGAAGGTTATATAGATGTGGAATGCAAGATTTGAAATAGCCTTTGCAGTTCATGCAAGTAACTTGCTAACTGTCTGATTTGCATTACCACCTGTTAGCACTTGTATGATGGAATAATATTGTTATAGAACAGTGAGTCTACATAATATACGTGATGAGAGATCATTATTGTAATTACAACAGAAAACGACACTTTAAAACAAGATGGTTCTCAATTAGCTTGTTTTTTTTCCATGTTTATTACTTCGTTCATAATTTTTTATCTGTATTCTTCTTTTTTTGAAACACAGCTTGTTTCAAAAATCTTTAAAAAAATACCACCATAGGGGTGACCGGAATAAAGAATATTTACAGTTTATTAATATTTACAGTGTATAGCGTAATATAAGATGAGCAATTATATAATTATATATTTTGTATATAAACAAGTACAATTTTCACAAAAATAAAACCGACTTCAAGGTTCGACTCGATTTCTCTTGGGTGCTATTATCAGATATTAATGTCCTTATCATGGTACTACCATTGGGACATCTTCTTTCCATTAAAAAAAGAATCATCAAAATCGGTCCATAAACGACGAAGTTATCCCCGAACACACATAAAAAATATATATATATACGGTCGAATTGAGAAACCTCCTCCTTTTTTTGAAGTCGGTTAAAAACAAAACCGTTACCGATTTTCGTACGGTCACTTAGGACTTCCAATAAATAAAAAAAAATATTGGCAGTCATAAGGACTGCCGATGGAAGTGAAAACTTATAACTTGGAATGTTATTTGTAAGATTAATGTGTAAATTAAATCATCACGTCAGTAACGCGGTGACTCGAATTCATAAGATTTTTCCCCAACAGAAAGTGCTCAACGCGGCCGGCGAAGTGTTGTGACGTCAGTGTATCAGTGACGCGGTGATGCGAACTCATAAGATTTTCCCCTACCAAAAAGTGCTCAACGCGGCCCAAGAAGTTTTGTGACGTCAATATATCAGTGACGCGGTGATGCGAACTCATAAGATTTTCCCCTACCAAAAAGTGCTCAACGCGGCCCGAGAAGTTTTGTGACGTCAGTATGTCAGTGACGCGGTGATGCGAACTCATAAGATTTTCCCCTACCAAAAAGTGCTCAACGCGATCGGCGAAGTTTTGTGACGTCAGTATATCAGTGACGCGGTGATGCGAACTCATAAGATTTTCCCCTACCAAAAAGTGCTCAACGCGGCCCGAGAAGTTTTGTGACGTCAGTATATCAGTGACGCGGTGATGCGAACTCATAAGATTTTCCCCTACCAAAAAGTGCTCAACGCGGCCCGAGAAGTTTTGTGACGTCAGTATATCAGTGACGCGGTGATGCGAACTCATAAGATTTTCCCCTACCAAAAAGTGCTTAACGCGGCCCAAGAAGTTTTGTGACGGCAGTATGTCAGTGACGCGGTGATGCGAACTCATAAGATTTTCCCCTACCAAAAAGTGCATAACGCGGCCGGCGAAGTTTTGTGACGTCAGTATATCAGTGACGCGGTGATGCGAACTCATAAGATTTTCCCCTACCAAAAAGTGCTCAACGCGGCTGGCGAAGTTTTGTGACGTCAGAATATCAGTGACGCGGCGATGCGAACTCATAAGATTTTCCCCTACCAAAAAGTGCTCAACGCGGCCGGCGAAGTTTTGTGACGTCAGAATATCAGTGACGCGGTGATGCGAACTCATAAGATTTTCCCCTACCAAAAAGTGCTCAGCGCGGTTAAAGAAGTTTTCACTTCAATAACAGTTTTTGGTAATCTGTGCTAAAAGTGAATAAGTGAACATGACTTATTACAAGTAACGACTACCTAAGGGAAATTATCGAATGTAATTTTTAAGTTTGTACTTTATGGTGCCCCTTTGATCTGTTAATCATTAAATAGGGATTGTTTGGGGTAGACTCCAGATTAAAAAACAGAAATTAAAACCACACCTGATATCAAGTATTTATATTGAATGATTTGGAACTATTTTCTTATCAGTAATGTCTTTTACAGTCATATGAACACAAAAAACAATTGAACAAATAATTAATTTAAAAAGTTTTTTAAAAACAAGCTTTTATTATTTTTTATAAAAAAAATACCTTCAAGCCCTTTCATTTGATACCCATATTGGGTGGGTTGTACAGAAATATATACGCCGCCATTTTGTTACGGCGGTCATTTTTGATTAATAATAATACCGATTATACTCGTATATAATTGCATTGTCATTAGAACCAAAGGTATGTTTAAAATTTTAGCTCAATCGGAAATCGGGTAGTGCATCAAATTTAATTTAAAAGATTTGATTACAGACAAACATCGGGAAAGGTGAAGCTAAATAAAACGTAATAAAAAAACTAAAAACTTTTTGTAACATATTTTGTAATACATCGGAAAGGAGATAGTTTTCCTGCCACGCTAAATATCGTCATTTGAAAGATATGCATATCAGCCACATATGGGAAAATTCTTGAGAAAACTAAGATTTTCTTTACGGGAATATAATAAAATTAGCTGTTGCACGCGGTTTTGCTCACGCAGACTTTCATCCCCTGATTTACCTCCTTGGGGTGGAATTTCAAAAATCCCTTTCTTAGTGCTCACTTACGTTACAGAAAAAACCTACACGCAAAATTTCAGGATTCTAGGTTCAGCTGTTTTTTGAGCTATGCGTTGATCTCTGGGTATGTCAGTCACCTTACTCTTTTATATATACATACAGATTTATAACAATGTCCTTGAACCTCATCAAGTAAATATTTTTTATAGCTACGTACTGTACCAGTTGCAATCAGTGTCTATGTCAAGGCTGCGCCTGCGCAACATTATGTCACTGATGTCACGCACATGAGTGACGTTTTAATACGGTTGCGGGTTGTATGTAGTCGGTTCACCCATTCGAAAGTTGAGGTAACAAACATAAAAAAACAGTCCAATTGAGAACCTCCTTCTTTTTTGAAGTTGGTTAATAATATTCACGTGGTCAGAGTTTAAGAATACGGAGTGTCAGCATCTTCGTGTCATATCTGTAGTATAGCTATATGTAGTGGGCGTTTCCCCTACTTTCTAATAAGAGACCCATTCCCGTGAGACAGCCACGCTTCGGCATGAATGGGCTCGACCAGAGTGATACCGCGGCTTCACAGAAAACCGGTGTGAAACACCGGTTGCGCTGTTTTTCACTAAGTGAGTGAGGATACCGGAGGCTCATAACCCAACTCCTAAGCCACCCCCTCCCCGTGCTGCAAAGGCCGGCAACGCCCTTGTGACGTTTCCGGTATTGTGGGTGCCCATGGTGGTAATCGCTTACCATCAGGCAATACGGCTGATAGTTTGCCCCCTATTCCATAAAAAAAACCGGTATCCAGCAGGGTTGATGATGAAATTTACAACGTGTATTTTTTTAGTTGAATGGCAAATCAAATCGCCTATATGACTAATCACAATTCATGAGAAGTTTCGGCGATCAGTACAGTCGATGCCGAACTCAGAGAAGTTACACAATGATTCTATTATGTAGACATATGTGAACTTATATTATTTGTAAATTACAACTCATTTTTATAACAATAACAACGTTTTGTTGGTCATGCCATGCGAACACAATATTTTATAACAATGTTTTATTCTTTTTCTTATGATGTATTTCAAAGTCAAGAGGTGTAAATTATTTGTTTTTTTTTTCGCCTTCGTCAATACCTGTGTCAGGGGGGAGGGGGGGGGGGCACAAACATATATTAAACGAAAACAAAAAGCGCTTTAGATTAGAACGACAGTTTGTGCATCACACAAAGTGTTGTCACGTAATGAGGTTTATAATTTATGTAAACTGGGCCATTATCACGAATATATGGACACCTATTACATTGAAATCGGTACGATATTTTAGGCGATACGGTAGAACTTATAAACATACATAGACGGCCTATTACCCTTATTTTAGCTTCGCACTCTGCCTGAATTCGAGTAAAAAGCAACGAAAAGATAGCTTAATACTTTTTTTTGTGAGGTCCTGTTTTCGCTAAAATATAAACGAGGGAAAATAACCATAAAATTGTCCATTTGTTTCTGTAAGTACATAATCAACCGGAACTCACTCATTCTTGTTATAACGCGACAAGCAACACAGTTAATAGTTGACCGATTCAGAATTGTTTGACTTAAATAGACTTTAGTTTATAACATGTGTAGATAGTAAGGTTGCCTGTACAATCTTTGATAATTTGATACCAGGTGATGGTCAAACTAAACTAAGTCGATCTAAGATAATACGGCCTTTGAGCTAAGCTATAGCTGAGAAGTATAATTGGTTAAATTAAATAAAGTACAAAGTTTAAAAACTAAAACCAGATTAGATAAAACGTAATTGACTAGGAAGTAATGAAAAACGTACAAGTAACCAGAGACAATGAAAGAGTAGCTATTATGAATATGGAGCCCTGTTAGGAAAATATTTGCACTTAGTGGGTGCGTCTTTAAACTGATTAGGTACCTAAGTAATAATGTTAAACTAATAACATCGAAGACGCGCTTACTAATAGTTTCGTTATGTAAATTCTAGTTTTTATACAAATTATATAACAATGTCAATATAGAAAACACAAAAATTATTCCTCATTAAAGGAGTTTACAAAATTTATTAATTCACAAACCGAGCCCTGCGGATAATGTTATAATTTTATGACAACAACCACGAATAACACCGCGGGGCGAATTAAGTCTTAAAAAAGTATCTTAAGTTACTCCTTGTATCAACAGCAATTTGCTAGTGAATGGCCAATCAAATTTAGCTCAGCCGTTCCAGAGATTAACTAGTTAGCTAGCTCAATACTTACTTACAAACAGACACTTCAATTTTATTTAATGTATAATTTAATAAATATCGATAGTGGTTTTGATGAAACATTTTTATTATATTTCAATCAAATACATAAAAGTAGTTGTTGTAGGAAACATAAAAAAAATAAAACATTAAGAAAGATTTTCATAGAAAATACAATACAAAAAAATAACAATTATTTTCATGTTTCATATTATGTGTAATAGTTATTTGTTATACAAGAGAGCAAAGTTGCTTTTTAACCGCGTGCTCAATTTAGGTGACCGAGCAAGCGAACGATTCTAAATTTCAATCAGATTCAAAAGATAGAATCCTGAGCGTTAGCGAGGGAATCAAAAGAGCACGAGGTGAAAAACCTTTGAACTCGAGTGCAACACGTAACTTTTCATCCCACCTAAGCAAGGAAATGACTAAATGCAAAAAAAAAATCGCGCGGACAAAGCAAATTAATTAAAAAGTACACCAAGAAGGTTCCGAGTCTGAGTTTTTAAAAAATTAAAGGTTGTTTGATAAATTCGGCACCATGGAGGTAGAAGTAAATAGGTTTAATGATGTTTTGAATTCACAAACATAGTGCACACGATGTTCTAAATTCAATTTACTTAATCCTCTGGTGGATAAAAAACGGCTTTTGGACCCAGACATCGAAGGACAAAAATATTCTTTCCAAGATGGGGGGATGAAAAAGTAATTGCTTCAGTTTACAATCTATCGTATAATTATTTTAAAAAACCGACTACTTATATATTTTTTAATTCTGATGTACCTACCCAGTGTCACTCTCACGACTAAGACGAATCTATTGACGCCACTCACATAAAAATACAATAAGCCGTGTAGGCTCTAGGGTGTGCAATATACACACATAACATACATACACTCGAAAAACATGACCCTAGTTCTTTCGCAGTCGGGTAAAAATAATAACGAAACTATTTAAAAACTCCTTTTATTAAAGTATAATGTTAACGAGGACCAATATCATAAACAGATATTCGAGTTTAGTGTACTTGTCCGTAGTATTCACATAGATATGCGAAGAAAACCACACGTATTATAAATTTACAAGTAACACTATCTATATCTCTGTTTGTTACGTTTCATGGCTAAGCCGCTGCACCAAGTTCAATCACTTTGTAATGGAGATACTTTGAAGTTTGAATCTTGTGGAAGGAAATAGGCGCTAACCGTAATACACGTAGGCAGAGCCGCGAGCAAAAGCTAGTACTTACTTTATAATTTATGCCTCACATGAATGGACTTCATTTTCCCTCGTTAGCGTAAAATTACATGACGTGCTTGCCTTTTTTTGCTGTAGTTATTGGAATCATGACGACCGACGCGGACGCATAATTGAGCAAGGAAAACGGGATTCCTATAATGATACAACATGCATGTTCCCGTGGGAACCGTTTGTAACTTTTTTAAATCGATTTTGCTGATAACGTCACGATTCTTCAATATGGTAATTAACTGTTTACTTAAATTAGTCTCTCTTTTATTATGAAATAGCAGGCTGTAACGCAATACGTTGCTATCACTAAAAAACATTGTACCTAGGTACCTACTTACTAAGTTTGTTAATTAAAAACAATTTTAAATATAATATCAGTCTTGTATAATACAATTTTTTAAATATATTTAAATAATTTATTAACTAAGTAAACTATCTTTTTGTGAAACGTTTTTATAGCTGACAGAATCGTTTTTGCAAAAATTGTTTGCAAAATTTTATTTATTGCACAGATTACACAACTACTTTTGAATTTGTAAATTCAAAATTAGTCTGTATGAAACCTTCTTTCTTGCCTTCAAAATTTTTGAATGAAATAATTTAATTGTCTTTAAACCATCAGAACATGAATGTTAATAACATGGTTTAGATTTGCGACTGTTGTGATAGAGGTCTAGGGTTCGATTTCGATCCCGTTCGATCATACAAATATTTGGTTGGACCTAATGTTTGTATGAACTGCAAATATTTGTTTCGGAGTTTGGAAGTTTTCTTAGTACTATGTATTTACAAAAAAGTATATATACATTTATATCAGTTGTATCAAGAACGTATAATGCAAGTTCTGCATAGTTAGGGACTACATGGCGTTGTGTGTTAAATGTCCGAACTGTCCGGAATATTCCCTAGGTGTATTCACACTACATACATGACAGCTGTCTGAAAATAAAAAGGAAATCCTTCTTGTCATTTAAAATTTGTAGCACTATCAATAACGCGAGAGCTTAAAAGACAGTATTAACTTAACAAATACTATTTCTGGAGAGAACACCACATGTCAGAAGATGATGACGATATTAGACGGGTCTTTACGTTGCTATTCTTTCTTTAGACGTGGTATGCGAAACAAGAGGAAAAACCACAGCTAATATGTTGCGATATGCACCGCTGTATACGTCGACGTAGTGGCCATCTCGTCATATTAATTTTACTTGTACACGTCGTATGTTAAGTATTATGACATCAGTATTTTTACATTCTACAGATTTTGCTGTCACGCAGAGAAACTAAAAATATTCTTAGTGTAAGAAATGTCTTTTTAAGATTTTTTTTCTTTCCGGACGTCTCACACACAACGCCAGCTAGTTCCAAGTTAAGCAGAGCTTGTGTTTGGTCCGACCCGGGAATCGAACCCGAGACCTCGTGATTAGCAGTCGCATACGCCAACCGCGAGACAAACGAGGCATTATAATTGAATTAGACCAGAATTAGACCAGAATTAGGCCAGATTAGGAGATAAGGTACAATTTCAAACCAACCCCTTTTTTTACGTGTGGAAACCCCCACGGGCTGTCACCCCACCGGTATTTTGTTTTTTTAATCAACTCCCGCATTAAGAATATACGTCCTGTGTCGCGGGACTTTACAAAGATACATGAAACGGACCCAAAGTACACCCAGACTCAGAATAACAATTTATGGATCATTCAAAGTATTGTCCTATGTAGGATTTGAACCCACACACTTGGCGCAATAGGAAGCAGCGTGGCGACCGCTTAAACCACTAGGCCAACCGTGCAGTCGAGTGAGTATTGCGGCGGGGTAGTGTGTCCTTGGGCGATGGGGGGAAAACTTGGGGTAAGGGCCTCCGGTACCCTCACTTACTCGGTGAAACACAGCACAAGCACTGTTTCAAACTGTCTTCTGTGAGGCCAGGGTATCACTCCTGTCGAGCCGGCCCATTCGTGCTGAAGTACCTCTCCCACGGTAAAAGTTTTACGCTCGGAAGTTAGCCATCTGCCGATAAATTTCGGCGAGCACTTCACCTTGGCCCTCACTCTCCACACGGGAGAGTGCCGGCCAAGATGACCACTATGGAGACGCCGGGGGGTATACGTATAAAATAAGTGTCTTTGAAAGTTAGAAAATAATTGGCATTATTTTTTTGAGAATTTCTAAAAGGTAATGGCTGCTCCTCTGCTTGACAAACTTACCTATAAGGAAAACGTTTCTTAATACTAATTGGCAGAAAATATATATACTAGAGTCTGGCCTTGTTAGACTAATATCTTGAAACTGGCTGTTGAAATCAAGAAATTATGAAATACAGTCATTTCGATACAATTTTTAAAGTCTATTACACTCAATGTGTAACGATTTAAACTTTTATGCACGTTACATAAAAGTTAGTTAGTACGTTACATTAAATGAAACACAATTTTTTTTCTACAAAATATTTAAAAATTACTTTCTGGGCTATCCTTTTGAGATTGTTTCTTTAATTACGGAGATATTGATAACAGGAGAAAACGTAAATCAAAATAAAACAAAATGTAGAAAATGAATTCATGTTTCTTTTCTTCTTGTGATGTTTCTTAAAATATATTCCTTAGATGTAAATACCACGAATAGCAGTATAATTTATTCCGCTTTTCCTCATTGCGGAAAAGCATAAAATCTCTGTGTGCCATTGCAAGGTGGTTGCAACCAAGGTAAGACCTTGTTTTGGTGGGGTGTTTCAATAGAGTGCTGTATGCTATTCACATCGCTTTCTGAGGATGTTTTTTCAGTTAACAAAGAAAACCGAATGGACAGTTTTAAAAACATTTGTGAACCATAAACAATAAAGATTTTTAATAGTGTACACCTAACCGCTTAATAATATCGTATTTTGTGAACGTTGATGTTTATGAAAAAAATTTCAGAACTGTATGTAACTGAATATTTGAAAGTAGCCTCATATCATCATCATCATCATTAACTGCCTCGGTGGCGCGGTGGTAGCGTGTGCGACTGCTGTGCTTAAGGTCTCGGGTTTGATTCCCGAGTCAGACCAAATATCTGATTCGGAATTTGGGTGTTTTCTATGCATACCTGTAACATATTTACAAAAAAGGATGTAGACTTATATTTATATCAGTCGTCTAGTACCCATAACACAAGCTCTGCTTAGCTTGTGACTAGATGGTGTTGTGTGTTAGATGTCCGAAATATTTATATTATTTTTATGGATTATTTATTATAGCTATAGAGGAAACCGGTGTTGACGATAAACTGGTATGAGTACCGGTCTCATGGGCGTAGTGAGGGAGACTTGGGGTTCAAATTCAAAACCACCCTGATATGTTTCTACACTGTTGATACTTTTTATAACTCTCATTTTTTTCATAATAATATTACGGTTAAAGGGACACAGTCATTTTATTATCTTCGCAACCCCCAAAACTAAAATTTGGCTACGCCCGTGTCTCGTCTACTTTAAGTTAATTCTCTTCAGGTAGTAGAGCCACGCCCGAACGGGCCTGCTCGCCCAGGGCGAGGGTAACCTCGCACAGAAGATCAACCTAAAATTATAGCATTCTTGCTATCGTGTTTCGTTGGCGAGACCAGGTCACCATATTGTGGGTCACCATACTGCATTGTCTGCATTCGCAATGAGTACGGTGACCACCACTGTTGGTTTCTGCTTATGCTTTCCATAAGGCAGAGTAGAGTTGTTTTACTCTGCCTTATGGAATACAGGCAGGGCCATTCATAAAAAAAAAACATGAGTCTATACTAGTAAGTACCTAGGTTTACTAAACAACTTACTGAAAAAAAAAACATTCAATGAGCAAGTTAAATAAGATGTTATACGATTATAGATAAATCAGACACAGAACAAAATGACAGTGTTCATCACTCAACATTTATCCTGGGTGGGAATAGAAGCCAAGACAATATTTTTTTAAAGATCCTTCTTTAAACATGAATAAAGCGTCTATGTAAATTACTGTACCTTAAAACAGTAGTTGATAATTAATATTCAACCGTTGAACAATATTCTCAGGTTTCATTCTAAAATACATGTATACTATTTTTATTGTTATAACACCTGAGTCATACAGCAAACAAATACATCTTACAACATGTACATAATATATGCTTACATACTTACACTACAACGATCAACAATGCTACCTGAACAATGAAACACATTGTCGGAAATAACCACTTTTATAATGATAAACGATGTACATATAAGTTATATAGATATACTTTACATATCTAGTTACACATTTTACATATAAGATGAACCGTATTTCACACTAAATAAATGTAAGTATTTAACGAAATCGATCGTCATGCTTTGGTAGCGAAGTAATAGCAAGGCTGAAAGTATTTTTTAATTACAGAACAAGTGGGTTTTAAACACTAAACACAAGTTTGCATGATATTGTCTATGCTCGACTACTAAAAAATAATATATTTGAATTATTTTCTGAACTGAAACTATTAATAATATTGCAAAACGGATTACCTATATATTGTATAGTTAATGGTTTAATTTTGCTGGTAAATAAGTAAAGAAATATAACTAATAAAATTAGAAATTATAAAAAAAAAATATATCCATACCTCGACATGCATCCAAACATGTTTTTCAGATAACACGAATGCAGGATTATCATAACACTTTTCTTCGTCCTTTTTCTCACTATTCTGAGACATTTTCTCGTCTACACAAAAGAAAAGGTAAATAAAATTACTGTTTTCATGTGCAAACGCCTTGAACGCGAATAAAAAAAATTGTTCAACACAAAACACGCTCACAGATATAAACAAATATTTTCATGCAAAAATATGTCAAAATGGCTGAGGGCCGGGGAATAGCGAATACTCAATATAACCTTCTTGTGTACCCTCCGCGAGTCGAACTAATAAAGTGACCGGTAGCTAAAATGTTTCGTGCAATAAATAGAAAAATTTACTATTACAAGTACATCGTGAGTAACGGGCAGTATTCTTTTTTGAACAGACGCTTAAAGAATAAGACAATATTACCAAAAAACCAAATTAGGTGACTGGAAAGGAAGACCTGATCGTTCATCATTAATCTTCGGATTTGTAAAGTAGACTTAAATTACTTAATTTCGTTCGATTTAAATGTTACATTTCTTAAACGGAATTAGTTTCACTTTTACGTCCTCGCATATAAGACCGTCAATGTATTCATCGTTTCCAATTTCCACTTGCGCTGAATTTTTCACTGTCACGGTACTTCCATCGAGGTCTATTCTAATTCAACTAAGTACGACCTCTACTATTTCCACGGTATTTCCTAGTGTTGTGCTCTAATCACGATAAAGACTTCTGTTGTTCGAATCTCATCTTTTATTGCTCTTATGTTTATGACTGGCGTTGTATGTCATAAGTTTTTAGGCAGAATATAAGTTATTTTTTCAAGATTTCAATTTGAAATAGTTAAAAAAAAGAATTGGAATCACAAAGTGTATTCACATATCGGGGAGCACTAACGGAGATGATGCCCAATATTTTTAACATGTTACATGTTCGAAGTTTAGAAGGATATGGTAAGAAAATTAAAAAACGTAGTCTAACTCAGGTTTTCTAACTATAGTAATGTGTAGGTAACTTTTTACTTGGACTTCTCTTGGAATTACTTGGACTTCTCTGGTTACCCGGTGTTCCTGAGCTCCTATATAATTTATAATTGTCTTTTCTAACACTTTATATCTATAACTGCTTTTTTGCAGATAATGGGAGTTTTTTTATGGAAAGAGACGGAAGTATGTAACAGGAAGCAGGAGAAGCGCGACGCGCACCCGGTGCTAGAGTTGGCCGTGAGATGACGGATGTTACACGATAATTACAAGTACTGTAATTCTCACTCCTTTTTTTCAAGAATTATTACCGTTGTCGGGGTAATAAATATATTTTGTCGTCCTAACAGTTTGTAAGCACGGATGAAAAATATTTGTAGGAAGAGACCCTAATATTAAAAAAATCTAAAAATATTTTTTGTCAACCATTCTCCTTTATGCAACTGTGCGGCGGTCTTGACTACGAGTCAACAAGGCCGACACTTTATTAAAAACATTATTGTTTTAATAAACCATAATCGCTAGCGAATCTTCGCTAAGGCGAAGATGGTAATTAGATAATAATAAATCCGTTTTGTATGTTCAATATATTTGTAAAATAAATATGCCAAATTTAAATACAGTGTTTCTTAAACTACTAAATCCTCTACAACTTTTGTTTATAGTTTTGAGTTTTTACTTCTGTTGGCAGTCCTCATGACTGCTTTGTGTTTTTTTTCTTGTATTTTTTCTGGATTTATAGTTATCATTGTAGTGTAGATATCTATCTCTCGAAACTATTATTCCCCGGAACAAATTTTACAAGTTATTACCATCAAGGAAATTTTTCGTGAGTATTAAATTATCACACTTCACACTAATATATAAAGACGAAAGTTTGTGAGTGTGTATGTTTGTTACTTCTTCACGGAAAAACTATTGGACTGATTTGAATGAAACTTTACAGTAATATAGCTTATACATCAGAATAACACATAGGCTACTATTTGCCACGATAACCGACAAATACGCGGGAGGAGCCGCGGGCAACAATTAGTCACACTAATATATAAAGACGAAAGTTTGTGAGTGAGTATGTTTGTTACTTCTTCACGGAAAAACTATTGGACGGATTTGGATGAAACTTTACAGTAATATAGCTTATACATCAGAATAACACATAGGCTACTGTTTGCCACGGGCCGCGGGCAACAACTAGTATTTATATAATTTAACAGCCAAATTGTACTTTAAATTTCGTGGTATGTTATCCCGGTTCTACGCTCAAAAGTTTTTTGTCCCTGCTAACTCTGTTAGCTACTACAATCGAAAAAACTTGTAAATGAAAGGCGGGCCCCTCATAAAAATGAAGCTACTCATGAAAAATTTGTTTGATAGTAATAAGTTGTAAAATTTGTTCCGGGGATCCCGGACAATATGTTACGTTATTTTATTATTCTTTACATAAAGAAACTCTTATTTTGTTACAGGAACCACGTGATGTGTGTTCTACACCTTTACTGTCATACTCTCGTATATTTTATGGTAATCCCAAGTCATTTTTGCACCATTTTAGAATTATTATTTTTGTGAAAAATCAAACACTAATGTTGATTTAAAACATAACCAATATATATATTATGTGATACTTTGCTAAGTGCAAATAGGTGTAAAGAATTTTAATAGAATTCAACTTCTAGTTATTCGATACAGCCTTCATAAAACTGTCGTTTTGTTGGTCTGTCTTTGTATTGCGATTATTTTATCGATTTGATTGTTAGAGCACTTTTTCATGTTTAGGTCTGCCAAAGCAGCTCTACTTGATGGACAGCATGTGCGGAATTCAAGTGTAGTGCACAACAGTGCAGCATATTGACCCACACCTTGGCGGCTTATTGATACTTCTGCATTATTGGGCCTCCGGTCTCGGACTCACCAACTGTTGCGCTGTATACTGTAGTACTCTGGCTAATTTAGACTGTGTCATAACTACTCTGTGACGTTAATGACATAGATTATAAGGAAGAGAACTAAAAAAGATGGCGAATGTGCCTTACACAATGTAAAACTTAAAACTTAACAAACGTATAAAATATATTATAATAATCTCTCTTCCAGCCCCCATCTCATCACCAACATGATGTCAGCGCGAGTTTAGTACCGCCCAGCAAGTGTAAACACATATATTATTGTAAAAAATCTCTTCTAGTAACAACTTATAATTAATCTCCCAGTAAGTACTATTCTCAGGAAGATACTTGTCTCTAAGCCAAGGGATTACAGAAATAAACATGTTCTAGTACACAAGAAATGCTAATGTATGATGGCTTTAGGTACACAAGTAATTCATTTACGAAGAAAGATCTCCAAGGCTACCGACCGAATTGCCAACAGCTAGGTAGACAATTAGTAATCGTAATATCTAGTGTTCAACAATAATTACACAAGCACCTAACAAGGTCAATAATAAAACTGCAAAATCCAGAGATAATCGATGTTAAGCTGACGAACTCAGGTCAGCCGGAAGACGGTCATTCATCAGGTCAGTTTATCGCTCTAAATATAGAACGGGATTATCTCACGCACAGTTAAAAGATGCTTTAGCATCCGTGTGGGTGTGACAAACGGTTGAAGATGAAGATTGAAGATGGTAGAACAATGTTTATCATGCTGTATGTAGGCTTAGTCCATGACATATATAAATTGAAGAGGTAGAGATAAACTGTGAAAACGAATCTTAAATGTAACAATTTCACTTTCAAAACTTGGCAGAAGAACGAGGCAAGCATGCTTACTATTTCACGGTTATCCACGTTTATAATCGCAATAATATTATGAAAACCGTGTTAATAAATAAGTTATAGGTATACAATAGAACAGTCCGCGCAATATCTTGTGCTAAGCTATAAAAAGAGTAGATTAAATTCATTTAAAATCAGTTTTTTTACTACTGATTTCCACGCAAGTAGCATATCATGAAGTTTTAAAATTCATTATTTATAGACCTGTTCGTAATTAGATTGACTTAATTACTGCAACAAGAATTAAATTAAATTTTAAATGTGTAGTAACTTGTGTTAGCATTCACGATCCAGTAACTTAGTGCACCTACGTAATTGAAGTAAATTTTAATTTATCTAGATATTCAAAATAATTTACTGACTTACCTTTCAACTTAGTGCCTTAACTGCTGGAGTTACAAATTCAAAATACTGACACCTTGTTTTAAGGTGTCAGTATTTTGAATTTGTAACTTCTTGTTTTAAGCACCCAATAAGAATTGATCTTGGTAATTTAGCTCCTAAGAGGGTAAGATAGGGGATGAACAGACAACAGTTGAATGAAGTTCGTTTACAAATAGCCAGTCTATGGTGATATGGGAGCATAGGTAACTACCTCGTTGGTCTAGCGTTTAACATAATAATATGTAACTGCCGATCAAGAATTCTTAGGTTCGAATCAGCTCGGAGTATGGAAGTTGGAGTCTACCGTGCCTCGGAGAAAATACCAAGCAAAGGTCAGTCATCCTGGTACTAAATATATTTGGTTTTAAAATTCACAAAAAGCTGAATGAAAATGTGTGTGAAATTGCTTACTGCTCTCAATAAATATCACTATTATTCTACGATTATTCGACTTTGGATATAAGGTAAATAGTGTCAATAAAAAAAATCATTGCAACAGCCTGGTAATTAAAAATCAATAGCTATTTCTGTGCCAATGTTAAACCTTATGCAAGCATTGTATTCTCCTCGTTACCAATAGCAAAAAGTCTATAGAGATCTACTTCATAAACAAATATGGCGCTGAGAAACTTCATATTTGGAATACGCAACATTTTTATACCATATGTGCTATAAAGTTAATAGAAAATGAAAATAAATATTTAAAACTAAAGGAATTCAGTATATATGTTACTGTAAAAACCCGTATATTGGTTAATCTTAGGATTTATCAACATTAGTTGGTAAATGTAACGATTTTCTAAGAAAGAGACGTATTTTTACCTTTAGAATATTGGTACATGCTAGTTTTTACCAGTGACGGCTGGTAAGTGTTGGTTTTGAGAATAAAACAATGAGTATTTCTTAATCATTTATTTTAATTAACTTTATGTAGGTTGGGTTTTTTTTGTTTTAATAGCAAGTTTTTTTGGAACGAAGTTCCTTATGGGGCGTTGCGGAGGGGTACCCTAGCCGGCAAAAAATGTCCGTAACGTAAGATTTCGTCAACGAAAAATTTTGCGCCATCTGTAATTTGTATGTAACAAGTACGGAGTAACTCTAGACAGAATTTGTTTCAGTAGAGATTACTAGGTGGCAGCACAAGTGACCAGTATAGTTATTTTTAATAATTATTATTATTGTAGTTTGCTATTAATCTGTATTTTTATAAATCATTTTAAATAAAATAAAGATGTTAAGACAATTCTGTGGGTTTTAAAAAGCGTGAACGAAAATATTTAGTAAAGCGACATTTGTAAGTTGTATGTATCATTATATTTTATGATAAGGAACTTCGTTCCTCTCTGGTGTCCCACGACACCACTTTTTTTTTGTTTTGAAAGAAATAAAAAAAATCCCTAACTAAACCTAAAGTTGAAATAAACAGTTATTAAATATCATCGATTCAAGTCACAGAAATGTTCGAACTTTTACCATTAAGAGCTTTAAGAGCATTAAGAGCATTTACCGTAATTCGGGCTTTTACAGTAACGTAATACATCTTTTGATTTTTGATGATTGGTCAAAATTATAACATTTGACAGTTTATGTTATCCTATCAATGGAAATAATTGAAATTGACTGCCTGATGATCTCTATTAAATTACTTAAAACCATAATATTTTCAGCTGAAGCGTCCAAAGTGGGTTGGTGCTCTAACATTCCACAAATCAAGAGGCTAAGTGCGGAAATAGCCCGGTAAAACCAACAAACAAATAAATAAACAGACAAGATTCAGTTATGCACTGTCAATGCGACTGACAGTCCTCTTTTAACTGTATCCTTTGAAAGAAGCTAAGTCAGTAACTAAAAAAATTGGATACGATAATAATACATGAGCAGGCCCTAAGAACTTCTTAAATTATTGTTCTCAAAAATAGTTACGATCCCACGCACTACGAGACTGATAAATATTAAGGTAATTATCATAGACGCGATTTATATTCATATATGCATTGAAACAGACAAAATATCATACGTCACACAATACAAGGTTAATTTGTATTAGTTAGCGAAACTGAACATGGTACAATATCCTGAAATGGAGCTCAATACCAGAGCGATGACTCAACTGAGACTATGAGGCCCCAGTGAGTGGGTAAGCTGATGCGGTCACGAAAGCCTGCTGACTGAAGGACTTCTTTTTTACTAACTGACTTCTAAAAAGGAGGATGTTCTGTGTTCTACTGTATGTTTTTTATATATTATTTAAAAGCAAACGTGTTCGGTGAGCGTCTATGAAAAGCTTGATGAATGATCAAGAAACGCAAGCAATGTATGTTATGATTGTGGCAAATGGCAGACTATGAATCATATATATAATATGACTTTTTGATTTATTTGCTTATCAAAAGCGATATATAAAAAAATGAACAATTTCGGTTGTAGATCGCTGTTATAAAAACCTGTTTTACAGGACAGGACACCAGGCCCCCACTGGGATCACGACTAGTTATTTCAAAATGATACAATATAATAAATGGTTACAAAATTGTTGTACAAGAGAATACAATAACTTTAAAAAGAAACGGAGACGAGAAAAAAAAACAGAAAAAAATCTCGGAGTATATTTAACGTACCGTGTACCTTTTTTATGTTTACATAATCGTTTTCTCTATGTGTGGAGTTTCCTTTCAATATAGGTACTAAAACTTTGCCATCTTATCCTTAAATGCTCCAGATGAAAATAATATACTTGTTTCTCATTACTTCTCAAATTTATATTTGTATTAATACGCCTATATTCCCCAGGGGTACAAGCGATCTAAAGGAAGTTCTAAAACTTACGTTCCTTAAAAAAAAATTCATTACAACATTATTTTCAGTCTATTCGTAGTATAAAACGTACTTATAGACTATGCAAATATTTTGATGATAAACTGACGTAGTATAGGACGTAGGCATGACACTTTATCAAACCGAATAACAAAGTGCTGCCCCCAATCCACCTCCCAGCTCCCATAGTGACAAGTGATCACAAGTGGGTGTACTACTAACATACTAGCAACTTCCCGTGGTGTTGTGGCCGTGTGGCCATGGTTGTTGTTGCATCTTGTGATTTCTACGGGAAGACTACATTTTTTCTAAATGAAAACCCTGGTTTTATGTAGGTAGGTTTAGGTAGCCTACGTGCTATTCCAGACTATAGTCTATACCAGTGCGAAAAGTCATCTAGATTCGGTTAGCCGGTTTTTCGTGAAAGAGTTTATACCAACAGTATTATTAGGTTCTCAATTCTATTCTCCACGTTCCTATATAATTTCTGACTTGTTTTAACTGGACTGAGAATTATATTATTGTAACAGTTATATATATATTATGTATTTATTTATTAGTTTATATTATTGCGGCTGGCAGCGGACGGATGCGGACTGCCCTAGACCGGGATGAGGTCCGAATGTGTTAATAACGGCAGTTCCCGGATCCCTCCCGTCACAGGCGCAGAGTGGCACACCATGCGGTTTTAGTAGGTTCGATCCCGACGTGACGGCCCGACGGGGTTTCCACACGTAAAAAAAAGCAAAAGGACCTATGTTCAGCAGTGGATGGCGATTGGTTGAAATAAACAGAAAAAAAATCTAAATAAGTTTACATGAAGTTCTATTATACTGTGGTTAAATATTGTTCATTACATTGCCAACTTTTCAAGAAAGCTAAAATTTCACTACTTACTAAGAAAAGCAATGTACTAAAAACAGAAAAGTAATATGATAAACATATTACTTTTCTGTTATCTTTGTAGCCTTTATCAAAATAACAGTTAATATATGAGATAAAAAACACTTACTAATGTTTTTGGGCCTATGACGAAGTCACATGTGAGAATTCACATTTCTGTTTGTACCTTTGTGTACTTGAAGCTATCATCCGAGATTTGTAATAGAGCGCTGAGATGTTAATAAAACTTCTTGTTGTTGAGATGTCTAGTATAGTGCACTATCTATGGTTGGGATAAAACTTCTAGCTATTTTTTAAAGTCTTTATTCCATTGTTATTAGCAATATATTAAGTACGGGGCGGTACCATCGCACAAAATATCAACCTTGGATTCTGCTTTAAATGCTTTCCATTAGTAGTCGTTTTGGTAGGCCCATACATAAAAAAATCTCCATTATTTTCATTCGATACCTGCCTTTCATGCCTAACTTTTTATGGATATTTTTTTTTTTTTTCTAGCCTTATCCCAAGATTATTTGGGGTCGGTTACTAGTCCCACCCAGTTTTACCTGAAGATCAGTTTTTACACGGAGCGACTGGCATCGGACCTCCACAACCCTGAGGGTAGAAACTGTTTTCGTAGGTTGAAACTAGTGTCAGTATATTTGAGGGCACTGACATGTCAATAACAATAACCATAGATGTTCATGGCAACCGGGACCGACGGCTTAACGTGTTATTATATATATATTACGGGCGCGTGTGATTTTACCGCCAAACTTCCATACTCCGGGCTGGCAGTAATAAGAATTTCATATTCGAAAAACCCAATACATTACTTTGGCCCAACTCGGGAATCGAACCCAAGACCTCTTGATTAGCAGTCGCATACGCGAACCGCCAGACCAACGAGGCAGTCGAGTTTCTTGGATATTGAAATATATTGCCTTCTTGGTTTCTATTAAGTAATTGGGACTAAAGTATCTACTGAATGTGGCCACTACTCATCTGTACTACATCTTCGGAAAGTCAGGTATGAGATTTTTACCATTAGTCTATTATTACCAAATTATTTCAAAGCAATCGATCGCCCGGTAGGTACAGCCTAATTGGGTCATCTCTTGGTTATAGGAAGTTTCGTAGTATTTATTCGCTCACGGTCACTTTCTGCAAACTTGATTTATAGTCGTGTATGACCGTAGTACATGATAGTACTATAAAGTGGCAAAATTACGAGCAAAGGTCGCTCGTACTACAAAAGTACTCATTTTTCGTAGAATCAATACAATTACGAATTAGGTAATGTTACTATGACCGTTTCTTGAAGGTATTAAACGGATGGTATGTGCGTAGTTGTGTGTTCCAATAGTGACTAATTCCACGTCACAATTTACGGTACGACACACCTCCAAACTCACCGCACAGGATGGAAGGTTAAAAGCTGGTTAAGAAAAGGCATATGACCAAAAGTGGACTGCATCGGCTTGATGATTTATTTATATTATGCGAACGAAATGCGAATGTAACTTGCTCTGAGTTTTTTTTATTTAAAGATTTTGACAAACATAATCTTGAACTTAAAACAGGTTTTGGAAGCTGGATAGAGTGGACAGTTATATAATTTACTTGGCCTGTTCTTAATCGAGACTTTTAGATTAGGTACCACTTAAGTAATTTAGCGCCTACGTTGACACCACCCGCACTATGTAGCTCCGTGAAAACCGTTTTTAATTAAAGTTAATTAATTAAAGTAAAACAAAAATCCATCAGAGTGCTTGCAATGGGAGAGGTCTATTCCCATTCTGTGTCCAGTAGTGGACTGCAATAGACTGATGACGACGAAGCATAATACTGAACCATACATCATCTCGCTTAGTTGAGCAGAACTTGTGAGTTACTAGTGAAAGTTTCGACTAGGAGTCCGATATTTTATTGTCACTGTTTTGTACAGTGACCAAGTCCAATATCCACACACACATAGTCCACCATCAAAACCAAGTACATAATTTTTATTGGCAAAATAAATTCAAAATTCTGGCAGTATAATGCATATTGTAACGGTCAGATATATATAAATTAGGTTTTATATAATAAACAGATTTTAACAATATTGGAGGGGCTGAAAAATTTGTATACTATCAGTTTTACATTATCATTATAACGCCTTAAAAAGTCTACTGTTGGACATAGCCCATAGGTTTTTCTTTAGTAAGGAGGTTTCGACACGCCTTAAGAGTTTTATAATCGAAGTAATGAAAAGTTCAAAACTTTGGCTACGATTACCACAAGACTGTTCAGAATTAAATTGAAAACTTCAGTAGCAATAACATTTATTTGCTGAAGTAATTGCTTCAGTCTTTCATAGTTCAAATATGTACGAGTAATACAGCTCTGTTTACCCCTCCAGGGATGACAGACATGAGCGTATATATGTGATGACAGTTGATTAGGTAGACGAATGTGTTTATTTGTGATGTACACTTCAATTTGCGCAAATAAGCAAGTAAGAGTTTGCATGCGATAAATATATGAACTGTGTTAATTCAATCAGTAATTTTTGCAATTGCAATATGCAGGGGCATAACACATATATTATATGCCACTTTTTATCCTAATACAATTGTTGAATGTATTTCTATTCATGTTTCCGTACGATGATCAAGAAAACACCGTTGGACGAAGCTGAATTGAATGTTATCAAAAAAATGATAAATGAATTAAAAATTTTCTTTTAATTCATTTATCATTATCAAAACATCATCAAATTCGCTTTGGCTATTTTCTTCTTTCCATCGCGTGGCTTGGATAATAAATTGTCTATGTTACGATTTGACCTTTCAGTTATTGATTATACGAGCATACTGTCGTCTTTATTTTAGCTTGAGCTGATCCGAACCGAATATGTTGGTCTCAAACATTAATTTTGAGGATGACATGATAACCAGTGAGTCCATAAAAAATCATTCATCGTAGCGCCGCCCGTAGCGCCGAAACTACTGAACGGAATTTAATTACTAAGATGTCAATAGATTCGTAATAATAGGTCGGGTAACATATACTATAGGTACCTATAAATTTTAATAAAAGGAAATACGTAGTTGGGTTATAGTTTTTAAACTATGTTTTGTAATATAAATGAACCCAGGTTAGTAATAAAATAAAATTATGAAAAGTAATTTAACATAGCGTGATGATAATGTTAAAATCAAGAAACAATATGTTTTTCACAACATCACCCGGCATTTTGAACTCCAACAGGTTTTTCCCGCTAAACTCGCTCTTGCGTTCAACTGAATTTTGGTAAGTAGTTCTTTTTAATACAGGACTACACGTGATTCCTTTGAAAAATAAATGTAATGTAGATAGTCAAAGCCTTTTTTTAATAATTCATGCACTGAAGTCAATTTAATTCCTTCAAAACTTTCTTTAATTTACTCGGCGAAGTTTAAAAGAAACGATTAATTTAAAAGAAAGAGCGCTGATTTACCTTGTACTCTAAAACTCTTTCTCATAGAATAAAATAGAAACCTGCAATAAATCACCATGAACCTTGAGTGCATAATTTAAATCAATAACTAATTGTTTGTTTTTAATTATCTTATGTGGATCAACTGATGGCTGATGTAATAAAATCTCATCACATCACATGTATTTAACTATCAATTCTCAACCTTATGTACAACTTGCGTCATTTAACCACCCCAAAAACGCATGACCTTAACTTGACATTACATAAATATCACTTACTTTTTTATCCAGCAGCTTAATCATCTCCACAGGTTCACCGCCTTTTTCATTATCTCCCATTTTCATTTATTTTCGCACTGATTTAATGTAATGTAGTTGATATGATAATAGTTCGGGAATGTTTGGTCGCCGGTCGCGTGGATAGCCACAGACTGTCAGTCACCCTAGAGTTGACGCATGCGCACTAGGGATTAGCTCCGGACCCCTAATTCGCATGGTCACTTATGAAGGCGTGCTTTATGAACAGATGCTGTTCAATTTTCTTCCCTATTTATATTTATCAAGAGTTAACTATCTTATGTGGTGGCAGATGAGGAAATAGTGACGTCATTCTGAATCTTCTCAATTCAAATTGACGTCAACAAGTTAGTTTTCGCCGCGTAAACTGACATTTTTTGAACTTTTATGTAATCTTTGCCTTGATTTTGTCAACACTATTTATATATATTAAGGAACTGACTGATGGGTTTATACTATAAGATTTTATTTAAAAAATATCTACTATCACTTTCAACCAAATATTGAAATACAAAAAAAACTCTAGCTTTATAATCTATACTAATATTTTGAAGCTGAATAGATCGTTTAAAGCTGTGTGGAGCTGAGTATCAACAAAAATATTATTCTTTTGATAGTTTCCATTGGATGTGCTGCTTAAAGGGTTAAAGTTACACAAAAACAATGTATTGTAAAAAAAAATGTTCCACTTAAAAAGTTCTAAACAGTCCGCGACAGCGCACCTTTTGATTTTTCCCAAATGGTAAACGAATTTACTAACGATGTTATAACATTACGTGTGTTTAATAAGTACTTACTCGTATTTTCGTTTTTTTATGGATTAGGGGGCAATCGAGCAGACGTATCGCCTGATGGTAACCGAATACCGCCGCCCATGGACACCCGCAACACCAGAGGTGTCACAAGTGCGCTTCCGGCCTTTGTGAGATGGGAGGGGATTGGGGGTAGGGGAAGGGTTGGGGTATGGGCCTCCGGTATCCTCACTCACTCAGTGAAACACAGCGCAAGCGCTGTTTCACACCGGTTTTCTGTGAGGCCATGGTATCACCAATGACACAATATATTTCGTCAGTGGTATCACTAAGGTCGAGCCGGCCCATTCATGCCGAAGCGTGACTCTACCACGGAAATGATGGTAATACTGAACTCACAGAAATTTTGATTAACTATAGTAATCTAGCATAAACACAAGTCCTAGGTGTTGACCGATCGATCCACATCGATGTTCGCTGATAGTTTGCTGTAGACTACGGCAACAACCTCTCAAATTCATTTAGTTATTCATATTAGGGATGTGTCTAGGACAATAGTACTTGAGTACATTAGTAAATTTCGTGGCCATGCTACTTACTTGGCAAAGGCGCAATAGCCCGGCTTAGTTTGACATTCCACAAACGTAAACATTACTTGAAATGAATGGGAATTACGTCACCTCAACGTTAAGTCATGTGGTCAAAACAAAATATTAGTCAATAATACAAGAGAATAAAAGTGTTAGCGATTGTAGAAAACCCCTTGCATCTTGGTGCAAGAGGCTAGTGGGGTACCCTTTAGTCTTACTTGCGAAACTTCATTGCTTTTGAGACATAAACTAATTATAATAAGGACCTTATTATTGTGATATGCTATGGCTCGAAGGACCATATAATGTACAAAGATGGTACATTTTATGGTCCTTCGAGCCGTATATTGGGAAACGCACAAAATAAAACAAATCTTGATTCATAAATGTTTTAATTTACATTAAATTACATGACAATTTCGTACTACATTGGGGCCAAATTTATTAACCTACATAATTTATTTACATAGTGAATTACAACAACATTATAATCTATTGAGATGGCATTATTTATAATTAGTAATATCAGTCCATGACACAACTGTAATTTTTAAAGCGAATACTGACTTGCGAAATTAAGGGAACATTAAGAAATATCTTATTTAATGATGCAATTGTAATGATATCTTGATCAAAAGTTGCAATAATAAATGTTTAGGTTGTAGTTAAATAGGTTGTAAGTTATCTTTTTTTTAAATATAATACATAGTTTTAATTAAAACAATTTACGATAATTTTTTTCAATTAAAATAATTTACCAACCTTCATGTACAAATTGTTCGGTCGCAAGTCAGTAATCAACTTTAGTTGAACTTGGGTACATATTAATGTAAATTTATAAATATATACTTTCTTTCAAAAAATCACAGAATAATTGAGTAAAAATAAAATCACATTCTCGTAAACTTTATAAAATTTAAACCTTTGAAACACGCTAATATGCACCCAAAACGCCTAAAAATAAGGTTTCTTTTGTGGTTTTAGGACCTTTTTCACCGGTTACAGATAAGTTATGTATAACTTATTTGACAGATAATATGACGTATCTTGTATATAAATTGTGTCAAGTATTTTGAACTTATCTGTAGTCGGCGAAACAGGGTCTTAATGAAATGTTACTCTAGAATAAGATTCATTGTATAAATATTGGTACTTTTCAAATAAGTATTATATCGGAGAGATTCTTTACTACAATTAATAGAAAAGGATTAAATCGTAATCATTATTACTAATTATTTAATAGTTACAGTTAGTATTTTAAATCTGTTTTATACAGATTGGAATACAAAAAAAAAAGAAAATAAATATTTCTGAACAAAAAAGTACAATATAAATAATATTTCTTGTAGATTCATTGATCCGACATATTTTTATTGGATTACATAAGTGTACACTTTCGATATTATTTCGATAACAATTTAAAACCAAAAATTGATACATTTTTTATATTGCGTAAGGCTATGCCAAAAAAACTAAAAACACTAAAATATTTGTCTAAATTATCACCATTTAGGCAAGAAATATAATTCTAAAGTTATAATTTAAAGCTGTACCTCTCATAACGATATTTTGTTATAGAAGTTGAATCGTAACAATATTAATGGTAGTCATATTATACATTTATATTGCAGTATAAATACAGATATAACGTTATATAACGTTACTGTGATCTACTGTAAACTAAAAATAACCGTTCTTATTTTAAAGGTTACAATATCAAAAAATCCAAACTATTTTAACAATTAGAATAGAATAAATCTATAAAGAAAATAAATGTATTTAGTTAGCTCCTTATTCATTAACGTTATTCAACTTTAAGCAACAGGATTATTTTCAACTTTAAACTTAAATTCTTGAAGTTGAAAATAACACAAAACCTAAAGTTAAATAACGTTTATTAATAAGAGGGTTGAAGTTTAGAAGAAGAATTAGTAAAAGACAATTTTTGTAAATAATTCTATATAAAATAAAATCTATATAAAAATAATCATCTTCAGTTTATATGTGCTTATTATTATCACACATCTTTAATATATTTTTTAACTATTTAATAACATGTCACGCGAAGTATTAGATAAATATTTACATTAATTAATTATAAGTTTGTCGAAACATTCGATTCTCATTAATTATTAGGCCGGTTTCACTACTCGTTGAACGTTTGATTATATTATAGAACAGTAATAATAAATGCAATAACTTAGCAGATTTATACAACATAAATGTTTATATGTATACATTTTATAAAAAAAGTTTATTACATTTACGATAGCTAATATAAACGTTTTATTGATAATAGATTCAGGAAAACACAATTCTTAGGAGAGTAGAGAATAAAAGTAAAAATTTTTAATTAAAGCAAAAACATCATAATTTTTATTTTTTTTCCGTATTAAAATGCATAGAAATAAAAGATTATTTATTCTTTTCTTGATCTTTTAACGAATTAATGAAAATATTAATTGTTATTCAACCAAAATGTATGTCACCATGCATCTTCAAGATCATATTTTATTGTATTATTTATATTTGACCTTGGTAGTGTAATTTTCGTTAATATATTTTATGGTAAAATATAAAATCTTAGTGAAGTTCTTTCAAATAAGGCTTGATGCATATTTTAACAGAAGGATATACAGAAGACTAGTAGCAAACACACTGTATTTCTGTTTTTATTGTAAGTATATATACATATAATATAATTATGGAATACAAATCTGCCAGTCATTGCTCAATTAAATTACGATATAATTGACTAAGGATGATAATAGGATCGATATGAATAATATACAACCACAATGACAGAACAATAGTATAAGTCCACGCATATTTATATTGCCTATATTATGCTACTTATACATATAAGATGTTCCAGTACTGAGTTACCTTTTTATGAGTTTGTTATTTACGGGTATACCCGCCAAACCATGAACGATTATATCAGCATAGGGTTTATATGATCGTTAACCATGGCCGTCATTAGAATACAGTTCGTTCAATAAGACTCTACTATTGTTACTAATACTGTTTAGGTCATCAAGATAGACTTACATGTAGCCATGAGGGACTATAACAGCATAGTTTGTATGACCATAAACCATGGGTGACGGTATTCGAAAAGGGTTCAGAGCAACCCTGAAACATGGCTGACATCATCAGAATTGAGCTAAGTGTTAATGTAAACTACTGTTGTAGTCACCAAGACAGACTTACATGTTACATTAAACTGATGACGTCATCAAAATAACTATAGCATGACCGTAAGACAGAGTGACGTCATCAGAATGGAGCTCTGATACATATTTTTCTATTACCTACAGTGTACTTTGTGGAGTTTGGATAGTAGACAAGTTTTGAATCAATTTCCATTATCCTAAGTATATAATAAACTTACGTTAATATATAATTTATTATAATAGGAGTAAATTATTGTGCGAAGAAGTTCACAATATAAGATAAAGATATGAATCGATACATAAAGCTGTTGTTTGATAACGCCAAGAAATTGAAAGACATTACGTAATACTATTCACAATTTAAACATTACGTTTAATCCTTTTCTATCAATATATGTTTATAATTTAGAGAAATGCAGTGCATATTACTTTAAGACATACAGTAAAATATGTATATATATATATTATTTAATTAGAAATCGCGCGAGTTCTTTATGTGGATATTATTTGGGTTATATTTATGAACATGTGAATTGTTAGTTAATTATTATAAGAAACTAAAATACTCTTAAATTCGAATGTAAATAATTTCCATAGAAACAGGTACCAACAATGGATTTCTTTTTATATTACCTACTACAAAAGACGTTAGATTTATTATTATTTAAAGAGAATTTTATTTATATGATACAACGAATTTATGCCAAGTGGAAAGCTTTAAAGGGATGGCTGTGTATTACAATATATACCTACTTATGATTTTATTTTTAAAATAAATATATTGTTCTAAAAATTTATTATTACCATAGACAGACGTAGAAATGGTTATTTAAAAAAAATGTTTTAGGATTTTGCTTTATGAGATTAGGTCAAATAAAAGTATACTTAAAGATACAAACACTGATAATACAGTGCTTTGGCACTTTAATAAGGGACAAGAATCATGCACTTTCAAATTTCTGTATATTTGCGTTTATAATGACGCTATATAAACCACAGTTACATAAATCGTTTACTTACACTAATTAGTTATATAGCCATAAAAAAATTGTTGATAAAATAGCCCTGTCGCTAAATTGCGCTAACTAGAATTGAACAAGTCGCTAAGTTTAGCACAGCCTCAACATGTCCGTGGCCAGAACTAACATGATTCTGATATGTTGAGTTACGAAAAAACTATAATAAATCATTCATATTTACAGTGATTTTAATTTATAGATTAAAAATCACAGAATCGATCGAGCTTATAAATTAGCGAATAAATTCGGAGAAGTATAACCAGTCTCAATACTCGATCATAAAAACCTTGCTTGAGATGATATATCGATATTTACAGTAAATTATACAATCCTTTACATCGTATAAATTATTATATATTTATTATACATTCATATTATTATATAATATATAAGGAAACAAAATAATAATAATAGTAAAAATCTTGAATTTATTATGCAAAAATAAAATGTAGAAGTATAATAAATATAAAGAAAATTTTGATTTATAAAAATAATTATAACTGAACGAGACACAGAATTTATTTAATCTGGACACACATTAGATTATACTTACAAACGACACACGAAGCTCATTTTATTTATTCAAAATTTTAGTCTTCATGACGTCATAATCATGATGATTAAACTATTTCAAACACCAGTCACATGATTCTGAACGCTCCTTTACCGACCACACAATATTAAACATTACCAACGTCAAACTCTAGAATAACAAAGTCCTAAATACAAAGGACACAAACTTCATATCAAATAACTTTAAACTTTAGGACCTTCGGCAACAACCTCGGACTACACTGAACACATCATACCCTCAGAAATGTACTCACAACAACATCACAACTGGCCACATGTGTACATGAACATTGGTGCAGATTCTCTTGTTAAAAAAATGTACATCGAACTAAAATTTAATTCAGTTTATCCAAATAAAGTTTTATATTCTGAAAATAGGAATAAATTTAGTTTGACAGAATGAAAATTATGTAAATAACTTAACTAAATTAATATTTACTCACTTGAGTTAATTGTATTTCTATTGCACCTACGTGCTAAGTCGAACTAACATTAGACATAGCACTTATTTGTAAATTTCATATAAATTAGAGAATTTTAAATAAATTTTAGATTAACAACAACAGAATCGGCACCATTGTCGTTAGGAATTAATCTTGTGATATTTCTAAGCCCTTATTACGAGACATATACATCGTGAATCTATGTATACACGACGATTCAGTGATTATGTACTCATGTCATTTGAATTCTATCAGGAAACGTCTAAAACTTTAATTAAAATTAATTAAAGTGTTGGACGTTTAAAAAGTGATCTTTCTGCTTTCTTTTTTTTTACATACCACAATTTTTTGCCAGTTCCATTTTTTACCCTCAATCTTTTTTATTAAATTTTATTTTTTTAATATATACCTATCATTTGGGAGAAAAACAGCTAAAATTTCGTGCTATAACAAACTTTATTACATCACTAACCGATAGGTAGATAATTCATTAGAGTAGCTTAAGTAATTCTAAATTAAGTTAGAATTGTGATCTTAACTGACAGCTATCAGTTTGTTCATCGGTTAATGACGTAGATATTAGATCTCATATGCAATTGTAGTCATAAAGAATTTTCAAGGAATACACCTATTGCAAGCTATTAAATTTGAAAAATAAGTTTTGATATTTCAAAAGCTCAGAATTAACAATTTAGTTTCAAAAAGTGTCAGTTGCTATTTAAGAGTAAATTTGAATATTCCAAGCTACGTACGTACACTGGTCTTTACAGGTCTTTAAAGCAAACATCACAAAGGATGTCTTATGGCCTTCTTTAAACAACCTCCTCGTGTACAAACAAATTCGTACCTAACGCTTTATAACTTAACTCTAAACGACAAAGCATCGACAAGGTCCCAAAATCCCACCTCAGTGAGCGGTCTCCTGTATCATAACCTTACTGTGACGTCATCGTCCAGGGTCGAGTCCAGTTCGCAGCAGGACGCCAACTCTTCAAACGACATCCCATCAGCTGTTAGAGACACTGATGAAATGCTCTTGAATAATGCTTCTGTGTCCAGGTCCTCTGGTAGTTTCGTTAGAAACTGGGCCGCGGAGATAAAGTCCATGTCTTTGAGTTCGTCTTGGTACAGATGAAGAACTCCTGTGAAACAAAACATTTAATATATGACTTTATACGTAAATAGAAATAATTATAACACGTGTTTCGGCTTTGCATCTTTATAACGGTATATTTGAATGTATTTTTGTAGTAAATGTATTCTAATCTGAACCAATTTATTTCAATGTAAAATTCATTAGAAATAGTCTTTAGTAGTGTATTAGTTAAACATTATTGCGTTGACGGTGCGGATAATTTGTAAATTTTTTTACTGTACAGCTTATTCAATTTTAGCGATGCGTTTGATTGAGTTACGATATTGAAACAATAAAAAAAATATATTAATAAATATTTTTTAAAAGAACTCCGTCATTTTGATTATACAACATATATGAAACGAACATAAAGAACGACCAGACTCAGAACAACAATTTGTGAATCACACAAAGTGTTGTTCCATGTGGAATTTGAGCCCACAACACATGGCGTAGTAGAAAACGGCGTGGCGACCGCTTAAGCCGCTAGGTCAACCGTGCAGTCCATACATGACTGTAATAGGGTAGTCGACGCCTTCGTCAAATTACTTACGTCAAAACGATCACATTGTATGAAAAATGTACTAAATACAAACTTGTGACGTCACAGTTTTAGACTATTCAATTTAGCAATATATTTCTTCTTATATATATATATTTATTTCATTAAAATTTGTAACAGATATTAAAAGCTGGAATAATTGTATTTTCCGAGATGTGTATTTGTGTACGATACAGTCAACTACCCTATTATGGTTTGTTGTGTAGCGTGTGTCAGTGTAGTGTATAGTCCATTTGCTTAGATACGGACACCTTGATCGCGCTGCCGTCGCACGTGCGGCAAGCCGCCTCAAAATCAAAGGGCCCGCCTGCGGCGTACATGCACAAGTAAGTATGATTTGTCAGTTTACGCCATTGTATGAATTAATATATCCGGGTGAACCGACACTATCTAAACGGATGGAGTATATGTATGTGAGCACTGAGCCACTGACCGAGCGCGGTGTTGAAGAGGAAGGTGTCGCCGTCGCGTAGGAAGACGTCCCAGACGCGGCAGGCGGCGTCGAGCGGCATGGCCTTGGCGAAGGCGGTGTACAGCCACTCCACCAGGTACAGCTCCGGCGCCACGCGGCCCGCCAGCCAGGGCAGCCACGCCGCCACCACCACGCTGAACGCCTTCCACAGCCGCTAACACCACAACACACCACTTTGTACACATCGTTTTTGTTATACAACGGTCATTTGCGATAAAACTAAATTTAAAAAAAAATGGCAGTCATAAGGACTGCCGATTTATAGCTTAGAATGTTATTTGTAAACTTAATGTGTAAAATTTGAAATTTCATAATATAATGTTTAAATTAAAATTATCAACATCAAACATTAGCATGTCAGAGACGCGAACTCATAAGATTTTTTCCTACCAAAAAGTGTTCAACGCGGGCCACCCGATAGAAGTGATAACTTAAACTAATGTAAATTGAACTTTTTACGACTAGCGCTGTGGGTTAGGGTGAGAGAGGTAAAGAGAGAAGGTAGAGAAAGAAGCCTGCCTTCCGCTGCCGTATCCGTGAGAGAAAGGGAAGCCAGACAGACTGGCGACGTAACGCGTTACGTAACGAAGCGGATTACCCTTCCACACGAAGTTATCACTTCAATAAATATTCCAGAAATCTAACACACGAAGCCATCTTGTGCCAAGCTAAGCTGAGCTTGAGTAATAGGTACTAGACAACTAATATAAATACATATTTACTTTTTTTTTGTAAATACCTACATATTATGCATAGAAGACCCAAATTCCGAAACAAATATTTGCAGATCATAGCCTCAAGCACGACAGTCGCGTACAATGCCACCGAAGCAATAAATAAGTAATTATAGAATTTATATCTTCTATTTCCCTATTGGAATATCGTAACCTTTTACATGTGTAACAGTCGCAAAAGACTTAAAAAAGACACTTTATAATACATGGGTTACAAATAATATTCCTCCGCATGTTTTTGTGAGTGAAACCCGCCCAAAATTACTCGTTACGTACGTTTTTTTAATTTTTACCTGAAATTGGCACGGGATTTATATAACTTCAAAAGCTTAGCAGACGATCTTGAAAACTATATCATAAACATAATTCTTTGTAATCGATAAACCTCAGGTTCATAGAAACTTAAATGTTACTCTGATTATTTAATATTAAGAATCCAAGATAAATGTCTAAATATATTACATTTTCAACGCTTAAAGAAAATCGCAGGAAAGTTTGCCATATATGACATATCTAAACTATTACTACTATACTAACTAACTAACTATTACTATCGTCCATTCGCATTAAGAAAATAGTGATGCAACATCGACGGTTCTTTTCGACAAAAAACTACTTGGCGATTTTTTCAGAGCGTCACTATTCTCTTGACACGAATATAGTAAATTAAGTCTTGAATGTAAACTTACTTGCATAGTAGCTCCGTCTCTCGTGAAGGCAGCCCTCAGTACGGGCCCGTCGAGCAAGTTGGCGAAACAGACGAACGCTTCTGGCGCATCCATATTCAGTATCAACACCGCAGCGATGAATGACATGCCCTGTAATAAGATAGTAACGTATTAGAAAAATGATCAAGTGCCTCGGAGAGAACTTAAAGCTGTCGTTCCGACCCTGATCTCTCACCGATCGTTAAAGACGACACTTGTGCAGTATAATATCTCCTGTGTAGTCGACTGGTCTCCATCGAGATCGAAATCGGCTAGGAATACATCATTAATAATAAAATATCCTTTAGTTACATTTAAATTTAACTAATTTCTGGTCAATGACAGCCTAGGGTAAGTACCACCCCATGAGCGGAATTTGATTGGCGGATTAGAATTTGATTTGTGATGAAAATATACATGTAGTAATCCTGAAATGAGGACTTCGTCCAATATATAGACTGCTTATTTAAAAAAATATAACGATTCAGGCAGAATTAATTTAAGATATGATAATATTTATGGTTGTTTATCAGTATAGAGTAAATTCTACTTTATCACTGTTACTAACAATGCCGCATGCGGGCAGCGTGCATAGCAGCATGAAACTGTCATGTATAGCTGGAATATTTGAATAATAATAAATATTATGCCTTATTACAGCGTTCATTGCCGATTATAAAAGTATCATGAAAAACTTTTTTCACTTTTAAAAGAGGCAAATAACTTAGGCAAGTGAAATAAATAACTTAGCGGTTCAAATTAGCTCTTTAAAAGTCAAAAAATTATTGGTATAGGCATCTCAAAAGTTATTACAAGGATTCATGGAAACAAAACTATTTGCACATACATGACTTTATACTCTTATGCGATCTTTCAGAGAACAAATGATTACTATCCTTAGATTGTTCTTGAGTAAGGACAAAATTACCTAATAGAAAAACGTGTTTTAAATGTCTGAATTGAATAGATGGAAATCGCAGACAAGGGCCGTTAAAATAGAATTTCTAGTACAATAAAAGGTGGTAGTGTTAAGGCATACATGTTAGTGTATGCCAGACAGGTTTGCCTGCACAGTTGAACTTTACAGGTAAACTGGAGCGTGTATATTGCACAACTGTGCAGGTATGTCCTCTACTCAGCAGATGAACCTGTCAGGTATATTCCACCATGTATGGCTTTACAAGTTAAAACATCTGATTACGATGGAGCAAGATAAACAATTGTATGAATAAAAAAGAAAATGTATCTGAGAGATACAAAGCGAAGTGATGCCGTGAGTCATAGTTAACAGCTCATTATGTATTTCCGTCATGACTATTTCCGTAGCAGCTGCAAACTATATTTTTTTAAATATGTTAGTCACTTGATGACACCAACATAAGAACATCGCCTACCTTTTTATCCGACTTCAAAAAGGAGGTAGTTCTCAATTTGTCGAAATCTTATGTCACCTACTGTATGATAGTTGTAATCACATAATACCTTCTCAAAATATTTTAATGTTAATTTAGTATACTTTAACATTTTGATTCTATTTTTAATTTTTGTGTATACAAACATTTACAAGTTCAAGTAATAGGTGTTTCATACTATAGGCATTGCTTGGTGTTTTTTTTATTAGTTGACTCCGACCGTGGTCACAGTTACAGTGACTATCATGAATTGTGATGATCATAATTCTATGTGTCACGGAAGATTACATCGTATTTTTAATTTTCGTATGTTTAGTGCACTATCAATGTAAAACTTTGAAATGCAGGAACTCTGAATTATTGACGTGACAACGTCTAATAAATTGATGAACGCCGGCTGCATGCACGAAAAAAGATGACTCATTGTTCTGTTACGCTCATTGTCCCGACAGATGCGGTGCTTACGCCATCATCATCATTTCATTTCACCAATCATCACTCGCTCATCATTTCATCAATGTTTTGTTATGACGTTGTCACGTTAAACGTCCTAAACCGACAGACAACCAAATTTTTTTAACATATTTACTTAAATAAAAAAAAATTTTGAAAACATACCTGAACATATCCAATATCGGGCCTATAACAGACATACGCCGCGAGTAGTTCATGTAGTACATCGAAATAGGGCCCTCCAGGTTGGAAAATACACAAATGTGGAAACGTCCTCGCAATATCCAACTGGATCAGCTCCATGGAACATTCATCACTATACTCGATTAAATTAGGGTTCGATTTCGAGCAGCACTTTTTAGGTTCGTTCTCTTGTGTCTTCAAGTTCTGCTCGCTATAGTTCCTGGGGATGCCAAGACGTGGTTTATGTTCTTCTTCAACTTTGATTCTGTCATCAGTTTTGCCTAAAATGTCGTCTAATTTATTCGTTTTTTCTTCCGTGGTTTCTGTTTTACAGCTGCATGCGTTCTGGTTAACTTTTAACCGCTTACGTCTGAGTTGTGCTTCGTGTAATCGTTGCTTGGCTTTGGCGACGTAATCTTGGTACATCTCGTGGGTGATCTTTAATTTATTTTCAATGGCCAGTTGCCACACTTTACCGCGAACTGCTGGGGGAATCCCGCTCCACCACAGTTCAAGAGTCCGTTTTGAGTTTTTCCTGTAAGACAAATATTAAATTATTAAAACCAAATTGACCTTATTAAAATACAAGAAAAAGTTTGAAAAGCTATAACATCGACTACGTAAAACCTATTGATAAAATTTACATAGCCTATCTAACCCTGGCCATTATTACGAATCTATTGATACCTTTTTCATTAAAATCGGTTTATCAGTTTAAGCGCTACGGTGGTTCATATGGCCATATATAGACGACCAAAACTATTACCCTTCCTTTCTTTTACGTTTCGCCGTAGTCGGGTAAAAATAAATATTTTTCTGCTCCACTCAGTAGACTACAAGTTCTTATCACTCCTCTTGGTAAACGATTACTTTTGATAATATTATAATATACCTTTGTACTGTCAGAGATATCACTAGTGCTAATCACCCTATCAACTCACAGAGCTGTCACGACTTTCATTCATCACGATTTCATATTAACACACACACTTTTGGTGTCATGGAAGGACTTCCTTTTATAAAAGTACTAGACAACAAGTTACGTCGGAAAATAGGATATTTTTTTATATTATGAATATTTCATAAACCTAAGGTAATTAAAATGATAAAAGCAGGGCTTGAGCAAACCGATAAAGTTGTCCCTGAATGCAGGTGTACGCTGATACTTAAACACTACGTGATAATATGGTAAATATTGTTTTAACTTTACATGGTTTAGTGATTTGTTTAATTTCATTTCGCACTGGAAAACATTGTCGAAAGAAAACTATACGTAGGAGAACATTACATTACAATGACACAATATTCACATACTTTTTATGGTGTAGAAATCTCCAAGAGCCATTACTTTACCAAGCTAACAATAGGCTCGTAAACTTAAAATCATTTTTACATTCCATAATGCATATTAAATTTGTCGAAATAACCAACCACCAATGGAAGACGTTTATTTCAAAAATTAAAAAGTGTCTTTGATTGAGTACCAAAGTATAGTATTATATTTATCTTCCTTTTTTCACAACATTCAACATTCCTGAGAAAAGTCGTAACAAAATCAACAAAAACAAAAAGTATTTATTCCTGGTTTCCAAAAAGATATAGCTACTAAATTCGTTGTGTATTTTTGATATGATAAGTATTCTTTTTTTTTTAAATACATAAACATTACCGAAAATACCTACTAAAACATAATCAGTCTAGATCTAAGTCAGATACATAACAATACACACATTACTATGATCCCGCCTCTAGGTTACAATAGACAATGTACGTATTGAGAGTAGCGCACGCGCAGCGTATGGCGCATGTAAAACATTGTATTGTTTAGAACAATGAGTTTGACCTGCTTGTCTGTTTGCTGTAGTGCATGAATGCCAAGTGGTTGGATAGATAACGGTCTGGTAACGTTATTTCGAGGTTTTACATACTTTGTTTGTTTGTTTGAACACGCTAATCTCAGGAACCGCTGGTCCGATATGAAAAATTATTTCAGTGTTAAATAGCCCATTTATCGAGGAAGGCTATAGGCTATATATCATCACGCTAAGACCTACAGGAGCCGAGCAACAATAAAGAATGTTACAAAAAACGGGGAAAACTTATCACGCTACGGGCAATAGGAGGCGCAAACGAGATTGCGTGGGTCGGCTAGTTTGTTATATTACTCTTCGTAGCAAGTCTAGCAGAACAAATATGATGAAAAAAGAACACTGTCTCTGATTTGTCTGACTTGAGTTAGCATCCAGGCTCTGCAATTTCAAGAAAGGTTTCGATCTAGATTTAGCATTTTCAGAGTCACAAAGTTACTATCCTGTTTACTGAGCGAAACAACTTTGTAAGTAAGTACCAACATACAATCTATAACGGATATTAGCCAACGGGAGGATGTAACAACAATGAGAGTCAAGACAATATAAGATTACCCTCACACCGTTGAGAATACAATATACGTGACGTCACGGAGGCCTAACGCCATAACATTTTCCTCGTTTCGAACATAACTTTAACCGTGGGAGAGCCACGCTTCGGCATGAATGGGCCGCCTCGACCGAAGTGATACAACGGCCTCAAGAAAACCTGTGTGAAATAGTGCTTGCGTTGTGTTTCACCAAGTGAGTGAGGATACCGGAGGCCCATACCCGAAACACCCTCCCCATCCTCCAAAGGCCGGCAACGCACTTGTGACGAAAAAAGAACACTATATTGAAGGTGTCCATGGGAATACAATGTTTGCCTTGCCCGCCTATTCCGTAAAAAAAACAATTGCACGTAAGTCCTAGTCTGTTGTATGTTTTCTTGAAATAACTTTAGTAATTGGCGTAGTATTTAACCGACTTCAAAAAAAGGAGGAGGTTTCTCAATTGGACCGTATATATTAATTTATATTTTTTATGTGTGTTCGCGGATAACTTCGTCGTTTATGAACGAGATGTCCCAACGTTGGTACCTTGATAAGGACATCAATATCTGATGATGGCATCCAAGAGAAATCGAGTCGAACCTTGAAGTTGGTTTTATTTTTGTTAAAATTGTACTTGTACTAACGTATTTTGCCAATCGGGTAGTATGGTCTGCGTCCACTCTTTAGCATGCCTCGCAAGGCGTTCCTCGAGGCGTAGAGATTCTTGCATACGCGCATGCCTCGCAGCCGCCTCGCGTTCTACTCGTCTCTTCGCTGCCTCCACCATGCGAGCATGCTCTGCCTTGTGACGGAGAGCTTCCTCGGTGCATTTTGCTGGCAAGTTTGAAGGCCTGGAAAAAAGGAGAAAATACAAGATAAGATATGAGTATATCGTAATAATTACACCTAAGTACACATAAACACAGGTAGATAAAAATGCGGTAATTACATATTTGATTTGCATAGATTTGGTTGTATAATGAACTAATATTGATATATCCAAGTCCGCCTGATCTGCTCAGTCAACACGACCAAAGATAAGGTATTTATAATTATTACGCCCGTTTTAACAAAAAAGATAATTTGACAATTTCTATAATTACTAATTCTACATTGCGCAATGAAAGTTTTCCACAAGAATACCCCAGTAGGTCTTTCGTATGTAGGTACTGTACCGCTTCACACCTAATTATCTTTATTATATAGTTATATAGTCCTTTAACCACAGAAAACTAGTGAAAAAAAAATAGGCTTTAAGAAAAAGCGGTTATCGTGCATTTTCAATGTTAACAACACATCTCTTAACACAATATAAATAACTTTTCAGTACAAATCAGAATCAGTTTAGTCGTAATCATAATAAAATTACACAATATATTTTTTTTCTATTTCAATTATATAAAATCGACTAAAACATAATGACGTCCGGTATGCATATGCATACTTATTTATACATGTACGGCAAGTCTATATGACAGTGACAATATTTAAATCTCAATAACAAGCAGGCGATTTCAAAATTATTGGTAGTTACGCTTATATACTTTTTAAAGACAAAGAAGTCTAGCGCATAACTTCATCGTGATGTTGGCAATTCGATTTTTAAATGTGCAGGGCTTGCGTGCGTCTTATATGCGCATACGCATATATTATTATGATGGATCTAGAACGATCCATATTACATTGTTATTACATCGCGAGTTCTCCGTACCCATTTATATGCACGTCTAATGCTTTAACACCTGCTGTTGACGTTATAATTGTGCAAGCGTTTCATTACTTTTAATTTTGTAGTACCATAGTTTGTCGGCACCTTGGCAGTATTTTAGCATAGGTGATATTATACAATGCTAATATAGGGGTATAATATTTTAAGACAGGTGCAATGCCATAATGCAAGTCCTTGCTAAAACATCTTTACGTAGACAAGTTCTGGAGCTATAACACTATAGCTCTTTATTAAACGAAATATTTCAGTAACATATAAATCCATTGAATTTTTAATACACTGAAAGAGCCTTCTTACAAAAAAAAAACAAAAACTAAGACTATCTAGAGTACCCACAAAATTACAATTTTAAGATAATCAGATGATTGACTGACTGATAGATCATCAAAGGTAGACTTCTAAGTTAATAGGCTTCCAGACACATGAAACTTAACAGTTATAGGAATATAGTTATGGTTAAAATGCTTTTTGGAATTACTGTTTTAATCTTTTGAGATTCTGCACCATATCAATTGACATAATGATTAGATGCTATATATGCACGAAACGCTATATACCTATTGAATTACTTAGCCAATCCACGCTGCAGCTACTGCTACTGATCAAATTAAATAAATAAAAATAAATAAATATTTGGGACATCACCACACAATCCAGTCACAATCAGTTAAAGATAACAGAAACACGACGTTTTTATTTTATACGCATTGAATTATAAGTCTGTTCTAAAGTACACCAAAAGTTGCAAATTAAAATAGGTTTTACGATGAAAGATTACAATAAACATCTATAATATTGTGTGCGCTAGTTCTTGAAATAAACATTATAGACTAAATATCAGCGTTCTCTCACTTTCTAACCTTTTTTTTATATCTTAACATACATAATATAAGAGATTAGATATGCTAATTTCATTATATGTTTATTTTGCGGTAAGAAAATGAAATGCGCATAAATGTTTAATGCATTATAATGACATTCTATTAAAGCATTCGCCATTTATAATTCAAGTATCGGCGAATGCGAATGCCGCATTATGCATGCTATGCTGTGTATTTATATGAGTGCGTTTCAAATAAACAAGACCATAATATAATATAAACACATCCACAAGAATACTTATCTAAGAATAACTAAAGTCTTGTGCAATGAAATTGCATTCACGGAAACGACTAACTACCTATTTAGATGAAATTTAAAATTCAGATAAAATACCAATATCAATTGCAGTGTAAATAATGTCACGTAATCCTACAGTGCATGGAATTATATGTTTATCGTTAGTATGAAACCAGTAGTAGGTAGTAGGCCTAAGCCGTCTTCCTACTGAGAGGCCTCTATCGAGCATTGGACTGTTGATGGTTGTTCACGATGAAACCAGAAGAACAAAATTATCACGCTTATCAATAACATCAACAAACGTATTTTCAGAACAAGTAATACCTCTCAAGTTCAAAAAGCACTTTCAATAAAGAGGCAATTGAAATTTACTGTAGTTACTTTATACGTTTACTGTACTGTAGTTATGTTATTTACTGAAGACTAGATATTGTCTCTGAGCATCATTTGAAGTAAATTAACAATAGGCAAATTGACTATAAAAAGCATCAACGACTTGAATGCGCCGGCATCAAGATGAATTACTGTATTGTTCACTCAATAGATTGATACAAATTTAATCGTATATTTCCTAAAAATTCAATTGGGCGTAAGGGAAACTATACGCTACAAATATATATTTTTATGATATATCGGGCAAGCGAGCAGACATATCGTTCCTTGGTAAGCGATTACCGCCGCCCATGGATTCCCGTAACACCAGAGGCGTCACAAGTGCGTTGCCGGAATGCCGGTCTTATAAAAAAGATTTTAGCAAATTGCTTCATAAATGACGAAGTTTTAAGGCAAGTGTAAGCTTAACGAATTGAGATCATATTACTTTTTCTTAAGTGGGTTCAAAATAGGTATTGCAAGCATCCTCAGTTTTACGATTACAATTTATTTACCAGTACGAGTAAATTGAAGCGTACTATGAAAACGGTATCATATATCTACATTGCGAATTGAGAATACAACTGCAAACGTTTGAAGTGGTCTGTGGAATTTCGAGTAGCGTTAGCTGGAGCGCGATGAGGGGCACAGATTAAATAAAGTTCGCCATTACTGCGAGCCCTAGAGCGGTCACGAGCTGGAAATTGCAGAGGGCAACTCTGTCATTACTATTACGCTGGTATTTCCGCTTCTGTACAGTTTAAAAATAAAACAATCACCTTTTAGCACGACTTTAATACTTCTGGTTTTATGGGAACTGTTTGGTTTCATATATGCATGATAACTACAGTTCTGAATATGTTAGTATTTTGCTGCACCGTAGGGAAAATTATGCTGAGAGTGTCATGGAGTCTTGTGAGTAATATTTTATTGACCTGGTTTGTTTGTTTGTTTCTCTGGTTGTACAATAAACACCTTACTGAGTACAATATCTAAAGATTGTTTGACAACTTACAATCTTCTATAACTTAATGTGCAAGCACGGAAAGTGACATTTATTTATGACTAGCTGAACCCCGCGGTGTTATCCGCGGTTATTGTTGTACCGCGAGTAACGCCGCGGGACAAAGTTAGTCTAAAAAAAGCATCCTAAGTTACTCCCTGGATCATCAGCTACCCACCAGTTTTAATATTACGAACATACACTCCAATTTCATTTATTTGTATAGATGCTACAATAAATTATCTGAGAAAAACATATTTAGCTGTTAGTCTCATTAGTCAACTAAGAGTGACAAATTATGCTACATTAACCGCCTTAGAACAACTTCAAACAAACATTAACATCTGCAGACAAAACTGCGTGATTCGGGTTTTTAGGACATACTAATTTTAGCTATTTAAATTCAAAGCACGAGTTATGTGTAATGAGTTCGTGAGCCCTCGTCTAACGCTATAAAGTAACGTCCTTCGGATTTAATTCCATATTGGTAAGAGTTACAGCAAGAATATTAAAATAAGTATAAAGCTGGAACGACTTGCTTTTAGGTACCTCAAGAGGATTTCAAATATAACTTATGTAGTTGTAGATCCACAACAGTATGAATTGTAACTAATATCATAAACTAGCCGACCCACGCAACCTCGTTTGAATCTCCTATTGCCCGTAGCGTGATTATTTTCCCCCGTTTTTGTAACATCCTTCATTGTAGCTCCGCTCCTCCAGGTCTTAGCGTGATGATATATAGACTACAGCCTTCCTCGATAAATGGGTTATCTAACACTCAAAGAATTTTCAAATCGGACCAGCGGTTCCTGAGATTAGCGCGTTCAAACAAACAAACTCTTCAGCTTTAAATATTAGTATAGATGCGATGGGAATTTATACGAGTATATTACGCCTACACATCTAAACCGATTTTAAAATTCTTTTACCAATGGAATGCTACATTATTAGTGAATAAACATACGATACCTTTTACAGCAAAAACTAACATAAACGCGGGCGGAGTCACGGTTAAAAGTTGGTAGTTAATAAAGTTAAAGTAAACACTTGACTAATCAAGTAAATGTTATTTTCACAGTAATTTATTTAAGTGATATTGATTATATATTTACACATCGACATCATTGTGCATATTAGTTTTCCTGTAAGTACTTATCTCCTATTCATTCTGTGATATCGGTTTGAATAACATATTTAGTTAAGAGAAATCATTAGGCTCTGTAATTAAGTTATCGATTCGCTATTTGATAAATAAGCAGCAAATATACTGATCTTGAACGAAATAACTATTTTGCGGTATTCTAATATAAACGGTTAATATAAGAGACACATAGGTGTGTGTCTCGTATATTAACCGCGGGACAAAGCTAGTCTAAAAAGCTAGTAAAAAAAGTAGCCTAAGTCAGTCCCCAGATCATCAGTTCAGTCCAGCCGTTCAAACAGACAGACAGACAAAAATTTAAAAAAATGTTATTTTGGTACGAATATCGTGCATACATACAAATGCATTTATTAAAAAGCGGTTATTTTAATATTACAAACAGACACTCCAATTTTATTTATTTGTACAGATTAGCTGACCCGCGCAACGCAACCGGTCTGCGTCTCTCCAAAAGACATTTTTTTTCCAATTTCCCCAACTTTTTCGGTCGATACCCGGCTCCTATAGGTCGTAGCGTGATGTTATAAATAGCTATCCAACAAAAAAGAATTAGCAAAATCGGTTCAGCCCATCATGCGTGATATCGGGACCAAGGAAAATAGGTTTTCTTTTGTATATATATATTGATTAAAACCTCGCCTATCTTTTGGTATGGTTTGATCTGAGACGATTACTTCAATCTTTATTTTAAAATAAAGATCGATTAAATCGATTTATATCGCACTTCAAATAATTTTCATCACTTTAAGTTTCAAATAATTTTCATTTAAACTGGTATGTCAGTTATAATAGCTGCCTTAAAAAAATAAATGTACATGCGCATTTAGACCTTTTGCTATCGTGACGTAAGCTTTGGTATTTCCCGACATGCATTCCATAGCGTATCAACACCTATATCGTTTACAAGCATCTGGTTTTTGTCCAAACTTAGGAAAAAACCGGAATTTCTTTATATTCTAAACTAGCTGAACCTCGCGGTTTTACCTGCGGTTATTGTAGCGTAAAAAAATTGTAGCCTTAGTCACTCTCTGGATCATCAGCTACCTGCCAGTGAAAGTCCCGTCGAAATTGGACCAGCCATTCCATTACCGGAATAAACAGACAGACAGACGGACAAAAATTTAAAAAAAATTGGTACATGTATCGTGTATACATATGCATTTATTTAAAAGCGGTTATTTTAATATTACAAACAGACACTCTAATTTTATTTATTTGTATAGATGTATTATTTTAAAATTATGTTATTTGAAAACAAAGCTACTTATATATACACTAGCTGTCCCGGCAAACGTCGTTTTGCCATAACTACTAATAAATTAAAAATTAAATAAAAAAACATTGTCCAGCGGACAAAATTGTGAATCTAAACCATTCCCAGATCCCCTTGAACACACACAAAAAATTTCATCAAAATCGGTCCAGTCGTTTGAGAGTAGTTCAGTGACATACACACTCACAGAAGAATTATATATATATAAAGATTTATCTACTGTCACTTGAAGAGGTTGTATCAACGTTTACAAAGAAACTATCAGGATTTACATAAGTATATTAACAATTATTTTTAGGGGAATTTACGCGATCACTTATTAAATAGTATCATATACCTCTGATTTGCCTGACGTTTGGACCGGTTTGCAAGGTTGGTTAATATATTATGGAAGGCGAAAGTTTAAAATAATAAATAAAATAAATAAATAAATAAATATTTCGGACATCTAACACACAACGCCATCTAGTCCCAAACTAAGCAGAGCTTGTATTATGGGTACTAGACAACTGATATGAATACTTATATACTTTTTTTTTGTAAATACATACATATTATACATAGAAAACACCCAAACTCCGAAACAAATATTTGCAGATCATACAAACATTTGTTCCGACCCGGGAATCGAACCCGAGACCTCAAGAACAGCAGTCGCATACGCTACCACTGCGCCACCGAGGCAGTTTTAGTTTTAGTTTCAGTTAAAAGTTTACATAAGTATGATAATATTGATAATATCGGTGTAAAAAATACAAAATATGCAAATACGAATATTTCAAACACTTCCGTGCTAAGGCAGGCCGGGTCGCTTGTACTTCATACATACCAAGTCTTTCACATGAAGACACTAGTTTATGTAATATGGAATTATATAAAAAAGAACAGCGGTTATCTGGTATTCCGTTCGACGGACTTTATATTTACAAAATATTCTTCCAAATACCGGTTTTGTACGCGGATCTAAAGTTTCAGGTAAATCATTTATTGCTCTGTTCAATGATATCGATTATTCTAATTTTAGTCTGTATCGGCTAACCTGCGCAGTACTTGACGTCACTTATAAATGATCGGTGTACACCTAACATTATATTTCCTTATGTAGATGAAGAGGACCACTGTTTTGCGAAAACAAGTGTACTTAATATTTCTATTGTTTTTTATTGATAAAAGTAGGTACATGTCGTTTACAGATTAGTGATCTCCCCTCTAGGACCCTTTTTTTCCAATGGTTATTACTTATTACTTATAGGTCCTTCGGAAGATGTGTTGATGTGGTTTACAGTGGGCGAGCCACGCTTCGGCATGAATGGGCCGGCTCGACCGGAGTGATATCACGGCCTCACAGAAAACCGGTGTGAAATAGCGCTTGCGATGTGTTTCACCGAGTGAGTGAGGATACCGGAGGCCCATACCCCAACCCCTCCCCACATCCCTTTCACCATCCCTCAAAAGGTCGGCAACGCACTTGTGACTTGTTCTAGTGGAGAATAGGACCTTTAAAGAAGATTTCCATCTGGACCCGTATCAACACAATAATCGTATAAAACAATAATACAATCTATAAGAAAGTTCCATAAGATGAACCTCAAATTCTACACACAGAATGAAATATAACACAAAAAATGAGATGAATAGCATGCCCAGAGCGGAGCAATAACAAGAAACCATTGAATGTGCAATAAGATAAAAGTCAACACGTAACAAAGGACCGAGATCGCTGAAAACAAACAAAAATTTCACCAAAACAAGTTCAAAGATTCCCAAAGAAAATGAGATTACGTACACGAGCACACGTGCATACTAAAGCGATTTATAACAATGGCTTCGCGTAACGCTAGACATGAATTTTCACTACAATAAACTCGTTATCAGTGCTACGCTAGTGTATATGTAATCTTATTACGGCGACAGATTTGTGTGAGAACTACTACCATTTATGTTAATTAAATTGAAACATGGGATGTTATAGTCTAAGAATGAATACGTTAATTTGCAATTTTTTATAGGCCTCTCCTTAGAAAGGAGGTTTCTATAGGTGCCGGCATCTAACTTGGCCAACTTCGGCGTAGTAGGGGTAAGTTAGCGCATAGTTCACTAATGCAACAAATCAAAACAAAGGAAATCGAAGTGTCGTCAACTTACGCACCAATCGCTTGCTCGGAACGTCCAATTGATTGGCAAAGGGACCTAATAAGCGACTTTCTGCGCATGGCCAAGTAAGCTGCCGGCACCTATACCTACGGTGGTTAGACAGGTTGGAAACGGGTTTGTTTCAAGTTTTCCTTCTCGTTGAAGTGATGTGTGCTGTTATTCATAGTGTGCTCCCTTATAGGGCTATTACTACACCACGCCCTCACGAAAAATACGTGTTGTGAGATTGTATTCTTAAGCCGGTGGCAGACCGAGAACTAAGCTATGCCAAAACTAAACTAAGCAAGCTGGGCTAAGCTAAGTTAAGCCAGAAATAAATGGCGTGCACACCAAGAGCTAAGTCAAAGCTCAATCAGTGTTGCGAAGTTCAATTAGACGAACGACCCTCGCCATAAACATATAATCGATGAAGAAAGTTCCGATACACACATAGAAAAAAGGTTACATTACAATTTATCTTTTTTTTTTTTTTTTAACGTGTGGAAACCCCCTCGGGCCGTCACCCCGCCGGGGTTTGCGGCGGGGCGGTGTGTCGGAATCGAACCGACTAAAACCACACGGTGTGCCACTCTGCGCCTGACACGGGAGGGATATGGGAACTGCTGTTATTAACACATCCGGACCCCTCCCAGCGCTTGCCCGCACAGAAGCGGGCACCGTCTGCTGGTGTTGACTCTCAATTTAGGCGACGTACGGCACACGAGTAACGTCGCCCCCTCGCGGGCGGCCACTAAAGCGGATGGTGGGGAAAACCCATCCCGACCATCCGCGGCCACACTCAGGGCGGCATGAGGCGCTGATAGGCGCGCCTCCGCCGCCCGGTTCGCCGGCGGCGGATCGGGTCCGAGTGGAGGTCGTCCTCCCGGGCCTTCTATTACAATTTATCTAAGCTATCGTTTGGAGCTGGTGTCGAGAAGTTGGATGATGATGAGTACCCGGTTTTGGTAAGTCTGCCTAAACAAATAACTTTCATAATTTTCCTCTGCTTCGTTTACAATTTGGGAAAGGTTTATTTTTACATATATTTGTATTCAATTGCAACAAAACGACCTTGCGTACGAGTACAAAGGATGCTGGACAGTACTCCACATACCCATACGGGTATGGCGGGAGGGGTCTAGTAGTAGGCCTAGTGGTTGGCTCGCGTATCGGCATGCCCAACTAACTTAGCTTCGCTATTTTGTTAGCTCACATAGTTTGGTTCGTATAGTTTGCGGTCTGCACACAAGTATGGAAAACTATGGGCCGATAGAGCGACTGTAGGTGCTGTCCGTCGCAAACTGCTACAAGGCCAACGACTTGCATTAATCTTCTTATGCAAAGCATATAGGACGGTTAGTACTGAGGCATTACCGGTATTGGCGGGTGTTCTTCCGGTCGATCTCGAGGTGCAAAGACGTGCAGCCATGTACTATTCTACAAAACAAAACATGGAATGCGATTTTTTGGGCGTACGAGACCGCGATAAAATCATAAGATTGTTTCAACAGCAATCCAATGTCTATGACGACCTAATGGATGAATGGCAACAACGATGGGACGAATCATCTAAGGGGCGCCACCTCTACCAGTTCTTTCCATCTGTTCGCGAACGGATGTCGAGGACATGGCTCGAGGTAGATCACTGTGTCGCTCAATTTCTTACGGGCCACGGTAACTTTAAGAGCAAACTACACTCATTTAAATTAGTCGATTCACCATTGTGTCAATGCTCAACACCCGATACTAGCTGTGAACAATCGGCTCATCATGTTCTCTGGGAGTGTAGTCTTTGGTACAATGAACGTAACACAATGCTAAATAGCTTACAAATGACATCTGGGGCGGTATACTATGGGGATCTTGTGTCAACTGCGGTGAATTTCCGTGCGTTTAGGCGATTCTGCCATACATACTATAGTAATCAAATATAGCTCACTTAGGACCCCTAATACTTTATCCGTGGTGCTTCCCGGTTTAAAAAAAGGTGTCTGCCTATTTTGACTTCATTTTGTCTCCCGCTTTGCTAAGGAGGGAAGTGGACTTATCATATTTCCAACTCCTCCTGTTTTTCTTCTGATTAATTTCGTTGCGGGTTCCAAGACAGTTAATATTTTTTCCTGGGACTTCCCGAGTGTCATAACTCGGTGTGTTCGTGGGTCACTGCTGTTGATCCTGGTGTACAGGAGTTACAGCGGTGGGCGTGTGGGTGGGATTAGTCCCATAAAAAAAAGTATGGAAAACTGCGTAAGCTATGCGAGCTAAGCTAAACCAACTTAGCTTAGCTCTTGGTTTGCAACCCGTATTAATCTACCACGACGAGGAAAACAAACATAATATTAAGGTAAACTGATTCCTTGTGCGAGGTTTTTTGAAAACCGTCCGTTAGGAAATAAGCCGTCTGACTCATAACCCCTGTTGTTAAGAATTCGATTTTTAAATAAATATAAACCTTTTTTAATCGGGCAATGAAACCTTAATTTTTGACCCACATGTTAAAGTCATTTGTGCATAATACAAAATGAATATTACATAGTATCAGGCCAAGAAGGTACAAGAGCGAAGGTTCGATGTACTACGATAGACTCCAATCATCTAATATTAACCCCAGCAGAGGCCACGCTACTATAAATAAGTCCAAGTACCTACTTATTTATACCTATTTGAAATGTACCCTCATTTATATATATAACCTACTAGCTTTTGCCGGTTACGCCCGCGTGTTTGTCGGTTATCGCAGTAAAGAGTAGCCTATATCCTTTCTCAAGAGTCAAAGATCTCCATGCCAAATTTCATTGAATCAGTGCAGCGGTTTGGCCGTGAAAGTGTGATTGACGGAGTTACTTTCGCATTTATAATATAAGTATGGATAACACCTCGGTTCAATTATTTTTATACTGGCCAATTTTCTGATCAAACTTTACCACTTATGTATGGGTGCTTTTACACCACAAAAGTAGCAACCATGTTTACAATATAGCATGGCATGTATTTACTGTGACACTAAAAAAAAATCTTGTTTTTTTTTTTATATTTAAATTAGCGATAAAATGTATTCGAAGGGCACTCGAAGGACTCGGTTCAAAGTAATTTTATTTATAAATACAAATTTATACCCCGCAAAGTCAACTGTCATGGTTTAACAATGACAATAGGTATTATGCTCTCTTTGCTTTGTATTGATTATAAATGTTTATTACTTATTTTTTGCAAAAAGCAGGTTCATAGTTTATAATAATAGAAATATCATTCTTGTTAACCAATGTGGACCATTATACATTATTAACGATAGGAATTTTAAAAATCTAGGTAAATGAACTTTGTGACTGGGTCAATAAACAGTTGTCGTTCTTTTTCCACAACTATGTATAATTTTAGATGATGCGTGGCACAAACTTACACATTAGTATTTATTAAAACAAAATCATTACAAAAACAAAGACTCCGTTTATTAACCAAAAAAACCAAAACCATCTAATCTGAAAAACGAATTCATCACTTCTAATGATATTGCATGACCTGTAGGGTTTTTCCTGATAAGATAATTATATTGGAAAAACCCCTTGCAATACGATGCTTACTTAATATGTCAATAAAGTAACGGTTTAGCACGACACACAGAAATTTACTTTGTATTTAACGTTTTATTGAAGTTAATATGGTTCTAGATTGTTTATTAAGTGTGCATGCAAGACAATTTGTAATTTTGATCTTTCTGTCGGGTGTCGGAAGAACTTTCCAGCAGAATGCTTTCCAGCTACACCAGTTAAGCGCCTAATAGAATGAGCATATATTTATTTATTTATTTAAGCTTAATGCACATTTTGTACATCGGCGGACTTAATGCCATATATGAGTATCAGTAACTTCTTACGCATTGATGAATTACCAGTCTTAGCTAGACCCGTCCTTCCTGACTCTGGGATCTCCCACAGACCTCAGTTGAACATAAGCAAACATAGTGCATGACCGAGTAGAATACAGGAATGTTATGTTTTTCGAGTATGCATGTATGTATCGCCAGTCTGTACAATTTAAGTTTTTCACGTTTTATTAATACATCACGTTATATGAATTATCGTACATGCATGCAACTTAAATAATAAAATTCGAGTGATTATCAAAACAAGTATAATTAACTTAATACTACATAACTCATGATGTATGTATATCCTCACTGACGTAGCATATCGATCCATTCACATTCACACCTGTTCACACATATGTACGTTTACGGTTAATACATATTAAAACTTAACTTTGCAAAAGGCATTCATGGAAATACAACAAAACCGCTTGTGTAAGCCATCTTTAAAGAATAAGTAGCAATAAATTTGAATTGAATGACAAATCTACAGGTTACGCAAAACGGTCATCGAACTTAAAACATACTTTAGTAACTTAATTGTAATAAGATACTAAAAGTAATTTTTCATTGATGAGTACCTAGTCAAATTGTAAAGACCTAATTATGACACCACAGTAAAGCATGTCTATTTGCGGTTGGGAATAAATAAGCACTGAACATAGAGCAAAACTCGGGACATTGACGTATTAGTGAGAGGACTTAATTGCGCGGTTCAGAATTTGTAGTTGCTGTCTAATTCAACATGTCTTCGGTAGATGGCACTGTGCCTTAGCACTTTGTGTTTTTTGCTTTATTGACATACGGTTTTATACAGTCACAACCAAAAGATAGATCCTATTGAATACCAAAAGTTTATCAAGATGGTGTATGAAAGAACAATATGAAATAATTAATTTGTTACACTTCTGTCCTAATGGTAATTAACTAGCGCTACATAGAGCGTGACGGTTAAATGTGAAAACATTTATTAGGACAAACGATGTCGGTCACAGAACACACCTGTACGACCTCACTGGGGATTAATTCAGTTACACTATCATTACGTAGCCCATTTCCTTCATTTTGAACTGTGTTTATGGTAGCTATTTATTTCCTAAGGCACATAAGGTAATAGTAATGATCAGTTTCATCACTTGTGTCAGTGATATTATTTTTCACGGTTAGTCTCGGATGGAGACCAATATGTCAGATAACCATATACATATATATAAGATTAACCTATATCTGTCAAACAGTGTTATAGTAGATAACTATCTGAACCTTTATAAATATACATTTAGGACCAGATTCACCTACTCCTGTATATATATTGATGTGAAAACTTCTTTAGCAGCGTTGAGCACTTTTTGGTAGACAAAAATGTTATTAGTTCGCGTCACCGACATGCTAACGTCACAAAACTTCTTAGGCCGTAGGGGAAGATCTTATGAGTTCACGTCACCGACGTGGTAATGTAAGATGTTGATAATTTTAATGTTAACATTATGAAATTAATTTTACAAGTAACATTCTAAGTTATAAGTTTTCACTTCTATTTGCTGACTATATATGACTGTCAATTTTTTTTAAGTATTAGCTATCAAAGTGACTCTACTCTGCCTGATAGAAAGTACTAGTAATCTAATATATAAAGCTGAAGAGTTTGTTTGTTTGTTTGAACACGCTAATCTCAGGAACCGCTGGTCCGATTTGAAAAATTCTTTCGGTGTTGGATAGTCCATTTATCGAGGAAGGCTATAGGGTATATATCATCACGCTACTACTAATAGGAGCGGAGCAACAACGAAAAATGTTTCAAAAACGGGGGAAATTTTCACGCTACGGGCAATATAAGGCGCAAACGAGGTTGCGTGGGTCGGCTAGTCATGTATAAGTACACAGTCAAATCGTAAAGACTTTTCGTCTTTGGGATAGGAACAATTGAGTATACGACTTTCCGTCATTTGATTCTTCCACAATTAGAGAGGGAGTTAGGCTCGGTTACTTCATGCACCCGGTAAAATATGCCTGTAATTGGCCCATAAATGTTACGATTCCGACATATAGTTACCAACAACAGGGTGTTAACAACAGGACTAACTTTGGAGAAGACAATTGAGCATCGCAGACTTGATGGAGTTATTTATTTTTAAACTACACTTTCTGGAAGACTAGAAAAGAATAGAAGAGAAAACAAACGGTTAAATGAGAAGTTAAGATTGTGAAACTATGAAAACTGCGGGAGACCTTGTTCGTACAGTACATATACAGATAACTATTTATAACTAACGGTTTACCCCCACTAACTTGTAAATGAAACAAAGTTCAAAACAAGGAAAATGTATTCTATTTAGATTTTTATCTATACAAATAAATAAAATTGGAGTGTATGTTTGTAATATTAAAATAACCGCTTTTTACGAAATGCATATGTATTTTCGTATGTGTACCGTGTGGTACACATACGAAATTATCATTTTTTACAATTTTTGTCTGTCTGTCTGTTTTTTCCTGCTAATCTCTGGAACGGCTGTACTGATTTTGATGAAACTTCCACTTACAGGTGATGATATAAGGTGATGGTATAAGGAGTAACTTAGGCTACTTTTTTTAGACTAGCTTTGTCCCGCAGTGTTACCCACGGTACGATAAATAACCGCGGGTAACACCGCGGGGTTCAGCTAGTAGGCTATTATTTGCCACGATAACCGACATAAAATTTACATTTTGGCAGCTAACTTATATATACATTAATATATATATATATACTAGCTGAACCCCGCGGTGTTACCCGCGGTTATTGTTGTAACGCGATTAATGCCGCGGGACAAAGTTAGTCTAAAAAAAGTAGCCTAAGTTACTCCCTGGATCATCAGCTATCTGCCAGTGAAAGTCCCGTCAAAATCGTTCCAGAGATTACCCGGAACAAACAGACAGACAGACAGACAAAAAAAAATTTAACTACATTTTTGGTATATGTATCGTGTATACATAAATATGCATTGATTAAAAAGCTATTATTTTAATATTACAAACAGACACTCCAATTTTATTTATTTGTATAGATTTAAGATAGCTGCCAAAATGTCTTTATTCTGCCTGATGTCAACCACGGGTAAAATCCAAGAGTGGTGGTCACAATCCTCAATACGAGGACAAAGCAGTATTTTGACCAACACTATGGCGGCCTAGTGAGATTCTTTATCACGCTATTTATTTGACCTAGTGTAACATCAGGTGCGTATTGACCCAAATTATAACACCGTGTACAAATGAAGCGTTCAGTTGTCTATACCTTACAATACAACTAAACGCAAACTCATGTTGTGTTTTAATAATGATAGCAACAATGAAGTTCGAAAACCTTTTGCTATCAAAGCGGAAGAAGCGGTGTTAAGGTAATGTGGCAACTTGATGGATGACTTATAATGTGGACACGAGTTTTTATAATGTTAAAGGTCATCGTTCTAGTTCAATTTACTTTAGAACTAAGAATAAGATATAATCGGTATGATAATATCTAACAACCATTTGTATAAAGTATATTTAATATTATTCTTTTTAATACAACAACGTGACTGTAATAAAAATACTGATATCTAAGTCTATGATAAATGAAGAACAATTTTAAAAAGTTCAAGGTATAACGGGTAAAACCACTTCATTTAACAAAACTAGAGACATTAAGGTAGTTTAGTCACATTTTTGTGTAACGACCACAGAATGAAAAAAAATAGGCCCAGTACGAGTAGGACTCACGCACTCACGAAGGGTTCCGTACCTTTATCAATACATTTCAAATGTCTATTTTGCCGTTATCAATCAATATATAATACTGAGCAAAGACGGACAAAAAAATCACGTTTGTTGTATGGGACATAAAACATTTATTTTATTCTGTTTTTTAGTTTTTGCTGTAATATATAGCTCGGCAACAGAAATACGTCATCTCTGAAAATTTCAACTGTCTAACTATCACGGTTCATGAGATACAGCCTGGTTACACAGAGACGGACAGTGAAGTCTTAGAAATAGCAGATAGAATAGAATAGCAGGAGAGGAGCCTCAATGAAATTCCCGTCAAAATCGGTCCAGTCGTTCCAGAGATTCATCTGTAAAACAGCAACTAAAAACTATAAAAATTATGTACCTGTCATGTTGAATCAACGCCATAGAACTAGCCACTAGATCTTCAAACTGCTTCTCACTCGCTGAACTGCCTTGTCTCTTGTGATGATGATGAGGAGTATTAGCTGTTGACGACACTGGAGTTAAAGACTTCTGCACTTCGCAGCTCAAATTCTTTGAAGAGAGATTTCCACTGGATTTGCTCCCGAACAGTCTCCATGACACTGATGTTGGTGCATCTTGATTCTTCGATGAACTGCTTTTCCATGGGAATACTCCTCTGCAACAACAAAAACATAATTTTAGTCATGACTCTTTAGTAAGTAATAGAAGAAAGTACTTATTATTATAGCTCTATATAAAAAAATATTTATTATTGTAAACCTCACGTCTGCTATAATATATAAACATACTGATTGTATCTATATGTACATTTAAACATAATTATAAAAATAAATTAACCATTTATCATAACAATAGGTAAAAATAAGTACAATCACTTAAACTAGTAATACATCACATCACACTAATATTTAAAGGCTAAAGTTTGTGAGTGGGTAAGTTTGTTACTCCTTCACGCAAAAACTACTGGACGGATTGAGATGAAATTTTACAGTAATATAGCTTATCCATCAGTATAACACATAGGCTACTATTTACCGTGATAACCGATACACACGCGGAGCCGCGGGCAACAACTAGTTGAATTATAAATCCAAGCTGCTTTCAAAGACTGACTTATCTAGAAATCTGTTTTCCTTATCTTTCACGTATCACATAGCCGTAGCAATAGAACCATCCAAGTGTGATGGCAGTATTGTGATTAAGTAGACAGACGCTTCCTTTCGAACACAGGTAGTTATGGTGTATAATTTCACAGTAAAATACGTCTGGCGCTAGCGGAATTGCGGTCAGACATAAGTTTCTTTTTTTTTATGTAGGTACTATATGAAAAAGTTCAAAGAGATTATGAATAGAATTTCCTATATATTTTCTCATTGGCTTTTTTTTTTCTCTATGTTGATGATGATAAAGTTAAATGCAGCATATTTCTATTAATTTGAATGAAAAGTCAGCGACGGCCGCGATTGAGATTGTAAATATTCCTAATGCAGGTCTTTTTAAAAATTGAAAGAAATCTGCAAAAATCAACGCTGCGTCTTACAGAAATATACGAAGGAAATATACTTTTAGAAAATCTATAAATACATAAAAAATAATCCGATCTGCAATACGTAGATATAGGTAATAAAAGGCTTTTAAAATGAGGCTCCATAAATTTTTCTAATGACTGATGCAATAGCAAAATAAGATAACAATTTGGTATTCAGTTGCTATAAAATCGATGGCTAGAAACTTTTATAGTTACGCTGTAGAGTTGTACAATAAAATATTTGAATACCTACAACTTTCTTAAAATGGATGGTACATTTATTAAAATAGCACTATTTTAACATCCAGAATTAACTTTTCATCCGGAAAAATTAATGAAGGATGACTAAACTTATTAAAATGGAAATCATTAATTAGGCAAAGGAAATGGATAATTGATTTGCTTCAAATTAATCTGCTTTAACAAGAATAATTAACAGTGATAAATGAAGCGGATTTTTTTCTGAAACTTCTTTCTATCTAATGATATTAATATCCCTTGTTAGAAGCGGAATAAAGTGACATGAAATCCCTTATAATTTGGTTTACGGATTTAGGTCAGATTTGATTTTTTCCGTAATATTATATTCTTCTTACGTAAGTCTGTGTATTTTCACTAAGAACTGTGTGAACCTCACTATGTGAAGTCTGTTGTCAGTTCTAGTAACAATACAATTAAATAAATTCTGTTTCATTGTAAATCCAAGATGACCGCCGCTACAAAATGGCGGTTTACAAATTATGTCACGACTACCTCAATATGGCTATCAAATAAAAGGGCTTGACTAGTAGAACACAGTTCACTATGAAAAATTAAAATCCAAGATGGCCGACGCTACAAAATGGTGGTTAACACATTTTGTCAAAGACTACCACCATATGGGTATTAAATAAAAGGGCTTGAATAGTAGAACACAGATGAGAGGTACTATGTAATGAAATTAAAAAGTTGAAAATAAAAATATGTATATCAAATACTAGCTTTCGCTTATTGCGGTGAAATGTAGCCTCTGTCCTTCCTCAAGAATCATAGTCTGTCCATGCATAGCATAAACATTTTCATGTCAATGACTAATGTGTCGTCTAGCACGATTAATTTAACTAGAATAAGTATACCTTTTTTTTTTTTTTTTTTTAACGTGTGGAAACCCCCTCGGGCCGTCACCCCGCCGGGGTTTGCGGCGGCGGGGCGGTGTGTCGGAATCGAACCGACTAAAACCACACGGTGTGCCACTCTGCGCCTGAGAGAGGGAGAGGTCCGGGAACTGCTGTATTACGACCTCCGGACCAGAATAAGTATACCTAATCTAAGGATTAAGAATTTATTTTATTGCTTTATAGTGCCGGTGGATTATCGTGTTATAAAATATACATAAAGGTTTATTGGATTGAGGTCATATTCATACAAAATATTTAGTGTGGCGATATATTTGTGTACGCTAAAAATTTCTGTTGTGAAATGTGGAGCAGTCCAGACAAATATAATAAAGATTTTAATAAGTATATTTGTATTGCAACCCTACCTGAATATTGCTACATTTGACTTAAAAACTATTAAAATACTCTGTCGATCGGAAAGATAGATCTTTGTGTAATTGTAACAGGTCAGGACAGGACAGGTGATAATATTATATACCTATGAAAATTGAACAAAAGTACGAGGAGAACACATAAATGTTTGGAGTTTTAACAAACAGAAGATTGAAGAAGAACGTGAACATTTAAACAAATGGTTCACCGTGATTTTTTCCATTGTTACATATCTTCCAATTGAAATAAATATTTATATAATTTTGAAACTTGTTTTATTAATTTTTGGGTATAAAATTAAGAGAGCCCTCCCTCACTTCTCAATGATCACAATTATTATCTTTATAAGAAACAGGGACACCCACGAAGCGGCTATATGTGTGTGGACCACCATGCTTCATTGTCTGCACTCATAAAAAGTATGGTGACCACTACTCTTGGATTCTGCTAATGTTTTCTATTAGGCAGAGTAGAGTTACTGTGATAGGCTCATATACAAAATAATACTAATTATTATTAATAAATATTCTTATCATATTTTTTTAGGATATCCTCTACTTTTATAAATAATTCATCTCAATGAGTAACGATGTTATCAGGCCAAGTGTGAACTTTATCGGAATCGATCTTATCAGATAATATAATATAATCTAATCATCACCCAGACATCAATACAGTGACACATATCGTATAAACTTGATGTGAGTGTATGACGAGAGACATAGATATCAAAGAACCTACTTAATTCGTGATAAGTAAATACATTTAATACCTGATGTACCTTTGCTGATGATATACTCCTGCCGATTTTGGCCAGCTTCGACGGATAGTAGCCAATTAGGCAGGAGATAATTATAGTGCACAAGTATGCGTAAACACTTTTGCACTCTCTGTTCCCTCACTAACCTCACCTCATAATACGATGGAACGGCTATCCGACACGAGTAGAGAGAGATCAGGCGGAAGAACGATGGCTTAAATGCTCTCCGAGGCACGAGGGTTAAGACCCTAACTACAAAAATCCAGGTTGTTATCTATTAACGATTTCTATAGTTAGAAAAACTTTATTTGACGCAACCTGGAAACCGATTCCGAGGCCTCTTGATCGGAACTCCCATACATTAACCGCTAGACAAACGAGGCAGTTTCTGCGTTCAAAAGCATCGCAGTGTACCTTTAACAAAGCCCTGGCAAGACAACAGATTGTTTAAACCTGCGCCTACGAGCATTTGTTATAAAATTCTTAATACTTGTACCAACAATTTCAGTCTACTAGTTATTTTAGATTTAAAAGTAATATGACAAAGAACAGAAACACTCGTCTCGATTGTGTATGGGCATGGGCAAGATGCCTCGGAGTCTGAATGTCAAATATTGCCTATAATGGAATACCAAAGTACTCCATCTGAATTTCTGGAACGACAGATAAACAATAACAAATAATTGTGCTTAAAGCCGCCCAGGCATTTTGAGTTGGAATGTTATTGTGTGATAATTCGAGCTCGTCGGCTAATGGTTCGTCGGTTGTGATAATATTATAGTTATTATATTATTTATATACAATATAGTTTAGTTTATAAAATAAGTTTGCGTTAAACTGCCGGGAGAGACCAGTAGCTGTATGTAGATAAATCTATCGCCTCGTGGTTTGTGGTTAAAATTATTTTTACCATAAGTACGTAATAAAGTAATAATATTTCATAAGCTGAAGAAACAATGGATCCAAATAGCTATAATATGAAATTGTCAGGGCACTGATATAGCTTTTTATTAAATATCACACTTGAGCCATCAAAAAACCACCGATGTTTTCTGAATCTCAATAGAGCATGACAACTAAACAAATAAAGGGGATCGTTTCAAGTTTTCCTTGGGGTCTGGACCCTCTTCTAACAAAAAAGTTACGGGAAGTGTCATTTGTTTTGTCCTACTCAATATAAATTCATAAGCTTCGAACCATTAACCACTCTCTCTCTATACACTACGAAAAATACTATATATTAAGATAAAATTACTCTTAACTCTCAAATGTTTAAATATATAGGAGAGGACATAAATTCCCGAATAGGTATAATTATACGATCAGTCAATACTTTATCGGTCAATAAAATAATGTATTTTTTCATCTAAAAACGAAACCACATATTTTATTAATAAATTATTGAATTATTAATATTATATACGAAGAACAAACCAACCAAGATGATAAAACCGGTGTTTGTTTACATATATTTATTTTTAAACGGGTTTAATTGGAGACATAAAACTATTTCGTGATCTGAATACAGATTTAATTTGCAATATGAACAATATAAAATTGAGCACACAAACGGTGTGTTTAGTTCATGCGTCAAATTCTAATGCGTGGGTTGACCTTCGTACTACTTGCGTTAGAACATTAATATCGAAATCTCAAGAGATAAACAAATTTAAACTTTAATGGCCATTAAATAAAGTATCCAGTGTGTTTTGGGTACAGATCGCGTATAGTTTATTTTATAATTCAGCCAAACAACTACCAGGAGCGCAGATAGAAAGAGACGTAGAGCGCAATAAAGGTGCTAACATTCTAATAAATATAACAAATATTAATCACGAAATAATCATTAGAAGAAATTTTACAGTAATATAGCTTATATACATCCGAATAACACATAGGCTACTATTTGCAGCGATAACCGATATACACGCGAGCGGAGCCGCGGGCAACAACTAGTATAAGCAATAATTCAAACGTGAAAGTCCCTAATGGACCGTACTAGTAGGTACAATATATATTTGATACAATTTCCTAACCGACCCTCAGAACCGAGCGTAATATAATTTGGCAATGACATCTTGAAGTTGTAGGTAGCTTAGAATTGTTCCATTTCATATGATTTAAACTTTAAGTGAAAACTACGGATCATCGTCTCAGCCGAAAGACAGGCGGGAGGCCATGTCCAGCACTGGACAACCTCCGAGCTAAGAGTCAAGGCACAACAACCGATTCTGTGCTGTCTGCGTTCAGCTTGATCATAAACTTTCACTCAAGTTAGTCCCTAGAAAAACTTACATCTTAAAACGCATTCCTGAATCTTACTTTCAAAGCTTTTTGATTGATTTGATTGTTATAATTTTAAAAGAAAAACATTTTTATCGCCACTGTAAACTTATGCAATTTAAGAACCGCGCATTTCCTACAATTGTTTAGAACTTAATCTTCTACAGCTCTGTATAAAAACGACTGGGGCTGCGCGCGCGCCGTGCCGGTCGGCGCTTGGTACAACGTGGTACGGCGCGTCATTACATTGCGACCCGTTCACTAGGTACACGAGCACTGATAGCTCGAAGAATAACCATGAGATAAAAATATAAATACATGACGTTGATGAAATAACATAACTGTTCCACAAGTAGCTCTTTTATCTTCCTTAAGGCAGCTTATGACAAGTTAGTATTATTATTTTAAAAGTTGAAGAGAATCAGTGAAAGATACGAATTTGCAGAACAAACTTATATTTTTCTGGACGACAATGAATACGTGTGTACAATCATTTACAAATAAATTAAATGATCAAATAACTATGAAAAATAGGATACTCATGCCATCGACAAAAAAAGGTATGGAGAAACAAAAACAAATGCAGGAACGATGTAGTAGTGTTATCTAACCCGGCAATGTACTCAAATAAACGAGTTCTCACGAGAAGTACTGTATAATAAACAAGCTTTAATAGGCTTACTCGCGACTGACGATACGGCACCGACACGATAGCTACTGAACATGTTGTGTCATACTCTTAAGTCGTAACTGTAGTTAACCTTTCATAATACGACTAAGCACTTCAAGCTTTAGACAAGACTACAAAAACTAAATACAAACTCCTTAGCTTTAGTTTAGTAGTATCAACATTGTTGCACAATATGCCTGTGTGGTAACGAATTAAGTATACGAAGTGTGATCATTCCTATTCGTCCCGTGGGTGTTGTAAGAGTTGAATAAAGAAACACCCTATGCAGATCAATATGACTTCAAAGAGAAGGACAACTTAAAACAATCCCTATTAAACCCTATCTGGCCAGTTTGATATTTTTATAAAAAACCTCTTTTGTCGATGATTACAACTTATAGCTGATGTAGAAATTAAAGCTTGTATTATATTAAGGAATATCGTGTCGTATGGAGCGAAAGAATACAGACAAGTATATAACTAGATGTTTTAAATTCGTAAGCTCAAGCGGCCTGACCAGTTACTAGATTTTGATCTTGAACCGTGGAACAATGAGCAGAAGGCAATATAATTCCACAATTATCTGTAACTTAGATGTATATTACACATAATGTTATCAATATTTGTTTTTATTCTCATTGCGAGATAATTCTATGGACAATTTAAAAGTTATGAGTTGATAAAACACAGCGGCAGGAAATAATTATTTTAATAACTTCCTACGTTTTCTTCTGTGCTTTCTACTATTACACGGTGATTATTGCTGACAGCTATGCAAGTAGGAAAGTAACATGTAAGTAGTCTGCTACTTCATTCGACATGAAGTCTCGGCATTTGAGAGGTTCTTTTGTAGTTTTGACTAAGTGCCAACAGGATCGGTAAACAAAGTTAGCTCGTAGTTATGAAAAGTAACGAGTTCTCTCGTCTCTAAAAGGACCCGAAATAAATGGAGACAGTTAGCAACTATATACGATACTTGTTAGTTATACCGGAACAAGCTTCATCATTTTATTTACTGTCTACAAATAAAACCACGTACATTTGTACTGTTTAGTCAGGATAGCACTCCAATTAGCATAATAGTCTAATATTATTTCTATATACCTACACGTTGCACATACATAGGAGTACGTAGCAATGACGTAAGTGAACATAGTACATAATAACTTTATCTTATAGGTTATATGTAAATAATTGTACGCAAACAGCTGGTTAGTCAACACAGATGTATATACGTATGTGTGTTCGTACATACATGTGTGCGTAGTATTTAACTTTCAAGCTAACAATGAAAAATACTAAAACAATACGCATTCGTTAAAATAATTGCGTTTTAATACGTATACTGATAAAATAGACGTAAGTATAGTAAAATGCCGTGTTTAGCATTTCCAGTGCCTAAAGGCCACATATTGCTGTGTGATTGTTTACACTTAAACAACTTTGCTACATCACTTTCTTGACTTAATCATCAGCTTATCGCCGTTCACTACTGACCGAAGGCCTCCCAATAGAAGCGGCAGTTATCCCGAGCTTGGGCAGGCCACAGCCATCCGTTGCCAGGCATTTTGCTTATGTCGTCGATCCATCGTGCCTCAGGGAACCCTACAATACACTTGCCGAATCGCGGTCTCTACTCTAAAACATGTTAGCTCCAGCGACCATCTATCCGCCAGGGGACATAGTACTGATACTTTAATTTGGTACTGATCGGTTTAAGACGGATATACTTATCGCTAATGAGATAACCTTTCATCTATCTTGTCATAAAGAAACCCACACATTTCATTTCATAAGTGAATTAGCAACCCGGCCCGACTTCGCACGCAAGTCTTTCAAATTCACGGATTTCCTTTACTATAATATGCAAATAGCTTATATGTGTAATAAGCTTTCTTCTTTAATCGCTCTATCCATAGCTGAAAACTGCATTAAAATTTGTTTAGAAGTTTAAAAGATCTAGGCGAAAACACAGCGGAAGCGACTCCATTTTATACTATCGAGTACTTGACAAGGAATGCAGTCTTCCGAGTGCAATATAGCTCCAGCTGTAATTGCAAAAGTAAAAATTTAGCAACATATCGTATAGTTTGGGTTTAAAGTTCTACAAAAGTGTAGCTAGTTGACTTACAATAACATAGATTGTTTAGTTTAACATGTTTTGTGTTTTTGATTGTCATAGAAAACATTTTTGACAGTCATGCAATGAACTTTAAACGTAGTATTTTTTTTTTATTGTTATGGACAAAGCATTACAGTACATATTTTACACAGATCATAACCACTCGCAAATAAATACCTACAGTAGAACAAAAGCTAAAATCTCTGGTGTTAAAATCTAAAAGAGACCGATTTTATTGAAATCAACGAGATTTTCATAAAAATAACAAACAATTATACATTCTCATTAAATGACGATGTGTATATTTATATTTCAAAGACGGAAGTGTAAACAGTGTATTTGCATCTATAAAGCCTATATATTTGACCTATCGTTTTTTGTTTTAGCCTTGCTGTATTTAAATAACCATTATTTCGTACACCGACGATTGAAAATTCATTCGATTTTGAAGAATAGATTTGCAGTTCGATTGATCTAAGATTCGTATAATCGAGTCAAAATGATCGAATTGTATTCAGTCACCTGATGTGCCTGTGGCGTCTTACCCACACACGTGCCTACTAGTAGTCTTGTCTTGTATTCCATCCAAGACTTGCAGTATTTTACATATACATATTTTGCAGTCACCGGTTACAGACCCAAAACGTAGCAAGGTGAAAATGTGATGATGGAGGTGATGAAATTATCCTTTTCATTCGAATAAATTGGAACTGTAGTCAGTGGTAATTTAGTACTAGTTTCTATTATTTATTCTAACGATTTAAGAAAACATTGTGAAAAAATTACTTGCGTCAGAATGTGTCGTGGATTTTGACATTGCAAACAACATTGGAAGTGTGCAATGGCAATGTATCTATCTGTAAGGGATATTGAAATAGATACGCAATTAAAATCGACAGGGCATCGTGTTTCATTGGTATTATTTTCTTACATTACAGTGGATAAAATATCGTGAAATGACGACATAGCTTACATTTTCGGTACAGTCACGTGCAACAACGATAATAAAATTAATGCTGTTGATTGAAATTCAAAATTCGATTCATGGCGCATTCGTGCCCATCGATTGTTGCGTTCGCAACATTCCATTGTGTTCGTGACCTTCGTGTCATAAAATGTTATACGATTAATAGTTGCGGCGTGGTTGAAGCATGGTTTTGGAGCGTGGGCGGGACGGTTTGTCTGCTGAGTTTCTGAATAGGATTTTAAAGTTTATCAATAAATATTGATATAAAAATATTTGAACATGATATTCATTGTTTATACGTTTAGGAAATAAAAGAAAAACCAGTGTATACGTACGCATCTTTATTTTTTGGCTGCAATTATTTTTGCGAGAAAATATTTCAAAATTTTGTATGCATTGAAATCTCACTACATGGTCATATCGTAACATAAAACTATTCGTAATCAACGTTACATGCATTCATAATGCGTATAAAACAACCGTGCACAATAAGCTATTTAACATTTGAACTCTAAAACATGCGATATGCTGATTATCCAAGAAAAATCGCTAATCAACATACAAATCGGTGGGTTACACACATCGAATATTTTGATTAATTTCAATGTTATTTGACTAAAGTCTAACATTACCTACGGTTATTTAAAAACTCAGTCTTACGAAATATACGTTTATACATATATTTCATTGATTGATTGATCCCATCAGTTTTCCCTTCCCCATTCCATCAGATTGATCTTATGACCACCCGCAAAACTGATGGGATCAATAGTCATGTATCTAATTGCTTCCTATGTAATCAATCCCTTTTCAAAGATTGATGTGAAAAGTTGCGTAAATAACTACGGGAATCGAATCGTTGACCACTTGATGTTGAAATGGTCACCCTGTGTATGTACTTTGACTGTTTCCGACAAACATGTATAACCTAACTTATTATTCATAACTTTTGTTTTTCAGAGTTTCAATGACATAAGGGTGATCTTCCAGGTCGTCAGAACAATTACCATCTCTGTAGAGTATGTAAATAGTTTTATGAATTCTGTCGTCTTATGTGAACTGGTCGCGCGCTCCTGAAGAAGGTTGTGAGGCATTCAGGCACATTACTGAGAGCACTAGAGCCAGACGGATGTGCCTGTGTTGTATATGTGTTAGCTGAGAGCTGAAATTTACCAGATACACGCAAACGGTCCAATTGGCGAAAAAACTGTAAGTACTGTTTTGAATGGTCTTGCTGAGTACAAGATTTTAACGGAGCTATATTTAGTATATTTACATTATGAGAATCAACATATAACAGTAGCAGTTGATTGAATTAATATTTTACAATATTCCGAAAAATGTATTCCGTTTTAATTAATCAGGAGTTCAGAATCTAAGAACATCGCATCATTTTGTTACCTGATTGATTGATGATTGATTCTTATTGTTTCAGCGCAAAGAAAAACATGTTTATATAGGTTCTCTGTATAGAACGTAGGGTAAAACGATACGAATCGATGATTCTACAAGAAAACGTAAACACTGGTGTTTGACAATAATTTGTTTGTGCTTTCTATTGTTTTACAGTAAACTGTTTAACCTAACTAATTGTTCGTTCTTATTGTTCTTTTCACAATTTAAATGACACGCAAGAGTAATCTTTGAGGTCGGCAAAAAAAATTACCATCGTTGTATTTAAATAATAATATAAATATAGCGTCTCAAAACCGTCTCAGAGAGGATTGGAGAAACTTGCAACCGCAGAATATAGAGAGATCCCGACGAACGTACTTGCGGTTTCCAGTAGATTTTGTCAAGTTAATAGTACAATCAATATCCAGCCCCTAGAATTCACATTTCATTAATACCGTAGCGGCTTCTAAGACCGTTTAATACTCGTATTTCCTCGTCCTTCCCAAGTGCGATGAATTATTGTGTTCATTGTTTGAGCTTATAGTTTCCAATCGACTATAACAAATTGCATAATTCTTTTTTATGTGTTTGTTATTCACAGGAGTAGGTTTCTACGGAAGAAAATTTAAAGAGAACTGAAAGTATTATATTTTTATGGTCCACGACTGTACACTGGCACGTGGAAACCTAAGGGGAAATACTAAAACAAGTTCGGAAATTTAGGTAATATTCCCACTAAAAAATGACGGTACGAAGTTCGTCGAGTTAGCTAGTGACTAATAAAGCTGTTTAAAGTCACTTTTGCTGTTTAAAGTCCTATCATAATCATTTGTGCTCTCAGGGTGCTCAATATTATGTAAAAACCATCGATTCAATTTTATATTGGCAGACATGGTACTAAAATTGTTGTACGCGTTCAAAGCGGTCAAAATTATCTTGACTATAAGTTTCTTTTAATAGCATTTTTTCATTAAAGATTACTTTACTAAAAAGTTTAAAAAATGTTACGTTTTATTTCAAAATAGTAATCAAAGTACGCACTGCCCATCCATTTTCAAACGGATATACTGCGGCACCGTACGTTTACATGTACGACGTCTAGGGGTTTATGTAGTCAGGGGATTAATGTACCTGAAATTTAGGAAATAACAGGACTGCACGTATCTACACGTTTTCACTGCGATATAAGAATTTTACAATATATGAATATTTATATTTCACATGTCTTGACTCCGTGACTCCTGCAGCGAATCTCCTCTTCAGCCTTTTAAAATCAAGTTTTCAAATTATATAAATCAAATTTAATAATAATTGCTTCTTTCTTTAACAGGAGGTTGTATGCCTCTTCACCATGAAGGTCTCGATCGCCACACTACTATGTGTGGCCAGTCTTAGTTTTTAAGAACTTGATCGATCGAATTCGAAATTGTAGCCAGCCTTAATGACAATGACTTTTGATTAGTATGGATGCTTCGATACCATTGAACAACCTATGTGACAAAATAAATATGAACACTCTGTCAGCCAACACAATATTGAGAACTGCTGCCAATATAAAATTTAATTTATGTTTTTTACATAATTTTGAGCACCCTGAGAGTACAAATGATTATGATGCTGACTCACAAGGAAATTCTAGCACGGTTTGGCATAGCAATCTGATCGTTCAGAACTCGATCATACCAATAAAATGTAACGCTTCAGTCATCATACGCGAACTTGATCAGCGAGTTGGCCTTCATTATTGCTAAATATTATATCGCCATCAACATTAGATCATTAGGAAAATTACATCCGCAATTGTATCGCACGTGAGAATGTTGTACACTCATAACTTGTAACATTATATATATACTTAGTATCGAATTACTTTGTATTTCTGTATGTCAATAGACACTTAAATTATGGATTTTATTATTTTATTTCACTAATAGCCAACTGAAGCAGTTGTTGAACCTTTCCAAGAGGCCTATGTTTTTCGTTTCAATCATGATCATTGAAATAGTTCTGTCGATCCTAGGAACATAAATTCTAGCCTTTTTCCCTAATTTCGAAAAAAAAGTTGGTGTTGGCAAGTCTATTATTATGATACGGGTGAACTTGTATTTTTACGTCTTTACTACGATAGAAACCATCAACCATTACAAGTATAAAATAAATCTATACTTATAAAATAGTAAGTCCTGACTGACTGACTGACTGATTCATCATCGCCGAGCGTAAACTATGATAGTTAGGGCTATGAAATTTGGTGAGTAGGATCCTTTTATAGAGTAGACATGCACTAAGAAAGGAATTTTGGAATTTCTACCCCTAAGGGGGTGAAATAGGGGTTGAAAGTTTGTATGGAAGTTCGGCATTTTTTAAGTAAGAAGCATGAAACTTTATTTTTGGGCTACTGATTAAAAATGAGTAGATACCTATTTAAGCGTTTATGAATATTCTACCCCTAAGGGGTGAAATAGGGGTTGACATTTCGCATATAGGTTAGTCTGGAAGTCTGTCATTTTTGAAGTTCGAAACATGAAACTTTGTGTTCGGGCTACTGACTAAAAATGAGTTAATACGTATTTAAGTGTTTCTTGATATTCTACCCCTAAGGGGTGAAATAGGGGTTAAAAGTTTATATGGAAGTTCGCCATTTTTTAAGTTAGAAACATGTTACTTTATTCACGTGCTAGGGACTAAAAATGAGTTACTACGTATTTAAGCGTTCCTTGGTATTCCACTCCTAAGGGGGTGAAATAGGGGTTGAAAGTTTGTATGGAAGTTCGTCATTTTTTAAGTTAGAAACATGTTACTTTATTCATGTGCTAAGAAGTAAAAATGAGTTGATATGTATTTAAGCGTTTCTTGGTATTCTACCCCTAAGGGGGTGAAATAGGGGTTGAAAGTTTGTATGGAAGTTCGTCATTTTTTAAGTAAGAAGCATGAAACTTTATTTTTGGGCTACTGATTAAAAATGAGTAGATACGTATTTAAGCGTTTATGAATATTCTAGCCCTAAGGGGTGAAATAGGGGTTGACATTTTGCATATAGGTTAGTCTGGAAGTCTGTCATTTTTGAAGTTCGAAACATGAAACTTTGTGTTCGGGCTACTGACTAAAAATGAGTTAATACGTATTTAAGCGTTTCTTGGTATTCTACCCCTAAGGGGTGAAATAGGGGTTAAACGTTTGTATGGAAGTTCGCCAGTTTTTAAGTTAGAAACATGTTGCTTTATTCACGTGCTAAGAACTAAAAATGAATTAATACGTATTTAAGCGTTTCTTGGTATTCTACCTCTAAGGGGGTGAAATAGGGGTTGAAAGTTTGTATGGTAGTTCGTCATTTTTTAAGTAAGAAGCATGAAACTTTATTTTTGGGCTACTGTTTAGAAATGAGTAGATACCTATTTAAGCGTTTATGAATATTCTACCCCTAATGGGTGAAATAGGGGTTGACGTTTCGCATATAGGTTAGTCTGGAAGTCTGTCATTTTTGAAGTTCGAAACATGAAACTTTGTGTTTGGGCTACTGATTAAAAATGAGTAGATACGTATTAAAGCGTTTCTGGATATTCTACCGCTAAGGGATGAAGTAGGGGTTGAAAGTTCGTATGGAAGTTTGTCATTTTTTAAGTTAAAAACATGAAACTTTATTCATGTACTACTGATTAAAAAAGAGTAAAGACGTATTTAAGCGTTTCTGGATATTCTACCCCTAAAGGGGTGCAATAGGGGTTGAAAGTTTGTATGGAAGTCCGTTATTTTTTAAATTAGTACCATGAAAATTTAATTTTGGGCTACTGATTAAAAGTAACTAGATATCTATTTAGCGTTTCTGCATATTTTACCAATAAGAGGGTGAAATAGGGGTTAAATTTTTTTATGAAAATCCGTCATATTTAACTTAGAAACATGAAACTTTACTTTTGGGTTGCTGATTGAAAATGAGTAAATACGTATTTCAGCGTGTCTGAATATTCTATCCCTAAGGGGTGAAATAGGGGTTGACATTTCGTGCATAGGTTAGTCTGGAATTCCGTCATTTTTGAAGTTGAAAACATAAAACTTTATTTATATGCTACTGATTAAAAAAGTGTAGAGACGTATTTAAGCGTTTTTGGTTATTCTACCCTTAAGGGGGTGAAATAGGAATTGAAAGTTTGTATGGAAGCGCATCATTTTTTAAGTTGGAAACATTAAACTATATTTTTGGGCTACTGATTAAAAATGAGTAGATACCTGTTAAAGGTTTCTGGATATTCTACCCTTAAGGGGTGAAATAGGGGTTGCAAGATTGCATGGAAGTCTATCATTTTTTGAGTTAGAAACATAAAATATTATTTTTGGGTTACTAATTAAAAACGAGAATATGCATATTTAAGCGTTTCTGGATATTCTACCCCTAAGGGGAGAAATAGTCATTGGCATTTCATGTATTGGTTAGTTTGGAAATCCGTCCTTTTTTTTAATTTAGCACCCTAACAACTTTCGTTTTCATGTTTCTGATTACAAATAGATGAATACTTATATCAGTATTTATGCGAATTCTGCTCCTAAAGGGGTTGAAATATCGGTCGAATGTTTGTATGAAAGTTCTTTTAAATGGGATTATGATCAAAAATAAATAAATAAATACGTTTAAAACATGAATGAATTACTGATACGTTCTTTTACACAGTTTTAATTAAATGCATATGATCAACTTCCACGCGAGCAAAGCCGCGGGCAACAGCTAGTTTTCTATATAAAGACACGAAACGTAACTATTTATTTTTGAACTGTACAATGTTTATGATAAAATATGCATCTCACATGCATATTTTTAGCTAGTTAACCCAATAATATAATATACAAACTAATTTATGAAACCGTGAAGAGGAAACGACAATAAATAAAAGAGGGTCAATTGGCACTACCGGTCGTTTACAAAATATGGATATCGTAATAAATTTACCAATAACTTCTTGCAAAAATAAAACAGTGTCTATAAAAGTTTGCATTTAACAATTAGACCAGCCAATAACTCAGATTACAATAAAGTATACGAGTATATATTCTATTAATTACGATCTAATCTATACTAATATATAAAGCTGAAGAGTTTGGTTGTTTGTTTGTTTGTTAACACGCTAATCTAAGGAACCACTGGTCCGATTTGAAAAATTATTTCAGTGTTAGATAGCCCATTTATCGAGGAAAGCTATAGGCTATCATCACGCTAAGACCTACAGGAGCGGAGCAACAATGAAGAATGTTACAAAAACGGAGGGAAATTATCACGCTACGGGCAATAGGAGACGCAAACGAGGTTGCGTGGGTCGGCTAGTCTATTCTAAAAATTAGTCTAATAAGAAAAAGATTGTTAGGTAAATAACTAAGCTACGATGACTGTCATTTGAATATTGTGTTTTTGCTTGGTAGCAATGTGTTTAGCTTTTTAACCGGCTTCAAAAAAGGAGGAGGTTCTATGTTCCACTGTATGTATTTCTTTTTTTGTGTTATATTTCTTGAAGTAGTTTCAATTATTTAAAAAGCAAAGACTAAGATTAAGACTGAGGTGGCTTATCTATCTGCTAAATGTGTTTGTTATGAAATTCTAAGGAATTTCACAACAACCACATTACATATTTCAGTATGGCTGGATGTTTTATTATTACATAGAGGGATTTTTGCCGAAAATAATTTAAGTCGCAATATACTACGCAAAAAATATTTAAATGAGTCAATGCCGTTATGAATGTAAACATTAGGTAAAAATACAAGTTTCGTAGTTACATCGAGTTTAAAAAACGTATCAAAAAATTGGTTATATGTGTAGAGAAGTAATTTATAATTCTGTTATGTTTACAAAATAACACTTTTTACCTACAGTAAATTGGGTAGGTATAAACAATTTAGTTTTGTTTTTAATTTTAAAGATACAAGTAACACGATTTAGAAACATGAATGTAAAACACTTTTTTATTACTCTTATCATTAGCTATTGATAAGCGTAACATAATTATTAGTTGTTCTTATTACCTACTAAGTTTGATAATCTGTTAAATATGAATAAAACTAGGATTCCATAGGTAATTAAATATGTATTACAAAATGTATTACTGAATGTGCTACTTCTTGCACGTGAAATTCGGCGTTTGGTATTCTTAGAAACCTCAAATCATGATCCGAGTTAGAGACTAGGCGTATTTATGATATTATCACCGTTTATTAACTTTTCCTGGACTTCCAGAAATATTTCAATATTTAAATTATCCAAAACAGTCTAGCCCTTCTCGAGTTTTAGTAAGACAACTTATCAATTTGAAGTCAAACTCTTGCAACTACACATGGTTGACTAATTTATGTGTTCAATTGTGCATAGCTGTGTGACAAAGCACTTAAACTATTTCAATAATAACAAGTATTTCATGCAATTTTATGACCAAGTCTAATGTATATGTTATCGTTTATTGCATTTGCAAAAGAAAAACCAAAAATATATGAATATGCTATGCACTAGTCTCGGTAAAATATCTATGTATATCGTCTGAATGCAGCTTTCTTGAAGCCGCAGAGGAATATTTGGCTATACTCCATCTGTGTCAGTGTTCAGCATGAGATGAGAGCTACATCAGTCATTCAAAATCTAAGACAGACAATAAAATGGTAATGGCATTACGCAAACACTATATTATACCACAAAAATGTCGTACAGGTTCTGATATCATTTTCACATTGTTTGATATTTTATTTAACGTTTTATTATTTTCTTTTTAAATAACTTTTTAATGATTTTTTAAATTCAAAAAATATGTCAGTTCTAGGTTTATTATAGTTTTATTACGGTATTCTAGATGTTTTTAAAGCTCTTAATTCGCATAGTTTCAGTTACTATATTTATTTTATTACTCTAATTTATTTAATGTCTGTGTGCTGACCTGTCTCTGTTCATTCTTTGGGTTTCGTAAGTTTCAGTTATACTGGTTAAATAAATAAAGCGACACATTCAAAACAGTTGAAATTCGGCTGTCCGACGAATTAGTAACTATTATCTACAATAACAATGAGTGGACACGACTATCTGATCCATGACCTCCGACTAACAGGACCTAACAGTCAGGTTTAATGGCTACTAGTAAAGCCTCGTCAAAACAGTATAACTTCATATTAGTCAAACATATGTCGACTGCGTTCAGACCTCATCAGCACAACTAAAATCATAAACCACAATTCCACGTGAATGGCAGACAAACAATAACAAATCATTCTCTATGTTTTCCCATGCATACATACTGTTAGTACTCTGTCATTTTGCAATAGTTTACCCAACCTCCGGCTTCCATCTTGAGACGACACCGCGACAAGCCGTGAGAAGCAAGGCTGTCGCAAGCAAACGTGAGTGACGATAGTAACAACTTTAATATTTTATTTACACACCTTTATCAGTATAGAAATAAAGTTGCAATTTGTCTAAACCTAGTTAATGTTGTAACTTTGCAGATCTCATTACTATTGACAAAAGTTTAATAACATAATGCATCCGAGTCAGATGAAGTAGAGGATTTTGATAAGGCTCAATTGGAAAACCGTAATTTAAAGAAATCTTAATCTAATGATAGTGTAATTATTTGTGGCGTCATTGACTATGACGAAAATATATCAGATTTATTAATCATTACGATAAAATTCATAAATATCGGGGATTTTGTTATACTACGTATTTCGAGCTATGCTAGATGTTGAGACATGATAAAACAGTAAAATTGAATGGTACAATTATTGCGTCGTAATGGTAACTATTCCATTTATAACACGATTCCATTATTCTTGGAATTTCGTCAATACAATGTTTCTAAATAGCATGGGAATATAATGATATACAAATATGAGTTAGCACTATAGGGCTTTGTATTGATACGAGTCGCAAAACTAAAAGACATATATGAAGCCCCAGAAATTCTGTTTGATTCTGAAAAGTAGGTCAAGAACTTAGATACAGATGACATTTATTTAATCAATACCAGTCGACGGTTGTATCCATTGGCACGCATTTTGCAGATATCTTTACATAGTATTAAGAAGTCGGTTCTCGTTCTTGTACCATTTTGTAAGTATAAACGGATGGATGTTTGTTACTCTTTCACGTAAAAGCTACTAAACGGATTTGGATGAAACTTAACAGTAATATAGCTTATACATTAGAATAGCACATAGGCCACTATTTGCCGCGATAACCGACATATACACGGGCTGAGCCGCAGGCAACAACTAGTGATAAATAAATGCATCTGTGCGAAACCAGGGCTAGTATGTCATATATAATTATGTTTCGTTATGAAATGTCCAGAAATCCTTCTTAGAGTGCTTACAATATCATCAGCATCAGTTAATAAAATTTCAATCATATTTATGCTTTGCGTTGATGTATTAGTCAGGGCAAGTAATTTTATATAATGTATAGATAAGATATTATTTATATTTAATGTTGCAATGGCATATCATGACGTATCCATTTATTATATGGCAATTGCATGCTTCAGCTAATGTTGCTTTCATTATCTCTATAGAAACCAGTATATACAGATTATATCAATTCGCTGAATGGCTCTCAAACCAAGGTCTAACGTTTCCCGAGAGATGAACGAAAATGTAATAGATGTTACGAATTGCAATTTTTAACCTGCACCAAAATCCTTCAAAAACACTTTTCTAGAGGTGATTCCGAATCGAATGAGCCATCGCTCATATTTTTAGGACCTTTATCTCTATTTTTCACGTTTTTGAACTTGTTGACTAGACTATTATAGCTTAGTACTATAGCAATCTAAAAAAACTTTTGGTCATCTCAGTCCAATACTATTGCTCTGTCTTGGCACGGGAATATAACTTACAGTCATTTTCTTATACCTTTTCCTAATTCAACTCACCTGTGCCTATTATAATGCGTCTATTTTTATTGGTAGGGTAGGTTTTTTTTAATTAGTCGTATAGCAACTCACTTTTGTATTATACAAGTAGTTTTTTTCCGTTTCATCATCAGCAACAACCCATAACGTCCCACTGCTGGACTCGGGTTTCCTCTCAAGAGAGGGTTGAGGCCATACGTCCCCACGCTGGCCAAGTGCGACTAGCAAGACAACGTTGTGGCTACGTAATCTTGCCTTTGGATGTTTTTAAGCCGCCCAAAGGTCTCCAACTAAGATTCACGACTGTTATCCTATGATAACAACCGGGACCGACTGCTTAACGTTACCTTCGAATCACGGAAACTTGCAACTGGGCTCTGAGCGCCTTTTTTTCTGTGATATATAAATATCAATCAAGATCATAGGGAGCATTATAATATAATATGTCATTCCAATAAGTTTTGTCTACAAAACATCATTATTTCAAAGGATTAATGATAAAATGATACATCAGCTGACGTTCTCGTGAGAATCATCTATTACTAGAACATGTTACGTTCAAAAAAGCTTTTATGCGGCTGAGTGGGTCTTTATTGTACGATTGAAATAACGATAATAGTTATATTAAAGGCCAAGGTTACTTATATAACGTTGGAGTAGCAAATATACAAAATAAAACAATTACGGATGAGAGAGAAACAGCTTGTTTTTGTGAAATACGATGAGGTACAGTTGCGTGGAAATATATTGCTCAATCTACAAAGTTTAACAAGAAACAAAATAAATATAGTTGATGAAATCACGCTTAACTTAGGTACAACAGAAGCGTAAAACGCTCTTACACTGCTGGACCAATGTTAACCAAACATAGCTAACAACCACCGCAAGGAAACTGATATCAAATGAAAAAAAAAACCGCATCATCCATCCGTTTAAGAGCTACGATGCCACAGACAGACACACACAGACAAACAGACATCGACGTCAAACTTATAACACTCCTCTTTTTGAGTTAGAGGTTAAAAAATCGATAGTTGACGGCAATATAATCTATACTAATATATAAAGCTGAAGAGTTTGTTTGTTTGTTTGTTTGAACACGCTAATCTCAGGAACCGCTGGTACGATTTGAAAAATTCTTTCACTGTTAGATAGCCCATTTATCGAGGAAGACTATAGGCTATATATCATCACGCTAAGACCTAGAGGAGCGGAGCAACAATGAAGAATGTTACTAAAACGGGGGAAAATTATCATGCTACGGGCAATAGGAGACGCAAACGAGGTTGCGTGTGTCGGCTAGTACTCAATAATGGGAACGTCAGACACTGCCTCCTTTGGTTGGTATTCTCACAGAAGATCAAACTAAAATGACTGCATTCGTACTGTCGTGTTTTGTTGGTGAGTGCAATACTGGAGGTCAATGGTGCAGAAACATACCAATCTATACTAATATTATAAAGCTGAAGAGTTTGTTTGTTTGTTTGAACGCGCTAATCTCAGGAACCGCTGGTCCGACTTGAAAATTTCTTTCAGTATAGTACATTTATCGAGGAAGGCTATAGGCTATATATAATCACGCTAAGACCAATAGGAGCGGAGCACCAATGAAGACTGTTTCAAAAAGAGGGGAAAATTGTTACGCTACGGGCAATAGGAGACGCAAACGAGTTTGCGTGGTTCAGCTACTATGTCAAATTGCTGCATTGTTTGAATTCGCAATAAGTATGGTGACAACTATTCTTGGATTCTGCTCATGCTTTCCAGCAGGCAGAGTAGAGGCACTTTGGCAGGCCCATATATATAAATAGTTTAAACAAGTGTGTACCTATATAACTAGTTTTTATTAAGACTAACTCAGTTTTAATAAAAACTTGTTATATACAAATGATACTATGTATATATTAAATGTGTTGTAATTGTGAACAAAGCGTACGTCTCCTTGAAAATTGACCAGTAATATGTGTATATTCCCCCATTGCCCTCTCAATGAGGTCAGCATAAATTGAAATCACGTGTACCAATAACGTGTGCCGGGTTCAATTGCGGGAATTGATACTGACAGCTATCAATTCTATAGTCGCTTGTATTAGAAAACTATCAAAAAGAGTTAATCTAATAGGTCATATTAAATTTATTTTTATTAAGTGTTCGTTTATATCTACGTTTTTTACAGGTTGAACTGCTAAAAATCAATTAAGTCTTTATAGACTTTGTAGTAAACGATTGTTCTTAATTTGTGTTAAGCAAACGACTTTATAGAAATTATAAATTAATGAGAAAAATATTAAATTCCTAAATAAATGAATAAATAAATATTTCGGACATTTAACACAACGCCATCTTGTCCCAAGCTAAGCAGAGCTTGTATTATGGGTACTAGACAACTGATACAAATACATATATACTTTTTTTGTAAATACATACATATTATTATAAATGTTGTGAAAACAGACGGAATAGGTGAATAATTTTGTACAAGTTAAATCTAGGGAAAATCATATTTAACAAATATGATATATTCGTCACACTTTATGTATTACCTCGAAATTTAAAATCGTATATCATAGTGCCTTGGCTCGCCACCCGCGCCGGGGAAGGACGAAGACCAAGACTCGAGACCCATTTTCGTTGACCGAGATGTTATGTTAGTGCCACGCGAAAATGAAACGTAACATACCTTCAATGTAAATAGAGAAAAGAAATACAATTTTGTTAGTTTTTACGGTTCATGCCCGACTATTGTACTAGACAAATCAGCATGAACTTTTTTACAAGTTGACTGGAATATATAAGACGTAGAAGAACCGTTTCAATAATTTCTAAATAAATCGAGTATCTTAGTCATTTGCATGAAGTTATTATATTTATCGTCGCCACTTTTATTAAAGCAAATTTTGTAATAAATACAGTGGCAATAGTTTTATTACCAATATTTTTACCTTTTACTTTTTTATGTGTCTGTCAAAGTGGCTCCACTCTGCCTGATGGAAATCATGAGCAGAATCCAAGAGTGGTGGTTACCATGCTCAACGTGGATGCAGACAATGCAACAATGCTTTAAAATATAATGTTTTTCTGTTTTTAAGATAATTATGATCATGAAATACGAAGGCCTAAACAATAAGACAATGCTGTAATTTTAAACATAGCACTATAAACTATGAAATATTTTAAAAAGGTGCTACATAAATGCGTACAGCATTTTGGAAATCTACAAAAGTCAAATTGTGCGGGTTGATGATTGAAACTTAAAATGGTGCAATTTGTAACAGCATATAATAATACAAACTTGTTATTGTGCTGAAAAAAAAAACAAAAACGATGTCTACAATACATACAACCTCCAACGGTGTACATACCTATATGAATAACATAAAACTAACAACACATCTATTATATATAATTCTAGTGTCATGTTGTTGAACTCCGAATGCATGTTATGCTGGCGTGCCTAAGATAGGATAGTTAACATCATCGTTAGACCAACAGGGTCCGAGCGTGACTGAAAAGATACGCAAGACGAAGTTACGTGGGTCAGATAGTATTTGAATATTTTAGTCATTATACAAACAACAATACTCACGCTTCAGAGCACATGTCTGCATAGCACAACACTTGCCAAACGTCACCAAACAAAGAAAGTATATAAGAATAAAAATATTCAATACACCACACTGTATTCAGACAAGCTTACAACATGACTGAAAAACAGATGTCGGGTTATCGATACTTTTTAACATAACAAAATTATAATGTACAATACACTGTTTTATTTTTATATAAAGCGCTTTTATCTACATATTCGTTTCCGTCTACTACTAATTGTGACGAGATCGCATCTGTTCAATGGACACAGATAGATAACATATATGTATTTGTAAATTCATTTAGTATCATAATACGCAGTGCGTCCTGAACAGCTTGCCACTTTGTACAGTAAAAAAACTGAGATGAAGATTTCGTCATAAAATACCGCTTTTTGCACAATTAAAATAATATTCTTTTACATGCATGCATTACGCACGAAAATTCCCAGAATATTGCGTTCCATTATTATTTTATTTCTTTTTTTTTAAATATTTTTATGACGACTTCTGAAATATCTTTTACAGATTTACTAACTCAATTACATCTATGGAGTTATAAATAGTTTTCTGTTAAATGTTGAAATATTATAAATGTATTTACAAAATATTTTAATGATGATATCATACTTCCTAGGCGGATAGATCTTAAGAAGACATTCGTCATGACTTCTCTCCAGGGTCGGTCAGTGCATACCTACGACTTTTATCTACCAAATACATAAACCTTATTCCCTTTAATTTACCATCGTATAGGATTGGTTCTACAGAGACCGTAATTAGATTAAAAACACATTAACAATTATTTTTACGGGAATAAATGCGATCACCTATTTAAAGGTCACACAGTCAGCCTGTGGCCACGGCCAGTGCAATCTGGTGAACCTGGTGGAAACGTCAGGCAAACTTTTTAATAAGTGATTGCGTTTATTCCCGTAAAAATAATTGTTAATATATCATGGACCGCGAAAGTTTAAAAGTTACTAAAAAATATATGATTTGTGAAAGCATCTGAACCTGGGACCCGAATTTCTGCTCTTGTCGTAATTTAAACATGCTTCTCAATAAATAAGGTTTTTTCATGTGTTTTAGTTGCGCCAAAATGACTCTGATCTGCCTGATGGAAAGCATGAGCAGACTCCAAGAGTGGCGGTCACCATTCTCAATGCTAATAAGGGCATTGCAGCATGGTGACCCGCACTATGGCCGCCTAGTGAGATGGTTTTTACGCCCCGCTTATAGGACCCGGGATCATAATGGGAAGGAAACACGTGCAATTCGACTGAATATTTATTTTTCCGTATATATTCCACAATATGTTTGTTACTTGTGAATCGATTTCAATAAATCTGTTTATAGTAATTTGCATTGATTTTACATAAGGTTGTTTACATCTAAATTTAAAGAAAATTCTTCATCTAAGGATGAAAAATAACGGACTGAATAATTAATCTTATTTCAATTAATCATCATTCCGGTGTCGGCGCTAGAATACGGGAATTCTGTTTTACAAAAGTTTATTTCAATGCTGCTGAAAATTATATACTAGGGCTTGGAATGTAAAATGAAACGTATGGTAAAATGTAACGTATATTTGCATATTGTTTCTGTTCGTAAATCTCTCGAATTGCATCTATAAGTCGAAAAAGAAAGATTCCAAAACCACCCACAGTCAATTACTGTATAAGTATTATACATAATATAATTTCTATTACAAAAGATAAAAAGCTTAAATAGATGTTTAAATCTGATAATATAGTGAGCTACTTATTGTAACGGTAAACTATTATCAAGATCAATATTAAGGTGAACGGTTCCGAAAGCACATTCTCAGATACGGAGCTAAATATCATGCAGCATCCCACTTACAACAAGATATTATCGACCCACGCTTCTGACGCCACCGTTTTATTTAAACAACTTATATTTAACACTAACACGCGGTGTAATGCCGCGGGGCGAAGCTAGTCTTAAAAAAGTACCCTAAGTTACTTAGTCATCAGCTATCTGTCCGTGTAAGTCCCTTCAAAATCGGTCCACTCGTTCCAGAGATTAGCTGGACCAAACAGACACACAGACAAAAATATGAAAAATAGATTTCTTGATGCAAGTACCGTGTATACTTTCAAATGCATTTAGTGAAATGTAGTTATTTCGAAATTACAAATAGACACTTCAATTTTGTTTCTTTGTATAGATTGAATACATTTACATAATATGAACATCGTGCGTCTGCGCCAGCGCATAATAAAATTGTATTTAAAAAACAAGCTATTGTATATTTCTGGCATGAAGGACTATAATTAATAATTTAAACAATTCGTTAGTTAGCATTTAAGTGTGATTAATTTATTTTAAATCTGTAGTAAAACATGTTTTTAAAGTAAATTTTTTGTATGATGAATTAAAATTATACCTTCATTCATAAATAATTAAGCATTTGTTAATTGGTTGTAAAATGTGTACAAAAAATTCACTTTACGTATTATAATATAGAAGTGTTACATTTATTGTTATTACAATTTTTGCAATGAACAAATTAAAATAGAAAAGTGGTGTGCAATTATTTGTTCATGAATTAAACTGATTTTTATTTGAAATTTTGTGTTGTGACTCAAATATTTCTCCATTATAACATTTAAGAACCATCATACTATTCGATGTATCTCCGATCGGTTTTCACACTTTTAAGTATTTTCAAGTGTTATCCAAAGCATATTTTATCATTAGTTAACGGTAGAAATACGTGACTGTGTGAGACTTAATTTGGGCACTGTTCTCTCAGTTCGATTTTGTTTCATGTCTTAGACGTCGTAAAAAATAAAACTTTTTAAAAGGATTTTTATTTGCATTCGTCGACGTAAGTCGTGCTTTTTATATCGTCGTATATTATTACGTAATTACAATTTATATTACAATATACAATAGTTGATATCGTCCTGACTTACTACCTATTCAACTAATTCTATATTTTGCATATTGTATTAATTAGTTAATCGCGTTTCATTCGTGACGAAATGACACGATAACGTGACGTTAGTTTATACATATATATAAAAATAAATGTTTGTCTGTATGTCCTTTATAGATCATGTCATCATCTTCAAATCAGCAAGTGTTGTGCAGCCCACATAAGTTTCTGAGTTGGTTAGCTGACATACACGAAGGCGGAGCCGCGGACAACGGCTAGTTTAAAATATTACACAGCTCTCTATGTTATAAATAATTTATTCTGGGCCGGTCGTCCAGTTCAATGGTGATGATAACTTGTTACGAATTAAATCATAAAATTTAAATTACTATGTGTTGTTTATAACAGCTACATAAATATCTGTGTGTGAAAGAATATGAGTGGTTCTTGTAAGTAATGTTGAAGGGAAGCCACATTCACATAGGGATTTAAACTATTGATAGGGAAATAAACTACTCGAATAATCTAAAGGCATACATACAGTGGAAAGAGAAAAAAATATTTGTTTGTATTCAGGATATTTTCTATCGCGTCTCACGATCTGTAGAAAATATTGCTCTCCAAAAGTACTTATGTAATCTCAAGATTCTACCGTGCAAAATGCGGGTGATTGCGCGCAATGAAATACTCGTTTAAATGGTAGTATGGCACGCACAATGGTCAAATACAGTGTCGCAATAGAAAGTTGTGAAAGATCAAGAACCTTATGCAACACATGTTAATTCGACAATAGACTTTTATATGGTTAGTGGGCATGGAGGCAATACGCATTTCATGTGTGAACATTTCAAGAAACGAGAAGTACTTGTTAAAAGTGGTGTTTGCTAAGAATTATTACGCATTTAGCATTGTTGTCAGAATTGGCTAAAGTTTCTTTTTAAAATACGTTTAACATTGTTCTCTTAATACTCCATAATATATAGATTATTCAGTGTCATTTCTTTAAAAAAATTGTGATTTAACAGCCATCATAATTATAACAATTTATCATATACATACCAATTTTATCATATAATTTAAGATTAAAGTGATTGAAATCACTTTAATTTAAAAATTATTAAATATAAATAGCTTTCTTAACATAAATATTGTTGTTAAGTTTTTAAAGTAACGGACGACTTAACAAACCGCCCAAGGAGGCGGTCAATTTATATTTAAGTTCAACGACATTTTGGTTAAGGTATAATAAAGGGATATGTGAGTAAATAAGATCAAGACAGAATTTGAAGAAACAGACAAACAACACAAATATCGATGCTCTCTTTAAATAATGTCAATAATGTCAAATCTGCAAAAAGAATTACATGAAAACAGTCAGTGATAATTTGAACATACACAGTTCCTTGATTGTTTATTTATCGCCAAAACAATATTGGCTCCATACAGTACAGAATACATGAACAGTTAACTCTAGTCAACTGACTGACTCTTGACTGCCTCGTTGGTCTAGCGGTTGTCGTGTGCGACTGCTGATCATGAAGTCTCGGGTTCGATTCCCGGGTCGAACCAAATGTTTGTATGATCTACAAATATTTGTTTCGGAGTTTGGGTGTTTTCTATGTATAATTTGTATGTATTTACAAAAAAAAATATATATGTATTTATATCAGTTGTCTTAGTACCCATAATACAAGCTCTGCTTAGCTTGGGACTAGACGGCGTTGTGTGTAAGATGTCCGAAATATTTATTTATTTATTTATTTATTTATTATTTTAACTATTTTAATGTAATGGATAGATAGAGCGAGATTCTTCTCGCTCTATCTACTTCAGAAATCGTTTCTCGTAGCTACTATCTATCTAATTATATCTAATTCCCGCTGTTTCACACGTGTATTCAATTATTCGTATGTACTCATGCGTGTGAGACCTATCAATAGTTTGCCAGATGGTTGGTTGATTGGCTTTTATTTATTATTGCTTCGTTCCTATGAGGTTTAGTGTAATACTGTGTACCCTTTAACCTTTGCATATATCACTAACTCAATTACATGACTCGGACGATTATAATTTACTAGCCGACCCACAAAACCTCGTTTGCGCCTCCTATTGCCCGTAGCGTGATAATTTTTTCCCGTTTTGGTAACATTTTTCATTGGTGCTCCGCTCCTATACGTCTTAGCGTGATGATATATATCCTGCCTATAGCCTGCCTCGATAAATGGGCTATCTAAGACTGAAAGAATTTTTCAAATTGGACCAGCGGTTCCTGAGATTAGCGTGTTCAAACAAACAAAGAAACAAACTCTTCAGCTTTATAGATTAGTATAGATTAGATTGGTAAAGATTTTACCGCTACCTCACTAGGTATGGATTATGTAAATGATTATTGATGGATAACATATGCAATCAAAGATGGCTAACAATATGTTAAATTATGCTCTAGCTAGCATGTACCTTCTAAAATCTTCTTATAGAAAACAAGCTTTGTGTGTGTATGTCGTTTCTCAGGGTAAAGAGTATCCTATGTCCTTTCTCAAGAATAAAGTATAAATGCCAAATTTCATTGAAATGGGTGCAGTGGGTTAGCCATGAAAGCGTAACATACAGAGTTACTTTCGTATCGCGGGTGATGCCGAGGGGCGAAGGTAGTCTAAAAAAAGTAGCCTAAGTTACTCCTTATATCATCAGCTACCTATCAGTGTAAGTCCCGTCTAAATCGGTCCAGCCGTTCCAGATATTAGCCGGAACAAACATTCAGACAGACAGACCGATAGACAGACAGACAAAAATTGATAAATAAACACATTTTTGGTAATATAGCTTGTATACATACATACATGACATATGTATTTAGTAAAATGTGGTTATTTTATATTACATACAGATACTTCAATTTTATTTATTTGTATATATGTACAGATTAGTTTTATTTAAGCATTCTAAGCAGCTTGATATCTATTTTTTAAGGAAAAGTAACTTTTGCGAAATAAACGTTATTATTATTATTATACTAGCTGCTGCCCGCGGCTCCGCCCGCGTGTATGTCGGTTATCGTGGCAAATAGTAGTCTATGTGTTATTCTGATGTATAAGCTATTTCACTGTAAAGTTTCATCCAAATCCGTTTAGTAGTTTTTGCGTGAAAGAGTAACTAACATACACACTTACAAACTTTCACCTTTATAATGTTCGTGTAATTGATGATAAAAACGGTTAAACAAACAAAAACATAATACCATGTATAATTTAACATATAATATATTTGGTGCTAGTCGCATTTGAAAAATATAACAGCCTGACACTGACAACTTTCCTACCTACAACCTATGTAATGTAATTAAAATAAAAACGAAGTTTGTACGTGGAATTTTGCACGTGTAACTTCTAAAAAAAACTGTCAATACTTAACCTTAGTCCTATATTACTTTAAGTAAAATGCGTTTTTAGCTAATTGTAAATGCCTTGAAAATTCGCAAAACGGACACAACCAACATCGCCGTCTGCCCTCACGCGTCAACCTACCTACCCGCGTTCGGGTCGCGCACTCAGCGATGAGCAACCTATTCCCCGCGCCAACCGCCATGCGCCATCGTAATATCACGCAGTCGGTTTGTCATTATCGCAACTATTAATTTTAATATTTATTTATTTGTCTTTATTTGTATGTATTTATTTGTATAAATATTTATTTGTCCAAATGATGTAACGCAAAAGATATATTTTATCTACTTTAAATACCAGAAGCGATAAATGTGTCCATTTTCATTTAGGAATCAACTTATTACTACCAGACCAAATGTGCATTTGAAATAAATCATTATTTTTTAATGTAGTTATGGTTCACTATGTTGGCTTTAATGGCTTACACATTTTAACTATAACGGCTTTTAAGATAAACATTTCCATCAAACATTACATATGTAAAACTTTAGCGATTTTGGCGGCGCACGCCAGTATAGCTCACAGATGGTAGATTTTTTCTACTACCTACTTGACACTTATCGTCATATTTTAGAGAATTCACACACTATCTTTATTATTTGTAGCCTATGTGCTATTCTGAAGTTTATGTTAAATTACTGTAGTGTAATTCAAATCCGTTCAGTAGTTTTTGCGTGAAAGAGTAACAAACATCCATCCATCTATCCAACCATACAACCCGCAGTTATTGTTGTACCACAGGTAACGCCGCGGGACAAAGTTAGTCTAAAAAAAAAGTAGCCCAAGTTACTCCCTGGATCATTAGCTACCTGCCAGTGAAAGTCCCGTCAAAATCGGTCCAGCTGTTCCAGAGAATACCCGGAACAAACAGACAAACACACAGACAGACAGACAAAAAATTTTTTAACTACATTTTTGGTATATGTACCGTGTATACACACATATGCATTTAGTAAAAAGCGGTTATTTTGATATTACAAACAGACACTCCAATTTTATTTATTTGTATAGATGTATAGATTTGTTCACTGTGGCACTACACACCATTTATTCGACATTTTAATTAATAAAATTGGGGAAAACTGATAAAATTAACTTAAACTGCGCTGTTTTGTTTTGTTGTGGCTAGAGTGTGACGTCACGCGTCTCATGTGACCAGCGCCATTACAGAAATATCGTTTTTTGAAATGGTTGTCAAACTTGAACTTTATCTTAAATTTAAGTTCATTTTATCAGTTTTCCCCAATTTTATTAATATTATACTATTATAATAGTTCATAATACAGTAGAAATTCTGCAAAATATCGGAATGTGCTAATTATGTAAAAAAGAATAATTTAAAACGATTTCCAATAATTAGTCAAATAGCCTATTATTGGGTAAAAGTGGTAAGTAAAGTAACGAATTTAAAAATTTGATCCGGTAAAGTAGTCATTTCACCACCCGATGGATGAAGCAATATTCTGTACTTTGACCAGACATGCGACATTATATCTTATTGTTTAAAGCTGTGCCCGCGACTTCGTCCGCGTGGATCTCCTTTTACAATAATGTTTTTTTTGTAACTATAGACTATTAAACTACAATTTAATAGATAAATATGACGCTGCCTTTAAAATCTATTTAATTACATTTATTCAAAGTGGACGCTTCCGGTACGTATGCATAAAGATTTGTGGAACTACTGACCCAGGAAAAAGCGACGTACAACTGCCCATGTGAAAAACATCTGAGACTAAGATCTACTCCAGCAACGCGGAAAGTCTGATGATGCGATTTATTTATTGTCATTGCATAAATTTACTTATTTGAAATTATACTTATTAATTTTACAACTATAAATATAAAGAAAAGAAGGAGAAAAAAACACTAAACAAACTAATTATATTATTATCTAATACCTATTTTAAACTGATATCTAAAAACTACGTATCTATGTATTTTTTAAATCTAAAGCGCGCTTATTCCGAGAAGAGTCAATAAGAACCACGTTCGTTCGCATTAACAGTGACAATTCGAGTGGAGTCAGCGCGTGAGCGCTCCCGCCTTTTTCCCGCCGCTTCGCGTGTTAAACAAAAATCAACCGTAATGTCGTACTTATACTGGTGCGGCGAGATTTGGAAGTTTTATTTCATCTATTTCTTGTGTGTTTATTAATTATAATTTTATAATTCTGTATTTTATTTTAAAAAGATATTAAAGTGTATAGTGATAAGGATATATCCATGTGAAATACAACATATTGAAGTATTTAATACACCTTGAAGAAATGCCTAACACTTAAACACGTTATTGTGGCTAATTTATAAAAGATAGAAATATACTATGAAGGACTTTTTTGTAGATCTTTTGAAGACCATCATTTTTGTAGTACATATTTTTGGTGTATGATCAACGTATGCGAGGATAAGAGCTCGAAAGCGAAAATTTACATCCGACTTGCTTCAAATTTATCGTCACTGCTCAGCTCCTATACATCTTAGCGTTATGTTATATAGCCTATAACCTGCCCAAGAGTATGGACTACAATCGTACAAAGTTTGGTTAAAATCCCTTCAGTAGTTTTTGACCCATGCGTGCACATACAGACAGACAGACAGACAGACAGACAAAAAACTTACTGATTACATTTTTGGCATCAGTATCGATAACCATTCATCCCCCAATATTAATTTTTAATATATATTCAATGTACAGAATTTATCTCTCTACAGTTTTATTATAATTATTATTATTATACTAGCTGACCCTCTCAACTTCGCTTGCGTCTCTCCATAAGATTTTTTTTTTCCCATTTTCCCAATATCTTCGGTCGATACCCGGCTCCTATTGGTCGTAGAGTGATCTTACACAGCTTAAAACCCTCCTCGCTAAATGGGCTATCTAACAAAAAAAGAATTAGCAAAATTGGTTCATCCGTTCACGCGTGATCTCGTGACCAAGGCAAATAGGAATTCATTTATATATATATAGATTATTCGAATTCTAATAATATTATGGTCAGACTAGGTTAAATAAAAAGTTTCTAATATTTACAAATATTGTGAAATAGAAGATTGAAGAATATGATGATGATTTACAATGCAAGAAAATGTTGCATGTAAGATAAATCTAAGAATATGCTAAGAAAACTTTCTAGAAATCACTACCATAGAACGCAACATTTATTCAAAAAAGATGAAGTACTTATTCAGGCAACAAAAGTTACATATCGTATCTCTGTAATGTACTATTAAAACCAGTTTGTCGTAATACAGTTACACATTTTCCTTCCTCAAAACAAAACGACTTCTCGTGTATCAAAACTAAATCCGGCTTTAAAGCGACTCGATTACGACATAATCATTCAAAACCGTATTACTGTCTAAAGATACTTTAATCGAATTTATTTGATCGCTTCTCGCAAATCTATCTTATGTGCAATCGATTTAAGTCGAAAAGCTGTCATATGTACAATTAGTTTGTAATAAGGATGTGTCGAAATCCTAACAGACGATTTCGTATCGAGTAACCTATTTACTGAATTATTCAATCACGTTGGAAATCGGTCTGTTTATTTTGCTGTGTTAAAAGTTGTCAATGCCAAGTGACCTAGACGCAATCGTCGTCACATGTTTAATGTATTTATATCGTAGTCTGAAGCTGTGACGTCATAAAAGGTACGCTTTTTGCTAAATAGTACGCAAAATATCTTGTAAATTATTATGTATTTCAATAAGTTTTGAATAATGTCTGGTCGAGTGTAGAGGCATTCTGGTGTCGAGATCGATTTACACCTCGTATAAACTTGGGACTAACGATAAAAATTACATGTCAACTCGGAAATTATTCGTTCTTTTTTTCAATAGCAGGAAATTATTTGTAAATTGTTTGGATTACTCTTCAAATTACTATACAAGGACCTTAACAAAATAAGAATCAATATACATATATGTAAATGTAAATAGTATTAGGAAAATGCATTTTACTATAAGCATCTTCAACTAGCCGCATTACTACTTTTACTAATAACACTAAAAGAATTGGATCGTTCTGTAAACTTGCCCGCATTAATTACCGCTTAATATTGTACTAGGTGTTTATTTATCAGAACTTAATACTAGCTATCAACATTAAGAACCAATCAATTCTATTTCAGAAATCTGTTGACTCAGAAATTAGGCCCAATTCATTGGGAACTTTATGTACTTGGCATAATTCCGTTCATTATTAATCTATACTAATATATAAAGCTGAAGAGTTTGTTTGTTTGTTTGTTTGTTTGTTTGTTTGAACACGCTAATCTCAGGAACCACTGGTCCGATTTGAAAAATTCTTTCGGTGTTGGATAGTCCATTTATTGAGGAAGGCTATAGGGTATATATCATCACGCTACTACTAATAGGAGCGGAGCAACAATGAAGAATGTTTCAAAAACGGGAGAAAATTATCACGCGACGGGCAATAGAAGACGCAAACGAGGTTGCGTGGGTCAGCTAGTTATTATATATAGGAACTAAAACTTGTCTATAGGTATGCAAAACTATTTATAAAAATATGTTTTTATCTTTTACAAATATTTTATCTATTTATGACATATTAATTAATACTTTCTTAGAGGCGTTGTGCACTTTTTGGGATGGGTAAAAAATACTCAACTCGCGTCAGAACACATGATCTGATCAAATATTCGTAAGACGGCGGCGTGGCGTAGGAGAGGAAGTAATATCCCCCTCTCTTTCTACCGCGCGGGGATAATGTATGCCTGCTCCTGCTGTTTCGTTTAAGCGGCACAGGGCTCTTGCGCGAGTGTGCGTGTGTGGCTTCGTTCGGGTAGTATATTTATACTCTATACCATTAACCTATATTTTTATAACATCACAATAAGCATTTCTGTAGATATCGGTTCTCAAGGAATATTAAAGGGAAAGCAAGGCATAGGTTTGTATAGCATCGTTTATTGTATTTAATAAATTTAGGAAATTAAAAAAAAACATTATGAATCAAAAATGCACAACGTTAATGTTCAAGTTTTCGTTATTTTTTAAACAATCTTTCTAACCAGAAAGTAGAAAGAGACGGAATCAAAATGTTTTTTAGGAACTGTTTCTCAACAACTCGAACAAGAGCTGTTTGGTGAAGTATTAATTGCTACAATTGATAAGGTCATTCAATGTGAATGTTATCTATTTATGAAGTACTTACGTAGACACAACAGAATGTTCTTCACTTTTACGTAATTTTGCTTTATCAGTTAGTTATATGATAATCTATTCAAATATGTAAATAAAATTGGAGTGTATGTTTGTTATATTAAAATAACCGGTTTTTAATAAATGCATATGTATGTATACACGATATACGTACCAAAATATATATTTTTTTTATTTTTGTTTGTTTGTTTGTAATCTCTGGAACGGCTGGCTCACTGGCAGGTAGCTGATGATCCAGGAAGTAACTTAGTCTACTTTTTTTAGACAAGGTTTGTCCCGCGGCGGAACAAACAGGCAGACAAAAAAAAATTAACTACATTTTTGGTATATATACCGTGTATACATACATATACATTTAGTAAAAAGCTGTTATTTTAATATTATAAACAGACACTCCAATTTCATTCATTTGTATAGATCACTAGCTGACCCACGCAACCTCGTTTGCGCCTTATGCCCGTAGCCTGAAAATTTCCCCCGTTTTTGAAACATTATTCATTGTTGCTCCGCTCCTATTAGTAGTAGCGTGATGATATATACCCTATAGCCTTCCTCGATAAATGGACTATCTAACACCAAAAGAATTTTTCAAATCGGACCAGCAGTTCCTGAGATTAGCGTGTTCAAACAAACAAACAAACTCTTCAGCTTTATATATTGGTATAGATTAGAAATAATAGTTGACCTGAAACACATTTCATGGCTCGGTCACAAAAAAAACAATGTCTTTTTGTTGACAGTTTAATACTAGCTTAATGATAAATAGTTATCGTGACGTCATTGACACAACCACTAAGCAGCGGTTCAGCGACAAGTCATCGGGCAATTGGTCTCACATAGAAGAATACAAAAAGTGCAAAACTATTCCGACGACATTCCATTTAAAGACAGTCTGTTAAAATATGCAGAATTGCGGTCTTGGTTGTAAATTAAATTTACCCGCGGCTCCAACCGCATGTATTACAGTAGAATCAAAGTATCTCCATACCGAATTTCATTGAAATCGGTGCAGCGGTTTATCTATGAAAGTGTAACAAACAGACAGAGTTACTTTCGAATTTAGAATAGGTATTATTATGGATAATATAATTAATGTTACACGGAAACCACGTTCGGAAACAAGGCATAAAATCCAGGCGTTCGTTATTAAGTTTACTTTTAAGTGTTAATAGTATACATTTGAGCTCCAACTTCCTCCTGTTTTAGGCAGTAATGTATGTAATCACCGAACTTGCCGAGGTACTTTCACTTGTCGAAAATATTAAATTTCACTGACAGATACGTGCAGGGTATTGTTTTCACGACGTCAAGCGTGAGCCGACGTCGTAATTAGTGACACGTATCTCCATAGACGTATCGTTTTTTTTTAATGTATAGGGGGCAAACGGGCAGACCTACCCCTTGATGGTAAGCGATTACCGCCGCCCACGGACACCCGTAACACCAGAGGCGTCACAAGTGCGTTGCCGACCTTTTGGTGATGGGGACAGGGATATGGGAAGGGGTTGGGGTTTGGGCCTCCGGTATCCTCACTCACTCGGTAAAACACAGCGCAAGCGCTATTTCTCACCGGTTTTCTGTGAGACCGTGGTATCACTCCGGTGGAGCGGGCCCACCACACGTCCACACGGTTGTTTAACGCACACGTAAATCTTACTAATACGAGTACTATTATACTAAACTTACCATTAATACTAATATTTAAAATTCTACAAGAAATTTGGCCCAGAGATACTTTGATTATTGACGAAGAACATAGGCTACTCATTACTGCAATGACAGATATAATATTATAAAATACTAGCTGAACCCCGCGGTGTTACCCGCGGTCATTGCTGTACCGCGAGTAACGCCGCGGGACAAAGTTAGTCTAAAAGAAGTAGCCTAAGTTACGCCCTGGATCATCAGCTACCTGCCAGTGAAAGTCCCGTCAAAATCCGTCGAGCCGTTCCAGAGATTCCCCGGAACAAACTGACAGACAGACAGACAGACAGACAAAAAAAAATAACTACATTTTTGGCATATGAACCGTATATACATACATATGCATTTAGTAAAAAGCGGTAAAAGTAAAAAAATATTTTAATATTATAAACAGACACTCCAATTTTATTTATTTGTATAGATGTATAGATTTGTTACTCTTTCACGCATTGAGCGGTTGAGCGGATCAGGATAAAATTTGGCACAGAAATAAATGACAGTCTGAAATAGCATATGACCAATTTTTTATCTCGTTTTTAGTTTATATTCCCGTGGGATGACTAATCTCGCAGTATTTTATTATATATTATTATTTAAACACAAAAACTTTGATATGTTCATGACCTTTTTTGTGTGAGTTTTTAATTTATTATAAAAAACACACTACAATTTATTTACATAAGTTTAAAAATTATAATTTGCATTTACTCAGTTATGCGTTTCGTAGTAAAAAAAAGTACTCAAGCGATTTCGAATTCCGTGACGGGCACCAAAATAAAATCGTGTGGCAATAAAGTTCACTTCTCACGCGATTTCAATGAGTCCGCGGAATTTTGTAATACGTCACTATCTTGGCGTAATTGTTAATGATAAGATTGACGTATCGCGTTCGCTAAAACATCTATCGCATTTCGCCTATAGTTACACAGATGTCGTCAACGGTAATAACAAGATCCGCTTGATAAGACAATATGTTTTACGTATCACCGATTTCACTCTTTGTTTATAGATAATATACACAAATAAACGAAATTTTCGGTGAAAAATGCTTTAGCTATTTAAATAAACTTATGATATCTTTCATTGAACTTTCCAATTCAAGTGTTTCGACATGAAATTCGTCTTAGTACATTTGCATGAACTTTGGTTAATTAAAACACAAAACACTAATTTTAATCTGTTGAAAATTATAAGACCCTCTTTTAGCGGTTATAGATAGGTTCCTGATAGCTTATCTTTCAGATGGTTTGATACAATTTATATGAAAGAAATGTCAAATTATCTGTCATATGGTATCCAAAACTCTTCTATAACCGGTAAAAGAGGGCGTTAGTGTCAACTCTTCTTCTTTGATGAAATGGCAACCAGCCGGATCTCTCGGATCAGCAATTTCTGACAATGTTAAGTATTTATAGTCTTCAAATCATAAGTCTTCAAATCTTTAAGCCTTTGTCGCGATGAAATTAATGTTAAAAACTATATAAAATATGGATGAAATGAAATGGGGATGGTCTTTCAAAAAAACAAAAAAGACGATCTATTAACTCTTTTAAACATACAAACATGCAAAAACATGACATTTTAAATTTACATGTGGAAAGAGTCATTATTACTTGAACTCAGACTATTTAATACTACTAGTATAGTCACATCTTTAATAGTTTTAATTTAAATGTTTTTCTTTAATTTAAACTTGTGGTAAGGAAAGTAACACCAGGTTAGGTTATGTTTAAGTTATTTAAATGGCGTAATAAAAGTATAAGTGAGTTCAATTTCAAGAATGTATTAAGCCTCTTTATTATTCAGACTTAAGTAGCCATATTTTCTAACTTTTTTACATAATCATGTCGAAGCACAACTTTAAAATTAAAAAACGCAAGTTTACTGGCCTATTAAAATTCTTAGCACGCATATTATGATTAGGAAAAGTCCATGGCCCCGTGTGTGTCAGTTCCAAAAAGTTTTCGATCGTAATCATTATAAGCTTATATTTCTTATAGATTACGTTTCTCACTACTACTACTCGTAAATCTCATCTCTCTAGTAATCTAACTTTATTATAAACTAGCCGACACTCGCAACTTCGTCTTTTACATTATATTTTATTTCTGCTTGTCTGTTACTGCACCTAGCGTGTTACCTTCAACGATAAATGAGCTATACAACACTAAAATCATTTCTAAATTTAATCTAGCCCTTCTTGAGATTAGCACGTTCAACCAACCAAACTCTTCGGCATTATAATATTAGTATTAATATAGATTCAAGTCTCAATAAGATACTGTCAACTCGTAACCATTAACTATCGGTCGATATAAAATATTCTAAACAAGCTACTAACTTTCAAACAATTTTATCACAACTTTTCTAATAGCATAGTAATAAAACTACTAGTAATAACGACCTTTCCTCATCGCAGTCACTGCAACAGGTTCTATAAGATAACACTCCACAAATAGACATAAGCGAAAGGCTCTGATGTCATTGCTGAGGTTCACCTTCCTTCTATATACCGGTGAATGTCAGAATGAACTTTAAAACAAATTATAAATACTTACGCCTTCAATACTCTGTGAAGCGACCGCAAGCAAGACTGTCACCTGCAAGTGACAGACCTGCAGTGTAAGAAATTATATACATAGACTTACCTCCCTGATATGTGCACTCAAATTAACTGGTAATCACGTTGTGGTACCTTCGAAATAAGGATATATAAATATGCAAGTTTAATTGCGATTAATATGTATAAGAAGCAGAATTTAGAAGCATAAATCAGTGTTGATTATATTTCTATCTACTATAATACTAGTATACTCGTAGAATGGTTATTAAAATCTTGTGTCAATGCTACTAATTCATACTTTTTTTACCGTGGGAGAGCCACGCTTCGGCATGAATGGGCCGGCTCGACCGGAGTGATACCACGGCCTCACAGAAAAAGTGTGAAATAGTGCTTGCGCTGTGTTTCACCGAGTGAGTGAGAATATCGAAGGCCCATAATCTAAACTCCCTCCCTCTATCTCCCAAAGGTCGGCAACGCACTTGTGACTCGTTTGCCCGCCTATTACATAAAAAAACTATCATATTATTATGTGTTTTGTCTCAACGATGTCCTTCTTACATAGATATAAGTATCAGTCATAAATACCTAAAATAGAAGATGATCATAAACGGTTAGACTTTGGATGAGGAGTCTATACAGATAAGTCTTTAAAAAAACAACTAATCAAGCGTTACTAGTTACCAACAAAGGTTATGACTAACATATTGCAGTTACCTATTGCAATTTGAATCTGTTACCATTATGACGTGTCATCGAATATACACATACACTTCCACCTCCGTAACTCATATAATCAGCAACTGACATAATACACTCCAATCAACACACTAGGCGTGTATAATGTAAGGCATCTTTGTTTCGTCCCATGGTTGCAAATAACACTATAGGACTAAGATAAAACAAAAAAAACTGGCCACAAAGCAAGAGCACCGCCGCGGTTGAACATGGCCCTATAAAACCCTAGCCTAGTATATCTGATTCTAATAAAGTAGATAGCACACGATCACACACGATCCGCAAACTTTATCATTAGGCTTGGTGCAGATAAATTTAATCTTCTTCTTTTTTTATATCCATTGAAGTATCTGTCCTAATGTTGTCTGCGAGCTTCAATTTGGATTACCTACAAGAAGTTGTCACTTCGATGATATAGATAAATAGATTAGATTGATAAGCAGATAAATTCATAGTTAGATGTGCCCTTTACTGCACATACAGATATACTTACTATATTACCAACTGGGTTAAGTTGTTGATGGAAGTTATTATAGTTTCAATTAAAAAATAATATTGTTAATCTATACAAATAAACAAAATTGGAGTGTCTGTTTGTAATATTAAAATAATCGCTTGTTACTACATGCATATGTTTCTATACACGGTACATATACCAATATTGTAGTTCAAATTTTTTTTGTCTGTCTGTCTGTCTGTTCCGGGTATTCTCTGGACTATCCCGGGACTTTCAATGGAAGGTAGCTGATGATCCAGGGAGTAACTTAGGCTACTTTTTTTTAGACTAACTATGTCCCACGGCGTTACACCGCGGCGTACAACAATAACCGCGGGTAACATCGGGGGGTTCAGCTAGCTTAACTTAAACACCGTATGATTCATTGGTATGCTAATTCTGACAAAAGGTTATTAGCTAATCTAATTAGTTCACAGAACGAGAGCCATGAGTCAACCGTAACTCAATATTTGATTCACTCCTTCTTCTTAGACAGATACGACAAACTATCGGTGTAAAAAACTGAATAGAACGTGTGTTTCTAAGGGATTTAAAACGCACTAAAATACTTAACTATTACTGTTATCTTCACCACTTATCAATAATTTCAACTTAGCTATTCGGTCGATATTAAGTCCGCCTAGTGCAAAATGTTTCCAGGAAGATAAAAAAAAATATTTACGCAGAAGTCAGACGAACTGAATTCAACTCAAAGCCTGTATTTCCAGTCTTATTCTTCAGCCGCGTATATACTGTGTATATTAATTACTTCAGATAAAACAACCAGTAATTGTGCCAATTTCACTCATTTCGTGTCAAGTTTACTCTACCTCAATCTATCAGTCGATTACATCAATAAATGTCAGTTATCTGTCTTCTTTCGTGTCTGTTAGCATGTTAAGGAGTGCCTATAAAACTATTCGTGCCATTATAAATAAAACCGTGTTCCAAAATTTCTAATTTCAAAAAAAAAAGGCCGGCCGACAAATTAAAAGTACAATAAAATACTGGCAACGCTTCATAAATTTACCAATAGGTAAATTTTACTTTATACATAAAAATATTATATATATATACCTAAAACCGTGTAGGTGTAGTAACAAAATGTAAATAAGTTCAACACCCTGCAATTTTTGCATTAAATGTGATCTTCCACAGCGATTGTCTTTAAAACTAACTATGTTCTTTGTAAACCTTTGCTTTTGCTGTGTCCTATCTACAATAGAAGTGGTATTTTTATTGATCACACCAAAACTCGTCACTAAAGCTACTAATAAAAATAAATCAATTCATAAAGTAGGGAAAAAGTAATGTTGTAGCGTGCGTTGCAGTTACAGGAGATTCCCACGAAACGAGACAACATCAAATAATAAAAGTGCCAATCAAAAATCCAAAAAGTAAGCAATATATGGTCAATAGGAACAAAGACTGTTTCTCACTATACCTAGGCTTAGGTATGAATGACTTAGTGGCCTGGGAAATAACTGTATATTTCTTACACGGCTGTATAAAAATAGTAAGTAGTTGACTTCAATATAACATAAATGAATGCTTGTAGTTTACCTATTGTAGATCGCCAACGTTTAGTTTACCATTATAAGGTATGATTACGAGACAAATTTTTATTTATACATATATACAATATGAAAACAATTGAAACGGAGCAGTCGCTTACGTCTAATTCCCGTACGTCTAGTAGGTTCAGCTGGTCTAATTCCCCGAACGTCTAGTCCCCGAATGTTTAATTCCCCGAACGTCTAAAACCCGACGGTCTATTTACCCTAAAGTCCAATCCATGAAGGTCCATTTCCACCTAACGTACATTTCACGACAGCTGTTAATTTCATTAGTTCGAATTCCCGGAGAGTCTAGGGAGTCTCAGTGGCTAGGAATTTGAATCTTAACATATATTTCAAAATTATATCTAATACCCAGATTGGGGCAAGGTGGGGCGCTTGCCCCACCCTGGGCCCAGCTATTTATTTAATTTTTACACTTTATGATACACTCTTTATTAAAACTTTTTGTGATATTTAAAATAATAAACCCTACAACTGATGAAAGAAAAAGATCTAAACATATTTTTTTGCCAGGTGTCTGAAAGCTAGAGCGAAAAAGATGTTCGCTTTTGTAACTAAAAATTCTGAGGGAACTGCAATATTTTTAACCTTTTTTTTGTTCTTTTGAACTCTGAATAAATGTGTGTAACATTCACATTCTTGTGATTATGTTCAAGCTCACAAAACAACATCTTTACGTAGTATAAAGCAAAGTCGCTTCAGCTGTCTTTTTGCTTCCATCTTTGAAACTACATAATAGATTTTAATGCAGTTTGATTAGTTGGTAGAGTGATTTAAGAGGAAGATTTATATGCGTAATACATGCATATTATAGTAAAGGAAATCCGAGAATTTCAAAGACTTCCGTGCGAATTCTATCTTAATATATATTGAACTTAGTTCATTTTGTTTCAAATTTTTGTTTTCAAATTAACAAACAATGAACCCAAAAGATCCCTTCTTTAATTTACTAAAAACATTCGCGACGTATAAAAACTTTCAAAATATTTGTAAAATGCCGTAAGCAGAACAACAAGGTAAAAAAGCCCGATGTAATAAATAACCGAGTCACGAAAAGATTTATCGAAAGTCTTGCATAACTGAGCTTATTGTATTTTATATCTCTCCAAAGGAAACATTCCATTACATTTTACAAAATACATTTTACGTGTACCAAAGGAACGAATAAGATTTTCGTATACACGTCTTTGAGACTTGAATTATTCAGTGAAAAGAGTATAGTATAGTAGAGAAAGCTTTTAGTTCAAAATGGACAACTCTTTTTTCAAGATTTTATTTCGTATTAAGTAGTTTAGCTTTTCTACACTCCTCTTATTTATAAAGACTGTCTCTTTCATATTCGTCCATTCGCCTAATTTTCGTAAAAAGGGGTAAAAATTTTTGCTTCACGTCTCATCTATACAAAAAATAAAATTGGAGTGTCTGTTTGTAACATTAAAATTACAGCTTTTTAATCAATGCATATGTGTGTATACACGATACATATAAAAAAAATGTAGTTAAAAAAAATTTTTGTCTGTTTGTCTGTCTGTTTGTTCCGGGTAATCTCTGGAACTGCTGGACGGATTTTGACGGGACTTTCACTGGCAGGTAGCTGATGATCCGGGGAGTAACTTAGGCTACTTAATTTAGACTAACTTTGACCCGCGGCGTTACTCGCGGTACAACAATAGCCGCAGGAAACACCGCGGGGTTAATATCAAATAAAAAAAAAGTAGATAACACACGGCCTTGTTCTTGTTGAAACAAAAAAAAAGTAGCATAGTTCCACTAAAACACAAGTTGTCGATACTCTTATGATACTGACGAAAAGTAGCGTAGTTTCTTAGCATAGTTAGTGTGTTAACGCGTGTATTTACTTGGAACTACGCTACTTTTTTTGCTTCAACAAGCACAAGGCCGTGCGTTTTCTACATTTTTTTTATTTGATCTGAGCTTCACGTATTGATTTAAAAGAAACTACATTGAAAGAGATTGTAACATTCGTTTATAAAGAAAATCGATTCAGAATAAAAGGTACCGACTCAACTAATGACCGAGGGTGAACAAAGCACTAAAAGAAAGTAGTTTTATTACACAACAGTGATATAGCTTTTTCTTGCACTTAAGATGGACGATATACTCGTAGTGCCAAAAGTCCTTAAAATATAGCTTGATCTTTGTGTCAGATTGCCACAAAACCGACGAAGTAACTTTCAAGAAACGACTTTATTTGGTATCATCTATTTATCATTCATTGCAATCTATACAAATAAATAAAATTGGAGTGTCTGTTTGTAATATTGAAATAACCGCTTTTTACTAAATGTATATGTATGTATACACGATACATATCCCAAAAATGTATTTGAAAAATTGTTTGTCTGTCTGTCTGTCTGTCGGTCTGTCTGTCTGTCTGTCTGTCTGTTTGTTCCGAGTAATCTCTGGAACGGCTGGACCGATTTTGACGGGACTTTCACTGGCAGGTAGCTGATGATCCGGGGAGTAACTTAGGCTACTTTTTTTAGACTAACTTTGTCCCGCGGCGTTACTCGCCGTACGACGATAACCGCGGGTAACACCGCGGGGTTCAGCTAGTACATTATAAATATACAAATCTACACCTAAAATGTACCTCGTAAGTTCTAAAATGACACTAGTGAAAACAGTCATAGAGATCAAGTTATATTTTAATTACTTTTAGTGATGATATTATAAGTTGTTTCGCATAATATAATGATAATGTTCTGTGAGAAAAACGATAGGGACCTTTTAATAAGCAGACAAACTTTCTCACACCGCACTGTGTTATAGAAATGGACACGTATTGAAAAGAAAGCCTAAGTGACCAGTAAGCCGCCTTTATTGGAGGGGATTTCATGGCCTAAATTAAGCATTAAGCGTTATTTATAACGAAAATATTTAAACTTAGCTACGTTGTCAGGTATTGTTTTGGCTAGATCGCGTTGTTTTTGTTGGCGTCGCATAGCGGTTGTGATAAAATTAGCATTGAATACGATGAATACGATTTTTTGTGATAATGTGAGATTTAATTCAATTTTTGTTTGAATATACTTCCTGTCAGCATAATTTTATGTTTATTTCGACAAGGCATCGATGTAATGTTTAACTTTGGTCGTGTAATCTTAAACTGAAAAGTCATTACTTTCTAAAGTTTAAGAAGAAGTACGTTTGGCCAAAATTATTATCTCCTACGTCATTAAGATGACGAGGGCATTTAAACAGACAATCAGCATCGCATTTTATATTATCGTCCCATTTATCGCACCAAAAAACATCGGTCCTGACCACGGAGCAAATACAAAGAGGAGATGCCCTAATGAGATTTTTGTATGAAGCAATGCGTGACAATTTGCGGGGGTGAGGGGGTGTTAGTTTACACTTTTCCATCTACCAGACAATAGCAAAACTACTTGCATCGTTGTACGAGTATATTGCTATGTAGTTTAGCTAGCTGACACTAGTGTGGACGTACTCGGAATTTCAAGGAGTAGTTTTTTTCAAGGTCGATTTTGTAAGCATCTTGAACAAAAAACATCATTAATAACGTAAATAATTTTGCAATAGTGAACTTTTTTTTTTCTAATAAATAACCCTAAATAAAACATTGTTCAATATGCTTGGTTTACACGTGGATTATGTAGAACAAAAATTAATATATGTAGTGCAAATCATTTTATTTAAAAAATAAATTAATTAATATTTTATTTCACTTCGGAATTGGAATGCTTAAATAACGCCAATCTCAGAAAATCAACTAATCTAAATCTGAATTGAATGGTCATACCAATGTTGTCTCTAATATCCACATCTAATCACTTTTAATCTTGCCTAATTTGGGTTTAGATAATAATCACTATCATAACAACGGGAAGAACAAATATTGGTGTATTTTGTAGGAGTCCAGTTTTGCCTATTATTTTTTTGATCAATTGCTCTTCAATACTATCTTTAGATGAAAATTTTGAACATTACCTGTATACTGGTACATTGTATTATTTTAATGAATTTAAAAAAAACCCCGTCAAATCATCAGCATAAGTAAAATTTCTTTTTTTTTTTTCAATATTTGAAGTAACAACTTTCAATGCAAGATTAATATAGTCGTAACTTGATAAAATATTTGGATTCTAAATACGACCCTGTCTTTTTATTTTAGAATAGATGTCGATAGATGTCAGTCTGTTCACAATATAATTAAGAAAAATACAAAAAAAATACCATGATGAATAAAAATTCATTAGGTAAGTAGATGTAGAAACATTGGGTAAGTAGATGTAGAAACAAGAATGTAGAACTCATTTCGGTATCTTCTTATGGTATGTTTTAGGAAGTCGTCGGCAACGCAAGGGGTCTGCTAGGCTTCCTGTGTCGATAGATGTCAGTCTGTTCACAATATAATTAAGAAAAATACAAAAAAAATACCATGATGAATAAAAATTCATTAGGTAAGTAGATGTAGAAACATTGGGTAAGTAGATGTAGAAACAAGAATGTAGAACTCATTTCGGTATCTTCTTATGGTATGTTTTAGGAAGTCGTCGGCAACGCAAGGGGTCTGCTAGGCTTCCTGGAAGAATTGGGTTGGCACCACTAGTGCCGACCCACTACGCAAAATAGGCGCAATAAGACGTCGAGTTGCGGAAACCAAGCCCGCGAGTTTCAATTCAAAAATCAATTCAATGGTATGTTTTATTAATATTCAGCTCAACGTACCATGGTATCTTTATTTCCAGTAACACAAAGTTTTGCCATCTAGTGGCGAGTAAATATAATAACATTTCAATAAAACACCAAGAGATTTTTCTACAACTTTTAAAAAAAATAGCTATAAAATTACTTATAAAAGAAATATGATGCCACTCATGGTACCAGAACATCTATCTGAGTTATTTGTACAAGATAAAACACAACACTTCATCTTTTTACTTGATTGTTCCGAGAACATTCAAATATTACGATTTTTCGATGCAGTTCTAGAACATTGACGTTAATAGTATAATTTGCAAGTTGCGTCAACTGCGATGACGTCGGGGTGAGTATTTTGTCACGGGGGTGATGCGCTTATGCCATCTCCTCTTTGTATTTGCTCCGTGGTCCTGACGTTTCCAGTTGTCATCTTCTATATCCGGTTGTAATAATGGTTCAAACATGTTAAAAAAATTGTAGTATCTAAAGATATGCCAACAGCCAAGATATGTTATATGGATGCTAGAAACAGAGGGGGAGGGGCGCCGATCAGATGGCTGCCTAGGGCGCTCTTGATACTTAATCAACCTCTGCAAACGCTACATATTAACCCGAAAAAGCATCATCATCCTAAAAAGTATGGAAACTTGTCATTTTTAACCGATTTCAAAAAAGGAGGAGGTTAGCAATTCGACAGTATTTTTTATGTTTGTTACCTCATAACTTTCGACTGGTTGAACCGATTTTGATGATTCTTTTTTTAATTGAAAGTTGGTGCTTCCCGTGTGGCCCCTTTTCAATTTGGTCCTGTTCTTGAAGTCGGTTGTTTTTTGTTAAGATTTGTGATTAGTAAGTAAGAAATACGAAGAAATAATCACGCAAGCGAAGCTATGGGCAATAGTTAATATCTACTAAATAAATATCTACTAAATAAATATCTACCATGTTGTTGTGTTGGAGTTTTAGCTGAGTAACGTTTTTTTTTTTAATAATCCTACGTATTGAATTACCGATGTAAATAAATAAGACGGAAGCAAACATAACACATTTCCTTTAACTGTTACTGTAAGTACTTGAAAGTTGTCCCTAATACTCTATTGTCTTGGCTAGACAACTTATCATAATAAACTTTTGAGTTATGATAAACAATAGATTAGCCCAGTTAAACACAAAATTGCGTCACAATTGTCACAGATAGTTCCGGTAACCGTACGCATGAAATCATAGAGTAGATAGAATAGTATTTGGGTTAAAACAAGGTAAGGTCAGAAATATTAAGATAACATTTGAAGGTACGTGTTTCAATGTGAATTATCGATTTTCTATAGTCTTTGGAGGTAATGAACAAATCAGAGACATGTTTCAATCATACTTATTTATCTATGTACATTAAAAAGCATTGGTACTGGCTGCCATTAGGTACTGACTGTAGAAATACAGTCAGTACCTAATGCTAACTGAAGCCTGACCTCGGTCGTTGGTTTTTATTAGAATACCAGCTGACCTGAGTGACTTTGTCAGCGTCTTTGGAAAGAAATAAAATTTCCCCATTTCTGTTTTATTATTTTATTAATGCTTGGTTCCTTTTGATGATAGCGAGATGTTATATAGTCTACCTTAATAAATAGGCAATCGAACAATACTAAAAATAATTCTTTAATTCAAACAAACAAACTCTTATTTTTTTATTTATAATATTAGTATGCAATAATATCAGTTCCAAATGAAAAAAGATTTACTTGTGTGGTAAAACTCACCACTATTTATTAGACCCTCTGATAAGCTCAGAGGAAATAAAAATATGATATTGTTTACGTTCAAAAGTCGTCTGAACTATTATTTAGCATCCGGTGTTAGCAATCACATGACTCAAAGAAAACCATTATAACCCAACATGCGACACCATAATCACGTTATGGTACATTGGAACTCGGACTAAAGAATTCTAGGATTAGTCATTACAAACAATGCTAGTAATTATGTCACCAGTAAAAACTCGATTAAATATATGATGACGTAAGTCTCATTACATTGTCAAAGTCACCTCAACCGTTGTCAATAGCTGCCTAATTTGTATATATTTTTATAAAAAGCTAGCTGAACCCTGCGGTTATCGTCGTACTGCGAGTAACGCCGCGGGACAAAGTTAGTCTAAAAAAAGTAGCCTAAGTTACTCCCTGGATCATCAGCTACCTGCCTGTGAAAGTTCCGCCAAAATCGGTCCAGCCGTTCCAGAGATTACCCGGAAAAAACAGACAGACAGACAAAAAAAAATTAACTACATTTTTGCCATATGTACCGTGTATACATACATATGCATTTAATAAAAAGCGGTTATTTTAATATTACAAACAGACACTCCAATTTTTATTATTTGTATAGATAAAAACGTGCTATTGTTTTTGGTTTAAGAAAATATTTTAGCAAAATGTATCAGTTTAAAATATCGGGTTACCCTGAGGTAAATGTACTTAGCTACATATTTTCAAAGCAATTTATTACTACTCCATCAATTTTACCCTACCCACCTCCATCGTTACTTGTGGATCCTAAGATTTGTCAGTATGACAGATGGTATACGAAAATCATAATAATTAAAAACTGCGGTTCATTCATATATGTTTACACTTTCAAAGGGGTATTATATAACTACTTAGTATATTACCATTATATTATTACCCGAAGTTCTTAAATCGCATGGCTTCTTAAGATGAAAAAATATCCAAACTGTTGGTCGTGAACGTTATAATACAAGTGCTACTTTTTATAAGAAAACCTTTATAAGAACCAGTATTATAAGTGTTTAAGGAATTAATAAACAACCTTCTCACATTTTATGACAATATCCGAATAGTTTAAGGTCAATTATTAAGAGAGGAGAGGTTACTGCGAATATTATACTACATAACTGTACTCAGTACATCCATTCTTTAATCTTAATATTATAATTTTGAAAGTAACTCGATTTGTTACGCTTGCACGGCTAAACCGATGCACATCGATTTCAATGAAATTTGGCAGGGAGATACTTACTACTTATACTTAAATTCTTGAGGAAGAAGATAGGCTATCTTCATCGCGATAGCCGACGTACTAGCGGGCGGAGACGTGGGCAAAAGCTGCTACTATACATTTACTATTACCAAATAGTTACGAGATACGCTCCCTTACAATTATGTAAGCCTAATAGTGGCATCAGATAGTACTATATAACTTACGCATGTTTGTTTAGTACACTATTCTAATAACAAAGCAGATCATACAATGAATGTCCTCAAACATTTGTCGCAATAGTTTGATAAACATACTATTACTACTATAAGACTCTTGATTCGCTTGCACACGTCAATAATTGCAAACTTTTTTGATATAATATACATATTATATGATGTATATACAGAAAGCGTTTTAATTTGTTAAAACTATTTTTTTCACTAGCTGTGTTGCCCGCAGCTCCGCCCGCGTATAAGTCAAATTATCGCGACAAATAGTAGCCTAAATGTTATTCTGATGTATAAGCTATATTACTGTAAAGTTTCATCCAAATCCGTTCAGTACTTTTTGCCCGCGGCTTCGCCCGCGTGTAAGTTGGTTATCGCGGCAAATAGTAGCCTATTTGTTATTCTGGTTTATAAGCTATATTACTGTAAAGTTTCATCCAAATCCGTCCAGTAGTTTTTGCGTAAAGAAGTAACAAACATACACTCTCACAAATTTATATATTAGTGTGATTTACAAGAATTTGAAATAGAATACTACCTACTCTTTAAAAGACAAAGAACATGATGACAAAAGATGAGTAATATAATAATAATACAAGACACGCATACATACTTGTGTACAAAATACATACATTCTTTATATCTATGTCTTTGTCTGTTTGAAATCATAAGTAAAGATAAATTTATTTTATTAATAGTCAAATCTATTTTAAGATTACCCACCCAAACGAGTATTAGCAGCAGATGAGACAACACTACTCTCACTTCAGTTACAATGGCGGAGATAATGGTAAAAAGCTGTCACACACACATCGTGACTAATGGCATTCAAAAGCCTACTATCTCTATAATGAAACATCTGATGTCGCTTTTCCAATATGACATTGCCATTTACGAACCGTTAAACAACAAATCATTGTTTCGTATATCAATTGAACAAGTACAATTTTAACAAAAATAAAACCGACTTCAAGGTTCGACTCGATTTCTCTTGGATGCCATCATCAGATATTAATGTCCTTATCATGGTACCACCGTTGGGATATCTCCTTTCCATTAAAAAGGAATCATCAAAATCGGTTCATAAACGACGAAGTTATCCGCGAACACACATTAAAAAAAGTAAAAAAATAATATATACGGTCGAATTGAGAAACCTCCTCCTTTTTTTGAAGTCGGTTAAAAAAAACACTTCAACGCCTTCAAAAAGAGGAGGGATTAATTCGATTGTGTTTTCCAGTGATCCTGACTATCAAACTAAGGATCGTGAGTTCGATTCCCATTGATAACAAATAATTGTGTGATAAACACGATCATTGATTCAGTGTCTAGGTGTAATCTATACTAATATATAAAGCTGAAGAGTTTGTTTGTTTGTTTGTTTGTTTGAACACGCTAATCTCAGGAACCGCTGGTCCGATTTGAAAAATTCTTCGGTGTTGGATAGTCCATTTATCGAGGAAGGCTATAGGGTATATATCATCACGCTACTACTAATAGGAGCGGAGCAACAATGAAGAATGTTTCAAAAACGGGGGAAATTTTCACGCTACGGGCAATATAAGGCGCAAACGAGGTTGCGTGGGTCGGCTAGTTCATGTATAAAACGTATGTATTTAGAAATATTTAAGTATGTTTATCAATAGTCTGGTTATCAGAGAACAGGCTTTACCTAATTTAGGATCAGACGGGCGTGTGTTGTATGTGTGTTGTGTTGCCAAAAACATTTCCTTTCTTTCAATTTCATTCGCTAAAGTCTTTGCGAATAATTTGCAAATGACTTCAGAAACCGGTTTCGGATAACCGTACTTGCATAGGACCAGAATCATCGCAAGCGTTCTTTGTTCTTTAATAAATGTACCTAAAGAAAGATTTTAGCAAGTCCTTCTAGAGTTTCATCTTAAATAAAAAAACAAATAGGTAGTTAATGTTTAAAATGCCCATAGCATTTTTTCTGCGAAATACGGCACTCTTATAAAAACGGATGCTCTTTTTATCTTAAATGTCAACGTGGTTTTTTTTATTGTTCCCATAGTATCAAATTATACAGCCCACACCTTATGGCAAGCGCTCATCTTCACGGATAACATTGTTCAGTGAAGCCATTAAATTTTATTAACCGCTTGCTAACTCTCAAGGCCTAAACACGCTGCTGCATGAACGGGTATACAAGGTTAGTACAACGACAAAAATAACTTTCGTGTTAAACTCTATGTGCACTTTCCATTGCGGGGTTTGAAGAAACGTCTTCAATTGGTTCTTTGGAGACGGAGTATTCGTAGTAAGGTTATTATTATGGTCAATCTTCAAGGCTAGGGTTTAAGAGTGTACAGGTTTTGTGTAAAGGGGCAGTGTTGGAGACAGGTTTCTCGGGTCAAGTTTTTTTGAAGAATTGGCTATTGTGTATTACGTTCGTAGTAAGTTGGGTTTTGAATGGTTTGTATTGTTTATTAGTAGGAAAGTTGAAGGTATATTTACTGCGTTTTGAAATGGTTGTTATAGTGAAATTGCTATGTACAAACATATATATTAAGCTGTCTAGATTTTATGGAGAAAACATGCATACAATATTTCAAGTCAGACGGTTAATGATAATCTTAGATTTTATATTGCCGTAGCTTCTGCGTATCATTCTACTAGACATGTAGATGTAAAACTAACTATTGTACAAATTTATCTACATACTTATCTTATACTTTTACTTTGTTTATTATTTATTTCCTATCGCACTGAGACACTACATTTTTCAAAATAAAAAATAACCTATGAGTTAATAAAGAGTATCAGCAATCTCCATCTATACAAATAAATAAAATTGGAGTGTCTGTTTGTAATATTAAAATAACCGCTTTTTACTAAATGCATATGTATGTATACACGGTACATATACCAAAAATGTAGTTAAAAAAATTTTTGTCTGTCTGTCTGTCTGTCTGTCTGTTTGTTCCGGGTAATCTCTGGAACGGCTGGACGGATTTTGACGGGACTTTCACTGGCAGGTAGCTGATGATCCGGGAGTAACTTAGGCTACTTTTTTTAGACTAACTTTGTCCCGCGGTGTTACTCGCGGTACAACAATAACCGCGGGTAACACCGCGGGGTTCAGCTAGTACTAAATATAATTTAATTGATCTAGTACATTGAGCGTGAAGAAGTTACAAACATACAAACAAACATTTCGCCTTTATAACATTACTAGCCGACCCACGCAACCTCGTTTGCGTCTTCTATTGCCCGTAGCGTGATAATTTTTCCCCGTTTTCGAAACATTTTTCATTGGTGCTCCGCTCCTATTGGTCCTAGCGTGATGATATATAGCCTATAGCCTTCCTCGATAAATGGGCTATCTAACACTGAAGGAATTTTTCAAATCGGACCAGCGGTTCCTGAGATTAGCGTGTTCAAACAAACAAACTCTTCAGCTTTATATATTAGTATAGATTGCGAAGTGTTCGGTATTTAGTTCTACAATTTGAACAAGAATTAAATTTTAATGATTCATTCAGCCTTATCATTAACTGTAAACAACTGACTGAAGTAATTAAATCTATAATTGTATCATGACGTCAAAGTTAGTCTGAGCCGGCATTAAGAATATGAATGCGAACTTAAAGGCAACGCAGCGTTGCATCACTCCGACACGCACCATCTACGTTTGGTTCAAAGACCCTTAATTAAAATCTCGAAGAGGGGAACTAGTTCATACCGCTACGTCAGAAAAGGATAGCAATGTCTACCGTCACTTTCTTGTAAGCATCTATACAAATAAATAAAATTGGAGTGTCTGTTTGTAATATTAAAATAACCGCTTTTAAATGAATGCATATTAACAGTTTCACTGGCACTACCTGCCAGTGAAACTGATGATCCAGGGAGTAACTTAGGCTATTTTTTTTTAGACTAACTTGCCCCGCGGCGTTACTCGCGGTACACCAATAACCGCGGGTAGCACCGCGGGGTTCAGCTAGTCATGTTTATGTTAGGGACTTATCAGATTCTCTTTATATCCTAACCCGGATTTATGAAACAGTAACCACATGTTTTATCTCCACGAAGGTTTTTATGGAGATTCAGTTAAATACGCCGCTGTATATTTTTTACACTAAAACCTCAACCTAAGTACGAAGATAGATGTAAATATTAAGCATAGGTAGGTAGGTATATTTTTCTTCTTATTATTAGGTTTATCGTGATTAAAAAATATGTGTAAAGAACTAAAAATCCTTAAATCATTCTGCAGTTAAGCTCGGTTCTCAAATCACGATAACTTTACACTGCATGTGCTTTAGATTTTTTAATTATCTAATTATTTTTTATAAATGAAATTATTAACTATTTAATTATTTAATGGCGGAAAATACATGAATCAAATGGTCGTAATAATCATTTGTTTTAATTACTTAGTTACATGATTTTATAGATTGTTGAGTTCACGAAACCACGACCAGTTAGTGCCATAATTCGAAATCGGACTATACACCAATAAATACCTGCACGTACAGCGCATGCGCCACGATTATATTTGCAAAACAAATAAGTCAGTACGGCCTCAGGTGTAGAGCCTGTTTATCCGATGCAGTACAAGCCATAAATATTACTGTGGAGTCCTGTAAGAAACACTTCTATACTTTCTTATTCTACTTTATAATCTGTAGTTTTATAACTTTGAAAATCGTCAGCTCTAAAATCAATCGTTAAATCGACACTATGATTACGTCATTCTTTGTTTGTTTCATTTTCAGTGCAGCTGGAGGCCACGCGCTGATAACACGCATCGTAACATACCAGTAATGTACTTATTTTGTTTCCTATGTTCACAGATACGCGATAACCTGCCTTGCTTTAAGCCACGACCTCAGGACTAACGGTAAAAAATATAACAAACACCGGATCGAGAGAAAGCGTTGAGGATTTCAAGCTGAGTGAAAGCAACGAGCGGCAGTACAACCGTAGCGTCGCGTCGTACGGACGACAACATAACCTAAAACATGTCTGTCGCAATCGCATCCGCCTGTATTTTAACCAGTGCCGTAGCTTTTTATTGGTACATAAACAGGCATAAACCGATCAAACACATATTAAGTGAACTAAGATACACAATCGACATGCAGGGCACAGGTGCCGGCGGGCTTATCGACGACTGGGTCAACGTATGGAGGAACAAAATAGTGTTGCCAGATGCGAAGAGTAAAATTGCGGTCGTGACTGGTGGAGCTCGTGGAATTGGAACAGAAGTAATACGAGGTTTGTTAAAAGCAAATGTTTTCGTCATCGCCGGTGTGAGGAAACCAGAAGCCATTAAGAAAATAGCTGAAACTATAGAAAATGGGGACAATCTTATAGCTTTTCCTCTGGACCTACAGTCTCTGAAATCTATCAAGAAATTTGCAGATACTGTTTTAGAGAAATACCATAGCATACAAATGTTAGTAAACAATGCTGGAATTATGTATGGTGATTACCAATTGACTGAAGATGGCTTTGAAAACCAATTGTCGACAAATCATCTGGGTCACTTCTATTTGACCCACTTAATGTTACCAGCTTTAAAAAGAGGCGGTGCCGTTGGGGAAGCTGCGAGGATTGTAAATGTGACATCTTGTGCTCATTATCCTGGCAAGATTTACTTCGATGACATCAACATGAAAGATCATTATGACAGCACTGCGGCATATGCCCAATCTAAGCTGGCACAGGTGAATATATATTTTGAATAATTTCTTTTGCATATAGATTTTGAATTTTTAAAGAAAATTGGGTCTATGGGATGAATTTTAGTGTTAATAATTTTAAAACATTTTTGTTACAGCTCATGAGTGCAAGATACATCAACAAGCTGCTGGAAGAAGAAGGGTGCTCAGTCAAAAGCTACTCTGTACATCCTGGAATTGTTGACACTGATTTATTTGAAAACACAATTTTCAAGAAGGCTTTTCCATGGGTGATGAAATTATTCTTCAAGACTCCTGAAAAGGGAGCAGTATCCATACTTTTTGCTTGTTTTGATAAAGAACTAGAGAAACGAGGGGGTTTATACATTAGTAATTGTATAGAAGGTATAAGTAACAGATTTTCGAAAAAGCTTGATAATCAAAAAAGACTGTTTGAAATATCTTGTGAGTTAGTCAAAGTTGATGTAAACAATTTTGGTAAAGATTAGTCTAGTCTAGTCTAATAAGAGTAAATATAGAGCATAGGCAAAAGACTTATTTTTTTACAGTAAAGTATACTAAGTATTTATAATTGTTAAAATTTTATATTATGAAATAAATATTTAAGAAAACATTTTTTTTCTGTTGTTGTTAGGAAACTACCGATACCACTTGCAATAAATAAAAACAAAAATTACCATTGTGGAGTTAATAAATACTGTTTTAAGTAAAACAAAAAAACATGAGTTTTATCACTACAAGCACAATGGACAATAAACAAAAGAATACCAAACTCATAAAAGTCAAGTATAAATAAATGTTTGAATGGTTTCTACAACCTGGTATTACAGAAAAAAAATATTGGACAATGCATGTGTGTGCGGAATTCCTAATGAACTCTTTGTTTTATTTTTCTGTGAACTCCGACAAACAACTTTATGTTCAACAAAGTTTATACCTCTGCTCCTACAAGAAAACTATGTATTCTAGTAGAACTAACTTTCAAATAAGGTACTTATCATTGGGTATAGGTATTTTGTTTAAAATTCTGTAAAAATGACAGTCAGAATGGAATCTTTATAATTCATGCAGATATGAACATATTTAATAGTGTGCTTTATTTTCTATTTTTGAACTAAGAGATGTCTGTCGAAATACATAACAAATAAACAAAAACTACATAATATGATATTAACTTCCAAACTTAGACTTCAAACTGATACCAATTAGAAAATTTAATTTATTCATTATTATTAAAAAAATTACTAGAAAATGTAATTGATTCATATAGGTACATAATTTTAGATTATTATGTATTAGTTTATATACCTAGTTATCAGTACCCATGTTTAAGATTTATTAATGCTTTAGAACTATTGATAGTTGTGGTGGCATTTTCTTTTTAGCTAAAGAATGACATCTTATTGTTTTTATATACAAATATATTGATATACATCTATGCAACTTAAATATAGGAAGGATTTACAGTGTCTTGATTCACAGCACAATTTCTATCATTTTCGGCAAAATGATTCACTGTTTAGATTGTTTTCAAACAAACTTTTATGATAACAGGTGCTGTTTTATCATTGAACTTTTTAATATTAAAATTCTTACATCAATAGACCTTTTCTTCCTTGTTTTGCATAATAATAGACAAATGACACGACACAGACTCTCAGATCTGTAGTATTATAGAGTAACCCTAATAAATTTCTAATAAGACATCAAGTATTTTACACTTACCGACTGAAAAACCCTGACAGCCCTTTCTTCTTTAACTTTGACTGCTCTTGGTCAATGGCAGCAACATTGGGAACCTCATCTTCTTTCGAAGCACCGGAGCCAAGGGAACACTCTGAGAGACTAGACACAGTACTTGAGAATGAGCCACCATCCTTGCCTCTGTGATGACCAGTTACACTGCTACCCCACTGTAAAGTACTCTTCGGGGAATCACTTGTATCACTTTTCTCACAAGTCGATATAGAAAAGTTGCCCTCATCGCTGAAACTGCTTTTCTTAGACAGTTTATCAATGTCATCAGAAGAGTCCTTCACAGATTTATCCACTTTAGGACTCACAAAATGCAGTTGCTTAGTTATAGGGTTGTAAGCGAGTTGAATATTATCCAATGCTTCACTGAGGCGCATCCCGCCTTTTTGGCACGGAGTCGACGACATCGCTATTTCGAAACTCGAACACTAATACGCACGAATCATCCATGTTTATGTACACAACAGTTATTAAAGAACGCCATTATCGTTTATATTTGTAATCAAACAATTAATAACAAGCGTTGTTTGCTCTAAATCACATTACATACACACTTCCACTAATTACTGAAACCAATTGTTTTTATTATTTTTGTTTTTCTAAGAGCTTCAGAAGCTTTAACGCAATAAAACGTTTGTAACTATTTACAATATTACTATTTTTAATGTTAGTTACAACAGTTCCATTTTCTATATAATTCGGATTTCATTTATTCGTTCGATATTATCTATTAACTAAACTAAGAAATAAACACAACGCAACACACCCATCGCCTTTTACTTTCCACTGTAAATTAAAATTGACATCTTTACGAAGTGTTGCCTGCATTTAGTTTAGTCTACCTTATTAAAAGTAAAAACCAACACACAAAAATTTTTGAGGTTGCAATGGGAATATTTTTTGTGTTATTATAAAAAAGGATACGTGTTATTAAGCTTGAGAAATATATAAAAACCTTTGGTAACTTTCTCATACGCTTGATCGTTGATGGGAAACATAATTTCAAAAAACTTTACTTTATCCATATTTTTATTATTTAGTACCATCATTTCAATCCCAAGTAAAACGAAAGAAAAACTGTTAGTATATTTACTTTCTTTAAGAAATGAATCGGTATGGAACCGTTTCAATTCGGAGTGGTTCGGTGCAGGTGGGGATGGTTTGTTATAATTTAGTATCCAGAAGTAATAAAATGTTTCTCAAATATTAAAACGTTTCTTTCATAAGATAAATAAACAGTTTAAAAAACATAATAAGTCTTTAAAACCTGGAAATATACTTGTCCAATTTGTGCTTCAACAGCCATCGAAGTTGGGAGCTATTAAACTCTGACAACCCTGAGTTATTTCCGCTGCGTTCAGAAACCGAAACCAAATTGGTTTTTTTGGAAAGTAACTGCAAAAATTATTACAGTGCGTGTAAAGTTATTTGTTTTTGTATGTACGTTTGAAACTTAAATTGATGTATGTCTTATATTAACCTTTTTAAAAATACATATTTAACTTTACAATCATCAATAGATCAGGGAAATGAAGCCAATATTTGAAATTTGCTAATGCTGAATTAAATTATTTAAATATTAAGAAGTGAGAACTAAACTTATTTAACAGCATTTTGATATAGTTTCATTTTAAATCAAAGACTTTGCGGTTTAGCCTCATGTACGTTAATACTGATAGTGATTGAAGTATTTATTAACACGCATTTATATATATATACTTACATACTTCGGCTGGTGTTAAAGATGACTTGAAACGGAAATTACATCCCGTTTACGTATGTATGTATGTACAATTATTTCCGATAATTAGGTAACTGCAGCATTTCGTGTAGGTATATAATCATTAATTTTTAAGCAGTATTAAAGATCAGATTTCAATTTATTGATTTCTTTTTTTACACGCAATGTCCCTCAAGCACGAATTAACGACAATGCTTCTACAAGTTATTATTTATCAAGTTCTCAGCCAAAAGATGTTCACTGTTGGGCATAGTCCTCCCCTAAGCTTCATCACAACATGCAGTTCTGCTGCCATCATTAAACGACTTCTCGCGAACTTCACCAAAGCCTTACAGATTTAAGTAAAACTGTATTACAGTCGTACGTGACTTGTGACGAGGTTCGTTCTTCGTCCTGTCTAGACATTTAATTAATGTAATCATATTCAGACAGGGACACGAGAGGAGAACCTTTTCCTTACGAAAGGTTCGCGTCAGCAGGCGATCGGCCAAAAAAGAATACAGATAAAATTTAAAGAAAGACAGTTAAGTTGACGACGTTCCGTTCAACTCTGTACATATGACTTAGTGAGGAACAGTAAAAAAAATACATTATTACGTACGCAGTGTACTGCGTATACTCTACACATACGTAATAAATATATACATGCATATGCATTGATTAGAAACCGGTTATTTTAATATTACAAACAGACACTCCGATTTTATTTATTTGTATAGATATGGATAAGATGAACTGGTCAGTCTTTCGAAAAAAATTCGATCTCCAAATAAATCGAAGTAAAACCTTTAAATCACAATCTGTAACGCGTCAAATTCTTAACTGTCCCTGATTAATTCCTTATTCATAGTTATTATTCCTACCTCTATGTCCCTGATTGATCAGTTTTGCAGTAGGCCGTTCTAGTGCCATAGAGTTAGGCTAGGATAGAACTTCTTGGTCCGGATGTGTTAATAACGGCAGTTCTCGGATCCCTCCCGTCTCAGGCGCAGAGTGGCACACCGTGTGGTTTTAGTCGGTTCGATTCCGACACACCGCCCCAAAGCAAACCCCGGGGTGAAAACCCCCAAAACACATGTAAACCCCTGCTTCCACACATAAAAAAAAGGAAGGAACTTCTTTGATCAATCATTTTACTGCCACAAGAATTTTATGTAACAAATTCTATGGGATGGGTGGTATTTTCAACAAAAAATCAACAAAATTACAATCACAAAAACTACTTTTCATATTATATGGCGCGGCGCGGGACATATTATTATGCTGTTCAACCAAACAGCTCGCGAGATGTATGGGACGGATCGCCCCATACTACATCACAATTTAACGATTTCACTTTGATAGCATATAATCTAACTAAAAATATTACGTAATTTTTGTAAGCATCATGTCACAGTTCACAATCTTACGACAGTTTGCAATCTCGCGAGATAGATTATAATCTAAAGGTTAAGATATTCTGATAGTTAAATATATGAAGCTGCCAAAATAACTCTACTCAGACTATTGTGTCTTATTGTTTCTTTTTATTTAATTTTATTTTATATTTACACAGCAAAACCGAAGAAATTTTAAGCAATGGCAGTTAAATAAAACGATTTTAATAATAAAATAATTTATTTCTGGTCTTTCATCTCTACACTGAAAACATTGAAAAATATTTCGTGGTCGTTTCGATCGTTGCAGCCTCTTACTGTTAAAGTGAACGAATATTGTTTCAAAACTAACAAAACTATTACAAAAATAGATTCGATATTTTACAATAATTATTTACAAATCACATATAAATCTCATACATTTAACGTAAGGAAATAAGACAACCGTGTGTTTTGTAATTTTCATTATGGATTGAATGCATAAATTAAGTCTTGTTCCAAAATAATAATATCCTTTTAGTGTTAAATGGATTTTCTCAAGTCTTTGGTACTCTTTGTGAGCTGTTTTGAACGGTTGCCAATTCCGGGAACAACTCCATAACGCATAGGTCCAATAAATTGTACACCAACTGTAACAGATATACATATATTTGAGTTATGAATAATGTTAGAAAAATCGTTAAGTTAAAACTGACAATGATGACGTCACTGCTTCCTTGAATTAACGGTAACGTAAATGAAAAGTACACAGTTTGTTTGTACTTTTCATGTTATCCAATATTCATGTGGTAGTATAGTTTCATTCGGATTTTAAAGTTTTATTAAAATTAGGAACAATTAGAAATAGCTTATACTATAAAACGTCGGCAATTATTCTTGGTGGAACTTGTTGAAAAACATTCTTGATATAAAACTCACTAGTACTCTTCATTTATATGTACTTACATAAAATGTCGGTCAAACTTAAATGAAAAGCACTTGCTTTTCATTTAAGTTTGACCTGAACAGTTTCGTAACGTTAATAATGCCAAAGAAGCAAAATTGGTCAGGTCAAATTTTATTCAATAGTTAAATTTCAAGAATAAATACAAAGTTTCCACTTTTTAAAATTTTGGGAAAATTGGGAAGTGACACATGGCCGGATTGGCTAACCGCAATTAAAGTAGGGCCGTAGTCTCAAAGGTGATGACGATACCATTATCGTCATCACCTTTGAAACCTTCTTACATATCGTCTACTAGCCGACCCACGCAACCTCGTTTGCGTCTTCTATTGCCCGTAGAGTGATAATTTTCCCCCGTTTTCGAAACATTTTTCATTGTTGCTCCGCTCCTATTGGTCCTAGCGTGATGATATATAGCCTATAGCCTTCCTCGATAAATGGGCTTTCTAACACTGAAAGATTTTTTGAAGTCGGACCAGCGATTCCTGAGATTAGCGTGCTCAAATAAACAAACAAACAAACAAACTCTTTATATATTAGTATAGATTACCCACTTACACCGCTTTTTACATCTTTCAACGCAAACTACACTGTTATATCACCTTTGAGACCATTCTCGTCGTTCTCAAAGATGATGACCATAATGGTGTCAAAGGTGATGACGGTATGTGGGAAAGTATAGAAGCCGCTTTGTAGGATAATTTTGAAGTGACTGTATATGACGAACCTGTTTATTAAGTTGTGGACTCTGCACGATGTCGAAGGCAGTGTGCAGAGCCTGCGGTAGACCTGAGCCGCCGGCCAGCGTCAAGAGCGAGGGTACGCTACCCACCAGCTGGGTTAAAGCGCGGGACCGGACTGCGGTAGGGTCTGACCGAGGACTCGTCTTTTTGTTGAATAGAATTACTGAAAAACGAAAAAAAAATATGAGAGAACTCAAAGAGAACAATATAGGTAAGCTGTGGTTGCTAGAAATTGCTCGATCGTAAGTAGCCTCTACGCATTATTTACTGATTTAGCAGAAAATTAATAGCTATTGGTGTAATTCAAACAAGTGCGAGGAAAAGTTACAATCCTTAATAAAGATTGTTGTATCACATAAAGGAGAATAGCTGATCCAGGTCTTGAGATTTGTACCGTTTATATTTAAATATTTTTTCATCGGCGATGAAACTTCTATTCCTATTCCTTGTATTATTGGTGAAGAGAAAAACCTATTACTGAGTCCCAATCAGTAAATCAGTATCGGCAGAGGTTTAATATATAAACTATGGTGACCACAATCCCAACATTATTTGTGGTGTTTGTGGGTGGGGTGGGTTATCTACAATACCTTTTGCTAAACACCACAGACCTGAACATATTGCTTGGTTACTGGAATATGAGCAGGTATTAGATTTAAAAGCTTTTATGTAAATAACAAGTAAATAGAAAAAGCAAAGAACTAGTGAAGTACTTAACCTGAATGTAATTGTGAAAATTGTAATTTGAAACTAGATTGTGAAACTATGGTACATTACTAAGTTTAAAAAGCCGTAGTCCATGTAGTGTAATGTACTATAGTCCATAACACTTTAAAAACGCGTGACTGCGGCTTTTGAAACTTGTTTCATGCTTTTTCAGCGTAGTTTTTTGTCGTAGTTAGGTTTTAGTTTTTTTTACTTTTATTTATATAAAATGTTTTGGTGCATCTATAATATTGATTTCTTTGCAAAGTATATTTTAAATAGGTACCATAGAAATATCACAATTATCGAATAAATACGGTCAAAGTCACAAGAAAATACTAATAATATTTATATATTTTGGAAATGTACAAGTAACGCCCTTTTCAATGATACCAAACACACATATTATCTAAAATTTATTTTTTAATACGGTATTTTATGTCGGCTAGAGGCGCACATTAGATTCAGTGACACGTCATATAGCCTATAAGCAGCGGACGATTAAGAAGCTTTTAGCGACACCTTATTTGTCCAGTTTTAATGAGTAGTTACGCAGCTGTGAGGAACAAATGAACATACATACATACATAGCCTCTCAAAATTACAAACCTCCTTTCGTTTTGCCGTAGTCGGGTAAAAACTAACCTAATAAATATAACAAAAATCTCAACCATGAGAAGTCGTAAGCGGTACAAAAGTCCCATACAAACCTGCCATTGTTCATTATATAAATTAAAAGACAATAATTTATATTTATTTATTAATAGTCTTTAAATGGAAGTTTCGAATAACTTATAAACTCAGGTCGTAATAATATACATAACCTCAGAATGTAATTAAATTGAAACTAAAATACTTTAATAATAAATATAAAGTATTAAATGTATTAAAATATTGTCTCACTAATGTGATTGCAGTTTCAAAATCTCAATACTAATTTATAATTCCAAAGTAACTCTGTCTGGAGAAAGACATACTCGCGAGTGGAGCCGCGGACAATAGCTAGATATATATCGATAAATGTAAAAAATCATTGAAAAACATACCATGGCCTAATCTAATGAGATGAGCTAATCTTCTTTCCGATAGTAGATTGTACAAAGTTTTGTTGAGAATTTTATTGAAAGCATCATCTACAAGGTTCCTGGTGATGCCCAGCAGGCTGCCCACGATGCCCACTATTAGTCCACGCACTCGGAACACTTTCATTACTGTAAACAAAAAGTATTTAAATTTCTCAACGACACAAAACGAAGTTGTTGCAACGATAAGTATTCTAAAATCTATACTAATATATAAAGCTGAAGAGTTTGTTTATTTGTTTGAACGCGTTAATCTCAGGACCGCTAATCCGATTTGAAAAATTCTTTCAGTGTTGGATAGTACATTTACCGATGAAGGCTATAGGCTGTATATCATCACGCTAAGACAAATAGGAGCGGAGCAACATTGGAGAATGTTTCAAAAACGGGGGAAAATTATCACGCTACGGGCAACAGGAGACGCAAACGAGGTTACGTGGGTTAGCTAGTAATTAAAATAAACAACCACCTACGGTGAAAACAACGATATATTTTAATGCCATCTAACGACGACATATCGTACTACCCAGTCACTGCTAATCGTGCATCGCAATATAAAAGTTCTCACGTTGAATATGGAAGATTTTGAAAAGTTTAGCCATCTGGTTACAATCCGCCATACCTTCACGTACCTAAACATTAGTACTGGTTCATCTTAGTTAATTATTATACTCACATAAATACATGAGGCACTGTGAGAATCCTACAATACTGTTCTGATGCTGGGTGTCGACGGGGCTTATCACAGGTTCTACATTGAAATTGTTTTCAAAAACCGTCGTGAGAATATTCCGAGTACGTCGCTGACGCGTTTGCAACTCTTCATGTACCTCCTCGTTTACTTCCTGCGCCTCTTCTACGTCGCGGACAGGACCATGTTTTCTGCAAATATTGTAGCAGAAGGAGCACTTTAGTCAAAAACAAAAATTAAATCAAAATTAGAAAACATTTAATATATACAATCTTGAAAGGGTTAAACAGATTTTCCCAACTAGGGCGAAGTTAAAAGGAATGGTTTTGCTTATTCTAAACCGATTTTACGGAATGAAGTGTCAATAGATTCGTAATAACGACCCGTGTGACAAAGCTACAAAATATATATCAAAAGTTTTTAAGTTTAAGTTATGACTAATTTATAACCGTGAGTTATAAATTAGTCATAACTTATTTGAATAACCCTTCCTCTGCCTACCCTCATTTGTAAATAAAAAAAAATACAAATTGATTAAGCATCTGGATGTTTACTTATTTACCTTTATTGTATACACAAATTAAATTAGTACAACAAAGTTACAAAGTATATTTATCAATTGGCGGTCTTATCGCTCACGCTTATCTGCACGCTTTATTATATGTAGTAAATTATTATTATTTTATTATTAGCGGTAGTCATAAAAATACTTACAAAGCTTGATATCGCTCAATGTCAGAAGATACCAACAAATTCCTAAGAAAGCTCTCCAAATGCTGTCCTTTTTCCTTCCTGAGTTTATGTGTGACCGACTGGTAAATATTCGTTAAGTCTGTGCTATTGGCGTTCGGAGTAGCTGCTTGAACTACAATAGCAAAGTCTCCATCGTCTGTTAGAAATATTCTCAGAAGTTCACTGGTTTGCAGAAGACTTTTTTGTAATAATCTTTGGAGAAAATCTTCATATTTGTATCGTAATGTTTCTAGTGGACTGTTGTCTCTGGAAATAATGTATAAGGTTATACCAACTGTACACTTTGTTCTGCCTAAACTGCCTCGTTGGTCTTGCGGTTGACGTATGCGACTGCCGATCAAGAGGTCTCAGGTTCGAATCCCGGGTCGGGCCAAAAAGTGTTATTGACTTTTTCTGATTATAGAAATACTTAATAACAGCTCGGAGTTTGGAAGTTGGTGTCTGAACCCCCGCGCCTCAGAGAGCACGTAAAGCTGTCGGTCCTGCGCCGGTAAACCGGATTAGAGAGGGAACAGAGAGTGCACCTGTGTTTGGGCACACACTTGTGCACTATAATATCTCCTGCGTAGTTGGCTGGTCTCCGTTGAGACTGGCCGCCGTGGCGGTTATCGGCTAGGAGAACATTACACTTTATCCTACTGCAATATTAATTTTTTTTCTACCTCTTCAAGACTGCTAGGCCGTACAGATTTAAACTACACGTAACTTTAGATGGTTTTTTTGGGCCGGGAAATATATTGAAACCCGATTATTGGATGCAATAGTCTAGGGTCTATATCCAAAATATGCACAGATATATAGGAATGGTGACTGTAAAACTGATTATATAAGAGGACTTTTGACATTGATCATGACGTTTATTTTCCATTGTCACGCAATTTTAAAAATGATTGTAATTGTTAACGGTTGCAAATGCCAACAGCACTCAGCTAAGTTTTTAATGCTGTTAATATTATTTCCAACATAAAATTGATTTATTCTACACTAGTTGTTGCCCGCGGCTCCGCCCGCGTATATGTCGGTTATCGCGGCAAATAGTAGCCTATGTGTTATTCTGATGTATAAGCTATATAACTGTAAAGTTTCATCCAAATCCGTTCAGTAGTTTTTGCGTGAAAGAGTAACAAACATCCAAACATCCATCCATCCTTACAAACTTTCGCATTTATAATATTAGTAGGATTTAGCTGTCCATACCTTCTTGAAGGTAATTGAAGATCAAGAAGCATCCTATCGCCGTGAAATTCTAAAAGTTTACTCCTGAGCAGATGGAAGTCATGCTCGCTTCTCTCCACCGTCCATAGACTAGCTGCCGCTCCTGCCTCCACTCGGTGCACGGCCATCGTGAACACGCGAACCGTTCCTCGACGAGGAGGTGCTTGCTAAAATAAATTATATAAATCAGCGATTTAGTTACAACAATACATTTAGTAATTATCAAATACTAGTTTTTGCCCGCGGCTCCACCCGCGTGTATGTCGGTTATCGCTGCAAATAGTAGCCTATGTGTTATTCTGATGTGTAAGTTATATTACTGTAAAGTTTCATCCAAATCCGTCCAGTAGTTTTTGTGTGAAGAAGTCACAAACATACACACTCACAAACTTTTGCCCTAATATATTAGTATGAAGTGTGACGTGATTAAAATGATCTAAATATCTTTTACAAGGTCTCACGCCTTTTGTCAGCAGTGTACATTATCATCAGACATTAGTATGCCACTGTTGGCCACAGACCAAAGTATATTTTTGCCATACCATACCAAACTGGCCAGACGAATGTGTATCAGTTTTGGGCCCAGTTTTTCTTTCCTTTACAATGCTGTCGTCCTGTGTAGTTTGTCTCTCTAAGTCGTCCCTTACGACATCCACACGTTAAATAGGGATAAAAAGTATAAATCATACAATAAGAACATGACTCACTAATTTAGTCTCAACATTAGTCAAAACGACTTTATAGCTGCTCAAATTTTGTCCTTTCATGGACTCTTCAATCGCCAAACCCTCCAGATACTTCATTATATCCATATTATCAACACCGTCCCCTTCCGAGTCCTCGCTGTTGGTGAAACAGTCCAATATTTGTCCGTCCACTGTTTGAGACTTGAGTGCTCCTTTTAGACGGTGTCCTATTTTTAAAGCTGTATTTCGGAACCTTTCATGAGGTCTGAGAAAGACATAGTACATATTAACACCTCGTACAATACCATAATATTTGTTATAGGGCTTGTTATTTATGCACTTACTTTTTCACCATTTGTTTTTGATATCCCGTGGGTATTCGGCCTCCAATAAGTATTTTATAAAACTGAAATATAATTATTGAAAATGAATTATGAATTTTTGAAATATGTGTGTATGGCAATTATTGTTTTTGAACAGTAATTTAGTGTTAGAATATGTATAAAGAATAATACCTCTTCACTATGTAAAAACTTAGGCAGCATAACTTTCTCTAATAAAGCGTGGGACTCTCTTGCGGCTTGATAAAGCGCTCTACTCGTTTGTAATCTGAAATTTAGAACGAAGCCTTTATATAACATTGTTATAATAAATTGAATCAGATTGTTATAGTGGATACTGTGTGGTGATATCATTTTTATTTTAAGGAAAATTAGTGCAACAAAAATGCTAAATCAAATTTTCTTTATTGTTTCATACTGTAGTGTATATATCGATATCTTACTCAGTCATTCATTCAATCACTCATTGTACAATCTGTGAATGAATAGGGAGGAAGCATTATGTCATTTATCTAGTGCACGTGCGTTTGTGACACAGTTCAGTCAATTGAGTGAACTTTGAGTGGGCGCGTGCGTCTATGAGCCGACAACATATATATATATATTATATGGATATACTACACATGCACACTAATCTTATGGGTCAAAGATTTTTCGGGTAGCGACCGAGTGCCGGAAAATAGAGTGTGGGTCGGTGTTTCGTATAGGGCTAGAACTGGTGCAGGTGGCCGTTGGTAAACTTTGGAGGCACAAAAATCAGCAAGTCTGCAGCACACGTCCACTGCTTTTTCCAATTGTTTTAATGATGATTACAGACAATGCTGTAGTCTCGTGTGGGGATAGAGGGCGCCACTACTACCACACATCTGTCGTGCGAGTTGTGCCCAGGAGAGCAAGACGGGCTACTTACTGCTTGACGCTGGCGGCGTCTGCCAAGAAAGCCTGCAGATGTCTTGCGAGAGCGTGATGCGGCGCCAGCAGAGGAGCGTGTCGCGAGCACAGCTCCGCAGCCTCTCGCTCCAGCTGCGCCTGCGAGCTGCCGTCCAGCTCGGGGTCCAGCAACCGAGTCTGGAAAGATTCTGGAACAACATTACGATAACTTATAGCTTGAGAATGATACACGATCTAATATATTTTAAGAAAATATCAAGACATTTAATAATCCTAGCTAAGCCAGTATATAGATCGGTGACCGGTCTTAATATATTGACACCCTTGCATATCTGGACCATTATATTAAGTCGTCAGTTCCGGTTATCATACGAACCTCTGTGACAATCGTTACAAAATTCCATATCGCCCAGTACTTAAATTACGAAAGTCTGATGACATTCATTTTACGTAAAAAAATTAATGATAATACCAAATTTGTTTTATGCTTTCAGTTAGCGAGCAAATAAACAAATACATAAAACAAAGGAAAAATTGCTTCACAATGAAATAAAGGAATACGTGAGAAAGGATGTGCAATGCAGAAGGATCTTAATAGGCCGCCATAGTGTAGGTCACCACGCTGCATTTTTGCATTGTCTGTATTCGCAACGGGTATGGTGACCACCACTCTTGGATTCTTCTCAAGCTTTCCATCAGGCAGAGATGCCACTTTGGCAGGCTCATATATTAAAAAAAACTTGTATTTACACCAACTGTCATTATAAAAATGATATTATTAGCATTATAGCACTTACTAATATCGTTATAAAACTGCAGTAAGTGTATATGGCTAGTGGTCTTCAGAAACTGCATAAAAGCGTAAAAATACTCCTGTTCAGATATCACAAGGTCCAACTCCACTCGAAGCAGCTTGGGCCTCTGAATATATATCGATTCAGATTGACGGGCGAAAGTCTCTAGGAATTCTACCTGGAAGGAAATAGGTTCACCATTATTATGTAGTATTTACACTGTTTTGTTTACTTGTATTTTGTTACGCTTTTACTTTAAATGTGAAAAAACTTGAAAAACCCTATACCAACCCCGCTGGTCAGGGTGTTATATTAAAGGCTAATGATGATGACCAAAAAACTTTTGGGGTTACTTTCGCTTGTCTGATATCTTACCCGATGTTAAATTATAACATATAATAATCGAGTTTAAGCTGGCTGTTGTACTGTATGCGTCGCGACACTGTGATTAATATTTGGGTATTTCTCAAGTATCTTTCTTTTCTGATCTATCTAGATTTTGAATTTCTTACTCATATATTTAAATTTAAATAGAAAAACAGTCACCGAAGTCAACTAAATGAGTTACTTGAGGAATACCCATTTGTAACATTCAATTCAACTCGGCGTGGCGACGCGTCACCATTGTTAGTATTATATTTTTAATTTTGATATTAATGTTTCTTTTCTACTAGGCGTCCCACGATCTCTTTATATTGGAAGAGACACCATATACTCCTGGCTCCTGTGTCCTCGAGGAGTTGGAGATCCGAAATGATTTTTCACCCCGTCAACAAACAAAAAAAAAAGACGTCCCGCGATAAATTTACCCTTTTTATATGCATATGTTTTTCATTATTACAGTAATATTTAATATTTTTAGCAATGAAAATTACAAGTGAAGTTACATACGTCTTACGTTACCTTATAATTAGGTGTAGTAGGCAGCTGGGCCATGGTTTCATCACCAGTTGCCAATATGACCAGCGTGTTGAGTATGTAAGGGTCTGCCAGCACGTCCGTCAGAGACAATAGCACCCAGCCAGCAAATATCTCTCTTATTAATACGCAAAATACGCTGAAATAAATAGTATTTCGATATTAAAATAATTGATTGTCAAAATATAGCATTATTATTACCAAATTTCAAAGCGACATGTTTTATAGAAAGTTGTGCACGACACCTAGTGACGTCATAATGTGCGATCATCAAGTCGTTATAATATTAATGTAGTGTTTTATTATTTACAATTAAAAATGTAACAATTCAATTCTTATCGCATCTGCGAGTAGTTCTGTATTGTATGTTTTAACTGTTATCCATTCGTGCTAGGAAAGTAACGTTCGCATATGACGTTCTATATTACATTTTCTTGGCGCGCCTTGACTTTTATTTTCAACATACTTCTATGTTATGTAACAAAGACACACTAAAATACAGAATAATCATTTATCCTGCATGGCGCAATAAAAATTATTTGACGTCAACTGTAGAGCCACGGTTATGATGAGATTATTTACGCGGGTCGGGAGATTCTCCCTTTGGGTTATCCCGACACACGATAGCACATTTCAACGAAATTTACAGAACTATCATGTATTAAATCAATACAAATAAATAAAATTGGAGGCCTGTTTGTAATTTTAAAATAACCGCTTTTAAATAAATGCAATATGTATGTATATACGATACATGTACCAAAATAACATTTTTTTAAATATTTGTATGTCTGTCTGTTTATTCCGGGTAATCTCTGGAACGGCTGGTCCGATTTTGACGAGACTTTCACTGGCAGGTAGCTGATGATCCAGGGAGTAACTTAGGCTACTTTTTTTAGACTAGCTTTGTCCCGCGGCATTACCCGCGGTAAGTAGTCACTATTTTCATAACGTCAATGACTATACATGTTAAGTATTCCAAATAGAATATGCGTGTATCATATTCATTTATAAAGAGTAAGTAACAATTCGTAAAACATTAATGATAGAAAAATTAGAAACAGGATTTGCAACATAATTATATGACTACGAGTATGTACGTATTCGTACGTAACGAAGCGATTTTCCCTTCCATAAGAAGTAATCACCTCCAAAAAAATGTAATGGGGTTACATAGCACTGTTCTGTCAAGAATGAGATTATATTACCCTGTGCGAGATGTGTGATAATATTATTATTAACCAGAGTGTACCACAGTCCTTAAAGACAAAGGTCTTTAATCAGTGCGTGTTACCAGTGATGACCTATGGCGCCGAGACGTGCTCTCTTACTATGGGTCTCATAAGGAAGCTCGGGGTCACACAGCGAGCTATGGAACGGGCTATGCTTGGGGTCTCTCTACGAGATCGAATCAGAAATGAGGAGATCCGTAGACGAACTAAAGTTACCGATATAGCAGAGAGAGTCAGCAAGCTGAAGTGGCAGTGGGCAGGGCACATAGCTCGGAGAACCGATGACCGATGGGGCAGAAAGGTTCTTGAGTGGAGACCACGTGACGGTAAACGCAGCGTAGGTAGGCCTCCCGCAAGGTGGACGGACGCCCTAGTTAAGATCGCAGGGACTCGTTGGATGCAGGCCGCTACCGACCGGTCGCAATGGAAGTCAATGGGGGAGGCCTACGTTCAGCAGTGGACTTCTTACGGCTGATATGATGATGATGATGATGAGAGTGTACACTCATACTCACGAATTGTGCAAATCAGTGTTCTTGAGCAAGTAAGGCATGATGGCGTTGGTAATAGCCCTGAGATAGTTAAGCTCGGCGTTTCTGTTAGCTGCCGCGGGGTGCATCGCGAGCTTCGAGTCCAGCGCCGCGCCGGACGGCCGGCGCGCACACGACGAATAGTGACGTAACGCACACGGGACCAAGCGATTCGTTATAAAACGAGAATAATTTATCTGAAAAAGAAGATAAAGCAAATGTTACCACCGTTATAATCGGATATTGTTCTCATAATATAAATAAAAGGTTTTGTACAATTTATCAATAACAATACGGATTCAAAAGATTATAATTCATATATTTATATTGTTCAGATTAGTTTAAATGATTTATAAAAATCTTTTGTATTCAGTATTATAGTACTGAATCTTTTAATCTTTATTAGTCCTACTTATGATAAGAAACAATAAAATTGTTGAAACAAACAAACTCATTACTACAAACAGGTTATTAATACCATTATAATTTGTTGGTTTTTATTTTTATTATTTTTTTAAATACCATTCCAAATCGATCTAAAAAACAATCGTATTCACAATTCTTCAAATTTTAAATTATTTTTATTTATATTTCTCAACTGCGTTTTGCAGTAAAAATGAGTCATTAATTTTTTGGTTAAACTTTGATTAGCTTAATGTGAAGAAGGAAAAATGTTAACAAAAATATAACCTGATAGGTTGTATGTTTAACTTCAAATGACCCGTCTCTCATTAAAGGATACTTGTTTTACGTATTGAACAAAGATCGACTTCGAGAGGATTGGGAAATCAAAGACTGAGGCTGTTCCTAATCGTATATTAATCACTTATACTAGTTACAGTCAGCACAATGACGTTTGCTGCTCTCTCAACAATAAACACCAAAAAAAATCTATTTATAACCGTTAATGTAACGAAACCATAGCGCGATCTAATTTTGTTCTGACGCCATCTATCAGGGTCCAATGTAACTTCTATTATTAAATGAGATCGCGATATGGTTTCGCCTATTATCCGTGAACATGCCGCCCACCAAGGACATTATGGCAAATGTCCTTAAAACCAATATTCAGTGCCTAATACTTAAACAACCAAAAAAAATATAGACTGATCACACTCTAGTTCCGTCATAAGAAAACCAATAAAAAATACAATTTGAACTTCTATGACAAATATGTTTCTAACTCTTTTAACAGGTTTAATAATATCTATACTTAAATGAACTAAATTACAATCCTTATAATTAAATGGCGGCAGGTAAGATACATAACTTAGAGGTAGGTCTCTTTATCGTTGACTGTTATGTTCGCAACGTAACTACTCGAGTAAGCCCATCAGAACCCGGGTACTTCGATTCTAGTCGGAGATATTCGTGCGACCAAAAATCCTGCATCATCCGCTGATGCAGTTGCCATCGCATCGTAATTTCAAGTCTACCTCCTACTCTTATTATTCCTTTAGTATCCAAAAATATATTTAATGACCTTAAACTGGAGCCTTTCTTTCCCAACTTATTAATTTTTAATTCTTCCAGTTCAGTCGCAAACTTATCTTTTTGACATTTCTTGATACATATTTCTATAGCTTTCTTTAGTTCCTGTGTAGTAAGCTGTCGTGTCTTTGTACTTACACCAATATTTTGTGATACATTCCTTCTCAAATTTAAAAATCTACGACAATAAGCTATCACGAGAATTAACCTTGATAGCGAAGAAAATCGATTCCAAATATTGACATCTAAAGTACTCGTGTGTACCTTAATCTCTTCCAAATGGGTAGCAAGTTTTTCGGGTCTTTTAGACTCAACTACTGGTTCCTTTAAAAAACTTGGACCTTCCCACCATAAAGATAGACCGACGAGATCGGACGGAGATACCCCGCGTGATGCACAATCTGCTGGATTTTGTTTTGAAGCGACATGCGACCAATGGTGTGTATCTAAATTGCTTAAAATATCGGAAACTCGGTTAGCTACAAAGGTCTTCCAGCGGCTCGGATGACTATTTAACCAAGCTAATACAACCTCGCTGTCTGTAAACGCATACAAATTTTCCTTAGGGATTGTCATAGCTTCGGCTACTTCCAACATTAACTTCGTCAAAAGGACCGCACCGCAAAGTTCGAGCCTCGAAATTGACACTTGCCTTATAGGAGCAACCTTTGTTTTGGAAGACACTAAAGAAATGTGAATATTCCCCGTCTCGTCAATTACTCTTAGGTATACCACTGCCGCATACGCTACCTTAGAGGCATTCGCAAACCCGTATAGTTCTCGGTTTAGTTTATTCTTCGTATGAAGCCAACGTGGTATCTTTATGTCCACTAATGAAACTAAGGATTGACGGTAAGTACACCATTCTTTTATTAAGTTCTTCGGAACTTCTTCATCCCATTGCAGTCCTGCTAACCACAGCTTTTGAATCACAATTTTTGCTATGATTATGCTTGGTGCTAGCCACCCTAATGGGTCGAATAACCTCGCTATGTCCGATATAATTTTACTTTTAGTTACAGGTTCATCCATCGGCTTGAGTTCCAGAGAATACTTGAAGCAGTCATCGAGGGAATCCCAGGTAAGTACTACAATTTTTGTAACCTCATCTATTTTAATCTGTACAGCCTTTTCCTTGCCATCTCTTATTCTACCTAAGAATTCCAGGCTCTTGCTTTTCCATTTTTGTAATTTAAATCCGCCTTTGGCAAGCACTAGGGTTAACTCTGTATAAATTTTGAACGCTTCTTCTTCCGTTTCAGCTCCTGACATCAAATCATCCATATAAAAATCTTTCAAAATTATTTTAGCAGCATTCGGTCTCTCCTTGCATTCATCAACCGCTAGCTGCTGCAAAGCCCGTACAGCCAAGTATGGTGCTGAGGCTGTGCCAAAGGTATGGTGTTAGCAATTCGAATTCTTTTATTTCGTTTTCAGGATTATCCCGCCATAAGATTCGTTGTAATGGAGTATCTTGCCTATCCACTAAAATCTGCCGATACATTTTTATAATATCCGCCACTATACAAATCTTATGTGTCCTCCAACGCATAATAATATGACGAAGCTCATCTTGTAGAACCGGATCAACCATTAAATCATCATTCAACGATCTCCCGTTACTTCGCTTACAGGAAGCATCGAAAACAACACGCACTTTCGTAGTTTCCTTATCTTCACGTATCACCGCGTGATGAGGTAAGTAGACACTCCTTCTATTATTCTTTTCTTGCCCTGTTACTTCTGTCATGTGATCAAGCGTCAAATACTCTTCTAGAACCGTCGCGTATTCTTCTCTCAATTTAATATTTTTGGATAACCTTGTTTCTAATCCTTTAAGCCTTTTTTTAGCTATCCCTTTGGATTCACCGGACCACTCAATCGAGTTTGCTTCCCTAAGCGGCAACCTCACTATATATCTACCGTCTTTATTCCTACGTGTAGATGATGTAAATAACTGTTCACACTTAGTTTCCTCCTCAGTGAGCATTCTTTTTGTTCCAGATGGTTCCTCTAGTTCCCAGAATTTTCTTAATAATTCATTATCTTGGACACTGGTATGCATCACGGTAATTTTTGAGTGAGAACGCATACCCTGGTCAACTTCCAATGCACCCGATAAAATCCAACCCAAAGTTGTTTCTTGGGCCAAGAGAGTTCCGCTCACATTCTTCCTCACGCCGTGCTGTATAACCTGGCTGTATACTTCAGCACCCAATAAAACATCAATTTTATTGGGCCTGTAATAATCAGGATCCGCCAAATCATAATTGCTCAAGTCTGCCCATTCGATCCTAGCAACTTTAGCAGATGGGAGAAGAGCCGTTACAGACCTCAGCACGTAAGCGTTAACCTTTATTTGGAAGGAAGGATTCACTCTTGACCTAAGTTTCATCACTACCATTGATGTTGAAGTTGCCCTATTTTCTCCACCCACACCTAATATCGTATTTTTCGCCGGAATTTTACTTAGACCCAGATACTGAACCATGGATTCTGTAACGAAGGAACCCTGGGATCCCTGATCCAGTAAAGCTCTAACTATATGGTACATTCCATTCTTCGACTCAGCCTTCACTAAAGCTGTGGTTAATAAGACAGTGCTTGCACTGCTTCCTGTCGCAAGACATGAGACTACTTTATCCGGCACTTCCGCTTGATTAGCGGCTTTAATTTCCCCATAATTTACCGATGAGGATTCCGTGCGAGCAGCACTACTACTTTCACCAACCTCCGACCCGATCGCACCCGAAGGGTGTAACAATGAATGGTGGCGACGTTTGCACACCTGGCACTTGAGAGTGTTTTTGCATAACCTGGCAGTGTGGTTACTAAGCAAGCAATTAAAACACAAGTTGTTTTGTTGAACAAAGATGCGCCGATTTTCAACACTTTCTTTTTTAAATTTGTGACACAAATTTATTCGATGTTCACCCGTGCAACACGCACATGATACCTTTTTATCCCCTATGACGTGAAGTACGCTTGTAGTAGCCCTTGAAGCTCTATCAACCTTCGACTCAATATTTTCTAAGCCCCGAAATCTACTCATCAAAAATTCCTTTAGTTGATCAAACGTTGGAAGGTCATCCCCTGGATCTGACGCGATTTTTAACTCCCAAGCCCTTCTAGTAAATTTATCTAATTTTTCAGTGATAATGTGTACCATCAACAATGACGCAAGATCTACCTTTAAGTTATTCACGGCTTCCAAACAATCGGTTGTTGTGGTTATTAATTTCTTAATGTCTATCGCGGACTCACTGGCCAAAGGTTTTTGACTCAGCAACCGTTTTGCTATCCCATTTGCCAATAACCTTTTATTGTTGTACATTGTTTCTAATTTATTCCAACTGGTAAGATAATTTTCCGATGTTATATCTATATTTCTTAATAAGAGTTCCGCCTCCCCGGTTAAATAACCTTTAAGATAATATAATTTTTGGGAATTATCTAGTTTATTATTATTATGAACTAAACCAACAAATAAACCACGAAAGGTTGACCATTCACTGTATTTTCCCGAAAACGTAGGTATTTTAATTTCCGGTAACCGAAAATTACTAAAATCCTCTTTAGCAATACTAGGGCCCGGGGTAGGAACATTTATGTTATGTTTTCTAAGAATTTCTTTTAGCATACTTTTAAAACAAATATATAGTTCCTCTACTTCATCATAAACACCTTCTTTGTGATATTTGGAACTATTTAATTCTGACTTTTTAACTTCACTAATCATTTTTACATGTGTTTTCGAAAAAAGTTGCCACAACTGCTCTAAACTTTCTAACCGTGTTTCAACATACGACACCGTTAGCCGATCTTTCGGGCATTTCTTAAAATTTGACAATGCCTTTTCAATTTTGACTTTTACATCATCTTGTACATCACTTAACAGATCCATTATGAATAGAAGTTCTAATCACAATCGCAAATCAAAATAAGAACTATAACACAATAAAATATGTTTCCAATTCCGTAAACAGAAGAACAATTAAGGTAAAGTTTTACAAGTCAAAATTTTACAAGTCTTTTTAAGCTAAATTCTAACTTCAATCGGGCGTAGATTCCCCGTCTGAACCACTTTTGTCTTAAACTAACACAAGTCCTAACACCATTAAATTTATTCTAAAGATTTTAGAGTCTTTAAAATAAGGTTGAAATTCCACTACACTTTAAATATTCTTCTCAATGAATTTGAACTACATAACACAATTATATTAATGAAGCTGTACTCACGATTTTTCACTTCACTCACTAATCTTACTCGTTAACGACACGCAAGTTGCTTTGCACCATACAAGTGACGCCCTCTGCCAACTTGTTCTCGTGTCTTGCCTTCCTCGCGCCTCCTCCGAAAGCCACCGCACTCCAGTGACGCTGCACAACCAATGCTGCTAGCACCACCAGAATCTTCCGGCTCCTTCCGGTTCCACCTTCTGGTACCTCTCACCTGGTACCCCAACTAAAGGGGATGCTCTGGACAGCGCTCCCAGCTGCCCAGTAATGACGCGAAGAGTGGATATCACCACTGGAGACTGCCACAACACTCCCGGCCAATCCGACTCCGAAGGACCATGAACAAAGATCGACTTCGAGAGGATTGGGAAATCAAAGACTGAGGCTGTTCCTAATCGTATATTAATCACTTATACTAGTTACAGTCAGCACAATGACGTTTGCTGCTCTCTCAACAATAAACACCAAAAAAAAACTATTTATAACCGTTAATGTAACGAAACCATAGCGCGATCTAATTTTGTTCTGACGCCATCTATCAGGGTCCAATGTAACTTCTATTATTAAATGAGATCGCGATATGGTTTCGCCTATTATCCGTGAACACGTATAGTATGCAGAAGCTACTCTTAAACGAAGACTGATACCCTAATGAAGTTAGACGTGATGGCAGTTTATCATAATGGCTGTAAATTCTCACCTTAACAGCTCTGTGCAGGAGACAGGCGGAAGCATATCGCAGCTGATGTCTCAGTTCATCTACAAAGAACGGCTGCAGTGTGATTTTGCTGTACCAGGAATTTATGAACTGGTCCAGAATGGCATTGTAGAACTAGAACAAAAGGAAATGCAAAAATGTATATTTTTGCCAATAAAAGTTCAGTCAGACAGGCGAAACGGCTGGCTTAAGCGGGGCAGTACTATCCTCGCACAGAAGATAAACCCGAAATGTCAGCATTCCCGATGTCATGTTTCGTTAGTGAGTGCGAGACCGGAGGCCCAATGATGCAGAAGGAACTCAATAGGCCACCATGGTGTGGGTCACCATGTTGCATTGTCTGCATTCGCATTGAATATGGTTACCAACACTCTTACTCCGTGATCATGGCGCTTGCAAAAGCGCCGAAATATCGGATACTCACAAACAAACAGTTACATGGTAGCAATCCCGCAGATTCCTATTTCAACATTCTTAGTAGTTACGTATTTGTCCGTGTGACGACGAATTAGGTGTCACCATCTAATCACGTCATAGCACGACAACAATATTTCTAAGTTATTTTTATGGTCAAGCTACCAAATTGACTACTCTGCCTGATGAAAAGCATAAGTAGAATCCAAAAGTGGTGGTCACTATCCTCAATGCGAACGTGGACATAGCAGCATAGTGACCCACACTATGGCGGTCTAGTAAGATGCTTTTTCACGCCCCGTTTAAAGACCCGGGATCAAAATGGGAACACGTGCAGTGGTAGTGAATGTTTTAATCGCTCGGGACAAAAAGGAAGAACCGAAACGTTGCGTTCGAGAGCGTATGTCTTCTACTCTAAAAGGGTGACTGCGAAGACTGCGAAGTGAAGGAAAACTTGAAATAAACCTATACCAAGCGTCTGTCCAGCATTGTATATTAGGCCAAAGCATCCTTGCTAAGGCGAGGCCTTTGTCCAGCACTTCAGTAATTTGTCCGAGTCTTTTGAAACACATGAATTCGCTTTATATTACAACTAGCCGACCCGCGCAACCTCGTTTGCGTCTTCTAATGCCCGTAGCGTGATAATTTTTAACCGTTTTCGAAACATTTTTCATTGGTGCTCCGCTCCTATTGGTCCGAGCGTGATGATATATAGCCTATAGCCTTCCTCGATAAATGGGCTATCGAACACTGAAAGAATTTTTCAATCGGACCAGCGGTTCCTGAGATTAGCGTGTTCAAACAAACAAACAAACAAACTCTTCAGCTTTATATATTAGTATAGATGTAATAACTACTTTGTTTTTACTTTACTACTTTACTTTTTTTTTTTTACTAATTTTTTAAACTTTTAGTATGACTAATGACGATTGTTATGTTACATGGTCATTAGTTGCAATTTAAATAGTTCTACACAATATCATTGTTGCTGGAGCATATATTACCTGCACAGATAAAATATTGAGATATAAATAAAATGTTCTTTATGCCTGCATCACCTTAAGACTAGAATTCCTTACTTATTTCAATAATCAACTGCTCATTGCACTTTGTCTAACACGTACAGCGAGCCAATACAATAATATAATGTAAAAATAGGTTAAATATAATATGCTTATACTAGGAAAAATAGTCAAAAGTTAAAGAATGTACTCAAATTGGCATGGAATAAGTCGACATCCTGATCCATGAGCAGGTAGGTGTCAAGCATCTCTCAAAACTCTTAATAATAATAACCTCACACATCTCGCACCTCAGATATAATAATAATAAATAAATATTTCGGACATCTAACACACAACGCCATCTAGTCCCAAACTAAGCAGAGCTTGTATTATGGGTACTAGACAACTGATATAAATACTTACATACTTTTTTTTGTAAATACATCCATATTATACATAGAAAACACACAAACTCCGAAACAAATATTTGCAGATCATACAAACATTTGTGCCGAACCGGGAATCGAACCCGAGACCTCAAGAACAGTAGTGGCGTACGCTACCACTGCGCCACCTAGGCAGTCATCCAGGTCGGCAGATATGGTTAGCCTCCGAGCTCTGTCTTCGGTTCATGGCACAGAAGACTTAACAGGAAAATTGTTATACAGGTTGATTCTGAAGTGTCATGCAAGTCCATTGCCGTAGATCCTTGCTCCTAATTCCAAAGAGTCAGTGTCTATGGTAACCGAACTGTTCATTAAGAGTCCACTGCTTAACATAGTCCTCTCCTTCGAAAAGAGATTATGACCCTCACTGACGAGACGTGTTGGTATAGGGTTCGTATCAAGTTTTCCTTCTTTTTGCTGTTGTCCTGCGTTGTTTGCTCCTTTGACCGCCTCTTACGACACCAATGTAATGAACTAGCTGACCCACGCAACCTCGTTTGCGCCTTATATTGCCCGTAGCGTGAAAATTTCCCCCGTTTTTGAAACATTCTTCATTGTTGCTCCGCTCCTATTAGTAGTAGCGTGATGATATATACCCTATAGCCTTCCTCGATAAATGGGCTATCTAACACTGAAAGAATTTTTCAAATCAGACCAGCGGTTCCTGAGATTAGCGTGTTCAAACAAAAAACAAACAAACTTTTTGATTGTGACACTATGAATTCTGGATCCGTCACTTCACAGTCGTGCTCATCCATCACACAGTTACTTTTTCTGAGTAGAAATCGAATCTACGATTACCGGCACAGTAGTCAGGGACACCAATCGCTAGACGAACGGGATTCAAATTCAATTCAAATTAATTTTATTCAATTAGACACTAGGTGACATTAATTAACGTTAAATTGAAGCTACAGTCATGTACTGGATTATAAAGGTAAATTAAGTGAAAATACCAAAATCTATTGCCTGCTTGTGTCAATCTATAACTTCCAGTTTTGAAAAGGGGAAGAGCCTTATTGTAAACGATAAGTACTTTATAAAGTCCCGAGAGTCTTGTAATCTAGTGACAGTAGGTATTCGTATGTAGTTATTTATAGAACAGAACTCGTGTTTGCTCGCAGTCTTGTCATTTTTAACCGACATCAAAAAAAGGAGGAGGTTTCTCAATTCGACCGTATATTTTTTTTTATGTGTGTTCGGGGATAACTTCGTTGTTTATGAATCGATTTTGATGATTCTTTTTTTAAAGGAAAGGAGATGTCCCAACGGTGGTACCATGATAAGGACATTAATATCTGATGATGGCATCCAAGAGAAATCGAGTCGAAACTAGAAGACGGTTTTATTTTTCTTAAAATTGTACTTGTCATTGTGGTCTTTCATTTTCTAATTGTTGTCATTCTTTTTGTATGAAAGATACGGAAACCGAGACAAAATATGAATGATAAATTATTTATAATTCGGTACGTATACAATACGTATGTATATTATTTCCAACCCACGTCAATTAATTTACTGTTGTTAAAGATCACCTTGAACTTTGACCTTTGTATTGTAGCACAAACAAAACATTTAAAACTTACTTTTTAATTACTAGACAAGAATTGACGAAAACAATTAAAAATGCTAGGCACTAATAGTAATGTAGTTACTACCTAGTTGGTCAAGTGGTTGGCGTAAGCGACTGCAGATCAAGAGGTCTCGGGTTCGATTCCCGGATCGGACTGCTGTTGGGTTTTTCTTACAAGAAATTCTTAATAGCAGCCTGGAGTGTGGAATGGCGGTGTTTCCCGCCCGTGCCACGGTGAGCACGTTAAGCCGTCGGTCCGGGTTGTCATGAACATTTATGGCATTCTATGGGAATCGTTATTGGAAAGTCAGTGCCCTCAAATATACGGACAACTAGTTCAACCTTCCAATTCAGTTCATTCTCAGGGTTGCGGAGGTCCGATGCCATTCGCTCCGTGTAAAAACTGATATTCAGGTAAAACCGGTTGAACTAGTAGCCAACCTCAAATCTTGGGAATAATAAAGGCTAGGAAGATGGCTAATAGTAATGTACTTAGAAGGTATCATTTAACAAACTGAACCCCGCGGTGTTACCTGCGCGGTTGTTGCTCTGCAACAACAACCGCGAGCAACGCCATGTTTAAAAGAAATTGCCTCAGTTACTCCTTATCTCATTAGCTATCTGCCAGTGAAAGTTCCGTCAAAATCGATCTAGCCGTTTCAGAGATTAGCCGGAACAAACAGACAATTATTGTTTATTTCTTATATATTAATTTTTTTCATTTATTAACCGACTTCAAAAAAAGGAGGAGGTTTCTCAATTCGACCGTATATATTTTTAGTATTAATAACAACATGAAAAATATATTAATTTGGATATTTATTTATATATTTTATATATTATTATATATTGTATAGAAATTAAAGAAAATAGAAGAAAATAAGTCTCGAGTTAAACCTTTATGGGATGAAATTAACAAGCTAGTATAAGGTATCGTCACTGACACCAATGCACGTGACTTAAACTTAAGCAGAAATCTTTTCCTTATCTTAAAAAAACTCAAGGTATTATGCAATGCAGCTATAATATGCAAAAAACACGTGATGTAAAAATAAGCGAATTAGTCAGATCTGGATGGTTAGATATTTGAATGCTAGATAGTTTCACACTACGAAACAACGAAGTAAATGAGCAAGGTCTCCTTTGGTAGTATACCTACAACTACACAGTACAACAGCGTCTTACAATCACGAAAACTTCGCAAAACGTCATTGATTGGTCTCATATTTGGCCAATATTATTTTCGACGCGTCCATAGCTTGGACAGTCAACCTAAGTACACCAATGACCTAAAGATGTAAGTATGTCATATTCATATCCGTTCCAATTTACGAAAGCGATTAATAAAGGAGAACGAAGCAGTTTATAATAATATGCACTTTGTATCAACTACAAATACAATGAATCCATTACATCACAGAACAACACTATTTGCGTAACATAATGAGCTGTCAGACGTAATATGAATGCACAGCCTGTCACACAACTTCGTATGATCTCAGATACTCATAGCGTCTGTTGTTTTGTTTCCCACATAGCTCATTGTCATCGATGCAAATGGTTTGGTTGAAACCTCGTTTTATTGTTATTATCCTAATTATACAGCATGTATTTAAGAATTCAGGCTGTTATTTGACATTTTAAAACTGGCTTGGAGTTACAAGATTTATAACATTATAAGCAAATGAGCTTGTTCCCGCTTTGGAGGTGGTTATAGCCAGCCACGGATAACAGTGATCGGGAGTCACAAGGCTCATTGCTGATCTTAAAGATAGGACGTGACCTGAGACTACGAGCGATATAACCCGTTCGAAACGTCGGGATATAGAAGGTATCGTTAACTTAGATAATTTTATCGCCAATAAGTCCCGCTATAGAACAAAAACTATTTGTAAAACTCGGGATAGTCTAAAAACAAATACGACTAAGTTCTTATCTATAGTTTCCAAAATCCAAGGGCGACAATTTTTACCATAGATTCGAATTATGAACCACAACAGGGTTTAAAAGGTGTAGGACGGTGTATGTCAGTCCGGTTATTACCTAACTCTTACTACTAATAAATAAAGTATTCTAATGAACATGCGCGACATCTTTCTAAAATTGCAGCAAGATTGAGCATACAGACCGATTTGTGACTAATCACTTTTCTCAGAAGTTATCTCAGTGACTCAGTGTTTGCCGTCGATTATTTCACTCGATTTGCGGTTTGTAAATAAAGTTTAGTTATCTATACAAATAAATAAAATTGGAGTGTCTGTTTGTAATATTAAAATATCAGCTTTTTAATCAATGCATATGTATGTATACACGATACAAATACCAAAAATGTAGTTAAAAAAATTTTTGTCTGTCTGTCTGTCTGTCTGTTTGTTCCGGGTAATCTCTGGAACGGCTGGACGGATTTTGACGGGACTTTCACTGGCAGGTGGCTGATGATCCGGGGAGTAACTTAGGCTACTTTTTTTAGACTAACTTTGTCCCGCGGCGTTACTCGCGGTTACAACAATAACCGCGGGTAACACCGCAGGGTTCAGCTAGTTTTAATTAAATTAACTGAGCATGTCGGACGACTATTAAAAATAAACATTGAGTAGATATTGTTTTTGCTTTTTACTTGGTTAACAAAAGCTTCATTTCAATAAAAACAAGAGACAAACGTTAACATAATTAGGCTGTACTCACGTCTTCAATAGCTTGATCTAATTGCTTATGAATTTGGAGCCCCACCCAAGGTTCTGCTGATGTACTGGAGTCATGTCTTGCACAGTCCTTTGACCCGCAAGTCTCGCAACCCTGTAAGCAATTTATATTTTACGACAATGAAATTAGAAGTTCGGGGCCCAATGTCAGCGGGACTTTCCTATAACTTTAAAGAAAAATGAAAACATTTTCTATAGAAGGCAGCGTAAGCGTTTGTCAATGTAATTTTGTGTCGAATTTCTAAAATGTACACAAAAATGGTCAAAATTTGAAACGATGGGAAATTCATAGGAAAAGGTGTTTCGCTATTTGTGTACTGACTTGATAGTCAGCTTGAGCTTGTTAAAAATGCTAACGCCAACAGAAATGGACATACTTATGTCGAGAACATTAACAACAGACGCACTTTCGTACTGTACATTAAAAGTAGTTAACTTAATTTAAACGTGAGTACTGAAGGCCGACATTGCAGATTACCTACAAAAATGCTGGTGGTGTTCCCAAAGTATCAGTGCGATAAATATTACAGTAAATAAAAAACGGACATGAGTCATGATTTGTCATGAGTTTGGTTTTATATAAGACTAGCTGAACCCCGCGGTGTTACCCGCGGTTATTGTTGTATCGCGAGTAACGCCGCGGGACAAAGTTAGTCTAAAAAAAGTAGCCTAAGTTACTCCCTGGATCATCAGCTACCTGCCAGTGAAAGTCCCGTCAAAATCCGTCCAGCCGTTCCAGAGATTACCCGGAACAAACAGACAGACAGACAGACCGACAGACAGACAGACAGACAGACAAAAATTTTTTTAACTACATTTTTGGTATATGTATCGTGTATATATACATATGCATTGATAAAAAAGCTGTTATTTTAATATTACAAACAGACACTCCAATTTTATTTATTTGTATAGATAAAACTTTTACTCTGTTTTGGTATTTTGATTCATCAAAGTTACTTCTTTTCCTCTTGTTTATTTTCTATGTAATATTTTTTTTTTTTAATTTTGCATTTTTTGATACTATTATGAAATCACAACTGTAATCTATACTTATAAAATAGTAAGTCCTGACTGACTGATTCATCATCGCCGAGCGTAAACTATGATAGTTAGGGCTATGAAATTTGGTGAGTAGGATCCTTTTATTGAGTAGACACGCACTAAGAAAGGAATTTTGGAATTTCTACCCCTAAGGGGGTGAAATAGGGGTTGAAAGTTTGTATGGAAGTCCGTCATTTTTTATGTTAGAAACCTGAAACTTTACTTTTGGGCTGCTGATTAAAAATGAGTAAACACGTATTTCAGCGTTTTTGAATATTCAACCCCTGAGGGGTGAAATAGGGGTTGACATTTCGTACATAGGTTAGTCTGGAAGTCCGTCATTTTTGAAGTCTGAAACATGAAACTTTATTTATGTGTTACTAATTCAAAAAGAGTAGAGACGTATTTGAGCGTTTCTGAATATTCTACCCCTAAGGGGTGAAATAGGGGTTGAAAGTTTGTATGGAAGTTCGTCATTTTTTAAGTTAGAAACATGTAACTTTATTCACGTGCTAGGGACTAAAAATGAGTTAATACGTATTTAAGCGTTTCTTGGTATTCTACCCCTAAGGGGGTGAAATAGGGGTTGAAAGTTTGTATGGAAGTTCGTCATTTTTTAAGTTAGAAACATGTTACTTTATTCATGTGCTAAGGACTAAAAATGAGTTAATACGTATTTAAGCGTTTCTTGGTATTCTACCCCTAAGGGGGTGAAATAGGGGTTGAAAGTTTGTATGGAAGTTCGTCATTTTTTAAGTAAGGAGCACGAAACTTTATTTTTGGGCTACTGATTAAAAATGAGTAGATACCTATTTAAGCGTTTATGAATATTCTACCCCTAAGGGGTGAAATAGGGGTTGACATTTCGCATATAGGTTGGTCTGGAAGTCTGTCATTTTTGAAGTTCGAAACATGAAACTTTGTGTTCGGGCTACTGACTAAAAATGAGTTCATACGTATTTAAGCGTTTCTTGGTATTTTACCCCTAAGGGGTGAAATAGGGGTTAAAAGTTTGTATGGAAGTTCGCCATTTTTAGAAAAATGTTGCTTTATTAGTGTGCTAAGAACTAAAAATGAGTTAATACGTCTTTAAGCGTTTCTTGGTATTCTACCCCTAAGAGGGTGAAATAGGGGTTGAAAGTTTGTATGGAAGTTCGTCATTTTTTAAGTAAGAAGCATGAAACTTTATTTTTGGGCTACTGTTTAAAAATCAGTAGATACCTATTGAAGCGTTTATGAATATTCTACCCCTAATGGGTGAAATAGGGGTTGACATTTCGCACATAGGTTAGTCTGGAAGTCTGTCATTTTTGAAGTTCCAAACATGAAACTTTGTGTTTGGGCTACTGATTAAAAATGAGTAGATACGTATTTAAGCGTTTCTGGATATTCTACCTATAAGGGATGAAATAGGGGTTGAAAGTTTGTATGGAAGTTTGTCATTTTTTAAGTCAAAAACATGAAACTTTATTCATGCACTACTGATTAAAAAAGAGTAAAGACGTATTTAAGCGTTTCTGGATATTCTACCCCTAAAGGGGTGAAATAGGGGTTGAAAGTTTGTATGGAAGTCCGTTATTTTTTAAATTATTACCATGAAAATTTAATTTTGGGCTACTGCTAGATATCTATTTAGCGTTTCTGCATATTTTACCAATAAGAGGGTGAAATAGGGGTTAATTTTTTTTATGAAAATCCGTCATATTTAACTTAGAAACCTGAAACTTTACTTTTGGGTTACTGATTGAAAATTAGTAAATACGTATTTCAGCGTGTCTGAATATTCTATCCCTAAGGGGTGAAATAGGGGTTGACATTTCGTGTATAGGTTAGTCTGGAATCCCGTCATTTTTGAAGTTTGAAACATAAAACTTTATTTATATGCTACTGATTAAAAAAGTGTAGAGACGTATTTAAGCGTTTTTGGTTATCCTACCCTTAAGGGGGTGAAATAGGGATTGAAAGTTTGTAGGGAAGCTCATCATTTTTTAAGTTAGAAACATTAAACTATATTTTTGGGCTACTGATTAAAAATGACTAGATACCTGTTAAAGGTGTCTGGATATTCTACCCTTAAGGGGTGAAATAGGGGTTGCAAGATTGCATGGAAGTCTGTCATTTTTTGAGTTAGAAACATAAAATATTATTTTTGGGCTACTAATTAAAAACGAGAATATGCATATTTAAGCGTTTCTGGATATTCTACCCCTAAGGGGAGAAATAGTCATTGGCATTTCATGTATTGGTTAGTTTGAAAATCCGTCATTTTTTGTAATTTAGCAGCCTAACAACTTTCGTTTTCATGTTTCTGATTACAAATAGATGAATACTTATATCAGTATCTATGCGAATTCTGCTCCTAAAGGGGTTGAAATATGGGTCGAATGTTTGTATGAAAGTTCTTTTAAATGGGATAATGATCAAAAATAAATAACTAAATACGTTTAAAACATGAATACATTACTGATACATTATTTTACACAGTTTTAATTAAATGCGTATGATCAACTTCCACGCGAGCAAAGCCGCGGGCAACAGCTAGTTTATTTATTAAGGCAATTACAACAGGTAACAAACAAGACATTATTTTTTTAGGATAATTATAGGTTCAGTACTGATTGGTTCCCTAGCATAATCACACAACATGATATTGAAAGTAAGATTCAACAGGAAAATAATTTTTAGACAATAGACAATAAACAGATACAATGATAAATGGAGTTACTATATTTTGTTGTTATATTTGGGCAATAGATAGATAATATTTCTTTTAAAAACAATAGCTTTTGAGTCGAACATGTTGACTCATTATTAATTTCCATAATTTCATTATAAAGACGACACATTCTGACGATAGGGTTATAGTGAGAGGTGTTGTTTTTGAAAATTTTTAATAAGAAGGTTCTCGGTGATCTGGTATTATATCAAGTGTTAATATGGATGAGGGAAAGCTAAGTGGAAGAGTCAAGTGTACTATGACGAATCTTATGAAGATTGATTAGGTCCCGTAGCTTACGAAACACATGTAGGAGCGCAATTTTAAATTGAACCAGATGTTCAGTATAACTGATGATTTCCCTTGTAAGGCTATGTATATATGAAATCCATTTCAAACACTTTTTCTGGACACTCAATTCTATCACTGAACAGTAGTCCAAAGTTCTTCTGGCCAAACTGTTGTACAGCAGTATAAAACTGTGTGGATTTTTAAAACCTTGCGTGGTACTGGCTAAAATTTTATTATAGTTTAAATAATTTAAAAATTAACTTCATTAAATACTTTTTATTTTATCTTATCTTTATTATTTTTTCATGATTAACAACATTATGATTTGTAATCAAAGTCACAATTACTGATTTTATAGGAAGTCATTATAGGGAAATATTATCACAAAACTCTAATTAAGATAAAAACAATAACACAATTAGTTATTAGATAAAACTGCACAATTATATTATTTAAATAGGATTTTATATTTTTTTTATAAACAATTTAACAAGAAATAAATTTGATAGTAGTGTGTGTACACAATATATTAGTCAACATAACTGAGTCTCAAGTACAAGATAAGATGAAATTCATTGATAAGATAGGAAGCTGTAGTATTACATGAGAAAGTATTTAACAAAACTTGTTACCTCCCCTAACTCATAACATTCTAATTAGAAAACCAAGTCTGAAGATTTAATTGCCATTTTGTTCTCTAATAAAAAAAAATTATATAGCATTATTAATTATAAAATGTACAACTATAGTTAATTATTATTGTATTAAATTTAAAAGATAATTGCTTATCTTCACATAAAAGGTTGACCAAGGAGGCGTACATGACCCCAATAATAAAAGTAACGAGTTTTCTAAGTCGTGTAAACAATAAACAAATAAGTTTGCCTACCTACCTTAAGAGTTGCATCCTTTTTTTCTTCAAACGTCTCATCGACAAAATGGCACTTTAATTTATTAATATACTCGTGTAAAATATTAGAATTCAGCCCGTAATAACAAGCCAGACATCCCAACACATAGCTAAATGCTATAGTGGCAAAGTGAAATCTGAAAGAAATCGTATCGCATTAATAAATGGTTGAACATAAAAAATATACGAGTCTATTTGATTTAATACTGATACCTGTAAAAATATAAAACTGCGACCGCCGTGCATATAACTCCGAAGAAAATAATATAATTTTTATTATCAAATTTTTCTGTGAACTTCGTTTGACATCTTTCACTCATGGCTAAGCGAATAATAATAATGACGTTTAGATTGACATATTTGACATGCTATTGCCGTTTGGTTTCTAGTGTTTTGAGATCAAGTTGCAAGCTACCTACACCTTAGAGCATATGTTAAAAGAAATACTGCTAAATGGGCGGAAAGCGTGATCAGAGTAGAGAGAGAAAGACTGAGTTTGGTTAGAGTCTCTCTCTCTCACGCAAGCTTCTGCTTGGTGAACGCATTTACCAATTTGCATGACTGATTTGGCGAGAAATACACCAACCAATCAGACGCTTGCGTGAGAGAGACAGATTCTAACTAAGTCTCTTTCTCTCTACTCCCATCACGCTTTCCGCTCGTTCAGAAATCGGTCTACCTATAATATGCTCTAATTGGCGTCTGATGAATACTACAAATGATTGAATTGATAGTCATTACACGTCAATGACGTCAATGATAGTATTCATCAAATGCATAGAGATGGGAATAATATCAAATATCATGCCGTTTTGAAACGGCCGACAGTAGATGCAAAACTCTGTTTGAGCTGTCAGTCATTGTCATTGCTGTCAAATTACTAATGAGAAGACATCAGAGGTAATTTGAAGAGATTCCTGAATTTGATGAAGAGTAACCTCAGTTTTATTTTAAGTAAAATTTTAATAATCAAGATCTGACAATTTTTCGACAAGAAAAACTTTGAAAGAATACGAAAGTTTGTAAGTATTATCGTAGTACTTTATTGAGATGTTCTGTAGTAATCATAATGTACTTTTCTAATAATGTGATAATAACTTTTGTCTGTAAAATAGGTAACGTAGCAGTTCAATTTCAATTTATTTAGTTAACCTACTTTGGTGATAAGGTATAAGTTACAGAGACCTCTTTAAATTATACTAATATCGTCAAGTCTGTTAGTTGCCTCCGATATTAAGTTTATGAAAAATATTTATATAAAATTTTGGCTTTCTGTTTTTACTACCCGCTTTTGTTGTTTATTATTACATAATTCTTTTCTAGCTTTAATTTTGTAAGTAAATATTTAACTTTTAATAATTAATAACAAACCAAAAAAAAATATATATGAATGAAATGGAAGCCTATCAATATTTGGACATTTCTACACTAAACGGAAAATCACTGTGTCAAACTTATTTCATGATAAAAATCTTAACATTTCTCAGTTTTTAGTATCAGTAATGACAAAGTATTAAACATTGTAGGCATGACATAGGTTATTTAATAATCTAATATTTGAATAAATAAACCTCAAACACCTCAAAACACTGTCCCCTGGTGGATGGGTCCCTTTTCCAGAATTCCAAATCTTATTACCAATATCTTTCTTTATAAAGTTGCTAACTTAATAAAAATTATTAAAATATATTATTATTATAACAGTAAGTATATTTATACTTCATAATTATGTATTTAGAAGAGAATTGTAATCAATTTATCTATGTGCGAATGCTGTCCTTAAATTATTTAAACAGTCCCTTGAAAAAATTTGAAACAAAAAGCAATCTGTGTTTACTTCGTTCATTTCTCTAGCTAAGTGGATAAACAGTATTCTTTTAGTGCTACGACAGTGTCTACTGTCCAACCACTAAGGGTCTCACCCTTAGTGGAAACAGTCCACTGGAAAGCCTTTCTTTAACTATTTAAGAGTTTTAAAATTGACATGGGTTTAAAATAAATTAATTATCTAGAATATCTCTTTCGTTAATCTGATATGTTTAAATGATTTTGTTTCATTAAGTATTTAAGTCAGAATGACAGTCCCCTGTCATTTAATAGGATATGGTACTTAAAAAGGGGACTTAAAAGGTCAGTTTTTTGGAAAGTACTGAATAAATTATTTAAAGAGAACTAACTAACTAAAGAGAAAAAAGCAAAAATAGCAAACTATCAAAATTGAGTAATGAAGTTAGTGCTAGTTTCTAGAATAAGTAAAATTTGTTTTAATAGTGTCAATATTATAGTTCAAACAATTACATATTTTAAGAACAACTAAAAAAAATAAAGATTTCATTACTGTTATAAACAAAAACACTGGTTTTTGTCTATAAAAACAGTCCCTTGTAACAGGTTTGCAGAAAATCATCCTTAAATAAAAAAAAACAAGAAAAAAATAAATAGCCTTTTGCAAGATATGTATTTAATTTACTTTATTTTATTAACAAAAATTAACAACATTTAATAAAATTTGCTTAGGACAGACTTGTAGGGACGATATTCCAAATAGCAGAGAAACACCCATTTACATATTTTCATTATGATGCACTCCTAGTTGATTTCGGCTATGGTCGCTAGTCTCAATAAAGAGCAGATAACTACCCAGGAGCTATTATGTGCCGAAATGTGTGTGTGCAAACACAAGTGCACTTTCTGTTCCCTTGCTGTCATAGTTTGATGGGAAAACTTTTTGTTCATTCCTATATACTTTTCATTATTTAGATACTATTTATAGTATACTTTGATAAACCTAGCCTTAACGTACACAACATAAGTCAAGTGTCAATCTTTGAATATAAATAAACATCTTATCACTTTATCACATGACTTACAATATTGTTGAGTGTTTAAGTGCTTTATTGCTTTAATGTTGGCCAATTAATTTGCTTATTTAATTGTCCAATAATAAAAGTATTTAATATATTACAAAGACAAATAGAAAATGTGACTGTTTCGTAAATCATGTGACTCTGTTTCATAAATCAGGAGGCCAAATTTTATTATTTATACAAATTTCATTTTATTATAAAAAAATGTCTATGGACCGTGTGGTGACAGATTCAACACCCCTACTCATACCATAGGTGTCGTAAAAGGCCACTAAAGGATAAAACCACACAGGACCACATCACTGCAAAAAGAAAAAAAACTTGAAATAAACCCTATACCAAACCGTGTGGCCAGCGTGATATAGCCCAGAGAGCGTTGCCGGCCTTTTAAGAAGGAGTTCACTCTTTACCTGTATCAGCGTGACAGTAGTTAGGTAAAATTTTCCTATTTATACCTTAGTATAAAGAGCTAAACTTTACCAACTACTACTTGAAAATATGATATTAAAAGCACATTTTTTCTTTCAGAGTAGGATGATTCTGCAAAGATGTTTACACCTTACCAAACAATGTATATCAAGATCTGCCCTTCTCCAGTCAAACATAAAACAGACATACTGTGAACTTTACCACAAATACAGTAGTCAGTCTCCAAGATTATTTACAGACAGACATGAATGGGTAGTCGTAGATAAAGATATTGGAACCGTTGGCATAAGTCAATACGCACAAGAATCTCTAGGCGACATAGTGTTTGCTCAACTACCAGAAGTAGGTTCAAATGTTGGAGCCGGTGATGAATGTGGAGCTTTAGAAAGTGTCAAGGCTGCTAGTGAAATATATACTCCTGTAACTGGTATAATTACGGAGAGAAATGGCGAAGTAGAAAATAAACCCGCCTTGATAAATACTAATTATTATGACAAGGGTTGGCTTTTTAAAGTGAAGTTGACGAAACTAGAAGAATTAGATAATTTAATGACCGAGGAGACTTATGAGAAGTTTCTCAAAACTGATGTTGTTAAAGATTGAGTAGGTAGGTAGATTACAATTGTTTTGTTTATCACTAGTTAAATGATTAAAGTTGTTTGCATTTAAGGTGTTTTCTTTATTATACATTTCCATGAACAAAAACAAGAGTAGTTATTGTGCGTTATGTTTTTATTAGTGCAATGTCAACTATAAAAGTTATGGTAAACACAATCATTTGGCATCAAATAGTCTGCCTCAATGGCAGTATAATTCACGTATTATCACAATATTTAGTTTGAAATTAATTCTCCAACATATAACAACACATTTAATATCATAACTGCATAAAATCAAAATTACATTTGAGTAAAAAATATCAAAAAATCACAAATGCTACATGTAATATTAAATTATATGAATGTAAGTTTTTTTTTAAATTGATCTAGAAGAAAAAATGAAAAAGATACAAAATTTTACACTCACATGCCAATTATTCAAATCTTACATCAAAATTGCACTATACTACATACATAGTTGAACTGTTCCACTAAATAGACATAATAAATATTCCGGACATCTGATATACAATACCGTCTGCCTTCAAACTAAGCAATAGCTTGTGCTATGACAGCTAGATCGAATGATACAATAGGTACTTCCCAAACCCTGAAATAAATATTTGCAGATCATACAAAAATGTGGTCTGAGAATCGAACCCAAGAACTTAAGTACAGCAGTCGCAGATACTACCCCTGCGCCACCGATGCAGTCGAGTTACATATGTATGTATATATAATTATATTAATAAGTTCTAATATTAGCACACCAACAACTAATTCCAAGTTCCTATTTCTATTCAAAGATTGAATATCTCACAAGTTGTGTTTGATGTTCAGAGGATTCAAGATACTTTTTATAAATGCATTTGGAATAAAATATTTACATGCCTATATAATTGTATGCTTAATTTTTATTGAAAGAGTAGCTATGTATATGAAGGAATAGACTTAAAGTGAAACATCATAACTAGTAGCAGTGCATACACATTTAAAACCATTAATGTTCATTGATTTTTAATATTATAAGTAAATTTTATATACATATGTTGTAACAATGTAATATGTAGGCCATTGATCTCTTACACAAACGGATAATCGAGGTCAATGGTGTGTAGGTATATTGATAATGAATATGGTCCATGCCGTTATTGGAACAGATCATTGTTTTGCAAGAATATTTAAAATTCTTTCCAATTGATTTCGATCATTACTTATTTAGCAGAAAAAACATGGTTTTAATCACATAAGTATTTTTTTAAAATTATCACTCTTTAAGTTCTGTCCCAAAACCAACTTAATATCATTTGAGCTTTTTGATGTGAAACATCTATAGGCGAGGGGTAAACCTGATTTCTGGCATGGCGAGTGGCGACGCTCACCACGAAGCGACGGAGCGTCACGATTTCAAATTTTTATTTGATTTGTTTTGTTAATTGTATTTTTATTTGTATTTAATAAAATGAATATTAATTTAATACACAGTTATTTTATTTTTTACAAAACATTTTCCATGTTTCACATCTGTCAGGCGTGATGGCTCAGGTTTTTTTTATGACTAGATAATAAAACTTTTTTTTGTTAAAACTGCAAATAACTATCTTTTAACAATTGCAACGTGACTGCATTTTATTTAACATTATTGAGATTAAAATATATGGATATTATACTGTTTTGAATACTTTAAGTGCAATAATCCAAGACGGTTGTAAACACTTATATACAAATTACACATAATACTATTTCTACTTAAAACAATTTATGACTAACATTATAATATATACAAATATCATACATAAAAAAATGTCATCTTTAATACACTATGAAAGTAATTTCAATTGATGATGGCTGAAAAAGCAAGATTTAGGGGCAATTCATACTAAAACAGTATCGAAGCGTCAATATTAAAGTTAAAAACATACCATGATACATATATTAATCTTCTAAAATAAAAAAGACGAATTGACACAATTCGCCCGTCGTAGGAGATCAACCGATAATGTTCGGTGCGTGCGCGTTCGTGGGAACGAACGAACGAAAATCAACACTCGTCAATCGGCATAGAAAACTGGTTTGTGTTGGATGTTAGCCTCGATAGCCTAGTGTGGTTAGCATCGCTGGGCTTGCGGGTGGCCCTGGATAAGACGGAGGCCCTGTTATTTCGTGGGCCCCGTCGTGTGCCGCCCCCCGGCGCCTCCATAGTGGTCAACTTCTCTCTCTCTTCTCTCAGACGTGCACTCATTTATGGAACTTTACTTGTAAAGAATTTGACGCTTCCACTTTGCGCTAGTATGAACTGACCCTTACACGAAATAAATTGCATTAATATATAATATGTAAATAAAACCACCTTTCTAAGTAAAGACCTATGACCAGGCAGTAAAATACTAAAAGCTGTTTATAATAATGATATATAATTTATAAATCCACCAGTGTAACAGCGTGTACATAATGTGTGCTTAAGAAACTGAGCAACTACTATGATGCTCACAAAATTGGTTAAAAAAGTAGGTAATACTCTTATATTATTCTCCACTTGAATATAGATTTATATTGACGCTTCGATATTTTACCCGGCTTAAAAGTCACCTTAGTTCTACATAGAAATGCTATTAATACATAGTATACTTATGTATGTTAAGTTTAAATAGCATTGTATAATTAATATGTTTATGGGAAAAAATAAACAAATTATTATATTATTATTTTTATCATTTATACTCAAGATTTAAGGCCAGCTTCACTAGTTCCTGATAAAGTTTCGGATAGATATTTAACAGTTAAAAATAGCTGATAAATTTACATATGTATATCTGAGATTATGTCTCTATACAATACTTGTGAAACTGAAATCTGTAGTTATTTGACAGATAAGTTGACATAAGTCTATCAGGGCCTTTATAAGCAAGCGGTGAAACTGGCCCTTAATCTTTTATTTTAGCTTAACTTAAATCTATAGATTCCATCACATGACAGAACATACTACTTGAACTATTTAATATCATAAGTCTATGATTTGTTTAATATTTGAATCATTTATATTATTGTACTTTTTTAAAAAATATGACAGTATTAAGGATGAGGATGGGATCGTAACTTTAAATTACATCCAGACAAAGAGCGAATAATCATGCTCCTCCTATTTTTTTTTTGGGTCGGAATCAAACCCATGATCTCCGGCTTGGCAATGAGGATGACTGAAAACTGGACCAACAGGCTAATCAATTGTTTGACAATATGCATCACTGGATCCATAATTGAAATAGTAAATAACTGTATTTAGATTATAGCGACTTATAAATATTGTTTTTGTTGTAAATTGGGACGAAATAAATTGTGCAGATGTCGTCAGTGTAATATGTAGAAGTACCGACAATACAAACAAGTCACGTGACCACGACCGGTATACCTAACCCGTTCGAAACGCCGGGAAATAAAAGGTACGGAAAAGTCCCACTATATAATAAAAACTGTATATGTAAAGTAGTAAATGAATACGAGTTACATTTCTGTATACTTAAAATAAAATAATTATTTATAGGATTTTTTTATATAAGGGCCTGCCAGAACGACTCTACTATGCCTGATGAAAAGCATAATCAGAATCCAAGAGTGGTGGTCACCATATTCATTGTAAATAAAGATAATGCAGTATGGTGACTCACACTATGCCGGCCTATTGAGAGGCTTCTTCATCAGTTGGCAATTATTATTGAAAAGATTTTTTATCTCATCTTTCGACACTATTGTACTTCGCATTCCCAAATGTCTCATACTGGTTAACTAGGAAAGTGTCTCAAACACACATAAAACACACAAATTATGAAAATCATTTCAGCGGTTACGTTTATTCCTTACCATCCAATTCCGCCAGCTGCTGTTCTGTTTCGGTTTGTAAGTCCACGTGACCTTAATAGGCTTGTCCAGGGAGAGGTTTACAGTAATTGTCAGTAGCCTGGTTTGGTTCTGGTAAGTGAACTCGCAGGGTTTGACACACGGTTGGTCGTTAACCATAACCGATTTGATTGCTGGTTGACTTAGAACAGTGATCTTGTCCAAAGAAGGGACGCCGTATCCCCACCATTGTACGTTGGATTCCAGTTCCGTTCCGTTGAGTGAGAATTCTATATGGCTGTATTTCTTTTCTTGGTAACTATCTGTAAAATGGTAAACAAATATAGTGTTTAGACAGATGATGTTGCTTAAGCTGCAGATGACCGATTTAGCGAGTATTTATTTACATTTACAGTATATATATATTAACTTATGGTATAGATCCACTGCCGCTAATAACACCTTCATACATTTAATCACGCCTATTTCCCCAAAGGGATAGGCAAAGGCATATTAAACGCCCACTTTTCGCAAGTGTTTTGGTTCCACGGAATATGTTGCGAGACTACTGTCGCTAATCGGGAGATTTTTTTTGTGCGACTCGTCCGTCAATCAGCAGGTGCAACACTTGCAGGTGAGGTTGGCCTTGGGGCCCTGAGTTCTTAGTGGGCATCCATCCATCCATCAATCATGAACACCTCCAACTCAAAAATCATTATATTGTTTTAAACTTTCATGGTCAGTAACATTAAAATGGGAATCTGCGGGATTGCTATCGGATACTCACAAACAAAAAGGTACATGGTAGCAATCCCGCAGATTCCCATTTCAAAAATCGTTGTCGCAGAGAAGATTTGGGCTACGGTAATTTGACTGAGTGAAAACCAAAGAAAACTAGCTGACCCGGAGAACTAAGTACCGCCATATTTACATATATGTCTCAGCTTTCCACAGGCAGTGTACAGTGGCGGAGAAAAAGGAAATACTTTCTGTTATCTTTTTTTTTATATACAAACCTTATAGTAACAATAAACTAACACATAAAAAAATATTTAATTTGGTGCAGCCGATCGAAAGTTATGCGCGTACATACATTTCGTCGATTCATTCTTATATCAGTATATACACTGACGAAATATATACTATAGACTTTCCCTTCACTACGAGAGACCTGTACGCGGATTGATAGTAAGCTTAATGTTCCCTAGATGTCACTAAGTGCATCAAATCGTGAATTTGAAGGATATTTTCCGACTTACACCAAAGTACGAACCCAAAAGTCAACTGACAAGTTTATTGTCATGCAAAATGTACCACTAGATGTCGTTTTCCAAATAATTATATTAGTAATTTATGTGATATTTAATTAAATCGTCAAAGAGCCATCCTATACACACAAACAAATAAAATTGAAATGTCTATTTATAATTTCAAATAAACAGCTTCGTAATAAATGCTTCTTAGTAAATACGGTACATGAATAATTTTTTTAAATTAATTTTTGTATGAAACTTTTTAAATTTTCACGTAAATTAATGACCTAAAATTGATGGATTATGCCTTATCAGGCAGGCAATAAAATCGCTCAACGTTATTATCTACACTATATACGTGATCGAATAGAATATATTTAAATTAGGGTGCTTCCATTAATTACGTAAGGTATTCTATATAAATATATTAACTCTTTACAAATCTCACTTAGGTGGGATGGGGGGGGGGAGGTTGTTTGGCAAATATGACGTAATTGTGTAAAAAATATTTATAGAATAAAATATGGACAAATTTGACACAATAGTGCTTGTCGTATTCGTTCGAACTCTGCAGAGTAGCGAAGTAGCACTCGATTTTGCTTTGCTAGTCTTCAATAAAAGTAATAGAACAACTTCAATAATCCAACACGTTTACAGCCTAAACATGAATTTGATGAATCTCACGTGAGCGGACGGGGGAGGGAGTTGACGAAAATCTTACGATATCTCACCAAGGCGGGACGGGGCATCGAAAAATTCTCAAAAATGCCTCACGTAATTAATGGACGCCTCTTTAAGATGTTTCTTTGAAATTATTTGATACTTGTTAACTTAATCTTCGTAAGACAACCAACCATTTGACATTTCAAAATGTGACGTAATTGTAGCCACTAGGTGGCGCTATCATCGCGCATCCAGCGAATTTAGTATTTTGTATGTCATAACAATAACTTATAAATGTGACATCTAGCGTAATAAATAGGTCATTATTTTCAAGTTTATTTAAATCGATTGTAACGACATCTCCTAAAAATAGGTGATAACTTGTACTTACGCAATTGAAAATTATTTTTTTAAAGCAAGCATTAGAAAGCAAGATTTATATTCGTAAAATAATAATATAGTTCCTAGAATTGAAGCATATAAATAAAATAGTGTTAAACTTTGTTAAACAGTTTTTTATATCTTATTTTGTAGCGCCATCTAGATTTAACGGATCTTTTCTAGCTGTTTCTGGTGTACAGTATTGGCCAAGGGAGGGTCGGTCTATTAGTATATTGTGTCATTGGTATATAGAAGACATGGCTTAAAACCAGTTTCTGTGAGATTGTGGTACCACTTAGCCAGTCACTTAGGTGGCTCGACGGATAACCCACATGTATTTTGACCAGGAGCAAAGTTTACGTAACTAACACACTGTTACCAGTACATGGAAGATGCAAGGCAATAGAGGTACAAGTAGTTACAAACATTCATTTATAAATAAGAAGTGGTGCACAACTTACTCATACTGTCTCCATCATCCCAGTAGAGTTCTCCTTCAGCTTGGTGCCTGATGTCCGGCACCACCATCAGCTGCAGGGGTGCACTGCGAGTGATGGTAGTCGTCACTGGACCTTCCGCAGGGGGGGCCTGCAGGGGAATTATTCCTCCGCCCTGAAACAATATTGTTAACTTGTATTTTTTCGACCTTTTTTTTCAGGGATAGTGTAGTTGTTTAAGTGGTCGCGCACCGTATCTTACTTCGCTCTATGGGTTCAAACTTCACATTGGACAATACTTATAACTTTTAATACACCAGGCACCAGCCTACACTTTCCATCCCATACTTGCCTGTATGAGATTGCCTCCGGGCGATAAGACCGCCGATTGTACCTTCTAGTAGTACTCTTTAGTAAGTAATCTAATGTACAATTAGGCAATTATTACTTCTTTGTGTACCATAAATTGTTGTTTATACCGAACTTATGAGTACGTAGAATTAGTTTATTAAATTTGGGAGCAGTATTTATTATGCAGGAGCCACGGCTCCATAATAATCTACGATTACATGGTGACGTCTGGGCTGTACCAAATTACATCTATATATATATACATACTAAAATGATTCATTACAATGCGTTTAATCACGTCTTATTCTCGATGAGATAAGCCGTGTTTTTATAATCTGCTGACCTAGCCGGTCGGTCTTATCTATGTATACATTCTATTGATTTAATAATATATGACGTAGGAATTACCGTGGGAGAGCCACGCTTCGGCATCTCCCTTCCCCAATCCCCATAAGGCCAACAACGCACTTGTGACGCCACTGGTGTTTGCAGGTGTCCATGGGCGGCGGTAATCGCTTACCATCAGGCGATAAGTCTGCTCGTTTGCCCACCTATTCCATAAAAAAAGGAATATTCTATCCATCTTACTCTGGCTGTTCTTTGTGTCTGTTTAAGGTATGTTTGAAAATTCCCCGCTGCACAAGAATATTCATGTCTAGTGCGGCAGTTTTATTTATGAATGTTCTATATAATAAATGTGAATTTCTGACTAGTTTCCGTATCGTTTATAGAGCATATCTATCTATACATACTTTAACAGAAACAGTCTCGTTCTCGGTGACCTCCATGCTCTTGTCGACAGCCAGGAACTGTCCATCGAGGATGTTGTACCAGCACTGAGGAGGCGGGAACACGCCGCGAGCTGTGCTGGCTCCCTCGGTCAGGATGGGCGTCACCATCACGTACGGACCCAACATGAACTGGTCGTCGATGTCGTGTAGGTTGTTCTGTTCTGGGGCTCTGTATCACAAAATATATATTACTAGCTGCCCGCCCCAGCGTCGCACGAAAGTTTTTGAAATTCTCGGATTTCCTCTACGATCATATGCATCTATCTATACAAATAAATAAAATTGGAGTTTCTGTTTGTAATATTAAAATAACCGCTTTTTACTAAATTCATATGTATGTATACACGCTACATATACCAAAAATGTAGTTTAAATTATTTTTGTCTGTCTGTCTATTTATTCCGGGTAATCTCTGGAACGGCTGGACGGATTTTGACGGGACTTTCACTGACAGGTAGCTGATGATCCAGGGAGTAACTTAGGCTGCTTTTTTTAGACTAACTTTGTCCCGCGGCGTTACTCGCGGTACAACAATTACCGCGGGCAATACCGCGGCGTTCAGCTAGTCTATACTAATATATAAAGCTGAAGAGTTTGTTTGTTTGTTTGTTTGTTTGTTTGAACACGCTAATCTCAAGAACCGCTGGTCCGATTTGAAAAATTCTTTCACTGTTAGATAGCCCATTTATCGAGGAAGGCTATAGGCTATATATCATCACGCTAAGACCAATAGGAGCGGAGCACCAATGAAAAATGTTTCAAAAACGGGGGAAATTTTCACGCTACGGGCAGTATAAGGCGCAAACGAGGTTGCGTGGGTCAGCTAGTTACAGATATAAACCTTCCTCTTGAAACACTATCTCTTGTTGAGAAGTACATTAAAATCCGCTGTGTAGTTTAAATGATATACATCACTATAACAGACAGCGAAAGCGACTCCATTTTACACTATGTAAAGATGTTTATTTCAAAAATTCCTCCTATTATTGCGTAATAGTAGTAAACAGCGAGTGTAATAAATACAGATTTTTCCAAAGTGAAAATCTGCACCTATGTTCTAGGGACTAATGTGAATTTTTATATAAACTCTGTTTACGATAGCGAATACATTTGGCGTTGTTATTAGTGAAGATTTCAGTGAGAGCTATTCGCAATGCCGAACGAGATCATCGTAACAACCGAGTTGATCTTATTAATGTTATAAATGCGAAAGTTTGTAAGAATGTGTGTTTGTTGCTCTTTCATACAAAAACTACTGAACGGATTAGGATGAAAAATTACATTAATATATCTCATACATCGGAATAAAATTTAAGCTAATATTTGTCGCGATAACCGACATATATGCGGGCGGAGCCGTGGGCTATAGCTAGTATTATATAAATTCACATTAGGCGAAGTTTTTCTAAATTGCTTATACATTTTTTTGAACTCGATAAGAGGATAGTTTTGTGACATTACAGGTCATTTTATATAAAAAAATAAATATTTTGGATGTCTAACGCACAACGCCATCTAGTCCCAAGCTAAGCAAAGCTTGTGTTATGGTCACTAAGACAAGTGATGCAAATACATATAAGCCTATTTTGTTTTATACATACCTACATATTTTACATAAAAAACACCCAAACTCCGAAATAAATATTTGTAGATCATACAAACACTCGGTTCGATCCGGGAATCGAACCCGAGATCAGCAGTCGCACGAGCCAACCGCGAGACCAATGAGGCAGTCAAAAATGTAAATAAGTGTCTCACTCAAAGAAGAGCGGCCTGACGACGGTGTCTCCCAGCACGTGCGCTCTCCAGAACAGCGTGTAGTAGTAGGGCAGCAGCGAGTAGCGCAGGCGCAACGCGGATCTACTCGCCGCCACCACCGCCTCGCCCAGCGACACTGGGTCCTGCGCCTGCACACCACAAATACTCTTCATTGGAATCATACATTATATTTAAAAAGTAATAGAGTGACACGCGGCAACATCATTCTCCCCGGCCTGCTGCCCCCCCCTATGATGGATCGCTGCCCTACCACCGCTGGGAACGCATGAAAGGACGAGCGCACCGACGGCTCGGCCCCCTTTCTGCTGGCGTCTACCACGCCCGGCCCCTAACGCCGGAGCCCAGCACCGCTCTTCCTGCTGGCGTCTACCACCGGCGGCTGCACCGCTGCTACGGGGCCCGGCCTCTAAAGCCGTGGACCAACTACCGAGTTGAGTGCCTCTTATGTCTCGGAGGTGACCGTAATCGAACTCTCAAAACCTACGCCCTATCTAATCTGTATATAATTTTGTGCTCACGAGTATTATTACATTGTTAACCTATCTATTCTACAATAAATAGTGTGTAAAACTTCTTTCCAACGTGTCTAATTATCTTCATCTCTGAACCTCATGGCCTAACCACCATCACCTCATGGCTCCTAAAGCCACTACGTGACAAGAGCCATGCTGACTTTGTGTCATATAGTTATGGCAACACTTGTCAAAGGTTATGATTAAAATAAAATGCACGTCACTTCCGTCATGGCGTCACTCGTGATAGCTTCAGTGTTTTATTCATCTCAACAATTTAATATTTTACCATATTAAACATGGTGTCAGGTGTAAATTATTAATATAAATGTCCTTAGTGGAAAGTTTACTTAATAAAACGGCTCAAGAAGTTTAATAGGATCAATAAGAATAAACGAAATAGCGTTCCCACTTAGCGATGCCAAAAGTAAAAATGGCGGAACAAACTCCAAAAATTGATATCTCGGGAAGCGTGAAAATGCCGAGGGGCTGCGTAACTGATGCCAGTTCCTGGAGAAGGTACAAACAAGTATTTGAAATATATTTAAAGGCTTAGGGACTAGATAAAGAGGATGATGAGCTAAAAATTGCTGTATTTCTTGCATGTGCTGGGGAAGAAATGCTTGATATTTACAATGGCTTCAGTGCAATCGAAACGTGGTCAACCTTAATTAAAAGTTTGGACGGTTATTTTGGCTTTAAAACAAATACGGTTGCAAACAGCTACAAATTTTTTAACATGCGACAAGAAGAGGGAGAAAGCATTGAACATTTTATTACAAAGCTGAAGAATGCAGCTAAGTTATGCGACTTTAAGGAAGAGGACAGGCTAATCAGAGACATGTTGGTGATTGGAGTAGGGGATATTAGCCTTAAAGAGAGATTGTTAAGGGAGAGGGAACTGAGTTTAGACACTGCTATAGGGATATGTCAGGCTGCAGAATATAGTAAGAAGCAAGTAAAGGATATGGAAGAAAGAATAGTAGTCAACATGGTTGGTCGCAAGCCGGAGAGAAGAATTTTTCAATGTTACAAGTGTAACAAAGCGCATGAGTTTGGAAATTGTAAGGCCTATGGGAAGAAATGTGCAATTTGCAATAAGTACAACCATTTTGCTGCAGTGTGCCGGTCTAGACAGAAGGATATAAATTATCAAAAGGGGTCAAGTAGAAAGTAGATGGTGTGATGGAATCTAAAAGTGACCAGGATTGTAGTTCGGAAGAACTTGTTGTGGACTCTGTAAGTAATTTTAATAAGTTACAATGGCATGAAATAGTTAACGTAGAGGGATTGGATATCAAATTTAAATTAGACTCTGGAGCAGAATGTAATACTTTACCATTAAAACTATTTAATAAAGTCAAAAAAGAGGGTTGCAAACTAGGAGATTCAACAGTGTTAGTTGTGTATAATGGACAGGAACTTAAAACAGTGGGAAGTACACAGTTAAATTGTATTATTAAAAATAAGAAAAGCTCCATTAGATTTTGTATTGTAGACATGCCAGTACAACCAGTGTTGGGGTTATCAGACTGTGTAAGATTTAATTTAATTAGGAAAGTCGATAGTATTGTCACACAAGATAAAAACACTTTTTTGTCAAGCAATCGTGACATTTTCTCTGGGCTTGGTAATATTGGTACATATAGTATAATGGTAAAGAAGGGTGCAATACCGGTTGTAAAGCCTATTAGAAGAGTGCCACTGTCTATTAAAGATAGACTTAAGCAAACTTTAAGGGATTATGAACGCCGGGGCATTATTGAAAAAGTTGAAGGGCCTACTGCTTGGTGTAACAATTTAGTGATAGTAGAGAAACCAGATAAGTCACTGAGACTATGTTTAGATCCCCAGGAATTAAATAAAGTTATTCTTAGAGAAAATTATCAAATTCCTTCACCTGAAGAGATTTAAAATTCACTTGCAGGTAAGAGTGTGTTCACAGTACTAGACCTGAAGGATGGATTTTTTCAAGTGAGCCTGGAGGATGAACAAAAACTGTGTACCTTTGGGTCACCATTTGGCAGATATTTTTTTAAAAGAATGCCGTTTGGTATTTCATCGGCTCCAGAGGTAATGCAAAGATTAAATACTGCAATATTTAGTGATATACAGGGTGTAAATGTCTACTACGACGATGTGATTATTGCCGGAGATAGTATGTCAGATCATGATAACATTTTAAGTAAGGTGTTAGATAGAGCTAGGAAAGTAAATGTTAAGTTTAATCCAAATAAAGTCCAGTATAGATGTGAAGTTGTTAAGTATGTAGGGTTCCTAGTATCCAAATCTGGTATAAAACCTGATCCAGAACATGTCAAAGCTACGCAAAAACATTTGAAGAACTTCAAAAATTTTTAGGAATGTGTAATTATTTAAATAAATTCATTCCATCTTATTCAAAAACTACAGAACCACTTAGGAATTTATTAAAAAAAGATATTATCTGGGACTGGGGGAGCACACAAATTCAGGCATTCAATGAAATTAAGAGTAAAATTAGTAATGCACCAACGTTAGCCATTTTAGAAAAAGAAGGGATAGTAAAATTACAATGTGATAGCTCTAAAAATGGAATGGGGGCTTGCTTGCTTCAAAACGGGAAACCCATATCTTTTTATTCTAGATGTTATACAGAGTGTCAACAAAGATGGGCACCTATAGAAAAGGAGCTTTTTGCAATTTGTTTAGCAATGGAAAAGTACCATCAATTTGTGTATGGTCGTAGGATTATTGTAGAAACAGACCATAAACCCTTAGTTGCCATCATGAGTAAAGACATAAATAAAATATCTGCTAGGTTACAAAGAATGGTTCTGAAACTCCTAAAGTATGAGTTTGAAATTAAATATATACCAGGTTCTCAGATGTATGTAGCTGATTATTTATCAAGACATTTTAATTGCTCAAATGCTCAAGTAGAATATACATTAAAAGAATTAGTTCACTGTATAGACAAGGAAATTGTGCATGGGTTAGAAAATGAGTTGCAAATTTCAGAGGTTAAGTTAAAAGAGCTGAAACAGGAAACCACGAAAGATGGTAATTTGCAACAAATAATAGATTGGTTTAATTCAGAATGGCCAAAAAATAACAGAAACATATATGGTACAGAGTTAAAGAAATTGTATAAATTAAGATTGAAACTCACAGTGAAAGAAAATGTTGTATATTTTGAAAACAAAGTTTTAGTGCCTAGATTGTTAAGACGGGATATGTTAAATATTATACATACAGGACACGGAGGAGTTGTGAAATGTAAAAAACGTGCTAGAAAAATGTTGTATTGGCCAGGTATGTCAAGAGATATAGAAGAATATGTGTTAGCTTGTAAAACTTGTGAAACATATAGAGTATCCAATTGTAAACAATCCCTAATATCTCATGAAATTCCTGATTTACCTTTTAATAAAGTTGGTATAGATATAGGTCATTGGGCAGGAAAAGACTTTATAGTTGTGGTAGATTATTTTTCTAAGTGGATTGAGATGGAATGGCTAGAAAACAAAACAGCTTCAAATGTTATTAGTAAATTAATAAAAATATTTTGTACACATGGATTTCCTAAATGTATAGTCAGTGACAATATGCCATTTGATAGTTTTGAGTTTAAGCAGTTTGCTTTGAGAAGTGACATTGATTTAATAAAATCTAGCCCACATTATGCTCAATCTAATGGGTTGTCAGAAAAAGCAGTAGGAATTGTGAAAAGTTTACTTAAAAAATGTAAAGAAAGTGGCACTAATTTTGATTTGGCTATGTTACATTATAGAACTAGTCCAGTAGCTGATCTAGAATATTGTCCTTCAGAGTTATTAATGAGCAGACTATTAAGAACAAAGATACCCTGTTCCAAGGAAGTACTTAAGCCTAAGTTATGTGAAAATGTAAAGGAAAAAATGTCTATTAAAAATGAAAAGTCCAGGACCGTATATGATAAAACTTCTAGAGTAAGGAAGTCATTTCATACGGGGGATGAAGTTATATTACAAGATGTTCCGCATAGTAAATGTTGGTATTCAGGAAAGATAATGAGAAAAGCAAATGGTCCTAGATCGTTCATTGTAATGAATAATAAAGGTAAATTATTAAGAAGAAATGAAAAGCATATTAGAAAAAGTAACAATTCGTTTGTTAGTGGAGATAATGATTTTTTGGATTCACCAGTGGTATGTGCAGAAGATAATAACAGTAGCTACCATACTAGTGGTGTTAATAACAGTTCCAACAGTTCTAGTGATAACAATTTAGAACAGCTGCCGAATAGTCTAGTGATCACCAGATCAGGCAGAACAGTGAAAAAACCTAGTTATTTAAATGATTATGATTTAGTTTAATTTGTTTAGTTTCTTGGGGTTTATAATGTAAGGAAAGGGGGGGATGTGTCATATAGTTATGGCAACACTTGTCAAAGGTTATGATTAAAATAAAATGCACGTCACTTCCGTCATGGCGTCACTCGTGATAGCTTCAGTGTTTTATTTATCTCAACAATTTAATATTTTACCATATTAAACAGACTTGAGCACGGTTGTTTCGGCTCTGGCGGGGCGGTACTACCTCAGCACTGAACATCTACGTACGATGACAGCAGCAGTGCAGGCGTGTTTCACTGTATTTACAATGAGTGGTGAATGGTGACCACTACTCTTGGTTTCTGCTAATACTTTAAGTAAAGTCATTTTGGCAGGGACTGTTGACATAGTAACGCGTCGCCACAGTATGTGTAACATGTAATGCGATTTGCTTTTATGTGTTTATTTCTAAAACATCTAAATATCGATAAATCCAATTTGCCAGAAACCCATCGACGAGTGATTTTATTTTCCAATTTTAAGTTTGGAATCCTGTTATAATGAAAAAGACCTAAGCCTCTCTTTGGAAAGAAGGTGTCGTATGCTATTAGTAGATTTCTTCTATAAATATAAACTTTTATAAATAAGTTGTTTTTGATATTAATAGATTTAAACAGGTCAATTGAAAATATCTAAAATTAGAAGTGGGCATACCTTAGCATCATTAGTGTTATGATTTCTGGAGAAGGGATAGAAAGCTCCGAGCTGCATCCAGCGCTTGCACAGCTCCTCGGTGGTGTCGCGGTTGAACCCGCAGATGTCGGCGCCCATCATCGGGATCCCGAATAAACTGAAGCTCAGCAGCTCTGCAAATAATTTCATATATATTTCAGACATCTAACACACAACGCCATCTAGTCCCAAGCTTAGCAGAGCTTGTGTTTTGGGTACTAAACAACCGATATAAAGATCTCACGTTGTCACGTAAACAGTGACAAGATGAGCGTATCGGGACCATGAGTCATCCTTTATGGTGCATGCAGCCGGTGTTTGAGCATCGATTTATTAGACCTTGTCGCGGCAAAAAGAAAAAAAACAAAGGAGTTTCGACCACTGAGGGACCATTAGTTATTATAAAATATTTGCAAGATGAAGATTTGGTGTTAAGTGCTGGGTATTGTGCAATATTTAATTGCAAGGTATTGTTGATACGCTAATATAGTGCTAATATAGATAGCTAATATAGATAATATAGGTAGCTAATATAGATAGCTAATATAGATATCCGCTAAAAATGCATTCACCGATTTTTTTCATACTCAAGATTTACGGAGTACCGGTCTAAACCGGTCGGGCAGTCCAAATATATAATTACACATATAATATCAATGGTATAATGACCATTGATATTTTTAGGTCATTAGCTGACTCGTTTTTTTAGTGGAATAAGTACAAATGAGTTTGATTCTAGAATGTATTGAAACAAGTGCTGAAATTGGAGAGTGTAAATAAGACAGAGGAGTGCAGGTTAAGCGCTACCCACCAGGCAGGGTCATGCGCATGTCGTGCCAGTCGCTGGCGATGTCCCCGCTCCAGTGGCCGGCGTGGCGACCGAAGCCCACGAACGTGGCGCGGGAGATGATGAACGGACGTTTGCCGCGGATCTCTGCTAAGGCGCTGTAACAGGACCGACAAACGTCTAATTAATATAGATGCCTAACAACTTGTTTCTTGTCGTCTGCTTGTTTGTCCACTCTGTCATACAAAACTATTTTCTTTTTCTTTTTTATAAATACGTGAGAGTGAGGACGTAAACAGTATAATTGTGGTCTTTCATTTCGTGTATAGGGAGTAGCATAACACGTTCTGATCGGATAATAAATATTTAAACCTGTGATGTCATACCGAATTGTATTTTATTTACTAACTGACTTTATTTACAAGTTGACCCACGCAACCTGTGCTCGTAGCGTGATAATTTTCCCCCATTTTTAAAACATTCTTCGTTGATGCTCCGCTCCTATCGGTCTTAGCGTGGTGATATGTAGCCTATAGCCTTCCTCGATAAATGTACTATCCAACACTGAAATAATTTTTCAAACCGGACCAGCGGTTCCTGAGATGAGCGCGTGCAAACAAACAAACTCTTCAGCTTTATAATATTAGTATAGATACTCGTATCCTTAAACAGTACTAACAATATATAGGCGACAGACGAAAAGCTCCTAGGTTTATCTGTATATCGGTACAAGGAGAGGTGAAGTAATAGTGGTTTGTAATAGAAAACGTGTCACTGACAAGTGCGTGGCGATGGCCTCGTGCGTGGCGTAGAGGTCGTGCAGGTCGAAGTGCTTGCCCGCGGCGTGGCGCGCGTCCATGCACAGCGTGTGCGCGTGCAGGTGCGGGTCCGACGTGCGCGGCAGGTACGGCAGCGCCTCGGCCGCGCACGACCCGCCCACGGGGCCGTCTACGAAGTTCGACGGCTCGTTCATGTCCTACCGAACATTAACATTTACTTTTCAACGACTATTTATATTTAACAAACCAACCGACTTCTCCTATGTTTAACCAATCTTGCGATTGACTTTTACGAAGTGACGAATCGATTGAAAATAGTAATCGATTAAAACGATTGTATCATTTAAATACTGAACTATATTATAATTATTGTTATGCTATACAAAAAACAATCAACTCGAATGACAATTCACAAAAGATTTCAAAATCAAAAAGTCCAACAGAATAATATACTCAAACAACTATTTAACAGAAAATGAAATAGATTAACAGTGAAATAAACCTTTAATTTATTCAATATTACTTATTTAGTCAAATAATTTAAAGCCACATGAATATAGTTTGTAGTAAAACGATTCTGAAACAAAACTTAAAACATGTTGGATAATATTTTTGGTTTTGATGACTGTTTCACACAGTTCCGTTCAATTTTAAAACAAAACAAATTAAAATAAGTAGTCAAGCAACTCACAATCCAGGCGCCATCATATGGCACTTTCTTATGGAAGTCAGTCATCATCTCAACCCAGTATTTGGTGGCGTTTGGATGAGTGAAATCTGGGAATACTGTATGACCTTTGTTCCACACCTGAAAACAAAATAATAACTTAGGTATGTTTTTAAATATGACTCCGGCACTAAAAATAAATCTACAAACATACATCAAACTAAATAAATATTTTGGACATCTAACACACAACGCCATCTGGTCCAATGCTAAGCAGAGCTTGTATTATGGGTACAAGACAACTGATATAAATACATATATACTTTTTTTTTGTAAATAGATGCATATTATACATAGAAAACACCGAAACTACAAAGCAAATATTTGCAGGTCATACAAACATTTGATCCGACCCGGGAATCGAACCCGAGACTTCAGCACACTGCATTGCACAGCAGTCGCTTACGCTACCACTGGGCCACCGAGGCAATCAAACTAACACAAACACAAAAGGACAATAGGAATTTTTATACTCTCGATTGTCGGTGCTTGATGGAACTTGTTGCAACACATTCTAGAATTAAACGCACTTGTACTTATTCCACTGTTTTTAAAACCGGTCAGGATGAAACTTATTAATAAGTTTCATCATGACCGGTTTCTATTTATGTAGTAACCTTTGATAACGCCATAAGGCGATACCGGTCAGGATGAAACTTAATAAAAAATAGTGGAATAAGTACAAGTGAGTATAATTCTAGAATGTATAACATTAGGGATGTTAACATGAATAGAGAATATGTTTAAACAAAGTTATGTTTTTGCCAAAGCAGTGAATATTAGAATGTTAAAAGTCGTAATAAATCAATATTCCTATTTTGTAGATAACACAAAGTGTTAAAGTTTTTCATCCAGTTGGCACAAGCCCTCTTTCTACGGACAGGTTTATGTCCATCAGTGAACTGATGTATGTATATGTGGATCGAATCTACATCTGTGTGAGGCCCAGTAGCATGTGTGCAAAAAATATTTCTTAGAACTTTAACATTTTTTTTTTGTAATGGAACGTACTACTAATGAAACGTTGAGAAGCAACAGGTTAGCCTGGTATGGACATCTAATGCTTAGAGATGAGCAAAATGTAGTTAAGAAAGTGTTAAGTCTGGAAGTCGACGGATATAAGAGTGGAGGACGACCAAAGAAAAAATGGATGGACTGCATAAAAGAGAAAGAATATGGCCAGGAAGGGAGTATGCAGTGAACTAACGAGTGATAAAGGAAAATGGAGGACGAAAACTCATTGCACCGACCATAAATAAATTTGGGAAAAGGGTAGGGAGATGATGATGGAACGCACCACGAGCGCAAGTGTTTCCCTCCCACTATGATCCCGGGTATTTGAAGCGGGACGTGGAAAAGCATCTCACTAAGCCATAGTGTGGGTCACCATATTGCTGTGTCCCTTTCGCATTGATGATGGTGACCCCCCACTCTTGGACTCTACTCGGATTTGACTGCACGGTTGGCCTAGTGGTTTACGTGGTCGCCACGCCGTTTTCTACTACACTAAGTGCTGTGAGTTCAAATCCTACATAAAACTTTGCGTAATCCTGAAATTTTTGTTCGGAGTGAGGGTGTTCTTTGTGCACGTTTCAAATATGTTTGTAAAGTCGACACAGGATATATCTTAATATTTATGCTACTGTTTAGGCTACGCTTCGGCCTGAATGGGCCGGCTCGACCGGATTAATACCACTGCCTCTTAAAAATCCCAAGGTGTGAAACAGCGCTTGCACTATGTTTCACCGAGTGAGTGAGGATACAAGAGGCTCATACCCCAATCCCTCCCCCCATCCCCCAAAGGCCGGCAGCGCGCTCGTGACGCCTCTGGTGTTGCGGGTGTCCATGGGTGGCGCTAATCGCTTACCATCAGGTAATACGCTTGCTCGTTTGCCCCCTATTCCATAAAAAAAATGCTGAGTATATCCATTTTGGCAGCTACTTATACAAAAACCTTTTTTATTCAAAACTGACCTGTCCAACGAATATCTGGTTAGTAGAATTCTTGATAAATATGTCCATTTCCACTCCACGATCGTAAGGAGGGTATGTATTCGGTGTAAGAGACTCTCCTATACCTGGATCTAAAATGACAATAAATAATATGTATTCACATATAGGGTGGGTTGTTCAGAAATATGTACGCCGCCATTTTGTTACGGCGGCCATTTTGGAGTAATAATAATACCGATTATATATAATTGTATTGTCATCAGAACTAAAGGGATATTTTACTTTTCAGCTCAATCGTAATTTAGAAAGTGGATCAAATTTAACTTGCAAGATTTGATTACAGACAAACAACGAGGTGGACAGGTGAAACTAAATAAAAGCTTGTAAAAGAAAGGAAAACTTGAAACAAACAAACCTTACACCAACCCGTCTGGCTAGCGTTTTATAGTAGGCCAAAACTTCCTTTCTAAGAAGTGGCTTTGCCCAACAGGGGACTGTTAAAAGCTGTTTGATGACGATCATAATTGACGATACCTGTCATAGGTATAATTAGATATTTTATATAAAAAATAGACATGATACAAATACATACATTCCAAAATAGCATATTCGATATCGCTTCATAAAAATAATAGAATAGAAAATAATTAAAGAGATATTTAGTTAAGAAATGTCGCAACAGAATTAGCACCATTAAAATGTTATTAATTTCAATTAATGTTACAACAAAATATAAAATATAATACATATACTAGCTGACTCGGTGAACTTCGTACCGCCATATTTACGTATCTGTCTCAGCTTCCCACAGGCGTCCCCATTTAAGTATGGTGACCACCGCTCTTGAATTCTACTCATGCTTTCCATCAGCCAGAGTAGTGTGACTTAGGTAGGCTAGTACATAAAAAATATGTGCTGAAAAATCTCTTATTAGCTTAAGAGGTAAAGTACTTAAGGGTCATATAAGTCAAAATAAATTTACGCTTATGTAAATAAATAAAAAATATTAAAATTAAGTACTTAACAATGATATTAACGAAACTCACCGATAATAATAACATAGTGCATTCCTTCATTGTGTACCTCTTTGACGAATTCGGGCAAAGCGGCAAAGTGCTCTTTGTCGTACGTGAAGTCGTTGTGGTCTCGCATGTAGTCTATATCGTTCCATTGCACGTCCTGAAAACGTTATAAGATTACATTTAAAATAATCCTATCTCTCATTACCGACCAAGTAAGTTGTATTAAGTTTGCAATTAGGAGTGAGCTGAGCCAGGTCCTCCCAAGAGTAGGCAGTGACCTCTCGCTGCCGGCCGTAGTTCGTTCTATGGTCGACGGCGAGGTGTCCTGGGACGCGGTGGTGTCCTTCTGCGAATCAGTCATCTTGCAGAAGGAGTCTGCGGAAAGGGAAAGGGAGATCCTGACCTCTCTCTCGGCCCGCAGCAGGCGCACCGGGCGTCGGAGGAGGGCATACGCAGCCCTCCACCGGCCTCCGTAACTGGGTCCAGGGGCGGCGGACTTGGGGATGTTCGTTGCCCCTCTAACCAACTGGACCCGAGGTGGCGGCGCGTAGTGTTCCCGTGCGCCCCTCTAAGAAGTCGCGAGGGGATTTCTCCCCTCGCTGACGAGAAGTGGCCCGCAGAGGCGGGCTGGCACCAGTCGGGGATTGCGGTTGTCTCTCAAGTTCCCGCGATCCCCGGCGTAGGTGAGAGAAGGAACACCGGGGGGTTTTAGTCAGTAGGAGTCTGACAGACCCCTTCGTCCTTTCCCCAGGGCGAAGGACATCCATGAGGATTTCCCCCCGACAAAAAAAAAAAAAAAAAAAAGGTCCTCCCAAGAGAAGGACACTTTAAGCTGGTTGCCGTGGTGGTTTTTAGTGGTAAAAACATCATACTCCTAGCTTTTGCTGACTGAATTACCAACCCCTTTTTTATGTTTGGCCCTATCAAAATGACTCTACTCTGCCTGATGGAAAGCAAAAGCAGAATCCAAGAGTGGTTGTCATCATACTCATTGCGAATGCAGACAATGCCACAATGCAGCATGGTGACCCACAGCATGGTGGGGTGGTGATGCTTCTGTATCGTTGTACCTCCAGTCTGGCACTCACCAACGAAACACGACAGCATGATCGCTGTCATTTTACGTTGATTTTCTGTGCGAGGGTAGTACCGCCCCGGTCGACTTCTTTTTTTTGACTTACAAAAATGTACGTACTTTTAGTAAAAACGTAATAAACCTAATGTATGTATGTAATAAAATAATTTTGGCTAAAACCCGAAACTTTCTTTTGGCATGGATCCATGCCAATTTTTTTATTTGAGTACATGTAATGTAGTGTTAATTTTGTTTTCTTTTGTGCTGTTCTTTGTAGTGGTGTATAAAATAAATACTTACAAAAGGTATTCCAGCATCTCGATTAGCTTTCCACACACGCCGCGTTTCATTCACTGAGCCATAGTTAAACCTGGAAATTTAAAAGTTAATTTAACACTACAAAAATACATTAACTGTCTCGTTGACGGAGTTCGCGGGTTCGATTCCAGGATCGGACCAAATGTTTGTATAACTTACGTATATATTTGTTTCAGAGTTTGGGTGTTTTCTTATAATACATACGTTTATACAATAAAAAGGTATTTATATCAGTTGTCTGTTGTCTAGTACCCTTTGGGACTAGATGGTGTTGTGTGACCGAAAATAATTATTTATTTATATTACAAAAGACATGGAAGTCTGTAATTTATGCCAATGGATGGAGTGACGGCGAAGAGACGGTTGGTTTTATTTCGTTGCATCAAATACTGTAGTATTCTGAACAACTTTAGTTTGAATTTAATTTGTTACTTAATAGGGTAAATGACTATATCGTAAATAAATACCGATGTCTCCTTCATTAAAACGAATATTACAAATCATTTCGGAAATATAATTATTACAGCTTTTTATTTCTATTTCAAATTTAAATCAAATAAACATTGAAATATATTGCTCAATTGAGTAGCCTAAAACAGTGACGTCACAACTTTGTATTTAGTACATTTTCCATATAAAGTGATCGTTTTGACAGATGATAAAGAGTAACTAATTTGACTAAGGTGTCACCAGCCCTATTAATCTCTTCGTCGCCGTCGCCGTCTGCGCTGATTTTAGGCAATTTCTTTTGTTGACATGAGAAGGATCCTTGACTGAATATTTTCAAAACCATTTTTTTGTTCTTATAAAATATGTATGTGCATAACGGTAGTATATAAGACTACATTATCACGAGTAACACAACACACAAGGTACTGGTCAAAATAATACAAGTCTGACGATCCCATAAGTACTGAAGCATTTTTCTCTTAGGTGGGAAAAAGGGTGACAAGAACGGTGCCATCCACCAGGATACCCTGGAAGATTTGTTTAGATTTTTTGTCTACATTGATCCCCTGAATCATTTTAGATTTTCGTTTGTGAATTATAAGTTAAAAAAATTTTTTTAAATAAATATTTCGGACATCTAACACACAACGCCATCTAGTCCCAAGCTAAGCAGAGCTTGTATTATGGGTACTAGACAACTGATACACATAAAAATATACTTATTTTTTTTGTTAATACATACATATTATACATAGAAAACACCCAAACTCGTGTTTCGTTGGTGAGTGCGAGACCGGAGGCCCAATGATGCAGAAGCATCACTAGCCCGCCATGGTGTGGGTCACCATACTGCATTGTTGCATTGTCTGCATTCGCAGTATGGTGACCAACACTCTTGGATTCTACTCATGCTTTCCATCAGGCAGAGTAGAGTCATTTTGGCAGGGTCAAACATAAAAAAAAAAAAAAAATAAAAAAAAAACAAATATTTGTAGATCATACAAAAATTTGGTTCACCCAGGAATCAAACCTATAAGTATGTTGTGCCTTGTTGGCGTTGTGTGAGTAAGGTAAGATATTATTATTATCACAATAAAACTAATGGTCCATATACATGGTATACCCTACCTGCTAAGATGAAAGCCGAGCGACCAGTAGGGTGGCATGAAGGGCCTCCCCACCAGCTCCGTGTACTGAGCCACCACCTCCTTGGGAGACGGGCCCAGGAACACGAACAGGTTCAGTATACCCCCGATGGTTCTGTATGTGATACCTGGAGTCGGCTGCAGAACTATATCTATACAAATGGAACAGAATTTATTTCAATCAAAATTTACAGTAAAATTTTAATAATTCAACGATAAACGATTGCCGGTAGCAGTCCAGGGGAATAGATGTGTTAATTAAAACTAAATAGAGGAATAAAAATGTGAGTTTATGTGTTTGTTATTGAAGTTTTAAAAGTCCTAAGTGCTGAACCCATCCTGGTGAAATTTTATATACATGTTGCATTATAATAACAATACCTATATGTACATGCACAATATGTATACACATTTTTTTAATTCGAAACTCTTTTTTCAAAGGTTTTTTTATCACATTGCAACATAAAATTGTTTTTGGCATTATCCTCACATTTTGTAACATTTTCTCATGATTTAAACTTGCCTTAAATTCCACAAATATAGCAAAAATAAGCCGAATCGGCTAGCTAATCCAAGAGTTTTCTGAGGACCAACGAACAGCAATTCACTCCAGTCAGGCGTGAATTATTAACAAAATGTAAAAATAAAACTAATTTTCTACATTTTCTAGTCTACTAAAACGACTTCCTTTACATTTCCAGCATAGTCTCATTAGTGTGTAGCAAGGTGCAAATATAAACAGTGTGTCCGTACCCATAGCGTTAGAGTTGAGGAGTAGCATCCCATGACTTTTGCCGTCATGCTCCACGGCCAGGTAGAAGGGGTGAGTGCCGTATAGGTTCACCTACCGAACAATTGCTTTTACTAACATATTTTACATGGTGAAATCGATATCTAATCGCGATTATAATAACAAGGTGTATAAAACATCGAATCATATGTATCAATCGATCGAATTCATCGCTTCTAATCAAAGTTAGTTGTAGTATTATAATTTATTATTCCGGTTAAATCCCGATTTTTACTTATATTAGACACTAAATCTTTAGATCAGTTAGACTGTAAGACAGTAAGGTTTCCTTTATTAAAAGGTTACAAGACCTTGTATATCCCAGGAATATAGAAAGTATCGTAACTTGCGATTTTCTTTTTTTGAGATTATTATTGTGGACTGTGTAATATTAAATCATTCGTGCTTACAATCTATGACATGTGCTTTGATTATATACCTACTTTTATTCATTGAATTAAGCTGTTTATTTACGTCGTCTGTCGGTCACACACTTATTTTACGGCGCACCAAAAGCCAAACGCTGATTAACAAACTAAAATTACAAATCACGGTGTCCATATTGATTCGAATTTTTTTAAGATATTTAGTTATTAATTTTTGGTTAAATTATACAATCCCAAAGTAAACCAACACATTTAAATAGCCCTTGGTTTCGTTTAATGTTGTATTGTCATATCAAACCCAGTAAACATTTTTTTTTACATATTTTATACAAGAGCACAATTAAATATCGCAGTACTTACATTTTCAGTAGGAGCTCTGTCTCTATTGAACAGAGCGAAGGTATTCCAGTTAACGTTGTTCATAAAACGAGCTCGCTTCTCACCTAAACCGAAAATGTGACTCGACGATAAAACCGCTGATATTTGTAAGAATTTATCAGAGAGTATCAGACCGCCTATGTTTTGAGTATTTATACTGAAATAAGAAGGAAATACATTAGTTCAAATCTATACTAATATATAAAACTGAAGAGTTTGTTTGTTTGAACACGCTAATCTCAGTAACCGCTGGTCCGATTTGAAAAAATCTCTCAGTGTTAGATAGCCCATTTATCGAGGAAGGCTATAGGCTATATATCATCACGCTAAGACCTACGGGAGCGGAGCAACAATGAAGAATGTTACTAAAACGGGGGAAAATTATCACGCTACGACGCAAACGAGGTAGCGTGGGTCGATTAGTGTATGTATATTTCTGAAGTGAAAATTTCAAGGAGTATTTTCGTGTAAGCCGTCATGGATATGGTCACGTGATGTATTAACGCTTGAGTCAGTTGTGAATGTATGGATATACCTACTATACTCACTGGCGCTCATACAGTCGCTACACATTTTTTTTGTATGAAATAGTGGGTCAAACGAGTAGACATATCGCCTGATGGTAAGCGATTACCGCCGCCCATGGACACCGCAACACCAGAGGCGTCACAAGAGCGTTGCCGGCCTTTTAAGAGTGCGCTCTTTTCTTGAAAGTTTAAAGGTCATGTTTGATCTTAACACAGATGGACAAAAAATATTTTATACTTTATTTAATCTAAAATTTTAATTTCTGTTTACAATTTCAAATTAATAACAAACTAATAGGTATGTTTATTTAATTGCACAAAACAAAAAACTCAAAAGTCACAAATAGGTTGCCAGGGGAATACCTACCTGATTGTGATTTCCTTTTTAGGGTACACCTTTACTTGTTTGCGGAAATCCCACGGATACCACCTCTCTGGTGGTAATGTCGAGTACACCTCGTTTCTAGGCTGCTAATACTTAGGTTAGGTTTATAATCGGTACGAGTCAAGATGGTCCGATATCCGAAAGGATATCCGCACAGAAACTAAAGAGGAGAACAATTCACCTAGATTTTAACACCAATTTAATGTGAGAACAAGTTATTACTCAGTTCGTGTTGGTATATTTGCGCCGACGAATAGCTCTAAAAAATAAGTCTAAGACACATAATTGAATGATTTCTGAATTTCTTCTAAAAACATACCAATAAATAACCATTTAAGTCAGAGTAACAAAAACACCATTATGTTTTATTAATTACTAGCTGATCCAAGCAATTTTATCGGCTCGGCTCCTATTGGTCTAAGCGTGATGTTAATATCCTATCTTAGGCACGCCAGCAAAACACATTCAAAAATAAACGGTGAAAATCGGTTAAATAGTTTAGGAGATCATCGTGAGCAACAAAGTGACACGAGAATTATATATAATAGATAATATTCAGTTTTTAAATAACTTACATGGTAACATTGTCAGAATTCCTGATGATTTTGAAGCCGACGTACGACATATCCACTTGGACCCTGTACTTCTGGCGAGAGAGAGGCTTTGGTACCATCGTGATCTCTGGCTGCGGAGGCTCAAACCTTTTGTGTTCAGCGTCGTATATCTACGAAATTATTATTTTTTAACCCTCACCTCATAAAGAAGGTTTTCAAGGTAGTATAGCCACGCTGATTCCAGCACGGTAAGGCCGGTTCGACCGGGGCGGTACTACCCTCGCACAGAAAATCAACGTAAAATGACAGCGATCGCGGTGTCGTGTTTCGTTGGTGAGTGTGAGCCCGGAGGCCCAATGATGCAGAAGCATCACCACCCCACCAAGGTGTGGGTCACCATGTTGCAATTTCTGCATTCGCAGTATGGTGACCACCACTCTTGGATTCTGCTTATGCTTTCCATCAGGCAGAGTAGAGTCATTTTGGCAGGGTTAAATATAAAAAAGAGGAAGGTTTTCGTCTACCATACTACACTAGCCAGATGAATTGGAATAGGGTTTATTTCAAGTATTCCTTCTCTTTGTAGTGATGTTGTCGAGTAGTCTGCTCCTTTAAAAGCTTCTTACGACACCCACAAGATAAATAAGTGTTGTGATACTCTCTGTTTTTAATCTGTCACAGTCAAGAGGCTACCGAAAGAAACAGGTTTTATTCCAACTTTCTGTTCATTTAATAACATTGATAAGATTTATCAATTACTAGCTGAACCCCGCGGTGTTACCCGCGGTGAATGTTGCACCGCGAGTAACGCCGCGGGACAAAGTTAGTCCAAATAAAAGTAGCCTAAGTTACTCCCCGGATCATCAGCTACCTGACAGTGAAAGTCCCGTCAAAATCCGTCCAGCCGTTCCAGAGATTACCCGGAACAAACAGACAGACAGACAGACAGACAGACAGACAGACAGATAGACAGACAGACAAAAATTTTTTTAGCTACATTTTTGGTATATGTACCGTGTATACATACATATGCACTCAGTAAAAAGTGGTTATTTTAATATTACAAACAGACACTCCAATTTTATTTATTTGTATAGATTTGTAGTGACTATGGTGTGCTGTGATAAGATTTTTAAAAAACAATTATTATCTAACTAGCAACTGTCCACAGTTTCAATTGTGTAGTTCCGGTTCCTGTGGGAATACGGGAATAAAATATAGCCTATGTTACTTGTCGATGATTTAGCTTTCAAATACACAACAGTCAAATATTTTTTGAGTTTATTCGTTATATAAAGAAAAACAAATCTTTCCTCTTTATAATACATATTAGTGTCGAAGAATTGGCAAAATCAAAAGATAAAATATACAAAATCCTCACCTTAATCTGTAAACAATCGTCTGACAAATACTTAATATCCATCCGAGCCACTTCGAAATCCCCTGGATATCCGGATGGCCGTACTTTCTCCATGTAAATGTTCATGCCGTGTTTATCTTCCGTCATGTTAATAAAGTGAAATGAGTCGTAGTGAGAAGGATAGAAGCAGTATGGGACACCGTGAGTGTCTGTGGATTTCCAGCAACAACCTAGAAATAATTATATAAGTGGATTATAAATAGAATCCACCTCTGTGTTATACTTTTTGTCCATAGATACGATTTCCAGGTTTTAATAATCGACTGATAACTAGATGATTCTTAAGACGTGACGACTGATAATGATGTAAATCACTAATGCGAAAAACAAATATATCAAACACTTAATGGATAACTACACTATACTGAAGGTCAAGGTCAAGGAAACCTGCAACTCGAAAGACACTACAGTGCGTTGCCCCTTCAAACCCAAGATCAGAGGGGAGGCGTGAGTTGACTCTGCTGTCATTTCATTACAATTACTTAATATTATATTATATATATGAGGTTGTAGTAGAGATTAGAGTACCCTCCATCATAGCTCACCCACAAAAGTAGGAGTGGAGTAACATCATGACGTCATAATAATAAAATAAGTATGTGTGTGTCCGACGAACACCAGGAGTTTACGTCACGTCGCAAGCTTTGCCTTTCTACGTCACATTTATCCAATTTTAAACAAAACGCGTAAGTCACTTACGCGTTTTTGTTCCCTAATAATAAGTGTTTTAGCGCTGTTTGTTTTAATAATTTGTTAGTCGACATAACAATGACAAAGCTCTGCAGCGTAATGCCTCACTTGTAATTTCGACAAAAAATCATGATCCAACATAATCTTACTTTGTTTAATATGCATTTCCACTTGCTTTGCACAGAATGCTTGCTTAGAAATTAAATCGTCCTAAGTGCGATATGCGCTGTTAAGAAGGATAATCATTATTTCTAACAGTTTCAAAAATCGTCAAACTGGATCATGACTCAAGTTTGTCGATGGTATATAAAGCTCGATTTTACTCTTAAATTTATCGCGGAAGCTAAATATGAGGAGTAAACTCGAAACACTAACCTCGTGCATTACAATCCTTCTCATTAGCATTCCCTTGTGGGAAGCAATCAAACCTATTGTTCTCGTCCAACATTGAGCACATGTCATGTAAGTATTCAGCCGAGCGATGAGGATACACATTCTTCTTGTTAAGTTCTGTTTTCTTGCGAGTTTCCGTCAAGTTAATTTTGTTCTTAGTGCTCAAGTTGTTGTGGTCGTGGTAACGGTATTCAGGTAACTGCTGGAATTAAAAACATTTTTTTGAGTGAAAATTGTTTAGGATGTAGAGATAAATTTGCTAAAAAAAAATGGTCCCCGATTTAAAAGAACTTAAAACCTATTTACGTACTAGACAGACTTTATTTTCAATTGGATGTTTACCATTTTCAAAAATTATAATACTGCATAACTTTATTGTATACCAACATAATTTCAACAACGAATATTATACACGTGATAAAATGTACAAAGGGTAGTCTTATCGGTAAAACGATTTATTACCTTTGGAAGGACAAAGACGATACTAAATAGGTGAGATAAAGGATATTATTATACTTATGACTTGATTTGTTATGAAGTAAATTATTCCAGAACAACGCTCGAGACGCCTAAACAACGGCAAGTTCTAGTTGATTTCAAGAGGCACAGAATAATGAACCTTACATCGATATTTATAGCGTCGAATACAGATTGATTGTTGCGCGGTTGTTTCGAGCGCTTTCGCCGGCGGGCGTGTTCTTGGTACCGGTCAACGTCCTTGTAAATTCCACATGTACTAGAATGCACTAGCAATAACGTTCAGTCTGAGCTACAGTGTGATAAATATTGGAGTGTCAGTATCAGTGATTAGCCTAGCGACCTTGGCCACAATTAAGGACTGTTATTCTATTTGATATAGTGATGTTAAGGGTGTTTTAATAAAGTCTCTTTTACACGTCAGAAGGCTTATTTCTTAACTCCTTCTATTCCTAACACTTAACAATATTACTTGCAGCTTTTTTTCAGACAACACACATAGAAGTTATACAGAACACTGATGTCATGAAGAAATTCCATTTTTAACCGACTTCAAAAAAGGAGGTGGTTATCAATTCGACTGCTTCTTTTTTTATGTTACCTCATAACTTTCGACTGGCTGAGCCGATTTTGATTATCCTTTTTTTATTTGAAAGCTATTGCTTCTCGTGTGTGCATTTCAATTTGGTGATGTTGTCCCCTGTGGGATTTGAACCCACACCTCTTGGCGCAGTAGAAAGCGGCGTGGCTACACGGTACATATACCAAAATATCTACGATTGATGTAATACCGCGAGGTTCAACTAGTAGAAAATATATTTATTTTTAGCCGTAGCGTAGTAGCGCTAATTTGGGAAAAAGCTTCGAGAGAAGATAAAAATGTTGTAACATTTATAAATCTGATCCAAATACCTTTTCATATGGCAATGGTGACAGTGGCTTTTTTATTGCATCCGGGTGAGTCCGTTCCCACAACTTTCTGTAAATACAGACCAAAAGATATATTAAGATAAATATTTGTTTTAGAAGGGAATTTGAAGAAGGGAAAACTACTGTGGATCATAAATGCTTGTAACTCTTGTTTTGCAGGAGTATCAAGGCCAATGTATACACAGACACAATTTTTTTTAACTGTCAAATAAAAGGCATTGGTAATCTGAAGTATGATTGAATATAAATTAATTTCTACAAAAAGTATTAACGATTTTGGCCCTCAATTTAGATCTCAGATGAAGTCTAATAATGTTTAAGCCAAAAATTGCAAAGAATAGTTAGACATAAGTGGTATAGATTATAAAAAATTAAAATGAAAACAAAAATTAAATCAGATCTTTAAATAATCATCATCATCATCATCATCATCATCAGCCCGTTGCAGTCCACTGCTGATCTTTAAATAATACATACAATTACGAGTTTACGTATTTTACTTGTTTTCATATTTACCTGTAGTGTTCTTCTCCCCAAGTACCACCCACAGCGCCCCCTACAGCCCACCATGCTCCAACACACAACGCGCACACTAGCGCCACACCCAACATTCCCGATCCCACCCCGGGGAGATTGTCCCATATACGACGAAAGATATTTCGCCGCTCCGAGAAGCGTTGGTATCTGGGAATTTAAATCATGTAATATAACTTTAAGCTGTTAAGTCTACAGAGCGTGTCAAAATACATACAAATATGAAAAACATATAACCCTAGTTCGGGCACAGTAGGTTAAAAATATGTCACAAAAAAGATAAGTCGTGAAAGTACAGCCATTGTTAAATATTACTTAAAATCAAACTTATTTAGTTTTTTTTATTAAATTCAATATTTTCTAGGTACATACTTCTCAGAAAGTCATAGCCATAAGTTTAATGTAGGGACAAAAATTTAAAACAGTTATTTAAATATTTGTTGCATTGTCTGCATTCGCAGTATGGTGACCACCACTCTTGGGTTATGTACGCATTTGATACTAACAGAGATATGTTTGGCTGTTACTGGTTCTACCACGGGTTCTACTACGAATCTTACTAAAGATAACCTGAATATAAATCTTCTTATATGTAAAAATCAATTGCTGTTCTTTTAAAACTCTAAAACTCGGGAACGGCTGGGCTGATTTAGCTGATTTTAGTTTTGAAATATTTTTTGTAGTCCACGGAAGGTTTAGATGGTGAAAAATTAAAAAATAACTTGAAAATCCAAATGTCACGTGTACGAAGTAGCGGGCAGAGCTAGTTAAATCTAAAGAACAGGCGATTAAACTTTTGCGACCCATGAATTATAATATTAATGCGGATTAATTAAGGAATGATCATCTCTAATTACTTTGCATCTACTGCTTAAATTCCTGTTGTTATTTTTAACCGACTTCAAAAAAGGAGGAGGTTAATTAATTCAAATGCTTTTTTTATGTGTGTTTTTAACCTAAATTTCGATTGGGAGAACCGATATTGATGAATCTTTTTTTTTCAAAGCTCATGCTTCCCGTGTGGTTCCATTTCATTAGTAATAGCAACAACTTAACTTAAAACTACGATTACCTACAACTACTTTAAAACCTAATTCAATAAAGAACATCACCGGATAATATACGTAAGTAAAGACAATTAATACATACTTTTTGATGGCCATATCTGATTTCCAATATCTTGCCAGTTATTAATACATTCAATAATAAGAACACAAGAACTCAGACTGAGACTCGACCGATGTTTCGTAAAATAGAACACGAAACAAAGAGTATACATGAGTAATATATCAATCAAAGTTCATGACACAATAGATACCACAAAATAGTGGTTTCCTTCGCACTTTGTAATTTGTTATTGTTCAAATATGAATAACCTCTTTAAGGCACATATGTAGGCAATAAAACATCTAATGTACGACTGTCTGTATATAAATATAAACCTACTGTCACGGTGTTTGAACAAACTTACATTTAGATGATTTTAGGGTTCCGTACCCAAAGAGTAAAACCGAAACTTTATTACTAAGACTCCACTGTCTGTTATGAACCATGATAGTTCAAATTTTCACAAAAAAAATGTATTTCTGTGGCCGCTGTAAGAAAAATACTTTAAATAAAATAAAATTAATATTTAAGTGGGCTCCTACACAATAAAACTGATTTCTTTGCAGTTTTATGCTCGATTTCAATAACGGCAACAGGTAGACGCTTGTATTATTCATAATATTTAATTGTAGGTATATTCACTTTAAAAATAAATAATTAAAATAAACGAGCCACAGCAAGCAAAAATATTTAATAACTACTAAGCAAACAAAGTTGCTCGTAACAAATAAGATTAAAACATATATTTAGAACGCAACTAAAACTAAAAAGATGAAATATAAATGATTAATATAACAGAATGCAAAAAGCAATAAATTAAAAAAACTAAATTTAAAATTTAACAATGAGGCTCATATTGAACTCCCTCAATTTTTTAATTTTTTCTTATATCTAGGCAAACTTAGGCATATATCTAAGACTGAATTTTTAGCTAGCATGTTGCTCTGCCAAGGCTTTGTAGGCAATATCTACAAAGCCTTGGCAGAGCGGCGAAAATAATGATACGGAATCCTTAGTGCGCTAGTCTGACTCGCACATGGCCGACTTTTTTATTTAAAATATTCGTATTAATATGATAATTTCTACAAACCACGATATATAAGAATAATTTAAAAGAAAATTGGCAGACTGAAATGTTTCTAGGGTCAAAAACCTTCATCACTAATATTATATTAATGCCTGTTAAACAAGTATTAATTTAATCTTATCCTATTAATTACAAAAATTTGTGAAGATGGGTGTATGGATATTTGTTACTCTTTCACGCAAAAACCACTGTTCAGATTTAGATGAAACTTTACAGTTGTATAGCTTAAACATCAGAATAACAAATCATCATTAACTTAAGAGCTACGCTCTTGTCGATGCAGCTTTATCCAGCTCTATCTATCAAGAGCAGTTTTCTTGATCTTTCCTTATACGTCGTAACCGCCTCTTTTTCCATAATCATTTTTTAAAAGACAACTTTTTAAATCTGGTCTATGTAACTGTGTCTTTGTCTTACCTCTTCCTCTTTTTCCTTCTATTTTTACCCGACTACGGCAAAGCCAAAAGAGGGATATGTTTTTGACAGGCTATGTATGTATGTATGTTCATCTGTTCCTCATTATCGTTAAGGGCTTCATCCGTAATCCTGGGCATGGGATGCGCATTATACCCTGCAGAACTGGATCCCTATTTGAACTCTGCCACCGTCCTATCTTGAAGTACTAAGATAAGAGGTGCCCACCCCCGCGACGTAAATACGCCAGACAAGAATTGAACTGGTGGACCCTAGAGAAGGTAACTCTAGGGTCCCCGGTGCCGAGTTAATTGTCTCGTATGTGCCCGACACCAAAAGCAGAAAAACACATAGGATACTATTTATTTACGTTGATTCAACCGCGGCCAAAAATTAGTAATATAAAGGCATTTCATACTCAGCCGTCTGATCCAAAAATCCAGGCAAAAATATTGAAAGAAACGAAGTAAATTGTAGTTTCTCAGGACCTGAGCTATGGTTCTGTTTTTTTTTAAACAAATTGAAGAGATAAAATAAATAACCTGACTCAAACAACCTGTTTAATCGGGTGCAAAAAATATCTAAAAAGTAACGACTGTCAGTTGTACAACTTACGACTAAAGTCTATTATAGAACACTATTCATACTAATATTTTATTCTAAAGTAACTCTGTCAGTCTGTTCCCTTTTAACGGTTAAGCTGCTGCACTAATCTATACAAATCTATACAAATAAATAAAATTGGAGTGTCTGTTTGTAATATTAAAATAACAGCTTTTTAATCAATGCATATGTATGTATATCTATACAAATAAATAAAATTGGAGTGTCTGTTTGTAATATTAAAATAACAGCTTTTTAATCAATGCATATGTATGTATACACGATACATATACCAAAAATGTGGTTAAAAATTTTTTTGTCTGTCTGTCTGTCTGTCTGTCTGTCTGTCGGCCTGTCTGTCTGTCTGTCTGTTTGTTCCGGGTAATCTCTGAAACGGCTGGACGGATTTGGACGGGACTTTCACTGGCAGGTAGCTGATAATCCAGGGAGTAACTTAGGCTACTTTTTTAGACTAACTTTGTGCCGCGGCGTTACTCGCGGTACAACAATAACCGCGGGTAACACCACGGGGTTCAGCTAGTTTCAATTAAATTTGGCACGGGGATACTTTGATCTCGGAGGAATAACATAGGCTACCATTTACCACAATAACCAACATACACATCCATAATCTTGATCTTAACAAACAGACTTAAGAAATTCAATAAAACAGCCTTTCACAAACGTGTTTCCTATATAATGAGGTCTACTTGATATGATGGAGGAACTCCTAGATGTATATATAAGCCATACATAGTATATACCCATAAAATATGATGCACAACTTGTTTCTCATCATGTGTGTTCATCTCTCTTATGTTTTAAAACATAAAAGGATAACGAAATGATTGAAGAGCACTCATGGTCTTACTCTACTACCAAGAATACCAGAGTATATTTTTCAATTTGCCTTCCAATAAAAAAAAAACAGGTTTATTGCCAGTAGTTTCGTGTGGGCTCTCCGTTTGTAATTAGAAAGAGATACATACTTTATTATATTTATTCATATAAATGAAATAATATACCAATTTGAAACCACCAACCAACAATATGGAGAGAGAGTCAGCAAGCTGAAGTGGCAGTGGGCAGGGCACATAGCTCGGAGAACCGATGGCCGATGGGGCAGAAAGGTTCTTGAGTGGAGACCACGTGATGGTAAACGCAGCGTAGGAAGGCCTCCCGCAAAGTGGACGGACGACCTAGTTAAGATCGCAGGGACTCGTTGGATGCAGGCCGCTACCGACCGGTCGCAATGGAAGTCAATGGGGGAGGCCTACGTTCAGCAGTGGACTTCTTACGGCTGATATGATGAACCAACAATATTGATGATTTTAATTCCACACTCACAATTAAGACAAATCATTAAGTATACTTTAAAGTTTATCCGAAGTTAGGTACTACCCGTTCCGGAGATTACACAAATCTGAATCTCAGAATTTGCTCCAACAATTTTCTTGGAATTTAGTATGCAGGGAGTTTCGGGGGCGATCAATCGATTTGGCTACGATTCTTTTCAGGAAATTTACCAAAAAATAAATACCAAGTAATGCTCGGTAGTATAAGTACTTGTGTTTTGACAATCACCATCCAAAAGCTACCTTATCATAAATAGACTGTATTTAGCTGCCAGAAGCTCGAGAAAAATCAATCATAGTGGCATGCAATAGGAAACATCAGTAGTACCAAATTAATTCTTATTAGAATTTTTAGTGCTTCTGATATTTAAGGTTTGTCTTTATGACTGTGGCTCTTTAGTTTTGATGATAAATGTTGTTAATTTAACAAAACATTTTCTATTTTAAAATCTATAATCTGAAAAAAAAATAAAAAAGGAGTTTTATAACCCCTCGGACTCATGGAACAGGAATTTTTTTTTGTAAATAAATGTATGAAATCTATACAAATAAATAAAATTGGAGTCATCATCAGCCTATCGCAGTCCATTGCTGGACATAGGCCAATTACAATTTTTGTCTGTGTCTGTTTGTTCCGGGTAATTTTTGGAATGGCTGGACCGATTTTGACGGGAGTTTCGCTGGCAGATAGTTGATGAGTAAGGTAGGCTACTTCATTTAGACTAGCTTTGCTACGGTAAAACAATAACCGTGGAGAACGCCGCGGGGTTCAGTTGTATATTTATTTATTTACTTACTTACTTACAATATTCTTACAGACTATATCCAATACGATATTGTAGTTACATTTTTCTTAAAAACTAGTTACTTAAACCTAAGAGCAATAAATTATGCAAAGAGCTTTCAGTGTGAATTCACTCAGAGTACATTACAATACATTCACCTTACCAGCTACGAGGTGAAGTGTGCGCAGCGCGTGCGTCAGAGGTGCCTTGCGCTGGCATGCCCGCCGCCGATGTTCCACAAAGCCATCCCGGACATACAGACCCACCCCCGCCAATACATCTGCATTTTGTATCCCACCCCTAATTACCCTAAAGATTATAGGTTACGAATGCGAGTTCTCTCCTGACTCTCAGTTCATAATATCTGACCATAGCTAAGATATACAGGGTAGGATACATTAATAGATAAAAAGGATAGACTCCGTACTGTATCAAGTAAATAAATCTAATAAAGTTATTTTGTACTAGCTGAACCCCGCGGTGTTACCCGCGGTTAATGTTGTACCGCGAGTAACGCCGTGGGACAAAGTTAGTCTAAAAAAAGTAGCCTAAGTTACTCCCCAGATCATCAGCTACCTTCCAGTGAAAGTCCCATCAAAATCCGTCCAGCCGTTCCAGAGATTACCCGGAACAAACAGACAGACAGACAGACAGACAGACAGACAGACAGACAGACAGACAGACAGACAGACAGACAAAAATTTTTTTAACTACATTTTTGGTATATGTATCCTGTATACATACATATGCATTAAGTAAAAAGCGGTTATTTTAATATTACAAACAGACACTCCAATTTTATTTATTTGTATAGATGTATAGATGTATAGATGCGCTCCTACATGACACTATATTTAGTTTCATGTGGAGCCCAGATAACTGCATTACATTCCAGTTGAATTCTGACTAAAGCATTCCAGTTGAATTCTGACTAAAGCAGTATAAAATGTTTTAATGGTTTTTAGGTTTGTGAAATCTTTAGCCATACGAAGTACTAATCCTAAATTTCTATTAGCCTTTTTACAGATTTTGATTATATGATCGCAAAACTTTAGCTCAGTGATAAAATGCACTCCCAAATCCTTCACCTCAGTTACCCTGTTCATCTCCATCCCCTCTATCGCGTAATTGTGTTGGATAGGTCTTTGTTAACGTGTAAATGCTGAGTGATGAATGATGAGTGGTGAATTAATGAGATGGTCACACAAATTGACACATTGAATTGCAGCTTATTTTGCCTGCTCCAACGTATGTACGTACAACATTATATAATAAGTTCATTCAGCTGTACTTAAGCGTTGGATCATTAAAGTAATAACCTAAATATCCACATACCTGTGTTCTCTAGATGTAGATTCCTCATTTCTTGGTTTCGGTATAACACCACTGAAGAGCGGAGCCCTGCCTGTTTTAGCATTATATCTTCCGAATGGAGCAAACGAATTTGATAACTTCCTCTTAAAAGTGACGCTCTTGGGTCCGTTTAAAGAGGTCTCCGTCTGTCTGTCTCCGCTACGAGAACTTTCACCCTCTTGTTCTGCCGACTTCGTAGTTTTATCATTCTCGTAACAAAGACGATAGTTGATGTTATCATTCAGAGTTAATAAATCAGTTTTGGAACCAAGAGATTTATCACAAAAGTCTTCAAATGAAACTATTTCATAATCCTCATCATCTTCGCCCGATTTTTCTACTTTATATGGTATTTTCGGCATATTTTTATATGTTCCCTATCTTATCTACGACGCAGGGGGGAATCCATATATTGCGAAGAATAAATCTAATTTTAGTACTTTATTATATCATAAGTTCAAAAAATCAATCGCATGTAAAACAAGGCAGTGTAGATATGAAAACGTAAAATTAAAATATTTTTAGTGTTTAAAATTAAATAAATTATTCCACAAATACACAGCTCAATAGTTTGTTATTGTTGTTACTTTATTTTTACTAGTTTTTACTGTCCGCGTAATTAGTAGACACAGGCGTCTGATATAATTCGGCCTAGTAAGAATTCACTTTTTTTTATTCTTTACCGATTCAATATATTAAAATTATTATTTTTTTGTATTTAATTCATATTATTTATAACTATATTTATATATTTCATTTCAAATATTTTAAGCGCATGAGTCCTGTTGACTCCTGTTTCACTGTTCAGTGCTTTCAATTTTGATCCTCAAAATTAAACCACCACAAAATTTGAGGTATGAGGGTAGTCGTAAATGAATAACTAACTCATTGTCACTGTTTTAAATAAAGGCTATGCGTGGACAATATGGTGGACTGTAGATAACTAAAATAGTTTTATTTATTAATTTGGCTTGTCGTTTTAACGAATGTACAAATAGTGATTACATAATATGGATTGGAAAAATACGAAAATGTTATTGGTATCTACTGCAACAATATTCGTCGCTTCTCAAGTAGCGAAAAAGGTTTATAGATATTACTTGGACTTCAAAAGATCTGGCACACCTGAGACAAATAGCAACGACACCTGCAATGAAGTCTTAAGTATGAAAAATCGAGAGATAAACGATGTTATAGTATTCTCTGATGATATCGTTCGGCATACCATAAGAGTGGCACCTAATAAGGATATAACCATTTGTGAAAGCAGGGAACTGAATTGCTTTAAATTAATTAAATACATCAAGTCAGCCCGTGAAACATTAGACGTATGCATGTATTTGATTACAAGCAGCGAAATAGCAGAGCAAATCATAAGGCTGGGACAAAAACACGTTTTAGTAAGAGTAATTGTTGACAGCGATATGGCTTTTACACCTCCATCACAAATAAAGAAGTTGAAAGAATATAGTAAGTCATATTTTATAAGAAAAAAAATATTGTTTACAAGCTTAAGAACAAATAAAATACTCACTCAATTAATGTAGAAAGTTTATAGCTTTACACATATTTCTAGAATATTATAAATAACCGAAAATCTAAACTATAAATCAATATCGTTTCAGGTTTCATCCAGGTACAAACAAACAAAAAATCAATTTTGATGCACCACAAGTTTTGTGTCGTTGATGGTCCAAGAGCCGTAGCTCGAAAATGTATCTTAAAAGTTCATGCAGAGAAGTTAAATGTAGATCCAGAACCTGCTAAGACTCATGTTAAACCATATATCAGAAATAAGCCATTAAATGCCTTCGTGATGTCTGGTTCATTAAATTGGTCAACTCAGGCGATGGTTTCAAATCATGAAAGTGTTATTGTAACATCTCATGCAAACATAGTGGGAAAATTTGAAAAAGAATTTGAAAGTCTGTGGGTGGAGACCGAACCGGTGAGTTGTATAATCATATTAATCATATTTATACCTTCTATTAAAGAAGTCCATTTTCATTTTACTAATTTAAACTTTGTTTTAATTTTAGGCTATGACGACAATGAATTAGTATTTACAATTTTTACTATCCAGATGTGCGTTATCTTAGGAGTAAGGTAAGACATTTTCAAATGCATTGTGTGTTTTATTCTGATTTTTATTGATTTTTGTCGGAGTAATTTTATTAATTTATTCTCTGACTACTTAGGCTAACATCACGCTAGTGTCGTTTCATTTTTGTATTCGACTTTTGCATTTAAAAACTATTCCCTCCTCTTTCATTCTCACGTAAATTCCATAGACCACGTGCATTATTAGCCCATTTCAGAAAAGTTATAAAGATATATTATAAAATTAACAAAATTAATTAGAAAAAAAACGCTGTAAATTATATTGTTAGTAATTTATTTGATGATAAAAATTAACTTTTTTTCCATTTGACATAATGTCATTTTTTTTCTTCACCGGTCTTCACAAATGACAGAAGTTGACCATAGACTAGTCCATGTGCACTTCAATTTCGATCGATCATATGTTTTCTTTGTGTAGTTTTTTCAGCCGCTGTAATTCGAATTGGTTATGAAGTTTACACGTATTACGGGACCTAAGCTTTTATTAATCCAATATTTTTATTAGTTTAGTAGGTTTAAGGTTCTTTCAGTGTGTAAATAAAGTTTAGAGACAAATATTACGTGGTGCATAATAGGCGAATTTGTATGTGCACGTGCTTGCACTTTTCAGGCTAATTGTGAAGTTTCAGGCTGAAACTAAACTTCAAAATTGGCTTAACTTGTTCAGAACTGTCTTTTTTTATACAATTTAGCCTCGATAGGCTCTGATTTTTATATTTTCACAGTTAAAAACGTGTGTTTCGAAGTGTTCGAATAAGTTTGAATTGTTAGGTTGGAAAGCACTTTGGTTGTTTTATTACAACTGTTTGTCGTCATGAATCTAATGTACTGGATCAGGATTACGCTGGATAGAGTGTCTGTGGTATGTATAATTTGTTAAAACTCTTAATTTGCCATAAACCAGTTGAATAAGAAATAAATTCAATTTGAAGGGCATTCAAGAAAGGTCATACTGTTTTCATATTTTTGCTAAATGCTGCTAATTTTCTTGGTATAACCTTGCAATAACCTAATTTCAATAATTTTTCTAGAATTCCCATTAAAACTTCAATTAGTAATAAGAAAACTGAAGGTTTTTTACTTGAACTATTTAATACCACATGTGACAAATCAACGGAGTAATAGTTATTATATTGATGCTAAGTAGAGTGTTGACAATAAGACATCAAAAATGCCACATAGGCAGATGACCACTTAATTTTTTTTATATGAGATCTAGTGCTGAACACCCACTACCTACCTACTAACCATATGTTCTATTTAATCATACCTTAATACTGAGCAATCAAATAAGCAAATTTTACCATTTTAAATACCATGTGGTTATGGACAGCTTTGATCGGAGTGCCTCTGGTCTTTTATTAGCATGTGAATTAATGTATATTATTGTATAAAGCATTGCAGTAGAATTACCAATATCAATCACAGCCATGTGACTGAGAATTGATTTTAACCTACATGTGGTATAACTAAGTAATGTTGTATATGTATTTTGGACTGAATGTGTTTCTTGCCTCCCTATCTATATACTAATGTCTAAAGCTAAAGAGTTTGTTTGTTTGAACGCGCTAATCTCAGGAACCACTGGTCCAATTTGAAAAATTCTTTCAGTGTTGGATAGTACATTTATAGATGAAGTCTATAGGCTATATATCATCACGCTAAGACCAATAGCAGCGGAGCATCAATAAATAATGTTTTAAAAAAGGTGGAAAATTAACAAACGAGTTTGCATGGGTCTGCTAGTATTGTTATAAGAAAAGGAGTCATGTCTAATATTTGTCTTACAAGTTATCCCTAAGGCATGCAATAGTAGGTGTATAGATTTAAATATGTATAGGATCTGTGTGGTAATTAATTTAAATAAAGACTGTCTCCCTTTTCATCCCATGAGTGTCATAAGAGGCAACTTAGGAAGCAAATTAAACAGGACAAAATCAATTCAAAGTGAAAGAAAAAATTGAAATAAACCTTACACCACATAGTCAGCATGGTGTATTCAGCCAAACCCTCCTTACTATGGAGAGGCCATGTCCATAGTAAGGAGGGATACATTATTTATTATTATTATTTAGGATTACATCCTTACATGGGATAGATTTAAATGGTTACAAGGTATGTACTTATTATCAGGGCACTTATGATAGAAGTGTTAAGTAATCTCACATTGAAAAATACTGAAACTATAAGTGCTATTTAATTAACTAATAACATGTTCTCATCCCTCCTATTGGTATAAACAATGGTTCTGTGTTATTTTTAAGACTACAAGTTTAAAGTTGAAATTGTTATTAATTGTTAATGAATATCCCAATTCATTAACAGAAAATGATTACTAAACTTAGTTGCAAATAGGTGTAAGAATATTATTTACTCCATCACTGCATACAAATTAAAATGAATATTAGTGTGACAACATGAATCTAGAAATCATAATAGTACTGCTATTTTCCTCTTACTACAAAGATATTAAAATGTTATTTTGTAATGATGTGTATAGGTAATAAATAAATAAATAAATATTTCGGCCTTCTAACACACAACGCTATCTAGTCCCAAGCTAAGCAGAGCTTGTGTTATGGGTACTAGACAACTGATACAAATACATATATACCTTTTTTTTTTGTAAATATGTACATATTATACATAGAAAACGCCCAAACTCCAAAACAAATATTTGTAGATCATACAAACATTTGGTCGGGAATCAAACCCGAAACCTCATGATCGGCAATTGCACACGCCAACCGCGAGACCAACGAGGCAGTTTAAATATAGGTCCATCAAATTTTCATATACCTTGTGTAACTCTAACAATTAAAACGAATATATAGACTTCTCCCTAGTTACCATTTACCCTTTTTACCCATTTCAAAAACATAAGTTGATAATACATATTATGGAGTGCCTTGTTTTGACTGATTCTGATCTACTGTAGCAGTAAACGAGGTCAAAACTATGATAATTCCTAAGATTTTCCAGTTTAACCTAACATTTACCAACTCTCAATGGTAAAAGTTCGGATCGTTCCATGATCATAGTTTACATCCAACTTGTACCAAAATTCACTTGCATATAGGATTTGCCTCAAAGATGCGGTAAATGTTGAAATAAATATTTCACAGAACAATTTTATTGAATCATATAGGTTAGGTTAGAATGGTGACTGCTAACACAAAATCCCCTCTGTTGTTGTTGAATAATTTGGATAACTAATCCAAATTATTCAACAACAACAGAGGGGATTTTGTGTTAGCAGTTTGGGTGGATAGTTTTATTCCTAAAACTTACATTTACCAACTGACATTGGTAAAACCTGTCCTAAATTCCAAAAGTAAAAGCCAAAAAAATGATCCTCTTTTATAAATCTTTACATTTACCGCCTAAGCTTAACTAGTAAAACTTACGATCAACCAATATTCAAGCTTTTACAGTAACATATACCCAAACATTGGTAGATTAAATCTTTACACACTTAATGTAAACAGATAATATATTACAGATAATATTGGCAATAAATTTAATACAAGAAATTAATGTAATGCTCACTATATTTGTAGGAATATTGAAGGTAAACAAATAAATTATGAAACTGTATTAGCTATGCCCTGCCAAGCTTTCCCATTGACACATTGCAGTTTCATTAATATTAAATCAGAAAAAAAAACAAAATCTTCAAAACAGGTTGCATATAGTCCCAAAATTTTAGTTCAATTGGTGCATAAATTTTTGAGTGTTTGAAGTCCAAAAAGCTAACGTAACAGATGAGATCTTAATGGGTACAAGATTAATAAGTTCTCATAATTTTTTTATGGCTAATAGAGGCACTAACAGCCTTTTGCTCAGTTCCTTTAATGATAAAAGCAAGTCTTGAAATGTTATTACATTCTTAGCAAAAACTTTAAAAGTTATTGTGATAATTTTGTTCTCATCACCATCATTTAGAACTAAAACTTGAAAGAAACCCTTGCCTATCTGGTTTAGAAGCAATCATGGTATAAAAGACCAAAATCTCCTTTCTAAGGAGATGCTTATGTCCAGAAAAGCTATTCAAGATTGTTGGTGATGATCATTATGAGGAGTAATGTTTTTAAAGAGCTGAAGAAACTGGTAATAAATCTGTTCTTCAACTTATTCAGAATAAAGTAATGGAGTATACATTCTAAGTTTATTAAATAAGAATGTCTTACCCTACTGTAAAATACAAATGCATGCTTTTATGACTTCACTGCTAAAAAACCCATACATCTTGTAAATGAAATGTCAGAAGAATATTATTGCTATCTGAAATAGGAAAAATATGTTTATGTAGTTGGTGATGGTGTAGTAATCTCTGCATGAGTCTTATAAGAGTTATAAGCATGAACAAGACTGAAGTTTGTTGGAAGTAAGTGTGATACAAATACTGTTATGTTAGGCAAACCTAACTTAGATCAGAATGTATGTGAGACTAGAAATAGACTAGTCTGCTCTTATTATAAATCAAAAGTAATTTCACTATACTTATCTACTCATTTCACAGCTTCAAGTTCCTATTAATAAAATGCATTTTCTTGTTGTTTCAGATAAACACGTCAAATACAAAATACCACATGTGCAAGTGTATACTTTGTGCTAAAAATATGAAAAAAGTGAACGATTTTAACATAATTGTGCCAACGACGGATACAAAACGTGAAAAAAATTAAAATGTGATTGTTAACAGTTTTTGTGTTTACTAAGTGCACTTTGGATGCAGTGTTCTTCGCTAGATGGCGCTGTTGGGATTATTGCTGGGCAAGTGAGTAACTTGTTCCGCCGCTCACCGCTAGGTGGCATTATCGGTATGTTGTTTTTGTTCAAGTACTTAAATTTAGAATAGCGACATCTCTGTTCGAATAGCACAAAACATATTGTTTAGGCGGACGGTGTTAGATGTCACTACCAGTTCTAAAGCCAAAACTCGTGTATCGGCAAATATGTTAACATTTTTCGTTAAAACTTGATACATATTTTTAAACTTAACTTATTAATTATATACAGTGTTTAGTGCGCGTTTGAGTTCTATTCAATAAAATTAAAATAAATTTAAAATATGTTCCGTGTAATAATTAGGCACTTCGATGGCGAAACCGTGACGGGTATCCATTAAAAAATCTCATGTTTGATGTGTGTACCTGCCTAACACTTTTAACGGTCAAGGCCTGTCTGGGTACGTAGCCGTGTGAAATGTTGTAAAATAACAGGTTATGCAATTCGAAATTTAAATAAAGTAGCCTTGAACCTCAGTGTTGTAAAGCACGGTTTACACTAGGAAATATTTTAGTGTACTCTACCGAATAACTCGTTTAGTTACTTTAATCGCTTTTTTATTTTTATCCACTAATAGTTTCAGTTCAGTTTAAATATTATAACTTATACTACTGAATGGTATGCAGTGTATGTAAATGTATTCTTAGAACCTTAAAAGCCCTTTCATATCCACATAGTTTAAATTAAAACCATTATTAAAACGTTGATTTAATATAAGTATCTAATCTTTCAACCATAGACTCTAAAGATTTTTTTAAATCTGTTGCATACAGTACTGCATAATAAGACCAATTAATGACGATCTCTGGTTTGTATCGTAGTTCATACGGTAGACGGATCAACTTCTATTAACAAACTCACTCAACCATTCAATACTAAATATGCGTCCGTTTTTAAGACTGTTTTATTATCTTTATAATAATAACGGTTTACAATGAGTTCGGCCATTGTCCCGTATGAGGAAGAAAAAATGGACATTATGCTGAATTAGTTTATTTTTAAATTGACCTAAGCACATTTAAACAGCTAATTCTTAAAAAAGGAAAACAGTTTTAGTGATACCATAAATACCTACTTCTTGGTAAGGTGGATTGATATGATCGATTTTGATGTTTTAATCTTTTCATTTTGTCTCTTACGAATCGAAATTAAAAAAAAAACATTGTGTCGGAATCGTAACACAGAGCGGAGCTATCACTGTAAACGCGGGAATTTTTTTAAGTACTTTCTGATAAACATTATGTAGGTATCTTAAATTTCCTAGATAGCAAATTGCTTATTTACTTCCTTCGAAACGTAAAAGAACCGCATCGCAAACTAAAATGGATGGCTAATATTAGCCAGTACACTCACGTCAACAATAAAAAAACAATAAAAATAATTATGGGTTAGTATCATTGTTTAATGGGACTAAAACGGCGTACTTATAGACCGACTAAAGTTATTGATGTCATTAAAATGTACTGACGGTTTGTGAGTTTAATGGTTAGTCATGCTAAATGATTTCGTTCTATTCCCAACCAGGACAAATTGAAATTATTAATCCAAGTAGAAGTCGCCCTGATTCTATGGATAGAGATTCTAAGTTGCACTTGTGACTTAAGTTGCTGGTGTACATGAACGCCGGTAATCACTTACCATCAATTTAATCATCTACTTGTTTGCCCATATACCATACAGTAGTAGTAATAGTAGATTCAAACTAAGCAGATGTATTACCATATTCAACAAAGGAAAATAGATGTATACACACATCTAATATGCATATACCTAGACATATCATAGACTGTCTGAATACTGGGAAAACCAGCTAAGAGTCAGTCACCGCTGAAACTGTTAATAAGTATGCTAAATGCTACGATTTATATATTGTAGCTACATATGTAAAAACTAGCGTGTAGGGGCCTCACACGATTGCTATGATGTTAATAGATGTATATTAGTTATGTAATATAGTCATAAGTTGATCGGAGTGATTGTCTGTGTGTTGATGGATAAAGAATGCCACCACCAGTGTTACCACTCTTATTCATGCCATGAGTGTTGTAAGAGACGTTTAAGGCAACAAACTACACAGGACACCCTCATTGTAAAGATAAGGAAAATTTTAAACAAATTCTATACGAACCCGTCTATCCAAAGTGAGAGAGGCCTTTGTCCTGCGGTGGACTGTTCAAGGCTGTTGATGTGATCAAAGTGATTGCACTTCTGACTTAATCGATATATATATATATATATTTTTTTTTGTATTTCTTCGATTGAGGTTACCCAACTGGAAGCCCAATTTCTTCCTCTCCCTCCCCTTCCCTCCAAAGAGTTAAAGAGTCGGTAATGCACTTGTTACTTTGAGTCTCAAGTATGGATACTCCATTTGGGGTAACAGTGACCTTCAACAACCTGTATGTCTGGTAGTTTACGCATATAAAACCACTTTTATTTTTGTTTTTGCGTATTTAATTTATTTAACGATATTGTACACCAAGCTTTATTACGCACGTAGCAGAAAGTATTTGTAATTCGTTTTTCGGAAAACTCATTTGAATGTTTCCATTCAAGTTTGTTAGGAACGCATTGAGACTGTTTAGTATTCCTTTCTTATGTCATTTTGAATACATTTCTCTTCAAGTCGCCATCGCAGGCGATGTATAGACGATACATGAAATACCTATATAATAATAAAGCATATTAATCAAATCACAAGAGGATGATGTATTGAAACAAAAAAGCAAGAAAAGCTATTTTTTTTAATGACGAAACTATTCTGTATTATTTTTTCTGTTTCTCTACTAATAGTGCACTACCATCATAGATACTTCGTACTACTAAGCAGGTATTTAATTTCCCGTGTGTTCATTGTGTGCAATATTAATTTATTTTGCAATTTACAAGTTTACCTACCGCCGATGGTTTCTGGTTACTGGTAGTTTTATCGCTTTAGATTGCCAATAGGAAACGTGTAGCCCTTTAAGAATTGCAATACAATTACAATTGAATTTACATTTGGTTGCCATGGCAATAATTATTGCTTCCATGATTAATCCAGTCGTTTCCAGACAGGGAATCATTTACTGTGTATGTGATTCGAATAAGTATTGTTAGAACAAAAAGTGTTCATATATTTAAGTCTTTTATTTAATTTAAATGAAGTTTATTCACATTAAACAGAGTTTTATGAACGTTAGATACGATTATTTTGATTTTGAAAGTTATTTGCGATGTGCAAAAGGTTTTGTTAGTACGTCATCAAAAAAATAATAATCTAATCTCGCATTTTAAAAATGGCTCGGTAAACGTTACGTTTTTTCAATTGAACTAATTTTCAAGTTAGAGTAAACCTACTGGTCCATAACAAATCGTTTCTTAGATTTATTTCACAAATATTTATGAACCTTATTGCTTAATTACAAGGCTTGGCAGTTATGTAATACAGAGGGTTATATTACTTACTATTCATACAATATTATCAAATCGAAAATAGCTGTCTGCCTGTCACGCTATGGAGATTTAGATTCTTGAAGAAGCACATAGGCAAATTTTTACCACTATAACCAACTTACATGTGGCGAAGTCGCGGGCCATAGCTAGTAGACTATATATAGGTATTAAAGACGGATCAAAGAAGGTAGACCACACTCGTTATAAAATTGTAGTCTTTATTTTTATGCTTAACTCAATAGAATAGTTGGCGAGTGTAAGAAACACTAATTCACCCAAATAATTATGTCCAAGATGCCATATAGCTATATATTAGCGTATATGACATAAAAACCTAAAACCACATTACTTTATATAATTATGCGGTTATAATAATTATGATGGGTAATAATAAGATAATAGAGACTATACCTATCTCATTTGTGAGCCGGTTTATTATAAATTTACATGCGTAATATTTAATTAATTATGCAATTATACTTCTTCTAATAATGTAATTAAAATTAAACCTTATTAAGTGCACGGTTGGTTTTAATTGAATGTTTATATGCGCTACACTTGGGTTAATAACCTCGATTTGACAGTAACGGATACGTACAGATGTAGATTTTTTAAACAATGAGATGTGAAGTTTGTCTATAAAAAGTACTTTTCATATTGTACAGAAATATGATTAAAATGCTTACTTGTAGATTAGATAGTTTACTTTAAATCAATAATAGATGGCACTATGCGAAGGCATCGTAGGATTACAATATACTTTTTTTTTAAGTTTGAAAAGTATCTTAACAATTTTTGAATGGTGATTTGATAGAGTTAAGTCTGACAATATAATTTATGGGTATTATAGTTTAATTTACTTAAGAAAACAAATATTAACATGTTTAAAATACTTTAGTTTCGGTTACTACCCACTAGATGGCGTTAGATCTTCTGAACGGATTTCGATAGATAGACTACTAAGAACGAATGGTGGTATTTTTACCAAGAGCTCTGGCACATTATTTCCTGTACCTCAGGAAGTCGTGAGCGGTTTGCATTGTGCAGAATTAATTACGCCATTGTACGTCACATTTTTGCATTTACGTACCGCGTTCTGCGAATTCGTTGCTATGTCAGCGAAAATATCTGCATTGCAAATGGAGTTTAATTCGAGCCAATTGATAACTTTACATACGACTCGTTTTACGGAATATTCTTTAAGGTGATGAGGTTCGTTGAAAAAGAAACTGCCGAAATAACTGCTCGCATGCTTTTCCAAACTTCGTAAAAGATTCCACTTACCTGGAATGTTCAATGAATATACGAACTACTTACATCAAATACTATAACCCGTGTGGAATATTTTTGAAATCTAAGTACACTTTTTTATAATAGCAGGAAACAAGTACTTAAGGAACTTATATACCTATTAACTGTTAAAAAAAAGAAATAGCACTTTTATCTGTAACCTATTAATCGTTGTGAATACATAGAAATAATAAAATATCAATTAATGATCGCTAACAAACTATATACGAAGCAGATATCTCAAATTATACAACGATATTTTGAGATTTAATGTTATTTCATACCAATATCATGGTATTCCAAATCAAATATAATGATTTATTAGAAACTAGCTGTGGCCCGCGGCTCCGCCCGCGTGTAATGTTGGTTATAGTAGCCAACGTGTTGTTCTGATATATAAGATACATTACTGTAAAGTTTCATGAATCCGTCCAGTATTTTTTGCGTGAAGAAACAAGAAACATATTACACTCACAATCTTTCTCGCCTTTATTATATTAGTGTGATATATAGTGTGATTCTAAATGAGCAACAAGTTTACAATAGTTTATCTATTTGTGTCAATCAAACACAACAGTTCCAACCAGTAATTACCATTTACTTCCTGATTTCATATTAACTAAAGGTTTAAAAAAAAAAACCATGAATTCTGACATGCCTCATTTGTTTTTTTATATTACAGTCTCATAGGAGCCTTCTCAGAAGTGTGTCAGTTAAAATAAATTGCTCATAAATATGAATTCAGTTCACATATATATTTTCTGTCTATTCATTGAGATCAATACTGGAAAACGTATTCCCCTGAATTTAGAATCACGAACCTTTAGGTTGAGGAGATAACATGCATGTAAAGACGGACAACACTTAAATGCATAGCGACAGCCTATTTATGTAAAACTTGTATTTATGTAATAGTCGTAAACTCGTAAAACAACCCTCGTTATCACAGTATGTAGGTTTAATACTTTGAATAATACATTTGAACCCATAAATATTCATAAATTCATAAAACGTACATTCTATGAACTGCTAAAAAGGAATTTAATCTACGATCGCTTTGTGGCACATTGCTACATTGTTTAGAGAATACAAATTACTTAATTGAATAGATTTATGCCACTTTTTTTGAGACATTTTGACCTGTTCGCCGTAAAGCCTGAGCAACAGTTAAAGAAGACATCCTTTCTTTCCTACTCGTATTACACTTGAAAAAGTTTGTGAGAATTTATTGATGTTTGTTACTCTTTAACGAGAAGACAGCGCATTTGATTTAAATATATATCAAAATAACACAAAGACTAATTTTTGCCTCGAAATCCGTCATAAACTTCGATGGCGCCGCGGGTAAACGTTAGTTTATTGATATATTGGGTATCACTTTATCAAAGTTTTATTAGAGAGTGAGAAAGAAATATGAGTAAATAAGTAATGTAAGACTAAAATAAATTTGGTTTGATTTTAGTTTATTCGATGTTTTCAACTAATTTAAACGATCGTGGTCACGGTTGAACTGTATAATAGTCAACGAACTCTAGATATATCGTAAATCCTTATTGGATACACATACATTTCAAAGTGTTTGGTTTCAAGGGAACCGCATAGTTTCGGCGAAAGGTACTCCCAATCATGCTGACATGAAAGTACAGGTCTGATTACACGTTTAAAAAAACTGTCACCATTTTAAGATGCGGTTTATAAACAGCCGAATTTTTACATTCTATATCGGTGCACTCATACTTCAGCGAAGTCGTATTGTAACACAAAATATTGGTATTTTCTTTTAAACTGTCTGTGAAAATCAGAAATAGAACGTGTCTCGGTTTGTTTACAAAGCTACTTATAAATATTTTTCGAGCGCTTAGCTGGTGTTGTATTTACGTCCTAATCCCCATTGTGACTCACGTAGCATTTTTTTTTACATGTTTCGGTACAAAGCATATCAAAAGGGTTAACACCACCGGATGTTTTGTCCAGATATTAACGTGAGGAAGTGGATAAATAAAGGACGGATCGGAACAATCGATAGTTTAACAATTTACGAATACGATTAAAGGTTTGATCTTAGAAAAGCGCTGTCTAGATATTGATTTTTTAATCGTTGAAGTTTTCGATATTCGATACGTCTATAATTTTTTATTTATGGTCGTTCATTACTTTTTATGGTGTTATCCGATTTATAACTCTATCGAGTTAGATAGTGAGAAGTAATAAAAATAGTTTATAGCAAATTTGTTGATGAATAGGAAGCCGGACAAAATCATTTACGCGATCATTGAAATAGTGATTTTGGCTACATTCCTTTCTTGTTAATACAGGTACTTACTGGTTTCTTATTAGACTGATTGCGATTCAAACATAACAGAAGTATTACTTTTAACATTTACTGTATAGACAAGGACATAAATAGGTATGTGCTTGATTTCTATTTTCACTCAAATATGTTCTCTAGCGATAAATTATACTTTCTATAAAAACCCCTTATCGTTGAATGACAAACTTGTTTCCTATTAGATCTCTTATTATTTTAACAATGATTGGATCAGTCCTATTAGAATTGGTTAATATTAACTCCAATAGGATTGTGATGTATTTCTGTAGTTTTATGATTGTCGTATTCTGATACGAACTCTATACCTAGTAAGTATATTTTATCGCTCCGCTCATGACTATGTTTTTAGTCTAACAATACGTTTATACGATAAAAGTGTTGTTGAATTAAATGTTGTATTGTGTGACAACACGGTGGCGCCTCACAATCACTTGTATTGTATTTTTATAAGTTGAATGTATATTTGTTGTTGTGTATGGTAATGTGTTGTAAAATGTCGATTTAAGGTACATTGTTTGTGTGGGTAACTTGAATATGTTGTGAAATCATGTAAGTCAATTTGCTAATTGACGTTGACTGTTTCTGATTCTAATAAATAATGGCCTTATATGTCCGTGATGGGTACGTAACCTGTCTTCTTCTGGATCCTTGATCTCTTTAGTCTCTTCTCTCTCGCTCCTTTGACAACTCTTACCTTACCTTTCTGTCGTCCTGTTTTTTGTTTTCACTGTTTACCTTGATCCCTTCGGCCATTTTGAAAACGGTTACATATCCAGGGAGGTTTTGGCGTCAGACAGGCCGTCGACCATAAAGGAACCAGCCAAAACCTTTTTTTAAGGTTGGTGCGATGTTATGATATTTATGGCTTTCATAGGTTTGTCGAATGATTTTACAAAATTTGAAATAACCGTCAAAAATGTAACACGTAGGATATAACACTTCTGACTTCAAAGTCTCCAAAGAGCGGAAGATCTAAAGAAAATTTCCACCATGGAACAAAAAAGAACGACACCATAAGACTTTGTTGAGTTTGTTTATTCAAACAAATTTCTTTCATGATCCTATAATCTTCTTCAATAACTACAAAAACTAATTATTTTTGAGACAACCGCGTTGATTATACTACAAATAATATTTGACATAACATAGATGGCTATCCAAATAACAGCATCAGTAATAACTTCATATAACCTAATGCTATTATGTAAGTACCTAGTAATAAAATTGGAGAGACGGTATTGTCGATTGCCAAAACTTTTGTGTACCCATTGCAATAAACTTTATTTCCTCTGTAAGTACTTAATAATATGTAGTCTAAGTTGTCTAAATGTTGCCTATTATTCACTAGTTTACGAATGGTTTACGACCAATTTGCAAAAGAGCTTGTTTATGACGCCCTTAAAAGGACATCATGTCGGTACATTCATACTGTTTTGATACCACTAAATATCCATAGACACAAAGAGGGGACTTCAGAAAAATTGTATAAACCATACTAAAGATGATATTAAACTATTATAGTGTTTACACCCTATTACTACTTTATACTCAAAAGAATTTTACAGTAGTAAGTCCTATAAGTTTTAATACTTTAACAAAACTTTTGAATGTATATTTTTACGACTGGTAACATTTGTATGGACCGCTGGAAATATATTACGCTATTAAATGTGAATTGAATGAAAAGTGAAATTTGTTTCTGAAAAGTGGAATTCAGAAGAAAGAATGGAAGTTACGATATATATGCGATTGATATCAGCAACTATATTATTTATATATTATTACACTATAGTATTCGTGAATATTATACCTCAGTTCATTTAGAAGTGCTTCAAAGACAATTCGTGTTAATAATTTAATTAAATTCACAGTTGTTAAGAATTTGAATTTATTTGCGTGAATGTGATAGGGAAGGGAACTCTGAAATATCGGTTTTATATAGAATTTGTAAAAAACCCCAGACTGAGCTTATATTTTTGCAATAAACAAACCGTTATTGTGGCAGCTAGATTTAAAATTAAAAAGCAATTCTATTATAATACAGATGACGTTGTTATAAGTTTTATTGGAAGCCATTTTCGTTTGTGACGTTAACGGCCTGTTCGTTTCCGCCTCTAGGCGTTTGCAGCTTTCGACTACGTTGAATGAGATCCTCCGCTTCGAATGGCAACGAGATTAGAAACGCTCCAAATTCTTATTGTCAATAGGAGAATAATTGAAGTTTACCTTTTTTTCGAACTGTGCCATCACCTGCATACCGTCTATGTGAAAAAAATGGATCCCATATATTTGGCGTCTCGTTACTCAATGTCTTGTACCTTTGTACATTCGAGACTATTGTCTGGCAGCTCTGGTTTCATATTAAGCAATTAAGCGCTTATTTATAGTGGAATACCATTGATTTATGTTCGTTCCATTACGGCACATACGACATTCTGTACTGTACAAAGGCGGCGTCTTCCCGCCAGGTGCGAATGCTATTTTTTCTTTGGAAGTATTGTAGACGGTTTCGTTTGGAAATACAATGGATACGAGATTTGCACAAAAACGCGTCGCAAATGGGGGGTATTAAAAAAGAGCTATGGTTATGCAAAATGTCCGAACGCTAGTTCGTTGGACTGTAGTCGCGTGCCGCTATGCTTTACTTTTAAAAGTTTTTTATATCTTACCCAGGTGAAAACGCAGCTTGATTCTGCTCTCGTGATCACGATATTTAAAAATAATACGTTGAGATAATATTAATAGAATCTCAAACTCTAACTGGTGCTTGATACTTATGTACGGACGTACTACGGTGGAAAATTTGTTGTCGTACGTAACAGTTAATAATTAAAAACGTTGTTTATTTGGCAATAGCTAACAGTTCGCCAGTGAAAGTAGATAAATTAATTTGTGTTTTTAAACATTTTCTGAGTAAAAATAACACTGCTTACGCATTACTTTTATCTTTGTTAGTGCCAGGAAGCACAACACTTTAAACTTTATCTCCACGTCAAGATTGCACCGAACTGTTTTCGATTACGCGTGGGAGAATATTTTTAACTTGTCTATGGTATACACGAAATTGACGCAGCCTGTCAATCTGTATGATACCCTTTAACGACGTTTCCCGCGCTTTTGCTTTTAGGATGAATGATGGAGTGAATGAATGGGTCAGAGTGAATTGATGCTATTGATACGCTGCGGGCGGCTGATGGCCGTCTTGTGCTGACTAAATTAAATAAACGTTTCATTGTTATGTCGTTTGAAATGATTAAAGTCATAAAAGATACTTGTTTGTATTTGTTGTTCAGTAAATAGTTATTAATGATTTGATAGATGTTTAATGGTAACAGATTTATTGTGTGTAGAAAACGTTATTACCGAACATATGTTAGATAAACTGTAATTGCTCTTTTATCACAAATTTCTTTAAAAATCACTGCTATAGGGATAGAGGAGTATTCTAAACAATGACGTGTTACTGTTGGTAGCAGTTCGATTCGCTCTTTCATTTTGTAAAATTAAGTTTCTTGAGTTCAACTAAAACTATGATGTAATAGTAGGTACCTGTTAGAAAAAAGTGTTGACATTTAGTACCTTGATTATCCTATAAAGCATTGATTGGCAGTATTGCATGTCTTCAAAGCTTTACAAATAAGTTATCTACAATAGAAAGTATTCTGGATAATCCATCTAGCCTCTCGATGTGTCATCTCAGTTTTAATTCTCAAATTTGTCTCTCCTGCAAAGTTTTACGAGTGACTCTTTCTATGTTTTAATAGTAATGTTGTAGTGTAGTCTTATCTAATAGCAATCCGAAACAACTAGGTCTATAACTTATCAGTGGTCAAATTAATTATAGAATGGGACTATCTACCATTAAAACAAATAAAACTAAAAAAATATTTCATATTAAGTAAAGTAAAATACAATTTACGGTTTTTATTACGTTAATTACAGTTTTCTATTGCAGAGGTTGCATGTTGGTTGCACACGAGTCAATAACCATTAATCTGTAATTTTTATGTGTTTACATAATAATATTCTTTGTGCTTTTTCACAGTAGGCTTTTGTTGGAATTCAAGTCCGTTACCCTATTTAATGCAGGTTTCGCAATCTTTGAATATTTTAGACGCACCGTCTTGCATGAGCGCGTACATCCGACGCAAACTATTTCTGTTGTAATCCAACTCTTTTTAGAATTATCAGAAAAAAATTGTTATTACAATTTTTCTTACTAAGTAACTTGAAAGAACACTAAATGACCATCTAGAAATATTCTAGGAACGATATATTTTGTTTGCTTTAGCGATTTTAAAAAACATTACTTATAGATACTTTAATTTTGTAATAGGAACAATCATTACGTCTACCAGTCTGAACAATCATTACGTCTACCAGTCTCACTGTCCTTGTTAAAATCTGTCACACGATTCGCTGAACTAGCATCGGAAGAAAGAAATACGCTCACAAATTTCTCCGATTTTTCATTTCTTTCAACCCCTACTCAGCTTGTTTAGACAGACGTTCTGGGCCCGTGATTATAAAAGTTTTTGAAAAACTGCTTATATTACCTAATAATTGTTTAGGGTAGTGCGTAAATGTTTTATAGTGTCTAGACTACTGACTACTTTAAGAAGGAAACTCGTAAATCCACCGATTGCTAGACATTCAATGATTAAAAACTTTTTCTCATAAATTGGTTACTTCAGTATTTTTGGTTTAACAATTTGCTGGTAGAAATATAGTACTTATTATTTCTTATTAAGGTATGAATAGATATTAGTATTTTTTCCAAATTAAGTCATAGAAGATTTTGTTCGGTTTTGATTCGAACCAGCAAGCTTTTCGGTGCAAATTTGCATCACTGTAAAGAAAATTTGAAGACCACTAATACTCTACCTGGAATCTAACTACGTACTATAATGTTTGTGTCTCTCTAACAATGGCAGTTGGTTAATATTTTTAAACAAACAGTTTCGTTGTTAAAAACACATCGTAGATTACTATTACAGATCAATTCCAGGCATCCCAGATTTGTATGTAAGTCTGATAATGTACAAAAAGCACTTCGGCATGTTTCAGCACATTAACTTTGCGTGCTCTCACGGACACTAGTTTTTACAACTTACGGGGATACTTACGGGAGTTTGCTAACTTAAGTGTTTATGTAACTAGCTAGATTATATGAAATATTAATGGGATATCGTTAGCTTACACGCGAGTTCGTCTAGACGGGAAGTGCGCTGTAAACTTGCTTTATTATAGATTGAACCAAATCTGGCTCGGTCCCTCTGCAATATCATCGGGAATCGTGGGTGACAACTTGTTTTAGATGTTAAACTAATTGCCTGTAAGCTACACAATTACTTCTAAAGGATGAGACTATGCAACATATAATTTTGATGAATTTAAGACAGCGAATTCGTGGGTATTAATGACCTTTGAAGAAGTATACACAACAAAAACACGTTTTTCTTTCAAAATTTGTCTCTTGCTATGTTAAAATTGCATAGCGGATATAAACAATTTTCGGATAAGTTTAGTGTTTTGAATATTCAATTTTACAAATTTGTGCATGAGACAAGTTGTTTACCGCACTCTATCCTATCTTGTGTTAAATTATAAAATTACTCTATACCGTGTAAGACCATCTGTCATTGCCAATTTGTTCTGAACCAACACGATCGATTGAATTAAACTTTTGTATTCGCCTCAATTTCTGTAACCCAAATACAGATGTGTAACGTTTATATTTAATTAAATTTTGATCATGAGGGTCTCTTTTGGGTACCAAGTTACAAAATAATAATATAATTACACTCTGTATTGTTTAATATCTTTCAAATGGGCTTGTAAATGTTTCAATTGTTTTCTATTATATCGAAAAATGTGCAGGAAATAGTCGAAAGATGGATACCTAACTAGGATCGTTGGAAAAACATATTTTCCGAATGAAGCGTTATTGGCTTTAAGTCGGTTCACTGCTGTGCTGTAGATGAGATGGAAACTAGCAACTTATTCATAACAAATTACTTAGCTTTTTGGTGCTTCGTGCTTCGAGTAAATATATATAAACAAAAATAGAAAATTTGCAATTAACTGTTAACTATTGAGTACTGTACGCTAAATAAATTCATTATGTCGCATGTATAAAATACTCTAATTCGTGTTCTCCAAATTAGAGTTTTACAAGCCGTTGTATTAGGAACTCTTCAGTGGCTAATAGTAATCCCCTTTGGTTTTGACTTAAACGTTCATTTTGAGTGTTCTAACAAATATGGTTTGGTAACCATATCAACTGGTGTTTATTTTTTTGTTTCACGCACCAACGTTTATTTTATATCAGGGTCGTAGGGCGCAATCGCCGTAGCTGTTAATGAACTATTACGATCGATTTGCATAATCGATTGACCCATTATACAGTTACGAATATCAATTATCGATTTATGAAATTATAGTGGTTGTTTTATTTAAAGATTGTTACGGTTATTACAGATAGTTCTTATGTTTTAATCAAACCGCGGCACAACATTTGCTTAATATTAACATGTTTATACTTTGGGTCAATGGTAGAAACATTTTTTACGGTTTTTATATCTTAATTTAAAAAATGAGTCAATGGTTAAAACATGTTGATAACTCTGAAGGTTAGAGTTATCTCTAGGGAAACCAAACCAGTTTGTGAAGCTTCCTATTTGAAACGCCTATTCTATTTTACTTCCAGCCGAACCGTAATTGTTGAATGTTATAGTTCGTAAGGCAATATATATGCAAATGTCTTTATGTACAAAGACATGACGTAAACTTATGTTAAATTTGATTTAAGGACTCAATGTAACTGCCTTTGTTTATAGCTTAACCTTAGACTCTGGCTGGTTTAAACCTAAAGTTCAGCCAATAAACCTTATTGTGTTTTTGCTTAATTTATAATTAAACCGGCTAATAATACGAAAATTTTTAACGTGTTATAATATTGTTCAAACCTCAAATACTGCGTTAATACAAGCCATATGATAATTTTCGTCAGACTAAAATATCAATAAGTGACTATTTTTTGTCCGCGGCTCCGCCCGTGTGTATGTCGGTTATCGCATTAAAGAGTAGCCTATGTCCTTCCTCAAGAACCAAAGCATCTCCATGCCAAATTTTATTGAAATCGATTCAGCCGTGAAAGCGTGTCAGACAGATAGTTACTTTTAAATTTAGAATATGAAAAGAGACTCTTGACCTTTCGAAGGAATGTCAATAAATTAATTAAAGTGTATCAATTTTGACACCTACAGATCACAAGGAACCCTTTTTAAATAAGGTGTGTTTTTTTTTCGTAGAAGTCACTGCAGTACCTATATGAATAGCATCATTTTATCAGCTGTTGCCCGCACCTATCATAACAACCGGTTCATCTATTATTATTCTTTTATTCCACTTTCGTTCATTCTATTAACTTCTTGCGCCGGCGGCAGCAGAATCATCTTCAGAAAAAAAAACATCCTTTTCAACTATTATGACACAAATCATTTCAAAGATGTTATAAAAAATTATCCGTATCAAATCCCTTATTTATTCCTGTACATACAGGAGACACTATTGTTTTTTTTTTACTATCAAATTGCGCTTTAGAATCACAACACGTGCTGTCTTGAAGAAATTACAGGCTCAGGGGAGACTTGTACGATGTAGTTTAGTTAGACACGCCATAGGGTGTGTAGTCTTAGGGTGAGTACAGTTTTGGGTCATTTTCGAGACACGTTCACCCTTACAAAAGAGACAAGAAATGTAAACATTAATAATAATAATCAATGTTTTTCTTAATACATATTGTTAGATCTATTGGTAAGCGATTCTGAGGGCAAAGACAGATCATGGATTAGATTTTCAACCGATTCAAAAAGAGGAGTTTCTCAATTTGATTGTATATATTTTTTTCTGTTAACCTCATAACTTTTTAGTGTGTGTACAATTTTGATGATTATTTTTGTCTTCTGTACAAATAATTGTGTCTAGCATAATCTTTGCTCTGTGATTGGTTGTAATTAACATATATTGTGGATGTAATTAGCAACATATAAAAATATATATTTGTCAGCAATATGGTTACCATAACACAGGTACTGTCTAATTTAGTTTCACATTTGGTATTGACTTATGATCCTATGTCCCCTAGATGGGTCAAAGGGCCACAGCAACCCGCCGTCGCGTTCAGTCGTGAGCTTCGCATTTCATTTACATTACATTTGGTATTATAATATATATATTACATTACTACAATTTTAAGCCTAATTTATGCTTTCATAAGGTGTTACTACGAAATAATTTATTGTTCTGGAAATCCTATCCTCTTTATGTACAGTAAAATATTATGTTATGATTATGCTTAGCTAATATCTCTTAGTATAGCCATTATACAGTTTTAATACGTATTATAATACTATCAATGTTGACTTTTCATTGGCAGGTTCGCATAGTGCACTGCAAATTAAACATTTAGGTAAACTCACACTTGCGCTAATGGACGTACGCGAAATGCAAGATAATTGCCAGTATAACGAGAGCTAACTATGGAAAATAAACTAGGTATAGGTATGTTATTTCAAAAGAGAATCATTTAAGGCGTTAATTCGTTTATTTTAACCAATAGGGCTATATTTTTATGTGTTATGTTATATATTATGTTACATAAAAATGAAACCACGAAATGTATGTAGGCATAACTTCAGATTGCCTACACCAAATTGGATAATTCTTTTTTCTGTTCTTACTCAAGAATTAAAGCATCTCCATGCAAAATTTCCATGCAGTGAAAGCGTTACAGACGGACAGAGTTACACTTAATATTAGTATGGATTATTAACATAATATTGTCTTTAAAGATTAGTATTACATGTACAGTTTAAAATTAAAAATAAATATGTGTAAGATTACCTACCACTTATTTAGAATGAAAAAATAAATAACTGTGTGCGTGAAATTGGTTTATTTAATTTAGTAATATTAAACTGAAAATTAAATTTAGTATGCAAAGTCTTTGTTTTGTAACGAACCATAAGTACTGAATAATGTTGACTGTACTCTGCCCTAGCATTAAATTTTAATCGTCGCATTCTCAACAATTTCAGGCGTAATCTCCCCATTTCTACGTCAAGTTTCGTGGAACAGTTTAGGAAATTACTCAAAATTAAAGTCTGTAAATTGAAATAATCCTAGCTAAGGGATCGTTTGGTCACATTATACATAAGCAAGGAGCGCCGGCTGCGGCAGATGGCAGACGTTCCCTTTTCAATTGGCCATCTCTACCAAGCAACCATTTTTTGCCCTCGAACTGATTGTGATCAGCTGTATTGTAGCATGCATTGTAATACACAGCATTGTTGCTAGTGAAATTCTTAGATTCCCGGCTTTTCTAAGGCATATTGCAAATTTTCTATGGATTGTACGAAGCGTGGTGGGAACTATTTTGCAATTGGCTCAAGGGTACTGTGTGTGTAATTCTTAAATGTAGGTACTCCTTATGTAGGGGATCGAAAGTTCGATTAGATCATTGATTTGTAATATTGTGTTACAGTTCTAAAAGCCACCGGTTTACACTGATGTATGTGAACGTACGTTATTTATTATTGATACAGATTCGAGAAATCAATTAGGGGACACCTCGATATTGATTTATTGGGAACATTACTATTGTTAAGCTGGGACACCCCTATGTGGTACAATTGCTAAAATGTTACAAAAATTGCTATGAGCAGAACAAAGAGTATTAACATAATCGTCTGTTTTGTATGCTACTTTGACAAATTCTAAATAAAAAAACTATTTGAAACCGCAAGTTTCTATCAACTTTTGTAAAACAGATATAATTTAGTTACATTGTTAATTTTGGTTTTCCCAGGAGTAACATATACATACTACGTTCTACCTCTACCTCCCTCACTCCTAGGTTCAGAGATAGAGCACCTAGGTGCAGTTACTATTAACAGGAATGAGCTATGGCTCTTTGTATCTCAGTAGATACATTATAAAATGAAATCAATCAGTATAGGAAAGTTTGTAGAGGGGCGCTGTCTACTGAACCTAGTAGTGCAGTACCAGAAATGGATAGATTTCATCTCGAAAGTTCTTCGTGACGTCATTTGCAATTTTGTTAATAAACTACGTTACCATGATTAACTACGTTACTAGTGGCGGTAGAAACAAATGTTTATATTCTATTCACAATGAAAAGCAATAATCACTTTAAACACTCGTACTCCCCTTCTTAATTGTTTTGCCAGCGAAAAGTTTCCACTCAGTCGTCTGTCCTCCCAAAGTGGCTCCACCCTTTCGTAACTCATCTTCAACCCTCCTACTGCGTCAAGTGCCGGCCACTTGTACTCAAGTGGGCTATTTGTACCCGCAAAAACCAGTGCTTCTGGTAATACATTTTTATTACTTTGTTTCTCAACTCTCGAGACATCTAGGCCACGTTAAAACAACCGAGTTCATAATTCACAATTTTGTTTTATGACCCTATAAAGTTGATGGCTTCAGGAACCCTATACAAACCTTTATAATATTCATATAAACATTTCAATTTAAAAGAATCAAAATGTAAAAGCGTCTTAGTAAAGGCAAATAAATCATTTCATTCGTATGTCATACACGCTTCAGTCAGGAATAAATGTAATGTATTTCAATATTTGATTGAAGTCAGATATTGAAATGCATTTAAGATATAAATCTAATGTTTGAAGGATTTAGGTATCTTGCCTTGAATTCTATGCAGTACAAAACTATCTTATTCTATTAAACTTGCTTATTCAAATTACTTTACATAAACTCCTTGCCACATTCAGTTTTTCATCATTAAATTGATTTCTATAAGCACTTCCATTAGTATTGGCTATTCTATCAATTTAAAGAAATCCATTAAGGAGTGAACTGTAGGTACATCTTCCCTAGTAATTGGTAGTACAAATAATTGTTTTGTTCATGTGTATTTAAAATGACGATATCGTTTTATGTTGATATCCTGCGAAAGCCTAATGTAGGTGGATTTCTGCTACTCCTGATTTCATTGCTTCAAACCCTGTCCATCACTTACATGCCTGGGAATGTCTCCATCTCTTATTGAATTGAGTTGGCTTAACAATTTCCGCCCATTATGTATCGTAAGTACCAAACAGATGACCAAATTGAGTTATAAATCTTGTGAAACGTCTTCATTTTAAATTCACCAGTTGCCCATTTTATGCCTAACAAAATTAGCGGGCACTTTTTAGTGTCTGCCTACTTATTCTAGTCACGTATGAACAGTTAAGGCGCATCTAGCATTCGGGTGCTCAGTTTAATCTTGGAGGAATGTTGGACGCTCATAGCTACGCCAGTCCTAAGTTATGGACCAATAAACTCGACGGATTTGAATACAACGCGACGCGACGGCGTCAATCCCTTCCTGATGAGGTATACAGTAGATAGGATCCTTCCGGAGACTGAAAATTAGGAAGCTGTAATACAGACAGTAATTCAGTACACTCATTTGTATTTCTCGTGCACTAAGATGTTTTCTTGGATGTCGCGTTTCAAATTACCTAAATTCCTTATGTAACTTCTTTATTAAAGATTTCATAGTGTATATTTAGTCGCATAGAATTAATGCTGAAATTTGAGAACAGTTTATATGAAAGGTTAAGCCTTTAAGGTTATACTTACTAAGCTAAAGTAATGATCTCTCTGATCGAAACAGAGATCGATGCAGAAACTAGGTACCTTATTTGTTGCTGTGCTATTGAGCATCAATAAGGCGATATAAACAATATTACAAACAGGATAAAGAAGTTTCTTGACTTAGCAGTTTGATTGCAAAGAAAGCTTCGTGAGGTTTTCATTACCTTTGCACTTTGTAATATGTATTTAACGTCTTTGTTAGCGCAAGTACTTAGCGAACTTGAAGCCTTAGTATTGCAACATTATGTGTAATAACTGGACGTTGAGGTTGCTGGTCATTGGTCAAGATCACGCTGGCTTAGTGAGCCCCTAGCCGTTCGTTTGAGCATGCCACGCTTCGTTGCCTGATGTATGGGCAATTATATTTTATATTTTCTTCTAGATAAGCTTTAATTTTTATATGAATGTGCTTGAAATAAAACTTTGGAAATAACTATCAAATAGGGCGTGATATATTTTTTTCTTGTTAAGTACTTCCTTTTATGAAGTTTTGATTGAATAACTTTTTATTTTTATAAAGTAAAAGTTAAAACTTTTATAAACTGATTGATTTAGGCGTGAGTATTGTTTTCAAAATACAATATTGTACATATCTCTCGGAAGTTTATATGGAGTCCTTTAGAATATGCTACTAAATGACATTCGCAATTAAGTAATCGTAAATAAATATAAAAAATAGTAAGTACTTCTTCTATTCTTTTTTTTATGGAATAGGGGGCAAACGAGCAGACTTATAACCTGATGGTAGTAAGTGATTACCGCCGCCTATGAACACCCGCAACACCGGAGGCGTCACAAGTCCGTTGCCGGCCTTTGGGGATGGGGAGAGGGATATAGGGAGGGGTTGGGGTATGGGCCTCCGGTATCCTCACTCACTCGGTGAAACACAGCGTAAGCGCTATTTCACACCGGTTTTCTGTGAGGCCGAGGTATCACTCACGTCGAGTCGGCCCATTCATGCCGAAGCGTGGCTCTCCCATATGAAATATAGTTATTCTGGTTTAAATTGCTAGTATTACATCATGATGTTCCTAATATTTTATTATCCCCCTATTTGTTACTTCTGTAATGCACCATGGTTATTGCAAATAGACCTTTTAACCTTCTCTCCATCTTTCAAGGTTACACATATTACAAGTTTTTTCATTATTATTGCCCCATAAAGCATATTTTTGTCTAGACTGTATAAATACATCAAAGGGATTTAATCTAATGGCTTTTATGTGTTTTGTTTAAGCAATTTTCTCCATACAATTGCTTCTTATGACCTGGGGTGATCTGGTTTTGCGCTTGCTCCTTAATGGCGTTGTCAGATCAGCTAGACGTAGACTGAGTAATGCCTTCTCATTTACGTTTGTGTCTAACGCTGCACATTAACATATGACATTGAATCGGTATTACAGTAGCTTTAGGTGATTTGTCAACTTGTACATAATATTAAAAATCCAAATTCATAATTATTTTTTAAAGCAAAAATAAAATGAGATTCATTATGAGCGGGTTTTTACCTTCTGAGTACGTTTTTGTTTTGTTTGAATACATATGTTCAACTAATTTTTACCCGCGTCTCCGCCCTTGTATTATATCGATTATTACGGTAAAGAATAGCCTTATAGCCTTCCTCAAAATTAAAAGTACATATCTTCATGCCAAATTTATTTGAAATCGTAACAGGTAGACAGAATAATGTTGTAGTATGAATTAGAGTTCAAACTGGTATATGGAAGGGTATATAATATAAGTTATCTAGCTGTGCTGATGTAAGTCAGGGAATCAAACAAATAAACCCAGTTTATTAATAAAATAAACTTTCGTGGCGTTCGAACTCAAACATCTCCAATATCAACGACAACAACACCGAATGCAAACCGATCACGCTTATCTAATGCTCTAAACAAATATTGGACGTAAACATACCAGGAATTTGGATACACTAAAACATCCTGCCAAGGGCCAAAGCACCCCGTTTTAATATTTAAAAGGGTTGCTATTTTAGATACGGTCTACTGCAAACGGGGTGTTTGCAAATGCATGATGAATTGGTAACCGCTTTTAATATTGACTGTGCGACTAACTTTTTTATTGGCTTTTAGATAAATTTAGGGGATGTGTCGCTTGCGGTATTTTCTGTACTTAATTCTTTTGTTTATATTTTCTTTGTTGCCATCTTGTTCTGTAAACATAAGACAACTGACTTACAAGTGGTCGTTTGTGAATTGTAAAAGCTAGGTTAAGTTGGAAGTTAGGTGTAGTGTTTCATTATTCCTTACTGTTTTTCTTAGAAGGAACTGGATCTCTTCTTTACTGTAGGTTTTTAAGGAGGAGATACAAGACCAATGAATATAAGTATATAGATGTACATAGTAATATAGTAGAACGATTAAAATAAAAAGCTGAAGATAAAGGTCTCCACTTTTCTTTTTCTTGTCAATGGTCAATTGATTGAAATAATTGTGAACTATTGTAAAACTTGTTGTTATTCTAAGTACACCTTAGAATTTCAATGGCATATTTTGCCTGTCATTTTACCTGGGCTTCGGAGCGATAGTTATATTTATTTAACCGTAAGAATTTGTTGATAAGATACCTTTTTTGTTATCGTCGGCAATCCATATTGCCGATAGACCGAACTTTTTCATTTTGTTTGTCTATGTTCCTATGGGTAGATCCTTGGTGCCAATATTGTAAAGTATTTCTTTCTACCTGAGTTTTTACCTCACTGACCGTTTGCATGCATATTGTTGTTTATTTGACCACTAGTTCTACGAATTTCTCACTGTTGTTATCGAAATTTATAAAGATTTTGGGGCAAAAAATACCTTTTTTCACCATATTGCATATTATTTAGTTACCTGTTATTTTTTTCGATAACAACTTTGGGTTGGGTAAGTCACAGGTATTTTTATGGCGCACAAAGATGTTAATTAAAACAGATTTCATCTAACGCTGTCATATCTTCGGTATGTGTATTTTAAAACCCAAAGATAAAATTGGCAATTTAAGAACGATACGCAACCATGTCTGTTCTGAAACTTTATAAATATGCTTTACCTACCTACTTTGTACAACTGATTTTAAAATTGTGTTCAACAAATCGTACTAGATGTTTAAGATTTCATTCACCTTTTATAAACCTGAGATAGAATTTTGCTAATATTTATTTTATTGCTTTACATATTGTAAGGATATATGTGTGTGTGTGTTTGTTACTCTTTCTCGCAAAAATTACTGTACGGATCTGGATGAAACTTTATAAAGCTAGGCTAGGCTACTATTTACTGCGATAACCGACATACACGCGGGTGGAACCGCAAACAGCTAGTAAACTATAATCTAGAGTACTTTGTTTATGAGATTGCAATCTAAAATTATTACATCCAACAAACAAAGAATATACCTAATAACTTAATTATTTTTGAAAAAAGATCCCCAATTATTAAATTCCCAACGAAACTTTGATGAAAGACTATGAGCAAAGAACTCATCAAAACACAGCCAAGCGGTACTTAGTGATCAACTTAACAGATAAGCTTTCAAAACATTCACGTAGCAGACATGGATACTGGGTATCGTTATACACAATTACTCACAGTTTATGGCCTGTATACAATGTACAATGTAGCGTCGGACGTCGAAATACTCACGCGAGGCAATACATCCACGATTTGATAACTGCACTAGTGCATTCCGATCGTAAAACCACCCCCTACAACACAATACACGGTGATATTAAGGGTAACTATTGTTTTATTGCGGTTTTAAATTCCACATCAAAATGTTTTATGAGTATCTGCCGTGGCGATGGAAGTCCTCTCCCTTGTTCACAACCATCACTTAGTTTTTGAGACTTTCTAGGTATTATACACAAACAGGAATTTTAAGAGAAGGTAGAAGACACATTAAGTTTTGACTTAATTAAGTAAAGAACTTCGTTACTTAACCTTATACCTTAAATCTATACTAATAAACCGTCGATAAGTTTGAACCTGTAAATTGTTTATGTACAAATAAATAAATAAATAAATATAAAGCAGAAGAGTTTGTTTGTTTGTTTGAACGCACTAATCTCAGGAACTACTGGTCCGATTTGAAAAATTCTTACAGATAGCCCATTTATTGAGGAAAAATTATCAGGCTACGTGCAATAGGAGACGCAAACGAGGTTGCGTGGGTCGGCTAGTTGTATATATTTCACTTTTGTTCTGAAATCTACTGAGTTTAATCTGCCTAGTACAATTTGTAGCTGGAATCACTACATTTGACAGAAATTAAAATGCAACTACTGCAACGTATAAAGTATCTGCTTATAATGCGTATATGATCTACGAAATATAAAGCTTATTTATAAAAACCTATACGTTCCGAAACTATGAGTTAGTCTTTATGTCAACTGCTTAATACGGTTTATGAAAATAAAGTAGTTAGCGTTTAATAGTTACTGTTATATTAGTATTTTATACTAAAATAGGCACAGCAATTGACTTATCCAAGTGTGTTGCCAGACGCAAAGGGAACACTCCTTAAAGGTCGGCGGTTCTTTGATGTCTTACTATCGTTTATTAGAATCGTTAACCTTTTCTTATCAAGTTTATGACGTCAGTGTTCCGGCGGTGTGCACTGGCCACGCATCGCCACCCAGCGGTTGCAGGTGGTTATAGAATCCCACCGTTATACAATATACGTATGTTTCATTATTATATTATTATTTAATGTCTCATTACTATTTGTGTATTATTGGAAAACTCAATACGTGACATTAATAATATTCATTCTAATTAGAAATTGTTGCGAATTCTTATTGGATATTTTATAACTCAACAACTATATTAGTCCGGGATCCCTGGAACAAATTTTACAAGTTATTAATATCAAGCTAATTCTTCGATTGTGGTAGCTAACAGGGGTAGCAGGGACAAAAACTTGCGTTGCGTTCAGTGCCATCTAAATGAGAAAAAATGACGATTTGGGATCGAATGTATTTTAAAATTACAATTTTTTTATTTTTTTATTTGCACTTGTGTACATCGGCAGAATCAATCAGGATCAATTTACTTACCCTTTTCTGTACCTCGAAAATCTATACTATAGTATTTTTATATTAATCTAGCTGTTGCCCGCGGCTCCGCCCGCGTGTATGTTGTCGGCCAACCAATTTGGAAACCTTTGTGAGGTCATACACAACAGTTTTGCTGAAGAGCATGACAAGATCAAATGCATAGTTTACGATTCTATAAAGGACATACAAACAAACATTCTTTTTTTTTATATATAGATGAAGGTTATATTATCTATACAAATAAAAACAATTGGAGTGTCTGTTTGTAATATTAAAATAACCGCTTTTTACTAAGTGCATATGTATGTATACACGGTACATATGCCAAAAATGTAGTTAATTTTTTTTTATCTGTCTGTATGTCTGTTTGTTCCGGGTTATCTCTGCAACTACAGAACAACTGAAATAATAAATTATGAACCACTCTAGACTTCATAAATTAATATCTATTGTTAATTTCATCAATGTTTAATAAAAATCCTCTACTGCTAATACTCTACCAATCAAAAATTTTGCTTACTTCAGTAAAACATTATTTAATTTCTTAATTTAATTTTTTGCGATTTACCAATTATGAACACGTTTAATCTCTGTCTTCTTGTTAATTATTTTAAAATAACGAGTCTTCAGTAGACATTATATCTATACTAATATATAAAGCTGAAGAGTTTGTTTGTTTGTTTGTTTGTTT